>QRFI01000013.1:0-1461237 GCA_025389085.1 Sclerotinia subarctica
AAACAAACAAATTCCCTGATAAGCCTATCAAGACGAAAGATTAGTACCAGCGTATATCATACTTTTCTAGGAATCTTGCTTTTCATCAGTTTTACTATTATCTCTTCTATATATCTTCATATTACAAATAACCCTAACCCTAATTATTATTCCTTATAAATAAATTGATACTTTATTATATTATTATAATAATATATATAATCTTATTTATATAATATATATCATATATATATCTTGATAAAAAATACTGTTCCTAATATAATAATTTAAGGTATCCCTTTAAGATAATATGTTACGAACCATCGCAACATAGAGTCACGTGTGGTAAGGATGGTAAGGATGGTAAGGATGACCAATCAATCTGGATCACGTGATGGACCCTACATATTCAGGGATACGAATCGTAGGTCCATACGAATCGTAGGTCCATACGAATCGTAGGTCCATAGGAATTATAGGTCCATCATCCTTTAGGATCCAGAGGATATAGTAGAACACGAAGATCTATATAAGCTAGATGGATTTCCTTTGTATAGAGCTTCGTGCTCAAGATCAATCATTTAGTATACTCTACTATTAGTTACGAATAGCATATTCATTATTGTCATTACTTAAGTCCCTGCTTGACGCCTAGTTATAAACCCACCTCGAGAAGCCTAGAACACTTCCACGTGATCTAGACGGCTACCCTCGTAACATAATAGTATTGAGATTATTACAATATATTATCTCTAAATCGTTATAAAATATTATCCTTATCTCGAATCATTTAATATCCCTATATATAAATAATTTATAGATTATCTTTATATAACTAAAATAATATTATCCTTTATAATTATAGTTATTGATATATTATATAAAAACATTCTTCCAAATCATATTATAGCTAATACTTAAATATAAGATTCACTTATACACCTCATATTTTGTAAATTCCTTTTTTAAGTGAAATAATATAATTAATTTTGATTATTTCCTTATTCATCTAAATAAAATTAATAAATATTATATCTTCCAATATCACCTTATAGATATAATTTGAGCTCTTATAAGCTCAAGCGATTAATGTTATCTATAAAAAGATATTCAGATAATAATTCATATATATATTCATTAATTCAATTATATATTAATTGACTTTCAGCGATTCTTAGAGATAAAACTACCACCTTACTTTTCGAGAAAAATTAAGGTATAAATCATATACCAATTAAAATATATAACAAATATATAATATTTAAAACAAACAAATTTTTTAATGAGTTTATTAAGACGAAATATTAATATCAATGTATACTATACTTTTCTAAGAATCTTGTTTTTTATCAATTTTACCATTATCTTCTCCATATATCTTTATATTACGAATACCCCTATATATAAATAATTTATAGATTATTTTTATATAACTAAAATAATATTACCCTTATAATTATAATTATTGATATATTATATAAAAATACTCTTTTATATTATATTATAATTAATACCCAAATATAAGATTCGCTTATATATCTTATATTTTGTAAATTCCTTTTTTAAATGAAATAATATAATTAATTTTGATTATTTCTTTATTTATTTAAATAAGACTAATAAATACTATATCTTCCGATATTATCTTATAAATATAATTTGAGCTCTTATAAGTTCAAATAATTAATGTTATCTATAAAAAGATATTCAAATAATAATTTATATATATATTTATTAATTCGATTATATAATTGATTAGCTCTTAGCGATTCTTGAAGATGAAGCTATTATCTTACTTTTCAAGAAAAACCAAGGTATAAATCATATATCAATTAAATATATAATATTTAAAGTAAACAAATTCCTTGATGAATTTATCAAAGCGAAAAATTAGTACTAATATATACTATACTTTTTTAGGAATCTTGCTTCTTATCAATTTTACTATTATCTCTTCCATATATCTTCATATTATGAATAATCCTAACCCTAATCTTCGCAAATAAATTTATACTTTATCATATTATTATATTAATATATATAATCTTATTTATATAATATATATTATATATAATTCTTAATTAAAAATACTATTTCTAATATAATAATTCAAGATATCCTTTTAAAATAATAATATTAAGGTTATTACAATATATTATCTTTAGATTATTATAAAGTATTACCTTTATTTCGAATTATCTAATATCCCTATATATAAATAATTTAAAAATTATTTTTGTATAATTAAAATGATATTATCTTTATAATTATAATTATTGATATATTATATAAAAATATTCTTTTATATTATATTATAATTAATATTTAAATAAAAATTTATTAATATATTTTATATATTATAAATTCTATTTTTAAACAAAATTATATAATTTCTTTAATAATTTCCTTGTTTATCTAAATAAGATTAATAAATATTATACTTTTCAATATCATTTTATAAATATAATTTGAATTCTTATAAATTTAAATAATAATTTATATATATATATATATTAATTCGATTATATATTTAGTTAATTCTCAATAATTTTTAGAAATAAGATTATTATTTTATTTTTGAAAAAAACTAAAATATAAATTATATATCAATTATATATATAATATATATAAATATTTAAAACAAACAAATTCTTTAATAAATCTATCAAAACAAAAGATTAATATTAGTATATATTATATTTTTCTAAGAATCTTGCTTTTTATCAATTTTATTATCTTTTTTTTTATATATCTTTATATTACAAATAATCCTAATTTTATTGATATACAAAAAATTATATTTTGTTCAATTATATTTATTCGAATAATATTTGCTAATAATAAAAACCTAATTTTTATTATCTTATAATATAACTTCTTTAAAAAGTTTTTTAAAATAATTTCTATTTTATATTATTTATATATACAAAACCTAATAAATCAAATATAATTATATTTTGAAATATTGAATATAAATTACTATTAAATACTAAATTTATTTTATATTATATTCCAAATCTCTTTTATATTTTTCAAGTATAACTTTATTTTGAAAGAAATATATATCTTCGATAATATTTTTGTAATATAGAAGATTAATAATAATTGGAATTCTATATCTTTAAAAAAGATTAGATATTATTTTATAAAGAATAGAATTATTGAATCAAAAAAAGATTTTAAATAAAAAAAGATCTATTATTCGAAAAAACTTCAACCTTATTTTTATTTGATATTTATAAATTTAATTTAAATTTAAGATTTATAAATAACTTTTTATAATCAAATAAATTCTTATTAAAGATTATTAATAAAAATCTTAATATAATAATTATTTCAAAATCCTAATATTTTAAAGAATATAATTATATATTTAATAATTCTTTAATATATAAATATATATTTTATATAAATATCAAAGAATATTATTAATTGATTATATTTAAATATATTATTAATATTATTAATATTAAATCTTTTTCAATACAAATCTCAAAATATTTATATATATCAAAAGAAAACAACATTATTCCTAAATTTTATATTATTCCTAAAATATATAAAACTTTATAATATCTTTATTTTATTATACTTAATTATTTTTAATATATCTAATATATTTTTGAAGTTTATGATTTTTTATTATATATATATTATTATAAATACTTTTTTTAAATAATCAATTTTATTTGAAAAGTTTTTCTATAATTAATAAATAAATCATTATTTATACTAATAATATTTAAATTATAATTAATAATCTAAAATTCTTTTATATAAATATCAATATAAAAAAAATAATTAATTTGTTTTAATCAATCTTTATTTTTTGGAATAATTAATAAAATAGATCAATTTATAATTCTTTTATTTTTTGAAAATTGTAATAATTTATAATTATTTTAATTTTTATAAAAAATATTTTCTTAAATTACCAATATTATAATAAAGATATTTTATATCTTTATATTTGCTAATATTAATCTTGGATTTAAAAAATAATTAAATTAATATCAATACATTTTATAATCCTTTATTTACTCTTTCTCAATAAAAAAAGTTTTTATTAAAGTAAAGTTTATATATTAAATAATTATAAATTTTATTAAGAAACTTTTTCAAAAAATAATTTCAAAATTTATATTTATATTAAATTAATATAGATATTTAATATTTATATTTTATATATAAAAGAAATAAATTAATTATAAATTTTATTAAAATTTTTTATTTAAATAAAAGAATCTTAATATAAAAGAATTATTTTTTATATTACCCTTTTTTTTATAATGAAATATAAGAATATATTGATCTTTATAATATCTTTAAATTAATAATGAATTAATAAATAAAATATAAAGAATTATTATCTTTATTATTTATTAAATTATTTATTAAATTTTTAAAGAAAATAAAGAATTTTTTTGATAAGATTTTCTTTTGAAACAAAATAATTTTTATATATTTTATATTTATTATCCAATCTCATTTTTTATTATTTTATTGAAAAATTGATAATCTTTAATAATAGATTTCAATTATAAATAGATTAAGAAAATATATTTCCTATATAATAAAGTATTTCTAATAAATTTCTATATTATTTAAATTATTTAAATTTAGATCATAAATAATATAAAATATTATAATTTATTGGAATTCAAATTTATTATTTTATTCTAATCCTAACCTGTTACGATAGTAACAATTGACTAATTAGGAGAGCTTGGGCCTTGTGCAAAAGCGATCAGATTTCATCGAATTAATATGTGATCTGGGCCACCTTAAGATCGTATGTGCACGCACTGTCAGAAAGCACATGACTTGGAGCCTTTGGAGCTTAGGATCCAAAAGGATCCAAGGGAGCATGAAGATCTATATAACCAAGATGGATTCCCTTTGTATAGAGCTTCGTGCTCAAGATCAATCATTTAGTATACCATACTATTAGTTACGAATTGCATCATCTTATTATCATTACTTTAAAGTCCCTGCTTGACGCCTAGTTATAAACCTACTTCGAGAGCCTAGAGCACTTTCATGTGATCTAGACGGCAAACCTCGTAACATTTAGTTTATCCATTATATGATCCTTTTAATAACCTCAAAACACTAATCCTAAGATAATTTATTTCTTAGGATAATATACTTTCTAAAATAATAATCCTAGGATTAATCTTATCCTAAAACTTTTTATTTTAGAATTAATAAGATTCTAAAATAATTTGCTCTAAGCTATCATAATTGCCTAATTGGTTAATCCTAAAATATATACAATCCTAGGACTTATTGAATCCTAAAACATTTATCCTAGGATTCCTTATTTTAGGATTCCTTATCGATAAGGATCTTTTCCGAAAACAACGGCTCAAACCATTGTACTTACTTTTATTATGTTATAATGAACGTAATTCGTGACAGATCACCGGGATCAATATATAGGCTAGAGGCCTTATATTTACTCTTCATATCAATCTATTTCACTGATCTTTCCTTTCTCGATTCAGAATTCTAATATCAACTATCAAATGCTATTGATTTCCATTACAAGACTATACACCCTCCTTCCCAGCCTTCCTCTTCTCCTTCTTTAACATCTTCCTTCCATAACGCTCCCACACCGACCCCATTCACAACACATCCCCTCAACCACCTTCCCCCGCGCTCAAGATCATCACAATTCAACACTTCAATTCCACTCTCCACCAAAACCCTCCACCATTCCTCATCATCCGGCGTTCCCCAATATCTAGGTATTAATCCTCTTTCCCTGACCTCTCTACATTCCCTCCTTATAATCTTTACTTGTTCTTTTGTAGGCCCTTTGGATTTAGAGAATCGACCAATGGAAGTGGAAATATTAGCGGACACGTAAAGAGAATTACATGGATTTTGAGAAGGGAGGAAGTCGAAAAATCGAGCATCTTTAAAGATATAGACGCGTTCATATGCGCATATCAATTCGAAATCGGCATCGCCAGTCCCGACGATGGTTAAAGGACCGGGAACTAGTTTTTCATTGAGAGTATCGTAGTAGGTGAGGAAACCCGCGGTTCGTAAGGGTTCTAAGAGGGAATGAAGAATGGAAATTCCGTCGTGCCCGGATGAAACGGTTTTATAGTCAATTGTTAAATGTAATGGTAGGTACGGGTTCTCATCCCAGACCCCTACTTTCTTATTCGGATTCCCTGCAACTTTATTCTGTTGTATCAAAATCTCAAGGAGTGGATTTAAATACAGAGCTGAGAGCGTCCTTTTGGGGTGAAGTTCTGAGATTTCGTGGCCGACGAGGAGATCGTTTTCGGGGATGGGAATTTCTGGTGACGAGAAATATGAAAACAACGAAGCAGGGAAGTGAGATGAAGAATAATAAGAAGGAGTGAAGCAATCAGCTTCGATGGCTATACAGCCGGCCGCGAGAGCAGTATATAGGGAGATGGGTTGGTGCTCATCGTTGTGGGACCAGCAATTTATTGGGATTATGGAGGTGGTGAAATTGGGATGCCAGTATGAATTAGGAGATGGGAATGCTCCAGTGGAAATTATTTTTCGAATACCAGGTTGAGAGTCTGGCTCGTGTTCTGAGGGAGAAACCATTTTTTATGGCTGGCTAATTGAGAGCTGGGGAAACTGGAAGTGTGATGAGTATAAGAATCGAAACCTAGGGAGTTAGTATGGAAAAGGACGTACATTTAGGACGTTAATGTCTAAAAAATGCAAAATATAACAGAATTTAGATGACCGAAGATTAAATTGCTCAATACTGATCCGAAACGGTGAACTTGTATCCGCTCTCAAGATTGAAATTTGCATGATCAATGATAAGCGGAAGAACGAATACCATCAAATGTTTCCTCCGTTCTACCAATATGTATACCGATTGAAAATGAAAGCAAAGAAGCCTAGATTGAAAAACTCTTTTCAAGTAAAGTAATATGCAAACTACGCAAACCTTGTTCCCCTATCCCAATATCCCCGTCTTTAAGTTTGTGCGCAAGTCCAGCACAGAAGTGTTTATTCAAGAAGAAACTTCCCTCCCATCCGGGCAGATCATCAAGTCTCATAACCAATCAACAATGCAATTGGCGTATAAAGATATAAAGTCGGTCAGTACCTGCATTCATTAACCAAAAAGTCAAGCTACATTTATCCGATCCCTTCCATGCATGAGAAAGCAAGGTAAAGACGGGAAGCAATAAAATATGTCATTGAAAATCTAACCAGAGCACACCATACTTGTGGGTACCACCGCTACACTAATAATAGTAGCAGCAGATTTTGTTGCCTTCCGAGAATTCCGCTTTACTTGACCTTATTCTCCATGCTGAGAAATTACATAAGCGAGTAGCTATCTAGGTGACGTAGAAGAAAGTAGTAATTCATACTCCGTAAGGTTATGTGCAACGCAAATATTATGCAAGGTACAGAGTAGACACGACCACCAGGACAATCCTTGGATATTGACCGTCTTTTTCCAACCGGATATCCGTACAAATCATGTTCTGCGACGGCCGGGAAAATAGTGGAGAAATGTTGCATTTCCTGGAACAGAATTACGGAGTAATTGTTGGAAGCCAGCCTCAAAAGCCTTAAAGGAAGTGCGAAAGGCGGGGAACAAGCGAAGAAGTTGTGCTCATGGGAAATGTTTGATGATCTTAATACCGCTGCGTTGAGTTATAGTGATTAAAAAGGGATAGAATAAGGAATACATTGGGACAAAGTGGTCAGTTGAGACGAAGAAATAATTAAAATCCTCCTTGGAGTCCTCTTTCGTGACGAGCCTCTGGCTTTGACTCGCCGCGATGGGAAACATGAAAGAAGTCCCGTCGTTGTGTAGATTATGTTGAATTATTATGGATAGGTTCTTGCCAAATGTACCTTAGACCAGAACATATCTTCAGCAGTTCCTCATCACCAATTCATTAAATGTTTCCAGAAATCCAAATGTTACTTGTAACGCAAACCGCCGTTTCTCATAATTGGTTATTAACCAATCTTCACAACCCCTCAATAACCAACCTTAAACGCAATAGCCCCACTTACCGTCTCAATCCCCACACTATTCCCATCCTCATCTCTCTCCACTCCTTTCCTAGCTTTAATCCACTTGTGACCCCATCCATCGTTCCTCTCCACGATCTCTATCCCTTTGCCTTCTACTTTTATTCTTCCCGAGATTGTTTTCGCTTTGATATTGCCGACCCAGGATGAGGAATAGTATGATTCTATATGTCCGGATGTGGTTCTGTGTGTTGAGTGAAAAGTACGGAGTTGACTGTTGAATGGCTGTACAGAGGATGAAGTTGATAAGATAATGATACCGGGAGCGTATGTAGAGTAGTTGTCAACTAGCGTGGACTCAAGCGGACCATCGTGAATGTTACCAATAGTGAGAGGTAAGATAAATAGAGGATCAAGTAATGTTACATGCGTAGTTCCACTAATCGAATGAGTAGAAAACTCATATCTCGTCTTGTCATCATCCGAAGTTGCTGGTAAAACGGGTCTCACCACAAGTTGAATACTGCTAGAAGTTGTTTTGAAAACCCCCGTAGAACCGACGAAGAAATCGCCTCGGATAGTTCCAGAAACGGATCCTAGACGTGTAATATATTCTCGGGGATAAGTGGCATCTGGTGATTTGACGGGCGATGATACTTCAATTCTACCTGAAGAGGTATTAATATCCAGAGTAGCAGGAGCGGGAGCCGATGCGAGAACGGGTTTTGGGGATATATTAATTTCTATAGCTCCGGAATGGGATGATAGGTTTAGAAGGTCATACAGGGGATAAGAACCCTCTATTTTACCTGAAACAGTTTCGACAACAATGCGGCGAGAATCAAATTCGAAGTTTGCTTGTGGTTGAGCTTCAGCTGCATTGATGGAGGGAACATCCGTTGACGAAGTTGTATGTTTGGGAAATTTAATGTGTCCTGAAACCGTCTTCAACTGGGTCTCTTTGACAACCTTAATCTTGGTATCATCGAACAATTGAATTGATAGCGTTACCAAGTCAAAAAACACGTTTGTTATCTCCAAATCCTCTGGTATCCAAGCAGTAATCTCAAGTGAGATACAAGGGTTCTCATTTGTATCTAGGTGGGCAAAGCGTGGCGTGCTGATTACAAGTGACCCGTCATCCTCATTTAGGGTCTTTAGGACAGACAGCTCGAGGTGGCTCAGTTTGACGTCAATTGTGAAATATGCTTTTTCCTTTTTTAATTTTTTTGGTAGACGTCGAATGCGAACTTCCCCCGCGGTTTGGACTTCCCGCCCGTAATGGGGTCTATCTTGTTGATAGAAGTCTTGTCGTACTATTAATCCAGCGCCACGTGGAATCTCGAATGTAATTTGATCCGAATTGGATACGTGCTGACAGTATGAACCACCATCGTGGATGGGGTTGGGAAATTTAGGTCCTCCGCCCATATTTGGATGGGAATCCTTGCATAATGATTAGCGTTGGTATTAGAAATAACATATGAGGATATAAATGAAACGTCAGGTATGCAATAGCATCTACATATCTGCAAGGCACTTTCACTTCATTCGGGAGGCAAACTTACTGAGCTTATAAAAGTCGCTTTCAATATACTAGCAATTATCGCAATAACTATTCCTACTCCTAGAACCTTTGTTATTATTTCTCGTCGAAAAGAAAGCCTTTTTGGTGTTCGAAGTAGCCAAAGGGGAGTTCTCTCGTTCATTTCAGAATTAGCAACTGGTCCTCCTATATTCTGGAGCTCTCCGGTTCGACCTTCTTCCAGTCGAGATTGTGAGAATGTATTGTAGTTCGTGGGAGTATTTTGCCCTTGTGCCGAGACACCACAAGATCCTGCCGAAGCTATATAAGCTGGTGGAGGTTGATCGAATGAGGGTTGATGTTCAGAGAATGTGTTGTCTCGTCTGCGATATGACGATGCAAGAGGCGAATCAAATGGAGCTTGAGAATTCTCAGTTGCATGAGCTGACGGGTTGGTGTGCGACGACATCAGCGGGGTTGAAGAGACGTTACTGTCTTTCGTAGACCCTTCGATTGCCTCTCGGGCTTTCGGGTTGTCCTCCTGTAAGAGTGTTGGATCCGGAACCATATTTTGAGGAATTTGATTCGAATTCAAATAACCGTCGGTTGGGCTCAGCTCATCACTATTGTCTTCATTCCAACTGGTTCTTGAACCATTTCCTTGGTTGTGTAGGTTATGGGCGTCAGGCATCGCTGCATTGCGGCGAATGATTATCACCAATCTTGAAAGTGGGTGTCCGAGAAGGCAGTAAGAGGAAACTAAATTCAATTAATCAATTGCATGTGCAATGGTGTAAGCGTTAAAAGCAAATGGAATGCATGTCGTCGTAGTCAAGTGCGTAAGCAAGATGGAGGAGATAAGCACATTGCCCCTCGATTTCATCGTATAGAGGGGTTGATCTCCATGCATATGGGCTGCAGCCTAAAATCGACATTTCTGTCCATAATTATATGGCGAAGAAGAGAAAAGATTGATTGGGCAGGATAATTCCTGATATCAACCTGGTGCGATAGAAAGGATTAGAGCTTAAGCTTCTTGAAAAGGAAGGTAAAAGATTACCAAACCTTAAAGTTACCTTGGGCGGGGATGACTCAGCAACTCGTGTTGGCACCCACCACAACATTTTAACCACGAACATCATCGAGGTCATTTTTCTTCCCTGAGTCACGGTCATTACGACAGAACAACAACATACACTAGCAAGAATTGGAAGACGATTTAGATCGAGTTTACATAAATTTCTCAGATATTGTTTGATTGAAAGAGATGATTGGAAAGAAACCGACCATCACAAGGATTTGAGGGCAATGGGCTAAATCTAAAAGGTCTGGATAGTTTCCACCTTTTTACTGTGAAGGATTTTTCATTTCTATAGCCAAGCTGCGAACACAGTTG
This sequence comes from Sclerotinia subarctica, assembly GCA_025389085.1. Classification (NCBI taxonomy): domain Eukaryota; kingdom Fungi; phylum Ascomycota; class Leotiomycetes; order Helotiales; family Sclerotiniaceae; genus Sclerotinia; species Sclerotinia subarctica. Next base: position 10,902 of record QRFI01000013.1, read on the forward strand.
TCTAGCCCTAAAACCAGCCATGCCTTGTTCACTTGGCGCCTCGCGATATGACACGTTTGGATGGCTTGACGGCTTAGTATGGTTTCAATTTGCCGATTGTCAACGACATAATGATATAATGATGCTTTCGTGATTTTCGGGCGGCTATATTCTAAGAGCAAGGCATTTTTCAGTCGCTCAGATTTTCATATTAGTTGGAAAAGCTCTCAATAGCCTTCTGAAAATAGCATGCAAGTTATATATACCACCCCGAGTCTTTTGGTCCAGAGTTGGATTTGTTTTTGAACCTCATTCTTGCCCCTATCATATTCATATACTATATCTGTTGTGATATATTTATTACCATACTATACGTACACAACATAGTAGTGCTGACATGGCGGCCGGTTCTATTTACTTATCGTGGAAATACCCGAGACACGCTGTAACAATAATTCGCTCCTCCATACATGTCAATCTAGTCCACTTTACCCCATCCTTCAGTATAGTACACAGTACTGCTCTTGGGCTGACACAAAAGTCTTAAATAGATTGAAACGACATTTGAAGAGCCTCGAGGTGTGAATAACCTTAATCATTTGTATTAAAAGTGGGATGCTTACCCTTTATTGCTGACCAAATGCCAGGGACCCTGAGATATGGGACCAATCACATAAGAGACATCTCATTCCTCACGCTGCGCAAAGTTAATTACGCTTAATGAGCCATGTACAAAATTTATCCCCTCTGGTATAACACAGCCCCAGCATTATCAGCCGCAAGCTAAATCTTCACTCGTGTTTGGTAACAATAAACCTTTATCTATAAATTCTCTGCCCCAACTGATGAGAGTCACGAGGTACCGCCAGTCTTTCACTCTCAACAATTTTCCATTTCTTAGCTAATGCACCATGCGGTTCTCCAAGTGTGTTAAAGTATTATTTTTCCTTTGTGTTGATGGGGGCGTGTACTCGAGTTCAACATCTGGAACGACTGCGACACTGAGTGCTAGGAACTCCGCTTCGACGGCCTGTGGTGATATCGTTAATAATGAAGGTATAAAAAATACGACAGCCACCGAGTTTCTCAACTGATGGAATAATAGACACTGTTATATTCAATGCAAGTCTGGCATTTGAATGCCTCACTAGTGTCCCGTTCAATCCTGCTGTCGCCTCCCGTTTTATCTCATATTATAATGACACTCTCCAATTCCAGAGTACATTGACCTATCTGAAAAACCCGCCCACAAGTTATCAGCAACCAGCCGTGGACCTTTTAGCAGGGCTGAAGCGAATTCAAACCGCAATAGATGAGGGTATTTTTTCAAATCAATACGAGTTTGAATCTACTCTACAGACCCTGATTTACGCTGCGCATGATGGCCATGTCGACATGCTAGCAGGAGCTTTGTCAGCATTCAGTTTCGCTAGCCCAAGGGATGTGGTATCACTATCATTAGATGGCCAGAAAATTCCGAAGATCTATCTAGCCGATGATCTCTTCGACAGTGAATTTTTCACAACTTTCCAACCTTCAGCAATCAAGTCAATTAACGGTAGAGATGCCACAACTTATCTTTCGGATTTCGCATCGGTAAATTCAGCGGGCACACTTGAGGCTCATGCAGATTGGAACCAGTTAATGCTAAGTGCGGCTCAAGATATTCAAGGATTCTTCAATGTATTCAGTGGTGGTGCGACATTTTACCCTGGTGATGATATCACTTTCGTGCTAGAAAATGGGACATCTTGGACTGAGAAATTTTTGGCGGTCTACGATAGCCCCGGTCCAACTGGTCCTCTTCAAACTGGAGGTGACTTTTACAATTTCTTCGTTTTAGGATTCTATCCTGCATCATACGATCCAGATGAGTCAGAAGATGATTCTGGTGATGATTCGAGTGATGACTCTTCCATTTTATCTGTGACTCCTTCAGCCACGGCCGCCGTCACCTCGATAAGTCCAACCCCGACAGGATGGGACAATGCAGCCTACCCGGATATACCAGATGTTGCACAAGAAGACCTTGGAACATATGGTGATGGAGTTGTTTCTGGTATGTGATCCAAGGTTCTGCCAACCTTTAACCTCACTTCAATATATGGTTACTAATGGAAGAACAGGCTATTTCCTCGATTCTGCATCTGTTTCTGTTCTAAGTATTCCAAGCTTCGATGTTGATGGGGACGCGGTCTTTAGCTTTCAGCAAACCATTACCAAGTTTATCAATCAGACAAAAGCAGCCGGTCTAAAGAAGGTTGTGATTGATCTTCAGCAGAATTATGGTGGACAATCCTTGCTTGCTATTGATACATTCAAACAATTCTTTCCGAATATTGACCCTTTTGCTGGTTCTCGCATGAGAGCCCATGCCTCCGCTGATGTGCTTGGCAAGACTTTAACACCTTACTGGGATAGTCTGGCAGAAGATGATGAGACAAAATATGTCTTGGCCGCTGATGAATGGGTTGTTACTGATCGGATCAATGCGGACACTAATCGCAACTTCACTAATTGGGGTGAATTTTTCGGACCTAATATATACAATGGTGATAACTTCACTAACATTGTACGTTTATGTTCACCTTGATTACTAATACTTTCTCTCCAAGGGACGATGCTAACGAGAATCAATAGGAACGATACAACCTATCTAATGCTATTTTTGATGCCTCGGGCACCGGCCTAGATATCAACGATGATTCTTTTGCAGTCTACGGCTATGATGCAAATCCTGCACCACCTGGAGCTCAGCCACCATTTTTAGCGGAAGATATCATTATTGTAAGTGACCTTCTCAATAATTTAGGGTGGTGGGTTTCACAATCTAATCATTGTAGTTATCGGACGGTATTTGTCACTCGTCTTGTGCTCTTTTGATGGAGTTTTTCCGCCATGAAGCAGGTGTGAAAGTTGTTGCAGTCGGTGGAACCCCAACAACAGGACCGATGCAAGCCCCTGCGGGATCTCGCGGCGCACGCGACTACGATACCTTTACCCTTGATGCCAACATCGATTTCACTCAACAACTTTTACAAAACCAGAGTTCACCAGATGCGACATTCCTTCCAAATAGGACGGAGCAACTCAGCGTGTATGTGTATTATGCGGATATCAATCTTCGTGATCAAGTCCGCAAATACGAGGAAATTCCACTGCAATTCGCTTATGAAGCCGCAGATTGTCGCATCTACTATACTCCACAAACCATATATAACTATACCAATCTTTGGCAGTATGCAGCCGATGCCATCTGGAAGAACTCTAGTCTGTGCGTCAAGGCTTCAACCGGCTATTCTTCCATATCGAAGAACTTGACGAATTTCGTTGGTCCATCCGGAAGCCCGAAGACCCCCACCAATATTACCGATTATCTTTCTTCCCTAACCACCTCCCCCATTGCAAATTTCATCCTCCAAGCTCTCAACGATGGTATTCCAGCTGTAAATGAAGGAGCCTCTCGAAATGCACCCGCATCTGCGAAAGTCATTAAATGTACTAAGGATGCAGACTGTCGAGGTGGGAAACTTTGTGTGAAAATTCCATCTTGTCTCGGTGGCGGTGCTGTATCCCAGTGTTTGAGTAGATGTCCCGCAGCAGGTCGACTATGTCCTAGCACAAAGACCAAGTGTACACCGCATAGTACAAATGGAAAGTTAGGGAGTCAGTATCTTCACCATAACATTTGCCCTCCAGCAGGAAGTTTGACAAAATGTGGAAGTAAGAAGCAGTTGAGTACAGTCAACCTTAATCAGTGTGCTGATTGTAGTAAGTGATTGAGCTAATGATGGAAATAATGATGGTTGGGGGTTCGGGACTAAGGAGTCTTGGGTGGAATGATTAAGAATGCTCGGGTATCATGAGTTTTGTTTTGTAGATACCGTATTTATACCCCCCATAAATCATCTAGGGATAAAAAACATTGAGGAGGATGAATTTTGGAGCACTCAGATTTCTGGTTGCATAATACTAGAATAATTACATGATTACTCAATTTCGGCAGATGGCCAAGAACAATCTAATTTGAGGACGTATTTAAAACCACATACTTCAATTACAGGAGTAAATCATGTGATCACTAAAGTGATGCGACTATTTCGACTTATAAGCTCATGTCTTTTCTTGGCTGTTGGCCGCAGGACTGACTGCACTCATCCTTCCGCACGTCAGCAGTGGAACCTAAAATTCAAGCGCCCTGACTCTGCATGCATCCTTCAATATTTAAGACCCACAGTAGCTCGGCACTACGTATATAACCCCAGACGTCTTGAAATGACCAAAATCTTTCCCTTAAAGCTCCCGATACGAGCCCCTCGAATTATTGCAAACACTGTGAGGCATCATGTCACTCACATGCAGCACAATATATCCATCCATACTCTCTTCTCCTTTTATACGTCTCCTACATCTCGATTCTGGTCCAGGCGAACCAATTCGCGTAACACTTCGAGAAGTGAACTTCGAAACAGCACCTCCATACGATTGTCTCTCTTACACCTGGTCCGATCCACTTTATCATGCTCTTAGCCCAGAGGAGGAAATTTATCGCAGCAATGATAAACGCGAACATCCCATTCTGTGTAATGATCGGACTTTACTGATAACAGAAAACTTACTGTTTGCTTTGATGGAGTTCAGCAAATATAATGGCAAGGATGAAAATGAAAAGGGCCGAAAGTTCAATACTGAGAATCTCATTTGGATAGATGGTATTTGTATCAATCAAGACAGTATTGAAGAGAGAAATATACAGGTTGGTATGATGGGAGAAATATATTCGAAATGCTCACAAGTGATTATCTGGCTGGGCGTGGCAGACTTTCATTCTCCATATGCGATTGAAATCATTGATATCCTCTCTAAAATCCCCGAAGAAAGATATACCAAATTACATATCACTGATCTTGAGGACTGGGATATATATCCAAAAATGGGTATTGAAGAGGTGGAAAGTTGGAAATGGTTGGAATATGCAGCGTTTCTACAACGTACATGGTTTAGTCGCATATGGGTTGTTCAGGAAGCATTTCTGCCCGGAAAGATCGTGGTAGTTTGCGGCAGTGATTTTATTCAATGGGCGGATATAACAGCTTGTGCAAAAATTCTCAGGGAAACGGGATTGGGGACATTACTGATGGAGATGTTGGTTGAGACTGTCGATGATGTTGAGGGAACCGTTTACGTGAACAACACTTTAAACAACCAATCAATTTTCCAAAGCATGAGAGAAATGGCTACACTGGGAACAAAAGACATGGGAAGAACGTTAGATTTGGAAAAATTGTTGTATTATTCCAGATTCTTCGATGCCACGAATCCAAAAGATAAAATCTATGCAATCCGAGGTATCTGGGAGAAAGGAGGGAAGATAATTCCGCAAGATATGACGCCGAATTATAACAAATATCCGACGACAGCGAGCGTTTATACGAGAGCGGCATGGGAAATCATATTTGAAACTAAAGATCTGAACATTCTTTCTCTTGTTGAGGATTATACCTTGGGAACTCAAGATCCTAAATCTGTGAGGTTGATGGGGGATCTTCCTTCTTGGGTGCCGGATTTTAACTCAGCATCTAATCCGCAACCTCTGGCTGGAAATCCAAGACCACGGTCGGGAGGTGAGAGATGGAATGCCGCTCGAAGTCTTCATTTTGAAGTACCAGCTCTTCCGCCATTGGAATTACGATACCTTTTGCCTATCACAGCTTATAAGCTTGATATTATATCTGAATGCGCAGCTACTCAAGCAGAAATTATGGGCAATGATTTCAGATTCACCAGTGTGCTAGAACTGTTAGCAAACTATCCAAATAAAGAATATCCCCACATCGATTATAACACGGAAACATATTTCGAAGCATTCTGGCGAACACTCATTAAGAACACTTTCCGAAAGCTGCCCGCTAAAGAAGATGCACGACACGCTTTCCAGTATTTTCTTGCGGTACGCGTCTCTGAGTTACGTATCGCATACAACGATGCACTTTTAAATCACACCCTTGAATTGGCCAGTCTCCAGATCATATACGACGACACTAAAAGGCTAATCAATGCTTTATCCCAACACAACTTTAATAAGTCTTTAATACCCAGGTGGGAAAATCTAGAGAAGTTAATCAAAGTAGCGGCCAACGAAAACCTAGCCGATTCTGAAAAGACCAAATTCGACAAAGATTACAAGGATTTTTATGAGGCTTTCAGAGTAGTATACGCAGGGAGAAAGATTTTTAGGACGCGGAGAGGATATTGGGGAATTGGGGCTCAAACTTTAAATAGTGGAAAGGAGGATGAAATTTGGATTGTGGCGGGTTCGAAGGTGCCAATGGTCTTAAGACAGGTAGATAGGAGTGAGAGTGGTAATAGACGGTTGATCGGGGAGGCGTATGTACATGGGTTGATGAATGGAGAGCTTTCCGGAATAGCAGGAGAGAAAATGGAGAGTTTGCTTTTGGAATGATGGGCTGCCGGCTATAAGAACTCTTGGTTCTAGGCGGCCCATTTTTGTAAGGAATTTCATCAGATTAAACAGTTCTGCTTTCTCCCCGCTCTCAGATGTATATAAAAAATTAGGGAGAACTTTTTGAAAAATATCATGGTATTGAGTTCCTATATTCATACTATTAATATAGATTTTCACAATGCTTCTCCACGTTAAGAATTTCTCTCTTCAGCTGAATACGTTGACGGGTTTAGAATTTAGATAAACAAAACTAATAAGACTATTCAAAAAATAATTATCTAGTTCTATTTAATATAGAAACCAAACAGTCTTCATTTAATATAATTAAAAATTTATTAATTCTTATCAAGGAAAACATTTAATCTTATACCAAAAAAATCTATTCAAGGAATTAATAATATAAATATCATATTTTTAAAAAAAAATTAAAAAATATATATTTACAATTCGAATTATTTTATAATTCAATATATTATATTTCTAGAGTATATATAAATATTAATAATTCTCGCTTAAAAAGTCTTGATTTATTTTGTTAATCTTATATTAATTCAATTATTAATATAAAATATAATAATTTTTTAATGATCTTTTTAAATAATTTATTAAACTATAAGAATCATTTAAGCTTGAGCTAGATGATTTTCTGATCATATTATTAAAACAATAAATAAAGAATAGTAAACAGATTTCTTAAGAGCGTATCTTTAAACAAATTACTATGTTCTTGTGAATAAGTCACCGAGATTAAATGAAAAACATATTGTAATTATTAGAAGAGTTTATTGAAACTTCTTCACAAAGCTAAGTCTAGTACTCTACTTTCCGGCCACCTCTAATTCCGGTCATCTTTTTATATCAAAAACTATAATTTTTATCTATTAATAACTTTCTAATAAATATAATTTTAATTCTTTTTTTGAAAACTTATTTCAAATTTTAATGATTTTTAAATTTGTACATAAATCATATACAAATTAAAAATCTTAATTTCAAGTTTTAATATTTCAATTGTAAAATTGTAAAAAATTTGAAATTTTCAAAATTCATTTATAACTTTATAATAAATCTATAATTCAAATTTTATAAAAATTAATAAAAGAGTTTTAAATTTGTTTATATATTATTTGAATTTATAAGTTTTTTTTATGATTTAAAATTCAAAATCTTAATTTATTTGATAAATCATTGTATAAATTTTTGAAAAAAAATTTATAATTTATTTTTAATAATTTTCAAATGTGCATATAAATCCTATACAAATTTAAAATTTTTAATTTCAATCTTTAACATTTTAATCAATAAAATTATAAAAAATCTGAAATTTTCAAAATTCATTTATAATTATATAATAAACTGTTGGTATCACTCCGATGATACGATGCCTACTAGTAGAAGGTATCAAGTGTTTGGTATGTAATTATTGCTTGTCATTATTATCTATAAGAAAAGGGCCCTATTTATAATAGAAGAGGTAGGCACTAGTACTCGCTAATGGGTACGGCTCCCCTTTCCAGTACGGTAATCACATGATGTACCGACATAAACTTAATTTTCAAATTATATAAAATTATATTCATAAATAAGAAAGTTATAAATGATGATTTTTGTCATTTTTGGCAAGGAAAAATGGCCGGAATTAGGGGTTGCCGGAAAATAAGGTACTAGACATAGGTGTTAGAAGACCGGCTTGTGAAAACGGTGGCGCAGTCGTCACAAGGATGACCAGAGATGGAGAAATCTTTCTGATGAGATTGGAGACTAGTAGGCTCCAAGTTGGGGGGGCAAGTTCGCAAGAGATTATCCATTGTTACATTTCAGGTGGCGATCCAAGATAGTGATTGATTTTTTCCATAATGTGACCCTCCGATTTTAACTGATTTTACTAGATGACCACGTTTCCTTGAAATTATTGTCCTTCTCGCCTTCCTGCCCTTCTCGGGTAATTAACCAAACTAGGGGAATATGGACTCTATCAGAGCTGGCTGTCCGATAGTGCCTCTTTTATCTTCTATCCATTGGCAAAGAAGTTGGCAGGACATTCACCTACTATGATTGAAGTTGAGTGTCTGAGTCACTTAAGTTTCGTTGGCTCCATCTAGGTTATCTGTCACGGAGTATTTTCTTAAGCCTTTGGTCTTATATTTCGGGATCGACGCTTTGGGCTGAAGTGACGTTTTCGATTCTTCTGGATTTAGGTTTTGATTTTGGCTTTCAGTACTGCCGCTTCTTAATACTTAGATTTTGTGGTAAAAAGATAATGGAAACTAAAATGAGAGAATGTAAAAGCCTAGATAAGAAAAGCTCTTACTTGTCGTGGTATGACAATACATAAACCTTAAACCTCGTAATAACTGTGTCTGATGTTTAACCTGTGCATTTTCAGCAAGATTACTTGGTTCTACACTCCGAATAATTTACTCCCTCTTGTAAAGCCAAAATTTTCGTCGTTACTGCTCGCTTGCATCCAGACATTTAAAACATGCCTGGTAATACGGACACTTCCATTTTTCCAAACTTCACTCACTGGACTCTGCACGTGCATCTATCTTCGATTGATTCTCCAAATAATCAGGGCTGGGCACCTATACTCTACCCGGGATATTTGATCGCTATAGGGTATTTACCCTACTTCGTAAAGGTAGAGCAAAATGATTACCCTATAAAACCTAGAGGTACGGATCTGTTCTCAAGTATATATTATATGATCGTTTTATGTAATCATTCCAAAATCTAATTCTTTCAAATTATTATAGAAAATCGTAAAAATCAGAAATAAATTTTAAAATCGTATAATTAAATCATTTAATTTTAGATTATTTTGATATAAATCATATATATTATACCTTTGTTTAAAATCTAAGCTTTATATGAATCTCACATATAACACCCAGTGTGTATACCCATATCCTTCGATATTTTGTAGGATATTTACTTCTATTCTATAAAGGGGTAGTATGACGGTCAATCTACAGGTTCTATACAGGGTAATCTGGGGTATACCCTACCCTTTGGCCAGCCCTGCAAATAATAGACTGCGGAAGAACTGCATGAATTAAAAGATAACACAATGTTGTTACAGAAGAGTTCCTCGGATAATGGTCAATCTGACTAAGGTTGTTCCTTCCAAGCTCAGTGAAATTGGAGCAGTTCTGGGCGAATAAGCTTGCTCTTTCCTTTTCGATAACCCCGCAACTTGACGTTCCGAACTTTGATCCGATCTCTTTTCCCTCGTCATTTCAGATCCATTGTAGTCTTCATCAATTGCTCAAAACATTGGATCTTGCCCTATGCCGCCGCAATCCAGAAAGCTAGGAGAAAATGAACTTCATAGGTTTTCCAAAATGCAAATATGCAACGGACGAACCATTTACCTACACTATCCTCCCTTCTCCCACTTCCATACGATTGCTTGAGATAAGATCAAAACTATGGGGTCGCACCAAATACTCTTTTCATGTGGTGGAACTTGCTGAGGCTCCGACATTCGACGTTGTATCTCATTCTCGCAGAGATCTGGTTCCACGGAACCAGATCATACTTTGCGATGGCAAGATATTGAAAATATGTGGGGATTCAAAAGATGCAGTCAAGGCGGGAAGAGATATTGGTGCGAAAACTTCTAGAAAGACGAAGATACGATACATTTGGATTGATTCTGTATGCATCAATTCAGAAGATGCCATGGATCGCACTGCCCAAATTTCAATCTTACCAGACATACTCAAGAAAGCTCGAAATGTCATCGCTTGGCTCGGGAAGGAGGATGCTTTCACTTATGATGCATTGAAAGCGCTCAAAACACTATCTTCAGTTCCACATGATGAGTGGTCAAATTTAGTTAGTTTGGATTGGGACTACCAGAAGAGCTACTTCGAAAGGCTCAATATTGTTCCGCTACAATTGCGATCATGGCTTAGCCTGATAGCTTTTTTCAATAGACCTTGGTTTTCAGGGATTTGGGCTGTACAGGAGGTGACAATGGGGAACAATGTAATCCTTTCTTGCGGCAAGAATGTAGTTCCTTGGGAAATGGTTTCGAAAACATTGTCCTTCTTGACCCATACGGGATGGTATAAAGAACTGCACACCAATCAATTGACAAATTTTCCTGGTGATGGATTGAATAGCAGGCGACTGAGAAAACACCAGATACTACTGAACTCAGACACTGGTTTTAAGATGGCAGTAATACAGCTTGAATCCACTCGAGCAGGGAGGGAATCCACTCAAATTCTTCCTTTGTTTCGATATCTTCTTCGGGCTCATCGGTATTGTGAAGTTTCTGATAAACGCGACATTATTTATGGTCTGCTTGGTTTATCGAGGAAAGACAGCCTTCCGTTCACAAAGTTTCCAGATGCCCTTTCTCCCAATTACGAAATTGCTGCACAAGATGTGTATAGCACTGTTGCTAAAATATTGCTCCGATGCTATGGTCTTGGTATCTTGTCCGATGTTCAGGACTCGGTAGCGTCTATACCTAATCTACCAACCTGGGTCCCGGATTATAGCGTTCCGAGAAGACCTCTGCCTTTTTCAATGCGTGGCGACTGTAGTTGGAGTGCATGTGGTGATTTGAGATGGAGACCGGAATTCTCGGAGACAGATTCTACCATTTTGAAGTTGCAAGGCATACCACTCGATGCAGTCTGTGAAAAGGTCAAACAACAGAATAAGTCGTTACATCCGATGGAATTTTTGGATGGAGTATATGAAGTTGCAGCTCATCTTGATCCTATATATCCTCTTTCGATGGGTGGCAAGTGAGTCTCTCGAAAGCGCTTGTATTTTTATTAATCTGCTAATTCCATAAATCAACAGGTTTCAATCTTCGCGGGAAGTTGTATGGCGCACTCTTTTGGCCGATGCATACCAAAAAGAACATCCGGCACCACAACAGTGCGAGGAACTCGTAGCACAATATCAGGAATGGGTACGTAACGGTGCCCATGCAGCATATTCCATGCAGCGACTGAGTATCACTGAGAAACAAGAGCGCAAATACAGCAAACAGGATTTCTCTCAACTTGAGAAAGAAATTGAAGCTGCAAATGACGCACGAAGTTTATTCCGAACTCGAAATGGCTACCTTGGCATTGGGGCACAATCGCTTCGTCCACTTGATGAAGTTTGGCTTTTGGCAGGTGCCTCAGTTCCATTCATCCTTCGAAAATGTGAAGATGAATCCTATGAGTTGGTTGGAGAAGCATATTTACATGGTGTTATGCATGGCGAAGCATTGGAATGGGGACTCGATTTGAGGAATATATTGTTAAAATAGCGACGAAGAACAGTTATGGAATATGGCAGATTGACGGCGGGAGATATATTTTGACCAAAACTTAGCTTAATATGCCCTGGGGTTTCAGAATCCAAAATTTTTGGGAGAAACTGGTTGAGTCGGAGATATGTAATGGGATGCAATTTTCTGCAACAACATCTGAGATTATCAAAAGATAGTGTTTGGTAAAGTGCATTTTAAACACTTCTCATTTCCTCTACCTGATACTGCAATAAATACTCACCTAAAGGATGCGGGCTTTCTTGTTTTGAAATCTGGCTTGGTTTCCCTCTCGAGATTGGTTGCTATAAGCACTTGTGGTGATACGATTGAGGTTGCTTTCTTTCTTCTTTCGAGGCCATCATTTGTTGCTAGAATACCCCAGTCAGGTAATGCAAATACCGGTACTATTGTTGGAAGTCACGAATACCGGCGTGCGATAAAATTGGACGAACGTGTATTGAAATAAAATATAAATTCAATCTCATCAGGCATTGGTGTGAATGCAGGTAAGCGACTCTAGATTGCGCCGATTGCACTGTATATAGCGTTCACGTACGCTTTTGTACGGTCTGAACCCAAACCCCCCGTGGCATCCATTTTGTTCATAGCATACGATATTGTCAAATGACGATCGAGATCCATGATAACAATGGAGCCACCATATCCACCCCACGTACATACTCGTCCTTCGGGTAACCATTTCAAGTCTGTGTCCTTTCCAGAGAGCGCAAATCCGGTACCAAAACAAACGCTCATTCCAATGACTAAGTCAATCCCTTTGGACTGCTCCTGGAAAATAAGGTCAATTGTCTTCTGTGATAGAAAACGTACTCCCTTTGCTTCACCTCCAAGCGAGATCGGACTGAGCATAGTAGCGATCGAGAGAGCATTACCATGACCATTAACCGAACCAATTTCAGCCTCTCTCCATTTGCAAGTATCAACAAGAGAAGGATCCAGCGCAGTATTATTGAAGGTTCTTGCTGGTATAGAAGTCATGTCAATCGGAAAAGAGGCGCTTGCGTCCAAAGCTGGAAACAAAAGAGGCGATATTCGGTGCCAGTTTTTCTCTGATGCTCCAATCTCAAAATCCGCTCCTAAAGGTCCGGCAATTTCTTGTGCAACAAAATCTTTCAAAGTTTGACCAGTAACTTTGCGAACCAGTTGGCTGATTAAAAACCCGTATGTGTACAAATGATAACCGGAAGCTGATCCTGGAGTCCACCAAGGTTCTTGTTCTGCTAGCTTCGCAACACTTCGGTCGAGGTCAAAGAGATCTTCCATCGTCATTGGCGCATTCCAACCTGACAGTCCAGAAGTATGCGATAGGATATGTCTGATCTCTATGGATGATTTTCCATCACCAGCGAATTCAGGCCAGTATTTATAGACCTTTTCGTTTATGTCGAGAAGTCCCCGATCAACCAGTATCAGGGCAGCGAGAGCACAAACAGCTTTGGTTGTAGAGAAGACAGTGACAATTGTGTCACGTTCCCATGCTTTGGTCTTTTCATGGGTACTAAAGCCTCCCCAAATATCGACCACGGTTTCTCCATTGATGTTAACAGCGATAGACGCACCTAATTCTTCTCCATTTTCGAGATAGTTTTGAAGGATATTCGACACCTCTATGAATCTAGGATCGACATATCCGTGTACTTGTTGCTGCATGGTTTACATGGTTTACAAGTAGTGACCGTGGCTACTATGGAAAATAGTTTGAATTAAGATATGAATGAGGGAGTGTAAATATATTCATTTTTGTTTGGGTAGAACGCCAAGCTTCTAACCGTTTAAAGCAAACCCCGCCATTCCTACCCCACCACCCTCATCTCACCAATCTTACCCTTGATCAATCTCAGTGACCACTTCTCGGCTGAATACTTCTCATTCACAGGTCTCAAACTACAACAAAGGGTTTAAAACATTGAGGTAAGGGCGGCAAATGGTGATACCAAAAACCTTCTTATGGGCGACTAAAGCAAAACAAAACCCCATCTGCATTAGGAGAACGACAGGTGCCTAATTAAGCTTTCCTATCAACAAACCCTCTTTATATCCTCTCAATTTAACTTTCTATTATTCTTCACTCACAAAACTCTCTTGTCCCATTTGAGAAGACTGGGTAAAACTTGATGGCTACCAACGAAGATAAACCTGGGTGGGACTTTCGTCTGGTGTAAGTAGTGGCCGTGGGGAAGGGGAAGGGATGTCCGCTACAATCATCTGCAATGGAAAGCGTATGATAGTGAACTTTCTTCTATTTGAGTTTCTTGATAGTATTATAGAAAGATTGTTGATCGAACAATATAAAGCTTCTTTTGATGGAGTTAAAAAGAAGAAGTTTATTATTAAAGAAATTTTAAATATTACTTTGATATAAAATTTTATTTGTTTATTTAATTAATATTATTAATTATAAAAAAACAAATTATAAATCTATATTATTTAATTTATTCGAAAATTTTTATTTGTATTTTGTTACAATTGATACTAAAGCAGAAATTTTGGAACAAAATCAGCAGATCTACTTAGACATTCTATCACCTCCTATATTCATCAATAATGATACGAAACTACCAAGATACTCTTCCAAAGATATCAAGGTCTTAGAGGTGATTCAAGGCTAGGGTGACATTACAAAAGTACTGATCAATGATCAGGTTGTTGAGAGAATGTTCGAGTTTTTGAAGGTTTAGAAGGGCGATATTTTCTTTTGAAATATGGTTAGGGTTGATTGGCATTCATGATTTTTACCATATGGCCATGCATCTTTTTATTTTTCACTAATGATGTCTTAACCATTGACAGTGATCAGAAACTTCACTGCCACTTTTTACTCGCCCCCCTTTCCCCTGACCAAAGAACAATCACACTAAGTTCACACAATCTTTCTTTCCTCCTCCCTGTCAACTGCTCAAATGATCTGTGATACTGGCTACACTTGTCATTTATATCCAAGATTTATAGAAAGTACTCGGGAATAGAGATATAAGACTTACAAAAGACCTCATGAACAACACACAAATCAACAAAACAGAATTAAATGCAAAAGTGCATCCCACCATGAACTTTCATAGTAAGAAAGGAAGATACTGTTGATCAATCCATCAATCCATCCATCTATCCATCTATCCATCTATCCATCTCAACATCCAAACAGATATCTGTATAAACACAAGACCTAGAACAACGAAAGAGACACACAAGTAAAAGCAACCACTTTCTCGCTCAAGATCTCAGCACCTTCATTTTTTCATTCTCATTATAATGAAACGAACACCTACATATACTGTATACATGTACATTCACCTACACATACACCCAAATATCCACCCCAATCGAAACAAAGCCCTCTCTCTCCACCCACCCATCCAAAGACCAGAAACCAGACACAGAAAAATCTAGAAAGAAAGACAAAATAAGATTAAAACAACCTTCAAGGGAAAAAGAAAAAAAAGAAGCAGGGCATACGAATTCTGAGATGCGGCATGCCCAGCCTAAAGAAAAAGAGAGAAACCCCGCTGAGGGGTTTGAGATGGGAACTCTGTATTTTTATATGATCTTATATATATGAATTTGATTGATATATATTAACGTCCTATCTAGGATGTATGAAAGGACCTGGATGGGTATGTGATGGGAAAAAATATAACAAGAGGGAAGAAATTTCATCTTTGGGTTTTTGTAATCTTACTGCCTATATAGTAACCTACCTGCCTACCTACCTGCCTACCTACCGTCTTGATATTTAAAAATCTTCTACTCAATAAACTGCAATCATGCGGTCTTTCCTCATTCTTCCGTTTTTCTCATTCTTTCTACTTTAAAGACTTCTTAATACTCAAGGAATCCTAATTTTTCCTGCATCAATCCACACACCTGCAAAGGAAGAGAAGAGAGAGAAAGCACTCACAAGACTTCCGAGGGATGAGTATTATACTTCATACATTGTCAACTACCTATTTCTAACTACTAACTACATGCTCCAACCATTTTCCATCCCATTATTTTCTCTAATCCTCCGTTCCCAGCTCAAACCACAAACCATCCATCCAGTTTTTAGTATCCACAGTCTCCCAGTCCACTCAATATACATATATAATAACAACAAACTATACATCTCCGCCACGCCATCAAACCACCATATGGTATCAATATCTTTTGCTCGCCCAACAAGTGCGCCTTTGAAAATTAAAACATACAACAGCAATCCCATTTTCCCTCTTCCTTTTACTCTCATAGACCAGTACATCCTGCAAAATACCCTTTTCATGTTCCATATCGTAACATTCACCTATTTCCATAGATCTCTCTCATATCCATATCTTTCACACCGTCTCTCGCCCAGATCACAAACAAAAACGCTAATACGCTCTTAGATCCATCCTCATATAGAGTTTATCACTTCCCCAACATTCTTAATCATTGTCCCAGCACACCAAAGAAAAATGAGAACAGCCCAAGAAAAAAGCAAAGGAAAAAAGCGCAAGACTCCAAACAATCGTACGGTCCAATCTGCACTAGACGGACCTAACACAATACGCAACAAGAACTGAACGGGGAATCACAAACGCCAATATCTATAGATCACCATGAGTCATAACAACACACCTCTTCTCCTTCGAAAGTGCAAGAGTTAGGTGGGAATACTTCATTCCCCTCATCTTGACAATTTCGACCTTTGGACTTCAGATCAAAAGTCCCAAATCGAGCACCGACTTTCATCTGGGCCTTTCAATCTCCGCAAGCAACCTCACAAATCTACTATGCAGCTCAATAAAGAAATCTGGTAGTCCCACCAACTCGGCTAATCCTCTACCCTTCAAACTCGCACCCACCATTCTACCATCAGGTCCCCTATTGCCACCTCTTAAGAAAGAAGAAGTAGGTGTAGTTGTCGTACCACCACCTCCAAACGCACCATTACTATTTCCATTAGCATTCCTGTCGTCGCCCAGTCTAGGAGACTGAAGCGCTGATTCAGAACGTGCAAGTTCTTCGTCGGCAAGACGCGCAATCCAATCTGCAAGTTCGCGAAACGCGGCGTCGAGGAAAGAAAAGGTGCGCATGGCCATTCGTTCTTTTTGAGTTGAGAGGGCGATTAAAGCATACACGCGACGACGACCGCGTGCGGAAGGATCTGGAATGCGGAAGATGTATGCTGTGGTGTAGCCGGCCATTGGATCGCCAAAAAAGATTGGGCCGCCGGAAGAGGTAGTTGTGGAAGAGGTGAGGTGGGAGGAGAAACTAGAGATGAATGGGGAGGAGGGCGTGGAGTTAGGTGTAGGATTTGAGGATGGTGGAAGGGTTTCGCAAGAGAGCGTCCGGAGACACGATTGGCGGATAATTGAGAAAGAGGTAGGTTGTAGAGGTTCATGCGTTGACGTGTAGTCGATGAAATGGTTATGCGAGAGAAATTCTCTAGTGGTGTAGGTAGGAGGGGATGTATCGGATCGCTTTACAGAGGATCTTCGCGCCTGATGTTGGTCTTCCCGTTCTTCCTTCTGAATTGCGCATTCCGAATCTTCCGAATCCGACGATGCAGACTTTGGAGGGGTGCTCTGGCCTGCAATGCGCTCATACGGTTTCCGTGTTCGCAAAATTGGACCATTGTCGAGTTTTCCACCTGCCGCAGGTTTGGGACTTGTAGGCGTATCTTCCTTCGTCTTCTTAGGTAAAGTGAGAGCGCAATTTTCGCATGGACCTGGTTTTTCACTGGGATATGTTTTGCGAAAGCTCGAATCGCGTCGCGAATTATTGGTGGTGTTTTGTGTATTTTGCAAAGCAGGTGCTCTAGGACTTTGAGGTGGTGTTTCGGCCGCGGAACCTGTTGTATTCGAAGCATTTGAAGGATTTGAATTCACATGCAGATCAGGTCTACTCGCCGCGACATCGGTCTCGGAAACGGTAGAATTTGTTCTATTCGAAGAGCGCGCGTTTGTATTTAAAGAAGGTTCCGAGGATCTAAAAGATCTACTTGTGCTAGGTCTCCGATGGATAAATTCATCTTTTTCTGGACACGAAGTACAACCCACGGGAAGTGCTTCTGTTACCATAACCGGGGTCGGACCATGAGTGTCGCAATAATGCGCGAGGCATAACTGTGACAGAGAAACACAAGGTCAGCACAAGGTCCCATGATTGCCTGATCAAACCCCGATTTCCCTTGAATTTAATGCGAACCACTCGCAGATCATCCGCGCGAACAGCAATATTGTGCGCCCTTCCAAGAGGCAAACGTAGGCGCAGCGGTAGGAAGGAATAGCGACTTTAGGGGCAATGATGCGAATGCGACCGTGAACAATTGGTAGAAATGAGGGAGAGGGAGAGGGAGAGGGAGAGGGTGAGGATGTGTGAAAGAATCAAATCTCTTACAATTAAAGCCATGTTGAGAAGAAGATCAATCGATGGATTAGTCCTTTTTTTTTTTTCTTTTCGACCTCCTCTTTTTTCCTCTTGGTTCCTGTTTGTTGCCAAAGTATCGGTATTTTTAAATGTCTTAGACTTTTCTCCCGTGTAGCCGTCTCTTTCTGTGGGACCTTGGGACTTGAGTGGATTTCTTTTCAGGGTAGTCTCACACCCTCTTTCCGCTCTTGTCGTATTATTTGGTGTTGTGTCTCCAGTACAATCAATTCGTACAGCGTACTCGAGAAGTCGGGTTACACGGAATAGAAGGTAGAAGGATGTACTCTTACACTATTTTGGTCGAACGGAAGAAGCAAGGCGAGGTGATGTTCGTAGAAAGAGGGTACGGTTGTTGAATTGAATTGAATTGAATTGAACTGAATTGAATTGAGCTGACATGAAATGAATTGAATTGAGTGAAGGGGAATTGAATTGGTATTTGGGTAAAATGTTATAATGTAGAACAAGTGAAAGGAAGTTTGTTTTTGGGAATATATGTTAAAATAGAATAGTAAATTTAATTCATTTCTAGAACGAACACACGGGCACACGAATATGGATACAAAGACCGAATGATAAGTTCTGGTGGGGGCGTTAAGTAGTACGGCAATTCCCAGAGGTTAATAGCGATTCCATCATAGTGAAGGGTGAAGAGTGAAGAGTGAGGAATGAAGCGAAGAGTGAAGAATGAAGTGTAAAGTGAAGTGTAAAGTGAAGTGAAGTGTAAAATATATAAATACCAAGGCTGTAAGTAAGGTTACTATATAATAAACTATAATCCCCAGGTAAGATTGATGAAGGATTTAAATAAAGACACAACCATAGGAGCAACAATAACAATAAAATCAGATCATCTAAGGATTTATTCTAGATATATACTCCTCCGTCCTTCGTACTTCTGTAGGAAAAGAAGATGATGGGAAAAAGATAAAGGGTGGTAAGCATAAACTAACTTGCTTGTCTATCGATAGTTGCTTGGGTACTTGACCTACTTGCTTGCTCATTTGCTTGCTCATCATCACACAAAAGAGAATACAAAAGTAAGTAATGGAAGTAGAAAGGGTTAAGGGTAAGGGTTAAGGGTAAGGGTTAAGGGTTAAGGGTTAAGGGTAGAGGGTAATGGTAAATGGTAAATGGTAAATGGTAAAAGGTAAAAGGGGGTTAATCAAAATCAATCATCATCGTCGACCACTACCTCCGCTAACCTACTAGGTATACATAGGTACTCGGTACGTACGTACTCTTTCACCATGATGAATGATGATAATCAAGTCCCTGCTCCGTGTTGTCCTTCATTACCTTTTCACCGCTGCGAAAACCCCAAGTCTCAAAGTATCACATGTATATAATCATATAATCACGTCCTCTTCCCATCAACCAATCTCTTCTCTCAATTTCATATAAATTCATCATCCATTCAAGCCACAATATCATCCCTCGGTCGTTATGTCGGAACGGTCCGGCTGACATATGTGTTTTCTCATCTCCTACTGGATATTTATCCGCCCGCTTGGCTTTTCGTTCGACTTCTGCAATGTCACAAAGTCTATTTTACCATATTGCATACTTGGGGAATTAATAATAAGGTTATCATCGTAAGGACGGAGAAAGTTTCCATGTCAGAATATTTATTCTTCTTGTTCTTGGCTTAAATTCTATATACATCCAATTGATTCGTACGTATATAAATATAGGCAAACCCCTGAAACCTATAGCTCGGTGCGCTCAAGATTGAAGATATAAAAAAACATCTCCTTTTCCAAAAAAGCCTGTCTCTACGATAGTGACCCCCAGCGGGTTACCGGGACGTCATTCCATTGAATAGCAATAATAGCAAACCTTCCGTGACATTTAATCAAGATGGATATTTCTCGAGTACAAAGGTAAGACTTACATCTTTAATTTTCATAAAAATATAAGATCTTACAAATACATTCATGTAGACATGCAAAATGCATACATATTACGTACATCCTATCATCGGATTCATTCCTCGATATATGATTCCACATCTACCTACGTACCTACGTCCCACCATCGAAAAACTATATAACTTCAAGGGACATCAAGAACTTCGCGAACTTCAAGAACTTTCTCGAAAACTGAAACATCAGACGAAAAATAAATTCTCCTTGGGCATATTTCCTTATTGCCCTCCCACCCATTCATTTATCCCCCTTATCGCCATGCATACCCCAATGTCCGTAGTTTCTCGTAGTCTCAGTCTCATGCGCTCATCCGTTGAATTGAAGCCATGAGAACCTTTAGTACTACATACCAGCTCAGCCACAACTATCTTTGTTAGAGACCCCGAAGTGACATTTGAAGTCGCATGTGAGGCACCGCATAAAGATGATCCGCAGTCCTTTGCCAGGATCTTTCCGCGATTCCCAATCCATGGAAATGGAAGCTATGTGCTGTAATGTAGATCAATCTGCAGGTAGGCAAAAGCGGAAGATTAGGGAAATGCATGTTATTTGCCTCGCTGCTGTGTTAGCTGTGGTGCACAATGAGAGCACCCGCTGCGTACCATCACACATTCCATCACAGGTGCAACCATGAGAGCACCGAGAAGTGAAACTTCGATATTCTCCGCCATTGTTGGATGTATATAACCAACCGACATTCATACATCATGTAAGGGGCTCCATGCACATGAATTGTTGTTTCAAACCCTCATGTATATCTAATTGCAATGCCGTATCACAGTATCACATGTAGATCATTATCAACGAAATGGAAGTAGGGAAAAGCAAATAAGATTGTCTGAAAATGATGCCAGCTATCAAGTCGATGCTCGATCCGAACCGAAATCAAGATCATAGGTTCCTCCCCAAACTTTTTTTATTTTTTATTTTGGTATCATCTCCCCTCGTCCCGGATGTCGTGCTTCCCACTTCGAAGAGGGTGGGAAGTGACCATCATTGCCATTTCAGAGCACTCCCAACAACGCCCTTCCTCATCCCCTTCTTCTCTTCAATGCTCGTCATGAGCCCTTTTTTGGTTGAATCGCTTTTGCCAACATTAGCCGAACAAATCATCCACCTATTTGACCATTCATCCATCACCCATCCACCAAAAGCCCATGAAAATGAGCCCATAATTCGAAACCGAAAAAGAAATACACCATGGCCCATCCCAGAAATGCCTTTACAGCAGAGCTAGTCTAGACTTGAAAGGTCACTCCTGTGAGTGCCCTTCCTTAAACGCCACATACGCCATGTCGTCGTACCAGAGCGAATTCGCTGAAACTTTTGCTATCCGCTACTACTCATGCGACCCAAAGTAGTGATCTGTTGAGAAAATGAAAGGTAGAAAACCGAAAAAACGAGAGTCGTATGATACAAACACGAAAAATCAGCGCCCAGCCGAAGATATTCATGAGCCTGATCAAACGTCGAGTCGAGTAGCGGGGTGCATACAGAAACAGCTCAACGTCGAGAGCAAAAAAAAATCCCGCAGCCATGTCCGTCGTAAAATCGAGTCTATCGCAAAATAATAGAAAGGTAATATGTACAAAACTTCAAACTTCATCATCACATGCAACATGGTTTACACACAAGCCTATTGAGCCGGTGGACCCTGGCCTCGACCTCCTCTGGGGTTATCAAAGCCATTCTGTCGTGGTCCTTGACCACCTCCTCTACCACCACCAAATCCGCCTCGGCCTCTAGGATAGCTTTGACGCTGACCTTGATTTTGTCTTGGTCCTTGTCCTTGCCCCTGCCCTTGTCCTTGTCCTTGATTCTGGTTTTGGCCAGAACCATTCTGGCGTCCATTATTAAAATTATTAAATTGACCAGAAGATCTCTGGTTCCCAGAGTGCTGGGTAGGTTGTTGTTGATCACGTCCAGATGGTTGACGGGTGTTGGTTTGAAAATTGGAAACAGGACGTGGAATGTTTTCGGGGGTTTCGTAGACATAGAGATTTCTGGGAATAATCGCTGGAATAGGTGCAATCTCTGTTCCAAGCTCCCGCTCGATATTGTACAAGTTAAAACGATCCTCCCAACTGATGAGGTTGATTGCGAGACCAAGATGTCCAAATCTGCCTGATCTACCAATACGATGAAGATAAGTTTCGGCATTCTTAGGGAAATCGAAGTTGATAACAACGTTTACTGCTTGAATATCGATACCACGGGTCAAAAGATCAGAACAAACAAGATTGCGGCAGACACCATTTCGAAAGTCGTGGAATACACGGTTTCGATTAGCTTGAATCATGCGCGCATGGCTGTAGAAACATGAGTAGCCTAATTCGGTGATTTTCTTGGCAAGAAGTTCGACACGATTTGTAGAGTTGCAAAAGATGATGGATTGATTGATCTGTAGCTTGGAAAATAAAGTGTTGAGGCAATGAACTTTCTCTTTTTCTTCGACAAAAGCATAAAACTGAGTAATACCACGTAGAGTAAGTTCATCCATAAGATTGATTTCATAAGGGTTGGCCATGTTCTTATCTGAGAAGTCCTTGACGGTCATGGGGAAGGTTGCGCTGAAGAGCATAATCTGTCGGTCCTTGGGGTGGAATTGGAGAAGTTGTTCAATAACAATAGTAAATTCGGGCGAGAGGAGTTTATCAGCTTCATCCATGATAAACATATTGCATTCACTGAGGTCTGCTACATTCTTTCCGGCCAAGTCGAGAATTCTACCTGGTGTGCCGACAATGATATGGACAGGTTCTGCGAGACGCATGATATCATCTCGTAGGGTCGTACCACCAGTAGTAACCATAACGTTGACGCCTAGATGTTGACCAAGAGTTTTGCAGACTTGTGATGTTTGGAGGGCCAGTTCTCGAGTAGGTACCAAGATGAGACATTGTACCTTGCCGCTTTTCGGGTTGATACGTTCGAGTGCGGGAATGACGAAGGCGGCAGTTTTACCAGTACCATTCTTCGCTCTAGCCAGTATGTCCCGTCCTGTAAGAGCTACAGGGATTGCCTCTTCTTGAATTGGTGACGGCTTTTCGAAACCCGATTCGAAAATGCCCATTAATAGATCTCGCTTGATGGAGAAATCTTCAAACTCGAGGCCTTTGGTGGCAGTAACATCCTACAAAGTCTCGTTAGCGATTCCAATGAGAAGTAAAACAGCAGTATGTTTGGGTACCTCAGTCTGCTGTCTCGTATCTTTGGCTGGGATGTTTAGACCAGCTTTCCAGTTGTCTGGGGAAGCGTCATCACTATCCTCATATCAGCAACAATTGAAATACATCAAGGGATGATGCCCATACTTGATCTTAGTAGCCGCTAGCTTTGCTGCCAGCACATCAGCCATTGTATATGTATTTTCTGTGGAAAGAGGTTATCTTGGAATAGATATATGAGATGAAGTATCGAGGCGCGGAAACAAGGTCACGTTCTATTGGAGATCGTCTTAAACTGTATGCGCTTAATGTAGCATCAAGATAGTATAACACTAGAGTTGGCCGATGAAAGAAGAAGGCCGCGATCAGGTGAAAGTTCGAAGTGCGAAAAATACGAGGTTATTATCGAGTTGAGGGGTACTTGTTGATGTCGAGGAAGTCGTTGATTGCTTCTAATGTATCTGTAGTGGGGCGTACTGGGATTTTTCTTGTCTGCGAAGTTGTGCGCATGTATAGAATTGGGTAATGTAATTGAAGATCTTGATTGTTTAGAGATCTAGAAAGTTGTTATGGTGGTTAAGGAGGCCGTGGTTGTGATTGTGGGTTGTGTTTATTGGATTCTTCAAGGGTGGTTGAGTTGAATTGAGGTTGCTTTGATTGAAAGGAAGGCCAGAGAAACTTTAAAGGTTTAGTGTTCCAAAGCTTCGGCAGGAGGCAAGTGCAGGGCTAGAAAGGTTTCCCTAAGTGGCTGTGGTACGGGTTCACGTGATTTATTTTGATTCGAGCCAGTGAGGGGTCAAGCACATTGGATTCATTGATTTGATAACATACTTAGCAGGAAATATAGAGAAGTTAGATAATGTAAACAATATAAATAATATAAATAATGTTAGATATATTATTGAATATAAGTATACTTTGTTATTTATATTTATTATTACTATTAAATAATTAATTACTTAAATAAACATTGATAAATTATTAATATTTTATTTTTATTATCTAATAATTTTTTATATTCACTCAACTCGAGTCTAATAAATATATATATAATCTCTACTGCTTAGAATTTAATCTCACCGCCAGTCAATTAGAAATATAAGTATCTAGTATCCAAACACACTCACATCAAGGCCCCTGAATATTCTAATACAGTGAGACATACCCGGACATCTTTATCTCGAAATCCTAGGTAACACCATATTATTCTTTTCAAAACTTGAACATTCTTATCCATCAGGAAGTACGGTATCTAATTAGCTTAAACTGGATCCGATAAGCCTAATCTTTGTGTTGGGATTAGTGAGGCTCTACTGGATTAGAACATTCTTATAGCTGTAGGTATTTGTAATTCTTAGATAGCAAGAAGGAAAAGCACAATATAACAAAATCCTCCTTCTGGCACCAAACTCATCTGAATTAAAATTAATACCTCAATCGTTCAATTTATTTGAATTGCTATTCATATCTCATTCATTATCCTCCATCCCATACCCAAATCCTACAACGCCAAATATTGAGATTACATTCAATAAAGTTAGAACGCCATCTCATCTGTGTCTCGTTCTCGTTCTCGTTCTCGTTTGACTTTAACATCACTCTCATCCTTTATCAAGGCAGCGACAAATGATCTGAAGTAATCCACAAATGGCTTCAAACTTGTTTTCTCCCAATCTTGTATGCTCTTGCCCTCAATCTCTCCATTTTCAGGTGGGGTCCACTGATCAATTTCGCCTAGAAGTTGGGTAACGGTTGGTACAGCCAGGGGGTCAAAATCACCCACATGTCTGGTATCTATAGGGACACAAACTCTTCCGGTCCCAGGATGTACGACGAATGGACTCTTGAGTAGATGGTTGAGATGTTTACTAACTTCGATATCCAGTCTAGGGTATGTATATTCGAGAACAATATCTTGTTTCGCTTCCAGTAAAGCTCTTGGATCCAATCCCTTTGTAGTTTTTGCTAACGCATCAATATCAGCCCATTTCGATGTTGATGAGCGTCCAGGAGAAGAGCTCCACTTTTTCCGTAAACTTTCGTTCAAAGTTTTATCAGGTAGAAGCTGTAATAATTTGTCGAATTTATCATCTTCCTCCCATGGGTCTTGATCATGAAGAATATCGTTCTGGAAGTGACCTTTGAGTATGTCAAGACTTCGTCTGCTAAGTGTCAATAGTTGAAACGGTTGTGACGTCAATGTTCATACAATACATGCGGATGTAACGGTCTTTTTACGTTGACCTTTTTTGCAGTTTGCGCTCCACCTCGAATGAGTTCCAAGTATCCTGCGATGGCTCTCCTCTTCTGATCGTCCATTTGTCTAGCCTTTTTATCGCACACCCAAGCGTGAGCTCCTCTTCTTCCAGAGTATACCCACATGATATGTTTGAACCCAAAGTCATCCCGCAGCGCGACATCAACCACTTTGATAGCCATTGTAATAAACTGCCAGCACTTGTTGCAAATATTTGCTTTGTCACAGCACGTTCTAATCTCATCGTAATCGGTCAAGTCGATATCGAAACATAATTCCTTGGCGATTGGTCGAAAGGCAGAGAATTTGCGAAGTGTTTTTCGATCCCGGGGATTTGTACTATATACTGGGCCAATTTCAAATCTGGATGGCATAAGACGAAGAACATCTTTACGTAGGCTAGGTATGATTAGCTTGGGTGAGCTATAGGCAAGTTCCCACAACTTACAGATCGGAGGTTGGAAAGGCTTGATATCTCAGGTAGGCATCATTTTGGAGAGTAAAAGCAAATTCCCGATGTCCAAAGTCAGTCGAGGGAGTTGGGGAATGATTGAGCCATTGGAATAAATGGCGCCAAGGGAAAAGTCTCTGGTAAAAGGATCGCATAACTTCGGGATCCGATGCTCGAGATGATGGTCCAATATGTCTTAATATTTACTTAGCTTGCGAGTTCGGGACATCTTTTCCAGCACTTACACTGGGGAAGCCGGAGCTTCAGGTGAACTCGACGCCTTTTCCTCCTTCGCATTTGTACTTGGAAATTCATCCTCGGATTCAACATCTGCGAATAAATCCTCCAATTTGACCTCGGGCTTTGTAGCTGTTGTAGGTATAGCCTCGCCTTGTACTCCAGCATCTGCCATTGTTATATCATTATCGTCATTCAACTCAGCGGTGTCTTTATTGACAGAGGTATCCTCAGCTTCTTGACTTATTTGGGCATCATCGCCAGTTTCTTCGGTGTCGACCATATTCTCTTGTGATTGTATTGTAGGCCCTTCGGGAGGAATAGAGTGTGGCATATTGAGGTTCGGATATTTGTTCGCACTTCACAGTCTTTTGGAGAGAAACAAGTTTAGTTTTGAGCCCAAAATCAATTTAAACTTGGACGCGTCTCGACGCGATGATTCCCATTCTCGCGATTGCGCACTAAGATAAGCTGATAAGGTCAATGAATGAACGAACTTACTCGTAGCTTACTCATAGCTTACTCATACTGTACTCGACTCCAAATTGAAAGTCTAATAAGTCATGAAGAATGTTACTATTCGGAAATCAACACATTGTGCTTTTCATCATTCTCCTATTTATCTTTCCACCTTTCCAAAATCATGTAATACCTATCAATCTCAATGAAAGAAAGCCCTAAACATCAAACAGTCAATAATTATTACCGCGCCGTCATCACTCCATGTCAGTGGAATGCAGCCACCTTGCCCGGCTGATATTATATTCACTATCTTTGGCCTCTTCCTTCCTTTTCAACTATGCTTTACCTCGAGAAACAATGAAGAGAAGGTGCTATGAGCGGCGTCGCTTCTATCATCCTCTCCTCTACTTCTTTCAAATTTTCACCCGCTATCCGCAACATCACATCTCATATCAAATTAACCTTTTGAACCCTCGATAGACATATTCATGATTGCACACATGCATTTTACAATTTAATTCGGAGTCGAACAACACAAATATCACGTTGCAGTTACGTAATTTAGTAGGCACAAATGTCATCTCTCTTTGACCTTAACACTGCGTTAGATTTCCGTTGCTTTCATTACCTATCATGCTCTACTATGTTCAATGCTAATATAATCTTCTACAGCTCCCAAGGAAACGCGTGGTCTTCACTTTGGATCCAATATGAAGGGGAAAGTTGGCCGTTAACGTTTTCTGTCAAGTGCGAAAGTGCTTTGCACCAAAGAAGGAGCTTTTTCGACGACTTAGGCTTGCACTCCAACCCCAATAACCCCGTTTTCCTCGCGGACTGTTATAAAGATAGCTCAGTATTGTTAATGAGATGCCTACAAGGAGAAGATATGTATACAGTATTGAGGAGTCGTGAGCAGCAGCGTTTCACGGACAAGGAGAAGGATAAGTGGTCAAGGATCGTGATACATTTGTGTGCACTCTGCGAACATTGGGGGTTTCCTCTTATTTTCAATGAAGCAATGTATCAGTTTGCAATCCTGCAAGACTCTCCATTGGTGCCTCCAGAACACATCCTACTTATCTACCAGGTTACCGTGCCCGGATCGAGTCTACGTCGATTAGCCGTTGATATCGTCATGAGTGATGAAGAGGGTGGAACTGGAGAGTCTCGACAGCAAACCTATTTGAAATATAAGAGCTTGTTCAGCGACCAAGCAGAGCTTCTGGATGCCTTGTTGAAAAAATTACAGCTTCCACTTAGCTCGTTTTTTACGTATCCCAACTTTAGGGAACGGCGTATGTTCGTGGACTATTACGTGGAGGTTTAAGGGGAGATAGTGTCTTTGCCATGGTTTCAATTCGTTTACATGAATTGGGGATTCTCATTGTTCGAAGAAGTGTTGTTTATCTGAAGGTGGTGCATGGCTACTTGTACCTGGTGTAACTGCTATAGGGATAGGCAACACGGAATTTCAACACAAATTAGGGTGCATATGAAATGATCAAGCTGACTTTGGTCATCTGAAAACTCTTTGTGTATTCAATAAGCAGTATTCTCCCTCCAATCCACCTAACATATGTTGGCAAACTTATGTAAACAATAATGATCAATCGACTCGAAGCCGAATCAGGCTGTTTGTTTCAATCATTGGGTAATCTATATACATCGCTACGGTATGGGGACTTGCAACCAGTGTTGGAGATTATCCAACCATTTCTCCCCATGTATGTATCATTGTCCTCTTAGACGCGGGGGTGAAAATAAATTGCCAACATACCAGGGGGCTTGATTAGTGCTATCAATTCCAGCTTGAAACTGGTATTCGTGCAGTTCCCCATCTACTTCTAAGTCCCCTACCCTACTTTTGGACCACCTTTTACACCAAAAACCATCATTTTTGTCTATCAATAACTTTACAACCGATCAATAGAATTTGATGAAATTTTAATCGAAGATTTACTATATGATTATTAATGAATTCTAAAAATTTCAGATTTTTCACAATTTTATTGATTAAGAAATTAAAGATTGAAATTACAATTTTCAATTTATATGGGATTTATATACAAATTTGAAAAATTTGAAAAACTACAATAACTTTTCAATAAAAATTACTAAAAAAAATTACCAATTTTTTTGAATTTATATTATTATTAATCTATTAAATTTATTTATTTAAAAATATAATTCATAAGTATTATTTTATTGACTAAATATTTATTTATATAAAATGAAATATAAAATGAAATATAAAGATCAATAAAACAATAATTATCAATTTTTTTTAAATAAATTAATCTATTTAATTAATTTTAATATAAGTATTTGAAAAAAATATTTATAGTTTATTTTTAATAAATTTTGTTGAAAAGTTATTTAAGATTTTCGAATTCTTTAAATTTGTATATAAATCCTATACAAATTGAAAATTGTAATTTTAATCATTTATATCTCAACCAATAAAATTGTGAAAAATCTTGAATTTTCAAAATCAATCAATAATTATATAGTCAATCTAGAATTAAAATTTCAATCGATTTGATCCTTTGATTATTGAAATATTGATAGGTGAAAATCATGATTTTTGGTGTAAAAAGGTGGTCCAAAAGTAGGGTAGGGGACTTATTTGCAAATTGTTGTCCAGCCGTATTTCTCATCACTATTCGGTATGGCACTTGATCGTTTTAAGTTAACCAGACACGCGAGACTGAGAGTTTGAGTAAGTCAATTACGACATTGATCCTCACTCGTTTGACCAATACATGAGGGTGGTGGCGTCAGCACAAAGGTGTTGTAGAGGCCATAAATTGATTTACAATAGTATAGAGTTTTTGATATTCAAGACTTTTGTATCCTGAACACATCTTCACATATCACCTAATGACACATTATACCAACTCACGCAAAATTATTCATATCATAACATCTGGCATCATTAGAGCTATATCTTACAATGTAACTTGGGTATCTCATTACTCCACAAATGCAAAAACCCTAAAAACTTTTGAGCTGTTAGAAACTCAAAAAAAAAAAGCTTGCAAAGAGCCTCATAATGTGATTTGTAAGCGCCATTAAGCCCAAAATCCACCCCATAACCTAGGGAGTACCTCTGGCGCTTAAATGTCTCCCATTACCCCCGCCAAGAGATCACCTATTTGCTGTCTCTTCTCCCCCTTAATCTTCCTACGCTTAGGTCGCCTAAATCCCGAGCCACCAGCCTCAAAAACAGTCTTTCCCTCATGCTGCTCCTCAGCTTGCTCTCTTGTCCTGGTTTTGGCGGTAGGAACTTTGATACGAGTATATACATATCCCTTTGCTCCGACACCTACGTTCCTGTTGGTATATTTGAGCGATCTATCACTCATTCCTCCATCATAGAACGTTTGGTGTAAGTCTGCGCGCGATGGTGTATATGATAGCTCTGGGCCGAGACGAAGAGAAGCAACGGGAACAGCAGATATAATTTCACCAGAGACAGTCGGAATCGAATCACCAACTTCTAGGCCAGCAGCACGCAAGTCCTCGTCGTTTCGGAGTTCACTGATACGATTGAGAGAGGTGAGTGTGCGGAATTCCCAGGTTTCAAGCTCGCGAAATTCTTTACGACTGATATAATCCACAGCTTCAAAGTGCGAAAAGCCAGTACGCCTGAGCTTGGCCCGACCAGCAGGGGTTTGCTCCATCATTCTAACTCGCTGTTCAGCGTCCAGATACGCGCTATTTCGTGCTGGTGTTGAAGATGAAGTCGGATCTCCTGTAAGAAAGGCTGATAAATTTGCTCGGGGAATCATTGTAATTTTGGATTTGTCCCACAAAGGCTTTGAAACAGATCTTCGAACTGGTCTGACCTATAAATACTGTTGTTAGTATTTGCTTGTCCCCAGTGCTGAGCAAGTTTGAACACAAAGGTCCGTGCTCAAAACATTACCGAGATCCTTTGAAGGAAAAAAAAGGGGTTCTGGAATCAATGGATTGACTTACAGGAAGACCAAGAGTAGTGCGCAAAGCCATAACGTGCTTTACACAGTCTGATTGTAAGATTTCAAGTAATCCTCTATCAGGGTGAACTTCCCAGCCAAGTCTTTCAGGTCCAAGTTGAGCCAATCCATTGAAACCGCAGTCAAGAACATCGAAAACCGCTAAAGCAGGAAAGCGATTTAGGTACTGAAAGCAATTGTTTGTAATCTCTTTAAAATTCCGGAGCCTTAAGATCCTCAGTACTTGGAATGATTTCCCATTGATTGCTCCTTCACTCCAGGTTTTTATGACCCTGTCACCGAAGCTGGTGTCGAACAATTTACCAGTATTTCTGGAATGATGGACGTGCTTAGGGTTGACAATCTCGAGGGCTACTAGATTAGTCATTGCAGATAAATCAACCAAATCCGACGTTTTGAAAGCAGTCGTAATGGATAAGTGCACGAGAAAGTCGAAACTTATAGAAGTAAGTGGCTTAGTATAGATAGCTAAGGACGGAACTGGCTCTGCGACAGAACCGCAATAACGAAATTGGTTTAGAATAGCACCTTCTTGTCGATCAAGGACCTTTGAGAAGGCCTTCCAAGTATTAAAACTATTAACACATCTATGATAAAAACGTCAGTATAAGGTCTCGATACTTTGGTATTGTAAGTCTTCAGGATAAGGTGTGATGTGAAAAGGTTTATGGGAGTTTCTTGTAAAAATACTGAATTAAGGGCAAGCAATAAAGGATCCAATCTAACCTCTTGGACAACTCACGCCAGAGAAACTCGAGTTGTAGCGAAGGCATATACTGAATCTTTTCATACGTAACATCACCAATATTCTTCACAATTGAATCAACCGAAAGTTGAATTAAACGTGGAACACGGCGTTTCTTGCGTTTAAATTGTGCGACAATTGCTTCTTCAGCAGTAAATTCTTGATCGTCATCAGATTCTTCCCAATTTGCTTCTAGAAGTTCACTGAAGGTCTGTTAGTTGCTGTTTCGTAGATTTGAAGGAAATCAGCACGCTGGGGGAACTTAAAACTTACTCAAATTGATGATCCCAGTGATACTCCGAGACTTGAAGCTCCCGTGAAGTCGTTTCGTGGGACACTTGACCAGAATCCGGATCAATTACCCGTCTAGGTCCATCTAACAAACCGCGGGGGAGAGAACGAGAGGGCTGAAGAAGAATAAGTCCTCGAGCCCGTTGACTACCCTCACGGATGTAACCATTTATTCTCGTGCCCAGTGACATTCTTTTGGAGGTTATACATGTAACAGAAGAGGCCTAAGATGTGTGAAGGTTGATGACGGAATCGCAGAAGATGTCTTCGGTACTTAATCTTGATAAGTAGAATTCCGTAGAAGGCTTTAGGCAAATGAAATTAGTGACTCTAGTTCGTCAAGGGAGGTAGTAAAGCTAATCCACTATCTGATGAATGATACTGAATGCAGCTGCAGGAAGAGCACTGTCGAGCTTCGCTGTAAGCTGTTTCAAACGAACTTATGATCCCAGAAGGAGAAAAGTGAACCGATTGAGGATTTTGACTGTAAGTGAGCGCAACTGAGGAGTCTGAGGACAAGAACAAACTTCCAGTAGGTTGGATCTTTTCTTAGGCTGTTCAGATCGGCTCTATGATCTCAAAAAATTATGAATCGGTCAGAACAGCAGTGGGTACTATAATTGCGTGAACAAGGCTCCAGAAGATAGAGTTCAATGGTTAGAATTGTAAAGTAGCAAGAGAGATTTAGTAGACCGAAATCGTGGATTCAAAAATCGCACGATGAAAAATCCAGCTCGCAGAAAAAAGTCCCAAGAGCATCCCATGCAAATACATGCGTATGAAGATAAATGTGACCTCAGAATTGACAAAGTGGAAGAGCATTGGATGTTTTGATACTGGGAAGACGGATGAGGCGTCAATGAGGTTTCGGTTGTTAAGGTTATGGCAAGAAAATTGTTGCCTGAGAAAAGTCGGCTTGCCTCGCCTCGCCTTCTCCTCTCCTCTCCTTAGGGCGTCTCGGCGTCTCGTGAAGATTTCGAGAATTTATATCATTCTATCAGGGTTCTCTTTTCATTTTCATTTCTTTACTCACTTTGAAGAGAAACTTTGAACACAACACACGCGTTTGATGCGTGCTAAACGTGATGTGGGATGATGACTCAGCATCGCGTCGACCTTTTCCGTGCATGGCCGAAAACATTGAAGGGGAGCTCGAGAAAGAAAATCTCAACGAAAAATATGTAAATAATTTCTTTCCTTAGTCTGGCCAGGTGCAGAGACTTTATTGATAAAAAGATTGGTTCTTTTTCGGCCAGTCTTTGATGTATCAACATGCGGTAAGAGAAAATCTGAGGAAGAGAGAGAGTTCTACTGGCAAAGCATCCCCATGTCTCCATAGGTCAAGTCCATGAAGCGTGGCTATGTTATTGAGGTGGGCGGCATTGAAGAAGGAGTGGATGTGGATACGGGCGAAAGATCGTTTACATACTGTACTTCTAGTGCTGGAGCACTTGTCGACCCATCTAGTCACATAAATATTTCAAATCTAGTAAATCAATTTCGAGCATGATTCATAGATGCAGTGAGGATCCATTATTATAAGACAATCAAACAACAAAAAATCCAGCATCAAAAATGGTTTCACATCCAACCTCAATCCATCCCATTCCTACCTCCTGCCCTCTCAATCCTAAAACCCATTCCTCAAATTGTCATATTTACTCTCCGGGTACTCAAGACAATTATCACTCCCCTCCAGGATTCCCAAGACATCAACCACGTTATGGATTAAAGATTTTTCCCGCTCGGGATGATCGGCTGATGATTCCCACCACTGTTTTAGTTGGATTAGTCACTGGATGGGAATGGATTGAGGATGGGAGGGGAAGGAAAAGGTGGAGAAAAAAAGAAGAGAAGGAAAGAACATACCATGGCACCACCGAGACCTCTTTCCTTGATATAATGAGCTTTTCTACGGGCGATTTCGACGGTGTCGTAGGTTATGAGAGTTTTGGTGCCTTCGTTGTATGCTTTTATAGTCCATTAGCTTTCAGTTTCTATGTCATGAAACTGATTCATCGACATGTCACTCTATCCATAATTTTTCATCTTAATGCTGCGAGAGAAGACCAAGATAGAGAAGGGTAGGAAAAACAAAACAAAACAAACTCACAATAACTAGCACAAGTCTCCTCATCCACAATTTCTTCTGCTCCCTCTTGTGGTAACTTCTTAAAATCATGCACACCATTTTCCCAGGTGCCCTCTCCGACTCCATTGAACGGTTTTCCTAAACCCTCAGTTCCTTGAAACGCCCTCCCATAAATCGGCATCCCAAGTACAATTTTATGTCCCTGTACTCCTCTCGCTTCGTAAGCTCTCACTGCATGTTCCGTATTAAATGGCGTGGAATCTGGGTTATTTTCACTAGGATGTAGATTTGCCTGGTGTCCTGTAACGCTATCCCATGATCCCGCATAGTCATAAGCCATCAGGTTCCAGAAATCAAGATATTCGTTCATGCTGCGAACATCCATGTTATTGTAATTTTGAGGGCCGGCGGGGCAAGCTACCGTGAGTTCGAAGTGGTGAAAGTTCGATAAAGTGCTGGAATAGCGATCCATGGCTTCCCTACAT
The DNA here is from genome assembly GCA_025389085.1 of Sclerotinia subarctica. NCBI lineage: Eukaryota > Fungi > Ascomycota > Leotiomycetes > Helotiales > Sclerotiniaceae > Sclerotinia > Sclerotinia subarctica. The sequence goes on from QRFI01000013.1 coordinate 45,155, forward strand.
TCTCTCAAGAGAAGAACGTAATCCCGTGCTTCATCGGTGTTTTTGGGATATTCCCAATCGATATCAATTCCATCGAATCCTAAGTTCCTAATCAAATCCACCGCGCTCTCGGCAAATCTTCTCCTTCCACTCTCTGTAGAAGCTGGTTGGGCGAAATTAGATGAATAGGTCCAGCCACCAATACTTAGCAGAATCTTCAAAGAGCGATTTCGAGATTTGAGGATATTCAGTTGCTTCAAGCAGCCATATAAATTAGTACCGACGTCATTCCATGAATCGCCTTCGAAATGAATATCGGTATCAGCCCAGCCGTCAGTCATGTACACTTCACCAGATTCTGGGCGAACATTGGCGAAAGCGTAGAGGACGTGAGTTAATTTTTCGGCGGGAAGTTCCTGGGGAAAGTGTTTGCGGCCGTAAATTGCCCACTAAAATAGCTGTCAGTATTTTTTTTACCATAAAGCTTCCATCATCTGGACATCCTCCCTTCTCCAGATCGTGGTGTTGTGAATGGAAATCACGAGATCATAGTGTACACTGTAGAGCATCATACGTTGTTCCACCACCTCTCAAGATGGTATTTAGAACCAGATCCTCAATTCCAAATCCCCGAGCTCAATAATATTTCCAACTTCAATCGCCATCGCCATCCTTTAAACTAAGCAAACTCTCACCCACGAACCCCCAAGAAGACAAAGAACCACCAATCCAAACCTACATTAACAAAATACGCCACGGCGCGATATCCATCACCACCACCCATATCGTCTCCCAAGCCCACGTCCTTATAATCCTCACTGATAATCTCCTTTCCCGCTTTACGCTCTTCACCAAATCCGAAATCGAGACCTGCTATATTCCACGTCCCAGGACTGTTTCGCAGGGTAATAAGTAGAGCGACAAAGGATAAGAATAAAGGGATACTGAAAAATACAATCTTCTTGATAGGCGCCACTTTGGATATCTTTTCTAAAAATATTCTTTGGATTTAAGATGGTGAGATGGTTTTATATATAAGCGATTGATTTGGTTGAATGCATGTGGTGGAGTAAGGGTAAGGTAAGGGTAGCATCTGAATCAAACAGCTGGTAAAAAGTGGCTGTGACAATATATTTGGTTGGTGGCAGATGTAAAGATCTTACCAATCCCCGCAGGGCTGAGTGAAGCTATGACGAATATAATACAAGGGTTGAGAGAGGGGCAGGTTGGCAACTTTGTACACGTTGATGCGCATATTTGGGATTTCTGGGCATATTGTGATTGAATTTATTCAACTGGTTCAAGACGGTGGGTGGGTAGAAGGGTAGATGTAGATGGGTAGATGTAGATGGGTAAATGGTATCATTTCATTCCTTGCTTATTCTATATACCTACCTACCTTCGGCTTTTTGCAATTGGCTCAACTGCAGTGACTTTGCCGTGAAGCGGGTGACTGACTACTTGTACTCTAGCTCTTACAATCTCCCATATCCGGGAGAATCGGCATATCAATAACCTCATCAGATTCATATTAAATCCCGCTCACATAAGAACTTAAAAACTTATAGCATGCATCAGAATATTGTCAATATTCATGGCTCGGAGTCTCGGATAACCCCACATTTCCACCCCACCATGTCTTTGCTTGCGAGTCTATCTGACCTGGCGCCACAGATGAGTATTGTGGCTGAAGCCGTTGCATTTATTCATGTATTTCTGCTGGAAAGTGTCTTCAAAACCATACTCCGTATATACACAATACGGTATTCCTCTTATCATTCTCTTGGTATATTCTTCGGTGGCTGGTAAACCACCATCGACCTCTGCTTAATATCCTTACTCGAGCAAACCTCGGGATTCGGCAACAGCTTCCTGTAAGTTTCCTCCAGCGGATCCTGTCTCTGCCTCAAAAAGCTATGTATCCTCTCTTCCCTACTCCCAAATTCATACTTCGTCTCCTTCCTCCTCTGCCTCAAATCCTTACTCATCTTATCATGTAACGTATCCCTCTGTTCCAAAAACTTCATCGAATAATTATCCAGTCGAGTCAATTGTCCTAGCCCACCCACCACAACAAAAATTGCGATCAACAAGACAAATGCGCCATTTGACAAGAATTGTGGTTCCTGTTGCCCTTTGGCATCGCGTTTGTACCATCTCTCCCAATCTTCCCATGTAGCATTTTGAGCAGGTCCTCCAGGACCTGCCCATCCATGATTATCACCATGTCTATCGCGAGGATCGAGAACATCAGGACATCCATTCCAGCCTGCGCCATATGTATCATATGCACTTCGTTTGATAGGATTGGAGAGAATATCGTTGGCTGCAATAATTAATCTGTATCGTGATAATTTGGTATCATAATCTAATCCATCGTTTGTATCAATGCCATGTTTATCCGGATGATAAAGTTTGACCAATTCGTAGAAACGTCGTTTGGAATATGGAGATCCTTTCTTTTGATTGAAGATTTGGTAGGGAGTTGGAACCGCATGTGCGGATGTCAATTCAGGCCATCGTAATCCTCCATGTTGATTTGCGCTTCGTCCATCGGATACTATGGCATATTTTCGTCGTTGGAAGAGGTAATGAGGTTGATAATTCTGCGATGTGGATGGATAAGATAGTGACGTCGTTGATATGTGGGACGATGCATAATAGCATTGCAGATTACTGCATGATGAGAGGAGAATTCCTGACTTCTTTAGCATTCTGGAATTGAAGCAAAAAGCCAGTTTAAATACTGGCACGATTTGACCATATCGATGAGAAAGGATAGAGGACGTTGATAGTTTAGAGTTCTCTGTGGTATCGATGTTGATGATTCCTCGGAAGCTTGTCTAGATCATCGAACTAAGTATGGTGACCCATTCAAACAATTTGCGACTATCAACCAAAGGTTAAGAAATTCATTATATTTCTCAAATTTCAATTGCAAGTTAGATATTAAATTTAAACTGCCATATTATTGATACACTAAGGTTCTTTATTAGAATGAAGATTGTAATCTTCTCGTATGTGAGGATAAGGAGGTTGCAATTCGTACTTGCATCAACCTTGGGTAGACATGCAGTTACCAACCATTTGGAATCAGGAGGCAAAGAGTTAGGCTTATATGCTTAAGATTGTAAAATACAGATTGTGGGTGAAGAGTAGAAAGGAAAGGATACATCTAGCTCTTGTGCGATGAAATGGAGAATGGGAAGGTGGTTGAGACGGCTGACAAAGGTAAAGAAGATGAAGGCTAAGAGAACAGAAATGGTACTTTGGTTCGCCATGGAGAAATGGCTGGACCATAACAGAAGTGTAAGTATGAGTGAAAGCATACGATTATGTAGAGAGGGATTGAATTTTGATTTAATGTAAATGTATGAGTGGAGGTATTAGAAATAGTTTGCTTTCTGTTCCTCAACTGTTCTTACCCCTCTTCCTTTTAGGCCATTTTTATATACCAGACTTTCAACTTCTGGTATTCCGATTATTCAGAACATTTCCTCTCCTCCCTTTGTGCATTTGCCTTCTTAACTTCAATTCAGTACAACTCCTCGAGCCCACTTCAACTCAACCAGTTGACATCTACCACCATCATCACAAACGCCACAATCCATCACTACCAAGAATATACAGATCGACCGTAGCACAAGCCTGCAAACAGGACATGGGTTGTACATCCGGGGTATAGTGACGAACCAACCGGTATATACATGAAACATCATAGGCAAGCTGCATGATTTTTGTAACACGCAAGGAAAATACAAAGACAAATAAAAATGACACTCGGAACTTGCCAAAATGTTGTACACCTAACTACTTACTACTGTTAGTGAGACTGAATAGTTGTGCTCAGAGGGAAAGGGAGAGAGAAAGGAGGAGAGAAGAAGAAAAAATATGTTCTGGAAGTTGTGTCGGTATGTACCCATACAGACAGACGGGTAGATTGTGCAATAGAGGAGAAATCCGGGATTAGAGTGACGGTAGTGTCGCTTGTACTTCATGAGGAGCGAAAATGCTACTGTACTTAGCATAGGACTATTATAGAACGTGCCGTGGCCCGAGTATGTATGAGTTGAATGAATCAACCACCTCCGAGCAAGTCTTGTCTGGCTAGTTTGTCTTAGCTCAAAAGGATTTAGCAACAAGAAAGCGTAGAGCGTAGTGAATAAAGTTATTCTGGAGTACAGCATTACTGATTACTGTATTCTATATGGATAAGACCCTGGAGTGAGATACCGGCTGCCTTTGCGTTTTGTCTCTGATGGCGCGATATGTGGAAGATCGAAATTTCGATTGCATAAATCCAAGATATCGCAATGTCATCAGTTGCCTATCCATCCTGCATACATATCTCGTTTTATGCCAGAAACCTAGATAGGAACGGCTCATGGGCAAATTTGCGCTTGCTCTTCAATATTCAAACTTCATACCGGTGACCCCCGTGTCTCGCCATAAATGTGGGCAACATTCAACGGAAATGGCCCGCGCGCTTTGCATACATGTTGGTATAAAAGGAGGAGACGTGCTTGTACTCTGTACAATGTACGGACCGTAGATGCAGATACAGACGAAAGTAGAAATGGGGTCGACGAACATGGATGTATGAAAGTGGACTCGGTGAAGGCATAGCGGGAACATGCCATGAGACCATTTTCACTTTGTCGCGCGTCTTGCGAGATTTGAAGCGGCTATTGGCAAATGTGGATGTGTAGGAACCATACTGCCGTGATCATCTAGAATATTGTCCTCGATATGTTTTGCCCTGGCATGTCTAGTGATCGAATCGTTGAACCGAAGCTCGGGGTTGACTCTCGGAGGAAGACACAAATGGCGGCATGTCAACAACAAGAACGTTATCCTGTAAGCTTGTTGTCTTGTCAATTGGAAAGTTGACCAAATCCAAAACGTTCAATCCTCCGAGACATTTAGACAAGTCGAATGCAAGTCTGGTTGGGTGGCCAGTGACATGCTTGATACTTGGCTTGATTGGAGATAGTTTAACGAGGGAGGTGAAGTAAACGAAAGGCTTAAAAAGTCGAGAATTATGATATCATGAATGTTGATCTGTTGTGTCAGTTGTTGCTAAGGATGAAGGGGTGGAAAAGAGATAAGGATGTACATAGGTTAGCTCTGATGATGGACTCTTGGTGGACTCTTGATGAGGCGTGTCCATGCAATGCCAATAAAGATGGAAGGGCAAAAGAAGAGAATGATTTACCAACCAACTACCCAATGAAGATACTGTGCAATGTACTGTACTGTACTGTACACATCGTTTGCTAATCCTCTTGGGCTGAGTAAGGGTGGTAGGGCAGAAGTAGAAAGCATCGATATGGTAAAACATCACCAACAGAGAAACCCCGGTTTGGTCGGGCGTGTTGAACAGTGTCACTACTATTAATAATAATATTAATGAATAATGAATACTGAACACCGAACATTGAACATGAACACTGAACACTGAACACATGATCAACAAAAGGTACCGCACGGCCTATCTTTATCTCAGTCAACTTTCGATTCAAGACTCAACCAAGTTAATAAATAACCCCTGAAACGTTTACAAGGGGGTCGAATTGGGATGGCATTGATGTCTTTTAATGCTTTGACGTGTTGAAAAGTCTTAGCGTACGGATGAGATGGACAGTTTTAAGGACGGAGTGGTTCGGCCAAGAGATAAATTTGGGATCGTTGCATCTTGTGAGCATGAACATATTGGGTGTATCTCTTGAAGTGTGTGTATATATATATATATCTAAATATATTTAACATTCGTATAAATACATATTGGACATTCGTATAAATTTCCATGCTTCAAACAGTCGAATGGTGAGAATAAACAAAGCCAGAGCTACCTAATTAGATGTCCAAAGTAACTGGAGTTGAAGCTGTTCCGAGGTATCAGAGGTATAAAATTGATGAAGCTATAGAGTTTGCTACCTCTTACCTAGTATCCAGTGTCCAGTGTCCAGTATCCAGTAGCCAATAGCCAGTAGCCAGGGCAGAGAACTTCAAACTTTGGAACCGTAGGTTGCAACTAGACTACCACAGTAATGAAGCGGGTACTGCGGAGAACAACCACGGTACCACATTGACAGATCGCCATTTGATCGGTTCCTATCGCGACGCTGTCAGGGATTTTAGTCAGGTACAAGATTCACGAAGAAGCACGAGTTCCACAAAAGAGTAGTATTAGCATTAGTATTAGTATTAGTACACATTTGGTTTTCCAGTCAAACTGCAGTACATGCTACACGGAGTTGAAGCTACCGAAGCAGTTAGATGCTGTTTATAAGAGTGATGATGAATGTATCTGCAGAGTCAATGTGAAATTGTGTGCAATGAAGAAAATGGGGGAAACCAATCACAACTTCATCACACTAATCTCTCACCGCCGAGTTGGATCTTGGTTTTCCTCACTAATAGATAAGTATATAGTGAGAACCATAGAAAATAAAGTAAAGAAATTTCCGAACTGTATCTACTTCATTACCGCGAGGTCATTCATCCTTCCATGATTTATTGCCATGATAATTAACCCAAGAATTAAATATCATCCAAACTTGTAACCTGATCGACACAGTATCACTCTCCGCAACTCGGTACAACCAGTTTCCAACACCAATACAACCCAACCTACACTATTCCCAGCGCACAAGGGACCCGACATCACAGATATGCGACAGCCAATTCTTCCCAATTCTTCCCAATTCCTATTTTGGGCCATCTGAGTCTCAATAAACGTGGGTTGACGGTAGGGAATCAAAATGCTCCACTGCTGCGCCATCGAAGAATCATCCTAAAGAGGTGATAAGGTGACCATTTCCACGTGCGACTGTGATATTTTGGTACATGTTGATCTCGAAGGGATGCTCGGGTTGGACAAATGGATCAGGGTGGGATTCGTTTCCTTGAGGTTTTTGAGATGATCGGAGAATACAGAGCGGTATTGAATGGATGTAGCCATTAATTTCATGCGGGAGGGAGACATATGCGTAGGTATGCTGGGGAAACGAGCTGGTTGGAAAGAAAAAAAGGAGGATTGCGGGAGGAATAGTGACAGAATGTTGATGTACCGGTACATTACTCATTACTCATATCATCTGGTGATATCAAGTGTAAGATAAATCATAGGCCATAGGTCATAGGTCATAGGTCAAAGATATCGATGTGCTATGAAGATGCCCTGATAGGTCAGAGGGAAAGATAATTGATCCACTGGATTGGTTGGGCCTTGGATTGAGGATATATTAGGATATAATAAAAGAGCGCATATATGTTATATATCCGTCGATATTTATCTCCAATTAGGCTGACTAACCTTATTCAAAGTACTGCTTTACTCTGTCACTACTAATCATCTAGACATCTAGATATTCAACCTGTCACCACTCATCATCTAGACATCTAGATATTCAACCTGTCACCACTCATCATCTAGACATCTAGATATTCAACCTGTCACCACTCATCATCTAGACATCTAGATATTCAACCTGTCACCACTCATCATCTAGATATCTATATTCAACCTGTCACCACTCATCATCTGTAGACATCTAGATATTCAGCCCCATGCTTAGATTACCCTTATTCGATTAGTACACATACACACAGATTTTAGTTACCTTTTAGATCTTGGTAGATTCATAACATCCGTCCGTACCTGAATTGATGATGACAACTCCACTTATAAGTTATATCTCTTTATGTATAACCCCTGACGACTTGGATGGATGTTTCATATGTGCGAATCCCTCTTGGGTCAAAGTCTTCTGCTTTCCCATCCAGCCAGAGCAGGGCAGAGCAAGCCACTTCTTCTCATCCGGCCAAGATGAGCTTAAAATGATATTTTGATTCATCAAATCGAAGAAATAATCCACCCTCGCCCTCTTTTCTTTTTCTTTTCTTTTCTTTTTCTTCTTCTTTTTCCTTTTCCCTTCCAGACTAACCTTACTGTTGCCCAGCATTATTATACCTAGTACTTTCTTTATATTCCATCCTGCAGAAAACCCCCTCATCCCCCCCCCCTCGTCTGTTTCTATCCCGCCAAAACAGAACGTGCCCACTTCTATCATTTACCTGCAGAAGGTTCCCTTTTACATTTTACATCCCAAACATCGAATTCCAAATTCATCAAGTCGTTCCTTTATCCTTCCTTCATCAAAGTACCGAGAAATACCTACCGGCATCAATCAGCATCACAGCATACACGATCGTCACTCATATAATTCCTTCCTTTCGATACGTTGGTTTACCACGGCTCTATCTATATATTACCAAAAGCACGACCACGACTATAACCACAACTGCAGCTACCAACTCCCTACTCCGTACTCTGTACAGCTCCAATCATTCCATGTACCTAACCTTGGCTTCTCACCTATTCGACGACGACTCACATACACAATTGGGGATCAATTCGCACATTCACCACGTTATACACAAATCTTGAATCAATTCTCCGAATATTGTTTTCAGTAGATATACCAAACATATCTCATACCTACTACCCCCTTCATTTGTTAATCCACCCAACTGCCTTATCTGTCCGCATCATATTCTACAACTTGTACGCTTTTTTTGTCAGAAATTCTCTCCTGCATGCGGAACATCTTGCGACAACTCAGCCAACGATATATTATTCAGTCATCGGCGCATGCGACTACTGCAACAAATTATTCCCATCTGAATCATCGGCATTGAAGCTTTTTACTGAAGGATTTTTTGATTTCTATTTTATTATTTTTTTTTCTATTTAAAAAGATTTTCAACAGGTAATTTGGGGTGAAGACCCGAGCGGCTCGCTGGTCGATTAACAAGCCCTCCTTCGCAACTCAAAAATTCAACAAAAGTCTTTTCAAACAAATGAAACAATCGCATACAATTCACTCTTTTACTTACGATAATATCTTTCCTTAACCAATTTTGCTCCATTCCAACTATTGTCTGATCTTGCGATTTTCAAAGTACATACGGTACATACCTACTCGAAGCATCTTATCATAATTTCGATTCTTTCAACCCATCTACCGCTTCAACCAACCAAGGAAAAGAGATCAGCGAATCTCTTTGTTCTTGTCGCGCAACACAATACGGTGCATCAAAGATCCCTTTAGAGTATCACAAAAGACATTGGAATCTCGATTTAATTGATAGAAAATCCGGTGTGCTCGGTCAAACAAGAGATATGAGTGTAATGCTCCAGACCCCTTCTCGGGCATCGACAGCCTCATCTTCGTCTTTTCAGCCAGTCTCCCGACAGAATACCATGTCTTCACACGATGGAACACGCTCTGCCCGACAATCAAAGAGATATTCTATGACCACATTATATCTTTCCATGTCTGCGAATGAGAAGGATTTGGAAATTGAGGATGATCTTGCCAAAGGTGAGCATTTTGGCGCAATTGGTATGAACGTCGCACTGATGGATCCGTGTAGCACAAAAAGTTTTACGAGAACTCAAATCGAAGATTTCATCACAGTCAAAGAAGAATTTCGTGTTGGAGAAAGATGTTAGATACCTAGATTCGAGAATAGCATTATTGATTCAGAATCGCATGGCTTTGGAGGAGGTAGGAGAGTATCATCTGCAGGCCAAGTTTTCACAACTAACACTTCTCTCAGCAAAATGAGGTAGCCAGCCACCTGGAAGATGCGACCGATCTACAAGAAGGGTTCTTCCCAAATGATGAGAAGACACAGAAATACGGCAATCTTTTGTTCCTACTTCAATCAGAACCTCGTCACATAGCTCACCTCTGTCGCCTGGTCACTATGGCCGAGATTGATTCTTTACTACAGACAGTCATGTTCACAATTTATGGAAATCAATACGAGAGTCGTGAAGAGCATCTTCTTTTGACCATGTTTCAAGTAAGACATCTTCGGTATGAATTGGCCTCTTTCAGTACTGATATGCATTCTATAGTCTGTCTTGACGTATCAATTCGACAACACCCCTGAATATTCTTCCCTCCTCCGCGCGAACACACCAGTATCCCGCATGATGACTACATACACTAGAAGAGGGCCGGGCCAAAGCTACTTGAAGACGGTCTTGGCAGACAGAATCAATGGACTCATCGAGCTGAAGGATCTTGACTTGGAAATTAATCCCCTCAAGGTTTACGAAACAATGATTGCACAGATTGAGCTGGAGACAGGAGGGCTTCCAGCTTCCCTGCCTAGGGGAGTAACCGCGGAGGAGGCAGCAGACAATACACAGGTCCAGGCTATTATCGAACCAAGGTTAACAATGCTAATGGAGATTGCAAATGGATTTCTCACAACAATTATCGATGGATTGGAGGAAACACCATACGGTATTCGTTGGATCTGCAAACAAATCCGAAGCCTCACAAAGAGAAAGTATCCGGATGCCAATGACCAAGTAATCTGCACACTTATTGGAGGTTTTTTCTTCTTGCGATTCATCAACCCCGCTATTGTGACCCCTAAATCATATATGCTCATCGATGGAACTCCAGCCGACCGACCACGACGTACCTTGACCTTGATTGCGAAGATGCTTCAAAATCTGGCCAACAAACCCTCATATGCCAAGGAGCCATACATGGCCAAACTTCAACCATTCATTCAACACAACAAGGAACGAGTCAACAAGTTTATGCTTGACTTATGTGAAGTTCAGGATTTTTACGAAAGTTTGGAAATGGACAACTATGTAGCACTATCAAAGAAGGATTTGGAGCTATCAATTACCCTCAATGAAGTTTATGCTACTCACGCTTTGCTCGACAAACACACTGCCGAACTCAACAAGGATGAGAACTCACATTTGGCTGTGATCTTGACAGATTTAGGACCGGCCCCAGCACAGCTACCTAGAAAGGACAACAGAGCAATCAATCTGCCACTCTTCAGCAAGTGGGAAACGGCGATTGATGATCTAACGGCTGCACTTGACATCACCCAAGAAGAGGTTTTCTTCATGGAGGCTAAATCAACATTTGTTCAAATCATGCGATCGATTCCAAGTAACAGTGCTGTGGCGCGAAGACCACTTCGTCTCGAGCGAGTTGCTGATGCAGCGGGTCAGTATCGCAACGATGCTGTTATGGTGCGGAAAGGTATTCGGGCAATGGAACTGTTGAGTCAGTTGCAAGAGTTGGGAGTCATCGACAAATCGGATCAGTTCAGTCTTTTGCGGGATGAAGTCGAGCAGGAACTTCAACACCTTGGGTCACTCAAAGATGGGGTTATTCTTGAAACCCAAAAACTCGACCAGGTCTTCAAGACCATTCGCGATCACAACACTTATCTGGTCGGTCAATTGGAGACCTACAAGAGTTATTTGCACAATGTTCGCAGTCAAAGCGAAGGGACCAAGCGAAAGCAACAAAAGCACCAAGTCTTGGGACCATACAAATTCACGCACGGGGAGTTGGAGAAGCAAGGCGTTATTCAGAAGAGTAACGTGCCTGACAACAGAAGAGCCAACATCTACTTCAACTTCACAAGTCCTTTACCCGGAACTTTCGTCATTTCGTTGCATTACAAAGGTAAGGATTATTTTCATCTGCTTGTATAAACCCATGCTAACTTTACTAGGACGAAATCGTGGTCTCTTGGAGCTTGATCTCAAACTCGATGACTTGCTCGAGATGCAAAAGGATAATCAAGAAGATCTTGACCTTGAGTATGTGCAGTTCAACGTACCAAAGGTTCTTGCTCTCCTGAACAAGCGTTTCGCCAGAAAGAAAGGATGGTAGATCTCAACCACCCGCATCCTCATAATTATGGATGCATTTTTCTTCCACGGAAATACCTGCTTCCGACTACTCGCTCGATTGCAGGCTGTATGAAAATTATTTTATTCCTTTAAAGCCACCGATACTGCTGGGTGGTGGCTCGTAGGAGTTGTGTTTTTTAATCTCGATATACCTGGGTGGCATGGTTTTGATGGCGTATATGACGATTTCCTGACATTGTGCAGATGCAAGCTTTATACCTTTTTTTCTTCGTTTAATCTTCCCCGATATATTTTGTTTTAATGGGTGGTAGTTGTGATGTTTCTCGCGTGCTTCGTCTTGTTTCTTTGGTTCATTTACGGGTGCCTTCTTCAGTACGACGAGCAAATCATATGGAGCGGGAAGCTGTAGAGGTTTCGTCTGGCTGGTCCGGAGAAGTGATATCATAGGATTTTGCATTATTCAGAGAGGGATATGAGTCAAGGGATATTCTCTACCTTGACATGATGTTTACTGAAGATATGAGGTTGGGAATTGGGAAGGAAAGGGGAGACGGAGGAATTCACAAAATGGACGTCTATTACGTCTATCGTTTTCCCTCTTTTCTTGGAATGGGCGGATGGATGGGCTGGCGGGCGGACGGATGGGATCTTTTTTGGGAACAGGCATGCAAGCAAATGCACACAACAAGGCATGGATATATGATTGTGTGATAGGCGCGTTAGGTCTCTCGTATACGAGGAAAGTGGGATACTAGTAGGACCAGACAACTTTTAAATGTAATATCATGAATGAGTAGTAACAATTTCTTCCAAGGCTCGCAATTTTGGTCGTGATTATGATTTGTTTGATTCAATTTTTTGTTCAAATGTGCTTCGCTTCACAGGTTTATACAAGTAGGGAGTGCTAAGACAATAAGCGGCTGAATACTAGGCTGAAAGTTGCAGCTGACGTCGACCAAGCTACTTCATTCTCATATCGTTTGTATCACAACAGGATCGAGCTTGAAGGTACTTGATCCAAAGCATGCCTTCCCGAGTTCCACTTCGTTTTCATGTTAATTCTTTAAACTAGACTCTGTTCTATGAAAGCCTTGTGGATGAAGGCTAGCTACATGTGTAATATCAGTGTAATATATCTGATTATTATATGATATTTACAAAATAACTTTTGCATTAAGAAATTAAAAAAGACCGGCTAAGAATATTCCTCATTAATTAATTACTCCCGAGTCCACGCTATCCTCCTATATAATCTTCACACACATGAATCCCGAAGGGTCCGTCATTATTTATGGAAAATTTTGTTGTGTTTGCATTTGCATTTGTATTTATATCTGCATCTGCATTTGCGTTTAAAGTTAAGATTAACCTTACATATAATCATGTACCTAATATCACAATTTCGGTTTCTAGTTTGGGATTTTTGATATTGATGTTGATACTTTGGGGTTTTTTTTGGTCTGAGTTTCGTTTTGTTTGCTCTGTTTGATTGGTTTGTGTGGTTCGTTGTGTTTGTGTGGTTCATGATGTAAATGGTGTTCGATGATTAGATAGCGGGATTTCATGTTCAGAATGTTGAATATGTATTCTGTGTTGTTGAGGTGGAGGATTATTGGGTCTTGGGGGTGATTCGTTGAGGGTGTATGTTGGGTTTGAGTGTGAAGATTTTGTAGTGATGGGAAGCTCCCATACGGAGGCTTGAACGGTTCTGGCATCGAGATCAGTTTCTACTTTGACCAAGGGCTCTTTCTATGGCAATCGAATTCGCGGTTATATTCGAATTGGTATCATGTGCTTGATGTATATCATCTGTTAATGGGTTTCTCGAGTCCTCCGAAAGCTCGGACCGAGACTTCTGAATGACTGCGACTTCGACATCATTTTCTTGTTCTGTGTGTGCTTCTCTTTCTCTCACATCACTTGAGATTGCGATAGGATTGGACGGAAGCGTCAACAAATGTACTCTGCTTTCAGCACCATTGCCTTCATAGCCAATCGGTTTCACAAATGCCTCTTTGATTTGCACCATCTCTCGACTCATGTCCCTCAAAATTCCATCAAACCTCGAGATTCTCTCCTCATCCATCCAGTCTCCTTCAGGTATCGTCCAATTTACATATAGTCTACCATGTGAATGCGAAATATGGTACATCCCGTGCTTTCTAATAAATAAATCACACAAGAAACAGGCTGATTTACTAGATCCTATGCATCTTGAAGGCAAACTCGCAGGGTATTGCTCATAGAAGAAGATAAGCTGGATTTCGCTATGGACACGTTGGGTGTCGGGAGCAGTGCATACTTCTAATTGGATGTTGCGGAATAAGCCCCGGCATCTTTCTTTTTGACAATAATACATCAAGTCGTTTCGGATATCTAGATACCTGCTTATTTTGTCGATTTGAAGCACAGTGCTGCGATGAGCGATGTCTGGATCGATACCTTTGATATAGAATTGGTATTCAAGAGACGGGCTATCACCAGTCGTCGAGACTTCGTGAGCAGCGAGGACTATTGCAATTAAGTTATCCAGTTGGTGGCACTGTAACCCAGACTCGAAGTTTTCGGAATCCTGGATTAGATTTGCGAGGCCATCGCACAATGAGGTTCGCCATTGCGAATTATCATCATCCATCTCTTGCACCAACAGCATGCAGCGAAGCTTCTCGGCCCTATCACAGAGTGATTGTCGAGCCTTGCCATGCCCTTTACTTGATGAAACGATGCGAGCTTGCAAACGACGATCGCTTAGCTTGACAATTTGCGAAAGAAGTTTGGATCTACGCTCTTCTTCATTTTGGTTGGTTTCTGCATGCAGACATGAGTTAGCAATGTGAATAATGTTGAGTAGACTATGTGCCAACAACCTTCACGAGCAATTTCCTCCACAATATCTAGGCATCTACGTAATCCATCCACAGTTTCCAATGAAGGCGTTTGATTTGATGCGATTCGTATGGTTAGAGAGGGTGGATGTCGGTCATGACACTCTTCAATCGTAGCTGCTGACACACCCCGCGGGCCTCCTTTAGCTTGAGTCAGAACTGCCATATGATCTGCTAGGTGTTGCTCTTCCTCATGCAGAAGTACATATTTCTCCGATCGCTGAAAGGTGGCGCCTCTATAATTTCTCGGCCTTGCGGGCTCTTGAGTTTTGAGGAAGAGTTCCTGGACTATGTTATGGAAAGCCCGTTTTGTTGTAGCTAGGCGACTAGCGAAATTGGCAGACATATTTTTGTTGTAACTGGAAATTCAGCGATGAGCGAGTAACGAGTAAAGGGTTTTGATGATTCGGAAGAGAAGGATAGGAAGCACACTTTAGGGGCGAAGCTCCCTATCGACAAACATCAATGCGGATAGCTACATCGAGGTCACTCGGCAGCGTGCAGCAGTGCTTAATTGTACTTTATTTTTATTGGATGGTTCATTTATGGGGTGGAAGCAAAAGACTCTATTACTTGATTCCAAGATGGATTAGTGCCCGAGAGCTTTTTGCTTTTTTCTTTTGGGCTAGATCTTCATTCTTGGTATACTAACATATTTTCTACTTGATTTTGATTAGTTCATAACGATTTTCTTTACATCGGCGAGTCACATTCACTACACTGGCACACTATATGTTTTTGGATACTTCTGTGGATTTATGGGGGGCTTTCTATTGCTACACGCAGGGTGTTTCCTCTCTATGACAAAAGAAAATATGCTTCGCTGATCCGTACTTCAAACTTCTCGATTCCTCTTCCCTCACTTCTCACTAATCTGTGCTTGAACCTTCACTCCACCATTTTTTCCTCTGCGGCTCTCATCCCTGCCACCCGGAAGATTGACTTGATCTGGACTCGAACTTCTCATCAACCTGGTTGAGGACCACGAGGACGTGTAGGCGTAGGTGACAATTGAGTTGTACGCCCAGCGGATTCGAGGTAAAGAATAATGAGCAAGGCCCAGAGGATCAATTGGATGACGGCTGCGACTGTTTCATGGGCTTGTGGAAAGCTACCGAGAAGAGAGGCTGGCTCATCGGGAATTTCTGGATCAGAGATCGGTGGATCATTGACTGGTGGATCATCGATAGGTATATCATCGAAGACTGGTGGATCATCGACTGGTGGATCATCGAAGACTGGTTGCGAGAGGCTCGCCATGTCCACATTGAGAGATTCGTGGGCTCCTTCGGGGATTTCGTCGATTTCGCCGGTGCGTCGGAGCTGATCGAGGGGGTCTTCATCTTCGGGTTTCTTCGGGGGCTGAGTTTCGTTTCCGTTGCTCATTTTGGCGATTTCCGGGTGTTGTTTTCCTTGATGTGGAATCTTGGAATGTGTGATTATGTTTTCGAATCTGGATTTGATGAGATTTTGTTGCTTTATCTTATCCTGTCTGAATCTGATTTGAATGAGGAGAAAAAAAGGAGAGGGAACGTTAGGAATGAGGGTGATGATATTTATAATAACTGGGGAGTCTTCGATAGTGTTGTTTGCACTATGTTCTTTTCCTGATATTTTTCAGAGTTCTAGGGAAAAGAAGTTAAGTCTGTGAGCCGAATGACATTCGTGGCCATATCAGGACAAGAAGAATTGTTTTTACATTAAATGTAGGATAATTTCTCAGATATTCATTATTCACTTAGTCGTACAAACAAAAATTGCCATACTCAGGTGTGTCCCTGGCAAAAAGGGGGTGAATTTATAATACGAAAACCAATTAACACTACTAACTCCGCAGATTGACTTGTTCAGAGAATCTTCAATGTCTCGTCTTTTAAATCTGTATTAGTTGACGGAATATGTTACATAGCCTAGATTATACTAGTAAGGCCTCAGTAACACTGAGTACATTCGTTGTGTTTATGTGATTCTGATACATTGATTCCCCTCACTAAGCGAAATCAAGCGATATATATAAACCTAATTGACTAGTAAGCTAGCGATTGATATAAAGTCCAGCACCTACTCATATTTTCAACACCTCATATGAATGTGAGATTGGAATGAAAGAATACTTGTGTAAATTTGAAGATGTACTACAGACAGTTATCTGTACAATACATGGTTCCTCCCTCAAGTGGGGTGGAAAAACAAGCTAAGGGCTTTTTATTATTATACCGAAGATTCATGATATTCTACGAAGTTTGCTAGAGGTCATTTGGGTTGTCCTTCTCTACCACTCCTAGAAAAATTATCACAGTGTATTGACTAGTGGTGCTGATGCGAGAGTGTTAGACTTCTCCTATTGCTCCACTGCGCACATACAGAGAGAGTACTTCGCGTATTTTTCACCTTCTCAACAATTAGTCCAAAGTTCTTATTTCACTACTTGATCTTGATACATACATCTATAAATTTTTGAAAACTTCAAATATCGAAATCTATATAGTTAGGCATAATATTAAAAGTAATTGCGCTCATACACCTCCTTAAGCCTTTCCTAGACGGGTTGACTGCAAATACACACATTCTCCATGAAATTCAGGTGCGGATTTAAGATTTTTTGAAATGCCGTAAGCTTTTTCTTTGACAGCAAACATGATTTCGCCTGCCTTCAATAAATTTGTTCAAAAGGATCTTATAAGTAAGATTATCTGGTTGTTAGTAGGAAATGGTCTCTATCCTCAATAGATGTATGTTTTTACAAGCCACATACATGGTAGCTAAAAACATTAATAAATAGTCCAGATCAAACCGAATAAAGGTAAATCATCCAATAGGGATATCGCAGTTCATCTCCTTGAAGGTTCTTTGAAAAATTTCCGTACTAGGAATGAAAGGTCTCATTAGATAGATCGCCTTCACAACCTTGGGCCATATGAATGCCCCCTTTCTACTCTGATCAACCATCCAGAGCTACAAGATTCTTGTGACTTAGAATTTTTGAAATTATTTGTTCAATGAGTTGTTCTGAGTAGCTCTTTTATAGAATGTCAAACAGAAATCAAGATAATAAAATTGGATTATTTTGAAGATTTGTAACGTTGATATTTTGAGACAATATTTTCACAACGGATCTTGAAGAATGCTGGCCAGATCGTTTCCTGGGAGAGGGAAAGATTTTTTGGATCGGTGAGGGTGGTTGGAGATTATGAATTAGCGTGAGAATCGTGGGATTCGGGAAGCGATTGCGTAGGGGGAACAAAGACAGACTCAGGACAAAGGACTTTGTTTTTCGGACCCCGCTACGAACCATACAGACAAATGAAAGTAATGACTGAGATGAATGCAAACAATGCTTATTGTTCCAACCTATCTGGCCGGCTCCAATGCAGCAGCTCGATACCCAGGTGTTTGTATTCTATTCACCCTCTCGTATGAGGGTTTGATACATCGAAATTTAAGATTAAACAAGGTTTGAACAGCCACTATCTTGAGGGTATAAGATAATTACTAATTGTAGTTTAATCTCAATCTTTTATCACTATTTATTAGCATCTAACTACACATAGCAACAACCTTCACGAAACCCAGACTTTCAGCTTCTTAAGAACAAGTTCACCACAATTTTTGCTGGAACTAGAGAAAATCCACGAGTCAACAAGCAATATCAAAATGCCTCAATTCATTAAATTCCCCATTGACTGGCTCACCCATATCGAGCTCAACCCTGACCTGTTGGAAAAGAGTGCTCATGGCAAGCACGAACAACAAGAAGATTGCCCCTGTGACTTCTGTCACGAGTGGTTCTTCCTTGGACCTCTTGAACAAAGGTATCCGTTCTCGCTATACGCAGCATTACCCACATTTAGCAAATCCCAAAGACCTTCCAAGGATAAGCAAATCGAAGAATCATGGGAGTTCCCCGAAGTTGACGGCTGCAAGTGCCACCGCCTACGCTGTCGCTTCCATCAATTCAATTTATTTTGGAAAGAACACCAAAAATTGGTTACGGAATACTCAAAGCTCATGGATGATTGGTGTATCACAATCAACTCGGACGAGCAGTTGCAAGATCTAAAGGATCTCAATTTGCGACACGCCCAATTCCTCAAGAAACTCAGTGATGCAGGAATCAGTCAGAAATTTCGGTGCTATGGAAGGTGGTGTAGAAAGGCGAATTTCACATCACACCGAGGGAGGGAATTTTCTTCATTAAAGGGGGTGATTACTGAGTAAATGGTTGTGGGAAGAATTGATCACGTGTTGAGGCACTGACTAAATTGAATCCTGAGCTAGATCACTTCATGGCGTTTTAAATAATTGTTAGTTTTTGTATCTCAAACAGAAAATACTTAAAAATAGAAAGAAAAAAATTTTCCTTTGTTAGGCAAAAAATAAAAATCAGCTTCCACATCATTATATACTGCCTGTGAAATATAGAATATGAACCAATAAGATAATTCAAATCAAGTAAGCCCAGGGAATGTTGATTGTACCCGCTCTGTGAAAAGGAAGTGCAACTTTGCTCCACCAGTGGGTGCACAGACTCACGGTCTGGCCTGTATAGTCACAAAATTTATAAAATAACTATATAATTCTACAAAAACCCTAGTTACTATTACAATTTTGATTGTATATATATACTATTTATATCAATGACAATTCTATATCTATTAGACAATTCAATATGTCTTTTTCGAATTTCTATCTGTGTTATCTTTTGAAAAACTCTTTTTCTAGTGTATAGAATTCTATTAAAAAGAGTAGTTTTATAATAAATAATATATATAAAAGATAACTTTAGTGATTTAAAATCTTTCTGTACATCTTTTAATAAGTTGGATTGAGGTTATTTACGAAATGAGGTCGGAGCGTGAGTCTGTACACCTACTAGTGCTCCAAGATGATTATTACTAAGTCTAGAATGGGAAAATAAAAACATATCAACATATGTCAACTATATCGAATTAACCTACTAAGATTCTCTATAGAGTATAATTAGTGATCAAAGCATATCATCCATTTCAACCCATTGTCCATAACTTAACACCAGAGTGATACGGCGCAAAAGAAAAGCCATGGGCAAGTGTGAGTAAAAATGATATGTGATAGTTAGGTCAGGAACTCGCACACTTACCTTTTGTTGAAGGCACTAACATATTCACCTATGAGTAGCGACTACTTGATTAGTTGTTTTTATCATGTTGAAGAAAAGGAGAGGAATTGTCTAGTTGGCGCTATTGGATTACGTCATGATTATAGTTTTTTGCCCCTTGGCACTCATGAACCTTCGACATCAAAAAGAATCAATGCTTGCTTCAGTCTATGAACAATTTCCTCGTTCTCGTGTGTATATATAAAAGAAAATACAACTATCCATGCTTTCACTCACCCGAAACTTGACTCGAAGAAGTCTTCAACAATATATCACTTCTACGAGAACTTGGATTCCTTGTTCGCCTGCAAATTCATCAATTCGACCCCTTGGCTCGAATATCATAACTCTTCGTGTCCTTGCAATGGATCGTGGAATCAAAAGAAAAGCCGAATCCATATCAGAAGCATCAAAGAAATCTGTCAAACTGGACGATTACTGCAACACACCCATTCGTCGTTCCTCTGAAGGAGAAGAAATTTGGCCAGCTCCACGTGACCAGTTGAAATTTGCCTATGACTTCATTCGGGAATGCGCGAAAGCTCAAAAACCCACCCTTATTGTGCCAGATAAGGATGCAGATGGATTGAGTGCTGGAGTCATCATGTATCGCACACTGATAAAACTTGGCCTGGAAGAAGAGAATTTGGATGTTCATTTAGTGAGGAAGGGCTCGAATATTCATGAAGAATATGAACGGAAGGCGATGGCGGAAAAGAATCCGAGTTATGTGATTATTTTGGACCAAGGAAGTCGAGGTGGGCTGCCTGTTATCGACAGCAAAAGTGCGAAATGCATGATAATTGATCATCATTTGAGCGATGAATTTCCAAAAGATGCAATCGTAAGCTCGACATTTCCCTTTTGTGCAAATGGTAATCTTACTAATGGATGGTGCAAGATTGTTTCAGGCTGTCATTGTCCGCCAGTTCCAACGACTGCCTTAATGACTTATGAGATTTGCAAAGAACTTCATCCTGATATTGCTCAAGAATGTAGCTACCTTTGCGCAATTGGAACACATGGAGATCTCGGAAATACTATTAAATGGATACCCCCATTTCCAGATATGAAAGAAACTTTTAAAAAGCACACCAAGAAGCTCATTAATGACTGTGTTTCCTTTATCAATGCCCGTATGTTTAATGAACTTCCCTGTCGCAATTGCTGAACCTCATTTAGCACGAAGAACTGGCACATATGATGTTATCACCGCCTGGAAAGCATTATTGGAAGCCAAAGACCCCAAGGAAATCATGACTAATGAGAGGCTCGCTGAAGCACGACGAGAGATTAACGAAGAGGTTGAAAAACAAACTCATACACCACCAAAATTTAGCAAAGATGGAAAATTTGCGGTATTGAAAATCGAAAGCGAAGCTCAGGTACACCCTGTTATTGCTACGCGATGGGTATGTAGTAGTCGATTGAAATTATCTACATGAGGCTAAACCTTCTATACAGGCAGGCTTTTTGAAATCTAAAGCCCTAGAAATAGTAATGGTAGCTAATTACGGTTACTTACCCGGGAAAGTAAATTTCTCATGTCGGATTGCTCGATGTGCTCGAGGGCGCGATCCACCAGTCAACATTATCGAGTCATTAAAAGCAGTAGCCAATCTAGACGCTACTGATCTTGTCGAGAGACTAGGAGATAATTTCGCTCGTGGTCACAAGGAGGCCTCGGGTGGAATTGTCAACACTGCGGAATTCGAAGAATTATGTGCGTTGATGAAGGTTGGGGAAAAGGCTGAAAAGTCCGAAAAGTCTGAGCAAGATGCTTTGAAGAAAGTTGAGAAACCACCACAGAAAAACACATTGAATAATTATTTCAAGAAATCCTGATATGCTGCTTCAGGATGAACAAAAATATCAACAATGTACTATTCAAACATAATATCGCGGGAACAATGAAAATTCAAAGAAGTACAATTCTTTCATGTCTCTCCAGGTATATCTAAACAAATCTCGTTATTAACTCGTCCCTGTTCCGGTCTGATCTGACTTGGGGGCAACTGCAGGGCCACCGAACTTGAGTACATCGACCCACGGAGTCAACTCATCATCTTCCCTCCCCGCCATCACATTTTCCATCCAAGCTTTAAACATACCCAGTGGCATCCTATCCCACATTCTCCAGTTTTCCATTTGATTTGCTATGGCTGCCCTCTTGCACTCAGTTCTATTATTATATCTCGGATGCGTGAATCGTGGATTTTCTATTGCGTATATAAACCCACATTTCCCCGTTTTAGTTGGATCCATTTGAGCGGGCCAAAGGGCTCGTACTGGTCTCTCGTCAGCTGTAGATTCAGGCCCTGATGGGTTTGGATCTAATGGGTCTGGATCTAAAGCATTTTGGCCAGACCATTTGACCTTTTTATCCTTATTGGCCTGTTTGACTTTGGTTCGTGCTCCTGCTTGGCTGGATTGGCCCCCTTCCTCGTCTTCATCTTCACCTTCATCCTCGTCCTCGTCCTCTTCGTCCCCTCTCTCCTCTGTTTCATTTTCGTCCTTTTCTTCTGCTTCATCTTGTCGACTATGGAACACAGGGGGAGGTGGTCTCAGATTGTGCTTATAAGACGGATCTATAGCGATTTCCTGCAATTTCGTCGGTATCTTAAACAATGGGTAATCAAATGGTTTATTGAAACCACCATTGAGAAATTCCGCAGCAACCCTTGGTCTCTTTCCTGTTCGGGGAGGTAGATCGGATATGTCACCGTCTCGACAACTAAAACACATCATATCATATCCGAAAACCAGATTCATCGCGTTGGTCAGACATATCATACCGCAATTATGTGCATCCTTCTGTCGAGACGCGTTAGGACTGTTATCTGTTGTTCGGCTACCTACACGTCTATGGTTCGTCCGGTATTCCCATTCTCCGTACAATGGAAGCTCAACAGTATCAAATATTCCCTTATGAAACCTTGAGTATACAATAGCTTCAAGCAAATTCATATGGAATGTGTGGTGGTAGGCAGTTTCCTTTTCCCAATCCTCATCCAGATATCTGGGAACCATGGTTCCGGAGTTGTCGATATGAAAGCAGAATTTTTGTTTTGGTGCTATCCCTAGAAGAACTGTATGCCTAGCCTTAAATTCGTATGGAATCAGCAGATAGTCGAGATTGTGCAAAGTTTCATCATCATATCGCGCTAATGCCTCCTCGGCCTTTATCCAGGCCAAGGGAAGGTCTTGCTCCGCAAATATCCTTGTAACTTTTCCTTCATGATCTGTATGCTCCACCATCTTGCCCTTGTCTGGATTCCAGTATAATATTTGAGAGTCGATCAATATGCAGCTGACCTTTTGTTTGGTTGGATTATTACCGGACAAGTCGCCGCCTTCTAGCGTCCTGGCTATTGCTCTGTTCCTGTATTCACAGACCAGATAAATGTACTAATACACAAATTATCGCATCAGTAAATGCCCCCAAACCTTGCAGTCAGTATCCATGCACGACCTACCAACGTACCAAATCCAATATTCATGAGTAGAACGTTAAGCAACAGCCAACTTACCAGGTCAACAATAGTCATTGGTACATGACCCAATTCTTGAGATAAATTTGAGTCGTCAGTAGGGTCTGAATCAAGAATCTTCATCAGAAACCTAAAATCGCTTTTCAACAACTTCATCCTATCCAAATTGACCGCCCACTGACCCCATCTGTCTTCATCCACTCTATACAGCTCATCAAAGATCCTCACAAACCAATCAGCAGTCAGCGGAGCAAATTGTCTTCGTTCCATCTCCGTCCTTTCTTTACTTTCTAGTTTATCAGGATCGGAACGAGCGATGGGTGGACGGGGAGGTGCTTTAGTGGAAGCAGCATAGTGGCTGGGATTCTCGACCTCGATTTTATATCTTTTTCCTTTACTGTCAAGCATCTCCGTAATAGATGAACCATCGCTGGTTGATACTCGGGTGATGCGGTTGCGTTTTCTGGTGCCCAGAGGGTCGGGAGGACCTGGTGCTATTTGGGCAAGGGAGGTAGTGGGCATTATGGGTCTGAATATTCTGCGACGTTCTGCCATGGTGAATTGATTTTGTGGTTTTTGATGGAGTAATGTGAGAATATACTATAGATGTGTAGTTAGAATGAAGTTTTCATTAGAGGATTTCAAGGGAGTAAATTTTAATGCTTCGCCATAAAGAATTATAGTCCTTTGGTACAGGTCTCAATGTTCAACAGAAAGCTCCCAGGAAATTGACAAAGAACTTCTTTATTTCATTCACAAAATTAAGCCGCATTTGGGATTTTCCGGATTCTTTATGCATGATATAGGTTTATGAAAAGAAAAACCAAAGAACGAGAGCAAGGAAAGGGAGCGTAGAGTATATGTCTTTGAATTTATATGGAAGGCCCTCGCTTACCAAGAGAGGGGCTACGATTTGAGTTCCTGAACCTCGAAAAGAATAATTAATTTTAACTTGGTGTATGGTGTTTAATCGAGTATTTGCGATTTCCCTGTGATTTATCATTCAGGGTCTTGAAATTTTTAAAGAATAGTTCAAAAGAAGGATCTCATTAAGGATCCACGAACGTGCCAAACGATACTGGTTATGGAACTCCGGGCTCCACCCCCATCATTCCTAGTCCAGCCCTGAACATTGCTCATGGGCTCACAAGAGGAAGGAAAACAAATTCCATCATTAAATTGACGGAGATAAAGTCTTTATGTAGAATGAAGAGGATGATACACTGAACTAGCATGGTATCCAGAACACAACACCTCAAATAACTTCTGACTCGGATCCTCACTATAGCTACCTGAGCAGCGAGAAAAGAGTCGGAAACACCAATTACATGAAACCGGTCTCGACGGCGTCACCCCTCTTGTTGAACCTTGAATCTGTGCCCACTAGCTTTGGGCTTAATCTCCCATCATATTTCCAGGCTAAAAAGAGATTGACTCAATGGCTTCTCCAAAAAATGAAATCTACCAAAAGATTGAAGAAACTTGTGTCGCACTCTCTGACGGGGAATCGAACCCCGATCTCCCGCGGATTATCAGATGAATGACAAGCGGAAATCATGACCATTAGACCATCAAAGATGTTGATTTGTTATGGTGGAATGGCGTTGAAAAGATTCATATTGAAAATTTCGCTCCGTAGTGGGGTGGAAAGAAAAACTTAGTGGGGCGGGACGGAAAACGCAGTGGGGTGGACGGATAGGTGGGGCTGTTTTACCCGAGAAAACGACGGAGAGGAGAGTCGTAGGATCTAGCTGTGACGCTGTATCCATTAGATCGTTGATCAATGAGAACTTAGATAATGTATCGAGTATCACCCATGAGTGGCCACGACAGCTCACGAACGCTAGGCGTACATGGCGGAGCATAGTTCCTTCGTTGTGATTATTTTGAGAAAAATTGTAATCCATCCCTGATGACACAACTAGAAGATTACCGCCGTGTACTGGTAATTACAGCGACATTTAGTCGATGCTCAATATCATCATCGAGTAGCCCCCGATGGGCATTGATCCCTGTTATAGCAGCTAGCACCGGGAATGGATAGGGAGAGTTGACACCATCAACGATAATTCGACGGTATCCTCGTATCTCTCGTTGTAATCTCTCCGCCTGTTGTTGAATTTCGAGAAACCTAGCTTCAAACCCTGCATTATCCCCCGGTCTACCCTCCATTCCTCCACTCCTCCATTTATCCACTCCTCCACCCTCCGTTCCTCCGCCCTCCATGCTACTGCTTTATCATAAATATCAAACATCCTATAAAAGTATACTTCGAATACGCTCCAAATATACTTCACTCTTTGAATTGATAATAATTTACGAGAAGATATTCTTGAGACTGCTGTTATAATTAAATAAATGTAAAGAAGTTTTGTTTTTCTGAATGAAGATTGATTTAAGGATTATTTAAAAAGAAGGAAAATAGTTGTTGAGGGAAAGAAGTTGAGAATTGAAAAAGTTTGGCGATAGCGAGGTCAAAAAAGTGATTTAGGAAAGAGTTAAACTTACCAACTCGGGAGATAACGATAGCGAATATCGATAATATGATTTGAATTTAGATGTGAAAATATAATCACTCAATATTATCAAATGAATACTCTGAGTACTCTAGTAAAGGAATGATATTGTAGTGACTGTCGCTACAGGCAATAACGATCCAGACATAAACAACACTGGCAACATAGCAGGCGTTACCGATGTATCCTGCCTTTAAATAGACAATCTTATGGCCTGGTGAGGCAGTAACTCAATACTTGGTCCACTGCATTCAAAAATAGAGTCTGTTGGCGACAGGAAAATCAATAGACTTCATCGAAATGCCATAGTGGTGCCATGGTGAATTCCATCGAAGTGACTCGTCCCAATTGTACAGAGTCTTGAATTTCTTTTCGCACTCGTGGGACCATTTTAATACCAATGCTTTGTTTCCATTTACCTGAAAACAGTGAATGAAACTCCCATACTGATCTTTTGCTCTTATTCTTTGCAACGGGGCACACAGGATGATTTCTTGCAGAGGAATTCTACAATCATGGGGTACTTGATAATTAGACCTCCTCTTGCAAGGAGATTTAGGCTCTTCATCTTTCATCATCTCGATGAAGTCAATCAAAATTGAATTTCCTTCTCATCCTCATTTACGGCTGCAAACATCTGCTGGGAAAATTTGAATGCGCATCTCACATATGAAAGTGATGGGACCAAACCCCAGTGTTTGAAAGCTTGCTTGGAGTCCAATAGTCGCTAATCGTGGCAAACGGTATAAAAGTAAAGTGTCATCAATGCATGTCTCCGCTCCTTCACACCCTTATCAATTACCGTGTTGCACAGTATTAATGCAGGCTGTGGTCCAAGTTCATGGCCTTTATTCTATGGTATTCGGACATACAACAAAACTTTGTGAAGACTTCCACGGGGGCAAAAACTAGACAAAAATGTGACTGATTTATGATAATGACTCGGAGCATTTGATATACTTTTTGACAAACTCACTATTGTGTTTAGAATAAATATCATGAAAAGATAATTTCAACAATTGGTCGCACTAAGATTGACTTGTGCGTGCTAGTAACCAAGCGTCATGGAGTCCCCTTGACTAAAAAGCACCATTCCGTGCAGCCCCCGGAAGATCAGCAAAAGGGAAACAAACGGCGTGTTGAAGTTGGATAACGAACACCGGGATGAAAGATCCACCACTACCCCGCCTACCATCTACTTTATCGATGGGATAGTTCCCCTATAACGAACGGATGAAACGAGGGGAATGGATGAGACGGAACGTGCTTCAAATGCATGAACTGGTAGATAGGAAGTTAAACGGTCAGCTAAATATGGGAATAGTTTCAAATAAAAGATAGTCGTCCAGATAAAGTATTACTCCTTGAGGAAGAGTCTAGACAGTTTGTTCTCTAGTGTTGATGTTCAGTCAACAACGTCTTCTCGCCAAGACCTTTCCCCTGAATAGATAAGCCCCGATAACCTTATACAGCTGATTACCAATTACGCTGATTACCAATTCCCATGGTAGAACTAGACTAGATGCTCCACCGTTTCGTCAACACCTCAATCCAAGGTTTCTTCTGTCATCATCTTCCATTCCTTTCCCATCTTTTCCCCTCACCACCACTATTTCGATTCCCCTGCACCAAATAACGCACAATGGGACTCCTCCGCAGCACCTTCACAACCGCCGTTCTGGGCGCAGCAGGCGCCACGTCCGGCTGGGCATTTTGGACACGAAATTCCAAATTCGTCCCTATGTCACCCTCGGATCCGATTTTTTCTAGCTTAGCCTACATACGTCAGAACCCTAATCGTAACCCTGCCACGCAAGATTTATGTCAAAGAAAAGTCACGCTGAGTAAGATCAAACCGCATTTACTTGAGAAGGAAGGGAAATTAGTCGAGGCTTTTTGTGCGGGGGTTTGGGGAGGTTTGGGTACGTATTTTGAATTTATTTTTTATTTGATTATTTTTAGCTTGTGCCTGATATAGTTAATGGGTTTCGGATACAGGAGGAGGGGTAAAGCAGGCATAAGGACGGGGGTGGGTTGATAAATGAGAAAGGCTAATTGGAAGATAGGCTATGCACCACAACGCAGCTTTCTCTCTAAAAAGTATCAAAATGAAACCACTACAGCGCATCAACTCTGGAACCGACCTGATCTCCAGAACTCTACTTACGAAGTCGGCACTCAGATCACCGACCACTTTGAAGTGGTTTCCAAAACACCCACATCTATAACCGTACGCTGCGGTGACTCGCCTTTGACTACTGGGGTGAGGGACAGCGATGGACTTTTCGAAATGAAGGCTAGTATTGATAAGAATGAGGGGGTGGCGGTGTTTGAACTGAAGAGTGTGTTTTTTAAAGGGACGGGGAAGTATACGGAGAAACCTATGCCTGAACATATGGAGTTTGCACATAGGTTATATACGAAGTTATGGATGGAGACGGCGGTTGGAAATTGTGTAATGTGAGGGATGATGATGTGATTTTATATAGGATGAGATGGAATTCGTAGATATAGGACGAGATGGAGTTTGTAGATGTATCTCGGGACGGTTGGCTAGACTTCACATTATTCAGATTTGGAGAAGGGCATCTGATTGGTAATGCAGAAAAAAAGAAGTCTCAGCTTTATTACAAGCTGTAGCGATATCTATCTGTCTAATGTTTGTCTGTATGCTATTCATCTCGTAACTCCATGCAACTGGCTATCCAAAACACATATTGCATTCATTGCATCATAAATCCCTTCCTTGATACCATACCCAAAGTAAAACTCCTTCTCTTTCTAAACGCCAACTCTTAAACCAAGCTTTGGTAAAACTCCATGTTTGTCTTCAGTGTCCATTTAGTCGTCCATTCATCTATCCATTTCTTCATCAATCCTGAGCTCAGCACTTGAGCACATGTGTATCGTATCATCGAACATAATCTAACAGAGCCAACCACCATGATTCATTGCTCAATATGTCGAGCTCCTTCTAACATCTCCAGGTTGACCTGGCGTGTAGATTGTTGTTCTATTTAATGTTAGTTACTCCACATCAGAATTTGCATCCTACGTCAACCCGCAAAGGGAAAGCAAAGGACTTACGCCCTACTGGCAAACTCCATATCCGAACAATCGCCCGACCTCATAGTCCTCACCCTATCCAAGCCATCCTCATTTCTCTCCCTCATCAGCTGATCTTCAGGAGCCCAAGTAATCCACCTCGCAGCCCAACCCCCCGTCTTCTCCTCATCCTTTGCATTCTCCTCTGCATCCTCTCTCTCCTCGCTACTGCCCTTTTCAACATCTGTATCATCCTCACTCTCAATGCTACTTTTTCGGCAGATCCAGCTCTTTCCAATATGTCTGAAAATATATCCCAGTGCCGCAAAAACCAACACCGGGGTTCCTAAAGCCACAGCCCAACTTGGCGTTTGTACATTTCCAAGTACGATCCAGAATTGGAGCATTACCCCTAAAATAGCGATGAGAGAACCGACTTGAAGGATTGACCAGAATCCCCAGTAGAGCTGTATGAGGTCTTCGCCATCACAGTATTCGATGTTGAAGGCGGCGAATACTTCGAGAACAACACAGATTAGGGCGAGGATGAAACAGAGGGATGCTATAGAGAGGTAGTGGAGGCGGCGGCGACGGAGGCGGCGGGTTTGCCGAGGAGTGCTGGAGCCCGTTTTGGAAAGTTCCGCCGTTAAGTTGTTAGATCTGGCTTGTATCAGGACGAGGAAGATTTTAGGGGTGGAGAAAAACGTGAGGAATATGTGGGGAAGGAGAATCTGAGTAGATGATGGTGGTGTCCCAGGATGCTTACTTGTGATGTTGAATAGACGATATGCACATCAATACGAGAACGAAGACAAACAGAAACCAGAAGAGGATGTTTGCCTCAGTCAATGTAAGGTGCTGGAAGAACCGAGCATAGTGTGCACAACGAACTGGATCTTTGAGGGTAAACTTTCCCGTCATCTTGACACCAAAAGGATGAGAGAAGATACTGAATATCGAAGGATGCTACTGGTATGGAATGAATAAAGATAGGCCAATAATAACCAAGATTCGAGGCAAAATGCTAGTCTCGGAAGTAGTTATATCAACAAGAGAATGGGCAAAGAGACGGGTAAGGAAATGGTCGAGAAAATGGTCACTTGTTGACTCTTGTTTGTAGATAAGGTATAAGTCTATGGATGAAAATGAAAGGGGGACGCCTCAACCGATTTAAAGGGACGCCTCGACTTATCTGGAAGGAAGAGTAAGGCATCAAAGTGGATGTCGTGATACAATATACAATTTAACTTCCTGTCCAGGCTTACACTGAAAAATAATGCTTAGTAGTCTCGGTACTCACAATCAACCTCAACCTTATTCTTAGAAACATCCAAAAGTCTGTGGGAAAATGGTATCAAAGGGGAATAGTGACTGGGTTTCGGCGCCTTGGCTTTGCTATCAGGGTAAGAACTTTAGTGTATGTCGGAGAATCAGCACCTGGAGAGCCGCAGATATGGGACTCTTGGCAGAGATCTTCGTAGATATTGCATGGTAAACCATACATGAGAGGACTCCGCCGGGTCGTTGCTGCTGCATGTGTATGTTTTGATACTTTTAAGTGGCCAAGAGAGGCGAAGTAATGCCAAGTGAAATAGAGTTCAGTCGGCAAATGGAATTTCCACTGGTAGTTTCTGACAAAAATAACAGACTATTCGTGGTATTGCTTTTCCAAACGTCATTTATGAGACCTTAGCTTTGAATCGTTTTGACGTTCGGTCGTTTGACGTTGGGTTCTTTTTGGTATTGATCGTCATGACCGAGGTCAATCCACCAGTGATCCTGATAACGACCGATTGATAAGTATTAAATGAAAATGTAATGCTTAGTTAGAATCGACTATTCCTGACGCGTCATCCACTAGGATTGCTACAGCAAGTGTTGCTTTGCTTACTGCAATGCAAAGTAGGACAGTACAGTGTTGCAGGTATCACAACATTACCTTGGTCAAAGTCTCGACCTTTCCCGTTGCACATCCAGCGACTGACTGTGTACCATCGATACAAAGCAAAATGACAAGTGTGGTCATATAACCATTTACCAATTCATCTGACTGCTGCCCAAAGTGGGCTTGTATTCTTGGTGTATTGATACCACAAATTCCAAGACCCCCAAGTCGCCAAGTCATGATAGTATGGTTTACTCAGAGACAATTGACCTCATGAGTCTTGAAACATGAGATGGAATCCAATGTCAATAGATAAGGATTTACATTCCGTGCTCGCATTTCCCCTTGGCGGAAAGCGATGACAAAGTACAATCTGGAGATGCGACGGTGAGATTTCGGACAACGACGTCTGTTCTCATATCATGAATTGTAACCATCTTGGCAGCCACGGGAGCATCCGGACATTGAAGAAGACGGATAGTCGTGATCGCTGGCAACCTGAAATGCTTGGAATTCTTGTTTAAGATTATGTGGCCTTCAAACGATTGTACTAAGAATAAGAATTAAGACACCGGCATGTTCCACTCCATGTGGTCGACACCGGTTCAGTACCGTCGAAGCTTTGAAGGGACGGGAGGGTTCGTTGGCGCCGATGAGGATAGCAGCCAGGAACCAATTATTGGGAGTTGAGAGTTGAGGAAAGATCTTATAATTGCTTGGAAAGAAAAGAAAACATTTTGGGGGTGGATGTTTTTGGCTGGGTATTCTCCGGCAACCTTAAGGTTACATACACGGCATGGATTGAGGAACACGTGCATCCGCTTTTTAAAGTTGCACAAAACTCAACTCAACCCAACATACCACCAGCACCAACAGAACCAAGAATGAACATCAGTGCAGGTACAAAAATAACGTTTTGATCGATTCACAGAATTTTAATTGAATTTTAGTGGATACCACAAGAACTTCTTGCTGTCTCCAAAACCCCAGACCCCCATACTTCAGAACTCCAAATACCCAAAACCGCCCCTTACCGCCGCTCTACTTGGCGGCTTGCCAAGATTGAGCTGAAATGTCTCACAGGAATTCGAAGCATCTCCAAGGCCGTACAAGTGTATGCTTGTGTAGCTATCTAGGCTTTATCTACAGCCTCGGATATCGATTATCAGGTTGTCCACTTCCGTTGGAGTATTTCAAGCTATTTATCATTGAGATAAACCTAATCTCCTCTCAGCTCAGGTTGAGTCCTTCCTAACGAGAGACAGTTCCCTTTGTACGATATTGGCATAACTTTATCAAATCCTAGAGGGAGTCCGATTGGAGCGGCTGACATGAAGTTATTAAACCGTGTATCGGATTCGGGTCTGCTTCTACCATTGGCAAATTTCTCCCGACGTCAGCTTTCTTACTTTGGTAATTAAAGGCAATATATGCATGCAAAGCATCGGCCATGACACACGTTTTCTATTTGTTCTAACGATAAAGATTCAAAGATTCTTCAAATCTCGCGAAAAATATTATCAAAACTTTGGGCTACAATGCCTCATCTGAAGACGATATCAAGCCTCTTTCAAAGTTTATCATTCTTCCTCGATACATATTCCAGTACTCAAATATGTAGAAGAGAACCTGTACTTTTGTTTTAGTCTTGTTTGAGTGCTAGCTGCATGGTATGTACGATATTTGATTGGAGTATGACTTGCCAATGCATGTAAACTCAACGAGTGTCGGCTGTCAATCTTGCTTCAAAAATCTGCTGTGTAAGGAAGTCCTTACCAATGCACTTTTCTTATCCCCCATATACCGCCGAGGTCGGTCAAAATTCGTCGCAAAGCAGGCGCAGATTAGTTCCCTTGAGGATTTATGTATGCAGTGGGTCTCTTCTTTCACTCCTCAATGCCGATTGCGAATTTGTTCATATTGCATCATAATTTGATTCCAAACCAGAATCCACAAGAGAATCCCACAGGAGATATCGGAAGATGATTGACCCGCTATGGGAAACTTTTCATGCAATGAGCCTATAGAGATTTACAGGAGGTCAATATCACATGTCCCAGAACTACCATCTTGGCTTACTGTCCTTAGGTTCTTCCAACTAGTATGTCTCTCAGAAGCCAAGAAAACTTCCGAGCCCTTAGACGCTGATATGGTGTAGCTTTTGGGCTTCGTCATTCTCATCTTGACGGCTTTCGCTTCCACCAAATTTCCACCGGTTTTTGTAAGTTTACCGCACATCGAGTGAGGTACTCGCAATAATGACCAGTCTTCTTATCTAGTTTCCTGGCTATGGCGAGAAAAAGAATATGTTAAACGCTGCAATCTAACAAATGTAAGGTATGGGTTGGTATGGGCGGTTATATGTTTCAGTTTATGTATGTGACCAAACACTCCACTGAGGAAAGATTAGCGACACATACCGTACTCAGATATTCATAACGCCTCGGTCACTTTTTAAGTTTTACAACTACTGGATTCATTTGTTTGTCTTTAACTCTAAACTTCAGAATTAGTGGACCAAGCTGATCAGCTTACACCAGGACTCTAGAGACAACCCTTATCATTTTTTACCTTATCACTTTTACGCGTCTAGCTTCTGAGATTCCTTTTTGGGATGCTGCTGATAACAAATCTTGGGCAAAGGAGCTTGACAAAACCTTAATGTCAGCGACCCGTGCATCGAAAGCCGCAGTCGTACTTTCAATTATCTAATTTTTGACATTGATTTGCTCGATGGGCTTTCTTGGTATACTAACAATTCCCTCTAGATTCTATTTTTTTCAATTGTGTACTAACTCCTGCTTCTAACCTGTGACATTCACAAGTACCGCGAAGCTTGTAGCACCATCTCTGCTCACGCTCGACAAATTCATAATTCTCACCATTTCCATCACTACAGAACCTCTCCGACCAATCATTCTCCAGGTGCCCCTAAAACTCTTCCCCGTTATGACACGCCGTTATCTCCCCCTACTACCTTTTCCCGCCAAGAGAGACCAATAAGTCTACCGGTTCTACACCAACACCCTGAGATTGACGACACTGATAGAATGAGAGAAACATATGGGAGGAATGTTCCAACAAAGAACCGTTACGGAAATTGAGATGAAAGAATGCAGGTTCGTGGTCATGCTGAGACAATAGGATTGGAGAGATCCGAAGAGGATGTTGAGAGGGGGACTGATTTCTGGCCGGCTTTTGTTTGAGCTGATAGGAATATGATGGATGTTTGTAGGTCTATGAGGCTGTTTAAATCTGGATGAACTGCTTCAATATTTTACATACACTTGTATTATTACTCACAAGTGGCCTTTCTGTTGAATATTAGCGGGAATTGGAGTAAGTAAAAGTTTGAGCTTTTGATATGGGATTGGCGGTAAGAGGTAATTGTCGGATTTTGCATTTACTTTCGTATCTTCCTCGCTCCGACATTAGATAGATACTTGATATTTTTGATTTCAATTGCAGAGGTTCTAAAATGATTTAAGCTCTCTCATGCCCGTAAGCCGAAAGACTTACAGGGCATTGGGTATACTGATGGAACCCCCTTTTTCTGTGACCCAAGTAGCGAACACTGATTGATTCATGATTCACTTCCCAATCTCGCCCAGTATTTACCAGTGAAATCTGGGGAATTTCCTTTTGAAGGTGATGACTACTATACCCTCTTGCAACAGCAAGGCACTTTTCATTATCAACACCGACGATATTCAGCACACCCAGCCATAGAGTACCAGCAATTATGTCTGTTGGTCAGAATAACATCTTAAGTCTTACATCTCGGATAAAAATGAAAGCGGACCTCCGACCCTCCCAACACACGTGAGAAAACATCATCGCCCCTGTAACCCACTAGCGTCAAAAACCAACGAGTAATTCAATCGAATATAAGAAAACATCTTCCCTCTGGTGAATTTCTTCTTCTTTCTTCAATAATCATTTATTCGACTCGAAAAATGTACTCGAAGTTGACCCGAAAATTTTGTGGTTTTTCTCTGGTTTTTGCATCACTTTTCTTGTGTATGAGAGAGAAGAAAATGAAGATGAAGAGGCTGGGTCCACTAGTTTTGTTGTGCGATTGGCTCAAGTGTTATCCAATTAAAGCATAATGAATTGTTAGCCTTCTACTCTAGGGTTGAGATGGGAATGGAAGGGATTGATGGGCGGGTGGATTAGTGTT
Source organism: Sclerotinia subarctica (assembly GCA_025389085.1). Lineage (NCBI taxonomy): Eukaryota > Fungi > Ascomycota > Leotiomycetes > Helotiales > Sclerotiniaceae > Sclerotinia > Sclerotinia subarctica. The sequence goes on from QRFI01000013.1 coordinate 79,989, forward strand.
GGTGAATGATTGCGAAGGAGTCACAGCAGCATGAAGGTATTCCGTAGTCGGAATCAATCCATCACCGGATCCTTGATCGATGAAGATGAGATGCATTTTTCATTACGAATTGTTATTAATCGTCGGATGCACGCTCTACTGAATTTGTTATTCTTCTGAGTTGATCACATTGGTGGTCGACCAATTCACATCTATCTTCACTCATTATTCATCACTGCATCGTCAATTCATTTATGATGTTGTAGATACATTTCTATCAAACCAATTACTCTCATCTGTTCTTCATATTCTCGTATCTTTTGCTATCCAGTTTGAGTTGTGTAACTTTTGATGAGAGCATTATCTTTTCCCAATTAACATGAGACCAATAGATAACAATCTAGTGGATCCACAACACTCTTGGAAACCCCGCTTAACATCCAACATCGCCAATAAGGATTCTCCATTTCGAAAATCTTATCAGGCGGTGACGGTCGACAAACGACCAGAATATTGAGTTGCATGATCTTCTACTCGGCTTTAGGAAATATCATGAGGGGGTTTTCGCATACGAGTTGTTGGTATCTAATTTGAACGAATCAAGGTAAGGAGACCAGGTGTACGATTGGAATCAAAGATACGATTCATTGAGGATTCGAAATGAGGCAAGCGGTCACAAACTTTATCACTATGTGTGGGGTCAAACGCGTGTGCGCCGCGCAGATGAATGAGGATGTTGGGGATGGAATGTCTCAAACCAACATGAAATAAAGGAGAATCGAACAAAATGATTAGGACAGGAAGGAATCTACCAGCTGGATGTTATTTTGGGAAAGATCCGGGAACTAGTTTCACCAATACATATTGTATCCGGGGGTGGTTTAATGATAAGCTCACATCATTAAAAACAACTTTCTAGATATTTGCACGGCTAACTGCGGCCAATCCGATGCCGGTCTTTTCTCTCAGGGTTGTTATCTAGCAAAGGTATTTAATCTACACATCGCCAAATTTACCAGTTTTCTCAAACTTTCCTACATGAATCACTTCTGATTTCTACCGTTTTCAACATTTACCAGCACATTTTACTTTTTTGCATCTATAAATCTTCAATCCATCGTGAATCCGCAAAAATGGCATCAAATAGCATGAAGACCACAGCAATCCGTACTCTCCGTACAAAATTATCATCAACAATCAAACCTACATTCTCACCCATTCTCGCAAATCGTGGTATTACCGGCACGACCAGAAAATCAACCTCTTTTGGATCAACCACTTCTTGTCAACAACCAAGTACCCCTTTCTTACCACGAGGTATTTTTGACTACTTATTTATTGATAATGTGAAATCTGAACTAAAGCTAACCGACCTCCTATTTAGATTTCGTAGGCAATTTCCCCGTCTCATTCTTCAAACCAACAACCTCAACCACCACATCCTCCTTCGATACACTAGTCAACTCCCTCACGCATTCTCTCACCACAACATCTTCTCCCCATCTTCCAACTCTCACCTCCTTACTCCACAACTACAATACCTCATCAGATATCACAGGCTGGCAAAAATACGCGCACGCAAATCCAAATAAACAATACACAAGAAATTTGGTAGCAGAAGTAGAGGGTATATTTAATTTGTTGATGTTGGTGTGGACTCCTGGAAAAGAAAGTAAAGTTCATGATCATGCTGCGAGTCATTGTTTGATGAAGATTATGAAGGGGAGTTTGAAGGAGACAAGATGGGTTACTCCTGTTGATGGGGTTAGGAGGGATGGTGAGGAAATGGACGTTGAGGGGGTGAGGGAATATAGGAATGGAAAGGTGGCGTATATGTGTGATGATGTATGTTCTCCTCTTTCTTTTGCTTTTTATCTCATACATCTGTCATTTGACTGGGAAGATGAAATTAGAATCACATGACTGACTGGATATTATAGCTGGGTCTTCACTCTATCGCCAACCCTAGCGCGACAGAATATGCTGTTTCTCTACACTGTAAGTTCTTCTATTACTATCAACCTTTACTTCACCACAGCCTACCTCTTCCCACCTCTCCCCATATCATATCCGTTCCCCACAATCTCTACCGCTCCGAATTAATCAAAAAATAGTATACACACCCCCCAACGCCGCAATGCACGGCTGCCACATTTTCGATCCATCAACAGGTGTCAAAACTCATGTTAGACCTGGCGCTTATGATTCTGTGAAGGGAGTTATCGATCCTCTTGCTTAGATACGCTTTAGAGGTTTGAAGGTTAGGGAGGAGAGATGTACAAAGATGAGAGATACCCCTTATGATTTACCCTATCTATTTTGTTTTCTTTTTTCTTTTTTCCGCTTTGGGTTGCGGGTTTCGTTGATCAAATAGCGAGCGTATAGCGATAGCGCGGATGAAAATCCTCCGGCGAATATTCGTATTGTGATATATATAGCATTGGAGTTTAGTTTAGTTCCTACTTTTTAATACAAATTTGTTGAATTTTACAAAATTGCATCTTTTTTCACCGGAGTTAAAAGGTTCATGATGAAATCAAATGATATATTAATCCAAGCTAGCGCTTTCTGAATTCTATAACTCTTGAGATATTCAGTACTGAGATATTAATTACATTCCCATCGTCACATATCGGTATACTTTGACATTTACTTTTACTTCATTCATCATTACAGCTGCTGTTGATCAGATTCAAACAAGATCCTTTTCTCTGCCGAAAATCTAGTCGATATGCTTGGTACTTCATATTTCTTATCCTTTAGCATGCCGATATTACCTTACACTCATCTGCTGAGCAACTCTTCCTTTATATAAATATATTTTCAACCAGCAAATCGCAATCACACCTTCAGCAAGACTTATCCGCCAATGAAACGCAATATGTTTAAGCGTCTAATGATGCATCTCCTGGTGAGATGAGTATTATATTATATCATATACGTATATCCATCCAACCATGAATGGGTCCTCTCCACTTATTATATGCTAAGATCTTACATCATAAGGAAATTGACGTGCATACATAGGCAACCACCCCACCGATGGAATACCCGACTTCTTGAATATTTTCGCTGATGCCAAGATACTTTTGCAAAAAAATCATGCACATAAACTTCCTTGGACGAAGGCAAGCTTCAATTTTTAGTCCGTCTCCTAATTAAGATACTGTGACAAGAGATAGGAAGACCTCAATCATCCCATACACCTCCTAGCAATAGCCGAGACCTAAGCTCAAGAATCCGATTTGCAAACCTCAAATGTCAATTTCCTCCTAAACTCATCATCCCCCCCCCTCCACCCAAAAATAAAACAAGGTCTAAAATCCCCTACTTTCGCAATTCATACCTACTAGAATCTCAAACCTTGTTTTCAAATTTCAATAATTAAGCATGTAATATTCCACAACTCTATCCGGATATCGATATAAACAAATATTCATGACCGCGTGCTATTTCCACCACCAATACCAAAACTATAGATAACCAAAAGGAAGAAGGAAAAAATGATATCTTAGCACCCTAACCCATCAACCAATAGGTTAGAAGCAATATTCCTAAGCATGATCTCATGATCATAACGATAGCTCATGTCTTCTTAGCGCAGGTGATAATTAAGAGAAAAGGCTACATTGATATCCACAAACATTCTAAATGAACTTAAATTATGAATAATCGATCCCTCAAGTTTCAACACGGCTTGTAATCTTACAAGCAGTCATCGGTGTAGAATAGGGGCCTAGCCTATGTATTAAACTTGTATGATGAAACTATCTGCATACTTTTATCATCTCATCAGTGAACGAAGGCATGCACAGCTTTTACTTTGTAGCCAGCTTGGAGACTTGAACATTTTGAAGAGAAGGCATTGTTTATATACTATTTATTTATAAACTCGGTTGTACAAAAGCTTCCCCGGCTTCGATATCAGGGATACACCCCATTAGCCAGCAAAATTCATAGAAATTCATAAAAAGATTTAGTCAAGAAAAGATTACTTGGAAGATGATATATAATTCATCGCCGAATCGAGAGCTTCTATCTATCTTTAACCATAGTCCGCCTAAACACCTACGCTACCAAACAACCAAAACCATCACTATATTCTCGTGATATCATTATAAAACTTCATCAATGTCGTTTACCGCTTTGGTCGCTGATCAACGACCTGAAATTCTAGCCCTTCTGCCTCAAATACATGACCAGGTCGAAGTGCATCCGTGTAGATATTTCTTTCTTCATGCGGATGGAAAAGTCCAGTCTGTTTACAATTTAAAACAGCGGGCATCCCTGGAGGGTCGGTTAGACGGAAGACTCCCCATCTATTTACTGGTCAATACACGCTCTTATCAATGGGAAATAGAAACAGTTACTTACGAAGGAGTTTTACTTGGTGCGCAAACAATTGCAATACTTTCAGGCATCATGATTTGATAACCACAATGTGTATGTAAATCTCGACTACTCATGAAACAGCTTTGTGTAGGATGGGTATGTATCCATCCTAGGACCATTAAATCTTCAGATGCACAGTAATCGAAAAAAGCACCCTCATTAGTTGTTTCACACGTATCGCTGGTACTCTTTTGTTCTGGAATAACGAGTCGAGAAACGAAGAGGGCATTAGATATCAACGTTCCGCATAACATTCCACAAGTTTCGAGATTCGCTCGTGTATTTGAGGCTGCGCAGGCAAGGAATTCTCGTCGCAATGTAGGCGGAAGAAAAACTGTTCGAAGGGGTTTACCATTTTCAAGATATGCGGAGGGTCGAAAAGTGAATTTTGAAACTTCTCCGACCATTTCAGATGATGAGTTCTCGCGAGTATGTGATGATTCTTTTTCAGGTATTGGTGGAGGTGTTTCGTAACTTGGTGGCTCAAACTCCTCTTCTTTAGGTGGTTTTGGAGGAAGATAATCTGGAGGTGGGTATGATTTTGGGTCATCAATGATGAGAGGTTGAGACTTAGAAATAGACGGATATCGGTATGCGCTGCTGCCATTCCTAGCCGCTGTTTGCACATATCTTGCAGGTCGAGAAGGGGGTTTTGCAGACCTCCTCCTTAATCCATCTGGCAAAATATCATTTGAACCGTCCAACCTCCTCCTTGAAGCTTCCATATTTCGGCGCATGTCATCATCCTCATCATTGCGACCAGATTTGGATGATGCTGCTTCCCAATCATCCAACAGCCCCGCCGTACGTCTCTCCTGCTCTTCTTCTTCACCAACACCTGCTTGCCTTGTGGCGCGCCGTACGGCATTTCTCCTTTTTATTTCTTTATGTGCCAACTTCACGGCCAGCTCCCCGTTCTCCGCGGCCGCTAAAGTAGTTGTATTTCCGGCAATCGCGGGATCGGAAGCAGCCAAATCTGCTCCAGATGATGGTCGCGATATATCATTCTCTCGCGCTGTATGAATTTCTTTCCTCCTTTCCAGAGCCCTCTGCCAGTTATTGTAGCGTGCGTTTATCCCGGGCTTTAATTTCTCTAGTCTGTCTAAAACGTCCGGGAGGGATTTCTGAGCTGCTCTTAAACCACTTCTAGTTTCTGGGTCTTTCGCAAATGGATGCTCTGGTAGCTTTTCTGCAACCAAAGCCGCATATCGCATGAATAAAAGGTAGGCTTGCTGATCGTTGTCCTCTGCTTGGTAAATATGTGCCTGTAGAAGTCAGCATTCAAAACCACTCCAAAGTGACTGAGCATTTTACTGACCTCTCTTAAGAGTGTATCGGCTGTCCTTAACCAATATTTTAAGGCGATAGTGGGATTAAATTCGAAGTCTGAGGCTTTGGCGGAGATCTCTTTGATGGTCATGGGCTTCGAGATCTGTAATGCTGACCCCGCCATGATGTGCAGATTGTTTGAATGAAACGAATGAAAGCCTTGGGCGCGCAATACAATTGGACAGTGAGAGTGATTAAGTAAAAGGTTATATGTTCAACAAAATCATAGATGTTGTAAATAGGTGGAAGGAACAGAGAGAAGATAGTAATAGGGTTTTCATTTAATTCGGTTGCCTTGTCGGATGTTGTCGGTCTGCATGTTATGTCTTATGATGATTCCCCCATCAAATCACTCTTTGTTCATGGGAGGTTTAGATCTCAAGGTGCCCAATGTATGCAAGAGACCAAGGCGGTGAATGGAAGATACGGCAGATTTGTGTTTCAAGAGATAAACTTACAGCCTTGCAGCCTTACAGCCTTACAGCCTCTTGATCACACAAGCCACTAGTCAGATTATCAACGAATCAACTAATCTAATTGAACATTCGTCAATCAGCCAACATGAACTTTATCTTTTCTTTCAGCCTTGCCCAACTCGACAAGAAACTTTTTGCTCCTCAATGCGCAAGGCTAATAATTTATTTACATCTACTAGAGTAACGATCAACACTTTCACTACACTTGTACATTATATAATTTTGAGACATTCTCTCAATTCACAAGTTTCTCGACTGTCCTTATCTCATTGATCCTCAAACCAATCATAGATATTGATGTTTCGCATTTATTCACGTTCGTGTAGATCCAATCTACTTAAATGTCCAGTCATTTTACAACATTCTCGCCTTCGACAAATTCATTGTTCATCAGCTTTTAATCTACCTAAAACATCCAAGTCCTCAGATGTTTTAACGTCAACTGATGAGGATCCTCCAATCAAGCGAACGCGCCGGAAGACCGTTACCTCCAAAACTGTTGAAGAAACAGATGAATCGCTGGTGAAAGCAAAGAAAGCTGAGGGTAGGAAGTCTGTGACCTCGGAAGGTGTTGAAGGAGAAGATGAGTCGGTCGTAAAACCGGTGACGCGTAGGCGCAAAAAGCTTGCCAATGACGAAAGCGTTGAAGGGGAAGATGCTCCGGCGGTGGAGCCGGCGAAGCGCAGACGTAAAAAGTCATCAATTGAAGAACCCGTGGAAGGACAAGATGAAACGGCAGCGAAACCGGTGAAGCGCAGAAGTAAAAAGCTTGCTGAAGGAAGCCTTGAAGGAAAAGATGGAACCGCAGTTGAAATAGGAAAGCTAAAACAAGGTTGGTCTGAACAAGCGAAGGATTTGGAGCCAGAATTTGAAGCGGAAGAAGAACCAGTAAGGAGAGGATGGATCTGCCTAAAAAATAACTGCTGACTGGTGAACAGGAAGATGATGTAGAGGCAAATGAAGACGAGTTCATCAAAATCCCTACTGCCCTCAGAACATACCTCACAAAAGCTCACGTAGCGGGTTCAGCTATGGGGGATAGAACACGTGTAAACATCCTCAACGAAGCACTGTGTGGTAAGTACCATTCTTTTCTCGCTACTCATTTTCATTTAGTAATCTAGTCTAGATGACATTATCGACCGTTTTGGCTCATCGCTTTTAAAGCACACTGGCTGCGACATCATCGACATAAATCCAGGCTTAGGAATTTGGTCATCTAAAATCCACGACCTTCTTAAACCGCGAACACATCTCCTCATGGAACCTGATGCCAAGAAATATATTCCTTACCTTCAACCACTTCTTGATGCGAAAGGTTCAACTTATCAGCACATACCGAAGTCTGGAACCGTCTGGGAACATCTCAGGCATGTTACCACTCCAGAATTTTTACCACACCAGGTAAAACTTTCACCAGATGATCCGAAGATCAACGAGCCAAACAATACCCTTCTCGTGATTGCGAATCTTGCCCATCACCCCAGAAAAAAGTACCGCGGATTTGAGTCCATGTCTCAACTAGTCATGTATCAACTTCTTGCCGCAGCAAGATCGCATGCCTTATTCCATGAATATGGCCTCATACGTATGCTGATATGGATTCCTGATGTAGAGAAAACGTCATGGTTAGTACGTCACATCGCGCAAATGCGCAAAAATGCCGTGGAAGCCCAGATAACCACAAAGTATATTCGAGAAGTTGCGAGCTCAACTGTAGACAATCATCGATTTGTGAGAGACTCTGAGGTTGCATTGAATAATTCGATAGACGTCGTCCGTAACATGGATAGAATGGGCATAACAACTCCCGAACATAGGCAAGGTCCAATGGAGGTAGCAGCCAGGCAGTCACTTGCTACAGGTGGGCATGAGGTGAAAAGTGAAGATTTTGAGCGTTTCAGAAGAGGTTGGATAGAGGAATATGAGGATCTGCAAAGGCGATTGGACGAGGGAACACTGATAAAATTTGAGGATGAACCAGTTGAGAAAGCCAAAAAGACCAAGCCAGGAAAGGAGAAAAGAAACTACACCAAGGAATATGCACGTTATGTCTTTTTGAGATCAAAGAAACGAGTCATCAATATTCATGGACAGCTGACGGAAGAACTCATCAATGACCACAACAACATTAACCAGCTCCATAGCAAACTCATGAAAGAAGATTCGAATTCGGAGGACATAGAGAAGTCTAAGGATGAATTAAAGGCAATGATCAAGGCGTATGAGGATAAAATTACAAATCTTCCTTTAGCTGCCCTTAAGATCTATGCTGTCCGACTCGATGGTGCGCGCATTCGTACGGAATTCGAAAAGAGAGAGGCGGAGCCCCTCAAAGTATATGCAAAAGAATTCAAGCCGCACTCTGAATTGTGCCTTTTGGACATTGAGCCAAAAGCTCTTTGGCCTATCCTCCGTCAAAATTACCCTCAGAACTTTGATGTTTTCGAATACATAATTGGTACTATTTACGCACACCCGGCCGACACAGTCTATGAATCTTTGGAAAGCTTATGGCCTGGCGCTCTGGATTACATAGCAGACAAATGTCCCTCTTTAACCGACCCTGAGAAAGGAGGGTCGTTTGACCTGAAACATTTGTCGGTGAGATGCCTGACGACGGAAATGCTCAAGGAGATTATGGAGGCCTGGATGAAATGGCCATTTCGCCCGAGTAGATTTGAACTAATGACTAAAAGTGGAAGTATGGTCCATGATGCAGACAATTTAGAGGATGATGTGCCGGAAGGCCCTTGAGTATATTTCTGCTCAGATTTCAATCAATCTCTCTGATTTGCTACTTGTTTTTCTTTGATGTCAAAAGTAATGTATAGCTGGATTTTGACTCACGTGGAACGTAGACGTGATTACAATATCTGGCAACTCATACAGACTAGTTCAATCGAGCACAGGGAATTCGAGTTTGAGTTTAGAAATATACAAAAGCTTTAGAATCTCTGATCAAACCTGAGATGGTCCCATGTATGCAATAAACAGAAGAGGCAAGATCACCAGTATGCCTTTTTTCTCTGTATCGGCATGTTAACAGAAGCTCCACCAAGAATAAATGACAAAGTGCACGTGAGCAACAATAGAAACCTCAAAAGCCATTACAACACTTAACCAATCCATTAATCAAAAGACAGTTCATAAATGTCGTTTGAAAAGGGACGCTCATATGAAGGTAACCAGTAGGTTTGACAAGGCTGTCGCAAGCATGTGTTTCCATCGCTTGCAATCACACCACAAATCAGATGCTATGTGGAATGAGCGGGGTATTTATTTATCTTCTACTCTGTAGGTATGTAAGGTTATCTAATATATAATTACCACGAATCGAACTTTCGAAATCATCAACCTATTCATGAAATAATTGCCATGGAGTCCACCAAAAAATGGGCCGATGGCCCTTTCAAATTACTCTCGACTCCGAGAGCATCATTAGAAGTATTGTATCCCCAGATGATGCGACAGCGAGATCAAAAATTCACATAAAGACAGGGAAACCCCGAATCAGCAGCCTCTCGTAATGCATCCGAAATGGCCCTCGTCCACAACATCCTCTTGAGAGGTTTGAACAGCATCTATCTCCAAGCGGCCAATGTGAAAGAAACCAGCGATATTTCAGATTTCATGAAATATTGCGATGCATGGTCTTCGAATCTTCACTCCCATCATGCAGCCGAGGAGACGATGTATTTTAAAATGCTCGACGAGCAAAGTTCGCGAGATGGGGTTTTCATCGCTAATCATACTGAGCATGAGAAATTCCTTCCGGGCTTGTTCGCTTTTGATCTGTATGTTTCGGGGGTGAAGGATAATGCGAAGCCGTATGATGGGTTTAGGTTGAGGGAACTGATTGATGCCTTTGGAACTGATCTTGAAAGTCATTTGCACCATGAGATTGCTGTTTTGGAAGATCTCGAAGGAGATTCATCGATTGATTGGGAGAAATGCGGTAAAGCAATGGCTCAATATTCTAAGAAACATGCAGATAGAGTATGATTTTTCCTTTTCTACCATCAGGATTTGAACTCAGCTGATATTTTACTAGGTGCGAGATGTCCCATTCTTAATCACGAATTCTGATGTGACATACGAATCTGGCATTCATGGTCCGAGATTTCCACCATTTCCTTGGTTTGTGGGGTTGATCTTTCGCTGGATATATATTCCTAAGATGAAAAGGGCATGGAGATTCTCAAGTTGTGATGATTATGGGATTCCAAAGGAACTTCCTTTTGCATGACCAGCTAGTTTGACGTAATTTTGTGGGAGCCGATGCGGTTACGGTGGAGTTTTGGATGTGCATTTGAATAGTAGTTTGCAGATTGGCACCTGGGCGTTAGTGATGTTTTGGGTAAAATGATAATACTATTAATATTCCCCTTGACTAAGGAATTCTCATCTATTGAAACAAAGTTTGCTATCAATACTTTTCTCCAAACCAGACATCATCTATCGCTTTTATTCTTGCTCGTTTCCTAAAGAGTGTCGGAGTATCAACGAACGGCTGACTACGTTGAGACACCTCCAACATGTTCTTGATATGGCTATGTTAGATTTTCGGTATGATCAACATTCGCAAATGTAATGATGCGCCATTATGTAGGTATCATAAGGCAGAGTTGATGCATACAGGCCTCTGAATATAATATACTCTGAATGAGTATTGAAGGATAAACTAATGCTTAAATCGAGTAATTTCTCCATCAATACACCATTCTATCGATCGTGTATCACACAGGTGTTGCTCCAGATAAGTTGAATCAGTCTTGCGTGAAGGATTTGCAATAGAAACCGGCTGAACAGCTAGTGCAACACCACTTCTTAGAACCAATAGTACCTGGTTTAACCCGTTATGCTGGGATAATTCGCTGAACACTTGGCTGACTATCCGGCGTAACTAGTTTTCCATCTAAGTTGGAATCTTCAAGATGCTGGGCCAGTCCTCGAGTGTGGAGAGATCAAGTCCACATCTATGGATTGAGGCTCTGATAGGAAATTCAAGTTGACCGGTAGCATATCAATAGCAGAACAGATCAATTTGAAATGATCTTGAACCCATAGGTCAAGAATATTCATCGTAACAGTCCATGCAACCCATCGGTCATCCGATAGTACTTTTTTTCTAATACTGAATTCGGCAATTGGTTCCTGGTAGTATTTTGGTTTCTTCTCATCAGTGATGACTAGATAATGCACCAAGATCCGCACATGTACTTGCCGTCACGATGTGATACCACTCAAGCGTGGTGTCAATCAACACAAGAATATCCTATGTAGCAAAGTTACCTCTGCCTCTCGATATGTGCTTTAAAGACTCATTTGTTTATGATTTGAGGACTCATCGGTGCAACTCTTCGCTCAGTTCCCGTTTGTCATGCCCTGCATCACCTTCTGATAAGGATACGATAACAACCCCACCTTGGTTCTATTCGCAGCACAATTTCAATCAACTCAACAATTGCGACAACTTCAAATTCAAACATCATCATGGCAGCAACTAGTATTGCGCCAGCGGGAAATATTGCCCACGAAAACTCACGTCGTGCTGCACAAGAAATTCAAGATTATCTACAAGCTCGTCTTGCTGATACACCTGGCCCTCCTTCATTCCGATCGCTTCCCATCATCGATTTAACCCCTTCATTCTCATCATCCTTAGCCTCCCGTCAAGAAGTTGCCAAAAAAATCAATGAAGCATGCACCACTGTAGGATTCTTCTACATCACCGGTCATGGAATTCCCAAGAGTATTTGTGATGAAGTATTTAAACTTTGCGATCGCTTTTTCAGCGAATTTCCTCAATCTTCAAAAGATGCTATTCATGTCAAGAATTCGGATCAATTCAGAGGATATGAACCTGCTAGTTACTCATCTGTGAATGATTTCACAACAAAAGAGACAAAGGAGGCTTTCAATTGGGGTTATGAGTATGGTTTAGATCCTACTGGTGGAGATGGAAAATATGTGGAACTTGATGGGACATCTGCTGGTGGTAAAAATCAATGGCCGAATGAATCTGAACTTCCTGGGTTCTACAAGGGCATTGCAGATTATTATGGCAGGGTGCGCTGACTCACTTTCACAATACTACCTTTTCTAATGATTTGACCTAGATATTGCAATTGTGCAAGCACCTCTTCCGTCTATTCGCCTTGTCTCTATCCCTTCCCGAGGATTACTTTGATCCACTAGTTACTCACCCAGGAGGGATTGGAAGATTAATCAAGTACCGACCAAGTTCAAACCCCAAGCCCCTTTCATCTCTAAACGAAGAAGAAGAGATAGGTCTTGGCGCTCACTCAGACTATGAATGTTTCACCCTCCTCCTCCAAGATGAAACTCCCGGCCTAGAGGTCCTCAGTCCAGACGGAAAATGGGTAAGCGCAGGACCAGTTGAAGGAGGAATCGTAGTGAACGTTGCAGACTTTTTGATGCGATGGACAAATGGACTTTACAAGAGTACCATCCATCGGGTTGTCAATAGGACTGCTAAGACTCGATACTCGATCCCTCTATTCTTTTCCATCAATTATGATGAGACGGTTGAAACTTTGTCTTCTTGTGTGAGTGAGGATAATCCGTCGAAATATCCTCCGATTACTGCTGGGAGGTATGTATTGGATCGTCTTGCTATGACGGTTCCGGGGAAATATTGAGTGATGGATAAGGTTATCAGGGCATGTCATATTTTTTATTATGATGGAATATTTAAATTCAGAATTAAACCATTATTATTCATCATATCTCGTTCTGAGGCTCTACATACAAGTTCAAAATAGTATACTCTGAAAACAAACTTTATTAGCCGAGATCCTCTCCTATTCACCTGATTTACAGTACCTATTTCGCCGCTAGCCTTTGTACACCGTATATACCATACATACCATATGATCTTAACAATACATATAGATTACAAAAATGAAGCCTGAGATTTGAACATAATTTTGATTTTGAATTTGATAATAAGTATTTCCATCCATTTCATTCCCAATTCGCAAAACGCCTCATTGATGCATTTCTCATTTCTCATCTTTCGCGTTGTTAAATAATACCTCATACATGCCATCCATATCCCTCCCACAATGATAGATTCCCAATCCCAAGTTCCCAAACCCGACCCCAATCCTATCCATTCCCAATCCATAAACCCATTCCTCTTAAGTCATCACTCATTCAAATCGCATCTCTTTTCCCCATTTTCCCACCCTTCCATCTATCCACCCATCAATCAATCATCCATCCTATAAACCTGATAACTCATAATCAACATCCAAAACAAAAAGACAACCCCAATCAACATAAACGCCCAAGCCGCAATCCAACTCTGACAAATACTATGCTGCAACAACCAGGCCAACGTCGTCATACTCGCACCCGTCTGCGGATTCGCCGTAACATATAAATTACAATTCCCATTGACGCTACCGGACGGACCCCAAAGTTCAATACTCCACACGATCAGTCCAACCAACCATAACACAAACAGGATAAAAGTGCCCAGGATGACGATTCCGGGGAGTAATTGTCGTTGCGATATTAGCCATAGCATGAGTGTTATGAAGAGGACTCCGAGAGCGGCAGATACTATCCAGTAGGGAAAGTACCAGGGAACGCCTAGATGAAGTTGGTTTTGGACCGAGAGGAAGTAGGCGGATATTCCGAGGATGGTGGAGGATGCTATTAGCATGAAGAAAATCCAGAAATTTAATTGACCGGGTGGCCAGCGGTATTGGGTGGGGGTGCGATCTAGGAGGACGGAGCGATCGCGAAATGCGATAGAGGAGGAGGAAAGTGTTGAGTTCATTTTTGTGAGGTGCGGTGTGTGGTGGGTAATTGGAGGTAGGGTATTGAAGTAGGTCGAAATGGGTAGACGAAATGATTCCAAGTCAATTCCCTCTTATATCCCTCTGACCTTTCTTATATTCCTCTGGCTCCTTATCTGCCGTATCGTCTAATAGATTCCAAAGACTTCTGAATTCAAATCCACAAAATCTAACCTCAATTGTAAGATATATTCCCCCTTCGTTCTCAGCTTGCAAATCTCAGCGCGTAGAAAAAGTCTTTGATAACAAAATCTCTCTTTCCTCTCTCTCAAATAAACCTTGCGAAGTCCACAATATCTATACCTATCCTTCCCTCCGCAGGCTTACAAAAATCTCCCGACAAATCAATCCCCGACCAAAACAATCCCGTACGATAACTCGTCCACGTAAAAGCCCCTCGTAAGTTTCAAACCCGGTGAATGTTGAGTTGTCGTTCGCTGAGGTGTTGATATCTCCAGTCGGACTCGAAGGATTCAATTCCACTCGTTCGATAAGATGGTACCACTCGAACCAGGGGGACGTGCAGCGGAAGATTTTGTGTGCTTGTTTTACTTTTTTCGTGGTACTTAGGTAGGTAGGTAGCTGGTGGTGATTGATTGATCGATCGATCGCGGGGAAATAGTACAGTGTATTATCGTCGCTGTACTCCAGATGGGAATGTAGAAAGTACAGAGTTTGGCAGGAAGAATATCCAAAAAAAAGACAGAAAAAAACGAGAGGGAGAAAAAGTAGAATAGAGGGACCTGCATTGGTTTATCATATTTTTTCCGTGGTGTGAATCATATAATTGGGCGCTTAACGTTGGCTGGGGGCTGGGAAAGCTGGGATGACGACACAATATAAAGGAACACAGCGCATCACACCAAAAGCCTAAAGAAATTATGAGGCTAGGAGTACTTGAGTATTCGGGTTCATAAATACTGGAGACTCGGTACTTGAAATTGGGAATTTTTAATATATTTTGGGGAAAAAGAGACATGTCAGCGGTGATGACGATGACTTTGTCACTCGGCGGTGAACTTATATACTCTTACTAGGTGCGGGGAAATTTTGACATGTTTTTATATTGATTTCGTCCATGATTTGCCCATCTATCTTAAGATTCTCAACATGTGAAAGTTATGATCCACCTGCCCCTCTATCCTAAAAACTTACGAAGTATAACCGTAAATGATAGATTAATTCCCCATCGTCTTAGGGCTACCAAAGCAATCTAACACCAAATGTATAAATAGCCAGCCTCGATCTAAGGGTATATTTCCCAATATCTCATCAGTATCTATTTCCGATATTCAAAACACCGTTCATAGCAGGCTTTCACCCAAAGCGCATCTAACCAATGAGCACCCGGCTCTAACGGTTTCGTGTGCTCCAATATCATTGATACCAGGTTCAAGTGTTGGGTTGACCTCTACCAAATCCATAGCGATCAAAGAACCAGTCTCATGAACGCATTCAGCAATGTAGTCTCCTTCTCTTAAAGTCAAACCTCCACGAACAGGCGTACCAGTAGAAGGGGCGTAGGTAGGGTCGAGAGCGTCGACATCGAAAGAAAGATGGATTGGAGTATCGTTACCAATATGACCGAGAGCCATTTCCATGACTTTGCCAATACCGTGTCTGAGTTTGAGAATTAGTGAGCGTGCAAAGTGAATTAGTGCGACGGAAACACAAACCTATCAATGTCATGCATGCTGAATGCTTTGATGCCATTTTCGCGAAGGATCTTCTTCTCTCCTCTGTCCACATCTCTCAACCCAATGTAAACAATCTTCTTTACGCTAACCATATGCTCATCCTTTAACCATCCAAAGATTTCAGGCTTTTCTTCTTGAGCAAGGCGCGTTAAAAATGCGACTGGCATTCCATGAACATTTCCAGAGTCGGAGGTTTCTGGTGTGTTGATGTCGGCATGTGCATCAACCCAAATCAATGCCATCTCTCTTCCTAACCGCTCACGGATTGCTTTTGCAGTTCCGGAGACTGAACCAATAGCAATGGAATGATCACCACCCAGAGTCAAAACGCAACGACCTTCTTTGGCATGTTCATAAACTTGTTCAGAAAGCTTTTGTGTAACGGCAGAGACTGCGCGTGGGTTCTTCATCCTTCGGTGGTCTGGATCTTCAGAAGGGATTAATTCCTTGTAGGAATGAACGGTGTTATCATGGTGAAGTTTGTATCCTAGTTCCTCTTCGAGTTGAGTAAGTAGACCACTTTTGATGAGTGCTGAAGGTGCTGCATCAACTCCTGGTTTACACTGGGTTTGTTAGATTAGTTGGGAATTCAAGAGAGAGATTTAGAGGGTGGGTAGCTTACTTGTCCGCCAGAGAATCCGACAGCAACGACACCAAGTTGGTCGCCTTTCGACAAGAATTTCGGTTGAATCATTGATGTGGTAGTCATTTCGAGAGGTGTTGTTGAGGTGTAAACAAGATGGTTGTTAATGTTGGTTTAGTAGTGTGTGGATTTTCCGGTTTAGTTGTTGATAGTTATTGATAGCGGGGTGTTAGTGGTGGGGATGGTTATGAGGTAGATGGGGAAGTTCGAGATGGATATGGTAATTAAGCACTTTTCGGTGAATCAAAAGAAGATAAAATTGAGAGAAAGTAGGAATGGAGAAGGAAGGGAAATCTTGAGGTATTTGTAAAAAACAAATATCTCACATACTCACATACTCTCAAACGACGCTACCTTTTCATCAAGTAATCGGTGGGCTCTCCAAGATTAGCTTACGGACTTTGAAAGAGTTCTTCTCACCTAATTTTTCACTTCTTGACCCCTAAGCGCAGGTATTCGCGACGCGTCTAACACTTAAAGGAAGTTCCTTCCCACAGTTTCCCCTAAGTGATAATATACACGAGAAGAAGAGATCCCATGATAAATTAGAATGATTAGGGGTAACCAATGAGAAAAGGATTTGTAAAAGAGAATAAGATGGATGGGATGCATCGGAGTAACGCGGGAAAGAAATCTTGAGGTTTTTGATGATGTTGTTATGGAGGTATTGTGACATGGTCGTACTGAATTGTATGTATTGTCACTCATTTGTCTTTGAAAGGAAAATGAAATTCAATTGATTGGGATCCCTCCTTGGTCTGAGTAGTAAATGGGGCGCTTGGGACGGATAAATATCAATTCTTGATACTTGTAAAAACATTCACATAAAAGAAAAGAATTATAGACTCTTTCATTGAGTATTCCTTCTGGTATGCGAAGAGGTTGTTGAATCATTGATTGATTTCACATGAATGAGGGGAACATCTACAAGGTTAGCGGCGAGATCATGTGTCGGCGCTCATCATCGGATTTAACCTAATCCTTCACATTCATTGAATCAACAGCACATCAAACATTCATTCCCATTTGAAGAATGATCGAAGATGCTTTATACTGACTATCATGTCTTTGGCTTTATTGCTTCATATATTCAGACCAAAATGAGGACAGCGTATGTATTATTTCATCGTTCAAAGCATACGAATCACCAAGAGGTCGAACTTTGTACCTTGAGGCAGCCAATCCAAAGCAATGGAACCGATAGTGCGGCTACTGGCATCAGAAGGACCTCCAAGGTTGGAAGGGAGCCTTGAGACTGATCTCCAGTCAAAGATTTCATACGCCTTTTCGAAGATCTTTCGACTTTGCTCCTGAGCCAAATTCTTAGCTGGGAAAATTACATTTTCCAATACCAATTCCAGTTCCATGGGTCCTTGCTCACAATCACGTGAATCCGTGATAATTTGAGCGTTTTTTATTCCAAACTCGACGCGTTACCCCGCCGTTCATTTCGTTTGCCATTTCGTTTGCTTCTTGGTGAAATGGACATCCAGCAGTTTTCGTTTGCATACGGTAGCTGATTATTTACCATCTAATACCTTAAATCAATTAATACAAGGCTCCACATTTGTCCATCTACACACTGTCATTTTGCATCTCATCCCTCACACTAAATCAATATGAATGAATCTTGTGATCCAGATGGCCCTGGTTTCTATCAAACCATCATCAACAACTTAAAGTATCGCTATGGAGGTCATCAGTTCTCATGTTTTGGTTATACAATGTCAATACCACCCTTTAATAGTCACGACCGCCACAAACCCATCGAATACTGGAAGGCTCAACTTGCATTTCGAGGCCTTTCATGCAGATGCAGCGATATTAATGCTCTCAAGATTCGTTTGGTTAATGCTGATACTGATGAAATGGGCATTGCGATGAAGCTAGGTTGTGAAGAAATGGCACGTGCATACCACGAGAAGGCACGTGAAAGCAAGGCCTCGAACGAGAAGCTCAACTTGAGGCTCAAAGACGATCTGAACATGAAAGTCAGCAACGAGCTCTGCAGTATAAATGGGCAAACCGAGTTATCAATATGAGGCTGGCAAAAAATGATCCCAACACATTCTTGTGTGAGCTCTTTTGAAACGAAAACGGAGATGACGAAGGTGTTCCTCCAATCGAACTGGATGGTCTGGATGGTGGCTACAGAGCTGGCCTACATCACGCGGCCAGTATGTTTGGATTGTTTCATTCAACATCGATATCAGAAATTATGGTTATCGGCTCCATAAAGAACAATTCGGCAGCTGAGAGATTGAAGGCGCTTAACATTGAGGCTGGATGGTCAAGTCAACAATTCCAAGTTAGTTCGGGCACACGTAAGGTAAGCGACGTGCACAAGATGAGGATGAAGATGGGGATGAGGAAGTCCCATTTGTTGGAGTTGCTGAAGAAGCTAGGCAACGTGCAAATGCTCAAGCTCGATTTTCCTCAAGTTCTAACCATGCCGGAGTTGCTAGACAAGATTCAGCACGTCTGCTAAAAAACGCGTGCGGATGAAATAAAACGTGTGAAGAGAATAGCGGCTTATCTTGGAGGGTTTAACTCGGCTGTAGACCGAGCTAGGTTAACAGAATTGGGTGTGAGTCAAGCTGAGGTTGGACGTATATCAACACAGGGAGGTCATTCACTACTTGCGGAGATTAATTAGCATAGATTGGGTTACGCTGATGCTGGTGAAGACGAGGGTGGAGAGGATGAGGATGAGGATGCTGACGATAATGGGGTTGAGGACGAGGATGATGTCAATGTTAATGAAGGTCCATGGGACGTTACGGGACATTGTAAAATCGAATGTCGTGATTTGCGACGTAATTATGGACACCGAGCCTCTTACCTTCTCGAAATATTTTCCAGCAATGAACTTCATTGGAATGGTACAGAAATGTACGGACGTCTTTGCTTTGAAGAATGGAAAGGTATAATCCGCTTCTCATCTATGCGCAGCGCTCGAGATGATCATCGAGATCAATATATCCTCGATACCAACGACGAGATATCCGCCGAAGATCCTACAAGATGTTATAGATGGAGGGGAAAAGATATTTTTGGATATCATTCAATTTCGGTCGGACTCTAAGCTGTACAAGATGATATTCTCAAATGTTGGAAACAAGGCTGAAGGAACTTGGGGTCATCAGGATGGTGATGTGAGGTATACCGGTGTTAAGCTCAGGGATACACTCCCAGGCGAAGGACAACATATTTTGGTTGATTGGGACAACCATAATCAGCAAGAGTATGATAGAGCTAATAGGGCGAGATGGCGTTGAAGGTGATAGGATTATTTGAAGTGAGTGGATGGATTGGGGAAGAGGAGATTAGGATATTGATATAGCAATTGATCTCATTTATCGATTAATTTATCTGTGAAAGGATATATGTCGTTTTGTGCTAACGTTTGGTGAGTAAAATGATAATCATGATAATTGGATTGAGGTTGGAAACTTTAGATTGAGGAGTTTTCAAGAGTGTGATTCGCAAATCTCCCAAGTGTTGTGTTGTGTGCGGAAGGATACGCAAGATATACGAGTATGATTACTAAAACGCATACTGAGAATAACAATTCTGACTTCAGAAATACATCTCACAGCCACGCATCACAGCTATTTACTCCACGATCACATTGGTCTTTGTGGTAAAGCTGGGGATACTGATGTTCGACATCATTTTCAATTTCATTAAATCCTCATGATGCATACATAACCCTAGCAAATCCATCCCATCCATCCCCAAACCAAGCACCCATCATAAGCAAAGTATAAAAAACCATCCCACCCCTTCCCCCCTTCTTCCCCTCCTCAATCACAAATCCCACCCCTTACTCTTAATCAATTAGAAAACTTTGGATTAACCTTGGATCTACACATTCCAAACATTCATTAGCCAACTAAACAACCAACTCACTATTCCTCCCTCCCATCTGTAAAAAATAAAACAACATACCCAGTCTGCTTCTCGTACAAATTCCTCGCTCCATCTGTAATCTTCTCATTTTGTTCTCGGGTGAGGGTATGACCTGTTTTTTTCTCGAGGAAATCGAGGCCTGGATTGGGGGGTTGTTGTTAGTTGGGTGTTTGGATGTAGATAGATAGATAGATAGAAAGATGGCGGGGGGTAAGGGAATCATAAGATCTTACCTTTGTCGCCGTAATCTTCTTTTCCGGCTCCGCTGGCTGCTGTGTTGGTATTGGCTGTACCGGCGCTTCCTGAGGAGTTGCTTTTGAGGGCGTCTTTGGCTTTGTTTACGAAATCCATTGTGGTGTTTGGTGGTTGATTGATTGTTTGAAAAGTCGAAAGTGAATACCTGGTAGGTAGGTACTTGTATTTTTGATATTGAGATTATAATTGTAAGATTCACAGGAGGTACTTATTATTGATAAGGTTATATCAAGAAAGGAAACAAGACAAATAAGTTACCAAAGAACCTTCCTTATATACCCCTCTCTTTCTCAATCCACGACGCCATTTTTACTAGTTCGTTAAGGTTATGTTATGGCGTCTTGTGCCTTGATTCTTTCTTTCTTCCCTTTGATAAGGTTACGAGTTACGAGTATAACATTGAAATCAAGCTGAAGCTTGGTTTCGTCGTTGCTGGGCTTTGCTTATGAAAACGGTTAATGATGGGATTGTGGTTTGTGATTGGGTGTTTTTTTGGAGGTGCAGTTGAATGTGGGGGTGGGATTGTGACGTATGCCAAGGGATTTTGTGCTACTTGAGTCCTCTGCATTTTATTAGGGACCTGGCAAAGCTCAATGATTATACTGTGGAAACATTCGTCACATCTGAAAAGGGTAGAAGTGTTAATCTACTATGAAATCATATAAGTTTAGTAAAATAAACTCCTCATGATGTTATTCTTCCATGAAACGGGCATCTGTAGGAATTTCCTCGGAACATAAATATAGTTTAAGCCACTTTAAAATTTTCTGCTCAGCTGCTCAAGGATACAAATTTATATAACGCATCACAATCCAATCTCAGGAGCTCTAGTCCTTGCTTGCTATATACTGTTAGCTCAACGATATCACTACAGCTGAGTATGGAATTACTCACCTCTCGCGTCTATACAGATAAGCTGCAAAAGTGTACCTGCAAATTGTCAAGCGATCGAAAAGTAGTAGAATTTGTTGATGCTTGGATACACGGAGAATTTTAAGTTAGTGGAATATATGTGGTACATAAAGGAGCCATGTACTCGTATACGAGACAATATATACCGCAGCACAGGAAACCGTCTCGGGTTAGGAATCAAAGCATTCGGCATTTTAGTCATGCTTTGTTTCGATGTTAACTTTGGCAACGGTGACGATTGAATTGAATGTCAGGATGAGCTGGAATCGTGCCAGAGTCAGCATACAAAAGGTGACAAGCAAACATGAGGGCATGTTTTGTAACATTCGATGTGGATGGGTGATTGATACTATGCTTAAGATTAGCAATTCAGTGATAGCTACTGCTCATGTCAGTATGATCTACGATGACTCTCCTAAGAGAGTTACCACAATAGCAAGTGCATCTTCTACGGCTGGTAATGTGCTTATTTGATAACATTTTATCATTCGGCTCTGGGCCATACGTTGAAGTCGCTCGTTGCAGGATGACATGCTGCGAAAATTCTGAGCTTATATGCTTGTATTGTTCTGTTTTACTTCGAGCGATGACAAGGTCTTACCTATATGGGAAGATAGAAGTCAAAGTAGAGTTTTGCCGTCCAGGATGAATATCTATCTCCGTTCAGCAATCTCAAGGAATTTCATCATGCTTGTATACAAACCTACTTGCAAGTATCCATCGAGCATACTAGCCAAAGATTCGGTTTTCAACAGAATCATGATTCTTTTCATGAGCTCTTTGTACTGTACTAAGCACCTGGTAGTACTAAATATCCCGGAAAGAGCGAGCTTACAAAGTCCAACCAAGAAGCGAAGCGCATGCATTTGTAGAGAATAAGAATTTATTACCCTGATATGGCCACAAAAGAACTGTAAGCTCAGATTATCACAGTCTCAATATCCTCACCAATGATTACACTCCTTACAAAAGTATACCAAATTAGTTCACAAGCTGGAATGATAAGTAAAGGACCGGGCTAACTCAGTGAGCGACTGCGTGTTGGGGAGTAGCAAAGTGAATATACGGAACTTTTCAAGCTCCCAAGCTGCATTTGGAATATCAGATTCCTCATATCCTACGAGAGAAACTAACTTCAGCTAATTCCGTGGTTGTATTGACTGGATAGGAAGTGAGATGCTTAGCGAACATCGTTTTCCTGCCCCCATCAGCTTTCACAAGTAATAAACCAGTCGTCACGTATGATGCTGAGTATCCAAAATTAGACTGGCAAGGGTTTTCCATATAACAGTTTCTTTTTAGAAGCCCTTTAGCGTAAAGCTTCATTTGTGAAGTTTATCAGGTTTATGAAGCGGTGGTATAACGAGCTACAAGAGGAATTGTGTCAGCTGACGGCGAAATAAGGAGGGCTACTACCGAGAACCAAGAGTCGTTGAAGTTGTCATGTGTCCCTTTGTAAGCTCCATTCCTAGTGCTATTTCTCCTACTGTATTTGCTTCTAGAGACGATATAGAAGAACAGGTACTAAAAATATCAGAAGTAGTCTCGGCGTAATGGTACCTGACATATTGCAGTGACTCGTGACATAGCGAACAGGTAAGATAAACTGAATTGCTATCCTGTCGTACAAATCCAAAATATTACGCCTAGGTCATCTTTCTCCTCAAAAGTTCTACAATTTACCGAACCTCATATGTGCAGATCCTCAAGCTATTATATTTCCACACTACAAGAGCTCCACTATTAAGACTCCCAATAAGTCCTGGATCAAAATCATGAGGGGAACTGTAATGGTACGAATACCAATCTCTCTTATCTCTGGTACTTAACTAACTAGATCCGGTCCTCAAAAGACAAAAGCACGCGAAGAGAAGCCATAGAAGCCGACAAATACCAAAGTGGAGATATTTCATCCGAACGAAAGTCATAGTGTTAGAATAAAGATGGATGAGGGAGGGCGCGGGTGTTAAAACTATCATGTTGAAGCGGCCGGGTCTAGGCTGGTTGCGATGAAATGGAAAGGATTGAAGTCTGTATAGGATTTATACCATATATCGTCTGATGTTAATCCCTTCAATATGACAGGAATTGTTCCTCGTCTGTGGTTACTGTTGTTGGGAATGGATCATAAGCAATATTATTAAGTTGTAGAACATACTAAGAGCAAGCTCTGTGATATGGGTAGGTTACCCAAACCAAGTTGTACTAAGCCCTATTAGGCAAGCTAAACCCTTCTAGTAAATATACATGTGACTTTCTAACAACTGTAACCATCTGGAATACACAATACCAATACCATGAGATTTCTACGTGACTAGGTACTCTGTAGACATTTGTGTTGTGGTGGGGTAAAGGTGCTGTTGTCAGCTTAGCTTAACCCTGTGGTCGGCGTGTGGTCAATGTGGTCAGTGTCCTAGTCAGTGTATAACAAACATTGTTGGTCGTCCTGACAAAATTTATCCCTGTAACCGAATGTTTTTCTAGAATTGAATTGTTGACAACGAATTATTTACATGCAGTGAAGTTCAACTCTATAAAATTCAAAGATCAAAGTGAATATCAAAAACCTCACATTTGACATTCTACACCTCGGATAACATGCTATACCAACCATTCAATCCATTTCGCACTACTCCATCAAGCCCATAAACTCGTTCGTTGCCTCTGCCATCATCATTTCATCCTGTTCAGTTTGTTATCCACGAGGGGCCGAGCGCACTACTCCTGACGCAGAAAACACAACATACAGCATACAGCATATGAAACCTGCGATCAAATACGAGTAGGCAGACAGCGAATGTGACTCATTGCACTATCGGCGGCGCAAGATGGCCGAGGGAGATGATTTCACTATGTCAAGTTTGTCAATAATGTCGGCAACGGATTCACGACCACAAACTGCACGCCAGGATTCGGAAAGCGAGGCGTTCAACTTTCATAACATGGGGAACCATATGGCAGATAGGAGTGATAATGATGATTCAATGTCTATGAATTCGCAGGCTTTTGAGGAGAATAATCGAATGCAATCTCCCAACCCTACGAATTTACCTACTCTATCCCCTCCAGCTGATAGCAGTATGCTTTATGCTCACAGCGATAATGGAGATAATCGAAGTGACGGTCTGCTGAGTGCTATGGATGCAAGAGCAATGGAACAACATCTGGACAATGTCGAATCGAGTTTTCTTCCGACTGTTTCACCAATCGGTAAACATGGCAAGGCTGGTGCTGATGATACATATTTATTTGATGCGAATCGGAATGGGGAAAAGTCCCCCGCACCTGAAACACAAACGCCCAAGAAGAACATTAATAGTAGTGAGAGTGAGGGTTCCGGTTCACCCCCTACACCAGATGGTGCATATAAAACTCCTGGCCCTGCCCCTCGATACGCTGTGCAAGTTGAAAATGATGATTCGGAACAAATTGGGAACACGACCTCTGCTCTCGAAACGCTTTCGCCATCTCCAACAGCTGCCGCCGCTGCAAGAACTATATCTCGAGCAATGTCAGCGGCAAGTATGGGAGAGAATTTCGAAACCGCATCACAATCAATCTCTCAATCAAAAGCACAATCAGATGAGGAGGACATGGAGGCTACGCCAACAAGATCCAGCCAAAATTTACGAGCATTTTCCGAATCAACAAACGATAGTTCGAGCCTGAACCACGAATCATCGACTCGAAGCATAAACCAAAATCTGGCGGTCGATGCCGCTGCGACTCTTGGGGCTGCACTCTCGGCAAGCAATAATTCTAGACCTAAATTTCTGCGAAGTCGTCATTCAAGTCAAAGATCTTCTGTCTCTTCTTTCATTACGAATCCTGAACATAATGACGATCGAAGCGATCTTACACCTGGTGCAGATTATGCTTTGCAGTCTGGAGGCGCGGTTCCTTCGGCAGGATTATCGCGAAGTGGTAGTATGACGTTATCCAGGACTATAAGCTTGGGAAGTATGGCTTCGGGTATAGATGAGACTGGTGATTCATTTGGAAGAGTTGAAGGGCCATTAGCGACATTAGCTGAGGAAGATATGAATCGTGGGAGGACTGAACATCACACGAATTCCGCCCCCGAAACACCTCGAGCAACTAGTCGACCTATGGACCCACCCACTGATACAATCATTGCACGACACGTTCGCAACGTTCAAGTACCCGAATCAATAGCCAAAGACTTTCGCACCAAACATGGTGTACATACACCCAGCAAGTCGGCAAGTTTTGCTGCATCCGCCCTAGTTCCTCGAAATGGAAAGAATCTCACATTAAAAGAACAAAGTAGCACAATCGAAAGATTATCCAAGGAGAATTTCGATTTGAAATTGAAAGTCATGTTTCTCAACGACAGATTAGACAAGCTCTCCGAAGAAGGTGTTAAGGAAATGATATCCGAGAATGTTGAGCTCAAAACAGGTTTGGCGATTATGCAGAGAGATAATAAAGCTCTTCGCAAAAAGGTCAAGGACCTAGAGAAACAACTTAAGGATGATGAGGACCGACCCTCCACAGCTCGATCGGGTACATCTACAGAAGGAAGTCAGAGATGGTACCAAGAAGGAGCTTTCGAACGGGAGGAGGAGCTTCTTTACCTACGAGAAAAGGTTGAGGAATATTTAACGGAAATTGAGAGGTTGAGAAATGAAAGCCTTGTTCGGGAAAATGAAAAGAGGAACCTCGCTGATCTGGTTCGTACGATGGGCGAAAGACGAGGTCAAGATATCGAAACACGAGAAGAAATGGATGTTTGGAAAGATCTTCTTGAGCAAGAGACTGCCCGTAGAGAGCAGAGTGATGACGAGATCAAAGTTCTCCGAGAAGAGATTTTCCGAATGAAATCAGAGGCGACAGCTGGAGGACATGGTTTGAGTCATGCAACTAATATTTACAACATAAGCAAAAAACGTGTGGGGTCCCCTTCACAATCAAATTCCAATATGTCTGATCGCATGCCAGGGGAGAGGAATGGTACATTTAGTACGGCAAGCACGTTAGTGGAGGAGATCCGACGAGATAACGAACAACTTCGACATGAAAATGCAGAGTTACGACGGGAAGTTGGAGCACAAACATCCATGTTGACTTCACGGAATCGCGAGAAGGAAAGGCTTTACCAAGAAATTGAAGACTTGAAGCTTGGCCAGAGGAGAGGTGGCACCTCGGTGGCTGGAGAGAGCATTTTTGAACGATCAGCATCGCGAGCACATGAACGATCATCATCCAGGACCAGTGCAGGTACAAGACAGATAAACATGAATGAGGCTGAACGTGAGGAATTCGAGAATAAGCAGGCCGAACTTCGAGATAGAATCAACAGTCTTAAGATTCATAATCAGGATTTACAACGTGAACTCGAGTCTTGTATGGAGGATTTTGAGACGGCCGTTGAGCAAAAGAAGGAAGCTGAAGGTCTAGCTCAGGAGTTGCAAGAAGCTTTGGATGTTGCCGAGAACGATTTACTCACTATGCAAGCTGACCGAGATGAAGCCCTTCAAGGTCAAGAGGAAGCCGAATTGATGTTCGAATCTTTACGCAAAGAAGCTCAGGAAGAGCTTGATGGGTTTGCTGCAGAGCAAGAAGAAGCTAATACAGAGATTGAGCGTCTCCAGGCTGAAGTCGCTGAGGAGAAAGAGAATTTCAATGCTTTGCAGAATGAGATGAGAGAAATGAGTGATATTGTTGTTAGGCTGGAGGATGATCATGAAAGGAAATCCAAAAAGATTCAAGAACTCGAAAGGGAATTGGATGATGCCAATAGGGAACTTGAGGAAATTGAGAAGAATTATGTTGAATCCAATGAAAAGGTCAACCGATTGAATGTCCAGCAAGAATCAAGTCAAAATGAGATTGCATTCCTTCGAGAAGAACAAGATGGAGATAAGATTAAAATTGGTGATCTTGAGGCAGCTATTCGGAATTTGGAGCAAAGTCTCCAGGAAGAACAAGAACGTGCTAGGGAACTTGATGAACGTCTTGATGAGGAAAGGCATCAAAGAGAAGTTGTTGCTAATCAGGAAAAGCAAGAAATTCAACAATTCGTTAATGACCTTAATCGTGAAGCAACAACTGCCAAGGACGAAGCCAGAAAATTACGAAAGAGTCTCACTTCAAGAGAAGTGGAGGCTGCAGAGTGGAAGCAAAGACTGATGGAACTTGAAAATAATCTCAGGGAAGCTCTTGGTGATCTCAATGGTACTAGGTCAAGTTTATTGAATGTAAGTTTATTTCACCCATATTTTACAGTGCACTAATCTAATTCCTATAGTCCATCGCCAAACTTCAAAGAGAGCTTGAAAATACTATTCGAGACCTGGACACCGCCAAAGCCGCTCTTGCTGAAAAAGAACGTATGATCAAACAACGTGACGACCTCCTCGAATCTCACGCACTTGAATCTCGCAAATTAGCAGATATGTTAGACAAAGAACGTCAAACACATCGCCTCACCAAGAATCAGTACGAAACATCTCAAAAGACGTCATCACATACTACTCGAACTCTTTCACAGCAAGAATCTCGTGTTCTAGAATTAGAAACATCTCGTCAACAAGATAGAAGAAAGATAGCACAGCTAGAAAACAATTTCAAGGAACAACTTACAGAGAGAAATAATTTGTTATTAAACATGTGGAGTAGGTTGGCTAGTCTTTGCGGAACTGACTGGTCTCACAATAACTCACTTATTAATGGTCGTGCTTTACCATCCTTAGAAGCCGTTTCGACAATGTTTCCGGGTTTCTCGAAAAACCTTTTAGCAGCTGTGAAAACCATTGAAACTCTAGTTGGAGATTTCCGGGGTAGAGTCAAGGATTTGGATCGGAGACTCTGGAAAGAATACTCGACGCTAGAAAATAGATTTGAGATGCAAACGAAGAAGTTGGACAGATTAGAGGCGATGGCAAGATCTGCAGTTCCACTTAATAGTATGGACAGTAGAGCCGAAGTGGTCAAACTAAAAGATTTAAACCGCAGTCTCAAAACGGAAATCTCAAACCTCAAAGCAGCAAATGGGGTTTATGAACCTACTTCTCCCTTTCCATCTGTACCTACAGGTCCCCGTCGGCGAATCGATAATTCTTTATCCAGATCCTCAACCATGACGCGACATTCTTCCGCATCAGCTCCTGCATCGAATGGTGCTCCCTCAACTACAACATCTAGCTCTAATGCAATGACGAGAACAGAAGGTGAAGAAGAATATAAACCAGATTTAAGATGGCAGGTTCGATTACAGGAATTGGAATATAAATTGAAGGCGGAGAGGGAAGCGAGGAAATTGGATAGAAGTAGTGCAGCGCAGAGACTGAGGGAGAAGGATAGGGAGAATAAGGAGTTGGTGGAGCAGATGGAAAGGGGGAGGGTGAGAAATGGGAGGTTTGGTGGTGGTGGTAGTGGGGAGAAGAGTGGATGATGATTGGGGAATTATTAGTGATGAGATAGATGGACATTGAACATTGAAGCGACTTTCTTGATATTTAAAAGGGAACGGTATCATATCATAGGCGTAGGGAAAGGTGTGGAAATGGGTAATTGTAGGATTAGGTAGGTAGGTAGTAGGTACAAGGGATAGGATGGAGAAAGGTAAAGGTAAAGGTAAAGGTATCCATCCATCCATACATACATACATACATACATAAGCCGGCTAGCTGGCGTTTTTTTTTTCTTTCCCCGGCTAATTGTAGCGTATGGAATGGCGAATGGCGAATGGCGAATGGCGTTAGTGGTGAATAGTGAATAGTGCACAGTGTGTGTGTATGGTAGATAGATACAACGTGGAATATATCAAGTCAAGTAATAAGATCCTAGATTATTTTAGAGCTATAAGTATTAAGTATATTTTGCAATTTTTTGGATTTTTTGCCTCAATCATATAAAACTAAATCAAATGAAGAAAAGACAAGACAAGACAAAACAAGACATATAATCATTCATTTCCTCAGCTTAATTTCTTCTTTCTATCATCTCATCTCATCTCATCTTATCCCAGTTTCTAAATTCTTTTCTATCCGAATCCCATCTTTAACCCCTCCTCCCCCTCACGGAAAAGCCTCTCTACCTCCTCACCAAGCCTCTCTAGAGCTCGTCTTCGACTCCATTCCGTGCATCTTTCTTGATCTAATAACTCATCCATCCCCCCATCCCCCAACCATCCCCCGACCCACCCACATTCATCCTCAACCCTAAAATCTAAACTCCAACTCCAACCCCAACTCCAAAAACCAACCCCAAAACCTAATTTCAAACCCCTAAAAACGCCCCGCCAAACTTTTCACATCATCCGTTACACCATTCGCCACCGCTTAGAATCAATCGTACGCTTCACATACATATAAATGTACAAGCAAATAAATAAATCCCAATGATTTTCCCAAACCGAAGAAAAATGAAATAGTGAAATAATGAAACACAAACCCTATGTCATTCCATCACTAAGCCATGTTCAACATCACTTGGATTGAACGCAAGACCAGACACAGACCAGACGGAAAAAGAACCAAACATAAAAAGAACATCTCTCCCCTCCCCTCAAAAATCACAAGAGATCTTTAACCCATCCCAAATTCGCTCTATTATCATTGGAAACCCTCGCATACTCCAACAATAATCTCAACACATAAATCTGCATATCTTCCCTCCTCAAAACTTTATTCGCCCACTCCTGACCGTCTAATGCAATCTTCTCGGCTTCTCTATCATGATTTTCAAGTCGAAAATTTTCTCCTTCATAACCGAGAAAATATTGCATGATACCATAGAAATCCATATATCGATTATCCATTGGAACAAAATGTTTCCAGGGAATGAGTCTCGAGTCGTGCCATTCTCGGAATATGGTTGCTTTAATTGGCAAAGAAGATGAGAGTAAGAATCCACGATAACGTCCTGAGAAAGAATTTCCATCGATATCGGGAATGTATTTGTTGTTGAATTGTTGAGACATTTTTTGACCTTCTCTAATTGAAAAGTATGGATCGGTATAAGGACATGTTTTATCTTCTCGTTCTTCATCACACATCAATTCAATAAATCCAGTATCTGACCATTCGCTAACCCATTCTCCAAGTCTATTTTCTTGTTGGGCGCCAATGTTGTAGATGGAAGTAGGAAGTGCGAAATTTGGAGGGATCGCTTCCCATGATTCAGCTCGGGAAACCGATGTATGATTCGTCATGGACACGAAGCGATGTCGTTGAAACCCTTTCCAATTATCTTCCTTGTTTCTCCCTCCCGTCGCAACACCTCTCCAGATGACTTTATTTAACTTCTCATGCCACGGTGCTCCATGATTATCACCCCCTGAAAATCTTTCTTCCTTGGCCCAATACATTGGTGCAGGTAATAAGATTTCATTATTGGTGGGAAGTTTAGAACCTCCGAAGAGAGGGAATAATTCTTCCGTGGAAGAAATCGAGAGAGGATTAATCATCATTCCATGAAGAGACTGTAAATCAGGTTGGTGACAAAAATCGGCCGAAAGACTATAATTCGAAACATAACCTTTGTAAGTATGTAAAGAAGAATGACCCATTGAAATCGCAGGGGTTTTCGAAAAATCCGTCATGATCTCAGCTCGACGTGCAAGACTGTCTGGATGACAACCTCTGGTGGCAATTCCCCAATACGGACCTATTGATATCAGTTATTTGATTGCCCAAACCACACCCTCAAGACATACCTGATTCCTCCCATTCTCTCTTGGGAGGATCTTCCTCTCCATCATCAGCGTGTCGTGGAGCTGGTAAACTTCCATAATCCTCAGATACAACATTGACATCTGCTAATTTCCTCGTCGCTCTTTCCCTCTCCATATTTTCATTAATCACCTCCCATGGGGCAACCATCCTCGGTTCATCCATGGCATTGAGTGGAATATCCATATCTGGCAGATCGTCTTGGATGGTTCTGATTAATTGCAACCAAATTTGAGTCCAAAACCAATCACTCTCGGCCGTCGCATTTCCATTTCGAATACTAATGACCATTCCCGCATCTCTAGCTTGAGTTCTCATTTTCGCCGGAGCCACTCCCCAATATGGACCTAAGTCATGGTATATTTGATCAAAGAAATCCTCCACCATAACCGCATCATGTTCTTGGGCGAATTTAAACCATGCATCAAATCCAGGTGGTGGATGTCTCCCTCTTCTTTTGCGATATTCTGCCGCAGCAGCGTTAACATCATGGCTTTCCTTGCGCAATAATTCTTGGAAAGTTTTTTCCGCATTTTCGATCAAGGTATCGATAGGATGATCTTGTTTTGATTTGGGAATGGAAATGGGGAATTCATGATTTGAAGATTCTGTATATGGTTTGGGAGGTGGCTTTGGCGTGTAGGTATAGGGTACTTCGGGGGTCATATATTGGAACGATGAAGTTTCGGCCGAGTTTTTGAAATAGAGCACAAGTAGAAGGATGGCTGACGCGCCAAGTATATATCGAATGAAACCTCCAGGTCTTCGAGGAGGGCCTGGATAAGCCATTAGGATGGGTGAAGATATTGGCATTTTTCGATGATTCGACACGAGGTGTTGGGGAATGGCGGAACGAAAGAGAGTGTATAAAAGGTGGAAATTGTCGATTTTTTGGAAATTAACGAAAGTTCGATATAGGATCTGGACCTGAAAATGGGACCTTGAGAATTCGTGATGCCAGTAGGTAAAGTCGAATAGAAATCTTATTGAAGTCGGGGAAAAGAAGGTAGAGTTTCAGAAGGTTGCATTTAATACCAAAGTGAAGGAAGTGAAGGAAGTGAAGGAAGTTTAATCGGATTGGTAAAATGAATGAATGAATGAATGTAGAAGGTATTATCCAGTATTGAACGCATAAGGTTGCAGAGTAAGATAAATGGCAAGTCCCCAGAGTTGGGTGAGTGGGTGGGTGGATCTTGACCAATGACTTGGACTTTGTACCTGACTGAAATTCTAGCGTGAAAAGTGCCGCGTTGACAGCTGCAGCCAAGTGGAGATGATGTTATAGGAGAGAAGTTGAAATTGATGAGATGGACAGGAAAGAGTGAGAGTAAATGAATGTGAGTAAAGGTAAGAAAGGAATGGGTGGTGAGTTTCTCCGAGTATTTCTTGATAGTCTTACAACATAGCTGTCGTTTACAATGGCGTGAAATGCATTGAAGGTTGAGGTTAATGGAAGTCGAGGTTAATGGAAGTCGAGGTTAATGGAAGTCGAGGTTAATGGAAGTCGAGGTTAATCGAAGGTCGAGCGAGGTAAAGTCCACCAGTCGAAAGTCTAAAAAGTAAAAGGGTCCTAGTAATTAAAGAGTGCCGGTGATGAGTGGTGGGGGTTGGGAAAGGAGAGAATAATGAATGGATGATGACGGTGGATAGAAGAAACGAAGAAACGAAGAACCAAAGAACCAAAGAACCAAAGAATCAAAGAATCAAAGAATCAAAGATCAGCACAGGAGTGAGATGATGATAAACTTCTTCTCTCCGTCACTTGTGGAGGATCAGAAAGATTCTCGAGATGTGGATCTTGAGCAAGAGGGGTGGGCTTGACGTTTGTCGGATTTAGTTTTTAGTTTGGATTCAGATAGATTACAGTATCAGCATGATGTTGATGATCTTTTCAATTTTCATTTCATGGCTCGTACGGAGCATCAGTGACTGACGGATCACTTCTCTCTAGATATAACACACGTAGTCAATCTTGGTACGAATGGCAATTATCGTGAAAGACTTGTGCTAGGTCATAGGTAATGGTCACCCTACACCAAGTATATCCAAATTTCAAAGAAAAGTTAAAGCGTGGTGGTGCCAGTAGATCAGGGGAAGGTCAAAGGTGTCGAGTACAGCACGAGGCATACAGTTGAGGGCAATAGAATAAAATGGATCGGTGTATCTCGATTTATTAATCTCATTTTATTTTCATATATAATCCATCATCTTGCCTTGGTGTATATCTATTTAATTTTATTCGTTAAATTTTTTGATGGGATGATTCTCATTTATTCATTTATTTATTCATTCATTTATTCATTTATTCATTTATCCATTTCATCCTCGTTATCCTTTCTCCATTCCATCCTCTTCATTCATCCTCTACACATAAACTCCATCCCAGCAAATCCAAAGCACCGACGTCAAACACCAAACCTGAGGCGCACAACCCTTACCGCGAAAGGTTTAAAGGCTTCAAGACATGCGTAATTCATGTACTCTGTACGCCCGAGCAATCTAATCTTAGGTACCCAGCAGCCTACCGACCTACAGAGTGCTCAAGTGGCAGTTATACAGGGCGGATCAAAAAGTCTGTGCACCCATTGACGAGCCAAGGAGATGGCGTTGTGGGGTGGTGGGTGAGTGGCTGGGGTTATGATTGGTTTGCTATATTGTATATTGCATATCCTTATTTCCTCGTAGAGATATATTCATCATCTAAGTATTTCATTTCTTTATATTTTCCTTCTTGATCTCTATAATAGGTATACAATATGTAATTAAGATATATTTGTAATTCTATCCTTCTTATCCTTTAATCCGTTAACAACTCTCACCTGTAAAAGGTTTATACCCCGAAACACCACTGTTCAAGTAGAAACCATTTGCTACAAACTTTCTCCTGGGGTGAAACTCGTTACGAATTATTTTCTTCTCATTTCCTCCTTGTACAATCATTCGAATGATTCAAGCCATAATGAATGATGAGTCTGTTCGTGCATGACTGATTGATGGACTATTAGTATCTAGTATCACTTCATCTTTATTGATCAGATACAGATAATTGATGCATGCTTCTCAGCGTTGTACCGATGCTGACCTTGCTTTACTTGAGGTTGCCGATCAAGATCAACTTTACACAACCCTATCCATCTACAATCATTTCTTTCCTTCAAACACTATATGTGAGGTTTCATCTACTATTTACTCCACACCAAAATCCACACCACATAAAAAATACATTATCATCTACAGGTACTTGTAAACAGATAGTAACCATCCATACCCAAGCAACACACTCCCAAAAATCCCATCCCCATCTCAACTACCTACCTAAACAACCAAACCAAGCCATCCCTTCCCTTCCCTCTAGATCTCCTCTCTTTTCCCTTCCATCTCACATCTCACATCTCATCTCACATCTCACCAAAAACCAAACATTCCACCATCCGAATCCTACCCAAATACTCTCATCTCACGTAGGTAACACGGTACGGATCACGACATTGTCTCGGTCGGGTCGGGTACGTACTTATTATATGAAAGATTACGGATAGGGACCTGGAGAACAGTACTAGCGCACTGCGAGAAGCCGAATGATCTTTTCACATCAAAACTCCACCACTTTAGGATTTTGTAGTAATTTTGATTTAGATAAATAAAAGTACATGTGTAAAATATTTAAAAGTCTATTGTTGATCATAGCCGGTTATTGTTCTTGTTGATTTGTTTATTTTTGAAATTATAAATTGATTATTTGGTTTTTATTGTTATATTATGTAAATATTTTGTTTTTGTTATTTTAATTATTTTAAAATTAAAAAAATTATATATAATTATTAGAAATTATTTAATTTTTTATTATTTACTTTTTTTAAATTTAAATTTTTAAATAATTTTTGGGAATTTGAATTAAGGATTTTGTTATTATATTATAAATTTATTTTTGATTTATTTTATAATCTTAATCAAAATTATATCAATTATAAAAATAATTTTTATATTATTATTTTTATTTTTTTCAATATATTAAAATTTTTCTATAAATATTAAAATAATAAAATAATAAAATAATAAAATAATAAAATAATAAAATAATAATATTAATATTTATTTAAGAATATAACTTTCTATTTTAATATAATAATTATATAATATGTTAATATTAATAACAAATATTTTTTTTAAATAAATTATATAATAAATAAATAAAAATTTATTATCTTAATATCAATCTTATTAATATTGATAAGATCTATAAATACTTAACAAGATTTATCCTTAATTATAATATTCATTAGATTAGATTTCTTATTAATCTATCTAATCTCAATTATTCCCTTTCTTTTATATAATTATTATAAAGCTATAATATCGATTATTAATTTCTTTTCAATAATAAATCTTGATTTGATTAATAGATCAGAAAATAATTTAAAATCGATATAAACAATCAATAATATTAATATCTTAGATTTAAGAATCATATTGGTTATATTCTTTATTATTAAAACAATATCAAAATTATATATTAATTTATATAATTGCAAGATTAATGTATTTCATATAACTCTTTTATATTTAATTGACAATTAATAAAAAATATTATTATTGTTATTATCTTTGTTTATTAAAATAATTATAAATCTTATTTATAATAAATAATCTTTATTATTGATAAATATAATAATTTTTAATAATTCTATGTCAAAAGAAATAAATTTGAATTCTTTTTTAAAAAAATTTAATTGTATCTGATTTGTTTATTAAGTATTTTTATATCTTTTTTAATAAATTTGATTATTTAATAATAATAAATTGTTTTCTTTATTGAAAACTTTGCATTTTGAATAATCTTGCTTATTATTATTATCTATAAGAAGAGGGCCCTATTTATAATAAAAGAGGTAAACATTAGTATTCGCTAGTGAATACAGCTTCCTTTTCCAGTACGGTAAATATATGATGTACCGACAATTTCAGTTCTTATTATTTCTGATTTCAATCAAATACTAAAAGTAATTAGTATATATTAACTAATTCATTAAATTAATACTATTATCTTTTCTTGATCTTTGAATACTTAAATTACAAATCTTGATTTAGAATATACTTAATCGATTCTTTTGTTTTTTATTTTATTTATAAATTTAAAATTAAAGATTCTTATTTTTTATAATATTATTTTTAAGGATATTATCAGTATATTATATGATTACCATACTGGAAAGGGAAGTTGTATCTACTAACAAATACTAATGTCTACCTCTTCTATTATAAATAAGACCCTTTTCTTATAGATAATAATGACAAGCAAAAAAGAATTACAACCAAACTATATGATACCTTCTACTAGTAGGCATCGTATCACCGGAGTGATACCAACAGATATTATTTGAAAAACTTTATTTCCAAATAAATTATTGATTTTTGATTATTTAGATTCTTTATATATTGAATTTTTATATATATAATCTATACATAAATTATTATAAAAATTAAAATAATTATCTTTATTCTTATTTTCTTGATAATAAATTATAATATTAATTTATTTAAAATATTATTAATAAAAACATTTTATTATATAAATTATTTTTTTATTAATATTATAATTATATATAAGATTCAAGATTCAATAATTAATTATTAATTATAATATAATAATTTATATAATATAATAATTTATATAATATAATAATTTATATAATATAATAATTTATATAATATAATAATTTATATAATATATTTATAAAATTGAAATAAAATCCATCTTAAAGATTTTAAATTTGAGATATTAAGTTCTGAGAGGAGTGACTTGAGAGAGAACTCTACTTAAGTTTGGAAACTTCTTGCTTTTTTTATTAACTGATAAACTATTATCGCTATCCTTTCTTGATTCTCATCATCTATATAGGTCTTTAGTTGTGTGCTCGACAGGACTAACAAACAGCTTTATTTATTACCGAATCTTGTTATCTATCATCGATTTATTATCATTCACCCATCCACTATATCAAAAACTTCCCCCTTCTCAACTCCAAAAAAACCATTCATTCGTTCTCGAAAGTCTGTAGCGGAGCAAAGACTATAGACTATAGTTCAACTCCAGAGACTATTCTTCAAAAAATTACAAGTCATGGTACCTGCTTGTATGATGCATCATTACAAGAACTAGATGTTTGGTTCTTATAGACTTCGATTTCTTTTGGATGAGATGATTTTGAGATAATTGAAATATCTAAAGGATGAGAAAGAGTATGTAGTAGTAAGTCTTATATGGTGTTAATAAGCATCAAGATATAAATTAACCGCAAACTCAGGAGATCTTCAAGAACCTTAAGTTGGATACTTGAAGAACAATCAGTACAGGAAACCGTGTCTCCTGCCTTGATTGCGAGGAAATAATGGATTATTTTAGTGGTTGTAGTCGTCAAGGTGAGTTTCTTGGGCTATGTTGAGTTTGGAGGAAATATCGAGAAGATGATAAGCTGTATAAGTGATTGTTGTTTATTCTTGTTGTCGTTCCAGTATTGTTGGTAACGGATAGACATTGTTATTAGCTACACGAGATAATATCTTCATAGGTAGCAAAAGTATAGAATTCCTCGATCTGATGAGAAATAGTTAGCATTCTCAAGTTTGTTACTATGATCCAAGGAAGCGATGATAATTTTCCCATTAATCACCTTTATTTTGTACATTCTCTCGTCATATCTCGTCAATGTCGTTAAATAGAAAAGAAAAATGACTCCTTTATAGTCGATTGTTAAGTAAAATCCTATACTAGGTTCTTTCACATAGTAACACGATGAACCCGAAGAATCTCATTCGGTTCCACGTACTCCTTTATGATCATGGGAATACAATACAGATATTTTATTCACTATACTTCAGATAGAGAGAGTATGTTGTTTCTATCAGGATTTCTGAGAATAAATTATATTAGATATAAAACCGTTCTTGAGTAAACCAATCCAGAAAAGTAAATTCAACTCAGTTGGAACCAACTACATTTTGACATGAATTTAGCTCTAAGCAATTTGAGAGGCACAATGTTCGATTAGTAGAACTTAAGATGAGGTGGTGAGAGTAATAGAAAAAGTAATAATTGGAGATGATAGATGATACTCTGGATACACGATAGCGAGATATAATATCTAGAAAAGACAACAAATATTCATCTACCACTAGGAACAATCAATAGCACTTAGATTTCTTAAATTCGTAATCATTTAAATATCACTGTGACCCTTCAGAGACCGGGATCGTTTCATATATCATAAATTTGGCTTTATGACTTGTCTCTAAAGTTTTGTGATTCTGATATATGAATTAGTGCTTAATTTATATTAAATAAGGAAATCGCTTCAATAGGATATGATGTCACTCCACCATTGTAGACATTCTTTAAAGAAGCCTTAAAGAAGAACATAACAATATAAAATAAACGATGTATCCGAGTATCTACATCGATATAAGATTAGGGAAACAGCCACTAGATGGATAAAGGGTCTAATATATTAAATTTTCGAACCGCATGTGTATTGGTAGCTTTGCCTGCGCTGAGCAGTAAATACATCAGGTCTTGAATAAGAATAAGTTTACTATGTTGGGATTTTTGATATTCCTTTCTATGATAGTGATTAGGTCTGAGCAGTATTATAATGTTTGACAATGGAAATCTATTGATGGTAAAAAGTTGTGATGCAGCTTTTCAAAAAAGGGCTTTCAAGTTTTTAGTAACGAAGATATTTATTGATGAATTGAGTAGTTAATCTGCTGGTGCAACGAGAATTTCCGCACACTTTGCTATGAATGCAGTTTTCATTGGTTTAGGCACTAGACTCACTACTTGTTGAGATAGATACTTTGAGTATTCCCCCATAATGTCAGGAACTGCTCAAAGACTACTCAGTCTTGTAGTTTTTAAAATTGAAATTTTAAGATTGTACATTTCTTCCATAATATCAGGAATTGCTCAAAAACTATTCAATCTTATGATTTTTAAAGCCGACATGTTGCGGATATGTGCCAGTTATTTAACAGGAAAGTGGGTCACTTAAATTCACCCATCGTCAGTAGTCTCTGGGTGCTTCGTATTGTGTTTAACATCTGGTCACCTTCGCGACAATCGATGTCGTCCATATATTCACGTTGCTATCGTTAATGGCAGTCACCATTTTTTTCAAAAATTGAAGATCTAACTAGATCACTGCATCACCAAATAGGTAGTTACCATCTAAAAACAGATCCCAGTGAGTCAATAAGTTGTCAAGATGAGGTGTCTTTATTGTATCAGCTACGGGATACGTTCATGGAAGACCTTTGCGTATAACAGTATCAGTTAAAAGAGATTGCGAAGTTTGCAAGGCGGTTGGAGACTATCTCCTTCTGCGCCTCTATGATAAAAGAATACATGAAGTAGATGAAGACGTCATCTCGGATAGTAATACATCAGGAGCAAACTGTGCCTCACAATTCTTGATGGAAATACTTCTACTCTGAAATATCCGACTGTATCAGACCTAACTAGGCTTCATGTCTTAGTCATTAAGAAATGAAATCAATACTAAAAACATCACTAATGAATGCTCAATAGAAGATTCGCTTATTCGTAGACTTGATTTTAGTCTGCAGGAAACCTACTCCTCGGCTAATAAGTCTAGAGGAATTAATCAATTAGCACCCCATAGGATATCTGCTCTATCCTCTACTATGTATCAATGCCCGCATCCCGCATTGATATGATTGGTACACAGATTGAAGGATGAGAAATCTTTACCGTTTGAATTTTTCAAGGAAGAACTAATTAAATGGCCCCTCACAAATCAGATTTCACCAGGCGTCTGGCCCCAAATTTTGGGTTCTCTGTCCGATAATGCGTTTAAGATAGAAATTTCGATTCACAATTTCTAGCCTGATCTAGACTACTATTTTGACTAGAATCCTGGTGAATAATGAATGATGAATGGTGATAAAGGATGGCAGTTTTCCTGCTGAAAATAATCGACGGCAACAAAGTACACGATGCTGACTGTCACAAAATTCTAAACAGCATAAATTCCTGGCTGATAGAAAGTAGCAATGAGAAAACTAAGAAATTCTCCCCACACAATCCCTATAATTACTAGCTCCCCTTTAAGTTTAAATTTCACACAGGCATGCATGATACAGTGAGCTTCATTCCACCTTGCTGATTTCTCATGTAATTTTACCCGTATTATGCAACACCTGAAAGATTAAAGGTAGCATTTGTAGTCGCTATTTGCTTTTCTATCTGTTCTGACGGTGAAATAAGCGAGTGTAACAACCTTAATGAATCCAGGTCGAAATAAAAACTGCGAAGAGTATGATATGAGGTGTATAAAAGATCAGCTAGATATTTCTATACACTTTTCTCATTTTATAAAACTAGAACTATTCATATGGGAAGGGTTCATGGTCTTGCTTTTCCCCAGTCCGAGAATAGTATATGACTGAGATTGGATTTCATCGTCGATATACATGGTAGGAGGAAATAAAAGAATGGGAATATTTGTCAGTGGTAGGGATACGGTGAATATAGTTTTTTTGACAGTTGTATAGTAATAGCGTTAAAGCCATTATTATCATTAAGTTTAAAGATATCTGAATATATTTAAGAGTGAACCAACAACAAAAACACCTTTGATCTTTCAGCTACACAGCCCTAACTCAGCGAAGAATTCTCCAGACAACTAAAATCAGAGAAATTAACATCATCCTCACAAGTCATCACCATCTTATTGTCTCCAGAGCATTCCTTTTTGAAAGGTATACAGTAAGAAGTTTGATCTTTGGGATCTTTATGGTCTAGTGATGATTGAGAAGCTTAATTCCTGTATATAGTAGTGATAATGAACAAAATTTCTATTTTATAATTATTTAAAACTCCACGATTCTGATTTTGCATATGCTTGTACTGAAGAATTCTGGAAAAATTTGAAGAGCTTTCGTGAAGTATATAATAGGGGGATTCTAGATTCCTATCAACTTTTAAGGGTAACAATATGACATATCGCAGGATATTTAAAAGATGTATGGCCTTCCGAATAATGAATTGCGGTAGTATTGCCTTTTCAGTCAGATATTCAACGCAGTTTCACAGAATTATGGAGTAGTCTACGAGTTGTCTACCGTCGTGTGAGAATCAGCGGGAAACTAGGAAATTATGATATGTGCTTGGCGATGAAAAATAGGGAATAAACAAGCGATGTATTGAGAATACATAAATGATATCCGGCAGCTGCAAGCCAAACATAACCACATTTTCAGAGACTTTGATCTATTGATGATGGACTTTTTCACCAGAGATATAGTGTCTGGCTGCTTTTGTGACTTTTTCTGATTCTCATGAGATCCGGAAAGGACATGCACAATAGTTGGTTCTAGATGCAATAATATGATCGTTCTTTGTATCCGAGTATGGATTTTCGAGGCAGCACGACGGCTTGGGTTGGTGGGGATATTTCAATTCTTGACAGGTCTAATCTTTATAATACAGGATTTTGCTTTCTCTCCATTGACAATTTGTGTTCAAATATCTCCCAGCTTCATTATACACGATTTTATTTCCAGCACTCACAACTTCTTATAAATCTTACTGTGATCTTGAGCCACCAAATGTTGACGTATCTCTACCGCCTCTCCGGCTTGCATCATCAAAGGAAGAATATCACTTCCAGTAACCACCAAACTCTTTCCCCTCGATGCTCCTACCTTAATTTCTGTAGATGATCCCATGGCTAGCCCACTGGCAGGCTTATTGTGTTTCGCCAGCGTACCCTCATACAAAGCTACCGCATCAGTCCATTCCTTCTCATCACCCCACATACCAGGTAAACCCATACTGACACGCGCGTCTAAGGATCCTAGCCAGACAGAATCGATGTGTTCACCGCATTCTGTGAGGATAGCATCAAGATTTTGGATTCCCCGCAGAGTTTCGATTTGAATTATTACGGCGGCTTGGTTGTTTACGTTTTCCCAGACGGATTTGGTGGGGTCGATAGGGGTATCGGAGATACCCATTAGAAAACGGACAGGTGGGGCTGAACGAGTACCATTACGTACGGCTCCGAATTTGGCGGATGAAACGATGTGTTTAGCTTGTTCGAC
Organism: Sclerotinia subarctica; assembly: GCA_025389085.1. Classification (NCBI taxonomy): domain Eukaryota; kingdom Fungi; phylum Ascomycota; class Leotiomycetes; order Helotiales; family Sclerotiniaceae; genus Sclerotinia; species Sclerotinia subarctica. The sequence goes on from QRFI01000013.1 coordinate 122,235, forward strand.
TGTATCGACTTGAGGGACGAGAATAGAAGCTCCAGCATCTAAAGCATAACCTATAGATGCGTGATCATGGCCCGGAACACTATGATATCTCTTAGAGTGGATGTATCATTGTAGACTGTGTATGGATACATACCGGACAATAGCAAAACTCTTTCCTTCACTCATAAACTGAACATCGTGAACCATTTGGGTCATAGTTTCAACGCCCATAGAAGTATGTTCCCAATCAATCCATACACAATCATACCCCAACTGAGCTGCTACTTTTGCGATAGGTGGAGAAGGTAAACCGATAAAGAATCCAATGAGAGGTGGAATCTTTCCATCATGAGCGTCACGAATGGCATCACGTGCTCTATGAGGTTGCAAGAGGGAAGGGGCTCTGTATGCAAGGACACCTTGATTGGGCTTGGGGTCATGACCGTTCGGTAAGTTCTCGAGGATAGCGTTCATGATGGTGAGCGTTTGTAAGGTTGAATAGGTTGGAGAGTATAAGTAGTAATTGATGAAGAAACTTCTATGGATATCTATATGGAACTAAAAACAAAGAAGTAAATGTGAATGATGGGAAGAAGATTTCGACATCACTGACGAATCCCAACATTTTATAGAATATTTCTTGAACAATTGGTAATCATTTCCCGACTCTGTGTTATCGAACGTTCATTGCATCTATCCCCTTCCATCACGCAGCTACTACGTACTTATCAAATTTGACGCACGGTGAAGAATATTCATTACAAACAAGGTTATGAGATGTCATGGAACGTCGGATCGATGGATTTAAAGTATGATCGGCCATGTGGTGGAGTTTTGAACAGTCAAAAAGTTGTTAGGTTGTCGATATCACTAAGATAATTAGTAATGGCTTGAGCCCTACCTGTTCACCATTGAGCCACTCCTGTCACCTCGTCAGCAACTTGCATATTCCATATATTTTCCGAAAGATTTCAAAGCAAAGGTATGACAGGTATTAATGTATCGAAGTATCTTACACATCTTATGGAGGAGGGCCTACATGATAAAAGCACTATGACAATTTATAATGCAACTCGATCCATCAAATGAATGTTGAAAGTTAGTACTTAATTAAGCTCAAAATTCAAACCTCATAGGTAAATTTCACTCGATTAAAGTTTGAATGCAAATTCTTGTAAACTCGCTTAACACTGATTAGATACAAGATTAGAGGCCTTCTTCTAATGTTCGATATCCTGTAGAGCCCTATATTGGCATTGATATTCAAGGCCTTCTCCATGTGTGGGACAAACGAGGACGGAGCAGAACTTTCTTAATAACCCCATTTTTCGATACCCAGTCATGAAATCTGTTTCTCATGCTCCGATTCGTGTATACCATTAACCCAAAATCGCCCTCGTTCATATGCAACCTTGAGGAATGCGGAGAAGAAGAAGTCCCGGTGCCCGCGAGTGGAGTGCAGTTACTTCCTTATGTAGTACTTACCGGGATACAACTCCGAAACTCTATGCATATACCACAGAGTGGCAAAATACCAGGGGAATAACTCAATTTCTCCAGATTCCGAGTTTTATACTTTCTAGCACGGGTATTTTTTTTACCGAAGTATAAAAGTATAGAAACGAAGAAAAGCAGGTAGATGCCTGCATCCGGCAAAGGACAAATCAGTGCGTGAGGAGTCAGTCTGTTAACGTCTTATCGTACGTTGTGTTACCGGGGACAATGCAGGCGAGGTAAGCAATCTCCGTTTTTACATGAGTCGAATTGTGGATCGGCTCCGGTATTGATTACTGTTCTTGGAATATGAATTTTCGGCCCAGATGTCACGATTCCCATTCTCGAAACGAAAATAGAAAGCTTTCAGTCTGAACTTGACCAACGTTTAATAACAATTTGCTGCTCTGCTTATCAATTGTGGCAGCAGGATCCTCTAGCAACTCGAGAAATAACAATAGAAGTCGTAACGAATTGTTAGTGACCATATCGATGAGAACTATGCAAGCGCGGCAGCGACAGCTTGCTAGATGAAAGAATTCCAGAGTTAAAGGCAATGTATGGATGGATGGGAAGTTTTACTTCCTCGAGCTCATAGCCGCATAACCTAACTGTCACATCAATCCAATAATGTGGCCCTGAGTGGATTTTCACAACTTCACGGCTCCAAGTTATCAACTACTGTATGGTGAAGCCAATGTAAATAGTCGAACAGTCGCAAGTCATTGGAGCAAGTTCACCCACACGACCAAGAATAGTGTTCACGCAAGATGTATAGAACGTTTGAATCGGACAACTTTTCGAGGCTGTAATTCAATCGACTTCGCCATTTGGATGTGTACTGGGAATTGAATTGGTACTCTTCGATGTCAACTCGAGCAGACAAATTTGGTGTGCTCAAAGATCCTAACCTGTTTTTCGGGATTTTGAACATGGTCCATTTCTCAGGATTTTCGAGATCACGTCAAAGCTACACTGATGGCTGATGGAGACTTTGCCCCAGCGACATTAATGATGATGACACCGGCGAAAACCTCACATCAATACAAAGAGTAGACTGGCGACATACAAAGAAGGATACTCTGACAAGTCAGATAGGAAAATGCACATCCGAAGTTGCCAAAAAGCGTTGATAATGTTTAATCATATGACAGGCAAGACAGATATCCTTTGTCCACTTGTAGATCTTTTCATTGGCTAATTTCATGAGGAAGCTGGAATTGCGAGAAGCTTCCGTTATTTACACTCTCCAACCTCTGTCCCAATCCAGAGCGGAAACTTCTGCTGTTCCTTGGCGCCCTCAGATCATTCCTTCATTGGCATGGATGAAGTGTGAACCGCCCCTTGAATCTGCATGAACAGTCTTAATGCTGCTGATATACATTCCAAAGAAATTAAAATTAGGACTTGTAAGTTGAGAATACGGGGATCTGAATAACACACCACAATTACCCATAGTACTGGGCAAATTTGAGGTTACATGTCTAGTTCTACTAATATATATACATATTGGTAAAAAGTTATATTAACAATATATAATAGATTGATAGCAACGAGCTTAACCAGTATGTGATGACGATAATCAAATGTTTCAAGTGAAAGAATCAATATGAATATACAGTCATACTCAAACTTCGCGCAAGATCCCAAACTATTCCGTGGAAAGAACACATTCCAAACAGATAATAGGTTCCTGCTGAAAAAGATATTAAAGCGCAGCAGTTTATTTTGGAAAGTAAAATAAGATTGAGATCGTACATGATAGATTTATATATTCATCCAGAACGAGTTTCCGGGGGATATTAGACGAATTATCGTATATTAGGCTAAATTTCATGCTTTTAAAGTGAAGGAAGAGTATAAAAATCTTTGATTTTAGTTCTAGTCTCTCAAGAGTGTGTATCTTGGCAAAGCTCAAAAAGCATATTCAAGGTGTGCTCCCTGCGATAGTTTGGTTTTGAAAGCTGTTGATGGTTTATCTGGAAATACTGAGGGGTGGTTTGTATTCATTGATAGAAGTATTTGCATGTTTTGCTCTGAAGCTCCTTGTAAATCGAAGTGGTAGTAAGTAAATCAAAACAATAAATAAGGATGAAATCTCATGCTCTCGGCAATATATATTGTCATCAGAGAAACAACAGCAGTTAGATGTTACATTCAAGACAAATATATTCTTCACAGATAACAAAAATAGCAACAGCAACATGAAATTCATCTCAACGCAATTCCGCATTCCAATTTCAGCACGAACAGATTCCACCACCCACCTGTTTGAGTTTTGATACACTGATCAATCATATGTTCATGGGACATTTCTTCCTGAACAATTCCTACGTAAGAACTCTAGAAACCAAGAGAACTGAGAACATTTATATATATATGTGTATATGTGTATGTATATGATAATGGGAAGATTTCAGGAATGATTAACTACTTTATTTCATACATCTATATTACATGAATGTCAAAGTCTGGATCAAGCAAATTGTAGGTATTGCTATTGATGAGGGCTCCTCTACTAAGGATATTTGCGATGTATTGAATTCAGAACAGGACATTGAATTTTCCAAACATTGATGTAGTACCTGTATGTTCAAATAGCAGAAGGATGAGACCTCTCTCAATAACTCAATAAAAGTAGATGCTAAAGAGGGAGTTTACTGATGTATGAAAAACACAATCTGCAGTTATCTTCTAATCAATGCCGGCAGCTTGATTGGTTATATGAATCTTTGACTTGGAGCGAAAGTAGGATTTGAGTGACCTTAAGGTTGCCGAATTTTTGTATTCCTTGGGTGAATTTCAACTTGGTCATGGCAGAATATATGATCCTGCAAAGAATTGGTGATAAAAGCACCAAAGACAAAGCATAATATGAAAACATCAATACAAAGGATAATAAACGCTCATGATTAATAACTGCAAAATAATACACCACAAACACGGTTCAAGCACAGCTCAACCCTTTCACAATTCACCTATCAATCCTCTATCACCACATCTTCTATCACCCACTTGCAGGAAGCTTCCAAGCAGCTTTACCCTGATTATTAAACATCCCATCCCCTTTTAATTTCTGCTCTAAATTCTGATGCCAGAAGAACAACGCTATACATCACATCATCACTCCCAAACTTCAAAAGTGTAGAAAATTTTTGGGAAAGATTGATCCGAGAGAGAACCCTTCAAACATATCAAGACTAAGCGATGACTTTCTTTGTACAAACGTAATCTTACAAATAGCTGCTAAATGTGAAGAGAGCCACAAAAGGAAGAATAAGCAGAAAAAATGAGATGGACTTGTGAAAGCTATTTAGTCCTTGATATGAGAATAGAAAAACAAGAGCTGAGGGAATTGTGGTGAGTTTGGATGATAAATGCAAAGCAAAAACTCCTTTGAAGTATCAATCAATACTTGAAGTTCATGATCAAGGAGATGCGAGTAGCACCTCCAATACGAGTATCTGGGTACCTGCTATTCGGGACTTGCTTGGGACAAAAGTATCCAGAGGTATGAATTAATGACTGTACTTTTGCACTTTTGCACTTTTGCTAAGTTCCAATATTCTTAATATCTAGAAAACGTGTTCATTTATAGTGACAAATATGATTTTCCCGACAACAGCAGGTGTCTGGTGCAATAACTTTGATATAACTTCCGTGGATTGAATGATAATCCTATTCAATATCTGCCGGAAGTGTGAAACAGAAGAAGAAGAAGAAGAATACCATTAATTTATGGGATTGTGTTAGATGTTGAAGGGAGCAGGTTGGACACACTAAGCAGCCCAAATAGGAAAAGCAATGTAAAGAGAAGCATTCAGCCATTCTCCGAAGAAATCAACTATCTCCCTCCTCCTTTACCTAAGAGCACTCTTCTGCTTGGGTCAACGTAGGATCTGTTGCGCTAAACAAGCAAACACGCATGAAGCTTCAAGGAGTATCACAATTATGACAGAACATAGCAACAACTCCATAACCCGGGTATCAAAAACTATACAGCCTCATAAATCGTAAAATCAAAATGCACATACTCATCCCGCCATGCTCAGAATCAGTCATTGAGAGCTCATCTCAGTAACCCTCCCAGATCTCTTTCCATCCCAGTTACCCTCTCCTCTAAGGCTCTCTTCTTCCTCTCCAACTCCCTAATCTCCCTCTCCTCCCTCCTCAAATCCTCATCCGTAATCTCAATTTCAGACGGCTCCTCATTTTCCTGCTGATTCTCCTCCCCACCACTCTCCAGCTCATCTCCTCTATTCATCCTCTCCAATTCCCTTGTCTGTTTCTGCACTTTCTGTTCATGTCTCTTCACACTCTCCCTCAACTGCGCATATCTGTTCCTCAACGCTCTTATCCTCTCCGGAACCCCTTGCACCGGATACACACTATTTAATTTCTCCGCCCCCTTCAACAAAACCTCTATATCAATTTCTCCCCTCCCGCTTTCCGTCTTGCGCACCTGAGAATGTAATTCTGCGCCAAGTACAGCAGCAACAGCTGTATTGCGCCGCGGAGCTCGTCCGTTAGGACCAGATGCAGGAGCTACTTCGCCAGATGTTACGTTGAAAACAGTTTGACGGCGGGAAGAAGAAGACTTTGGTTCGGGAGCTATTTGAGTTGGAGGTGGTGGGGGTGGAGGTACAGAAAAGAGAGCACGTTCGTGGGGTTCAGTGTCGCGGATTAGAGCGGTGATGTCTTGATTGGAGAGGAGCGCATTTGTAAATATTTGAGGAGGGGGAAAGCTGTAGTGGTGGGGTTAGCGGATTGGTTTGAGTGAGGGGGGTAGTTTACTCACGGTAATGAAGCTATTGAATCTGCAGAGAGAGCAATTTGCTCTAGATGCCTTTCTAGTAAAGACATTGTGTTGCCTGCCTGCCTTGTTCTGGTTGTCAGATTCAAGTTTGTCAATATCGAAAGTCAATATCTACCGAGTACTTGCAACGGCGGCGACTTTTACAATTATCGGCAAGGGTGTAAATGTATGCATGCATTTGAAATGCGGGACAACTTTCCTTTAGGTAGGACGTCCCGATGCCGTATTAGATAATCATTCTTCTTACATTTACTCCGTATTTTCATCCCTTACTTCAAAATCACATGATGCGCACTTCTTTCCTTGACGCACGAATCACATCTTGACTTTCTTCCCCTCCAATCTCCAATGCAAGACATGTCTTCTGCATCTTTTAACTTAAAGGGCTGCTTATTACTCACTCATACATACATACATACATATATACATACCGCAACATGATGTATTGTATCGGTGTCCTTTTTGCCCCTCATACATACATTCTCTCTTACTTTTCTCTTTTTAGCAACTTCGATCGATCGAACAACGCATTCTTTAACTTAATCTGAATCAACAATTGCAATTGGTAGATATATAAGTTTTCCAGCATGAGAGAATGCATTCTTTGCATATTACCCTGGGCTTATTTTCGTCTTCTTCTATAAACTCTATCGTCAATCTTTTATTCACATTTATCTTTTTCCTTTTCTTGTCCTCAAAATTTAATTGCTGTTTAAATTTGGTTGCCTTTTCCTTCGTTCATCTTCTTTTCAATGCGACTGGCTCATTATCAATTTGGAGTTACTGACAACACATTGCAACACGCATTATATGTTGCCAGATGATACCTACTCGGAAATGTTATAGTAGGATAAGCTACTCAATTTAATTCCTTTCCTGGAGGATTCGACGTGAATTTTCGTCTCGAATATCTCACGAGGGGAATTTTGCTTTTTCATGCTGGGAAATCACCAAAACCTGCAATACATATCTCCATCCAATATAAACTTTCCATGGGAGCCACCATTATTCAAATACTCCAACCAATTGACCGCACATGCATCACTGGCCGTCGATTGGCGGCATTGACGATTGACGACTCGCCGCCCACTACTCACACTACCTACCTAGGTATAGACAGATACATCCATTTGGGCTAAAGCAAGCAAGAAAGGCAACTTTACTTACTACTCTTCGTACATTGGTGAACAAGGTTATTCCTTGATGATTCCTGCCCAATACCTATAGGCTGATTGACATCACCGAGTTGTCCCCATTGTCCATATATCTCTTATCTTGCTTGATTGAAAGTTGTGGGTGGGCTCTGCTTTCTTCCCCCTTCTTTCAATTCGAGCTTTACCCGAAGATTCGGGTCAAGCTTTTTCCCCCGTCCCTCCCAACTGGTTACCAAAACACCTTTGCTTTCAGGGTACCTACGGTATTGGTGTGTGGAGACGAAAAACGCATGAGAACATTCTCGGGGCTTCCTGCAACACACACTTTTCCTCGAATTCCCGGAATTTCTCCAAAATATTCTTTCGGAAAAACTTACATCATTTTTGGGACTTTTCTGATATATTCATTCCACGAACGCCTCATCCTCAACACTTCGAAACAAGCTTGGGTCCCCTTTTCTCATCCATCTGACGGTCTCAGTTCAATTGACCCGCATTCAATTTATTTTTAAATTTGAATTGAATGTTCATCATTGGTCGCCTTATTTACTTAGATCTACAAGTTACGCTGACCCTTGTACTTTCCACCAGGACCTCATTCCTCAGATCCCTCGTTTCCAGCTCTGAGACCGGACTTGACCCTTTTTGACACTTAACGGATAGCCTCGAATCTTTAATTGCGAGGCTTCTTGGCGCCCCAAGCACATCTCGAGATTATCATGAACTGTGATCCTCCAGGTCTTCCTTCTCCTGCCAGGAGAGATTTACCACAAGCTCTTACACCTTGACCTCAATCGCAATACACACATCTTCCCCGCGCTGAAAGAAAAGGAAAAACTTACCTATATTTACTTACTCCAGCAACCACAAGATCGCATTCGTCAAAAATGCGGCCTACAACTCCCAACTTCAATTTCGCACAAACCGTCGGCCCCTCATCACCACCTGAGACGCCGACTCACTCTTCTTTCACATATCCGCCTGAACAGCCATCAATGAACTTTTTTCGCCCCTCACCTAAGCCAAATGGAATCATACCCAATGGCCGAGGGCCTCATTTCAGCTACAATCGAGTCGAAGACCTATCCCCGCGATCCACTTCCCCTTCATCCGAGTCCTCGGGCAGTGCAAGTCCACCTCGATCAGAAAGTTCCCAACTCGCACAATCACCACTCTCATCGCCAGTTCGCAGATATTCACGGGTAATAGAGAAGGGCAATTTTACACTGGAGGAAATAACAGAAAGCGATCTCGAAGACTATGATTGCAACGAGGAACTTATAATACGACCCCATCAATACGAAGACGCAGAGTCCGATCCAGGACATTTTGCGCCAACACCCACGCCAACAGAACTTGATCCACATTTCCTGAATGATCTCCGCGATCTCACTGCGCACGACTGCACAGAGGCTCTCAACAATGAAGATCAAGATGGGTCGCCATTAGACGAGCATGAAGCTTGGGTGCAACGCAATCGGGAAGAAAGGCGTCGCCGACGTCGCAGCTCAGCTACTGTACAAAAGCGCTCGTTGGCGCAAAGTATCGGGAGTGACACTGACGACGAGGATTTACAACCGGATCATTTAAGTGCAAATGAGGCAGGATCTAGCGCTAGGAGACTACGAAGGAAGACATTCAATCATGGGGGTGACAAAAGGGCAAGTCTTGTATTCGATGATCCACCACCGCGCATTCCAGAATTGGAGGAACCAGATAGCTGTGACGAGGTCATTGAAGACGATACCGAGGTGGATGATCTGAGAGAGTTGCCATATTATGTGTTGGAGGAAACTATGGATATTGACTCTCCGTTTTGAGAGCAATAAAGCTCAAGAAGTTAAAACATTGCGAAAGGGGACAATAGTTGGATGTCAGTGACAAAAAGAGATTGACGAATTAATGAATTATGAACGAGACGGCATTTCATTGCATAAAGGCACGATACAGTTGACGGTGGCATATTACTTTTACACTTTTGAGCGAGAGGATCATCACCGGTGGATTTTTCTTGTGTTTGGTCAGTTATTCAATTATATCAATCATAGCGTTGCATGCATAAGCAGATGTAAGGATAGCAGTACCAGCTGATAGTTAGCTGGGGACTTGGACTGGAAACTCATAGTTCCGGATTATTTTATTATTTTTAGACTGGTGGGGCTGGATGAAACCATTGTAGGAAAGAGAGATAGGAAAATGCAAATAGGTATACCATCTAATATTGCGAGTGTTTGAGGCTATTATGCGTGCTTGGATGGAGCTATGGAGATTTTGTGAAGCCTGTGGCATGGGTTCTCCGTAGTGAGTTCTTATTCTCTTGGTTATAGTTGAGTATTTTGATAATTAGGAGATGAGAATTGGTATTTATGAATATGATTTGGGATGTTATTACTATATAAATGGTGAGATAGTACAAAATTTGGAAGTGAGTATTGACGGGCCGATGGGTATCTTGGAACTCGCTTCCCTTACAATGTTATGGGAAATGCCTTGTGCTGCTTGAATATATGTGTGATTTGATAGATTTCAAAGAGGTTTAAAGCTATAGTAATCATATGAGGTTGATGTGAGAATGTTCATAATGGGATGCACAGGAGGATGGGGTGGGTATAAGTGAATAGCTCTCGAGGTTGGCCAGTGGAGATTGTAAGATCCTATGAAGCTTGAAGCTTGATAGCCTGATAACCCAAAAAACATCTCATGAAAGCTAGCCTCAGATGACCAGTGTCCCAATGGTTGTAGAGAGTTACCATAAAATGGGAGTAAATGTCAAACTGTACAGTTGATAATAACCTCGGGGGAAAGCCAAGATGGAAGGGGTTGTTGTTTTGAGGTAGAAGTTCAGAATGAATTTGAGGAACACCTTTTCTCAAATCAGACATATAATAATGGATATAACGTCAGCGAAGAGTATACTGTGCTCCGTAAATACTACATAGAAAGAATATTGGTCTAATAACCTTCCCCATGGGAAAATATGCAGGTCTTGACAAGGCTCAAATTTCCCTGCAAGCTTAAGACTTATCTTGACCGCCCGGCAGTATCCATCAGTCTAGGTCTAGAGTGGACCTTGACCTCACAACTCAAACTCATCGAACATTTGACAACAGTTACACATCCACATTAGACAATAACATTTATAAGTATTGTCGCCGATGCAAACAACCATTCTCACAATAATCATTTAAGCTTTCTACTAAAAGCAAACATAATGAATAACGGCCCTCAAGGCCAGGGCCAACTTGGCGTTTCGCAACAAGGCATGCCGCCTCGACCACCCACAATGCTCAAACCTGAAATGATGCGCCAGCTTCCCCCTGGAGCTTTTACGGATGATGAAAAATTGAAATGGGAAAACGGGCTGAGAGGACTTTGGACTCAGATTGAGAATAATCCTGCGGAATCATCAACACATCAAGAGGCCAAACGCAAATTGATGGAGTTCTCCAAGTCGGTCACGATGAAGATGCAGAATTATCGCGCACAGCAGCAGCGACAACAAGTACAGCAAGCGCAGCAGGCCCAACAGGCTCAACAAGCACACCAGCAGCATGCTCAAGCTCAACAAGCCCAACAAAATCAACAAACCTCACAGGCGCAACAAGCCCAACAAGCTATGCAGCCCGCAGCGGCTCCTTCGAATAATGCGGCTCAACAGAACCCAGCTCCACAGCAGAGCGAACAAGCTCCACAGTCACAGGAAGGTCAAGCTAGTGGGTCCAATGCTGGAAGTTCTTCCCAGCAACAGCCAAGACCTCAAGTTGCTGGTCAACTACCCGAAAAGCTGTTACAACATATTAAGACATTCCCCTGGACTGCTCCACCTCAGTACACCCTGCAATCACCAGAATGGATTAAGTGGATGACAGATATCAAGAGCAAATATGCCAAAGGGCTGTTGGCCATGGAAAAGGCAACTTCACAGCTGAAGGGTTTGGAAGAATATATTAAGAAGAAGAGGGAAGAAAGAACTGCAACGGAACAAGACGAAACAGATTATCAGGCAAGAGCGGCAGAGTTCAGGAAACAACATGGTTTGGCCAAGAAGTTTGTGGAAGACATTAGAGACAGCCAGAAACGCCTCCAACCACAAAATCCTCATCAAGGCCAACCACAGCATCCCCAACAATCACAAGCTTCTGGAGCTGGTTCATCTGACAATGTTAACGGAAATACCGCTGGTGTTGCAACTCATAGCAACCAAGGAGTTCAAGGCAGTGTCCAAATGAATCAAACACAAGGAGCACCTCGACCACCCATGAATTTGCAGCAGCCATCCAACCCAGCTCTACAAAATACTCAAACTGTCAATGCTGCTATTGAGCAGGCTCGTAATCAACAAATTGCTGGCGGCAATCGACCACCTATGCCACAAGGACATCAGTCCCAAGGCCAGCAAATACCTACACCAACTGCACCCTCCCATCCAGCTATGGCCCAACCTCAGCTTGGTCAGGCGCAAAGTGTCAAGCCGGAACCAGCAATGCCAGGTCCAATCAATACTGCAATTACTCAAATGCAGAATAATCAACAACGTCCAGGTCAAACAAATTCACCGCAATCGGCTATTCCTCAATCGGCAACGTCAATCAGTGCGTCAAATCCTGCACCTCCAAGGGCTTTAACTCATCAAGCAGCATTGCAAACCGCGGCTCAAAGTTATTCCAGTGCGGGCGGTCAAACGAGCGGTACACCTAATACGGTTATGGGTCACTCGCATACGCATCCTAATGCTATGCCTAGGGAACAACAAAATCCAAGTTCACAAAAGCTCCCAATTCCCATACAATTACCAGAAAGAGCAGTGGCACCACCGCAACCAGTACAAATGGGTCAATCACGTCCTTCATTTACTGGTGGTCCATCAGGTGCTGGTAACGGAGTTATGGGTCAACCGGCTCTTGCAAAGACCCCAGGCTACGTTTTGGATGGTGAAGGCGATCGTGTATTGAGTAAGAAGAAATTGGATGAGCTTGTCAGACAGGTTACTGGTGGTGGAGAGAATGTTGCAGGAGGTGGATTAACTGCTGAAGTTGAGGAGGTATGTTTTTTCCCATTTGCCCATCATTTGAATTTACAAGCTTCATTACCCTTATCTCAAAAATGAAAATTTTCACAACCGAAAAGTCCTGGAAAATATCAAACTAACACGATCTAATAGTCCATTCTTACCGTCGCCGATAACTTCGTTGATCAGGTCCTCCAAGCTGCCTGCAAGAACGCAAAAGAACGTGGTTCAAAGATCTTGGAGATCCGTGATATTCAACTCACTCTTGAGCGCGGTTACAATATACGCATCCCAGGTTACGCCAGCGACGAAATCCGAACAGTTCGAAAGATCGCACCAAGCTCGGGATGGATTAACAAGATGAGCGCCGTTCAAGCTGCGAAGGTCACGGGTGGGAAGGGTAGTGACTGAGGGAAAGAATCGATATGTCTACATCACTTCGTGATGAGTGTCCAAATAGATAAAAGGAGTTTATGATAGTGATGGATATGGACCGGAATAAGTTTTTGGGTGAATACTATTAGGAAATGGTATGGATGATAAGTGGCGTCAAGGTACTCCATCTTAAATTGATGTGCATATGGCATGGATTTATATTTGGCGTTGGAGGCATGCTATTTTGATGTTTTCATTGCATTATATGCATTCTCTCTCAGTATGATCATACACGGGTACTTTTAGATAGTACTTAAATATAACACTTTATTAATCTTTATTGGGCCTTCGATATGATGTATGAGAAGGATAATGGTGGAACTGATCTCTCCCCTTTTTCTTCGTTAGAATCTGATAATCTGTATCATTTCTGCAGCAAGTATATATGTATATATACATACACACAACTCCAAAGCAGAAATCAATCTCTAACTAGCTAGTCCTTATATGATTATTATACACTCATAGACCCGACTAATGTTCTTATACACGTGATTTAGATATTCTACTAGGTATCTCGTGCGTTGATATGAACCATGAACCTGCTGATAGGAAGCGAAGCTGGATTTGTTTGGATTTAAGATCGGACGGACGGACGGACGGGTGAGTGAGCGGGTGTTTGTTTGTCATATGGTGGTGGTTTTGATTGTGAGGTTTAATAGGTATATATGAATTATAGAGTAGAATTGGCTTATAGACTTATATTACACGAGCTTGATCTTGATGCTCTCTCTAATTATAGATAATTTAGATAATCTTATATTTTATTTTGATGGTTGGTGTGCTATTGGATTTTTTAGTGCGTGGTTTTTCGAGATAAAATGTTTTTGATATATTAGAGCCAGGCACCGATGACTCGCGTTAAAATTGCATTACCGGTTGCTAAATGCAACGTAATCAATCATCGTGAGCTTTGATGTTGTGAAGGTAATCCAAGATCTGAAAGACAGCTACAACAACTCTTTTGACAACTCAACCATATAACACACTTTTTGATCAATAACCCTTTCCAATTTTTTACGGTACCTTGAGCTTCTAGAGAGGTATTCTGTGGATATAGGAGCGATTTTACGACTCTTCGAAACGTCAAAAGCGACTTTGAGAAAAGTACTTTAGTTCTACCACCAGTCTACGTCACGAAAGGGCGACAACAACCTTGATATACACTGTCCAATCTGTCGCTATGCCAGGAAAAACCCCACTTAAAGACGGCGCAGATCCGGTCGAAAATGGTATCAACGGTACAAAGAAGGATGATGCGAAGAGCTCTTTGAAAGGCGGAAAAGGAAAAAAGACCAAGGAAGGCAGTGAAGAGGAGATGACAGTCGTCGTACCTCCATCAAAGAGTTCAAAGTTATCAGCTCCTCCCCAGAAAGATGTGGATGGAGATGTAGCTATGGATGGCTCCGCGGAGGGGGAAGAAAATGCAGGTGCTGTTAATGTTGATCCGGTGGCCAAGGCTGTTGCAGGTATGTCATGCATTATCCACCAGAAATCTACTGGAGCATCAACCAACAGAAACTAACACATCACGCTTCTTCGCAGATATCAAGAGCAATTTCCCGTTATTAGAGAAAGCTGTTGCATTGTTCGATGCTAGATACACACTCCGAGCACTGAGGTCTATTTCTTCTATTCGAAAACATCTTACAGCTGATATTCTGGCGCAAGTTATTACGGAGACTTACCCAACGACAACTCAACAAGCTAAAGCTCTACTCATATCTATCGACAGAGAGAATGCTACATTTAATAAGGCGTCATCAAGTGAGATGGAAATCGACTCTGATCCAAAATCCACCAAAAATGGGAAGAAGGAACCAAAAGAAGTCATTCCAGAGATCGACATTTTCCTAGGCATTCTCGTACAAATCTTTTTCCTTGATAATAAGTTGAACGACAAGGGATTTACACTTTCCAAACATCTCACAACTGTCACTCATGGGCTCAATCGCAGAACTCTAGATTCTCTCTCTGCTCGCGTCTACTTTTACTGGTCATTGTTTGCTGAGCAATTAGCACCACTTCCACCTTCTCCAGCGTCTCCCGTTGTTACCCTACGACCAGCTCTTCTTTCTGGCTTACGAACTGCTGTTTTGCGCAAAGACATCGATACTCAATCAACTGTTATCGTACTTCTTCTGCGAAATTACCTCTCTACCTCCCACATCACTCAAGCTGATCTCCTCATCTCGCATACTAAATTCCCCGAGAGTGCTTCAAATAACCAGGTTGCAAGATATTTGTATTACTTGGGGCGTATCAGGGCTATTCAGTTGAGATATACTGAGGCTCATGATCATTTGACAGCTGCTACTCGTAAGGCTCCTTCGAGTCCAAGTGCTGCAGGATTCTCACAAACTGCGACAAAGCTTCTTCTTGTGGTTGAGTTGTTGATGGGAGATATTCCTGACCGTGCAACATTCCGAATTGCTAGTCTTGAACGCGCTTTACAACCTTATCTTAACCTCGTACAAGCAGTCCGAGTAGGATTAATCGCAGAGTTCGAGGCTGTAATCACTCAACATGCGGACACTTTCAGACGTGATGGTACATACACTTTAATTCTTCGTCTACGACAAAACGTCATCAAGACTGGTATTCGAATGATGTCCTTGTCATACTCAAGGATTTCCCTTCGAGATATCTGCATACGTCTTAAGCTTAACAGTGAGGAATCTGCAGAATATATTGTTGCAAAGGCAATTCGTGATGGTGTCATCGAGGCAACTTTGGATCGTGAGAAGGGTTTCATGAAGAGTAAGGAGGTTGGGGATGTTTATGCTACCAGAGAGCCCGGTGAAGCTTTCCATGATCGAATTCGTGCTTGTCTCGCTCTTCATGATGAGAGTGTTAAGGTATGTTTTATTTTCTCTACTGTTATATGAGTTCATGCTAATTCCTATGACAACAGGCTATGAGATTCCCAATGAATCAGCATCGGTTGGAACTCAAGAATGCTCAAGAAGCAAGAGAACGCGAACGCGAAATGGCCAAGGAAATTCAAGATGGTGACTTGGACGAAGATGATCTTGGGGGAGACTTCGAAGGCATGTAAGATGAGAACTAAGAATTGGAAGGGAAGGTTTACGAAGATGTATACAAATCTGGGTGCAAATGCAACTTTTGGCATGGGATGGTGAAGCGAGGGGAAGATTTGGTTTGGTGGCACTTCATAACCACAACTTGTTTTGCTACATTACCTCTTTTCCCAACTGGGATTTCTGTTCATGGATTGCGAAAATTACGAACTACATATGGTTCGAGATTAGGACATGAATGATGGAGATCCCGCTGCTACATTAGTTTTACCTTTTCTTATACGCAACCTTTAACTCCCGTCTCTTGCATGCGATGTGATGCAATTGCACGATCTATATGCAGACGCTGGCTGGGTGGTAATGACTAGAGTGTTCTTTTTGTACACAATGACAATTCAGTTGATGCGATATGTATGTGAGGTGTGAGGTGTGAGGTGTGAGGTGTGATGTATGATATGTGATGATGTGTTTAATAACTTATCGCACAATGATTTGCAGAGCTTCGTTAGATGAGGTAGGGATGTGGTTGTGGATGAAATGTGGTTTGGTAGCCTTGCATGATTCAGTGGAGAAGCCTTGTGGATACAGTAGCCTTGACCGAAGCCTTGTCGCGGTACGGTGATGTAAACAGCTTCATCTTCAGTTTCGTCTCAAGCGCGATTAATAAATTTAAGAAATTATCATATCGAGTAATAACTTCTTGTACGGTTACTCTTTTGAGAGAAATAAAGGGGTGAACTTTTTATGTATGGGGGAAAGAATGATACAGCGGGAAAGACTACTGGATGATTTCATTTTGCTATAACATCTAATTCTTGCACTTGGAAGTTGTGCTGCAATTGTCACTGCAATTGAAATCCATTACCTCGACTTGGTTCTTCGACTTCACGTACGGGTATTTACCTACCTATATTATCAAGAAGAAACAGTATTGAGGTAGAGCGCATTAATTGCCGAGCAGGAATTTAAGGTAGTAATTCATTGATATTCTATTCGCGACGGGAAATCCGCTGGAGATAGCGGAAGCAAGCAGGAGGTCGCAAGAGAAACATTAATTCAATCCAATCGCAATTACACTACAGCGACAGAGATATTTACTCCCAGTCGCACTTTTCATAACCACATACGATCAGATCGCAAATCAATTACGGTTTATAGACTGCAGGATACATTTGAGGGAGCTTGCACTTAGAGCCTACTTTAGCTACCTACCTACCTACTCTACCCACACCACCAACCCTAATTTCAATTACATCTACGAGGAATCACAATGTCACCACGGACCTTACGAAAACGAGACCGCAGAACAAGTTCGCGCGATGCAAATGCGAATTCAAACGTGAATAGTTCTCCGAATACAATCACGGTACAAACCACAACGACAACTACAACTACAATGATGGTTGGTGCAAATGGGATAGAGGTCGAGCTTGATGGATCCAGGAGAACTAGTGCTGGGAGAACAAGTATTGGGGAGAAAAGACAGAGAGGATTGGCGGAATTTGGTATTACGAGGAGTCCGCATCCGCAGAATAGGAAACGGGCGCGTGAGGTTGATGGGGAAGAGGATGAGGAGGGTGGAAGTGGTGGAAGTAGCATAAATGGAAATACTGCGAATGGAACAACAATAAGCGAACTTACCTATGAGCAAGAACGTGAATCTACGAACACACCTAAACGCAGAAGAACAAGCGCAGCTAGTCGTGTTAATGGACCGACTATCGTTGCAGGTTTAGGTGGAAGGGAATCAATCGGAGAAAGAGAAACACCTAGGGAAAGGACGAGAGAAAGAGATGTTACGGTTAGCATGGAAAATTCACTGCCATCGCCCCCAGCTGAAGAATCTGAGGGTGATCAGGATCGCGATGCAATTGAAGTTGATACAGAAAGGAGTTCACCTTCTGAGGAGAAAAGTGGAAGAGAAGAAAGTAAAGGTATGAGAGATGATGAGGATGGAGAAAAAGAGAGGAATATTGACGATGTGGTTTTCGGGGATCTTTGTTTTAAGAGTTGGTATTCGAGTCAGTATCCTAGGGATATTATTGGGAATGGAAATCTGGAAAGTCATTCTCAAGGTGTTAGTCAGGGAAGTGGAAAGAGTAGTAAGAGTGGAAAGAGTGGGAAAAGTGGAAAGAGTGGGAAAAGTACTAAAGGTGGAAGTGAGAGAGATGCTAGGGGAGCAAAGGGATTACAGGTTGATAAATTGTATGTCTGTAATTGGTGTTTTGGATATACTGTTAGTGGTGGAGAGATGGCGAGACATAGGAAATGCTGTGAAAGAAAAGGAACCGTTCCTGGGAATTGTGTTTATGAACATGAGGAGAGTGGGGAGTGGAGTGTTTGGGAATTGGATGGAGAGGTTGAGGGTGTAAGTTTTGTTCTTTTTCTTCCTCTGTACTTTTAACAACAAATTCATGAAACACATGCTAACATATCGTTACAAAATAGACCTTTTCTCAATCCCTCTCGCTTTTCGCTAAACTCTTCCTCGATAATAAATCCGTTCTCTATGATGTCCAGTCCTTCAATTATTTCCTCCTCGTCCACACGGATCTCGACAGTGCCGAAAGACAAATCATAGGTTTCTTTTCAAAAGAAAAAATGTCCTGGGATAATAATAATCTCGCTTGTATCCTGATATTTCCTCCTTGGCAAAAGAAAGGTCTGGGTAGTATACTCATAGGTGTGAGTTATGAAATTAGTAGGAGGGAGGGTTTACTTGGAGGACCGGAAAAACCAATAAGCGAGTTGGGCAAAAAGGGGTATGGAAGGTTCTGGGGTGCGGAGGTGGCGAGGTATTTGTTGGAACTTGAGGAATGTGATGATATTATGGAGAATGTAGAGGAGGAGGAGGAGGAGGAAGAAATTGAGGTTGTGAAAGTGGTTCAAAAACCAGCACCTAAGAAACCTTCAGGGAAGGGTATGGGGAAGGGTTGGAGAAAGGGTATGAAGGGTGTGGGGATGCAGCCTCAAACGCTTAATCAATCGAAAGATACGACGCCGACTGTATCGGCTAAATCAACACCAAAATCATCAAAATCAGCACCAGCGCCTAAATTACCAGCAACGCCTCCTATGGAAAATAATTGCGGTGTAACAACCCTAGAGGCTATTAGTAAAGGCACATGGATAGCAGTAGAAGATGTACTGAGTGTATTGAGAAGCATGGGTGTGCTGGAAAAAGTAGGCGCAGGCAAAACTGGAAAAGGCAACAAGGGATATAAGGTTAAAGTAGATAAAGAGATGGTTCGACAATGGGTGGAGAGAGAAGCGTTGAAACTGGAGAGGTGTGTGAGGGAAGATGGGTTTGTGGAAGGATATGGTTGGGCTAAAGAGGAGAGTGGGGAGGAAAGTTTAATGGAGAGTATTGAGGGGAGTGGGGTTGGTAGTGGAGGGGATAGTGAGGAGGAGGAGAGGGGGGAGGAGGAGGAGTGAAAGGTAAAGGAGGAGGAGTGAAAGGTAAAGGAGTGAAAGGGTGAAAGGGTGAAAGGGTGTTTTTGGTGGTTGGACTTGACTTGGCTTGACTTGACTTATTTGGGAAATTGGGAAATACCATTAGCGAGGAGTTTTGAAAATGATACAGGACTACTTTGTACAAATGGATTGATTTAATTGAACATAACTTTCTAAGGTCTAATATTCTATTCTTCAAAGTAGAGTTATATTCATGATTATTAAGATTATCTTTTAACATAGAAGTGGAAGGGAGTATAGATTCATTATCTAATTATTACTATTTAGATAATTATGTTATGTTATATCTCATTTATTGGAGTTTTTACATTTTTATTTTACTTTACTTTGAGTAGGTAGATAGAGTTATCCAAGATCTGGGTGCAAATGAACCAGACCAGCGAGGAAAAATAATAGGTGGGTATTAGGGAAAGATGATGGAAGATTATTTATTTATTTATTTTCTTTATTTCTTTATTAATACTACGTATGGATGGTTAAATGCAGTAGAGGTAGAAGTAGAAAGTTTTAAACTTCATGTTCTGGAGTATGTGATGTGATATGATATGATATTTTATTAGGGAGATACATGAGATTTAGCTTGATAATGTAACTTGTGTCTTGTGTTTTGTGTCTTATATTCTGCCCCTGCGAGGAGTAAGATCTTACTTGAATTCGGTAGGTAGATAGTGGATAGTGGATTGTGGATAGTGAGTCTTATACTCGAGTGTGTGATTTGCATTAGGAATATAATTAGAGCTTTCGAAAATTATAAGTAGGGTAAGGGTACTAGTAATATCTATCGAAGTGTGTTTCGATAATGAATAAGTTGAGTACCCCACTTTCGGACCACCCCTCTTTTGGACCACCTAAAATCTTACCCCATTTTAAGCACTACCTCCCAACTTCATCTTTAATAAATCAACAACCACTTATTCAATTGATATAAGATTTTAATACATTATCAATTAAGCTATGACAAAGCCTTATACTGAAGATGATATTGCTGCAGCACTTTTTGCGATTGCAGGAGGCATGTCTATGCGTAAGGCTTGCTCAGAATATGGTATTCCCCGCACCACTTTACACAACCGTATAAATGGCCACCTTTCACATAAAAAAGGTGCACAAAACCTACAGAAGATAGCTCCTGTGCAGGAGAGAGCTCTAGCAAATTGGATTTTAGTACAGGAAGCCCTAGGAACTAGCCCTACCCATCGTCAAATACGAGAATTAGGAGAGTCCATTCTCAACCTCGAAGGAGGTGATTTATCTCTTGGCAAGCGATGGATACATAGTTTTTTGGAAAGAAACCCAGAGATTAAGACTAAAAGGCAATATAAAATCGATAATGCCCGTATCAATGGTGCAACTACCGAAATTATAAGCAAGTTCTTTGAAAAGTTGGATTTACCAGCAATTAAGTATATCAAGCCCGAAAACAGATGGAATATGGATGAAGCTGGTATAATGGAAGGCCAAGGTCTCAATGGTATGGTACTTGGGAGTTCAAAGCGACGTTTTATTCAGAAAAAGCAACCCGGTTCAAGAACGTGGACCTCTTTTATTGAGTGTATCTCAGCTACGGGAAGAGCACTTTTACCTTTGGTTATATTCAAAGGTAAAACACTTCAACAACAATGGTTTCCCATTAAACTTGATAACTATGAAGGGTGGGAGTTCACTGCTACAGATAATGGGTGGACTACGGATTCTACAGGTTTGGAATGGCTAAAAGAGGTGTTTATACCACAATCAGCACCAACTCGACCGAAAGAAGCAAGACTCCTTGTTTTGGATGGGCATGGAAGCCATGAAACCACTCAATTTATGCTTGAATGCTTCAAGAATAATATACACCTCTTATTTTTACCACCCCATACATCGCATGTACTACAACCTCTTGATTTATCAATATTTTCACCTCTGAAAAAAGAATATCGATACCACCTCAATACTCTCGATTCATTGACGGATTCTACTCCCATTGGCAAAAGAAACTTTCTTGCCTGCTATCAGAAAGCTAGATTAAAAGCTTTAACACTTCGAAATATCACTTCTGGGTGGAAGGCTTCAGGTTTATGGCCTCAAAACCGCGCTAAACCTCTTTTGTCCAGATTATTGCTCGAAAACAGTAATCAAGAGGTTGTATATCAAAATCCTGTTTCAGATGATGATCCCGAGCTTCAATGGAATATACATTCATCTTTTATTGCATGGAAAACCCCTCAAAAAGGAAGTGATATTCGAAAATATGCTGATATAATGGAGAAAGTTGATGAGACCGATATTCCAACTCGCCGGCTGCTTTTTCGAAAGATTCAAAAAGGATTTGATGCTAAGGACTATGAACTTGTACAGTCCAAGAAACGAATAAAGCAATTGGAGCAAAAATTAGAAGAGATTATACCTAAAAAAAGAAGGATGGTAAAAACTAGTCCAAATTCGAGGTTTGCAGGGATAGAAGCTATATATCAAGCTCAAATTGAAGCTGGTGATCGGGAAATTGAGATAAAAGACTCTGATAGTATTTATGAAACTGACAATACAGGGGATTGTATTGAAGTTGAATAGTGGTTGAGTTATTGAAGTTTAAAATTCATATATATATATATTTTTAGGTGGTCCAAAAGAGGGGTGGTCCGAAAGTGGGGTACTCAACTTACCATAACCTAACCTAATCCCAAAGCTCCAATCAAAGATCAGACAAGTAATTAATCTTCTCCTCTCCTCATTACCTAGAAGCAGAATTTGTTGTCCACGACTTTTCGCTTTCTAAATAATTAGCCTCCCTATGAAATCTAGACGCTCTTCTCTGTGTTATGCAAAACCAAACTTTAGTCTTTAGCTAAGTTAATTAATTCCAACAACGAACGACCTCCGTATCCAGATCAGTGTTCGTCAAAGTGAACCGCATGTGTTAACTTTGGAGTTTGAGTATAAACTTGAAGGGGATGTATAGTTGTCTTGTAGAATTGATCTCTCAATGTAAGATGTAAGAGCTCATCTTTGCGCTTTCTCCATGTCTCCAGTTTCGCATCATTTATGCCAGGTTTCAATATTTCGTTCTCCTAGTCCTCGCTAAATCCATTGCTGCTTTTTCTACTTTCTGTAGAAGAGTATTCTAGTCTAGCGAGTTCTTGATACCATTTTGTTGATGCATTCGATGGATTTATTGTTCAGATCTGCTTATGGTTGCTGGAGATTTAAAAGAGAAATTTTGCTTCATGGGTTTGAGACGCAGGACAAGAACGGAACTGACTTTCTTTCGATGGCAATGCCAGAAGGATTGTGGTGCTCGCTAGGTATTTGTGGCTATAACTTCTTGACTTCTTCATTATGTTCAATAATTACTGTACTCAAAGGTATAATGTTTTCGATTTGATGTTCCGGAGGACAAGATAATGAAACCAAAACGGATTATTTTTACTATATTTTCCTTACTGCTAAACTCAGAGTGAAGAATTACTCTCACAAATAATCGATTCATTCCGCGTCTTATCTTCGCTCTGGCCCTCGACTCCCTCACTTAACCTGACCATTTGAGTTCACCAAGGAATCGCTATGTATAGGGATTTGTGAAGATGTAACATACACTTTATACCCGATAGACATCGTTAAGGATGTTGGGGGTGAGCTACACATAACCCTCAATGAAAGACTGACGGAATGATCTGGGCCTTGAGACGATGTGATTTAACTGCATGATATGGGTGGCTAGGTACGGAAGTTGGGATGCCAAGCTTGACTCAACTGAGCACCGTAGGTGAGACTTTTGAGATGCGAATAGTCACTGTGTATAGATGTGACTTGCTATGAGATAATAGTTAGCAAAATGTTTGAGATCCTATCATTGTAGAGTCACTTCGGCATCTGCTCTGACACAAATCTAGGGCTGTCGATGCCCTGCATTTTTAGCATATTCGTGAAACTGAAATCAGATCCAAGGTCGTATTTTGAGAATGAAATTTTGTTTCAATTTGAGAGATGGAGAATAAATCGATGCCGGGTTTATGAGGTTTATTTAATTGGTAATTCAAGAAGCTCGAGAAGGTGGTAAATCAGCTGATCACATGCAGGTCTGAGCAAGGCGATGATGTAATTTTGGTGATCGCAAAGGAAATTTGCAGGTTGGAGTTGGGGAGACCTGCACCAATTTTCATGGCTAGAAAATGTTTGATTCAACTCAATACAGAATACATTGTAGCGACGCTTATCATTATGTTCAATAGAAGAATCACTGCTAGTGCAATTTTCATCTCACGCATACGATCAACAATTCTTATAACAAGGAATTCAATGCCAGTGAGATTACCAAGCACTGGTGCTCCTGTCTTGATATCTATCATATCAAGAAACTTTCACGATGATGGAATACCCAAATCTGAAGTGGAACCTGCAACAAGAAAGAAAGTAGCAATGGAGGATGAGGAAAGACACACGATGCAGGGAGCAACTAAAGTGGATGCAAGAAAGAAAATAGATGCAAACGATGGGGAGAAGAAAGAAGAGAGAAAGAAGAGGAAAACGGTTGCCGAAATGGATGAGGAGTTAAAGGCAAAGATGGAGGGCAGGGAGGGTGCAGCAGGCATCTCGTATGAGGAAGGAAAGCCGGTTACAGATGGGTTTGGAAGAGGTGTGAAAAGTAACATGTTCAGAGTTATTTGAGGGGTAAGGTTTGAGTGTAAAGGAACTATGAGAGAGGGAACAGATTGGAGGGACAATGGTCAAAATCATAGGCCTCCAGTGCTCATAAGATTTTAGGTTTCGATGCCCAACAAGGAGAAAATGGTTGGACAACTTAAACTACATGTTAGATTTGAGAGTATGATCTAAACTTCAGGCGATCGTTGAGCGTTAGAATTTTCCTTTTCGAGAAGAGCTGAATGAATGTACGGCATATTTTGAATATATTTAATGGCATTCCGAGTTACAAAGATACTAGATTGGATCTTCTCGGAGATCAACTAAATAGCTTTCGATTGTATTTTACCAGTTAGCCTAGTGGCGACAACTCAAGAAAATCATCGATAGCATGAATCAAGACCGGAACACATCACTAGTTAGTACATCGAGTGCCCTGGTCGTTTTGCAACAATACGCAATACACATCGTTTTGAGTAATATGAAGTCTTAGTTATTTCAATAAGGAAGTCACGAGTTCACGCGTTCAT
Organism: Sclerotinia subarctica; assembly: GCA_025389085.1. Lineage (NCBI taxonomy): Eukaryota > Fungi > Ascomycota > Leotiomycetes > Helotiales > Sclerotiniaceae > Sclerotinia > Sclerotinia subarctica. Next base: position 146,789 of record QRFI01000013.1, read on the forward strand.
CCTACTTTGCCGGTGTTTTCTGCCCCTTCAACGGATTCGCAGAATGTAACCTTAATTCATTTAACCGTAATTATCTACTTCGTATATGGTATTCCTAAGACCATCGAACATCATATCAATATCTTCCTATGGGTCGTGTCCTACCATTCTATCACCTACAAGTTATCTAATAAAAATGTGTCTTTGTTTATTTTGGCTCAAGTGCAAATGTAAAATCTTTCGGCAGGACAAAAATGATTATGGCAACCAATACGCCATTGATGATCGAGATCCTCAATTAGACAGCCGCAGCTGGAGCGAATCACGTCTGACGCGGTTGGGAAATAACGACAAGAGGAAGGTCAACATCAAGAAAGAACCTATTTCTCTAGATTCAAGTAAACAAAAACAACATCATCATTATCATCATCATAATAATAATAACAAGAACAAGAAGAACAACAACATTATCGCAAAATCCAACAATCCTGATTTTTCAAGAGCAAAGAATAACATTAGTGTCACTACCAAAGCATCTCATATACCAAAACTAAGAAGATCGAAAACGGCGAGAGTTACAAGGAATTCAAGAAGGAATACCAACCTTTGAGAAAGAAAGAAAGATGGATGGATGGAACTACTGAAGGTGCACCAAACTCACCTGGTGCAGGAAGCAGTGACTTATCAAAAACAGATGTGATTGATTGCGCGGCCAAGAAGAGGGAATCCTCAACACAGCCAACCGAGACTCGAAAGAAGAGGAAAGTTCAATTTGAAGGAGGTGCCGATGTCCAAGATGAAGAACAAGACGAAAACGATTTACCACAGAAAAGAGATCCGGGTGATGAGTACGACGCCATGGTTGAGCATGCAAAGGCCCAAAATAAAAAGAAGTCAATTGATCTGAAGGATGTTAATACTCTTTTGAATGAAGCACCAGATGCGTCGGAAACTTCAGATGATAAGTCAGACGACGAGGCGGAGGAGAGGCCAGATGAAATGACAGAGGAAAGGTCTAATCAGATACAGCCTCAGTTAGTGCCCTCTGGTCCTGTCGTCAGCGTAATTCCCCCAGGGCAAAATATCGGGTCAAATCTGAGCCAAAAAAAAAGAGGAGGAATGACACCAAGGCTTTCTCCTACTCTAGTAAACGATCCATCTGTTTTTCATCCCCTAAGCAACGCGGAGAATGAAAATCACCATACAGACGACACAGCAGAAGGTGCCGATGGCAGGGAAAGGGCAGAAGGAGACATTAGAGGTTCAACCAAAGGAGAGGAGCCCTCTGTCTCTGGCGACCGGATTCATGTTCCTGATATTGTTACTGGCAATATCAAACAATCAAATGACCCTGGAGAATCTAAACAATCAACCGTTACCAATGACTCCTCGGAGCCACTAATCCCTGCATCTATTCTTGAGAAAGGAATAATTCGCTTTTTTTATCGTCCCAGAGTGGGTCTTGAAGGAACCCCTCAGAGTATTGACGATTTTATGAAGACTTATTTCTCATTGCACCCAGTTCCTAGCCTGAAAGAAACAATACCCGAAATTCCCGTGAATGATAATAGTAATGCATGTTTATTGTCCTTACCGAAGAAGATTTGGCCAAAAAGTAGACAAGATAAGTTCTTGTGCTTTATAGATAGAGTGGATATGACTGTTGAAGAGTTGAGGATCCGATTTAATAGGTATGGTTTCATGTTTCTCTTCTCCCTTCTTTACTATTGACTTCTCTCGGTCGCTTGCAAGGGTAACTTGTAAAAGTCCAGATCTAATTGTACTTTCTAATCCTTGTTCTCATAACTTATCAAAAATGATACATTGAGCTTTGAGATAAAAAAAAATAGTTAACTAATCTACTGAACAGATCAGCCCCACTATTACCACCTGCATATTTTATAATAGATGGAATATATGCCATTCTTTCAACCGGTCGTGAAAATCATCTCGCATATCACCTCACCAACCCTAAACTCTCCCAACTTCAGAAAGACCTAGGTATCAAGGCAAAAGGGTCATTTGTGTGCTTGGTCAAAAACCCAAAAGTGTCAAATCTGGCAGATGTAAATACTGATCATGTAGCATTGTACTCAGATGAGTTACAGATGAAATTCGGGGATTCACGATGGACGCCTTTGGTACCGAAGCATTTGACTTATGAAGGTACTCAAATGCTGTTGATTGGGCAGGGAGAGAAAAAGAATGATGAAAATAGTAGACCAGAGGAAGAAATGAATAAATTGGAACAAGAGGTGTGAGATTTCTCTACTATCACTTATGTTGCTAGTGCTTCTCAATATCCACCTTCTCAAGGAAAGCTCAGAGTCTCTTGAAGTCCTTGAGCTCTAAAGCTTCTTGTTGTCTACCAAATGACCAGCATGGCCATATTAGCTGTTACTCGTAACATGAACGCTGACTTTAACCTACTAGGATCATGACTCTGTTGAAGCTTTGAGGGAAGATGATCCTATATTTTCAGATCTCGAAATCGACGCAAAAGTGCTTGCTAAAAAAAAAAAGGATATTTAGAATCAAATGTCTGAAGTCTAGGATGTTTAATTATAAAATAGAAGTCGGGGTTAAAGTTATGTTAGATGTGGTATTGATAGGGTATTTCTGCCGCTCCTTGCAAATTGGGATGATAAGAATGGAAATTATGGGTTTCGGGAGTGGTGAAGGTGAAGGTAAAGGTGTAGAGTTTTCTACTCATGCAGGGCATACATCATTAACATATGGTATGGAACAGAGCGGGAATGAAAATGGAAATGGAAATTAGCATAGCGGAGTAATGGGAACTAGCATAGCGGAATACACAAATACAAATGGTGTAGTATGGTATAGAAACGGTATAGATGGCTTGTATCCATTAATACAAAATTTCAATACTTTCTTTTAGACTAATGAAGATGAGATGGGGGACTATAAACAATGATTACCTATCTAGTGATTATCACCCCTTATGATTCCTGGTAAATCTGCTTTCGTCAGGGCTTCAATGCCTTCCGGTTTTGTGAGATTAATAATAATTATTATAAGGTCTTGATTAGGATGATTTCATGATATTATTAATTAGTGTTTGTATTAGTATTAGTATTTTCTGCATTCAGTATATACTATACAGGCCTGGATAATGGTGCCTAGGTATGTATATATATAAAAAAAATTGAAAATGGGAATCTGATTAGTATTGATATTTCCCATTTTTATCAACCCTTAATACGCTCGACGGTACCATAATACTACCTAGGTACCTTATACTAATACGAACGCGGGATACCAACCATACGCTGAAGAATATCCACCTTGATGCTCGGTCCTGGGCCTTAGATCTTAAACCACTTGGCAAGAGCCCGAAGTTATAAAGTCGATTTCAATTCATTCCTGTGATTTACCTGTTCGACGACGTGATTATCTTCATACCTAACTACCTAGGTATTGTTTGCTGCTTTTTAAAATTGGAAAAACTTGCTTATATATAAGTATCATTCACTTCTTAACCTCCCTCTTGCTGCTTTTGAAAGTTTTTTCACCGCCCGATTGCGAGCCTGTCTTTGATTTCTCGAATTTGGAGACTCGAGAATCTTATGCAGAAGTTCATTAAAAAAATTTATTAGCAGTTAATGAATACGCTTGATGCTTGCAGTCTCTTTTGCTTGATAAATTAAATTTTCTCTTCACTGGTCATGTGATTTCGTTTATGTTAAGGGGGGACTTGATATTTGGGACTGGACTGTTTTATCAGGAAAAATCATTTTTTGAATAGGTTTTTGGTCATCTAGATGATTCGAGTCTGTAGGAAGTCTTAGATTGGTATTTTGAGTAACAAATATGATGCTGGATTTTTGGCAGAATGATGTGGTGTTTAAGAATGCTCAAAGGGCGGCATAATTCTAAATATTAATCTAAGCCTTGCTTTTAGAAGCTATCCGGAGATTTCAAGGTAAACTTTAAGATTACAAGGGTTTTGTGTGGTTTTGTGGGTTTTCTAGTGTTGTTTTGAAACAAGTATTGAGATTAGAATTGTTAGAATAAGAACAATGGTACGTAAGTCTTTCCCGTCTTCTAGAATCTACTTGATCCTTCCCAGTTTGAAAATAACTTCTTAACTTTCCAACTCTTCAAATCAAACATTCCATGGCTCTTCTACATCAAATAAATTACATTCAAGACCGTAAAGCAACGGAGATAGTGCTCTAGAACACGCAATGAGTTCCTCAAACAAGTAAATTAAGTACAAACAACTTTCAATCCTTCTCACCAAGTATCTCAAGCTCGATCTATACTATTTGTGCTTTGTGCAAAGCTTCAAAACTTTCTTTGAGTACAGTAGCCATGACCATTTCTTGATAAAGAGAACCAGATAGGTGACAACTCCACTTGCAGCACTCGATAGAAAACCTCATGGTCAATAGGCAGACAATTCAATACAAGTAAGTCACAATTCACCCATGCAATCAATCAAGCTACTTATGCTCTCTTCTTTATATCCAAGCAGAAGGTAACTTTTTGTGGGAGGGAAAAGAAACGAATGCCTTCAATCAACATATCAAGAGCCAAAAGCTGGAAACCCCTATCAGCTGGAATCATGAGGCAATCCAATCCACGTCTTTTATTCCCACTTTATACAAAGCTAATATACCGAATCGTATCTTTCTTAGCTCAACCCAAGAAGCTACTGATAGTATTTTACATCATCTGCCCGCTTTCATTTATCTCCCTGCGAACCTCATCTTTCCTCTCGAAAGCAAGTAATAACCATGTGCTAACTTTCAGAACTGCAGGGTAACAACCACAACAGTGTAGTAATATACTGAAAACCAAGACCTCACCACGAGCCAGTTGAGGTAATCTCTTCTACAGTGGAACAGCTACCTGGGATCTTGGTGATGGTTGGATAAGAGCTCCATCACAAGATAACTGCCATAGGTGGTTCATCATCATAGAGAAGAAACTACCTCTCTGTTTCTACCACTTGTTTTGAGTAAGCTTTTCCGAGCACCTTTAAACTCATTAAATTATCCTCTCTTTTATCTTTAACACTTTTGCTAGTTTTTATAGATTGATACTTGAAAAGTTTCCTGTCGCAGGACCTGGTAGTTTCAGCAAACCCAGGTTCTGCCGGTGGTTCCATCAACCTCAAAGTCTGTACTTCAGTTAGAGTACCAATATCAAATGCTTCACTTGGATCTTGTTCAGTTGCTGATGTTCTGAATATGCTGTATGTGGGTAGGTACTGGTACGTGATCTTTGCTTCATGTGATGTTCCTATTTTTTGTGTCTTTGCATATCCATCCCTCTGTGAACGATACACTCCTTTTAATAGATGTATTCGTAAGGAATCATGCTATATTCTTGTGCTTTATTCTTGGAGTGGGATATAGAAGAAGCTTCTTCGTCGTCCGGAAAGAAGTCAACAAGAGTAAGTTTACAATACCCGTCATCCATATCTCTTATGGTATTGAGCAGATTTCCTACAAAGCAGTTTTCTAACTCTATTCAAGGGCTTGATTCATGCAGATTCGCAATTGTCTTCTAGGCAATATACCGTGCTCTTCGTCAGGTCAAGACGAAGATACAAGAACCAATGCCAAACCAAGTTTCTCCCCTGCCTCCTTTCGCAATCGTTGAATTTAGCAGGGAAAATCATTCACAGAGCGTCTAAAAAAAACCAAGTGAGGCTACTTCCGCTACCACTGTAAGTATGTGGCATTTCTTCTCCTGGAAGTTACTAATATCTGAAGGAATCCCTCAACTTTGTCGATCGTATGGACATTATAGACTTCGTTCTTGCTCGCCCAAACCATGAGTGGTATAGGTTTATCTTGAACCTTTCAAGAGTGACCAGCCTCGCTGCAGTCCCTTTGGACCCTAGCTCATTGGGCTGATAGGTTGGATGAAAATCCTTCCTAAAATTGAGGGGCTTCATCCACCCTATCACGGTCCCTCGAGCCGGAAAAAAAACTCATCGGCAAGATGTCTTACAATCCTCCTTAGGATAACCAAACGGACGATTTGATGAAAGCATCAATCGCTGGCACCAGTAAGTCAAAACTGAAATTCATCACCATCTCATCATATTTGACTAACAATATAATATAGTTCTTCTATCAACTGACGTTACGATCGATTATGGGGGACCTTGGGCTGAATCTGCGGAGAAGCTCCGGGGCCCCTTGTCTTCCTTGAATCAAACAAGCAGTTGCTGGAAGTAGTAGGTTTTCGCTACGATACATCACCATTCCATCATATTAATTGACAAGTTAACATAGTCCTCATTGGCCCATTTTGATGGAGCTAGTGTTTCCGGTTTGGAGGATGAATTTCCTCCATCCGACAATGCTTCTGAGCTCAAGAGAAGCTGTGAAAAGGCTGAACACGGTCTGTCGAAACGGTATTCGTTTAGACAGAGACCGCCGAAGACGCAACTAAACGTACAATTGTGAGTCCGCTATACTTCCTTGTTCAATATAAGTAGACTAATGAGTGATCCTATAGAGGTGATGGCGATGTAGCCAGCAGTGTTTAGTCTGCTCGGTTCGATCACAATACGGTGAGCAATCTCGTCTTGAGAACGCCTGGAACATGACCCTTGGCTGGCCTGACCAGATTTCAGCAAATGGTTGAAGCAAAGCATGATGGACTCACGCACCGCAGGCTTTGGAAGGTTCAAGCTCGTCAAGATTAGTACATGGTGATTCAACTTCATACTCGAACTCTAACGATTTACGCTAAGTAAGGTTCATATGGAAGAGTAGGAATAAGAGTGAAAGAAGGGAGTTGGAATAGTGTTACCCACCAGCTTGGTTCAAGATGGTAGGCTACTTCCATCTGAAGCGGTCACTGGTGTCTTTCAACTTCTTTTCAAGCAAATCTTTCAACGAGTTATGCTATGATTAGAGCGCCATCCCTATTTAATATAGACTTATATCCTTAAGATCTTTCTCTGGTTTCTCGTCCTATCCATTCTATGATAGACAATACAATATCTTTTCCAAACATGTCCATAATGGTACTGCCACAACTCCTTCGAGCCCATGTCTCTGGTCAAACAGAAGAATACTACTTCTCGTAACCGTCAACATACATTGTAGAGCAACCGGAAAAACACTCGTTACATCCTGGGCAAAATTTGTGGCAACTTCACCACTTCTACCACCGCAGCGGTAACTGACGTCGGCGGCATGGACCACATTCAGCAAGCTTACCCCACATAAATGCGGCCGCAGGAACAATCCACCGAGCCGATCGGGACACATTTACCATGCGATAACCTTTACCCAAACTTTCCCAAGTAATTTATTAATATTATTGAATAAGATTGATTTCCTTTCTCTTACCTTACCAAATCACTTTGTGACAGATATTCACATCTTCTCTCTTCTACAGAAACAAGTTACCACTTTGTAATTCGTCTTATCTTTAGAATCCACGAAAAAAGATTCTAGGACTCGAGTCCACTCTCATTCATCACTTACTGAACATATAATTCGCTTTTCGCAAACACCAAAATGGTATGTCCTTTAATTTCTAGCCATTCCTGCAGTATCAGAACCTCATTCTACCGCGCGGTTTCTCAATTCTTGTATTCTTCTTAAGCCCCGATTCGCATTCAAATCGCTTTACAATTTCCCCGGCCCTAACCTTCCATCTTCAATTCTTCAATTCCTGAAGCAGTCATTCCGCCAGCTAATCCTTCCCCTCCTAGGTTCAAACACCCACTCAACGCAAAGCCAACCTCAAGTTCGCTGCCACAAATGAGAACAAGCAAGGCAAATCAGAAGCTCAATTGCACAAGAAGGAGTTGAAGAAACAAAAGAGCCCTATTAGTAAGGGTTGGCTATGTAGGTTTTGATTTCTTTTTATTTTTTGAGGCCGGAAAGGAGAGAGGTTGAGGAATGATTAGGGGCTAGAGATGGGGGAGATGGAAAGGAGAAGAAAAATTGTTGGCGATGCATCTAGTTGGGCGGAGGAAAGGGGAAGTCTCCTTCACCAAGTGCGCCAGTGCGTAGGTGTGATGAAAGGCAGATCTACCAGGGACAAGCTGCGATCTGGGCAACTTTGATTCATGAAGAAGACTCTGAAAGAAATCATAAGCACGGACAAGATCTTAGCTAACAATCCAATGAACAGATCTCCTCGCATTCATCCTCATCGGTGGATTCTTTGTCGATGCGATTTTCCGCCTGATCTCCTATTTTGGCAGTAATTAAGCGCATCGCATCACATTCACATTCAATTCATTTCAATACATCTATTAAACTCTTACAACCATATATGCCCGGTGGATCAAAGTCGTGCAAAACGAAGAAAGTGCACTAGTATTGTACACAACGAAGGTCATGTTGATTGAAGGGCAGCCAGCTTGCGAGATGTCAATATTCTAGGGACGGGGCTTGCATTGTCGAGAAAGCAATTGCGATTGCGAGATTTGTGGATGGGAGTTATTTTGGGATCTAATTTTTATTTCCATATAATATTTGGCTCCTAAATGTAGTCGGATCTCAGTGGTCAGGAGTTTTTTTCCTTATGGGGTCAATAAATGATTGATTTAGCGCTCGATACATTTCAAAATTTCGAATTCTGGAAAGATGATTCGTGATTAATGTTTCGTTATGGATTTTGTTTCGATGTGGTTTGTGATATCTAAGTAATCAAGGGGGACCATCACAAGATTGTATTTTCATCAAATGCTAGAGATGGATCATCCCTCCCGAGAGCGGGAGAAGACTTGGGACCATGGAAAGAAATTGTGTATAAATCTAGTCATTTGAAACAATATATTGCATTTATTTCACTATGTCCTCCTCGGCTCCCTCCTTATTGACATCGGCTTCTCGAGTCGTAGCATCTCTTATGCTTAGGTAGTTCGTTCCAAGATAACTCCAGCTACCGTCTTCAACATCAACATCGTCTACTCTCCAATTAGAACACTACCTTTCAGCACGTAAGTCTTCTCTTATATTTCAACATGTAGGGTTTCTGCTCCTGATACGTCAATATCTCTCTAAGTCAAGGATAGTGATAGGGCGGGGTGTTGGGAAGAAACTCTGAGGAGAGGGGAAGATTCCATATCAAGATTCCTACACTGCAGATATTCACGGCATTTTTTTCCGCACATCATTTTGAGAATAGCCTCTAATGCTCGATATGGTGACGATTTGGTTTTATACTGTTTTATGCCCATGCGTGCTTGCGCTAAGCCGTTGCTAATGGGTAGCCCTGCACATAAATAATAGTTGTCGTTTACGTGCTTCTGCGCAGATGGCTGGCGAATCTCATCGTCTTCCACCTCTGCCTTGAAGGAGATCGAATCATTCGGAATTGCAATTGATTAGCAGATCTTCGGAATGGATGCCTTATCTTCGCTATTAGATGGAAGGATTTCTGGGCGCTACTTTAGTAGGCAGGTGCTTAGCAGTATGGATCACATCTGCTTCATGTAGAAGTTCAGCCCATTTAATACTTGCTTGAGAACGCCTACAATGAGAGTCTGCTGAGAGGCTACATTCGTCTGTAACTCCTGCAAGTTTCTCAGACTCATACCTAAAGGTGTCATGATGAAGACGTCGTATTCACCATTTACCTTACCACTCTTCAACATGAACGAATCTTCGAGACGTCGAACGTGTTTCGGACCCGCTGGCCAAGTGCCCACAAACCTCGAGCTCTAGATCACGTTCTAGATATTGACATCCACTATAATAACCCAGCACGACCTCTCACATGGCGAATTCGAAGATGCACACATCCAAGGAGGTTGATATAACGCAAGAAAGAAAATATACCTTAGATAATGGCACAAACAAACTCTCGAGCTCGTACCATTCCCAAGCTTAGAAACTACTTGGTAATGATACTTGATGACTGCGCCGATCCGCATGGGGTAATATTCTTCTGGACTGTAATTAGCATGGCAGTAGCCTCTCTTCTACCCTATGAGACGTACCCTATGAGACGGATCAATGACTTGACTTCGAATTCACTCGACGAGAACTCGCGTGGTAGAAGCTACGTCACCTGGTTAGCCTCTTTCGAAGATGCCATGATAGACCGCGAGACTGTAGCAGATGAGTAGGATATCGATATAGCTTTAGAGGCGAAAGTTTGCGAAAGACACGCCTTGCAAACAATTTATTCGGAAGATAATGACTGGTTGACTTTCTGTTGGACTAAGGTTTTTATCTTTGGTTTTGTATTGGGTAGATCATGTTTATTGTATGCGTTGAATGTGAAGTTCCTCGAGATTTTGTGCTGTCCTGGAAGGGACCAGTCGATCACCCACGGGAGTCTGGTGTGAAAATTTGTAGTTAGCAATACGTTGGAGGTTACGAAGTATAGGACTCTGATTGCGCGGCTCTGAACATAACAGATACGATTGGCAGGACAGCAGAGACTACGAGAGCATATTAGACAAGACCACATCATCCAACGCCAAAACCCATAAAATGTAATATAATATACACAGGACTCTAACAAGCTCGCAGTGAAATATAAATATGTAGAATCCCGCAATCCTCAAGAATCTTTGGCTTTTGGTTGTAAGCTGTCAGTCTTTCTCCTTGACTAGCTATCTTTAGTTTCCGAACATTGATTTTAAGTACTGTTATTATTGAAATATTAGAATAGATGCATAAGAGATAATTCAGGGAAATTGGTTTATATATCTTCAAAGTTTTTACCAAATACAAAGTCAAGGAGAAACATAATGGAAGAAAAAGAAACGACGTTTTGAACGCCCCCAGCTATCACTAGCAAACGGCACAGATATGTAACAAAATCGAAGGATATTAAGATCTTACTTCATCAAACTAGCAAAGCAAATGAGCCCTCCCATCTCTGCCCTACCCCACTTAACCTCTCCTACCCTACACTACGCACCCAAACCTCTCCTCTTCGCACCCCCATCATGCTTCATCTTCATACCATAATCATACTGTCTCTCCAACTCACTCTGCACCTTTTCAATGTCGTCTTTTCCCCTCCCCTTCCCTTTCGTCTCGGCTCCCTTTCCACTAGCAGATCCTCCCTTCCCTGCACCCAGTAATCTCAAAAACTTACTCTTCCTCTCCGCATCCCCATCCAATGCATCTGCATTCCACTGCGCCGCTACCTCTTTCTCGGCAGGTTCTTTTTCCTCAGAGGTCGATTTCGACTTCTTTCGCTTCGAGGATTCTTTTTCTTCCTTAGAGCGTTTGCGCTTTTTGGATTCCTCTACTTCTACTGGTGGTTCTGAAGCCTCCTTAGCAGCCCTCTCCGCTCTCCTCAATTCCTTTCTCGCCTTTCGATTTTGCTTTCCCTTCAAAGCTGTGATTCCCAATTTCGCCTCCTCTTCCCTCTTAGCTTTTTTCTCCAATTTCTTCTCGGCTTTGCGCTTCACACGGGCCTCTTTCAACGCAGCTTTTTCTTCTTCGGTCATGACTTTTGGCTCCTTTTCGTATACACCCATTGCTTTCTCCTGCCTTCGAGTATCTTTCTTGACGCGCTGTATTTCCCTTTTGAGAATTGAGTTTATTTGATTCTCGTCTAGGTTGAACTTCGGCTTCTGTTTCTTCTCTTCCGCTTTCTTAGCCTTGGTCTCCTCGGAATCATCTCCATTATCGCTATCCGAGTCGGAATCGGAATCGGAATCGGAATCGGAATCGGAATCGGAATCAGAGTTAGTTTCAGCTTCAGAATCAGAAGCTTCCTCGTCCTCTTCATCATTATCGCCCAAAATCTCGTTCTTCGCTTGCACAGGATCGAAAGTAACACCCATTTTCTGTGCTGTTCTTCTCTTCGCCTTCATCATTCTTCTGAATCTAGCTTCTTCCCTTTGTTGTCTTCTAAGATCTCTCTTTGCATTTCCAGCGTCTCTCTTGGCTATTGCAAGTCTCTGCTCAATTTGTCCGTCTGAAATATCCCACAATGCTAGCCAATTCTCCTCTCCCTCCGGCAAAGAGATGCCCTCTGGAAAGATCGGTCTCGGTGGAACAGGTTTTGGTTCGTACATTTTCTTTTTCTTGAGTGCCGTCTTCGAAATGTGTGATTTCTTCTCTCCCTCGAGAAGCTTAAGTCGTTCTGGGTTGACACCTTCTGGCACAGCAGCATCTTCGTTTTCGATTTGCTTCTTTCCTGCGGCAAGTTCTTGCTTCCTCTCTAAACTCTTCTTGCTCTTCACAGTTCCATTCTCTAATGTAACAACCTCTCCCACATTAAACGATACTCCACTTGGATCATGAACGGCAGCTAATTTTTGAGCTTGATTGACGGCATTCAGGCGAATCTTATAACGTTCGACATCGATTGCGTGAAGACGATTCCTCTCCTTATTCTTATTATATTTTTCCGGGTTACGAGTCTAGAAGCGCATATTTCATTAGTCCTGCTCTCCTCAAAATTTGGAGTAAGATACAAAACTTACCGCTCGTCTAGTCAAAATACCATTTAGTTTCCTGGCCTTCTTTGCATCGGACTTGGCCTTCTTCTTCTCCTTCTTTGCCGCAAGTCGTACTTCACGCGCAATTCGCGACCGTTCCTCTATATATCCAATTCATTAGCATTGGCCATCCTACTCCAAGACAAAGGCCCAGGTCCTCCACCGCGTAAGCAAATCCCACTACCCAAAGTATAAACAGATAAACAGACCTACCCTTTGTAGCACCAATAACCTTAGGCTTTCCAGAGGAAAGCGACTTATTTCTATAGCCTGCATCGCGTTTCTTCATCGGTTGATCGAACTCGAAGGTCTCCCCCACTCCACCAAGAGGAATAAAATTTGCCGAGGTCTCCATAATGACTATGTGCAAAAGAATGATAACCTGAGATAAAATTGCTGGAGGAAAGATTTGAAGATCGGGATGTGGACTATGAGTAATTTTTTTGCTTAGGATCCGATAAGGATAAGAGTATTGGTCCGTGCATCGCTACCTTCTCTTATCGTTTCAGAGCTAATTGTTTCCATCTTGAACACAGGTATTCATATAGTATAAAAAATCAACCCAGTCAAAAAAAGAAAAGCAAATAATATTTAACATCAAAAGAAATACCCCCCCCCGGCAGGATGATTTCATTGGCAGGCTCTAGCACATTGAAGGTGTTGGTTTTAATCTCAGTACTCTATATATTATGTATATCCATCCGAAATCTAACAACCAAGTATCTACCAAGCGAAGGGGTTGTCGACGAGGCGAGCGCAGTATCAAACCGAGAAATGTCTCAGGTTCAAAAGCTTTGTACACATCAATTTTTATGGAATTAAAGATCTACATTTATATCAAAACTCAAAAGGTTTTCGACCCATGACTACCTATGTGTGGTATCCGTTGCACGCTCCCAACGCCATTGAATGCTTCCTAGTCCGCTATGCATATTACGCCTGTTCTATGACCTCTTCCTCCACCTTTGGCTTCTTCTTTTTCTTCTTCAGCTTCACAGCATCTGTAGTCGCAGGAGCTACAGAAGGCTCGCCTTCTCCTTCATCGACCACAGGTTTCTTGACCTTTTTCTTTTTCTTAACCACTGTCGCTGCCTTCCCTTCTACAGGTTTCGTCTTCTTCTTCACTTTCCTCTTCACTACTGTCCCTTCTGGCGGAACATCTTGTGCAGCGTGGATTCTCTCATTCGCTCGCTGCATCTCCAGTCGAAGCCTTTCTACCTCCTTCATGGCTTTTACCATTTCGGCCTCTTCTCTCTGCTGCTGCTCGAAATCAATACCACTGGTATCGTCACCTTCAAGGGAAAATTGACCAATGTGGCTCGAGTCCACCTGTAATAAAGATTGTTTGCCTCTTGAAATTCGCGCCTTCATAGCTCCCTCAGTGCTGTTTTCAGAATCATTCGCAGGAGTAGACGTTCCACTAAGGTTCAGTGTTTCATCAGCAGCCACTTGTATTCGTTGCCGAGGCTTCTTCGAGGGCTTCTTATTATTCGTTATATTTAAATTCGTCTTGCCCAGATCTAACTGCATGATTGGTATGGCATCGATATCTAGATCTTGCCCATTGTTGTTTTGGAGAATGTTGTGAAGAGGTGTTGAGGTGCCGGACAGGCTACCGTCATTCGGTGCGATATAAAATGGATCATCTCTATTCCTTTCAAGTCTCTCTGCTTTCCGCCGTGCAACAATATCTGGGTCCAAGTATGATTCTTCACTACCTTGCTGGTAAGATTGTGCAGGTTGGTCAGGACTTCCGCCAAGACGGTTGATGGCAGGTTCGTTAGATGAGATTGAAGTAGGCTCTGGTTTTTGATGATAGTAGACTTCGAATTCATCGTTTTCAAGATCATCGAAGGATATAGAATCTACATTCCTTAACAGATTGTGTAGATTTTGATTGATCGGCAGATCAAGATCCAAGTTCGACGGCAATGGTACATTCTTCTGTGCGCTAGCTGCAACCGAGTTTAATTCCTGTCCCCTGAATAGAGAAGGCAGTGCCTGTGTAAGCAAAAGTGGCGCATCTTGCTGAACCGATTCCGAAGATGGCTCTTGACCATTTGTTGCTTCTGCTGCCAACTTCAACAACTCTGAAAATTCAACTGCCCTTTCTTGAACTTCCAGATCAGGGTGTATTGCTAGGGGCTCAAGTGCATTTATAATGCGTGCCATCAAGAGTGACATCATTGTCTTCCGTTCGGCCGTCCAGAGTGAATGCTCATCGTCAGCTATAACCGCGAAAACCTTGGCCAACGCTTGGAGGTACACGATGAGACCCTCAGCAGATGTTGAAGCTTTCGTAATATGCAGTAAAGCCGCCATTGTATTTTCTGGAGACTCCAAATAAGAAGCATATTCTCCAATCATCCAAGATATCGGTCGTAGTGCTCCGTTTCCGGAGCTGACTTGGCTTGTGGTATCGTTAAAAGCTAGTACTAGTATTGATTCCGCAGCCTTAGCAGCTTGAGACCGGACTGCTTTCACCTTGACGGCCACATTACGCAGTTCATCTCCAATCTTTTCAGAAATATCATTATCTGGGTACTCTTCTAATTCCTGGTTTGAAGAAGAACTTGTAACCGGAGCGTTTCTGACAAGCTGAATCAAAATGTCGATATACCAATCGAAATCAACGAGATTGACATAGTTATTTATCGAGCACATTTCTAGCACTCTGGTGATGACATTCACCTTGTAGTCATCTGGCAATAGTAAATCTTGTGACGATCCCCTATCAGATTTAATTGCCACTTCCGGGGCCTCGTCATCTGAATCTGCTTCAGGTTCGATATGTCCAGCATGTCGAGGACTAGAATTGCGTGCAGAGATTGAGGGGGGGCTTCGAAGTTGTCTCATCAATCTCCCAACAATAGACATCAGATTGTCGCTGCTAACCATACCTACAACCAAGTCTAATGCACGTAATCGGATCGAGATATCGGCACTATCGATACAATCCATTATCACATCTTCTTGTTGAGCAACAAGAAATGGATGGGTAACAACAATCTTGTTGAAAGCGAGTAGAGCGACATATTTTACTGCAAATCTTTAGTCTCAGTGGTATGCCTTGGAACTACTGACTTACGATTGGGATCTCCCTCAACCATAATCATACCACGCAACTTGCTCACACAGAGAGTTGCTATTTCCTCCCCTCCTGCGGACTCCTCACTGCTTCCAAGAATTCCTCCTAAAATAATGCCATTTATACATTCATATAGTAGTGACATTGCTGGGGTCGTTCGGATAATCGATGTAAGCGGTGGTAACAGTTTTTTAACCAGTCTTGGCTCAAGTGGAGTCAAGGTAGCAAACTACATATATGTTAACGTATAGTTTTCTATATGATTTGTACAACTGACCAGTTTAATGAGCTTGATCGCCATCCAATTATTTCCACTATCCACAAGCAACTCGAATAGCCTCGGAGCCAGGGGTAGGAAATCCTGAGGTCTTCGCCATCCCAATTCACAAACAACATTGACAATTGCAGCTGTGACACTTGGATCTTCACCCTCATCCATCAATCGCTCCTTGATCTTTGGCCATGCTGGACGTAATGTTTCGGGGTAAACTAAAGCTAACCTATAGAGTGTGACAATGGTTTTCTTGCGAATGGCCGGATGCGAATGTGTCATCCGGGGCAGTAGGTCTGAGAGAACAGATAGTGCGAGGGAAGGAGTAATGACATGTGGTAATGTTATGATGGGAAGAGACATTGTTGTCGGCGTAGCGGAACTTAAGTCCTGTATGATGTCTGAGTATAATTTCCATGATACTTATATGGAAAGCCATACCTTCTTCAGCAAATTCGTGGCCAACATCAGAACTTCAGTATCCGGCCGGAAGCTCTGCACAGCGCCCAAATATCCAACTCGTTTCTGTAGGTATTTCGATGAGGCCATAACTTCGAGAACATGAAAAGAAGCCCAGGACATATCATGGCCAAACATTTCCAGGTAAACCAGTTTCAGTAAGGCTGTAGCCTTGAGGTCTGCGGCGCATTTGTCAGTTAAAATGCACCTCATTCTTCTGCCGTAGTCTCTAACCCATGTCTGAACCTTTTATTTCCGCTCGACATTCTTTCAAACTATTTTGAATGTACTCCTTTTCATTTCCTTTGTGGTTTCGCAGACCTCGAATGAGATCATACAAGGATTTTTCGAACCTGCTATAGCTTTAGTACATCGTCCTAGTTTGAAGTATGAATGTTCCGAGCAAAGGCGCACATGTTTGAAGACTTATGCTTGTGTGGAGCGGTTCCCCATTAAGAACTTTGATTAGGGGAGGTTTGAATGTCTAGCATATACGAAACGCATGACTTGGATTTTCTCCGGATATAGAAAAGATTCTGAATATATGTCGTTGTTCAAACGGTTGTTAATAAGACTTTCTTCTTATCGACCCAAGCTGCAAGTGTCCCGTCCGATATTCATTTCCCCGCTAGTTCTACACCGCCCGCGGCAATTGTATTAAGGCAATAAATCTTATCAACAAAGGCAACAATCAATTATGAGGAGAGCTAAACTTGTGGAGACCTTTACACAATCATAAGCAAGCTGTCCAAATTGAGCTTATAACCCCGGATTTTCATCTCTTCAATTCCTTTTCACCCACAAAAGCCACATCTAGAACATTGGAGACATAACAAAACATCACAATCATGTTGTCTGCACTTCTACACCCACCCGCACATCTTTCGCCAGCGCTGGCCCTCCAAAACTCTCAACAAGCTCCCTCGATATTGCGGAACACTCCTTCATCGATATCATCATGGTCCTTGAGCTCTCTCTGGACCGCGGCGGAGTCTCCAGAGTTGTGGACTATTTACGAAAATCTATTCATGTCATGCTTGCGGACTGGGGATGAGAAATCTGCACAATTATGCATTAAACGACTCCAGGAAAGATTCGGCCTTGAAAATGAGCGGATCATGGCAATGCGAGGATTACTTTGCGAGGTCGGCGCAGAAGATGATGCAGCATTGCAAAGGGTGCTAGAGGGATACGAACAAAACTTATCGGACAATCCAAATAATATGGTAAGCTTACTCGAGCGTGTCTCCATACAAATACTCACCGGATTGTGTAGCCTATCTTAAAACGTCGCATTTCGGTTCTCAGATCACTTGGAGAGACGTCAGAGGCAATTACCGCACTCAATGAGCTGTTGGATTTGTCCCCCACGGATGCAGAAGCATGGGCAGAATTGGCAGATCTCTATGTTTCGCAAGGCATGTATCCACAAGGTGTATTTGCACTAGAAGAGGTTCTACTTATCACACCTAATGCATGGAATGTAAGAGGCCCAATACCTTTCTTAGAACTCGTCAGTATGCTGATAGCAGAAATTAGATTCATGCCCGATTGGGAGAGATCCTGTACATTGCCGCAGGTGTAAATGATTTGAACGCGGACCGGTACCTTGCAGAATCTTTGCGCAGGTTTTGTAGAAGTATCGAATTATGTGATGACTATCTTCGCGGATACTATGGTTTGAAGCTGGTATGTGATACTCTCTTCTTATTAGACCATTTCTAACACATCACAGGCCAGCAGTCAACTTCTCATAAAGCCCCCAACGAATCGAAACACCAAATCGGATACTAGTCTACCATTGCCAGATACAAACACAATCGAGAAGTTGAATGAGACTGCTACGTCTAAATTATCGGAAATCGTCCGACGAAGTAGTGCGAAAGAACCTGGTTGGGAGGGCTATGACGAAGCTTCCCTCATCGCCGCTCGTGAATTGTTGAATCGGGACTCGGGTTCTTTAGCTCGTTGATATTCATAGAAATTGATCAGTTCTCATAATGTGGAACATGCAAGGCACATCATCTTAATCGTGGAGTTACAAGATCCACATTTGGGATTGTTGATTCCCATGATTCCATCATCGTTTTCAATGTCGGATATGTACTCACGCATTAAAAAGTGCAAGGTTCGATATGGTTTTTCATTTCGAAAATTTCATCCATCTCATAAATTGCGGTTACGATTTGCATGAGATTGGTACGGTTCAAAATATTCCGTACATCATTTCAATGTCATGGGCTAGAATTGGACAATCCAAAGGTAGGTTACAAGCCCCTCCCGAGGTCGTGGCACCAGTAGGAGTGCGTTGAGGGATGTCGGTGCCCAATCATTGAATTGACGATTAGCTTTGCCACATTGGGCAAGAGATTCGGAATTCTTGGGCATCATTTAACGTTTTAGGCTATTGGAAAAGGCGGTGACGAGATCTTTTTCAGACGGTTCTAATTTATTTGAGCCCGAAAGAGACCATTGAAGGTGTTGAAGAGGGAGTCTTTTGGAATCGTGACAACGCACGGGGCTTAGAAAGTTCAGTATATGTAGATAGACTCAGCCTTGAAGGTGGCCGACACAGCTGACACCACAAATAATTCCTTATACTTTTTTTTCCCGATTACCACCAATTGCACACACAGAGAGTCTTTTCCATTGTCCAATCTGCGGTGCAACATTGTGGACCCCAGTCATATTTCAACATTCAGACATGCAGAAACATCGTCAATTCAATCACAAGACCAACTGCAACAAGAGGAAAGGCTGAAGAAACCAACCAGCAACCCCGGAGGCCCAGAATCATAGAATCAAAACTCCTCCAAGTGAGAATTTTCCCTCTTGGCCCACAATTCACGCAGCTCTGCATGTTAAATTAAAAAAGAAAAAGTCATACTGTACTTGTGCTTTTTCTGACACTATTACTCCTGCCATAAGAGCCCAAGCCTCAAGGACTTTTGTTTGCATTCGTCCCCGGCTATCAAGTAAATTACCCCTTCATCAGCAGACGAAGCGAATTTGTACCGGAATCTTCTATCACTGCCCCCAAAAGCTTGCTTCATTCCCCCTAGCAACAGCGTACCATCCATCATTTTTTATTCGTACTTTACCACACACCCCTCGTCAAAGCAGACTTTAACTCTATCAACAAATCCCCACTACGGAAAGGCTGTCTCGTGTGAAAAAAAGAAGAAAAAACACAACAAGAATACAACAAGAATACAGAAACTATCCCACAGCATAAAGTCCACATTAACTACACAACATCATAACGCATCGTCAATTTTCTTTTCCCTTCCTTTTATTTGCCTTGGCATCCCCAGAAACCGAAAACCAAGTCAGTGGTACTGGCTGGCTTAATTATACGAACATACCATACACTGGCATACAGTTACTCGTACACAAAATAAAAGTGTTTGATTATTACCCCTCAAGGCGAATAATTGGAAAGAAGACCCATTCTTCCCCTCCAGGTTGGCCCATCCACTCTACCTAGTATACACGGACCATTTACTGGTTCCCTTCTGGTTTCATAATCGTCTAGAGTTTTAAATCGACCACGGAAGCAAACCCCTTTAGATTTTTTGGATCATTTCTTCCCTGAATTCCCTGAATCGGTTAGGATTCAATATCATACCTCGGATCATCTTACCTTTGGACGACTTCACAAGGAAAAAAAGAGAGGTATGTTACAGTGTTTCAATCTTCATATGGCTCAAGGCATCAGATAGACGATCTATCTTTCTATTACTTGAGAACTTCTATCGCTTCTTCCAAATTCTTCTTTTGGGATGATCCCTCAGCCCATGTACTACAGTGTACTTCTTACTTTGTGTACCGATAATGCCCGTCCTTTTCTGTATTTGCCGCCAGTGTGTGCCAATTTTGAAATATAGTTAGGTATATCAAGAGTAAGAGGACCCGGAATGATCCATATTCAACTCAAAGGGAACTCAAATGATGAGAAAGGGAAAATAGGAAGAACCTAGCAGCCTAGGTCACAATAGAAGGAATCAGAAGATACTACCTTGCCTACAATAACTAGTAGACGAATAGCACTGCAACTCTATTTGTATTGGTTGACAACGAATCATAAGAAACATACGCTAAAACATTCAACCCCTCGCAGCAGAAAACTATCCGGAAACCCTGGCCCAGAGAAAACTAATCCACTCGCATCCACCTCCACCCACTCAAGATCCACAACACCACATTATTTTTATTTCTTGATTTCCTTTTTCCCCTCCAAGCTTCTCCATCGACAAAATCTCTCCGCCATATTCTTCGAACATAGCCAAACCGTCCATACCGTTCGAAGAACAACATCCACCGACAGAAACAAATTACACAGTGTTACCCCATCTAAACGTCTTTACGTATCACCAAATATCACCGCTTACATATCCGATCTACACAACCTTGGAAACTTCAAAAACTATCTTAGCATATCCGATTAATCAATACCGAATCACTAGCTAAGTCAACTCGCGACGGCCCGCACAAACGCTACCATCACTACTACTCCCAACTACCAAATTTTCGTCACGACGGCGTCTAACCTTAAAATTCAAAATTGAATTAGTGTCCTGACGTTGAGTCGCTCTTCATCTGCATCTTCTGCATATAACTCATATAAAGTTTACGAATTTTTCCTGCAATACATGATCGGTAATCCAATCCGGAACATTCTTTAAGAAGTTGTGAGGTGGAACACATTCTGGGCGAACGCTCCCCCTTCACCAACCCATTTTCAAGGATATCTTCACTCCGACATTCTCTACTTGAGAGTCGTGGGTAGGAGATAATTCCTTGGAAGACATATCCCGATGCCGTAAGTACTTGAATTCACAACATACTGTCACACTGGTAGTTGCGACACAATCGGCGGTCTACGTTTATATATGCTAACATCTTTATTTCTTATAGTCTTCGTACAAGAGGACCAACTCGGATAACTATCGATACTCCTAATACTCAAAGTCCATATACGACTCCATCTCACTCGACTTCGAACTCTCGATCCAATTCCTTCTCCGAGGGATCATCGGGTCACATTCGTTCAGACGATAGTCACGAATTTTCTGACAATTCGCAAGATTCCTGGAACGGAGTAGATTATTCAGACGATATCGACCCATCTGAATCTGCTTCACGTCCACCACGTGCAGCAACAAGATATATAGCTAGAGAACAAATTAGCTCTCGAGAACACAGCACAAGTCGGCCGCCCCCCATTGAACGTGCACACGCAAGTTACGAGCGCCCAACACGTCATCACACCCCCGCCGCCGAACGAAATCATCGTCCACCTATATCTAGAGTGCACCGGCACACAGCACCGGGACCACCATCAACTGTGGAGCAATTAGACGACTTTCCGGGCTATGGCCGAGGCTATCCTGCACAACCAACAGCTCCTTATGGAGGCGGGAGAACAGCACCCCCGCCTGGTTATGGCCCAAATGGATACTCCACCGGTGCCAATAGTTCCCCCTATGCACCACCATTTGGTAACCCCAATATTGCTCCCCCACCAGGCCCTGGCCCTGGAGCTTTAACACATTATGGCGGCGGTTATCCGCAGCAATTTAACCAAAGCTCAAACCCCTTTGCTCCACAAAATCAAAATTCGTTCGCACCACAGCCATCTCCAAGTCCTGGCGGCGCTAGCTACTTTAACAGCCGCAGTAGACACGACATACCTAGACATGATGCAATGGCTGGACACAATACTCCCGGTGGATATCCTGGTCACCCTAATCAAGAACTTATGCATTACGCGCCTCAACATGGCTATCCCGGAAACCAGCCTTATGGTGCAGGTCAAGGCTATCCAGGATATCCAGGATATATGCCTCCCGGCATGTCTCCTGCCATGTCTCCTGGTATGTCTCCAGGAATGCAGGCATTGCAACACGGAAATCATGCACAGCAAAGTATGGCAATGGGGCCAGGAGGAATGCAATATTTCCCTCCTCAATTCTCTAGCCCTGCTCCCGAACCCGCTCCAGCGCCCGTGCCAGTGCCGGTGGTCGATATCGAGATGGAGAAGAAAATTGTGATGATGGAGGAACAAATGAAAGCCGCAAAGATAGAATCCGATAGGGCTAAAGAACAATTTGAAGCCGCTCAAAGGGCATCTGAAGCTGCTCAAAAGGCCTTGGCGGACAAGGAAGCACGGGAGCTTAAAGAGAAACTAGAAGCTGAAGAAGCAGCAGCGGCTGCACAGAAATTGGCTGATGAGCGGGCCGAGTGGGCACGGAAAGCTAGTGAGGCTCAAGCCGTGATTGAGAAAAGAGCTGCGGAGAGACAAGCTGAATTGGAAAAGAAAGCTGCAGAGATGGAGGCTGATTTGAGGAAGAAAGCCGCCGATGCTGAAGCGGACTTGAAGAAACGAATGGAAGAAGCTCAGACTTTATTGGCAGCTAAGCTTGCACAGGAAGCTAAAGCAGAAAAGGAGGCCGCGGATGCTGCTGCACAAGCGGCTGTGAGAGCCGAATGGGAGAAAAAAGCAGCAGAAGCACAGGCAGATTTGATGAAAAAAGCTGCAACAATGGAAGCCGATTTGAAAAAGGCAGCTGCCGATAATGAAGCTGATTTAAAAAAGAAAATGGAGGAAGCACAATCAGCTTTGGCAGCTAAATTGGCAAAAGAAGCTAAGGATGCTGCAGATGCTGCAAAGGCCGCTCAAGCTGCAGCTATCAAAGCTGAATGGGAAGCTAAAATCGAGGCTGAGAAACAATTGGCATTGAAGAAGGGGGCTGCGGATGCGTTGAAAGCCAAGGAAGAAGAAGCAAGAGCAAAGGCTGCGAAAGAGGAAGAGGCAAAGAAGAAGGCAGACGAAATAGCTGCCGCTGTTGCCGCCGCAACCGCTGCTGCTACCGCTGCTGCAACTCCAGCACCACCTCCTCCACCACCGGTTGAAGAGAAAAAGAAACCCATCAAATTCAAAGATGCCGTAGGCAGAAAGTTCAGTTTCCCATTCGAATTATGCGCAAAATGGGCGGTTAGTCCTTTTTTCCTTTCCACTTTTTGATCTTCATTCACTTACTAACTTCTCTGCACAGGGTATGGAGGAATTAATCAAACAAGCTTTCATCCATGTCGATGTTATTGGTCCCTATGTTCAAGAAGGCCGCTATGATCTCATTGGCCCTGATGGTGAGATTATCCTACCACAGATATGGGAAACAGTGATAGAACCTGATTGGGCTATCACTATGCATATGTGGCCAATTCCAACAGAACCACCAAGGCCAGGACCTCCCACTGGACCTCCTGGGCTACCCCCAATGAATCCAAATGGTAGGCCCCGAAGTTCCCATGGACATCCTCATCACTTTCCTAACCGTCTTCCAACAGCACTTCCTAATGGCGCCCGGCCACCTCCTCCTCCTGGTGTTGTCATGCCACCTTTCGGAGCTAGACCACCGCCACCACCTGGACTTTCAGGCCCTCCGCCACCACCTGGACTTGGAGGTCCTCCTCCACCTCCACCACCCTTTATGCCTCAGCCAAGCGCGCCAAGAATCGTAACGGTGAAACCAAAAAAGAAGGTAGACTCAGGAGTATTAGGATGGATGGCAGGCAAAAGACCTGCGCCGTCAAAAGGTATGCAACATCTATATCTTTTGCACTCCACACTTACTAAATGAATAGGTCGATCAAAAAAATAAAGCACCATGATAACCGAAGTATCACGTGAATCACTGAGCGAGTAGTTACTACATCTACATACCCTTGGATTGTAATGATTATAGCGATGGATTTCTGATCAACCAAAAAAGCCGATCTCAATATTTCTCATATTTCGAACCGGATCCGGCGTACCTAGATTCCATGTGTCAATCTTCGGTGGGAACCAATATCTGAAAGCCAGAACGATTCCTTTTCGTGAGTTGTTTGGGTAAAATCTATATTTTAGCAATACCTTGATTATTCGAGGCATGGCATTTCCTCGTTTTCTAAGAGCGGGTTAATTTGTCTATACGGGGATGAAGCTCATACTATTACACTTTCTTAAAATTTTTCCTCATTTATCTAATATCTTTCAGCGTGTTTGTTTTCATATTTTGTTGGTATTTCGGGGGGTTCTCATTTGATACCATCTTGGGAATACAAAGTTTTCCTTTTGACTTTTTATGTGTGGTTTTTTTCTCTGGATAATGGACCAGTTTTGGGAGGGGAATGGGTATATGATACCAATGATTATGAAACAGATGAGATAAGAACTAAATGACAGATGAGGGGATGGTTTGGATAGGCAGGGGAAGGATGGCGCATCATTTCTTGTTTTATACATTTATGGCATGAGATGGTGTTGAGTTATTTTTTTCTGCATTTATACATCTTTCGTTTGCCATTGTTTTTCTAAACCTCCTTTCTGTCTGAAATACCTCAAGATTATAGAATGTTTATAGGACTATAGTGTATTTGTTTTTTAGCTCCGATTCGTCTCTTATGTTTTGGACTCGGAGTATAGCGATACACTGGAAAGAAGTCTGGAGATTGTATGTTTGAGATGAAATTGAAGGATTGGATGGGGTTGACTAAGAGGGAGAAGAAGAGAAAATCAAGCAATTGTTATCGATATTGGTAGTGGAAGAGATGTGTGTTTGCTTTTCTTGCGGGGACTCGAGCAATGGTAGTGTTTAGTGACGAGGGGAACGGAGCATGGTGATGGGGAAGTGGATGTCAATGTGGATATGGATGTGGAAGATGTGGATGTGGAGTGCAGCGAGTAGTAGTAATAGCTTTGAACAACAAAAATACGTCGTCATCCAACATCTACATCAGCACCTGTACCAAATTATATTATGATTACATCCATCCATCCTATGTGCATTGTTTCACGATGCCTGCACAATGCACATACATTTGAAACATTCAAATCCAACAGAATCTCGAACATATGCCAAGCTACCTAATGAATGATAGAATGTTAACGGATATGTATGCAAGTCTTACATTCATGACTCGGTCTTTTGGTCTTTGAGCTTTGGTCTTCGGCGCTTAGTCCTCGCTCAGTATGAGTACTTATTCTTTTAATTTTTAGGGTTTGGATTTTGGGGGGGATTTGCTTGGGTTTATGGTGGTTGGATGTGATATGATGTGGTGTGGTGTGGATGTGGATTTATTATGCATCATAAGTAGATAGGTAAGCTTATTACTGGTGTAGAGCTGGTGGAGTGGAGTGGAGGGGAGTGTTGAATGCAGAGTGTAGAGTGTAGTTGAGTATCGAGCAGCGCGCAGCGCGCATTCATGCGGTTTGGAATGTGCAGATTGTGGATTTTTGGGTTGGAATGGTGAGGGATGTGAGGTGGATGTGAATGCGGATGCGGATGCGGATGCGGAGAGGTGGAGATGGAAATAAATGGTAGTGTTCGTGGGTGCAAGTGGGTATATATATACGTATATATGTATATGTTTACATATATACATACATACAGATACCTACAAATGCACAGAAATGTATGTATCCTCCGTACATGTAAGATTATGTACTCCGTATGTACTGTTTGTTGTAATTATCTAAGCCTTACAATGCTGTTTTAGCTGTGCTACGTGTTGTGCTAAGACTACTACATTTTATTGTAAGTTGTGTATATGTATTGTAAGACTTGGCATACTGTGTTGTGGTCGTGGGCGATATGCATTTTGCATTTGCATTTGCATTTGTTTTTGGGAGATGTCTGGTAGACGTATGGTCTGGGCTTGAATCTTGGGCCTTGGATGGAGGGGTGATGTGGTTTGATGGGTGTGTGAGAGGGGTGAGGGTGGATCTGCAGCTGGATTGGTATTTGTATTTGGGTTTTTTATAGATTTTTGGTGATGTTGGGACGGTGGATGCATGGTAGATGGGTGTGTGGTAAGATGTTTTGTATATATAAACGGTGGTCTGGAGTGAAATAGATGGATCGATGATGGATGTAGCGTCATGGATGCAATTGAACAGGGTGCGGGGTAATATTAGTCAGGATATGGTGAGCTTGATATTGAAGAAGAGGGTTCTCGATGGTGGATTGATTATATTACATGTATTTTTCTAATGAGATATACTGTGACTAAGTATTATTTTAAATTCAGTAAATGAAAATGGGCGAGTAATGCTCATCGGAATGAAAGCTTCTCGTATTTTTTGAGATTTTCAATTTTTAGAATGAGCCTAGTATTGTAGTTTCTTGAATTTTTATACTATTTGAATAATTTAATATGATTTAATTTTGTCTTTTTTTGAGTTATATTCTAAAATCTAGATTGTATTATTTAAATATTGATGATGTATTTTAATTTAAAAATTTTGGTGATTCCAATTGAGAATATAGAAGAGCATCAGATATAATGATCTAGAGAAAGAGAAGGAAAGAAAACTAGACCCTACTCCGTAGAGTGAGTGATAACTGGCATGGAATAAACAATAGTTGCTGATAGTTATTAGTTTGAATATCTTCCAAGTTTGGGATAAGATGTAGGTAGTATATTGATATCGATGTTAACGTCCTGCGAGTAAACGCCAATTTCTCGGCAATTTTATTAGTGTTGATTTATATATATGATATGATATAATGTCGTAATTTCGCTGTATTATGTCGATGGTCATGGGATTTAGATTCTGAATGAGAGTTGCATATTTGGTCATTGTACCGGGCTATTTATGTCAATCTACTTAAAAGTTAGTTATAACTTGAGATCTTCATCTTTGTCATCTTTCAGGATGAGAGAAGGGGACTACTATTCCAATGAACATGTATTCTACCTAGTACCTTCCTATTCTGTTTAACCAATAATCAGTCACTAATAAATAGATATCCCAGGCTGAGAGGCCCAAAGTTAATTTATCCATGCGGGAGAAAAGGACTAATGGTTAATTGTATGGTTTTTTATGAGACCACAAACATATCTACGAGTACCAGTACCTCCTCGCTGGAAGGGATAACATCAAAATAGATTCTACATTTTTCAAATCATAGTGATATCTTCCACTAACAAATTCATATTCATATTCAAATCTTTACTCCGGCGCACAGTCGTGCTACTCCAGCCTGGTAAAAATTTAATGATCACAAGAAAATCGAACCGACTAGTTTATGTCATCTCATATAAATTCAATTCGCAGGCACTACAGTGTTTCCAGAATGTACATAACACACACACGCGCGCTCACATCTGCTTCCTTTACTTGTACCCCCCTCCTCCCGCGAACGCTTTTGAAATTTGGAAGCTGGGCTCTTATACCCTCACTATAAAGTAGCTATACTGAACTTCCTATCAAATCTTCAAACTCCACCCTTAAAGCCTCAAACTCAACCTCAAGTACGGATCTGCACATCGCAGAGGAAAAAACTATGTATACCTAGGATCTAAATACAACAAAACACCTCGAGTAAGGAGTATTAGCAGTATGTAATCTTAAGAGGTATGGCAAAGATTGAATGTATAGTATAAAGGTGTGGATATTGGGGTGGTTCTTGTACCCTACTTTTGGCAGAATCGACTGATGACTCAAATAATTGCGAGAGTGTAACAACCGCAAACGTGTAACAATTGCGAAAGTGAAGAATGGAAAATATTATACTTTAAGATAGGTACCTATACAATAAACATTTCTAAACTTACCTTGTTGATTTCTCTCAGGGTTGATGAGCTTCTCCTCTATTCACTAGGTACCAAATCATTAACCTACTGATTCACTAACCACTCAACTCAACAACATTCACACAAGTATTTCCGTCACAACCAAAATCAGATTGATTGATAAGATATGCAACAAACTTTCCCCAGCTCTTTTTATTAGTTTTAAATCTCTTAAAAAAACATCATAGCTCAAACTCGCCTGGAGTCAGTAACCATATAAATCCATTATGAGATATGCAACAAAAGTTCCTGTATATTGTCTTGCTTGCTGCATCCCGAGGGCTTTTCAAAGGCATGATGATTTTAAGGCGATAATACTCAAAAGATTACGGAGTGTGATAAATTTCCCCGGAATGTGGTGTACGCCCTCCTCTCCCGAATTAATGACTGCGAAATTAAGAAGAGTGGAATATTATACACCAAAGATAAAAATGAGGTATTGTATCACATATATATACTATCCACCAAGTATATAGCTAGCAATGACTAAATTATCATCCACAAAGCAAATACCAATTTCCACCAATCTTGAAAAATATCGCTCACCAGCTCTCCTTTCCCAGACGAAATCGATGCACTGATAACATCTTAGTGATTTAGTCAAATATATAATATATTCTCAAATCTGCTCTGGCGGGAATAAATCACTTAGAGAATTCGATTAAAACTCCACGCATTATTCCGGGTAGTACTTCAGTATTTGATAGAGTAAGGTATGCGATATCCAAAGAAGGATTCTTATATTATGAGATCTTGCATTAACATCTATACCGGCTAATAAAGGTTGGAGCCGGAGACTAGTCGATACATCTGCGTCAAATTGCGACCTGCTGTTTGAATTACTGCTACTTGCTACTTGGGACACTGCCAGGTCGTGACTATATAAAGCCATAGGCAAAGATAGGCAGTATAACAAACAGACCAACACAAAGCTCATTGGACAGAGATTCATTGCATTATGGATGCCAGCCAGTCTTATTCAATATTTTCACGGGGATGACCCGTTGAATTCAAGACGCGACAAACTGCGTTCAGCGGAGTATTTCCGAGGCAAGTTTTCAACTGCACTACTTTACTTTACTCGGTATTTGAGAGTCCGTATGAAGCGAGTAGTTCGTCTAGAAGGAAGGACAAAATCTAGTTGTCGCGTCCGGTTCAGGGTCATGTTTCTTAAAGGAACAGCCCATTTATTTGCAAAGCTTCAATGGAAACTCTTCCAATCGATAATTGTGGGGTAAGAAATGAGCTATCATTGTGAGATGGGCTACATAGAGGTTTTTTTTTTAGGAAGGTTCCGGATTACATTGGGACTTGTAGGAAAAGTGACACCGCACAATCAATTATAATTGCGCACTTGCATATCGATACTTCAACATACTTCAAGAATACTAGAAACTCGCATTGGTCTTGAAATTGAGAGACTTGGATTGATATTGCGAATGTGAAACTCGGACTGTAGAATGTGAACTCAAAGGTTTCGGTAGGGGCTATTAAGTTTGTCGGAATTGTTGAGATATTGAAGAATAAAACCCTCCAACCACGATTTGTACAATCATTTCGAATGCTGGAGATCGCATAGCATCCTCCAAGTATGTCTCCTTGTACTTGTCGATGTAGCACTGCCTTTCCAGATTCACATCACAATCAACCAAATATTCTCCAAACCATTTTCATGATCGGCAACTGAGATTTTGTCAAAATGTACATTTTATTCACGCTGCAACGTGGAAAAGCATGCTTCATAACATTTTTCATGGAGATGCTTCATTCCTAGCTCATGATGCGACTAGACCATGTAAATAAACCCCATCCCGACCCGATGACGCAGAAGAATTGTTCAAAATCCTAAAAATATTGTTAGTCTTGCTCAATTTTTCGCAAAAATTCCCTCGAAGAGAAAACATACTGAGAGGAGTGAAGAACCATCTGTTCTTTCCTGATGTGTATCTCTCCTCCAATGCCTTCTTAACAGTCTTCTTTGCCTCCTCACGTTGGGAAACCTCCTTGAATGTGTCTGCGGAGACAACTCCCTTCAATCCCTCCAACTCGAGAGTGTAACGTGTTGGCATCAAGTGGTTGTAGTTGATGACCTTGATGAATGGCTTGACCTTGCTGCGCTTGGTTTGCTTGGCCTTGGACATACGGCGAGTGATTTGGGATGGGTAACGCTCGATACCGGCGACCAATGCGTGAGGGTATGGGTGGGACTTGTTGCCGGCATCCTGGGGTTGGATGATCACGACCTGCAATTTATTCCTCCATCAGCATATATTCCTCATAACTCCAATCTCCAAAACTCGTTCCTCGGAGTCGCGTCGATCATATAATTGCTGGATTGTTTTCGTGTATTCGAAATGAATGGTAAAGGATGAAAAATTACCTTCTTTCCGGCATATCTGCCTCTGGTGATAATGGCAACACGGCCGGTCTTGAGGACTATGAATTGATCAGGTTAGAATCTTCATGAAGTCGCGATCAATGAATTCGGGGTAAAACATACACTTCATCTCGACTGTCGTTAGTTGTCGAAGGGTTTGTCGTAGGCGTAGTTGATTCGAGGTTATTCAGAATTCTTTTCCATAAAATCTAGCTCAGTGCGAAAGAGCCCTCGCTTATCGTGTACACGTGATTGTGGCGCTGCTTTGATGTGGCTAGAGATGTGGCTGAATCAAAACTCCAATCAAGTGATGGGATAAATGATATCCGATTGATTGGTTCACAGAGTAACTTCGTTCCCATTGATACGCGCCGAGAAATTTTACCCGTGAAATTGTCTGTGCTTTCCCTTGTAACTTTACGGTTGCCCCGCCGCGTCCCCAGCCCCAGTTCAAAAGTAAACAAATATTAAGTCGGTACCTGACTTCTCTTGACTCTTGACTCTCTTGACCGCTGCGTTTTACTTTTATTATGGAAACTTTTAAACTTGCCTAATGAAAAAAAATATTCCCCCATATTCTCAATTCGCAATACCCAATGCCATTTGGCAATTACAATTAATACAATTCATAATCTGCTTGGCTTTTGCATAATTTGGACTTTGTTTCCATACTTTCTGCACGTCAATATTCCCGATTTTGTATCGCGACGTTCGTCGAGTACCTACTTCCTGCATCTTCTCCACAATATCAACATTCCACATAAACAAATTCCGGGGGATACATCCTCCACAATGCCTTCTTCAGAAAGAGAAGCCTCTCGTGATGGCGATAGACTTGCTCTTGTACACAGAAGTTCTGCGCATTCTATAGGTTCAATAGATTCTGGACGAGCAATTGTTCCAATGTAAGCTTTTATTTATGTCATCTATTGATGAACGTGATTCTAATCATACATTTACAGGTGGGATAGTTCTGATCCAGAACGTGCGCCTCCTCCACTTCCTATGAATCCATCGTCGCCGAATGTTTCCTCGCGAGGAACGTCGGCAGCCATCAAGTCCGCACATGCAGCGCTTACTGAAAGAGCTCGCGATAATACCTATAACATAACCATACCACCTCCGAAACGCCTCACAGAGCCATCTCCTGAACGTTTACTGATCAAGGGTGCTGCTCCCAATCACAAACGAATGCAATCGCTACAGAATGGCAATGTTAGAGATCTGAGTAGTTTCATTGAGAGCGGAACTTTCGGTCCTTTGAAGCCTCCAGAGAAGTCATCGACAAGACCTGCCACACCACACGCCAGCAAGGATTTCGGACTGGAGTTCCCAGAGAAATTTTCCGACCGAATGTCAGATAAGGATTCTGTTCGAGCTACTACACCCACCAAAAACCAGGCCGAATCACCTAGGGAAAGACGGAACTCGATGCATCTAAGACCTTCACTGCGCCGACCACAGCACAGTAGTATGTTTGGCGAGAATACTCCTCCTCAGTCTGCCACAATGCAGGCTCTTCACAATATGACGACCAAGGAGACAGATCCACCTCTGGCCAACGTCACCAATGGGTCTACTGCTTATTCACGGCAACCTCAAACATTCGATGCCATCTCAAATCAAATTCTTAGTCTCACCAGTATTTGTACTAGTCTTCAGAGGGAGATGGCGCAATTGAGTAGAAGAAGTAAGGATAACGCGACAGATCTAGTCAGCCTTAAAGAAGCGACGAATGCCAGGGATGAGGATATACGAAAGAGTCTCCGAGAATTAGTAACTGGTCTATCTGATGCTGGCTCCGAGCGCACATTATATGGAGGCAACAATCATTTCGCAGAGAGCAAGGGACGTGCATCACCATCCTCATCACGAAACTCGAAAGGATTTTCCCTTCCTCGGATCCCTAGCCCCAACAGTTTCGCTGCTTCGTTAGATCGAGAAACGTTATTATCAACTCCTTTCACGAGGGAACAAAGCCGAGAACATAGTAGCGACGCTGTTGCACATGCTGCTACTGTGGCTTTGCTCGAGAAGATACTTCGAGAGATGGGCACGAAGGAAGGACAGGAATTGCTAATATCTCGACTTACGGAAATAGCTGCGCAACTTGGCCGAGAAGGGATGTCGACGGCCAAAAAGCTAGAGGAGTTGGTAGAGTTCATCAAGAAGAACACTGAGATTTCTCAAGCTCTCATTGCCCATCACCAAAAAAATGGTGAAGGGGAGACCAGAGGACGTAAATATAGCTTTGAGGAGGATGCGCCTAGACTAGAGCTAGATTTTGACAGGCCACCTTCTGTCGCACAAAGATTAGAGGCTCTTGTTGCTAATGGAGCAGACAGGGAGAGGCGTAAGTCCCAGGGGACCAGTCGCCCAGGTGAAATACTGAGCGAAGATGTCCTTCAAGTTATACGAAGCCTTAAGGATAGCGTCGCTCAGGGTGGTGGGCTTACTGCTGAAGTCAAGGCATTGGTCCGAGAACTCCGTGGTGAGGTTTTGGGTATGGGAAGAGAGATTGGGAGGAAATTAGACCAGGCCAGTAAAGATGGAGTTTCCAATGGTGCCGATATCACTGGTGTTATTCAAAACGGTCTGGAGGAATTGAAAGAGCATATGAACCAACTAATTCGGGAAAGTCGTCGACAAAATTCGGCCTCTGCTGCCACGCAAAAGATCGACTACAAAGAAGTCTATAGCGTGGTGCGGTCAGCAGTAACGGAAAAATCTGAATCGAAAGAAGATATCATCGATGCAGTCAGGGAAGCGTGGGAAAATTATAAACCCGACATCGAGTTGCAGCATTTTGGTCTCGAGAGAGAAGAACTTTTGGCATGCTTAAAAGAAGGTATTCAAGAGTTTGCGCCTCAAAACGAACCAGGAGCAACAAGGGATGAAGTCTTTGCTGCAGTCATTGAAGGATTGAAGCATTTTACTCCTCCCCGAGTCGACTCTGAATCTCTTTCTAGAGACGAGATTCTCGATGCAGTTCGGGAGTGCCTTGAGGAGTTTGAGTTTCCCGCTGCACCAATGCCAGAGCCTCGTGAACCTGAAATTACCAGAGACGATATGCTCAATGCTGTCGCTGAAGGCCTTCGAACCTTTGACTTTTCTGCAAACCCAACGGCACTAAGTGCGGAGGTTCTCCAAGGGTTCACGCAAACTGAAATGATCCAAGTTGTTAGGGAAGGTCTTAAAGAGTTTGACTTTGCTGCTCTTGATCGCGATAATGATGGCATCACACGGGCCGATGTGGTGACGGCTGTTAGAGAAGGACTTCAATCATTTGGCCTTGCCAATCAGAATCGTGAGATTGACGGAGGTGTTACCCGAGATGATGTGGTAGGCGCAGTCATTGAAAGCCTACATACATTTGACTTTTCCGCCCACATGCCTCATCACAATGAAGAAGCCATTACTCGCAACGACATGTTTGAAGCTGTAAGAGCAGGCCTTGAAAGTTATGAATTCCCCACTTTAAGTAGAGAAGTGGGAGACAGTATTTCCCGTGCAGACGTTTTCGATGCCGTAAAAGAAAGCCTTCACAACTTTAACTTTAGTGCACTGATCCCAGCATCCGACCCGGATGAAAACGAAACGGGAATTTCTCGGGAGGATGTCTTTGAGGCTGTTAAGGATGGGTTACAAACATTTGATTTCGCCCTTACACGCGATGTTGGTGGCAACACTGGCATTAACCGGGATGACATCTTTGATGCTGTAAAAGAGGGTCTTCATACCTTCGATTCTGCTCTGACTAGGGACGTTAGTGGAAGCGGTAGCCTTACACGTAATGATGTGATGGATGCTGTCAAGGATGTTTTGTCCACTTTTGATTCCGCTCTTACCCGCGGAAATGCTGAAACTGGTGCAACTCGCGCCGAAGTTGTTGATGCAATGCAGGAAGTTATGACCAAGTTCCATGGCTCTACCATAACTCAAGGCCCAAGCCAAAGCATCACTCGTGAAGATGTTGTTGATGCTGTACAAGAGGTCTTACAAGGATTCAATTCAGCCTTGACCAAAAATGCCGGAGGTCATGCAACTCGTGACGAGGTTCTTGAAGCAATCAAAGTTGGTCTCAAATCACAGGAACCTATGGGTGGCATTACCCGGAATGACGTTCACGAAGTCGTCAAAGAAAATCTGCAAGGCCATCTTACTGGAAACGGCCTAACTCGGGATGAAGTTGTGGATGCTGTTCAAGAGGTCTTGACATCATTTGATTCCGCATTAAAAGAGGCTTCCCCAAAAATTACACGAGACGATATTCTCGGAGCAGTGAAAGAAGGACTTCAAGCCCACACATCCAACGTCACTCGCGATGAAATTCTCCAGGCAATCAAGGACGGCCTTCAATCGAAAGAACTGGCATCGACTCGGGAGGATGTTAATTCTATCACTCGGGATGATGTTTTCGATGCTGTGAAGAACGGATTTGAGATCCACGACATTGGTGGAAGTGTTACCCGCGATGATATTCTTGAAGCAGTTAAAAAAGCCAGTTTCACACGTGAAGATATACTTGATGCAGTTAAAGATGGCCTTCAAACCTTTGATTCAGCATTAACTAGAGGTGTCACTCCAACATGCACGAAGGCAGATGTGTTCGAGGCCGTACGAGTTGGTCTACAATCCCAAAGATTTCCTTCATCCGTCACACGCGAGGACGTTGTTGAAGCCGTTACAGATGGTCTTCAGACTTTCAACTCAGCCATTGTTAGCGTTAGAGAAGCAAATGCTAGCAAAGGAGATGTCTTTGACGCTGTCAAGGAAGGCTTCGAAACGTTCAATAACGCCCTTACCCTTGACATACCCGTGGGCGTCAGCCGTGATGACGTCTTGGATGCAGTGAAGGAGGGACTACAAACTTTTGACTCGGCGCTCACTCGAGGAAATGATGTCAAGGTTAACCGAGAAGATATCCTCGGGGCTGTCAAAGAAGGCCTTGAGAACTTTGATTTTACCGCTGCTAAGGCATCCACGGCATTAACCCGAGAACTTACAGAAAGCATTACCCGTGATGAAGTTATCCAAGCCGTGAAAGCAGGATTGGGAAACTCACCTCAGCCCGATGACAATTTCACAGCCCATGTTTCTGCACGTATACACGAAATCATGGAATCTATGCGAAACGAGTTCCAGGCAGTATCGGATGAAGCTAAGCAAAATGCTGCTACGAATGGACGAGACACCGAGAAACTTCTTGATGCAACTAAAGATGGATTTGAGAAACTCCGCTCTGATATTGAGGCTTATGTTGATCGAGCCTCGGACGTCACAGGTAAGGACGAGATTCTTGAGAACATGCGGGATAACTTCGCTACGCTTCGTTCCGAGGTGGAGGAACTTATCTCCAAAAGCTCAACTAGTGGCTTTGAGACTGTTAATGGAGAGCTTGAACATCTTCGAGGCTCAATAGCATCGTCATTGGTTCGATCAGGAGCAAGCGACGACAAGGATGAAATTCTTGACGCCTTAAAGGAAGGTTTCGATGGCATCAAAGCCAACATGGAAGCCTCACGGTCACGAGAGGACGAGGAAGATAGTATGCCAGGCACTGGAGAGATCATTGAGGCGCTACAGGATGGTTTCACTGTCCTGAAAACCGAAATTGAAAAGGTTGCCAACAAACCTGCTGATACGACTGTCAATCATGAGATCCTTGACACACTTAAGCGAGGTCTAGAAATCGTCCGAGCCGATCTTGAAGTTCTTAAAGAAAATAAAAAGAATGAGCAAGCCATGGCGGAGAATTCTGAGCGTGCTATAGTCCCACTTACCGAAAACCTATCCCGTAACGACGTTGAAAATCTGGAAATGCTCATTACACAGCTTGGCATCAAAGTAGCGGCTCTGGAGTCTATGGAACCGCCTAAGCCACAACTAGCTCCTGGCTCTGTGACAAAAGAAGATTTGGCAGCCGTCGAGGAAATGCTTAGGAATGTTCAAATTAAAGTGGATAGTGTTGTTGCACGCGAGGTCATTCCCGAAGAAGATAGAATCAAGAAAGAGGACCTTGATGCTATTGAAATTTTACTTCACAATACAAAAGCCAAACTTGATGAAATTGATCCGGAACAATCTGCCAAGAAGGAGGATGTTGAGACCATGGGCGTGTTTGTTGTTGAGGCCCGAGACGGTATTAATTTGTTGACTGAGCAACTCGAGGATGTCCCTAAGAAAGATGCCATTAATTCGATTGAAACTGCAGTGCGTGAGGTTTTGGTTGGTCTTGCAGAGA
The DNA here is from genome assembly GCA_025389085.1 of Sclerotinia subarctica. NCBI lineage: Eukaryota > Fungi > Ascomycota > Leotiomycetes > Helotiales > Sclerotiniaceae > Sclerotinia > Sclerotinia subarctica. Next base: position 183,250 of record QRFI01000013.1, read on the forward strand.
TAAAAGAGCAGGTCAATACCGAGTTCAAAAGTCTTGACAAGGTTACCAAGACAGACGTTGAAGCTGTCGAATCTGTATGTCTCGATATCAAATCTGCTATTGAGCAAACCGTCGTCCCAGAATTTGCAGCTTTAGCCACAAAAGATGAGGTCAACGCACTATGTACCTTGGTCAAGGAAACCGCAGGCCGAATTGAAATACATGCAACCACGAATGCTAAAGCTTTCGAAGAACGACAAGCGGAGACTGTTGGTGTTAGCGAGCGTGTCACAGAAGTCAAGTCTTTCCTCATAGAATTCAGGGACGCAGTTAAAGAAAAGCTTGATGAAGGTAAAACCAATGTCGAGACTGTGCGCACATTCCTTGAAGGCCTAGGGGAAACTATCAATAAAAATGGCACCATCTCCGAAGATTTACAGGCAATGTTCCATGCTATGACAGAAGAGTTTGAAAAGACTAATGCTGGTATGGTTGGATCTAAGCTCGAGACTGACGAAAAATTCCAACAAACCTGGGATAAAATTGATTCGCATTTCGAGGAGAAATTCACTGAAATAATTACCAAGTATGATGAGCTCCAGAACTTCTTAGAAGAAAGAGCTACAGCTGGTGTGGAGAAAACTACAGAAGTTGAGGCTAATATCTTGAGCACAAAGCAAGTGGCTGAGGATGTCAAACTTCTACTCGACACATTAATAATTGCTGTGGCAGAGTCTGCCGAAAAGATGGAGGAAGCTTCAAAAACAGTCTTTAACCGTGTGGACGAAACCTTTATCAAAATCGAGGAAACACACGCCGATGCTAAAGCCGAGCACCAGCTTACACGTGAGCAAATATTGAAGACTTTGGGTGTTGTCGAAGGAGTTCAGGGAACTGTGACAGAGTATAATCCGCAGATTCTTGCATCGATCAAAGATGTTCTCAACATGGCCGTTCAGCAGTACGAACATTCTAAGACTTCAGTGGAGACGATCCAAAAGAAGATTGACGATATTCCTCCGCCACCCGAGATTCCACCTCCTGTTGAGTTTCCAAAATACGATGACACACCTGTTCACGAGAAGCTTGATAAGCTAGCTGATCACGTACAAGAAGCCGGAAAGTCGATAGCACAACTGGAAATGCTTGAAAAGTTACAAAAGCAAATGATGGCAACTGCTGCAGAAGTTTCCCAGTTTGTCTCCACTCAAACTCAAAGAATTGCAGACGACCATGAGAGTAAGGAGCAGGCTGCCGCAGAAGCTGCCATTGCTCTCGAGAAACGCCTAGGTCAGAAGGAACAAGTTGAAGCGTCAATTGCTTCGCTAAAAGGGGAAGAAAGGGTTTTGAAAGATTATGTTGCAAAGCTTAAAACTGACAAAGAAGATTTGATCCATCAAAAGATGCGACTTGCCTCTGATGTCTCTAGTTTGGAGACAGCCTTGAGAATTCGCCGTGAAGAATTGCAGGAAATGGAAGAAAGAGCCGAAGGACTTGAAAGACGTATCCTTGAAGGAGTCATTGATCAGTCTCGAGCTCTTTTACTAGCAAAAGGTAACAGGAAAGTTGGTCGAGATCCTATGAGCCGCAAGCGGGTTTCTACTCAACGCAATTCAACGGCTCATTCTGTCGCCTCGAGCGTCGCATCGAAAACTCCATCGATAACCCAAGAAGCCATCAATATCGCTATGAAAAATCGCTCTCCAACTAAGGGGCCTCTTGCCAACCAAGCCCAGCGACGTATTCTTTCCCTAAGTCAAATCAACAACAACCTTCCCGCTGGCAATTTTAAACGCAGCCACAGTGTAAAACAATCAGGTGGTACGACGCCACGCAAAACCAGCTGGGGAGGAGCCCCTAATAAGACTCGCAATTATGGGGAATTGAACAAGGAAAATCTGGCATTGAAAGAATACGAAGACGAAGATGAAGAAAATAAAGAACCGCTTGATCATGATAACGTGGAAAGAAATGGACATGAAAGTGATTCAAATACGATGAGGAGAAGTAGTCATGGGACTACTGTCATTACAGCCAATGGTGGTACGGATAGGGGTTCGGAATACGCGGAGAGTATAGATGGAAGTAGAGATGCCAATTCGGAGTCGGACTATGAAACGGAGACGGATTTGGGAACAAATAGTCATTTGGGAACCGAAAGTGAGTTGTCGAATAGTAGTGCGGGCCAGGAATACAATCCCGTGGTTTTGTACGAGGGAGAGGTCGCTTAGTTGACGATGAGATGAAGCGTGGATATCAATGTGAGAACGAACAGTGTTGGATTTATAGGGGTAGGAAGGAGGTTTCTCTTGTTTTGATTGATCGAAAGTTTACTAAAATAAACGTTTAATTCTTGTATCTTTCTTGGTTTGCGTCGGGGAACGGGGTGGAAATTTTCTTCGTTTTTTTGGTTCTTTGCTAGGAAGCGAAGGGAGTGGAAACGGGCTTGCGGCAGGACCTACTTATACCCATGCGGGTTTCTTGATGAAGTCCTGAAGTTTTTTGATTGTACTTTTCTTCATTTATTTTTCTTTTAATGAATAGCGTTTTAGCGATTAGTATATTTTATTTATATTTTTGTTGTTTGTGGTTCTTTTTCATTATTTTTCAGAGATTCCCTTGGGAGGTAGGTATACACTAGGTAGTTAGGTAGTTAAGTAGCAGTAGTAGTAGTATTAGTACATTTTTTTCTTCTCAGCTCTTCTCGTGTTATCTCGTCTGGTATCAATCATTCATTGCATGTGAGTAGCAGATCTGTGAGTCTGTCCCATGAAATGTCTTAGCCAATAATCCGATCAAATCCCAAATCCTAGATACCAACCCATCACTCGCTATTCTCTAACTCCCCAATCTCTACTCCTTCTTCAGAACCTTCCTCCCACCCATCCAAGGCCACAGACATTCAGGAATCCTAACCTCCTTCCTCTCCTCATCCCAACCATTCTCCATAATCGCAGCCACAACTCTCGGCACCGCAACAGCCGTCCCATTAACGGTCCACGGAAACGCAACTTTACCCCCATTCGCAGCAATATCCACTTTTGTCGCCAATCTCCTACTCTGATAATCCCCACAGATGCTCAAACTAGTAACTTCGCCCCATCCATCATCCCTTTCCCTACGCGAAGGAAAGAAGACTTCGATGTCTATTTTCCTCATGGCTGAGGCGCCTAGATCCGTAGATGGCATTTCGAGGATTCGACAGTGCAGGTTGAGGGAGGTAAGGATTTCGACTTGGAGTGAGAGCATCTCGTTGAAGACCTCGGTTGTGGATTCCAGGGTGGGGAGCGTCCAGGCGAACATTTCTACTTTTGTGAATTCATGCACGCGGTAGAGGCCTTTTGTGTCGATGCCGCGTGCTCCTGCTTCGGCGCGGTAACAACGTGATGTTGCGATTGTTTTTAAGGGGAGTTGGGATTCGTGGATAGTACTATCTGCTTTCATGCCTGCTAGAGGAATTTCCGCGGTTCCTGCTAAGGAGTAGGTTGGTTTTCCGCTTTCGGAATCGGAGGGTGTCTGCGCAATGGAATAGATTTGTTGTTCTCCTGATTGGTCCCGCGGTTGAAATCCACAGGCGGATGCGATATGCGAGTAAATCATTGTGGGGGGAGAGACTATAGACCATTTTTTGGAAAGGGCGAGTGAAAGAGAGTATTGGATTAGTGCTTGTTCGAGGAGCGCCGCGCCGTTGAGTAAATAGTACCAGCCCCAGCCGGAAGTAGTGGCTGCGGAAGAGAAATCGAGAAGATTCAATTCGCTGCCTATGTGGACATGAGAACGCCATACTCGATCGGAGGAGGATAGGCTGGGTTCCGGGTGTTCGTTAATGGTTCTTATCACTTTTGGTTCTGAACCACGCGGGGTGGAATCAGATGTAAGATTTGGGATGGCGGATGCGAGGATATTGATTTCTGTCATGAGGGCAGTCTCCGAAGACTCGATTTGGGAGATTTTATCCTTCAGACTTCGTGCTTCGGCGATTATCTCTTCTTTAGAGAGTGCTCGTAAACTTTGCGCTTCTTCTGAATCATCATATCGTAATGATTTCGGATTTGCCAATTGAAGCTTTAATTTATTATTCCTTTCTCGTAACGCTCTCCCATCGCGTTGATGTACGTGCCATTTTTCGAATAAACTTATTATTTTGGCTGGATATGTAGATTGAAGTTTGTAATTCCTCTCTATACAGCTCTTTTCGTATAATTCGGGATGGGTTCGTATGTGTTTGATATCGATTGATTGTTTGGGCGCTATGGAGGGTTTAGGTATTTCGGAACGTAATCGTGGAGAGACATGATAGAGACGACGAGGAGATGAGCGCGTGAGGGATTGGAATTGACATTGTAAACATGTGAAGCGTTTGCTGCTTGACATTTTGGATAATGAGGGGAAGAGGATGGTGGGATGATATTATTTTTTGGAAGCTTAGGTAGAGCTAACGAAACTAGAACTATGGTCCGAGCTCATTATTGTCAAAATAAAAATGCGGGGTTCTATTCGGCAAAAAGATTTTCCATGTTCCTAAACCAAAAGTCCGCAACAGCTAACTACAAGCAAAAAAATTTAGCAAAAGAAAGTTGAATCGAAAAAATGATAAAGTAATCGGGCTCAAACCGATCTTACTCAGGGTAACTCCCTACGTAGGGCTCGAACCTACAGCCTCAAGATGGATTCGCAGATAGAAACTAATTCTACTTAGAAGTCTTGCGCGCTACCATTGCGCCAGCAGGGAAATCATGAAGATTTCTTATCAGGTTGATGGGGAGGTATGTCTAATTTGGTTACTTATTTCACCACACTTAGACTCGCATGCTTTACACCGCTTTCATTCTGCCACTCACAACTTAATCTAACCGACGAACACCAAAACAAAAAGCTTAAGGGATTATTAGAACATTGAGATTCTTTATAGGGCTTTCAAAATTCTAAGCATTAGGTATCCAACCATTGGACCCGAATCGAAATATCCAAAAGTGTTTTGAGGCCCAGTGAGATTTTGGTGTTCGGCATCTATGAGCGGTCTGGCGAATTTGACATTTTCTTGGTAATTCTCTACCGATATCCAAAGCAGCTAAATAACTTGCCTACGTTGCCTGGATAATATAGAATTCAACATCACTCCATCTGAGCATCTGCTCAATGATGGACTTCTTTTCTTCGTTTGCTTCATAACCTGGACACATGATAGTAGTAAGATGTGGGTTTAGTTATTTTTGAGACGGAAGAAAGCCTTTTCTTTTCAATCCTCCTGATGTTTCCTTTTTCTAGGATCCCTCCTCGTGATAAGTTTGGCATGCTTTGGGAAGTGTGAGGGACTAATTTTCTGTTAATTTTCTTCATCTGGCGGAAGGAAGCATGCCCATGCCGCGTGGTAAGAGCCAGGTTTAATGTCATAGGTCTCATATTTGAATGATAATGCAAGTGAAGGCTGTGCCGCATTTTATATTAATCCAATGCATATCGCCTCGGGAATATATTGTTTTGGTGACTGTTGGGTCTATGTTGGTGGTAATGTGGATGGTCCCATTAATAGCTTGATAAAGCATGAACAAAAACAAGCCTGGTAGCCTATATTTAGTCTGATTGGTTGATAATTATCTATATACGGCAGATGTACTGTTGGCTCATGTAGTAAGTCAAATGGAAGCTCTCAAATTGTAAATCTTATCCAGAACCAAGCACCAGGTAACTAGGCACTGGAAAGAAGGCAGACAGGGCAAACTCCGGGCTTTCATATGGTGTCCCAGTTCAGCACGCTCGATATCCATCTTCTCAGAAGTATCTTTCCAACCAAAATCTTGTACCAAGCCTGTGTCAAAAGATGTTTCCACTCGGGGGCATGAATGGATCATTCAGAATTCAGCTGCTTGGGTTTGCTAATGCCTTATTTGTTATACTTATTACTACATTTTTGATAAAACTTTATCGAGTCCAAAGCTTCATTCGAGGACTCCAAAAGCAAGGCTTTGTACGTTTGAACTTCCATAACTAATGAACCAAGTAAATCTTTAATCTGAATGTTAGCTAACCAATCCTAAAGCCTACGCCTCCGCATCACTGGTTACTTGGACACATACCTCTAAGTGCAAGCATCATTGGCGGTCTTCCTCCATACGCCCATGGCGTCTATGTTGGAGACCAAATTCGGCAGAGATATCCTCATCTCGATAGCGCCTTTTATCTCGACAATTGGCCCCTTGCTGCCCCAATTCTTGTCGTGCTCAAGCCGGATATGATGTATTAATTGACTCAAGTAAACCAGATACCAAAAGACAAAGGCATTCGTGCTTTTCTGAAGCCTTTGACCGGTGAGTCTGATTTGGTTACTTTGGAAGGCGATATCTGGAAATATTGGAGAGCCATATTCAATCCTGGATTTAGTGCTGGTCATGTGTCAAGTCTTGTTCTGGAATGATTGAAGAAATCAAGATATTTAAAGGCCTGCTAAGGAAGCATGCTGAGGATGGCCAGATGATTTACCTTGAGGAGGCTGGTTTAAATCTCACAATTGTTATTATTGGCAGAGTTGCAATGTAACTTAATAATCCTTTCCTTCTGGCCATTGACCAATTCTAATGATCCTCACTAGGGATCATAGCTTCCACAGTCAAACCACCTACAACGACATGACAGCAGCCTTACGAAGGCAACTACTGTGATGTACAACAGGCATGAACATTGAGCTCTTGGAGTATGTAAGTATGTAAATATCTTTCGTCCATTTGTGCATGCATACAACACATGGAGAATGAACCGTTATCTTTCACGAGAACTCAACAAACGTTACCGAAGTATTAAAGGTAGCGAAATTCAGAAAAAGGACAAATCAGTTGTGGATCTAGATTTGAAAGCGTATTTTGCGGAAAATCCTTCAGCAACCGGCATTGATAAAAGTTTCCAGATTTCGCCAAGGCGCAAATAAATTATTCTTTTTTGCCGGCCATGACACTACCTCTGCTGGTGCCATTTTTACCTATCATCTGCTTTCCCAACATCCGGAGGTACTGGCGAAGGTTCGGGCTGAGCATATCGAGGTACTAGGGGCCAACCTTGCGGATGCTGAGGCTGTCATTGCTTCTAAGCCACAACTCTTGAACCAACTTACCTTTCCTATTGCCGTGATTAAAGAGAGTCTCCGCATATACCCTACAGTCGCCGCCCTCCGCGATGGCCAGCCAGACTTCCATTTAATTGGAGACAACGGTCTTCGTTTACCAACCAACGGGACGATAGTCTGGGGCGATCACTATGCTACCCACCACAATCCCGCCTACTGGCCTCGACCCGAAGAATTTCTTTCAGAACGATGGATTGTACCAGAAGTCCACGAGCTCTACCCTCCGAAAAATGGATGGCGGCCATTTGAGCGCGGTCCTCGAAACTGTATTGGTCGGGAAGTAGCCATGACAGAAATTAAACTTATGCTCGCGTTGACGATTCGAGAGTTTGGTTTCAAGGATGCTTACGAGGAGTACGACGTCATGAAGGGCAATCCAAAAGGGTTGAATGTTAATGGGCAAAGAGCATATATGATGCGTCGAGGAGGACACCTAACAGACTATTACGCAAGTAAAGTAGCTTTTGCAAGGTAGAGGAGTTCTATCTAGAGGAAGCAAATTGTATTATTTATGGGGAATCCATCAAAAACATCCTGAACAATCTTGTATGCTCGAGTAGTTCTAGAACGAGATATGACAGCTTGAACTCAAGGTACCTGTTACAAGACATAGCGCAATATTTTCATTCCGAAATCAACCACGTTGATTGCGAAATAAGCTAGCTCATTGCTCAATACACATTGTTCAGATGAAGGTTAGGCTATTCGCAAATGAACTTAGCTCATCCAAAAGTATTTTTCCTACTCTATCGTACTCATTCAACCTCATCGTCACCCCAACCTCATCGTCGCCCCTCCGATACCTGTTTTTTCAATCTCATTGTGGCTTTTCCTTAAAAATTATTTAATTAGTATAGAAATTATAGATTTTGAATCTTTATAAGATTTAAATTCTTATAGATTTGAATCTATATATATAAGCTTTAATTCCCTTAATCTTGAGGTTGAAAATGTAGGTTGGGGTGACGATGAAATTGAAAATAAAGATGGGAACGACGATGAAGTTGTGAATGACGGTGGGGGTGGAAATGAAGATAAAATCTATTTATCAATGAACGAGTATATCAAATTTATCATTTTCATATGAATTTAGTTCATTTGTGAATACCGTCGCTTTTTCCTATTTCAATATCAACTAGCTCATTTCGCAACGTAGTACATTTAGGGATGAACTAAGTTGATTCCGGAATCCCCATATTGCGCAATGTCCCGTAAAATATCCATCCGCAGATTGGAATCAACGTTTCAAAAGAACAACGCTCTAAACCCTACTAAGCTAAGAATAACAGAGAATGCGAGTCTAGCACCGCCGTCATGGCCTTAAATTCTCACCGAAAGACAGGTACGACACGATTTGTGGCTTCGCTGTAATGGTAGTGCACGTGTATGTCTTAGGACAAACATTTCGAAACGAGCAATGTTTGACAGGTGAGGAGCCTTTAGAAATTGATCCAAATTTCTATAGTCTTACTGGGCAATGGCCGATGGGAAGGTGCTTTTGAACTCGAAGAAAGCTCCATCAAAGCCGTGCTAGCACCGAGATTTAGCTAGCTTCGATGTATGGAATTCAACTTGCTGTGTGCTGTGTAGAGCTTCAAGCACAAAATGAGCCAGAAATTCTCTTATTCGAACAGGTGGAAAGCCTTTGGACCTTCATTGCAAGAGAGCGATAGAGTAGGACGTACCTAAGTCTGATGAGAAACGTAAGATTTTAAAAAAATTCCAACTCATGCAGGCAGATTTATACTCAAACTCCTCACTGAGCTATGATGAACACCCTCAACATGACACAACTAGTATCATTATATCGCACAGAAAAGCTAGCAGAGCATGAATTATATCATATAAATGAAAAATTTACTTTGAATTGGTGATAGGCAAACTCTTCTTCTTGAACCGGCCTTGCATCCAGCATCTATACATCTTTAGTTCCTTGGCTCTATTAACCAGTAACCTTCTATCCACGCCTAAATCAATTATATCGAAGCCACACTCTTGTTCAATCACTGAGGCATTGCCTTCAGCGTCTGACTCGGGAAGTTTTCCGGTCCAAATGTTGACCAACTCGTCTTTCTCGAAGAAATATACCCGAGTTCCATCCCCTCTGATGTAAAAATTCTCTTCCAGATAACGACCTTTTTTGAAACGCACTTGAGCTAGATCACCGCGGCCGTAATCCCGAAATAGAACATCACCACCTGGTTTGAGGACTTTGAAGATATTTTGGACAGCCCGATTCCATTGGCTGGGGGAAAGTGCAGAGAAGATAAAGATCATGATCACAACATCGACACTACTTTCTTTCAATCCTGGGGGAAGATCATCGCCAGCAGCATCCCATACGTCTGCTTGTATATTCTTGGTGTCATATGCTTCGTTCGCACGTATCACTTCCACTGCTTTCTTGGAGAAATCGCAAGCATGGATTTTCAATTCAGGATTTTGATTATGTTTTAATATTGGATAAGCAGTGTTACCTGCGCCAGCACCAACTTCCAGGATGGTAACTGGTCCATAGGTTGGCTCCGTCACTTGAGAAAGGATAGGAAATTCTTGTTGAAGCCATTTGCGGTCTTTGAAAAAATTGGCAGTGTTATTTTTATAGAAATTATTCCACCATTTTGCGGGATCGGAGTTGAATCTATCTGAAACAGGTTGTTAGTTGTTGATAGGAACAAGCCATGAAAAATTTTAAGAATTTGAACTACAGTCAGATAGGAGCGAAAGACATTGCTATATTTGTATCGTTCAAAGGCTAGTAACCTCAGATGAATTATGTTTATCGTCATAGTAGCGCTGTACCAAAAGGATGACACAGTGTTTGTGGGGTTAGAGAGAAGTAAAAAAAAAAACGTACTTTTGTCAAATTCCGACACAGGAGCTTCGCGCTGCTTTGCGTATTGTAGTTCTGCATACTCCTTGTAAGTATCATCAGTCTCGACGTGGTCCCATGCATTGAACTCGAAGACGTTATCTTGTTCACCGAGATATCGAGAACCAAACTGAAAGGGGTCTGATCTTTTCATGTTGTTTTCTGGATTATGAGAACGATGGGGAAGTTCCGGGCGATCAGTAGCAACTGATGACTCAGGATCCTGGATGGTCAAGGAAGAAATATCCTCGACGGCAACAGTACCTTCGTTATTCGATGGAATGTCTTCCTTAGACATATTCAGCAATGAGAAACTTTTGGAATTAAGTTATGGTAATGTTCGAGTGCGAGGAAGAAACGAAAGATTATCAGGTAGAAAATTTATTTTATCGATGCGATTACTAGTGTATACGCTTGTAGTGTTACGGAAGGCGGTGATTTATTCTGCCAAAGGACTTTGCCACTTTTAGCTATTTACTTCAGAGGCTTCCAAAAAAAAGTTGAGCTCATTGATAAGGGAGGGGGCTTGACAAAATCGAATTTTTTATGAGAGGTGTGAATAATGGTATGTATTCTTAGATCGCATGGACATTAGTCCTGAAGAACAGGTGCTGATCATCATACAGGATTCAAAATCTCGAATTGCGCAAGAAAAACTTGCAGGGCTTGAGAAAACTTCAGCGCCATTTGAGGAACAAATACGAGAAGCTGGAAAATTTGTTGATATCGATTTAGACAAGGTCGCAACCATATTGGACTATCAAAAATACGAAGAGAAAGCATTCAAGAAGAAATGCGCGGCTGGCTCATTTCATGGTAGAGAGGAATGGCTTTTGCGATGGCTTTTGAAGAAACTCCAGTCGCCAAAGGATAAAACTCCAAGGTATATCATAACGTTGTACGTTGAGATCATAAGCTAAGAATTGGCACTTAGGATTACACCGTCATCGTGGCATCTCTTCCGTTTATTGTTAAATGCGATCCCGCTGGCGAATACTGCACGCATGCTTACCGATAAGAAGTTTATCGCAACCCTACAGCAGACATTGCAAGAAGCACAGGAGATCAGAGATGTCGATGAACCTTGTGTGGGAGCACATGATGATTCAATGTCAGGGTCAGACTCGAGAGAAACGTCCATCATCTCGAAGAAACGCAAACGAACGGGAGAGCTGGTTACACACACGTATCATGGCCCAGCCAAGGGGCTGAGAGGCTTAGTTATGGCAATTCATACTGCCATCCATAGTATTGTTCGATCTACCAAAGTTTCTTTCTCGCAAAGGACAACAGGCAATGGTAGAAGCACAGCATTCACCACGGAATATATGCGAGCGGTCGTACGAACCACGCCTGAAGCGTCCGCAATAGTCCTAGGTTCTTGGATGTCTCTTTGCCAAACAATTCTAGGCCAAGAAGCTGGCCCAGCTATATCCTCTCATTTACTGTCTCCATTCGTCGACATCTGGGACTACCGTGTGGTAGGAAGCGAAGATCTTATGCAATTTTCTCTTCATTGTTCGGAACCTTTGCTAGCATTGTTGAAAAGGACGAAGGCAAATACAGCCACAAGAGATTGGCAGACGACTTTGGAGAAAGTTATTGCTCGCAACATTATCATTCCTTCGAAAGCGAATGCTGGAGAGAAGCAAGATTCCACTCTATTGCAAAACTTAACGAGAGTATTAGTCTTGCAAGATGTTGCTAATGCCCCTATTCTTTTCGATGTTGCAATTCGGTCTTTGCAGCCCCATGGAGACCGCCGAAGACGGCCAGCAGACAATTCATGGCTTCAGATTGTATTTACCATATTAAAAGCTGCTATGCCTCCCACTAAAACAAGGGCGCACAATCTTGCCATTCGCGAAATGCTCCAGAGCTGTATCCAACACGAAGTTGACCTTGGCCTCAATGAACTACGAAGTCTGGCGGCAGAGTATGTCATACCTGATGGAAACACGGATTGGAAGCTTTTGGAAACTATGATGAAACTCGATGCCAATGTTTTCCTCATCCCTGATGATGAAAAGGATTTGCTGAACATTGTACTGGAGAGAATTACCAGCATTTATTTCGACAAATCCTGGTCCGAGCAATCTCAACATATTGTATCTGAAATTGTCGTTCCTTTAATGCATGAGTTTGCAAAAGCTCGTGATTTATCCGGTTTCGTGCGCCACTGGTACACTCAGCTTGTCAAGTTCGAGCATAATCGAAAGGACGATGCAATGTTCACGGCAGATGCTTGCTGTGCTTGGGAGGATGAAGCATTACAGATTGAGCTTTCCAAGCTCCTTGAAAATTCATTGACTGTCCAACAAATAGTACAGCTAGTTGATTGGTTGGCCGTAGAGACTGCAAATGAGCCCGAAGCCGTGGTTACCGTTCTTGATGCCATTGCGAACTCAATTACAAGAGAAGATGTTGTAGATATCATTGGAACACGTCTAAATCATGTGATTTTTGACAACGGAAATTTCGGCACAGTGGACGACAGATACAGCTGGCGAGCCTGGAGAGTCTTGACTAGATCCTTCCAATGGATGCAGCCTCCTCATTTGGATGAAATTACCGATCTATGGGAGCAGCAAGCTAGCCCGTTCAACATATTATCCTCCCAAACCTTCAGTCATAAAGGATTAGATAATTTGGAAATCTTTCGATGTGCATGCTCAGCTTGGAATGCAGCTGAAAAAGGGTCGAAATTAGAAAGTCTTGCATCTCCGGTGGTTTTACGTTGTCTTTCACATCTAGGTCCTTCTGTTGATGCCTTGATTGATCGAAAAGGGGGAGACATTGAAGAATGGCCGGTTTATCTCAACGTCTTGTCACGAGGAGCCCAATGGGCTGCATGGTCATTCTATAATTGCATATTTCAAGAATACCCCCGAGTCCTCGAGTAAGTACTTTTAAAAACTCCAATGCATAAAAAGAACCTTGAATTAACGAAATTATAGACTGGGCCTAAACCTACAAGACGATGTGTTCGCTTTGCTTCTAAAAAATGTCGTTTGGATAGCTTCTTTGGCCACAAACGCAACAGTCGATCATGTATTGAACCATGGAGCATTCGCCGCTTTGTGGTTTGGAGTTTTGCGTCAAGATTGTGTACTCAATAACTCTAATGTCATAAGTAAGTCACTTCTTCACACTAGCAAAAATCAAGATTTTCGCTAACACATTCTAGGTCGTTTCATTGATATTCTCTTGGACTGTCAGACCCAAGAAAAAAATCCTCTTCTCGCTACTCCTACATGTAATCCGATAGTTGTTGAATCTCTAACAAAACTTCCACTCGAGGTTTTCAGCAGAAGGCATAGAGAGCGTACTATGCAAAGTTGGTCAATAGACGTCTTGGCAAAGTCCCCTGAGTGTTATCCTGCTGTGCTAGCACTGAAATTGAAAATTATGCATCGCCCTACATTCTACAAGGTTAGTACAATTAACAGAACCGTCAACGTTGCTAACTTGGTAATAGGGCATGAAATATAAGGATTTCGAAGAAGTCGAGAAATTAACCAAGAAAATCGGGTTCGAGGAAATGCCTAAACGATTTGAAACTCTCTTTACCTCAAAAGAGCTTGTTAAGTTAACTTTGTCGTATGTACTATTTGCAGTATTATCATTCTAGTCCGTTACTAACTTTCAATGAAATTAGCCATGTCACCAGTAACTTGGATCAGCCTCAAAATCGCACTTACATCTTAGACGCCATAAGTTATTTCCATGATAAACTTTCCAAGCTTACCAATGACGAGAAGAAATCCAAGGGCGAGAAGACTTTACCTTTTATCTCCACATCAAACTCGCTATTTAACGTCCTTATCGCCAAATCAAAACAATTGCATGATCTAGCTATTATCAGCAACGAAGACTTCACAAAACTTTGCACATCCTTCAGGCAATTCCTCCTTGTTCATTTGCAACATCGGCTGAAACATAAACCCAAGACGGATGAGCTTGGAAGCCACAGGGATGGTTCATTATCGGTCGTTGTCATTCTTCAAGCTCTCGAATCCCTGAGCGTGGATTCATCATCACTTGAAGCTTTCGCCGCAGACGGCCAGGCATACATTACGAAGCTGAATAAAGGCAATCCAGAAGTGGATTATGTACGCCAGCTTTTACCCGAATTTTTTGCTGCTCATGTATTGAGCAATGAAGATGGAATCCTCCATAACCCTTTGGAAGCTTTTATTAATACTTCTGCTGGGAGAGCTGGCATAAAAAAAAAGATGGAAATATTGACTACTGGAATGAACAACACAGAAAAGCTACAGCTGGTGCAACATTTAATTGGCGAGGACTTGATTGGCCTTACCCAGCTTGAGAAATTGGTAGCTGTCAAATATGTTATTGGCGCCTGTGAGAGTATGTTTAATATGCGTTGACCTCTTGGTGATTATAGCTGACGCATCACAGATATAGGTTACGAATCTACTGATGTAAACAAAGCGCGAAGGCCACTGGATCTTTGTTTGGTATACGATTTATTATGCACCCAAATAACCAAAGCTCGTTCATACCGAGTGTTTGCCTTACTGGAGGAAATTATGGAGATGATGCTAAAGACGAAGGCAAGATTCCACATTTGATGGCTTTCAGAAAATGCGACTAACAAATTTGCAGCGTCGTGCACTCTCCCAATGGTCCGTTGATCGTACTCTTGCTATAATTGCCATAATATGCTCCAGCAAAGGACCTTCTCTCCGTATCTCTCAAGCCAGCAATATCTTTATCCGTCTCTGTACATTAATGAAAGCCGTTCTTACTAACCACCGCTTCCGCCTCGAGGGACATCTCCATTGCGTTATACAAGTTCTACAACCTCTTCTTCGTTGCCTCTTCACGGCCCACTCACACACCTCTAAGAGGCTCCTTCAAGCATTTGCACCGGCTCCTTGGCTCCCACAAAGTCAATCATCCACCAATTCCACCTCATCAAATGCTCTATCGCCGATAGCCGCCGAGGCTTTCACACGTCTTCTCACCCTCATCTGTGATCCCACGCCCAATTCTATCTCCCATTCATCGATGAATAATCTTACATCTGCTGTGTCTAAAGCTAAAAAGATTGCTGGCCAACATATGCACATTATACTTCAAACATACATAAAATTCAACCTTGAAATGACGATGAAGCCTGAAGTTAGGGCTGCTATGACACCCGGGTTGTATGCCATCTTTGGATGTACTGATATGGAAGGACGAAAGGCTGTGGTTGATGGGCTGGATTCAAGCGCGAGGGCAGTCTGGGGAACTTTGTATAGAGATTGGGCTCGATTTGGAAGATGGAAGGGTGCCTAAGTATGATACACAGTCGGGATTTCATGAGGAATAAGTTGGGTTCAGTTGACATGTAGTAGAGTTCACATATGACGAGGCGATAGATAATTATATACCATGCCTGGATTAAAGCAATGCAACTGTTTAAAGATCCAAATATTCCAGATCCCTCTAATAATTTGCTTTTGCCTATATCGCATAGGACCTCATTAATGATACACGCCTCCAATTTTACAGCTATGTCGTGTTATTATGGGCCAAATAACTTAGTATATCTCTGGCACACTGCTTCTAATACTAAGTTAGCTGGTTTCATACAATTAAGAGACTTATAAGTAGTACAATATACAATTGAACGAACCATGATCTCACATTCCAACTATTGTGCACGCCCTCTGCCTGTCATCCATACACAACTATGCCCAAGCTTCACCGCTCTCCCCCAAAAACTTCTGCGCTTCCCTCCAACCGTACACCAACTACCTATTCACTCATCCATCAATCATTCACCGTCATAGCGAAAGCACCCATTATATAGTCGCACAGCCTTTCCCCTCTATCAAAGCAAGCAAATACTCTCTCTCTGGATCCCTCTGGCTCTCTTGGCAAGTCCCCGCTTCTCGATCTCTTCTAACATTCTATAGAAAACAAAGATAATCGGACAATACTGTGCGTGACATGGCGTCATGGTGACGAATTAACTCGATTCCTTCCTTCCCCCACCCTTTCCTTTCCTTCACAGCCATCCTGCCAAAGACAAATAGATAATAATATTTCAAAGGAGATGGATTTAGGAGAACCAAAGGGTTAAACAAAAGTAAGTACAATTTCATCACAGAGACAAGGAGAGAGATTGTTTGCTACACTCAATACAAATTTTTTTTTGGTCAGATTCTGAGCTGGACATACTACTGAAGTAGGAGATGGAAACAATAACAAGGCAAAGAATTAAGAGTATAGTAAGTAAATGTACGGAGGAAAGGGCTACTTTTATTTGTTGAAAATAGCTTGTTTATTAAAATGCTTTGTGGAAAGAGTAATTTTATTTAATACTTTCTCCTAACTTATTGATCCATACTGACTTCCATGGCACCTGAACTCTGAGCAAAAGGACAATCAGATTACACGACCAATATCAAACTTTTAATGTAGGCAGCAAGGCATGATGCCAACATGGTTTAGCATTATTGTCCTGTCCTGATTCTGAAACTTATAGCTTCAATAAGCTAGTTACCCTGATTCCCAGATGACGGCAAGAACCTTGTGTGTGCATGTTTGAATTCTGGACTGCGCGGATTGGAGGATGAATTGATGGGTATGCCTCAAACGCGACATGCTATGCAAATCTGTCGCGGCACTGCAATACGACTCAAGGTTCCATCCTGGTAGCCTCCATGACCGTATAATCCAATCAAGGCGAGAAGTTTTCTTCCTCTCCGTCTTGCAAAACTTCTTCGAGCGCTCATGGTGCTTCGATCTTGAGCATACGTATTACCACTGTCCCTTAAATCCCTTTGACCTTTACATCTTCGCCCTTAATAGCTCCCCCACTAGCCTTCTCTAATTCTGCCTCAAGATCCTTTATCTCCCTTCGTTTGTCTGCTTTCAATTCATCCTTTTCCAATTTCACCCAGCCCCAATAAGTCAATTGATAAATAAAAGTTGCTATCAAGAGGGTTTTTGCGATTGGGCGGGTAAAGGTTTTGTAGAAGGCGCGCTGGGCGGGCGTTAGCTATAATTCGTATGACAGGAACTGAAGTGCATGACATAGAACAGATCATGTAGGAAAGACACGACGGGGACTTGCTGTAGGTGAAGGAGTTTCTGAGGATTCGAATCGTCGTTGTGACATGCGTGCGCCCCTCATCGCCAGGTGTTTGGAGCTCCTCCAGAGACTCATCGAAGTGCGGTTCATTTTACCCAAACCTTTTCCTTCTTTTCCGCTTCAATTATTTTCTTTTCAATTGTCGTTCATCCCATTCCGTCGCATAACACCAATTTTGTACGTTGAGGTGAAGTCCAGAAATGCTGTGTTGAAGGCTCGGGTAATCATCGGTTTGTCTGGTGTCCCACTTATTCAAGCTTCAAGCAATCACATAGCGCATTGTCGCGAGGCTGTGACCATCATTATGTTTCTTCAAATAATTTATACTGGAAGCCGCTTGACGCACTACCTTACTTAAACCTCTTTTTTTTCTCACCTGCTACCCCGTCTACATCAAATAATATGGCTTCCAAAAAATACGCGCTTCTTCCAATGGAAGAAGAGGAAATAGGTCCTGCGAAAGTTGTAGCAAGGAAGAAGGAGAAAAAGTCACACCGCGAGAGCTCCTCGCGGCGCGACAGACACCGAGAAAGGTCTCCTCGTCGCGAGAGATCCCCTCGTAGAGATACAGAGCAGCGTTCGAAGAATATCCGAAATAAGGCGAATGATAATTATGAGGATCGATGGGGCGATGAAGAATATGTTTCTGAAGAAGAACCAGAATTCCAGGAGCCTGCTTCCAAACGAGTCAAAACAAGCCACTCAGACGATGACATTTCGGATACAGAAAAAGAACGAAGGAGAGATCAAGCAGAGAAAGATGCTTTTGCGCAGAGGCTGCTTTCGAAGAATTCAGACAAGTCGAAGAAAATCCTCGAGGATAGATCCGACCCTCTCATGGCACAGCGGAGAGCTTTGGCAGACGATGCCGCAGCAAGGAGTGCAGCGATGCCAGATATAAGGGAAAGGTCGAGGCAAGAGTACCTGAAGAAGCGTGAGACGGAGCGGCTCGCTTTGCTGAGGAGACAAGTCGAGGATGAGACGAGGGAGCTGAACGACCCTTATTCTAATTTGTCGCAAAAGGAGAAGGCAGAGTTCGCCAAGAATAGAGAGATTCTTCGACTTGCCGATGAAAGACTGAGAATTGATGATCACTTAGATGGCTATGCTATGCCAGACGATTATATCACAGAGAAAGGGAAACTCAATCAGAAGAAGAAACAAGATGCACTATACAAACGCTATGTCGAGAGAGATGAATATGGCCAGGAGAAATTTGTTACCGAGCATGAGGAATGGGAGAGGCAGCAGGAAAAGCTAGCTAGAAACCAAATTCAAAGCACCGAACGAGTCGACCAAGGCGAATATGATTACATTTTGGATGAAGAACAAGGAATCAAGTGGATTATGGATTCAAAGCTGCCCGGGCAGGGTCTGGATAAGGAAGCGAGGTTCCTAGGTGAGCAATTGAAAGCCGCTGAGCAGAAGGCAAAGACCATCGAAGACACGAGGAAGAACCTCCCAATTTACGCTTACAAGGACGAATTTCTGGCTGCTCTAGACCAGTTCCAGACTATTATCCTTGTCGGTGAGACAGGATCTGGAAAAACAACACAATTGCCGCAATATCTTCATGAAGCAGGGTATACTAAGGATGGCATGAAGATTGGAGTGACCCAACCAAGGAGAGTGGCTGCCATGTCTGTTGCCCAGCGTGTATCCGAAGAAATGGGGTGCAAGCTTGGAAATGAAGTTGGTTACGCCATTCGTTTCGAAGATTGCACGAGCGACAAGACTCTTATCAAGTACATGACGGATGGACATCTTTTGAAAGAGGTCATGATAACACCTTCTCTGGATGAATACCAGGTAATTATGATTGATGAAGCTCACGAGCGGACTGTGCATACCGACATACTCCTAGCTCTACTCAAAGATCTTGCCAAAGAGAGGCCAGAAATCAAGCTCTTGATCGCCTCGGCGACGATCAACGCTCAAGCGTTCTCGGACTTCTTCGACGGCGCTCCTATCTTCAATGTCAAAGGACGTAGTTACCCAGTTGAGATTTATAACACCCCACAGCCAGAAGCAAATTATCTTGCTGCTGCTATTACCACGCTATTTCAGATACATACCTCTCAGCCAAGTGGCGATGTGCTGATATTTTTAACGGGTCAGGATGAGATTGAGGCGGCCGAAGAACGAATAAGTGATATTTCAAGGAAATTAGGCTCCAGAGTACCTGAGCTCGTTATTTGTCCTATTTACGCAAATCTTCCAACTGATCTTCAAACCAAGATCTTCGAACCAACGCCCAAGGGTGCACGAAAAGTCGTCTTGGCAACCAATATTGCAGAGACTAGTTTAACCATTGATGGAATTGTATATGTTATTGACCCAGGGTTCGTAAAAGAGAACATTTACAATCCGGCGACAGGAATGTCGAAGTTAGTTACAGTTGCATGTTCACGAGCATCTGCAAATCAGAGAAGTGGTCGTGCTGGTCGTGTAGGGCCTGGAAAGTGCTTCCGTTTGTATACAAAATGGGCGTTCATGAACGAAATGGAAGAAAGTACGACTCCTGAAATTCAGCGAACGAATTTGAATGGCACAGTATTGCTACTCAAGTCACTTGGGATCAATGATCTTTTGACCTTTGATTTCATGGACCCTCCACCCACAGAGACCTTAATTGGTGCTCTTAATCAGCTATATGCTTTGTCTGCTTTGAATAACCGTGGAGAGCTTACCAAAATTGGCAGGCAAATGGCTGAATTCCCAACTGATCCTCAGGTTGCGAAGTCTATCATTGCTTCGGACCAACTGGCATGCTCCGACGAAGTGTTGAGCATAATGGCAATGTTAGGTGAAAGCTCGGCACTATTCTTCCGACCAAAAGGGGAACAGAGAGTGCACGCGGATAGTGCGCGAGCGCGTTTTACGGTAAAGGAAGGAGGTGATCACCTCACCTACCTCAACATCTGGAATCAGTGGGTGGATAATGATTTCAGCACTGTCTGGGCAAAGGAAAATTTCCTTCAACAACGATCTCTTACCAGAGCCAGAGATGTTCGAGACCAACTTGCAAAGCTTTGTGAACGCGTGGAAGTTACAATTGCGAGCTGCGGAGCATCAAATATTGAGCCAATTCAAAAAGCGATTACGGCAGGGTTCTTTGCCAATGCGGCACGATTACAACGAGACGGTGACAGTTATCGCACAGTCAAGAGGAATACCACTGTATACATACATCCTTCATCAGTATTGATGGCAAATGATCCCCCTGTTAAACTGGTGGTGTATCATGAACTAGTGCAAACTACAAAGGAGTATATGCGCAGTTGCATTCCTATCAAGGCAAATTGGTTGCATGAGCTCGCACCACATTATCACAAGAAGAAAGAGATAGAGGAGATGGGGGAGAAGAAGTTATCAAATCGTAGTAGGACATAATAATACATAGGATGTTGAGCCTAGCCACCTCTTCCGTTTTAATTCACCTGAGCCAGAAGAGACACCGGTCGCTGCTTAGTAATTTCAAAAACTATTCCTTCGAGAATGATCTAACGTTGCTTTTAGCTTCGCCTAGGGATGAGCTCGAACAAGAAGCCGACGCCAATGACACGGATGCGGATGACAAAGCAGAAGACGTCGCGGAAGAAGAACTAGAAGGAAAAATTGATGGTGAAGGCACGGGCAGTGATGACGAGGATGGAGATGGTGATTCATAGGATGAACCTTCCGAAAATGAATCGTCAGATGATGAAACAGATGAAGACGAATATATGTTTGGTTTGATGCTTCTTAGTGTTTTGAGATTCAACGCCTGGGTAGGAATTAGGAATGGGCGCTTTATGTAAAGCAGGGCTGGATTATTATGCTTTTGGTAATTGCAAATTGACCATCCCTGATAGGGCTGCTGCAATTCGAAACGTAGTGTTCATGGTTCTCGAAGGTACCCTGCACATAATCGGCCATTACAGCCGAGGAATGTTGAAGATGGAAGGTTGAAGATGCCTGAAACAGAGCATGGGAGTGAGTGATGCTCCACTTTCTCGCTGTGTTTCCCTTTAGTGAACATTTTCTGATGTTGACATCTTGTGTCTTACTAGTCTGCCAGAAATGCACCAGTAATTGCAAATGGGACTTTAACAGTGGCTGGTGCGCACGCGGGGTTCTCCTGAACATCAGACCCTGAGTGCAGGAAACCATCACTGCTGATTGGATCAATCGGAGTTGTCGGGTCCCAAGACGAAGGGATATAATAAAAAGGAATCCTAATGTCTCGTTTTAAGACACTCCCTTTGAGGAAAAAAGTGTAAAAGGAGGGACTACTAGGGTAAATAAAGTGGTCACTAGCAGCTTGATGATGTTTTCCATTGCAAAAGATCAGATATAGAGCAAACGTATTGGCATCTAAGCAACTTAATTCATTTGAATTCAAATCCAGTATTGTGACCCCGCAAGCCACAGTTGACGAAATGATTCGATAGGTGACAACGAGTAGGCGATTTATCTAGCCGAAAGATCGCTTGCTTTTGCACCCCACTTGCATATTCCCCCCTTTCACCCAAATTAGTTGTGTGCCCGTAACCATTCACCAATAGAGAATTTGTCTATATGATGGTAAATAGATAGTAATGAAGGGAGTCAATCTTGCGTACGGGTTGTCCAGAGGTCTAGACAAATACATGACGCGAATGTATCATTCCAGGCCAGAGTAACGAATTGCAACATGATGATACGCGTCCATGGGAACCACCATAATACAGTGAACGTTTTCCCCGTCTTCAAGCTGGAATATAACTTGCGTGTCACTGCAATTCAACAAAACATGAAAAACAATATTGAAAACTCGCAAAATGACTTACAAAAACTCCATTATCATCATGGGCGCAATGATAAACCTTGGCTAACTTACCAAGCTGCACTCAAGATAGCAAAAGAGCACCGAGACAAGGATAGTTCCGCCAAACTATTAAAAAAACTCTACACCAAGGGAAGACAATCTTCATGCAACTCGATCTATCAGATTTTTTTTCCCCCCCAAAACATTTTACTTCGAAGCTTTGCCGAGAAATGAATATCTGATTCTGCAAAACCACAAACCGAAGCTCTAGTATTAAACGCTGGTCTCCAGTTTCCGACGAGACTAGTGATGACACTCGAGGAGCTGGAAAAAACTTTCGCAGTTGCTCACATTGGTCATGCACTCCTTTTCTTCCTTCTATGCCCGCATCTCGCGCCAGATTCTGGTGGGTTCTTGGTTCGAGTGGTACGCATGACCCAGCACAAAACTCTAGTCTATCTGAACCAGAGTACAACACCGCCGAGAATCTGACACATCCTTCAGAATCCATGATTAAGATCTCGGTGCGCAAGGGTCATACAACCACCAAACTCTGCAATGTGCTCTTCGCCTCGGCAATATCGCGTGAGCTCAGTGAGCGCACTCCATAGTGAGATTACTGTTGCAGCAGTGGATCGAGGTCTTATGCCTGGCACGGGATTAGCATGAGAAGAAAATAGTTCCGTGGAATAAGTCCAGAATTCAGTGCTGCCACACTTGCTTAGTTTACTCGTCTGCCTGTAATGGCGAATACACATACCACGTGCGGGGTTGGGTGCTGCACTTGCCAGACTAGTGATTGGCGCTGATGCTGCGGGCACGGATAAGTATTTTGCAAGACTGAAGGAACGAAAGTCGAGTGTGGATGGTTATGATGAGAATAAACTAAACGATTTGTGGAATTGGGCTGTCAGCTATTTCGCAAAGGACGATCAGAAGAAAGAGAGATTCGAGTCGCTCACGTGAGAGTAACATTGAAGCATGACAATAGGAGATGATTACACTGTTGTCTAGCAGTTTTCTCTGAATTTTCTGCCCTGCTAGGTAACCTTACCCAGCACCCTGCAACATTTCACGAAGATTCATCAATTCCTCAAATCCGTCAGGGCCGCGACGGGCCTAGAATGTCTGGATTGTGTGAAGGGTCGACAGATGCGACGATGTAATGGGCTGGCTGTGTGAAGTTCTTAGATACTGGTACGTACAGTGGAGTGGGGCAATCGGGAAAAATAGTAATTTAGATCCCGCTGGGCACAATCACGACATCGCAAATTTTACCTAACAATACTCGCATCATGATGGCGAAATCATATATATTGGAACGCAATGGCAATCTGACCAATGATGAGAAAATGAGTTACCTATGAGGATCCACTTAAACCCGAAACTTTTCAACCCTTTTGATTCAATCTGACATGCCTAGCTTCCAACCTGCCATGCTATTTCGATTTGTACTTCTTGACTTGCTGCTTAAAGCTTGGATAAGTATCATTTCTCAATCACGTCTTCAGCTCACCGTATTTCTCATTTTCATATGTGCACTTAAGAATCGCCCCATTCCTGTCTGATGGCTTCCCCAACCTTCCCTACGTTGTATTGCTAGCATGCCGGTTGTATTTATATCCCTTCCTACATAAATCATAACCTCAGTACTCGAGACCTTCAAGACCCGAAATCTATATAACAATCAGGACATTAGGAACTTGAAGGCCTGCACAGTCTCTAGACCTCCATTTCAACACCAAAGACATGAGAGGCCATTCGAAAGACTCGTTGAGTCCTCCTAGATATGGCAGTACGGACCAAGTTGGAAAGGATGCCAAGATAGGAATTGAAACACCCAGCGACCCCAGTCAAGGTACAACCGCCATTCCAACAATCGACTACTTCTCATAGTTCTTAATTTCTGATTTTTAGTAGAAGACGATGGATCAGCATATCGAACAAATGATGCGCGACGTCAAATTGGTCCCATTTCCGCCATATTCCTGATCTTCAATCGCATGATCGGAACCGGAATCTTCTCAACTCCAAGTACCATTCTTGCACTTTCCGGATCTGTCGGCCTTACTCTTTTTATTTGGGTTGCAGGTATGGTGATTGCAGCTGCTGGTCTTGCGACATATATGGAATTCGGTACTGGACTTCCACGGAACGGCGGTGAAAAAAATTATCTTGAATATGTTTTTCGAAAGCCCAGATTCCTCGTAACGAGTATGTATGCAATGTATGTCGTGCTACTCGGATGGGCGGGTTCGAATTCTGTGGTATTTGGTGAATACATCCTCAGTGCAGCAGAGATCGAGGTAACTCGTTGGAATCAGCGTGGTGTCGGATTGGCTTGTATCACTGCCGCCTTTTTGATCCATGGATTCTCAGTGAAATGGGGGTTGAGACTCCAGAACCTTCTGGGTGTCATCAAGCTTCTGATTCTTCTCTTGATCATCATATCGGGTTTTGTCGCGCTTGGCGGCCATTTGAAAGTTGAAAAGCCGAACAATTTCACAAATGCATTCGAGGGAACGACTGGTAGCGCGTAAGTGAAGTTTCCTCATTTCTAGTTTTCCTCTAACTTAGTGCAGTTATGGAGTTGTCACAGCTCTGTATAACGTTATTTGGAGTTATATTGGCTACAGCAATGCCAATTATGCGCTAGCCGAAACCAAAAATCCAGTCAAGACCCTCAAAATGGCTGCGCCGACGGCTCTTGCAATTGTTGGAGTACTTTACATGCTTGCAAATGTGGGTGATTCCCTAAGATTTCCCAGGAAAATGATACTAATGCGCGATTTAGATTGCATATTTCGCTGCCGTGCCAAAGGAAGAAATCATGACGTCGGGTCGTATTTTGGCAGCTTCATTTTTCAGAAACATGTTTGGACCCCGTGCCGAGCGTGTGTTATCTGTTTTTGTCGCCCTCTCAGCTTTTGGAAACGTCCTTAGTGTCATCTTCTCCCAAGGCAGAAGTAGGTCACTCCGCTCCAACATCCTTTGTAACTTCGTGCTTACTGGTGGTAGTTGTACAAGAAATCGCCCGAGAGGGAATTTTGCCATTCTCTAGGCTTTGGGCAAGTAACAAGCCTTTCAACACGCCATTCATGGGACTCTTCGAGCATTGGCTTGTCTCTGTAGTCATTATGCTGGCTCCACCACCAGGAGATGCCTACAATTTCATCCTGAAGTATGTACTTCGCTTTTGCCCCAGTCTCTTGAGATGTCGTTGTCATATAACTAACACCACTCAGCGTGATCTCATATCCACTTGCAGTGATAAATGTCTTCGTATCACTAGCTTTGCTTATCCTTTACGTTCGACCATTCTCAGGAGATCGCCATCCACAACACTGGGCCCCACCTTTCCGTGCCACTTGGCCGGTGGTGCTGTTTTTCCTCCTCTCCAATGTCTACCTGGTCATTGCACCATTTGTCCCACCTAGCGCTGGCCAAAATGTGTATAAGAGCTTGCCATATTACCTCCACTGTGTTGTCGGGATCGCGTTCTTCGGCGCAGGAGCTATCTATTGGTTGATCTGGGCTCACATTTTACCCAGAATTGGTGGATACAGACTCATCCGAGAGCATATTGTAACAGATGATGGATGGAGCGGAAATGTTTTTAGAAGGGTAAAACGAGAATAGATTACGAGATAAAACTTGGGTTAAAAAAGGGGAAAGAGAGGGATATTATAGGCAGCGATACCTTACAGTAATTAATGATAATAACAAATTCAACATTCAATATCAAATCTATTCGACACCAAGCTTGATCATTTAGATGAAGTATTGAAGTATTGAAGTATTGAAGTTCTGACTGTCGATATTGTCGTGGATGTAAGAAAGATGTGATGTTACTTCTTCGCTGATCAGTAGGGAATAAATAAAAAGGAATAAGGCTGATGTACGGAGTGCGAAGGACAAGTATGCGCTAACCTTTATCCGATCTAGCTTAAAATGTCACCCCCCGCCCCATTCATACCCGCTTCCCGCCTCCAATTCAAACGAACATGTTCACAAAGCATCTTGTGTCAACTCACCTTGCAGTAAATGCACAACGCACAACGCACAAAAATAATGCTTCCTTGAGACCCACATTCAACTGGATGCCTCAAATACAACGTCGCTCTTATCGCGCAACTTCTCTTTTGTTATCCATATAACAATGGCACCACTTCTCGAAGATCCTCGCATCCGACAAACTTGGAACCAATTCTCACAGAATGCGGAACATGCTACCGAAAATGCTGCTGCAGGAATATGGAACTTCCAGCATAAATATATAAACCCCTGCTTTTCGACCATTGGAAACGGCTTCGATGCATGTACAGCTCAATGTTTTCCGGGACAAGAAGAACGGGCGAGGAGATTAAGAGAAAGAGGGCGGACCAGAGGGCGCGCAGAACTTAGTTTCGATTTTTATGACGATTGGGATGAAGATGAAGGGCTTTTAGGAGGCTGGGGAAATGATGAACTGGATAGGTTATTGGCGGGAAGTGGATCGCACTCTGGAAATGTTAATGAAGCGCCGAAGAGGAAGAGAGGAATGAGTTATGGGACCCGGGGAAGGAAGAAAGGATTAGAAAACGACCCTACAATCATACCAAGTACAAGCGCTTTAGGATTTCTAGGACGTTCACCATGGAAATTAGGAGGAACATTGAGATATAAACCTAGCGCGGCAGATTTGCAAGAACATCCCGGAGCACATCGATCAGATTATAATGGAGTGGGCGAGGAAGCAGATTCATTGATGGGGGACGATCTTGACGATGAAGCGCGAGATTTCATGAGAGGGCATGCGAGGAATAGGAGTTCGACACAAAGTTCGGGAGAGACTTCTGATTCATTTCGATCGAGAGGAGATCTATTTCCGAGTGATGAAGAAGATGCGGTACCTCTCAGTGACGAATTTGCCATGGTACTTGAGAGACGAAATACAAATTCAGGCACGGACGATAAGAGTAGTGGAAATACACGGAGCAGTAAAGGCAAGAGGCCTGCACGGTCAAGAAATGTATCACGAACTACACAATCATCATCACAAACAATACGACCGAGAGGAGGCGGTGCAGGCTCGGGGACGTCGTTGCCAACCACGCCAGACATCTCAGGTCCCGACGTGATCACCACCCCATCAATTGAGGATTTACAACTGGAAGAGGAAAGAGTACGTTTAGAAGAGGATGAAGAAGTGGAAAGGAAACGACAGGCTGCTTTACTATTGGCGCAAGAAAGGGGTCTTTATGTAGAGGATACAGCCGAATCCGTTTCTTCAGAGCCAAAGCAGGATGAAGAGACAGTGGAAGATTCGTCTTCGCCAGCTGCCGAAGTAGCACCAGCTAGTGAATCGCCTTCAGCTCAATCAGAGTCACAGAGTAATAAAGAGTTATCGGAAGGAAAGGATAACGATAATAACAAAGGAAATGATTTTGTCCCTGCGAGACTACCAAATTTCCGCTGATCTCGTTCACCGGAAATCGCTACTCTACCAAGTCGCGAAGAAGTCATCCAAGGCGGATTTGGCGGCCACGACCCCACATTTCAATGGTTTACCATTTGCTAAACCAGATTTGTTGCTGCTAGAGGATTTGATCCAAAATACCAATATTTCTCAGACGTTTTGTCTTCTGGAGATATGAAGTATTACAGAATAGATTTCATGTTACTTCGCATTGGAATGCATACCTTTGCCATGAGCCCAAATTAGATGTCCTAATAAATTCTACGGTTCCTGGCAATGTGCCTTCAAAGGAGACATTGTCCCATGGAAGTACAGCTACGGTCCTACGGAATTAGGCGACTACCACGTCTCACATCCTATGGCGTGCAGAAGATTAGAACGATCAACGCAAGATCCAAGGACACCCATACATTTTGACGACCAATCACGACACATGGCTCGAATGAAATTAGTGGACTGTGGTACAGGGAGAGTAAGTACAGGAAAGAGGTTAGATAAATTTCCCATGACAGGCGATGAGACAGGCGGTGGGGCAGCAGACAGGCGTTACAAGGAGGGAAGATGAAAGATATGCGAAGTGCTCGCTATACTTGAATGATGTTGATTTAACGGTGATTCGATCATCACAGGAGTTTAGGATTGGGATTGGGATTGGGATTAGGATTGGGATTGGGATTGGGATTGGGATTGGGATTGGGATTGGGATTGGGATTGGGATTGGGATTGGGATTGGGATTGGGATTGGGATGGTGTTTAATGTATGAATGGAATACGGGATATCTATAAATGCTGTGAGTAACAATAGAGCGATCTATAATTTATTTTCCATGCAACAATATACTGTGATGAGAAAGGTTTGTTATTGGTGCCTGTTTGAAGACGTGATTGGAATTAATTTTTAACTTTTTACTTGATACCAATAGTGATCTTTGACATATTCATGATTGCATAGGTACTGTATATTGGAAATAAAATCCCGGAATCCAATGATCAAAACACCATGCTACTCATGTTGCATCTACTAGATTGATGAATATACAGACGAAGAAGAGAACACAAAGAAAAAATAATGGAATCTTAGATTGACTGGGGAAAGCCGAGTGGTGAGAATCTAGCCAGCTCATCGCTGTTGAAAGGGGAATACATGGGTTGTAATTTTTTGGAGAGAGAGATAATTCAAAGATTCACGTTCTTGGATGAGGTATCTTTGGTTTATTGGAATAGTAGATTAATTAGATGTTATGTTCTTGGTTTGAAGATTGGATTGGATTGAATTAGATGATTTTTTAAATTGTAGCTAAGGATATCGACCAAGTACCAAAACCAAGATTCAACAACGTAAGGTTACAATCAAATATGTTCTCGGACTCAGGACCCTAGTTTCGTACCACTAATCGATGCAATGTTCCAATATCCCAATTCCAATTCCTGTTTCCATCTAGTAATGACAATGAATGCTTTCCATCTCTACTGCATTCCCCATCCCCATCCCCTCTCCCAAAATCCCCATCTCACAATTTACTCTTCGCACTATTACTCAAGAAACCATCCGCCTTCTTCAACATATCTACCGCTTCGCTAATCATTTCATCAACAATCGCTCCAGCTGGTTTAATATCCTCGATAACTCCAGCTACAACCCCCATTAAATGAGGTATATCTACATCCTTTCCTTGTTCCATATCGTATTCGAGAGGAGTGATACCTTTTTGGGTTAATTCTTTGATCTTTTCTGGTTGGGATTCCCAGGATTGTATGTACTGGTTTGGTTAGTATGATAAGCATTAGATAAACTGCGGAATCAAGTGTGAGGTATGATGGAGTAAAAAGAGGAGGTGCGTACATCATTCATCTTAACCCTCAACGGTCTCCCCGAAACCACCAAAGTCCTCAACGTATCCTCAAACCTGGCACTAACCACCTCCTCCTTATGAGCCCTACTACACCCCGCCTCCTCACTCGCCACAAACCTCGTTCCTACCCACACTCCACACGCTCCTTGCATCAAACTACTCGCCAATCCCCTACCATTATATATCCCCCCAGCAGCAACAACCAGCGCCTCCCGACCCTTCAACATCGCGGGTTTATATTTCCTCGCTACATCCACCACCGCAGGTATCAGTATCGAATTTGGTATATCACCCGTATGTCCACCGCCTTCTCCTCCTTGCGCACACACGATATCAACACCTGCATCCAATGCTTTAACAGCATGCTTAGGTGCCCCAACCATATTCATTACCAAAATCCCCGCCTCATGCAAACGCTTAATTACATGCGGAGGAGGAATTCCCACAGCAGATATAAACAAACGTGCGCCCTCTTCAATCGTAACATCAATCAACGAATCAAGTTGTCCATTCGTATAATCGTGATTAGTAGCTCGAGCACCCTCTCCTACTTTAGGGAGAGCTAGATCGACACCGAAAGGAAGAGATGGGATTCTGAGATGGGATTTCAAATCGTGGATTATTTCGCGGAGTCTGGGTTGATGTTAGTGGGTTAGCATAGGTGTTGTTGGGTGTGGTATGCGCGCACTGTTGTGGTGTATATCCTAATCCTCCTATACAACCCAAGCCACCGGCGTTACTGACGGCTGCGGCTAGTGGTCCGCCAGATGTACGAGCCATACCAGCAAGGATTATAGGATGTTTTATTCCGAGTAAGGTGGTTAGGGGAGTGGTTAGCGGTCCTTGAGTTGCCATTTTGTATTCGTTTTAAGGTTGCTGGTGTCTGTTTGTTTGTTATGTGTATTGTACTTGGAATTGAGGGTTCAAGGAGGATCTATAGAGATAGAAAACCTTAAGTGATATAGAGGTAGAAAAATGCGGAGAAGAGAATCTTGACTAGAGGGAATCATGGTGGAGACACGATATAAATTGACAATATGGGGTAAAGCGGATAAGGAGTAACGAGGTGTTGTGGAGTATAAGACAAGGGGTTCTGTGGGGTAGTACGTACCGGGCCGAGGTTGTCGGATCGAAAAGATTTGCGATTCGTTAATAGGGCAATTTGTGAATGAGAGAGGTAAATCACACGGGTAAAATGACGTTATACATGTCGTATCGTATGGCAGAGGGATATGGCAGGATTTATTTCTTAAAATCATAACTTTGATATTATGTCGTTATTAGTATTATGATGAGAAATTACTCCCTAGATCCATATACAATCTAGCTAATACTATATCCACACTTCTCGCCTAAACCCCTTCATTTCTAAATAGCACCTCTAATCGAATCTTCTCACTTCTGATGTGAAACCTAAAAATTCTTAGGAAAAGCATCCTTCATATGCCTCATACTGAACAATACAAAACCTCGCATCAATATCCCTATCACTTCTGATCCGTTATGTTAAGGTAAGACTTAATTATTATCTTGCATGCAAAGTGTAGAATGTAGGACAGACCTACCAAATCTACATGCGATTTTATAGGAGGCGGTAGGAAAAAGCTTGCATCTTCTATGCTTTGTAAGATAGATCCAAAGACGATTATCAAGACCAGTTCCATTGAAGGATAGATACTTGCAGTCATGATTTCGCGCCGTTCTAGGAAAGAGTGGAAGTTCCCCTCTTACCAAACTGGTGATAGATAGCACAAGGTCGCTTGAGACTGAGGTACCCAAGGGGTGTAGCTAGTGAAGTTGCAGTTATCATCCTCTCCTTTCTCTTCTTTAAAAGCTATTCATGAAGAACGTCATCCCGGAAGCGAAAATTCGAAATGATGAAAACCCAGATTTCAATGAAGCTGTTGGAAGAAGTGTTAAAGCAAACTCGGATAGCTGAGAAGTATGGTCAGATCCCTTTGGTCGATTATTAGTCAATTAATTGCCTACTATATACACTTAGATTCAGTCATGTGAACATCTTGTGAAGGCTCTAGAGGATATGAGTACGTGGTACTGAGGTATTGTAAAAGAGGGTGGTCGAGATACGTGCGTCCCGATAGTATGTTGTGAGAGGAAAAGGGAGAAGAAAGCTGATTAGATTATATTATAAGTCATTTATAGAGAAAATGGGTTTTATAATAGATTTGGGATTGGAACGATATAGATTCAGAAAATAATATATAAAAAGTTGATTATTTGTAAAAAGGAGAAGGCAAAAATCTTTTTTTAATACCTGATTATAGAAGATCATATGATTGAGTAATTGAAAACCTTTACGTATATGGCTTGCAATTCCAACTTTCTCACAGTATATATAAGTAGTCTGTACCAATGGGTACGTCCGTTTTTCAAGGTGAATTTTGTTAAACATAGGCCTTATGCCCGCCTTCTAATCCTGTTCTAAGAGCACCTCTAGCCCCGAGCGCCCTTTCACCCCCCCAAGCAAGTGCTACTGGGAGGAATGCTACAGGACTAATTGCAAAAGCAAATGCAGGATACTACTCTGCCCCGCGTCCCCCAGGCCCCTCCTTCTTCCCAACCCCGCGAAATTTCGCTCTCCCCTCATTCACCCTTTTTCCTTTCCTTTCTCACCTGCATCATTCTTCAGATCCATCTTACTCCCCCCTTCTTTGTTTATTTATTTATTTATTTATTTCTCTCTCCTCCACTTCCCCGCTCTCAACAGACGAAAAATGCATCCACCAAAATCCACATATTCCAAATCATACATCCAACCCCTCGAGCCCATTTAATTACCAAAGCCAAACTAAATCTATAAAAGAATATTCCAAAACAGACATCTAATCACCCCTCTAAACATGAAACTTCATTCAACTCTCACATCTGAAGTATATTATTAAGTAATACTAGTACCGAGTATGAAATGCAGGTTAGTTAATTCGCCTCCAATGTATATATTCACATGCGATATATCAAACACTATGTATGCATCTAATATATCATATATATCATTATCAAAATCTAAGTCTTAAGCTTACCATCATTACAATCTCTAACGTTATAATCAACTTTAACTTCAATTATCACATATCAACCTTCAATTAAACAATTCTGACTGTATATATACAATCCTATAAACTTATTACTAATACCAAGATATTCACAACTCACAAGCCTACAGAATTCTTCAAAAATACTGAAATATTGAGGTATGGTATCAATAATGTCATTAAGTAACTAAACGATTAACTCGACAAATAACAAAAGACAAAACATTGATGTAGGGTCAGAGATGTCAAATCTGGGTTTACATGCACTTGCAGTGCCGGATGTCTGATATCTAATATATCTAATGGCTCAAGTAATTGTTGAAGCTGTAGATACAATTTTGGACTGGACCTTTTAGCCATCTATACTTATTTTATTATTTTCATTTTGCTTCCGTTTGACGATGTGTATATAAAGAAATATCTATGTCTATAGCAAAACAAGGTATCTATGCATCATGTAATCTAATTTCAACGCGCTCTATCCAGTTTGTATATCTACATTCAGCCATGTCTTTCATATCACAAAATCCTCACAACCTTCAATTCTCCCTCGCCACCGTCGACCTCTATCCAACCACCGCCCTCAATCCTCTTCTTCCACTTACTACTTTCGTCCCTTGCTGTCACAATCGTCATTCTCAGTACCACTCCTTCTCCTTGACTACTCTCGTGTTCCTTCTCTAATTGTTGTTCTTCCATCTTTGTGCTAGTCCAACGTCCAAACGCCCAATTCAGTATATATTTTGCTGGCTTTGGTGCAAGATCAGTGGTAGAATTTGAGGAGGATGATGATGCAGAAGTCTCGGATTCAGGTGGTGAGAGTGAAGAGTCGGAAGGCGGGATAGGGGAGCTTGAGGATAAGACTGCTTTAATTCGGTATACTTCGTCTTTGGGTGCTTTGTTGAGGAGTTTGGTGAGTGATGCGAGGGAGATTGTTGAGGAAGAGGAGGACGATGTGAGGGTTATGGAAAGGACTTCGACTTCGGATTGATGATCGTGGGAGTGTTCGTGCTTGTGATCCCCATTCGAATGATCATGGGGGTGCCCATTCTCCTTTCCATCCACATCATCCACCAATCCCCTAGCCAATCCCCCGTCAACTCCGCATACAACATCTACCCCCACTGACCCTTTATCACTCTTGACCCACGCAACCTGAACCTCCAAATCTCCCAACCTATCCAAACATTCATCAAATCTCCTCTCACTAACCCCCTCCCATTTGTTAAAAACTACCAAATCCGTATATTTCGCCTGTAATCGTGCCGTATAACTCGTATCTTCATATCCCTTCCAATTTTCTACATCGATCACTGATATCACACCATCTAACACATAAGCCCCTTTTGTTTCCCTCGCAATTCTGTTAACTTCCATGGCCAAAGTAGCAGGAAACGCAGACCCGGAGGTCTCAATAATAATCCTATTCAGACTCCCTTTTTCCTCCTTCCCCGTAGATGCATTAACCTTTACCGGTAAACTGTCCTGCAGTTCTTGAAGTGCGGAAGATAGAGAACCAACGAGGTTACAGCATATACATCCATTAAGCATTTCTCGCACGGAAGTTATCGAAGATGAAAAAGCAAGCTGGGAGTCGACGGCAAGATCTCCGAATTCGTTCTTGAGAAGGGCGAGACGATATGAGGGGTTGAGGGCGTGAAGCTGTGGAAGGAGGTTGAGGATTAGAGTCGTTTTTCCTGAGCCGAGGAAGCCGGTGAGGATTGTTATGGGAATTGGTGACATGATGAGGGAAATGGGAGTTTGGATTAGGAGAGAGGTTAAGGAATTAGTGAAAGGTATAAGTTGTGGTGATGTAGGTAATGAGTGTTATTTGAGATTAGGATGAGAATGGAGGGGTTGATGGAGGGGCAGTGAGGAAAGAAATTCTCTTATCGCTTATCGCTTCATTCAATCATTCAATCTTTCATCCTCTTGGATATAACCTACCCATCATTTCTGGAAGGAAATCTCCAACTTTGGCAGACTATATTTTGTTGCATGTATGTTTTTTATATTGACCACAAGCTTGAATGTCGCCTTCATTATTGAAGTATTTGAATCATTATCACGTTCAATTGTTTTGCACATAAGATCCTACAAACGAAGTTGTTGAAATCTCAATTGATCCTTCATTCAGTCACAACCCATCCAGCCATCACGGAGTACAAGTGCACAGAACCTCTCCTTCCGCAGCCAGTGCT
Source organism: Sclerotinia subarctica (assembly GCA_025389085.1). Classification (NCBI taxonomy): domain Eukaryota; kingdom Fungi; phylum Ascomycota; class Leotiomycetes; order Helotiales; family Sclerotiniaceae; genus Sclerotinia; species Sclerotinia subarctica. The sequence goes on from QRFI01000013.1 coordinate 217,683, forward strand.
TCGTGAGGGTACGAGCGTGTACCGCTAAATTCAGTGACTTGGTACAAAATACATACTCATATACCGTTAAGTGCACTTTGTCTCGGCGTGTTACAAACTTTTACCATCCTCAAAGGCTTCCGAAAATGTTTCGATTAGAACGCGGGAAATGGCAGCTTACGGACTCCTTACCACGAAACCATGATTCCGGAGATGAGCTCGAGTCGGTGACCTAACTGATATTACTATCCATGAATATTGGATCGGGGCACACAGCATTGATGGCCTTCTTGCCTGCTTGCTTGCCTGCTTGTCTGCATGCCTGCATGTTTCATTTTCATTTTATCTTTTCGCTGGGTTGTTTGTTGACTTGGTTCTCAGTTTGTTGAGAATTTAATTCCATGGTTATTGAGGTGATGAGAGACTGGAATCAGAGCGATGAGTTAGCTGCATGAAGCGGTTCCATCGCAGAGGGTTATGAAGTAAGCCTCATGAGTGCAAAAGGTCTGAGCCATTTATTTATTCTGGCGTTGCCATGCAGTAATGTCCACATACCCACTTGAGTACATAACTTTTCTAGCATCTTATCTTTTTCTCCGAAGTACGACTGTAGGTGGAGCCTGTCCTTGCGCTGATATCTATTTCTTCAACCTACCGCAAACGCGTGTGCTAGGCGATGTGACACTGCACAACGGCACGCTATTATGCAGGGGAATGATTTAAGACGAGGCTGCATGGCTCGAAAACCAATGGAAGAAATATTGCATAAATTTAGGGGGTAAATACTTCCCTCTATGCTGAGTTATTGCCGCTGATGTTATCATTGAACCCTTTTTAGACTTTAGGGATAGAAAAGAAATAGGCAGCCGAAAAGTGCCCGTCAAGACAGAGTTTTTTGCCGCCCTTTTTCAATATAATCCAGCAAATCATATGGCGGAATGAGGGGTCAATATCAGAGAGGGTCCTTGCCGCTGATTTTCGCAACGCTTCACGGCCTTTTGTTTGACCATGTCTTTTGCAGGTCGGAGCTCAACATACTGCACGTAATCAATTCTTACATATATTCTTTGATGAGTGTCTTGAAATGCCTATCGTTAACTCAATGTGGTCCTACGTGAAACCTGTGTTGTTGGGTTCTCTTATCTTTACGATCTTGATATTTTCCACTCGTGAAGACTTCAAACATGAGTACACCAGACATTCAGATTACACCCCCAAAATCTCATTTCGGTCTTAGCCCTGCCAGGATTTGGAACGATGGAGTAATCCTGTTTCTTGAGGCTTATCCACATGGGAATACGGAAAGCTACCATCACGATCTTGTTCGTATACTCCTAATGTCACACTGAAAGGATGGAAGATTATTCATAGGATTTCCCAGGGGAAGCTATAGAGCATATCATTAATCCAAACGTTCCAGACTAGTAAACCATGGGTTTAGCACCTATTCTCGAAACACTATCCAATGCCAGTGGGTTTTTCGTTGGTTCATCTGAATTTTTGGTTATTAAAAATTGATGGCCGTGATAACCTTATGCGGGTTTTAATCTTATCGGAAGGTGTTCCAGAGATCGAAAAATTGGAAAGATAATCTAATACGGTAATTACCATATCACAACCATTTTCTAGTCTCATGGAGCTCATGTACCACGAGAATAGGGATGGGTAGCTGATCTCCAGGGTTTCTCGAACACTAGATTCACCTCCGCAAAGTCGGACAATCTAATTGATTTTCATGACGTGATAGATTAACTTTGAATCAAGATCAAAATGGAGTGGATATTTTGTGGTCTATTTAGGATAAGATTAAAGAGGCATGATAACAAATCAGCACAACAACATCTTTGATGGTCTAACGGTCATGATTTCCGCTTGTCATTTAATCAGCTCTGAACAGGAGTTTGTAAGATGCGCGGGAGACCGGGGTTCGACTCCCCGTCAGAGAGTCACTTGCTATCCTGAGATCATGAATATTTTTTTTCTCGGCGGAGATTCAATCACTGTTTTTTCATTTATAATATTCTCTATGAATGTACCCACAGACAACTCTTTTGTTAGAATTTATAGAGCTAGTATTAAAACATTTAAATAATTTAATAAAATATACATTATACCGATCTCATTTTTGAAATTTCTTAAGTCTAGTTAGTTAGTATCCACCTTCAGATCATACATATTTCAAAACTCAAAAGAGCTTAAATGCAGATCATTTCCATCTACTAGAAGAACATAAGTTTAGATTAAAAAAACGCCTTCAGGGGGGAAAAAGCATGGGAAGAACAGTTTACCTATACCATGGAACAGCTGATTGGCATGATTTTTCTTACAGGAGCTTGCTTTTGTTGTATGGCAGCGAGTTAAAGCAGACTTTTTGACTGGGCTAGCTGTTTCGAAACAATCGACTAATGCCAAGTGGCCGACTTAGTGAGAATCAGCTATCAAATAGTCGCCGCATGATACCGCTTTGAGTATAGAAACGACTGGGATATTTCCAGGAGGATTATTCGACTCCCTAGGAACAGATCTTTTGTTCCTCTCCCCTTGACCACTAAGATAGCTCGCCATTGTTCAACCCCTTGTCATCGGATAGTCAGCCCGGATGTCAGGTACCAAAAGCTTAGTATTAGAAACCAACGAACCAATACATCTCCAACTTTCTCCTTTCGGACAATCTTCCCATCCCTACCTGACCTCGCGGTATGGGTTCCTGCTCCAATTCACTTATTTTACCACCAAAAATGGCATCAAGCACATTTCCGCGCGGATCTCCCCATTTTCATACTCCATGTCCCTTTCCAACCAAATTTTTTCATTCACTGGGGACGCCTTTGATTAATCTGTCATGTTAGGATCTACCACTTGAATACTGTAAATCCGAAAGCCAGCGAATGGTAATACATGGGGAAGTCAGAACCATGTCAAGCCATCAAGTTTGCTCCCAATTTTTCCCCTGCATATTCAGCTCTGGACTGAGCTTTTTTTGGCCCTAATCTTGCTTCATACTGTACTAGCGTGCATTCAATGATTTCTCGCCCTGATTTGGGTATCACTGCATACTCTGCGAAACTACCGATCACAGTCATATATATTGTGTTTCCTTTCCTCACCCTCATTTTCAAATTTTCCAACACACTTTCACAACGCACCTTTCGTACTTTCGTACATCACACTCATTTATTCGTTTTCTGCGTGCTATTCATTCCTTCACTTGCTACTCTGTTGATACAGATTCTTCTATTCTATCAAACACCAATTGAGGCCAGTAACTCTTGTGTTTTTCGATCACTTCTCAACAATCCTTTAGCTTGCAAAGCAACCACATTAAAGATATCCGCACCATCAGACTTGAATACACTACAAAGGACATATCCTACAACAAAAACAATCTGTTAAAAAAAATCAACCACTATGGTTTTCTCGAAATTAGCCCTCGTGGGCACATTCGCCGCTTCGGCAGCAGCATACTCCGCGACTGAAAGAACATTCGCTGTCAATCATTTCTATGGAGAAGGTCCTCTTCTTACCGCCCGTATGGATCCAATCATCAACCCAGGAACTGTTGGAAGCCACGTTCATACGATTCAAGGAGGAAGTGCTTTTGCTGAGACTATGGAAGACACCACGGCCTTGCATTCCAACTGCACTTCATCGCTTGTCAAGAATGATAAGAGTAACTACTGGACTCCCTCGTTGTACTTCATCGATCCAAATGACCCCAGCAACATCACATCCGTGCCTATGTTCTACATGAACGTCTATTATTTGTGAGTGTTGACAGTGATTTACATTCAATAATAGATATGCTAATATTTTACAAGCTTTGAGCCTACCACGGATAAGATCACCGCTTTCCAACCAGGTCTTCGTATGGTGGTTGGTAACCCAAATCTTCGTACTCCTCCAGCCAACGGCTCAGGATCTGTCGTCGACTACGCCAACGGCACTCCTCAACCAGTTCAAATCACCTGTCCTCGTGCCAATTACGGCGGAACTCCATCATGGCCTGCAAACTCGGACGGATTGCACGGTGTAGGAATTCAAGACCCAGAAAACAAGGGAGCCGGTGTTGGATTCCCGGATCAAAATTGTGACGCATTTGCTTCTCCAATGCGTCTTGATGTTCACTTTCCATCATGCTATAACCCTGCTGTTCCCTTGAGTGACTATAAGCACAACATGGATTGGCCCACGAACGGAAATTGTCCCGAGGGTTGGGTTCATACTCCTCATATCTTCTATGAGGTTTACTACAATACTCCTCTCTTTGAGAATCTATGGACACCAGGACAAGGAAAGCAACCTTTTGTTCTTTCCAATGGAGATCCAACTGGCTACAGCTTCCACGGTGACTTCGTAAGTTGATATCTTCACTCTTGGTTAATGCTTCCAACATACTAACAAATCCACAGCTTTCAGGTTGGGATGTCGAAACTCTTCAACAAATCATCGATAACTGCAATGCCGGTGATTCCGGGATGGACAAATGTCCAGGTATCATTGGTGGTTTGAATGACCCCACTTCAACCTGTAATATCCCATCACCAATTGATGAAACTATCTTCGGATCCATGTCCTTATTGCCAGGTAATAACCCTGTCACACCATGGGGTACCAACGTTGGCAATGTAGCTTCCGTGGTCGCATCAAAAGCTTCTTCGGTAGTTGCCGGTGCTTCTTCAGTAGCTGCCGGTGCCTCATCAGCTGTATCTTCAGTTGCAGCTTCTGTATCCGGTGTTGCATCGTCTCTATTGGGAATTTCCACTTCAGCAGTACCAGTATCTATTCCACAAGTCTCTCTACCCGTCTACCCATCAGCAAGCTCTCCATCAGGCAAACATTCTCAAAAGGGTACCCACAGCGGAGCTCCAGCCGCTACTCAAGTCGCAGCAGCAGTAGGAGGTGGTGGTGATTTCTTATCCTCCAGCGTCATCACATCCGATGGCCAAGCTTTTACCTCCGTCGTAACCGTCCACGCATCAACCCTAATCTACAAGACCGTCTCTGTCACCGCCGGCCAAGCACTTCCCACAGGCTCCAGCTCTTCAAGCAGCGCTCCCGCCACCATTTCAGGCTACTCATACGCGGGCTGCTACGCGGATCAAGAACCAAGCCGAGTTCTCTCCGGTGTTGAATTCGCGGGTATTGGCAAAGTTACAAATACAGCTTGTGTAGCATATTGTTCCGCAAAGGGCTACAGTGTTGCGGGAACAGAATACGGAGGTCAGTGTTTCTGCGGTAAGAATGTGCCCAGTCAGACGCTAGATGCGAATAAATGTAACATGGCTTGTGTGGGAGATGCAAATGAGACTTGTGGGGGTGGATTGGCGTTGAGTGTTTATTCGAAGGAAGGTGCTGGTAAGAAGGATAAGAGATTCATGAGACATCTTCATAGACATGCTATGAGAACTTAGATTTCTGAGGTCAGGATTTTTCGATAAATTGCCTTTTGGGGGGGTGAGAGGGAGAAAGGAGGGAAGGTCCTTAGCAAGGATGCAAGGAAGGACAAAATACATTTCGTTCTCGCAAGGCGAGCCCTTTTTTATTTCTTGAACAAAACTCTTTTTTAAGAGAGATATCGGAGCAACTAAGCTATTTGATCAGGTGCAGTTTGGTTTTGGTAGACTGGTATCTAGGAAACAAATAAATCTTTTGATGAGATTACTTGCTTATTTATCATACTTCTTTTTGTGGATTGCAGGCATGGATATGAGATACATAGGATTGAGATATAGTATACATATGATAGCTATGAATTTATGAATTCATGATATGATTTGATGAAATTGATGCTATGCGACTTCGCACAATTATGGTCTTTCTTTTCCCTGTAGTTTGATTTGGAGTTTGGAGGTGGTTAACGTTAGCTGGTAATTGAGCAAGGGATATGTATATGTGTATACGTAATAAGGGATTAAAATCACTCAGCCTCATTGCATCTCAATAAACATCCCCTTTCCCTTCTAATCCTAGGATGACAATCATAACAAAACATAGCCATCCCCTTCAAACTCTCAAACTCAGCTGAGTCTGCACTTTTGAGATTCTACTCACTTGGTGGCTTGATGAGTAAATAGCGGCGAATGTCAAGTCTTGCACTCACAGCACAAAGAAAGCAACGTGTATCATGGTGGGGATGTGGCTATATCGATCCTACGTAAAATATTTGAGAGGCTGATGAACGAGCGATAGGAAGCGAAAAACATTTCTTCTTAAGCCTCATGGGAAATATGGATACATTAAGATCGAAGTAGACATCGAAGGGTATGTTCTATATGGAGACTTTGAATATAAAGTCCCCATAGAAATACTATCTCCGTACCTCCAACTCCAACAATCTTCTATTTCGTACAAGATATGAGCCAGATGCCATCTTATCTTCAAAAATAGAACTAATAGGTACACCTGCAACAAATGAGCCTGTGTACTCAACAAATAACGAATTTTAAACCTCTTAGAATCAGTGGTCACGGTAGGACAAAGCATAACGACTGATTCTAAGAGTTTGGATTTATAGCAGCATCACGAATCGTTGTTTTGTTCCCAAAGATACTCTGGAAACGCAGTCACCGTTGTTTCTTATTTCTTTCCTGTCTCATGAAATAACCGCCCTTGTCAAACTACAAAAGCAGTAACAGCCGCTCAATATATATTTCGGAGCACCATGTGAAACTTCCTAGTATTCATGCTGTTATTCTCAATGGCTACTATCACCACACAGCTTCCTTCAAATTGTGAGAATATAGATGTGGAAGCACTGAGCACTGTTGATTTCGCGCATGTCATGGGAGCACACATATTCCTCCAAAAGTAGGCATCCAAGTCCGTCTCGAGGTTTTGAATTCTGATTCCACTTCCAGCAAAATGACAAGACGAGAAATCTAACAACTCACAGAGGATGGCGATTTTCGTCAATGACTTCCCAGATAGTTTTAGTAAATCTCCGTTCGATCTATTCGGTGGCAAACAATTGGCTAAAAACGTATTGGCATCAGAATTACATTTTACTTATTATACTCATTTACTTGTGTGCACACCTTTGGAGTCTGTCCAACATATAGATATCCCAAATCTAATTATTGAATGAGGTTGATCGGATAATAATAAATAATATTACTTATTATAATAGTGGAAGACTTAGTTATATTTAGCTTTGAGGTAAATCGAATATATTAAGGTTGAATTTTGAAGTCAGAACAATATATATAATAAATGTTGAATTTTATCTGCTTGCTTTTTCGAAGAATTCTTTGAAGAAAATCTTCGTTTTTATAATCTACAATCTAATTCTAGTATATTCTATGCTTATAAATAAGATCGATTTAAATCGAATCTTATAGAATCATTTTATATAATAGAAATGAGTAATAACCAATAATATTTGATTTGAGAAATAAGAAAATTCCATATGATCCTATATGTTTCCATCACATTCTATTTCGTTACAAATCATTCTAATATGATATATGATCGAGATTTTATATAATAATAAAATTACGTAATACATAATGATATTATTAATATTTCACGTGATCATATAATCATTGGTTCGGTTATTATTATTAAGTGATTTAATAACTTATTAGGAATTCTGACACTTTTAAAGATAGATTCTCTAATATTTTAATAACTTGATTATTGTTATAAATTCTTTTTTATAAATATTATAATTCTGCTTTATCTTATTTATTTTGTTGAAATAATAAGTAACTGAATATAGTTTCCTATTATCATCTTTCTGAAAATGAACTCCTGCTATATAGATATTGGAAGCATCTATTTCAATAATACTTTCTCGATCGTTATAATAATTGTATAGTATAGGTTCCTTAATAAATCTATTCTTGATTTTTTGGAAGGCTTATTCTACTTTTCCGTTCTATACAAATCCTATATCTTTTTTTATTATTTCCGTAAATAATTCTATCATTTTGGAAAAATCTTTAATGAATACTCAATAAAAGTTGATGAATCCTAGTATAATCTATATATCTTTGATGTTTCTAGATCGTTCCTAATTCTTTATGTTCTTGATTTTCTTTAAATCAATGCTCATCTATTCTAATTTGATCATATATCCCAGAAAGATTACTTTTTTGATTTCAAACTTATATTTCGATAATTTGAATTATAAATCGATCTTCTTAAATATTTCAAATACATTAAGGATATATTCCTTATACTCTTTTTCCTTTTGGGAAAAGATAAGGATATTATCTAAATAATAGATTATAAATAAACTAAACTTCTTGAGTATTTCGTTGTTTTATTATTGATAAATAATAGATGTATTTGTTAATCCAAATAATATAATAATATATTCTTATAATCCAAAAGGTAATATAAAAGCAATCTTCCATTCATATCCTTCCTTGATTTGTATGAGATTGAAGACATTTCTTTGATCCAGCTTAATATAGATTATTGCCTTGCTCAATTTATCCCTTAATTCTTAAACCTTAGGTATAGGGTATATATCCCTAATAATCCTATTATTCATTTGATAATAGTCTTTATAAAATCGATCATTCAGATCTCCCTTTTTGAATGCTAATAATATATTAGCTATATAAGAAAACTTGGATTTCCTAATCCATTCTTTCTTTTCAGTTTTAGATCAATACTCTTCCTATATTCTTAAAATATTAGGATTATATAATCTCAATTTCTCAATTGAGGATATGAATCCCTCTTTGAAATTGATCTTATAATTCCAAGGCTTATATTCTAACAAAGCTCTCAAATCCTATAGGTCTTCGAATAACTTGGCGAATTTTCTGTATTGCATTAGAATCTTTTTTGTATCGATCTCGCCAACTAATAAAGGATCTGTGATTATTATAATATAGTATCCAATCTCTTTGGAAATCTATTCTTTTAGATTATATAATTATTCGTTCTTGTATCTACAACGATCAAATATAAAGGTATCCTTTACCTAATCAATATTTGGATTATATTTTCTAATCCAAGGGATCTCCAAGATTATTATATATCTACCTAATAATACCAAGTCCAATTTGACTTACTCTATATACCCCCCCAACATAGTCATTTTGAGAATATTAGTTTGTCTTTGTATCTATTTATTTATTCCAATCTTTTTTCCTCCTAACAACATCAATAATACAAATGTTTTTTTTAGCTTAATAGGGATTCCATTTTCCTCAACAAAGTTAGAATCCATAAATATTCCTATAACTCCTGAATTAATCAAAACTTTAACTTCTTGTTTTCCAAGACTAATCCTTACAATTAATTGTCCAATCCCAATTGTACTATTAAGTTCTAGTAATAATGATTCGATAATCTGTTCTCTGATGAAAAGATTCAATTATTTACATTGATATTTGCTTATACTTAATAATCTATAAGGTATAATTGATAACAGTTCTATTAGTCCTATTTGAAAATCTCAATAATAATCTTTAGCTTATCAATATTCGTGGTAACAATTAATCCTGCGCTATATCCTGCAATATCCGATTTGTATCAGGATCTCCTATATATCTCCAATCTCCAGATTATAATCATTGTACTCCCATCCTTCACTAGTATAAGGAAAACCTAAATCCACGACAAATCTCCTAATATTACTTTCTCCTATATTCTCCTTGAATATTATTCGATAAGGATCATTATAAATGATAGTATAAAGGATCAACAAAATTGAATAATTATAAGTCTGATATTTTTCTACAAAATCAGGTTTTTATTCCCTATAGTGGCATTATATACGTTTCCTATCAAAGTAATTAATCATATATTATAATTTGTTTTCTTAAGGTTTTAGATAAACTTTATTGATTTATTAATTATTTTCAGATTCTTTTATAGATCCTTCCTTTTCGAATAATTCAACTAATTCATAGTTCCTTATAAGCTCGATTTCCTTGTTAATATTTCTGGATAATTCTACTTTTGTATATAAAGTAATCAAATCTAATTCCCTAAGTTGTTTTGGATATAATTAAGATAACTCCTTTTTTAGCAATTCTATTTCGCAGAAATTATTTTTTAATATATTCACTTCCCAGGGTCCCTATCTCTTATTTCCAAATCTTATTTGTTTTTTATCTTTTATAACGAATAATTTCTTTTGGTTACAATTGTGAGATATATACTTATTTTTTCTATAAATGAAGTATAGATTATTCTTTCTACATCTTTTCTTTTCTTCAATGTTAAGTCCATTTGATTTAGGTCGATATTCAGCTCCATCCAATTCCATTGGATCGTTGGTATTGTAATATCTGCTCTGATATTGAGATTTAGCAAACTTTCTATTTTCCTGAATAATTCTCTTTTTCTCTATTTGTCTTTTGTAGAAACGATTGTTGATTAGAATGGAGGTCTCAATTAATTTAGAAAGATTTGGTGGTTTCAGAGCTCTAAATAGCTCATCCTTAATGATATCCTTGAATCCCTTATAGAATTAGGATCTAAAATAATTATCATTTTATATAATATATTCAATATATTATTGAAATTTAGCAATATAAACTATGATTGATCTTGTTTACTTAAGTTATTGTAATGTTTTCTTAACTATATGATCAGGATCAACTTCCCCGAAAACCTTATCGAAACCTTATCGAAATAACTTGTAAATACTAAAAAGATAATATGTCTCAGATTTCATATTTTCATTAAATTGACTATTGGTAGTTTTGGTTATTAGATCATTGAAGAAAAGTTCGATTTAATTGAATATAATTCTTTAAAAGAACAAGATTAACTACAAGATCCTCTATATTTGTATTAAGAAGAGATATCTATTAAAAGTATAATAAAGATTAATTTATATAACAAAAACTCGATGCTTATTATAATCTTTATAAAATAGATTAAGAGTAGATATTTGGATTGTTCGTCTTGACTCCATATTAGCAACAGTCTACCCTAAAGCTCCAATAGAGGAGAAGGAAATTAGTTCGATAAATTGCTGAATGGAATCTATTGTAACTAATATAGCTTAACCGAAATGATATTCAAAGTGTAACGATATTGTATTGAAGACAGCAATTGTCTAAGATTTCATTGATTGATAATTGTAAATTAAGACTTTATTATTTGGGTTCACTTAGAAATGAAGTTGTTATTAGATCAAATAAAATATAAATAAATTAATTGATAATTAAATTGAATACAAAGCTTTTAAACTATAAAACTATTTTATCTATATACTAATGAATATAAAGGAGCTTTGTAGAGTCTTAAAGCTCCAAAAAGCTCCTGGAGCTTTAGAAGCTTTTAGAGCTCCTAAGACTCTTTATTATATAATCTACTATTAGCCTCAGAACATTAATCCTGGAGTGATTCCAATCCTGAGATTGTAGAGTTCTTGGGATAATAGTTCTGGGATACTTTACTCTAGGACGAACCATATCCTAGGACATTTATCCTAGGATTATATGATTATCTAACCCTTTTTTCCTAAGATATTAATTATCCTAAAATCCCATTAATCCTGGGATTCCTTATCGATAAGGATTCCTACAAAAACAACGGCTCAAACCCATATACTTAGTTTTATTTTATAATAATGAGCGTGATTCATGACAATTATTTCTGTATTCAATAATATAAGAATTAAAAAGAAACAAAAATATCTAATAGCTTTTTATATTCGATTTAATCTATATAAAAGTTTGATTATATTATTTAAACTAATTGAAGTACCTATTATTTTTCAATATTTTATCAATAATATATTACAAGAATATCTTGATATATTCTGTATTATATATCTGGATAATATTCTGATCTATAATATAATTTATTTGGAATATATTATTTATATATAAAAGATATTGGAGGCCTTACAAAAAATTAGATTATATACTAGTTTGAAGAAATACAAATTCCTGAAATCTGAAATCAAATTTCTTGGATTTATAATAGATTATAAAGATATTAAAATGAATTTAGACAAAATCAAAATTATTTTTGAATAGAAAACTTTTTGCAATATAACAAATATATAAATTTTTATAAGATTTAGTAATTTCTATCAATATTTTATTCAAAGATTCTCTGCTATTATTTATTTATTGATTAATTTAATCTAGAAGGATATACTTTTTAATTAGGATGCTTTTTTGTAACGATACTGTACTGAAGGCAGTGGCTGCCTAAGGTTCGTCTGATTGGTAGTTGTGGGTTAAGGTTTTATTATTGGTATTCACTTGGAAGTAAAGTCGTTACTAAATCAAGTAAAATATAGGTAAACTAATTGATAATTAAGTTGAGCATAAAGCTCCTAAACTATAAAACTATTCTAATTATATACTTCTGGATATTATTGAATAATCTGGATAAATTGGTTTATTTAGATTATCCCTTAAACTGAATAAATTAGATTATTTAGATTATTTATTATATAATCCTTTAATAACTTTAAAATACTAATTTTGGAATAATTTGTTTTCTAGAATATTATATTTCCTAAAATAATTATTTTAGGATTAATATTATCCTAAAACTCTTTATTTTAGAATGAATGAGATCCTAGGATATTTTGTCTTAAGTTATTATAGTTGTTTAATTGATTAATCCTAAGATAATTATAATTCTAGGATTTATTGAATCCTAGGATACTTATCCTAGGATTCCTTATCGATAAGGATCTTTTCGGAAACAATAGCCTAAACTGCTATACTTGCTTTTATTATATTATAATAAACATGATTCATAAAATTATCCCCTTTCTGGCTAAGTGTCGTTCTCGATCGCTTATAATTATCCAATCACTACAATATCTAACATTCACATTCCTTATTTTCATTCCTGTATCATATTACCTTAGTATACCAAAAAACAAACAAAGCAATTAAAACTCAGAAATCGAATTGAACAAATAAGAAGCGAAATAATTGCTTGTATTCGTTGTAAAAAGACTGATCGTTATTGTATTACTTTGGAATTGAATTTCAATATTGGTTGATATACTGAATATTATTGATAGGGGAAGATTTGTAATATGAAATCGAAGAACAAAATACCATCTTTTACTGACTAATCCTTTATTGATCGTCAACAACAAAAATTATATGAAAAAAAGGAAAAGGTTTTTGTAGTATTACAAAAAGCTATAATCAAGATTTCTTGTCTTCATAAACAATAATATCTTCTAGATAAATAAGAACAGAAACTAACAGTGGTTGGCTTAAATTCCTTAGATGAACTTGATACTCTAAAGGAAAAGGAAAAACAAGAAAAAGAGAAAGAAATCACTACCAATTCAACGCCTATTACCCCTTCTGACCCTTTTGGTCAATTTAGTTCCAACCTCCCCACAATTAGTTCTGACTCCCTCGATCCCTCCTTTTTGTATTCGATAGATTCCCTATCTATATAAACTATATTGAATTCTTCTTCCTTTTAAATAAATTCGGATTTTATTGACAAAACTCTTTAAGCTTCTCGAGATACTTGAAATCTTTTCCTAATTCCCATATATTTTCGGAGTTCAGATAATTTTCTTATTTTATCAAATATTTGATTTTGCTTTTAATATATTTGTAATCTAATATATTCTTTATTTCATATTTGGTATTTTAATTTATAGATATGATTTCTGTTTTAGAGATTTTAGGTATCTTTGATGATACTAATTCAAACAAGGATATATAGAATATCATTCTATTAATAATTCATATAGCAATGAAGATATACTTTTACAATCTGGTTTACTTGTTCATTCCCTTTATTCGTTTGTAGATAGAATATTATAAACATTTTCCTTTTAACATTTAATAATACTATTAAGATAATCCAGAATTTCGATATAAAAAGTTTATCTTTATTTGATAATATTTCTTCTAATAATCTATATATTGCAATAACGTCTTTTAGAAATATAACTATTAGGGTTTCTATAATTAAAATAGTTTTATATAATATTAATATTATAAACTTAATTAAACGATTCATAATAATTAAAAGATGATTATATTCTATTCTTATTATTAAATTTTTAGATCTAGATAATAAATTTATAAAATCCTATAATATTAATTTCTATAATATTAATAGTATTTTAATTATATATATCTATTTATAAAAAGTATAATAAAAAGTTTTGTTTTTAATATAAGTATTATATTTGATGATTATTTTATTGATTATAGTTTAGAGTCCCAGATTTTAATATTATCTTTTAATTTGTAAATATATCCTTTATACTCTTTGATATTTATAAGCTAATAATATATATTATTCTTTAATAAATTTAGGGGTAATATTATTTGATAGCTATATTTTCTTTGTAATTTGTATCAAATTATCGATAATTACTAGTGGTTTTGATTATTTGATATCTTCCTTATTCTGTTATATATCAATAAATTTATTTTTCCAAACTTTCCCTAATTTATTTTCTAAAATAGCAATTTCTATTAAATTTGGAATAAGATTCTTATTTGGTAATGATTTTAAAATTGTTATTTCTTGATAAATCTTATCATCTTTATCTAATAGTTTACTCAATATATTTACTTTTATATTCTCTTTACCCTTAATATACTTAATAATCAAATCGAAATTAGCTAATTTTTCAATCTAATAAATCAATTTTCGATTATCCAAGATTTTAATAATAATAAAGATTTGTAGATTTATATAATCAATATAAATAATTATTGAGAATTTAGTTTTTTAAAGATAAATCCTTTAATATTTTAGCAATTTAATTATAACTATAAATTTCTTTTTATAAATATTATAATTTTATTTTGTTTTATTCATTTTTTTGAAATAATAAATGATTAAATGTAATTTCCTATTATTGTTTCTTTATAAATAAACTTTTATTATATAGATATTAAAGATATCTATTTTGATGATACTTTCCTGATTATTGTAATAATTATATAATATAGATTCCTTAATAAATCTATCTTTAATTTCTTGGAAAATCTTCTTTATCTTTTCGTTTTAGACAAATTTTATATTCTTTTTTATTATTTTTATAAATGATTCCATTATCTTGGAAAAGTTTTTAATAAATACTCAATAGAAGTTAATGAATCCTAATAAAAAATATATATCTTTAATATTTCTAGATCATTTCTAATTCTTTATTTTTTCGATTTTCTCTAAATCGATATTTATTTATTTAGATTTTATAATATATCCCAGGAAGATTACTTTTCTAATGCTAAATTTATATTTTGATAATTTAAATTATAAATCGATCTTTTTAAATATTTTGAATATTATCTTAATATATTCTTTATATTTCTTCATTTTTTAAAAAAAGATTAAGATATTATCCAAATAACAAATTATAAATATACTAAATTCTTTAAGCATTTTGTTGTTTTATTATTGATAAATAATAGATATATTTATTAATCTAAAAAGTATAATTATATATTCTTATAATCTAGAAGATAATATAAAAGCGATCTTCTATTTATAATCTTTCTTAATTTATATCAAATTGAAAACATTTCTTTGATTCAATTTAATATAAATTATTACTTTATTTAATTTATCCTTTAATTCTTAAACTTTGGGTATTAGGTATATATTCCTGATAATCCTATTGTTTATTTGATGATAATCTTTATAAGATTGATTATTCAGATCTTTCTTTTTGAATATTAATAATATATTAATTATATAAAGAAACTTAGATTTCCTAATTTATCCTTTTTTTTTAGTTTTAAACCTATACTCTTTTTATATTCTAAGAATATTAAGATTATATAATCTCAATTTTTTGGTTAAGGATATAAATCTCTTTTTGAAATTGATTTTATAATCCTAAAGCTTATACTCTAATAAAGTTCTCAAATCCTACAGGTTTTTGAATAGTTTGACGAACTTTCTGTATTGTATTAGAATCTTTTTTGTATCAGATTCGTCAATCAATAAAGGATCTGTAACTATTATAATATAATATTCAATCTCCTCAAAATTCTGTTTCTTTGAGTTATATAATTATTCATTTTTGCAATTACAATAATTGAATATAAGGGTATCTTTTACCCAATTAATATTTGGATTATGTTTTTTAATCTAAAGGGTTCCTAAGATAATTATATATTTGTTTAAGAGTATTAAGTTTATTTTGATTTGTTTAATATACCCTTCTAATATAATTATTCTGATAATATTAGTTTATCTTTATATTTATCTATTTATTCTAATCTTCTTTTCTTTTAATAATATTAGTTAATAAGGATATTTCTTAGGTTCGATAGGAATTCTATTTTTTTTAATAAAATTAGGGTTTATAAATATCCTTATAACTTCTGAATTAATTAGAGCTTTGATTCTTTGTCCTTTTAGATTAATTTTGATGATTAATTATCCAATCCCAATTATACTATTAAATTTTAATGATAATAATTTGGTGATCTATTCTTTAATAAAAAGATTCAATTATTCACATTGATATTCGCTTATATCTAATAATTAGTAAAATATAATTAGTAATAATTCTATTACTCCTATTTGAAAATCTTGATAATAATTCTTAATTTATTAAAGTTTATTATAGAAATTAATTCTATATCAGATTCTATAATCTTTAATTATTAGATTATAATTATTATATTTTCATTTCTTATTAATACAAAAAGAATTTAAATCTATAATAAATCTTCTAATATTGTTTTTGTTTATATTCTCTTTAAATATTATATAATATAGATTGTTATAAATAATAATATATAAAATTAATAAGATTAAATAATTATAAATTTGATATTCTTTTACAAAATCAAGTTTTTGTTCTTTGTAATAATATTATATATATTTTCTATTAAAATAATTAATTATATATTATAACTTATTTATTTAAGATTTTAAAAATTCTTTATTTATTTGTTGATTATTTTTAGATTCTATAATAGATCCTTTTTCGAGTATTTTGATTAATTTGTAATTTCTTTTATATTCGATTTCTTTATTGATATTTCTGAATAAACTTATTCTTTTTATATTTAATTTCTCAAATTATTTTGAATAAGGTTAGGGTAATTCTTTCTTTAGTAACCTTATTTTGTAAAAATTACTTTCTAAAATATCTGCTTTTTGGGGTTTCTATTTTTTGTTTCTAAATCTTATTTATTTCTTGCTTTTTATAGTAAATAACTTTTTTTTGATTATAATCCTTAAATATATATTTATTTTTCCTATAAATAAAGTATAGGTTATTTTTTTTGTATCTTCTTTTTTCTTTAATACTAAATCTATTTAATTTATATCAATATTCAGCTTTATTTAATTCTATTAGATCATTAATATTATAATATTTGTTCTAATACTGATATTTAGGAAACTTCTTATTTTCTTGAATAATCCCTTTTTTTTTCTTTATTTGTCTTTTATAAAAACGATTATCAATTAGAATAGAGATCTTGATCAATTCGGAAAGATTTGATAGTTTTGAAGCTTTAATTAGTTTGTTTTTGATAATATCCTTAAATCCTTTATAAAATTAGGATCTTAGATAATTATTATTTTATATAATATATTTGATATATTATTAAAATTTAGTAGTATAAATTGTTATTAATTTGGTTTGTTTGAATTGTTGTAATGCTTTCTCAATTATATAATCAAGGTCAATTTTCCTAAAAACTTTGTTGAAATCTTATCGGAATAATTTGTAAATATTAAAAAGATAGTGTATCTTAGATTTTATATTTTTATTAAGCTAATTATTGGTAATTTTGATTATTAGATCATTAAAAAAAGATTTGATCTAATTGAATATAATTCTTTGGAAAAATGATATCAATTACAAAATCCTTTATATTTATATCAAAAAGAGGTATTTATTAAAAATATAATAAAGATTAGCTTATATAATAAAAGCTTAATATTTGCTATAATCTTTATAGAACAAATCAAGAATAGATACTTAGATGATTTATCTTGGCTTTATATTGATAATAATCTGCTCTAAAATCTTAATAAAGGAAAAGGAAACTGATTCAATAAATTGTTGATTAAGATCTATTATAATTAATATAGCTTAATCATAATAATATTCAAAGTATAACGATATTGTATTAAAGATAATAGTTATTTAAGATTTATCTAATTAATAGTTGTGGGTTAAGGCTTTATTATTAGTATTTATTTAAAAATGAAATTGTTACTAAATCAAGTAAAATATAAGTAAACTAATTAATAATTAAATTGAGTATAAAACTCCTAAACTATAAAACTATCCTAACTATATATATTGATTATTTTTTTAAGATTAATTATATTAATTAATTAATATAACTAATATTCCCCTCGATATTAATTCTGCTAATTAATTAATAGAATTAGTATATTATATAATCCTTATTTGGCCTTAGAACACTAATCCTAAAATAACTTGTTTTTTAGGATAATCTGTTTCTTAGGATTATTATCCTAAGATTAATATTATCTTAGAATTCTTTATTTTAGAACAAATAAAATCCTAAGATATTTTATTTTAAATTATTATAATTGTTTAATTGATTAATCTTAGAATAAATATAATTCTAAGATTCCTTGAATCCTAGGATACTTATCCTAGGATTCCTTATTGATAAGGATTTTTTCTGTAAACAATAGTCCAAACCATTGTACTTGCTTTTATTGTATTATAACGAACGTGATTCATGACAAATAGAATAAGGAATACAAAGATCTATATAATTAGAAAGGATTCTCTTTGTGTAAAGCTTCATACTCAAGATCAATTATTTAGTATACTTTACTATTAATTACAAATAACATATTATTATTATTATTTTAAGTTCTTATTTAACACCTAGTTATAAACCTACCTCAAGAGTCTAGAGCACTTCCACATGATCTAGACGGCTACCCTCGTAACAATTGTTTAGGCAAATTGAAGATCAATTTCAAATATTGCAAATTGTGTCTATTGAATCGAATATAGATCGAAATGTGTTTATAGAGTCTGGAATAACAAATTCGAGGTCTTTGAAGCAAAAAATCCATAAGTTAGAAAGGTGATTGAATATTAAATAAATCATAAGGGCTTCTTTCTTATAATTCTGTCATTAACTTATAAATATTGATATAATTAAAGATACTAAATTAGACATTTCTTTTAATTTCTGGTTCAGAATCGACTATTGTTGTAATGACCCTACTGTCACGAATCACGATTATTATAACATAATAAAAGCAAGTACAATGGTTTGGACTAAGTCTACACCCCCACATATCGGACACCCCCACATTTCGGACACATCAAAAATCACCCTGCTTTAAGTAATTATTATATTTAGAACTTCAATAACTCTACAATCCTTTGATCAATTGATTCAAAATTTTGAAATTATTATATTCATATAATGAAAAATGATTATACCGAAGACGATCTCCATAGAGTGTTTAGAGCGATAATAAATGGAGCTAGTATCAGGAAGACTAGCTTGGATTATGGTGTACCATATAATACACTTCACAATCGTATACATAGTGGTATATCGCATCAAGAAAATGCCCAAAGCCAGCAAAAGATAGCTCCGATTCAAGAGGAACTATTAGCAAACTAGATATTAATACAGGAATCTCTTAGTATTAATATAACACATCAACAAATAAAAGATATAGCGAATCACCTTCTCATTATATAAGGAAAGGATTCACTAATTGGAAAAAGATGGATAAAGAGCTTTTTCAAATGGAATCCTTTTATTGGAACTAAGAGGTCATATTGTGTCGATTCTGCACAAATCTCTGGTGCTATATCTAATATTATCAAGAAGTGGTTCCAATATCTCTTAATTCCTGAAATCAAGGCTATTAAGCCAGAAAACAGATAGAATATAAATGAAGCAGGGATTATAAAGGATCAGGGACTTAATAAACTAATAATAGGGAGTATTAGTCGAAGATTTATTCAGAAAAAGCAACCTGGTTCGAAAGTTTGGACATCTTTTATCAAATGCATTTCAGCTATTGGAAAAGCACTTAATCCATTTGTTATATATAAAGGAAAATCAGTACAATAATAATGGTTTCCTACAGATCTCACTCTACATAATGACTAACAGTTCATTGTTACAGAAAATGGATGGACTACGAATACTACAGCTTTAGAATGGTTAAAAAATATGTTTATCCCTCAAAATACTGTTACGAGGGTAGCCGTCTAGATCACGTGGAAGTGTTCTAGGCTCTCAAGGTGGGTTTATAACTAGGTGTCAAGCAGGGACTTAAGTAATGACAATAATGAATATGCTATTCGTAACTAATAGTAGAGTATACTAAATGATTGATCTTGAGCACGAAGCTCTATACAAAGGAAATCCATCTTGTTTATATAGACCTTCATGCTTATGGCTGATCAGCAGGATCATTATGGATCAGTGCTGAGTTCATTGATCCTTACTGAGCCAGTCACATGATATAGATAGCACATGAGAGTTCTCTTGTTACCCAACGTAACACTATCCCCCTTCTAGACTAGTGCTTGTCCCAAGCTTCCTTATAAGGTGGGGTAGTTACCTAAGTTTCAAAATGCATACGATTGAGATTCCTTTTCTTCTCAATATGCTTATCGTTGCTTCTTCACGTGTTACCTTAAATTGTTGTTGTTTAAGTTAAAAGATAAAGGACAAAGGAAATATTATGGCTCCTTGCTCTCGATGTGAATGGAATGGTTTAGAGTGCCGGACTTTGCCTGAATCGAAGTGTTGCGGGGAGTGCGTATGTTCGGGCTCTTCTAAATGTGATGTTTCTGGCCTTTCTCCATCCGAATGGGATATTCTTTCTAGAGAGGAGGCTCGTTTAGAGGCTGAAGAGGAAGCGGCTGCGTTGGCTGAACAGGAGGCTTTTAGTCGCAGGATGCTTATTCGTAAGAAGCAGAAGCAATTGCGCGAGCGTAGTTCCGAGATGCTTTGTCGAAGCGTTCGTTCTCTGGATGAGTTGGATGAATTGTTGGAGAGGGAAAGATTGGAAAAGGAACGTGTAGAGAAGGAGAAGGAGCAAGCAGGTGTTGGTTCGTTGGCGCCTGCTAAGGCTAGTTCGAACGTATTGAACAACTTTAACCCTTCCTCCTTTTTGAGTCCTTCGGATCCTTTTTGGGAAGGTCTGGATAATGTTGATAAAATTCCTTTAACAGATTAAGGGTACCAAGGTTTTTCTTAGATTCCCAAATGTTTTCCGAATATAGGTAATCTTGCTATTTGATTAAATATTTGACCTTCCCATTAACATATTTGCAATCTAGTATTTCTTCAATATAATATTCTCCCTTTAGGTTGACTGGGTCGATTTCTGGGTCTGGTACTTTCAACACTCCAGATAATGCTTTCTCGAGGAGTGAGATATAAAATACTGGATGGATATTCATTGTATATAGTAATTTCAGTTTATAGTTAACTGGTCCTATCACCTTATCGATTTTGAATAATCCCAGTTTCTTATGGTCTAGTTTATTGTTTAGTTGTTTTGTTTGTATATTTCTTTGAATAAAATAAACTTTATTCCTCTTTTTAAAAATAGATCTTATATTTCTTGATTCGTTGTAGTACGATATTGTTCTTAAAGCGATGAACTATAAATCTAAGAAGAGTTGTTCTTGAAGCTCCTTGATTTCTGTAATATCTTTTATGGCTTTGTTTGCATTTGTATCTTGTGGCAATAGTGATTTGTAAGCCAATAGGTTGAACCCAAAGTTAGCATATACTGGCATTACTTTTGTGGTTTTTGTCTCTGATGTATTATATGTGAATTACACCAAAGGTAATAATTTAACCCAATTATCTTGTTTGTAATTGATGTAGCAGCGGAGATAGGCCTTCATCGTTTGGTTTAGTCGTTTTGTTTGGCCATCTGTTTATAAATGGAAAGTTATCAAAAGCTTTCTTTTGATTCCAAGCAATACTATAAAGGTAAACCAAAACTTCGATATGAATAATTTATTCCTATCTGAGATAATCTCATCTGGTACACTATGAATACTAACTATATTCTGTATAAATATATAAGCAAGGTCATCTACTGTCCAAATTTCACAAAATAGTATTATATAAGCGAACTTGGTTAATCTATCTGTTACTATTAATATAGAATCATATTCCTTCTGGATAATCGGATCCTTGGATAATAATAGTTTTACTACAAAATCCCAAGCAATGGATTTCCAAGATTGAGTAGATAATTCGGGGGTCTTGAGCTGACCATAAAAGATATACTGAGTAGTTTTATTCCTTATACAAATGTCACAATTCCCAACTACATTCTCAACTATAATCCTCATCTTTAGAAAGTACACTTCTTTCCTTATTCTGGCAAAGGTTCTTGTAATACCTTGATACCCGTGAACTGGTAGCTTATATTATTCTATAACATAATCCTTAGTTAGATTGAAGGGTATATAAAGTTTATTATAAAAGTGGATAAATTCATCTTCTATAATGAATCCTCTTTCTAGATTGTCTGGTTTAGCTAGGATTCTTTTGACTGTAGTATCTGTTGTGTATTCCGTTTTTATAATATCCTTGATAATATTGTAATTTATTCCTGAAGTGGTAGTGAGTTGTGGTTTATTGTGAATTAAAGCATCGTTATCTTGTTTTAATATCGCGTGCGATTTGTGTGTCTTATTTTGTAAGTATTCTGGTTTTTGGCTTAAAGTATCCACTCTAGCATTTTCGTTTCCTTTGATATATGAAATTCTGAAGTTGTATATAGTTATGATTTCCGACCATCGGATTTATCATCTATTCAATTCCTTTGTTATGGTGAAGTAAACCAAGTTCTTATGATCTATATACATCTGCACTGTATATTTCGATTCTTTTAAATACACTCTCCATTCCCTAAAAGCATTTACTATCGTTAATAATTCCTTATTATATATTTCGTAGTTTAATTCGGCTGGTGATAATTTGTGTGAATGATAAGCGACTGATTACTATTTCTTGTTCAAACCTGGCTGGCTGAGTACTGCGCCTATTACATAGTTTGAGGAGTCTGTCTCCACAATTATTGATAGTTCTGGATCAAAAGCCTTGAGAACTGGCTCTCCTACAAATGCTTTTT
This sequence comes from Sclerotinia subarctica, assembly GCA_025389085.1. Taxonomy (NCBI): domain Eukaryota; kingdom Fungi; phylum Ascomycota; class Leotiomycetes; order Helotiales; family Sclerotiniaceae; genus Sclerotinia; species Sclerotinia subarctica. Next base: position 240,681 of record QRFI01000013.1, read on the forward strand.
TAAGGCATTCGAATACTGTTTGTGCTATTTCCGTCTATTGGAATTCTCCCTGATTCTTTTTAGTAATTTCAGTCATTGATAAAGCTATCTTCGAGTAATTCTTGATGAATCGTCAATAAAAATTGGCGAACCCTAAAAAGGATTGTACTTCCTTTACACTAATTGGTGACTCCCATTCTTTGATTGTTTTTACCTTGTCGGAGCTTATCTTGAAACCTTCTGAAAATATGATGTAGTTTAGGAATTCTGTCTCTATAATATGAAATTTGTATTTGCTGGATTTGCATTGGAGATCTGCTTCCTCCAAAAGTTGTAGAACATTATGAACATCCTGGATATATTGTTTTTCTGTTTCTGAAAATACTAATATATCATTTAGATAGTATATATAGCATATATCTAGGTATTTCCTTAATATATTATTGACCAAGCGTATACATATTACTGATATGTTTATCAAACCGAATAGCATTACTTGATACTCGTATAATCCGTAGCGAGTTTTAAATACTATCTTCCATTCCTCACCTTCCTTCATCCTGATTAGATGGAATCCATTTCGAAAATCAAACTTGGAGAAAATCTTGGCTTTTCCTAATCGATCCCTCAATTCTATAATTAATGGAAGTGGGTACCGATCTTTGATTGTCATATCGTTGAGTTTGTGATAATCTATACAAAATCTCCTTGTACCATTTTTCTTTGGTACAAATAATACAGGGCTAACTGTCTGTAAGGTGGATTCTCTAATCTATTTCTTTTTTAATACATCATCAATATAATCCCTAAGCATTCTTAGGTCAAAGACTGATATTGGATAGATTGGGCCGAATGGGGGTATCTTGCCCTTTTTCAATATTATCTTGTGATCTTATAGCTTATGTTCTGGTAAAGCGTTATGATCTTTTTTTTCTTCGAATAATTTCTTGTACTTCTGGTACTATACCAGTATTAACATTTTGTCCTGTTTCGCTACAAGGGTGTTTTCAAGCAACTTCTTTTGCTTATTCTTCATTTATATAAGAGGTTTATCTTCCTTCACTATTAATAAAGGATCCTGAACTTGATGTTCTATATCAATGGTGCTGTTTGCCTTCAGTTCTCCACCACGTGTATTCAGCCTTGCTGGCTCTAATGTATCTCGTTGATCGCTCTTCTTCGGAAATGATATGATTTCCGATAACCAATCAATCTGGGGGTTATATGCCTTCAACTATGGCATTCCTAAAATGATCTGTTGATTCCTTAATAAAGCAATATTGAACTGGATAACCTCTTTATACTAAATTATACTCATCTGTAAAGGGCAAGTCTCCTATGAAATCTTTCCGTCCAATCCGGTTAATTATCCATCAACTAGCTGTAATTGATATAGTACTTGTTTCGCTTGGAGTTGTACTCCCAAATACTTTACAGTTCCTGGTGTAATAAAATTTCCCGTGGTTTCTGAATCAATTATAGCCTGGATTGCTCGTCCATTTATTTTCGTATTGCAGTAGATTTGCCCTGCCTGACCTGCAATATTCAATTGGCCTTGGCCTTTTCCATAGGTCTTAGCTGACCTTCCCTTCTTGCAGGATCTCCTTACCTTCCTTTATGGAAACCATCCTGTAGCTTCTTTATCTGATAGATGAATCCTACAGGTTTCATCATAACAAGCGGTCCAGCTCATAGCAGCATGCTCAGCTGTCTGTTCCTCCTTCATTTCCGTTCTAGACAAAGATAGGGAGGGAGTTCGTAGATACTCTTGTTCCCATAGATCTATTATGTTGAGGCCTTTTTTATTCTTTGGTAGTTCGTTTAACAATTTCTTGAACTCCTTATAGCCTATATACTGGATCTCTTCAGGTTTTGTAGAGGTTGTTGTACACAATTGAGGTGTAAAGGTCGCATTAAGTTGGCCTTTGCCGAACTTCTTGTGATAACCTCCTCCTAATGGCTTTTTGCTTCGACAATCTCTGGCTCTATGACCTAACTTGCCGCATTCGAAACAAAGCTTGTCCTTGCGTCTTCGTTCTACCTCTTTTTTAGATAGTTTGTTTCTAAAGGTTGTATTCAATTACATTGGGTCTCTATAGGGTTGTCTGTTCTCTCAAGGTCTTCCTTCATTCTTGTAGTACTTACCACGATCTCGGTTTCTGTGGAAGTTGGAAGAACGGCGTTCCTTCTGATACTCGTAAAGCATCTCATCCGCTTTAATAGACTCCTCGATCAACTCGTTTAGATCCTCCCAAGTGCAATTGCGATCTAGTTCTAGCCTAACTTCAGGTTTGAGCCCTTTCCGGTAATGGCTCATCGTTGCGTTCTCTTCCCATCCAGTAGTACCTATATACCTTCTGAATTCCACAACATACTTGACTGCTGACCTTGTTTGCTTGAGGCCATAGATCTTGGACTCAGCATCATATAATTCATTGACGTTCCCGAATACTCGTCGTATTTCTTTCTTAAATCCTTCGAATTTCCCAAAGATGGTTTGAGTTAGGTACAATCGCTTTTTTGGCTCACTCAAGTTGGTGAAGTAGTCTTTGAGATATGGTTGGATCCATTTAGTGGCTTCTCCTCTGAGATAAAAGGCGGCCCAAACGCTTTTATCAGCGTCGTAATTGAACTTGTCCTGATTAAATTGAAAATAGATCTCAAGCTGAAGCAAGAAGGTTTCTAGCTCTTATCGGTTGCCTATGAATCGGTCTGGTAAGGCGACTTTAAGAGTTTCAGTGACAGTGATTTCCTTGGAGTCTTCGATATTTCCTATAGCGATGTCTCCGTCCTTATCGGTATTTCTGAGAGTGCCTTGATCGGCTATAGTAGGGTTGCTAGGTTGTGGTGTCTTGGAAGACATATTGTCGTTACTAATCGAGTCGGTACTTGAAGCAGTAATGATGCTCAAAATGTTACGAGGGTAGCCGTCTAGATCACATAGAAGTGTTCTAGACTCTCGAGATGGGTTTATAACTAGGCGTCAAACAGGGACTTAAGTAATGACAATAATGAATATGCTATTCGTAACTAGTAGTAGAGTATACTAAATGATTGATCTTGAGCACCAAGCTCTATACAAAGGAAATCCATCTTGTTTATATAGACCTTCATGCTTATGGCTGATCAGCAGGATCATTATGGATCAGTGCTGAGTTCATTGATCCTTACTGAGCCAGTCACATGATATAGATAGCATGTGAGAGTTCTCTTGTTACCCAGCGTAACAAATACCCCCTTCAATCCTGAAGAATAAAGACTCCTTATTTTGAATAGATATGAAAATTATGAAACTATAGAATTCATATTAGAATACTTCATTAATAAGATATATCTCTTATTTCTACTATCATATACATCACATATACTACAACCACTCGATTTATCAGTATTCTCGTCCTTGAAAAACATATATCGAAAAAAACTCAATCAATTAGATCTATTATCAGATTCTATACCAATTGGAAAGCGAAACTTTCTTTCCTGCTATCAGAAAGCTAGAATAGAAGGTTTAACACTTCAAAATATCATAATTGGATGAAAAGCTAGTGGTCTTTGACCTAAGAATATGACCAAACCTCTTATGAATCAACTTCTACTCGAAAATAATAATAACAAAGTTCTATTATCTAATTCTGAGGTTGACAATAATCCTCTGATTCAATTTGATATAGAATCATCTTTTGTTTTATAGGAAACTCTTTATAAAACATTTGATATTCAAAAATATAAAGATACAATAATTCAGAATAAAACCCTGAATTTAGTAATACAACAATTCTTATTTTATAAAATTATAAAGGGATTTGATATCAAGGATTATAAACTTTTAGAGATAGAGAATAGAATCAGAAAATTAGAATATCGATTGGATCAATTAGCTCCCAGAAAAAGACATAAAGTTCGAATGTCTCCAAATTCAAAGTTTGTAGGGATTAAAGCTATAAAAAAGGCTCAAATTGAAGCTGGAGATCATAAAATTGATGGAAATGAATCTTCTATTACTATAGATAATGACTCTACAGGCGATTGTATTAAAGTTCAAGGGTCGTTGAATAATTGAAGTTTGAAATGTATATAAATTCATTTTTTTAAGTGTCCGAAATGTGGGGGTGTCCGATATGTGGGGGTGTAGACTTATTGTTTCCGAGAGGGTCTTTATGTTACGAGGTTTGCCGTCTAGATCACGTGGAAGTGCTCTAGGCTCTCGAAGTAGGTTTATAACTAGGCATCAAGCAGGGACTTTAAAGTAATGATAATAAGATGATGCAATTCGTAACTAATAGTATGGTATACTAAATGATTGATCTTGAGCACGAAGCTCTATATTTAATGATATCCTATTCCCTTATATAGACCTTCGTCTCCTTTGGACAGCTGGGACAGCCGAGCGCTCCTGGAGCGCTGTCGTTCTAGAGCTGTCCATCATGTGATACTCAATCTTGTGATTGATGCTGTATACGCCTGAAGCTTTCCTGTTTGTATATGCTGATGGTATGTGCACATATGATCCTTGGGTGACCATAATCATATACTAATATGGTCGAATCGTATCTTGCTCGCACATGGCCCAAGCTCATACAAACAAGTCAGCTGTTACCTTCGTAACACTATCCCCTTCTTAGATTAGCGCTAGTCCCGAGCGTTTATATTAGTATGCCTTTCTTCTTTCTTAAATGATTGTATGCTTTCTTTCTTTCTTCGTTATGCCTTCTTCAATTACTGATAAAAGAAAAGAACAAATTCGTCTTGCTCGTCTCATTGAACAGAAAGGTTTCGAAATGCCTTTATGCTCGTTGTGCGAACGCACAGGTCGCAAATGTATTGTTTCGCCCTCTGATTCTTCGCGGTGCAGCGAATGCATTTGTAGTAGCAAGAAATGTGATGTTCAAGGTCCGTTTGAAAGTGACTGGGAAAGTCTGTCCCGACAAAAGGAACGATTGGATCAAGAGGAGGAGGAGGCTATGGCTAAAATTCTGCGTTTACGAAAACAGAAGCGTTTCCTGTTGAAGCGTGAATCCGAAATGCTTCGTTGTGGTTTGCGGACTCTTGATGAGTTAGTGGAGGTGGAAGAAAAGGAAAAGTTGGAAAAAGAGCATGTGGATAAGGAGACCATTGATGCTACTGCTCTTGTCCCTAATGGTTCCCCTTCTTTCGATTTCCTCGATCCTTCGTTACCTCCGTTGTCTGATGCCGAGCTCGAGGCTCTATTGGCAGATGTGGGTACTTCAGGTGGAATGCCTGTAACTTCTCAGAGCAGTTGAGATCTTTCTTGAATTCCCATATATTTTCTGAATATGGGTAGTCTAGTCATTTGATCAAATACTTGACCTTGTTTCTGATGTATTTGCAGTTTAGTATTGTTTCAATATTATATATGATGTTAGGGTTGACTGGTTCGATTTCTGTGAATAGCATGTTTGACGCTCCTGGTGGTGCTGGTTCAAGCAAGGATATATGGAAAACTAGATGGATATTCATAGTGTGTGGTAATTTGAGTTTGTAGTTAACTGGTCCTATCATCTTGTCGATTTTGAATGATCCTAATTTCTTATAGTCTAGTTTATTGTTAGGTTGTTTTATCTGTATGTTTCTTCGAATAAGATAAACTTTATCCCCCTTTTTAAAAGTAGGTCCTATACTTCTTGATTCGTTGTAATACGATGCTATTCTTAAAGCGATGAACTATAAATCCAAGGAGAGTTGTTCTTGAAGCTCCTTGATTTCTGTGATATCTTTTATGGCTTCGTCTGTATTTGTATTTTATAATAATAGTGATTTGTAAGCTAATAGATTGAATCCAAAGTTAGTATATACTGGCGTTACTTTTGTGGTTTCTGTCTCTGATATATTATATACGAATTGCATTAAAGATAATAATTTAATCCAATTGTCTTATTTGTAATTGATATAGCAGTGGAGATAGGCTTTTATCGTTTGATTTAATTGTTCTATTTAGCTATCTGTTTGTGGGTGGAAAGTTGTCGAGAGCTTTCTTTTGATTCCAAGCAATGTTATAAAGGTAGACAAAAACTTCGATATAAATAATTTGTCTTTATCTGAGATAATCTCATCTAGTACATCATAAATATTGACTATATTCCTTATGAATATATAAACAAGATCATCTACTATCCAAGTTTCACAGAATGGTATCATATAAGCGAACTTGATTAATCTGTCTGTTACCATTAATATGGAATCGTATTCTTTTTGGGTAATTGGATCTTTGGATAATGGTAGTTTTACTACAAAATCCTAGGCGATAGATTTCTATGGTTGAGTAGGTAGTTCGGGGATTTTGAGTTGACTATAAAGTATATGCCAGGTGGCTTTATTCTTTATATAGATGTTGCAATTCTTAATTATATTTTCAACTATAGTTCTCATTTTTGGAAAGTACACTTCTTTTCTTATTCTGACAAAGGTTCTGATAATACCTTGATGCCTGTGAGCTGGAAGCTTATATTGTTCTGTAACGTAATCTTTAGCTAAGTTAAAGGGTATGTAAAGTTTGCTATAAAAATGGATGAATCCATCTTTAATAATAAATCCTTTTTCTAGATTGTTTGGTATAGCTAGGATTCTTTTGACTATAGTATTTGTTGTATATTCTGTTTTTATGATATCCTTGATAATATCATAATTTATTTCTGAAATAATAGCGAATTGTGGTTTATTATAAACTAAAACATTGTCATCCTGTTTTAATATTGTATGCGATTCGTATATTTTATTTTGTAAGTATTCTGGTTTTCGGCTGAGAGTATCTGCCCTAGCATTTTCGTTTCCTTTGATATATGAAATTCTGAAGTTGTAGGTGGCCATAGTTTCCGATTATCGGACCTGTCATCGATTTAGTTCCTTTGTTATAGTGAAGTAAACCAAGTTCTTATAATCTGTATACATCTACACTATATATTTAGATCCTTCCAGATACACTCTCTATTCCCTAAAAGCATCTACTATCGCTAGCAATTCTTTGTCATAAATCTCGTAGTTTAGCTCGGTGGGTGATAGTTTGTGTGAATGGTAAGCGACTGGTTGCTATTTCTTATTCGAGCTGGGTTGGCTCAATACCACTCTTATTACATAATCTGAGGAGTCTATTTCCACAATTATTGGTAGTTCTGGATCAAAAGCCTTAAGAACTGGTTCTCCCGCGAATGCTTCTTTAAGGTATTCGAATGCTGTTTATGCTGCTTCTGACCATCGAAATTCCCCTTGATTCTTCTTGGTGATCTTGATCATTAAGGCAACTATTTTCGAATAATTTTTGATAAATTGTTGGTAAAAGTTGGCAAATCCTAAAAAGGATTATACTTCTTTTATACTGGTTGATGACTCTTATTCTCTGATTGCTTTTACCTTGTCAAAGCTCATCTTGAAATCTTCTGAGAATATAATGTAGTCTAGGAATTCTGTTTTCGTGATATGAAATTCATATTTGCTGGGTTTGTATTGAAGATCTGCTTTCTTCAAAAGTTGTAGAATATTGTGAACATCCTGGATATATTGTTTTTTTGTTTCTGAAAATATTAATATATCATTTAGATAATATATACAATATATATCTAGGTATTTTCTTAATATATTATTGATTAAGCGTATACATGTTGTTGGTATGTTTGTCAAATCAAATGGTATTACTTGATACTCATATAATCCGTAACGAGTTCTGAATGCTATCTTCCATTCCTCACCTTCCTTTATTTTGATTAGGTGGAATCTGTTTCGAAGATCAAACTTGGAGAAAATCTTGGCTTTTCCCAATCGATCTTTTAATTCTATAACTAATAAAAATGGGTATTGATCTTTGATTGTCATATCATTGAATTTGTGATAGTCCACATAAAGCTTCCTTATACCATTTTTCTTTGATATAAATAATATAGGGCTAGCTGTCTATAAGGTGGATTCTCTAATCCATCCCTTTTTTAATATATTGCCAATATAATCCCTAAACATTCCTAGGTCAAAGGCTGATATCGGATAAATTAGACCGAATGGAGGTATCTTGCCTTCCTCCAATACTATCTCATGATCTTATAATTTATGTTTTGGTAAAGCATCATGGCCTTTTCTTTTTTCGAATAATTTCTTGTACTTCTGGTACTGTACCGGTATTGATACTTTGTCCTGTTTCTCTACAAGGGTGGTTTCAAACAATTTTGTCTGCTTGTTCTTCATTTGTACAGGAGGTTTACTTTCCTTCGTCGTTAATAAAGGACCCTGGACTGGGCGTCCTATGTCGATAAAGTTATTTGTCTTTAACTCACCATTGCGTGTATATAGCCTTGCTGGCTCTAGTATATCTCGTCGATCGCTTTTCTTCGGAAATGATATAGTTTCCGATGATTAATCAATCTGGGGGTTGTATGCTTTCAATTATGGCATTCCCAGAATAACCTGTTGATTCCTTAGTGGAACAACATCGAATTGGATAACCTCTTTGTGCTAGGTTATACTCATCCGCAAAGGACGAGTCTCCTACGAAATCCTTCCGTCCAATCTGGCTAATTGTTTATCAACTAGTTGCAATTGATATAATGCTTGTTTCGCTTGGAGCTGTACTCTCAAATGCTTCATAGTTCCTGGCGCAATAAAATTTCCTGTGGCTTCTGAATCGATTATAGCCTGGATTATTTGTCCATTTATCTTCGCAGCGCAGTATATCTGACCTGCTTGGCCTGCGATATTTAGTTGACCTTGACCCAAATCCCTATTGTGGTTGTTTTTGTCAATTTGGTCAATTTGGTCAATTTTGTGATCATGTGATGATCTTTTCGACCCTCCCTTCTTGCAGGGTTTTTTTGCTTTTCTTTGGGGAAACCAACCTGTGGCTTCCTTACCTGATGAATAAATTTTACAGGAATCACTATAGCAAGCTGTCCAGTTCTTCGTCGCATGTTCCGTTGACAATATTTCTTTTAGTTCCCTTTCGATAATAAAGGGTGAAGGGGTTTGGTGACGCTCCAACTCGTATCGGTCTATAGCGTTCAACCCTTCCTGGTCTCGCGGCATTGCGTCAATTTCTTTTTGACATTCTTCACGTTCGTAGCTATTGTCTTCTATTGGATTTGAAGCGCATAGTTGGGGTACGAAGGTGGCATTGAGCTGTCCTTTGCCGAATTTCTTGTGGTGACCACCTCCTGATGGTCTCTTGCTTCGACAATCCCTGGCCCGATGGCCTGGTTTGCCACATTCAAAGCATAGCTTGTCCTTTCGCCTTCGTTCTACCTCTCCTTTGGGTAGTTTATCTCTAAAGGTTGCATCCAATTGCATAGGGTCTCCATAAGGTTGTCTACTCTCTCGAGATCTTCCTTCATTCTTATAGTACTTGCCACGATCTCGGTTTCCTTGAAAGTTGGAGGATCGACGTTCCTTTTGATACTCGTATAGCATCTCATCTGCTTTAATGGATTCCTCAATTAATTCGTTTAGGTCTTCCCAAATGCAATTGCGATCCAATTCTAACCTGACTTCAGGTTTGAGCCCTTTCCTGTAATGGCTCATTGTTGCGTTTTCTTCCCATTCAGTAGTACCTATATACCTCCTGAATTCCACAGCATACTTGACTGCTGACCCTGTTTGCTTGAGGCCATAGATCTTGGACTCAGCATCTCGTAATTCATTGACATTCCCGAATACTCGTTGTATTTCCTTCTTAAACCCTTCGAATTTCCCAAAGATAACTTGCGTTGGGTGCATTCGCTTTTTAGGCTCGCTCAAATTGGTAAAGTAATCCTTGAGATAAGGTTGGATCCACTTAGCGGCTTCTCCTCTGAGATAGGAGGCGGCCCAGACGCTTTTGTCGGCGTCATGGTTGAACTTATCCTGGTTGAATTGAAAGTAGATCTCAAGTTGGAGCAAGAAGGTTTCTAGCTCTTGTCGGTTGCCTGTAAATCGGTCTGGTAAGGCGACTTTAAGAGTTTCGGTGACAGTGATCTCCTTAGGGTCTTCGATACCTCCCATAAAGATGTCTCCATCCTTATCGATGCTTTCGGGGGTGACCTGGCTACTTGTAGCTGGGTTGCTAGGCTGTGGTGTCGTGGAAGACATGGCTATCGTTACTTATATCGAGTCGGTACTTGAGGCAGTAATGGTGCTCAAAGTGTTACGAGGTTTGCCGTCTAGATCACGTGGAAGTGCTCTAGGCTCTCGAAGTAGGTTTATAACTAGGCATCAAGCAGGGACTTTAAAGTAATGATAATAAGATGATGCAATTCGTAACTAATAGTATGGTATACTAAATGATTGATCTTGAGCACGAAGCTCTACATTTAATGAAATCCCATTCCTTATATAGATCTTCGTTTCTTGGTCGAATATCGATTTCGACGATCGATCCCGTCGATTATCGACTTCGATCTTCGATATATCATGTGATTTGATACTATATATGCCTGAAGCTTTCTTGTTTGTGTATTCTGATGGTATGTGCACCTACGATCCTCAGGTGACCATAATCACATACTAATATGGTCAAATCGTATCTTATTTGCACATGGCCTTAGCTTATACAAACAAGTCAGCTGTTACCTTCGTAACAATTACAACAACTTAAGCAAATAAGGTCAGTCATAACTTATACTGCTAAATTCCAATAATATATCAAATATATTATATAGAATGATAATTATCTAAGATCCTAGTTTTATAAGGGATTTAAGGATATTATTAAGGATAAGCTAATAAGAGCTCCAAAACCACCAAATCTTTCTGAGTTAATCGAAACCTTCATCCTAATTGACAATTGTTTCTATAAAAGATAAATAAAGAAAAAGGAAATCATTTAGAAAAATAGAAAGTTTTCTAAACCTCAATATTAAAACAGATATTATAATACTGATGATCTAATGGAATTGAATAAAGTCAAACATTGATATAAATCAAATAAACTTAATATTAAAGAAAAGAAAAGATGTAGAAAGAATAATTTATATTTCATTTATAGAAAGGATAGGTATATATTTCGAGATTATAATTAAAAGAAGCTATTTATCACAAAAGGCAAAAAACAAATAAGATTTGGAAATAAGAAACAAAGACTTTGAGAAGTAGGTATATTAAAAGATAACTTTTATAAAATTGAATTATTAGAAAAAGAATTACCTTAACTATATTCAGAACAACTTAGGGAATTAGGTTTGGTCATTCTATATATAAAGGTGGAATTATCCGGAAATGCTGATAAGGAAGTTGAGTTTATAAGGAACTATAAGTCTATCGAATTACTTAAAGAAGAAGGATTTATTAAAAGATCCAAAGATAATCAGTGAATCAACAAAATTTATCTAAGATCTCAAAAAGACAAATTATAGTATCTAACCAATTATTTTGATGGAAAATATATATAATATTATTATAAAGAATAAAAACCTAATTTTATAGAAAAATATCAGATTTATAATTATCCAACCTTATTGATCTTATATATTATCATTTATAACAATCTTTATCAAATAGTATTCAAGGAGAATATAAGAGAAGACAACATTAGAAGATTTGTTGTGGATTTAGATTCTTTGTAAACTAATGAAGGATGGGAGTATAACAATTATAATCTAGAAATTGAAGATATATAAGAGATCCTGTTACAAACTGGATATTGTAGGATTTAGTGTAGGATTAATTATTACTATGAATATCAATGGGTCAAGGATTATTACCAAGACTTTCAGACAGGATCAATAGAACTATTGATAATTATACCCTACAGATTATTAAGTAGAAATAAATATCAACAAAAATGATTGAACCTCCTCATTAAAAAACAGATCACTGAATCATTATCATTAGAACTCAATAATACAATTAGGATCAGATAATTAATTGTAGGAATCAATCTTAGAAAATAAGAAATTAAAATTCTGATCAATTCAGGAGTTATAGAAATATTTATAAATCTTAATTTTATTGAAGAAAATAGAATCTTTATTGAATCTAAAGAATATCCATATCAATTAATATTACTGAAAAGAAAGAAGACTGGAGTAGATGGATGGGTACAAAAACAAACTAATACTCTCAAAATAGTTATATCAAAAGGATATATAGAACAAGTTAAATTAAACTTAATATTATTAGACAGATATATAATAGTTTTGAGAACCCTTTGGATTAGAAAATATAATCTAAATATTAATTGGATAAAGGATACCCTTATATTCGATCATTGCAGTTGTAAGAACGAATAACTATATGGTCCAAAGGAACAGATTTCTAAAAAGATCGGATATTGTGCTATAACAGTCACAGATCCTCTACTAATCAGCGAGATCGATATAAAAAAGATTTCAGTGCGGTACAGAAAATTCGCTAAGTTATTCGAAGATCTACAGGATTTAAGAGCTCTGTCAGAATATAAGCCTTGGGATTATAAGATCAATTTCAAAGAGGGATTTATACCCCCAATTGAGAGATTAAGACTATATAACCCTAATACTTTAAGAATATAGGAAGAATACTAAGTGAAAATTGAAAAGAAAGAATGGATTAGGAAATCCAAATCTCTTTATATATCTAATATATTATTAGCATTCAAAAAAGGAGATCCGAATAATCAACTTTATAGAGATTATTGTTGAATGAATAATAGGATCATCAGGGGTATGTATCTTATACCCAAAGTCCAGGAGCTAAGGGATAAATTAAGCAAGGCAATGATTTACACCAAACTGGATCAGAGAAACACTTTCAATTTGATACAAATCAAGGAAAGGCATGAATAAAAGACTACTTTTATATTATCTTCCAGATTATAAGAATATATTATTATACTATTTGGATTAACAAATATACCAATTATTTGTTAATAATAAAACAACGAAATATTCAAAGAATTTAGTTTATTTATAATCTATTATTTAGATGATATCCTTATCTTCTTTCAAAAAGAAAAAGAATATAAGGAATATATTCTTAAAGTATTTGAAATATTTAGGAAGATCAATTTATGATTCAAATTATCGAAATATAAGTTTGGAATCAAAAAGATAATCTTTCTAGGATATATAATTGAATTAGGACAAATAAATATTGATTTAGAGAAAATTGAGAAAATAAAAAATTGGGAATAATTTAGAAATATTAAAGATATATAGACTATATTAGGATTCGCCAACTTTTGTTAGGTATTCATTAAAGATTTTTCAAAAATAATAGAACCACTTACAAAAATAACAAAAAAAGATATAAGATTTATATAGAGCGAAAAGATGGAATAAGTTTTCTAGGAAATCAAGGACAGATTTATTAAGGAACTTATACTCTATAATTATTATAATAATCGAGAAAGCATTATTGAAATAAACACTTCAGATACCTGTGTAGCAGGAGTTCATCTTCAAAAAGATGATAATGAGAAACTACATCCAATTGCTTATTATTCCAGCAAGATAAATAAAACAGAGCAGAATTATAATATTTATAAGAAGGAACTCATAATTATAGTCAAATTATTGAAATATTGAAGAATCTATCTTTAAAAGACTAAATTCCTAATAATCATTTATATTGATTATATAAATCTATAAATCTTTATTATAATTAAGATTCTGGATAATCAAAGATTAACTTGATAAATTGAAGAATTAATTGATTTCGATTTAATAATCAAGTATATCAAAAATAAAGATAATATAAGGGTAGATATACTAAATAGATCATCAAAATATAAGAATGATAAGATTTATCAGAAGACAACAATTTTGAAATCTCTTTCAAATAGAGATCTCATTCCGAACCTAATAGAAATTGTTGTTTTAGAAAATAAATCAATGAAAGTCTAGAAAAACAAATTTACAAATATATAATTAAATAAGGAAAATATCAAATAATCTAAGTCGTTAATAATTGTAAATAGATTGATATAGGTCGCAAAGAAAATTTGGTTATCAAATAGTATTGCCACTAAATTCATTAAGGAACAATATATATTATTAACTTATAATTATCAGGGAATATAAAGGATATATTTGAAAATTAAGAGATAATACTAAAATCTGGGATTCCGAATTATAATCAAAAAAGTAATCATTAAATATGATATCTGTATCAGGAATAAGGCTTCTCGCCATGCCCCTTATGGACAGATACATATAATTGAGACACCACCAACATCATGGAAATCGATATCATGGGACTTCATAAGGCCGCTACCTAAATCCAAGGATCCAACAATAGGAGTAGAATATGATTACCTCCTAGTCATTATAAATCGATTGATCAAATACATGATACTAATACCATACAAAACCACCTTAATTATAGAAACCCTAGCAGCCATATTTCTAAAAGAGATTATTGCAGTATATGGAATATTAGAGAAGATATTGTCTAATAGGAATAAACTCTTCATATTAAAATTTTGGATTATCTTAATAATATTACTAAATATGAAAAGAAAAATATCTATAACATTCTATTTATAAACAAATAAAGGAAACGAATAAGTAAATTAGATTATTAAAGTATATCTCCATTATTATATGAATTATTAATAAAATAATTAGATAAAATTATTACCCCTAGCACAATTTGTATATAATAATTCTATTTTAGAAACTATTCAAATTTCCCTGAATTATACCAATTTTGGATACAAAATAATTGTATACTAGGAATCAGATATTCTAAAAATAGAGAATTAATCTGTTATAATATAAACAAAGAAATTCAAGGAAGTTCACAAAGAATTAGCAGCAGAACTCAAGTTTGTTGCTGAAAGGAATGCTTATTATTACAATAAAAAGCATAATCAGGAGCTAATATTAAAGAAAAGAAATAAAGTCTATCTACTCCGAAAAAACATTAAGATAAAGAGATCAAATATAAAACTAGATTATAAAAAATTGGGATTATTCAAAATCAGAAAAATTAAGGGACCCTTGAATTATGAATTGATATTATCAAAGAGTATAAACATCCATTCAGTATTCTATATATTCTTGTTCGAACTAATATCATCAAAAGCATCTAAAACTCCTGAAACCAAAATCATATTTACTAATCAAAACATCAAATACAAAATAAAGAAAATATTAGATTGCAAATATATTAGAAACAAAGTCAAATATTTGATAAAATGAGAAAATTACCTGAATTCTGAGAATATATAGGAACTAAAGAAAGACCTCAAGTATCTTAAGAAGTTTAAGGAGCTTCATCAACAAAACCTAGATTTATCCAAAAGAAAAGAGAATTCAATATAGCTTATATAAACAATAAATCTATTGAATATAAAAAGAAGGATTTGAGGAAGTTAGAATTAATTGTAAGAAATTCGGAATCAAATTGATCAAAAGGATCGGAAGAAATAACAAACGTTGAAGTTGCAGCAATTTCTCTTTCTTTTTCCTTTTCAAGTCTTTCTTTCTCTTTTAAAGCATCGAGCTTATTAAGGTACTTAAGCCCATAATATAATATTTCATTACATCGTTTTTTGAGTTGTATCTTCTACTTGAGAAGACAGGCAGCCTTAGTAAAAGATTCAGCAATTTCAGTATCTAACTTATCGATTTATCGATCAAGACTCTCCTAATTATACTTTCAAGGAATTTCACGATCCCAATCATCTTCCAAACAAAACTCAGCATCACAAGAGACGGAATTTCGCATATATTCCGAATAGTATAAACGATGCTTATCGGATAGATCTTTAACACAACGATGATTTTCCTATCGATAATGAGAACAAGGAATCATCTCGATACCAATAGAATTGATAATCGTAGCTAAACGGATGCGTTCCTTTTTCTTTCTTCGAGTTAAATTAATAGAGGAATCAGAATTGTTCATAATGAAAAGAAGGTCGAAGGATATGAAGATAGAGCAAGTGGGACACTCACTAGTTATAAGCGATCGAGGACGACGCTTGGCCAGAAAGGGGATAGTGTCACGAATCACGTTCATTATTATAAAATAAAACTAGTTATCAATGTTTGAGCCGCTTTCTTTATAAGGATCCTTATCGATAAGGAATCCTAGGACAAATAATATCCTAAGAAGAATAGGCTAGGCAATTATAGGGTCCTAGGACAAATGTCCTAGGATATAATTCGTTCTAGGAAGATTATCTCAGGATAATATTTGTTTTAGGATTATTATCTCAGGACTATTATCTCAGGATCTATACAATCCCAGGATTAGAATCATCCCAGAATTAGTATCCTGAAGCTAATATTAGATTATATGATAAGGAGCCTTAGGAGTTTTCAAAGCTCCTAAAGCTTTAAAAGCTTTTTGGAGCTTTAGGGCTCCTTAAAGCTCCTTATATTCACTAATATATAATTAGAATAGTTTCATAATTTAGGAACTTTATATTCAACTTAATTATCAATTAATTTATCTATATTCTACTTGATCTAATAACAACTTCACTTTGAAGTGAACCTTATTAATAAAGCCTTAACCTACAACTATCAATCAACGAAACCTTAGGCAGCCGCTGCCTCCAATACAATATCGTTACATCTATTTAGACTATTTAATGATACTCAAAAGTATATAATTAAAATAGTTTCATAATCTAAGAGCTTTATGCTCAATGTAGTTATCAATTAGTTTATTTATATTCTACTTGATTTAGTAACGACTTCACTTTCAAGTGAATATTAATGATAAAGCCTTAATCTACAACTACTAATCAAACGAAACCTTAGGCAGCCGCTGCCTCCAGTCCAGTATCGTTACACCTACATAGTCATTCTTCTCCTCACTAGCTTTATTCGAAAACAGGAATCACCAAAACTCTCGAATTTATCGAAGCTATACAAATAGCTATTAGATCATGGTATTTCAATAGAATAAAGGAAGATATGAGAGAACAAAATAAAAGAGAAAGGGTAATCTGAAGAGTCAAAGGATTAAAATAACCCCTTTATAACCATATTATCAACTTTGCAAATTTGCAAAATTAAATTATCATTTATCTAAATATTAAAATCATCCAATATCCTTAATCTGGCCGATTCTTCTGGTCAATTCAGTTAATACTTGATCACCTTGGTCAATATGATCAATTTATTTGGTCAATCTGATCAATTCGGTCTATCTATCCGGTCATTTCATTCTCAATCATAAGGTTTTACCACCCCAATTTGAATTTTACTTATTTCATTTATCATTTTCCTTATTATAACGTGGTTTATCACCGGGTCGCCAATATCACTGGGTCGCCACTTTTTATATTATTCAACTACCTCAATTTCAACACGCAATATTTCAACAAATTATTATAGAAATATTATCAAAAAAAGCCCGAATTATCTTAATTATTGAAGCTATTTATAAATCTAAAAATTTGTCAATTATTAAAGCTGCAAAAATCTATATAATACCTCGATCTATATTATACGATAGAATCAACAATCGAAGCAATCAAATAAAAATTCGAGCAAATTGTTATAATCTTACGAAAATAAAAAAGGAAATGATTATTGAATATATACTTGATATAAATACAAAAGGATTTTTATCTAAATTCAAAAATATAAAAAATATAACGAATTATATTCTTGAATCAAGGAATGCGAAGTGTATTGGGAAGTTTTGAATGTATCGATTTGTAAAGCATCGAATCAAATTAAAGACACGTTTTAGTTGTGTTTATGATTTTCAAAGAGCTCTCTACAAAGATCTTAAGCTCATTGAAGAATAGTTTCGATTAATTGTGAATATATAAATGAAATATAATATTCTCGAATACAATTTCTACAATTTCGATAAAATCAGCTTTATAATCCAATTAAAGTTCTTTCTCAATCAATATTAATTAAATCTCGAATAACTCATTATCAATCAAGTTCTCCTATACCTATATTTAAGATTATATTAGTTCTAACTAAGAATATAGAGAGATTAGCTTATAAGAATACATTTTTAAATATAGAGAATCGTATATTTCAGGTAGCAAATGAAGTATTAAACAAATGTCGATATACAAAAAAACCCAATTACATCAAGGAGGAATACTTACTGGACAAGAGACTCTTGATATATTATCTTAGTAAAAGGTAGATATTCAGATATAACATAATAAACATCAAAAGGGAAATAATTCTAATAAGGAAGCATCTTCTAATCGATATTGTAGTAAATACAGAAAGATAGGTTATAATACAAGAACTTATCAAAATAATATAATAGATCCTAGATTATTAGATTCTTGATAATTTCAATCAATTGATTCAATTGTTGTTGAATAATATAGATTTAAAATGGTTGAATAGTATAAAAAGTGGCGACCCAGTGATATTGGCGACCTGGTGATAAACCACGTTATACAAAGAGTATTTGTAAGGCAAGCATAATTCCCTAGGATTAGTTTTCACTTCCCCCATTCAAACATTAGAAGATTAAGGCTCTTAATTAGAAAAGGAATTTTTATGTATACAAACTTAATTAACTATTATGTTGATTGATTTCTCAAGACCCTGATTGATTAGTTTGTTATGATATTCTCTACCTTGTCTAGTTTAACATGTTGATTTGTATGTGTAATCGCTAGCTCTTAGAAACAAAATCGACTTATGTACTACTAGTAGCGTTTTTATGTCTGCTCAGTCCTTTCAACACTGCATAGCCATTGAATTTGTGTCCTATTCAACGAGAAGCGAGAGAATGGTCTTCAAAGGGCTTACTTTTCCCAACATGATTGATGTCAAAGTGAATGAGACATGTGAATATGACTTGAAATTGAGCTTTTCACCGACCAAGGCTCTAGCGACATACCAATCAGCTAGAAGTAATGTTCTCTAGCAGCCACCCAGCGGCCCATATTCTCGCTGCCCCGCACTCCCCCGTTTTCGTCTCATTGAAAAGGAAAAGGAAAATCACGTGATTAGGCAGCTTTAGGGGTAGTTGGGCATTGAAGCCATGTTACCCTGCCGAAAATCCCATGACAAAATCGGAACACCTTCAATATCTAATTTAATGACTTATATGAATTGATGCACCTCGGGTCGATCCGAATCTGCGATTCAGCTGGATGCAATTCATGTGGAGGTTAAAATGTGGGTGACGTGATTAATACGATAGGTATCCGGCTTCTCTACCCCGCGTCTAGGCCATACCATTGCCTGCACATACTAGCTGCTTTAAACCACCTGCATAATCTGTAAAACCCCGTTCCACTATCTTGCTCAACTCACACACATACATAATGCACTTTGCACTTTTGATCTCTTATATATAAGATAAGAGTTTTAGAATCTAATTATTTTATATTATTTTAATTCATAACAAAATCTCTACAGAATCTCTACAGAATCTCATTTTCTTATATAAAATTAAATATCAAATAACTTTTTCAATATTAAAATAAAATAATTGAAATCTTGAAATCTAATAATTAATACTTTTTTTTAAAGTTTGATTAATAATCTTTACAAAAATCTAAGATTCAGTTAATTATTTTAATGTCATATACATATAAAATTGAGGTTTAAAAAGATAAGAGATCGTTATTTTTGATAAGATTTCACTCAATGTGCGGTGAGTAAATTCAGAACTTTTACCTTAGGATATAAATCTACTTTGCTTACCCCTCTCCATGCACCACACCGCAGCTGAAAACCTACACAGCATCGATCATCTAATACTTATTTTAAACTCGACAAAAGTCTTGGATAGTGGAGTTTGCGACTTGCTAACCACACCACGAACGAAGTCGTAAGTTTCTGCATTGCAGTATGTTGATATCGAAGAGCTCACCAGACATTCAATAATCTCGAAGGGCGACACAACGTCAAGGCACAAAGGTATACTTGGCGTTCGCTAGAATTTTTGGTGCATTGTTTTGACGGGACATTGTAGCTGAGTACTAATTGCTCCCCTGCTGTCAACGTCTTCGTATAAGTCTAGAACCCCACTTCTCGGCCACCCATAATCTCGGCCACTTTTTACACCAAAAACAACAAAAATCAATCTCTATAACTTTCTTATTTATAAATATAATATCTTGAAAATTTAATTCTAAAATTATTATTTATATGATAATAAATTCTAAGAATTTCAGATTTTTCACGATTTTATTAATTGAGATATTTATAATTTAAATTTTGATTTTCAATTTGTATAAGATTTATATAAAAATTTGAAAATCTTGAAAATCTTCAATAAATTTTCAATAAAAATTATTAAAAGTATATTATAAATCTTTTTCAAATATTTATATTACAATTGATTAAATAAAATAATTTCTAATTATTATTTTATTATTAATTAAATATTTTTTTTATAAAATTTTACATAAAATAAAATTTAAATATCAATAAAAGTTTAATTATAAAATATTTTTTTTAAATAATTTAATGTTACGACGGCTATCTTCTACGCTGCATCACATGATTAAACCAAGATAACATAATTAAATTATGTTATGGACCGCTGAGAAACGCTGGCTGTCCAGGACTATATAACGGTCCTGACTAGCCATAGGTATAAAGGTCTATATAATCAAGATGGATTTCCTTTGTATAAAGTTTCGTACTCAAGATCAATCATTTAGTATACTCTATTATTAGTTATGAATTGTATTATTGTCATTACTTTAAGTCCCTGCTTGATGCCTAGTTATAAACCACCTCGAGAGCCTAGAGCACTTCCACATGATTTAGATGGCAAATCTCGTAACATTTAAATAATTGATAAACTATAATATAAATATTCCAAAAAAATTATAGTTTATTTTTAATAATTTTTGTTGAAAAGTTATTTCAAATTTTAATATTTTTCAAATTTATATATAAATCTGTTAAAAGGAATGACCTTACACAGGGAATAGTGGGAAGCTGATAGGGCAGAACTGAGGTAATATTGGTCTAATATATTAATCACTCATCTAAGTTCTACGGAAGTGCGAAGCTCTCCTACAGAGAGCTTCTCAATCTAGTCCTAATAGGACTAGTGCCCTGTCCACGTGCTACGCAGGAACCATTCACTTTAACATAATATATATTATAATTTAGATTTCTAGTTTTTGAAATTATTCTAGCCGAAATAGAAAATTTCAGACGGAATAGGAAGTATAATCGAGATTGTAAAAATTATTTAGGTATTTTTCTTTTCTTAAATAGAACAAGAATATTATATAATGACCCGGGATAATAAAATATAAATCAACTCTATTTTAAAAATTACATTAAAATCATTAGGATCTGCCAAATTAAGTGATTCTAGCCGTTAAAAAACTACTCTAAAACTATAGAGACTATCAAAAGATAACTAGTTTATTACCTCTATGAATACCTCTACTAGATAGTCTTGGGTCCTGTATTACATGACTCTACATGATTCTCTACAATTGTGTCACATCTTTTCATAGCAGATACTATGTTGAGTATCATACAGAAGATTGCCAGCGTATTTGCAGGTCCACCTTCCCCTTATCTATATCACATCGGGCGATTTTTCTGCAAGATTCAATAAGAACTGTATCATAAAAAGTACTTCGTGATACCGCACAAACTCAATTAACCCGAACTGAAATTTTTTATTATCTTTTAAAACAGAAACTTAGTCTAAGAAAGTCTGTATAATATTTGTTTAAATCAAAAAGTCTTATTAATTAAAATAAAGTTTTGAGGGGGGTTTCTTTTGACTCTTTTCTTGAATTATAATAATGGGTTTGAAGTTTTTAAATTTGAAATTCAAAATCAATACATATTAATGTTATCCTAATTTGAAAATTAAAATGATATTAAATAGAATTTATATTTTAAATTGAAGATAAATATTTGATAATATTTAATGGATTCAAAATATCAGTGTTTTGGTTGGTCAATAAGACCTCGTTAAGCGATGAAGTTGGTTTTTGACATTCTAGAGAATAAAATAAGGTTTAGGGTATAAATGAATTAAGAAGTTGAAATCTCCCCAATTCACTTTATCAATTGTTCTACCCGGAATCGAAAATGATAAATAAGCTTATTCCCAAAAGTAGAAAGTCACATCCGGACTACTTGAGTTTATACATTAACCCCACCTTTACAAAAGCGTAGATCTCGTTTCCCCTCGCCACTCGAGCAGTATCTGCCAACACTTTTAGCCCAAGCCCTTTTTCCTTAGATCCCCTCAGCTGAACTATTTTATGTTCAGCTGATGCGTTTAGTCTCCTTCTATACTCAGCTACATATATACCCCTCAGCTGTATATGCACATAGCTTCCTAACCAACACTTTTAGCCCAAACCCTTTTTTCTTAGATCCCCTCAGCTGAACTATTTTATGTTCAGCTGATGCGTTTAGTCTCCTTCCATACTCAGTTACATATATACCCCTCAGCTGTATATGCACATAGCTTCCTAGCCCTCAGCTCTACCCTGGCTGCTACCACGGATAGAATCCTTCCGAAGTAATACAGCGTGTTTGCATTGGCAGAAGTCGCCACATTCAGCCTAACCGAAGCATACAGCATAGGGTAATCTAAGGAAGTACGTGTCGCATATTTTGTGTATCAGCCAAATTCCCTCAAGTCGTGCTTTATGGGCTCGAAAGTGAACCGCTGAGGTATTGTTCATAAAAACCTCTATCGCCCATAAAATCACAGCCTATCTATTCCATCATCAACACTTCTTATTCTGAATCTCACTCAAATCCTCCTTGGCCTCTTCAAAAATGGCATCTCAGTACACTCCACCGTCAGCTGACCTATTTACCAATAAGCTTCCTGTCAAACCAGAAATGTCAACGGACGCAGCGAACTCAGCAACTACGGTCAATTTAGCAACCCCAGAAGAATTAGTCGAGCTTCTTACAAAGCCATCTCCTTTAGCAATCCCCTATGAGGTTCCTAGCGGGACAGTATCGCTGTTCGTAGGCGATTTCAACAGTTACAAAACAGACCTCCTTATCGAAGACTGGGTGCCGAACCGGCGTCATATAGTACCATCCTCTCAGTTTGATACGACCTCCCAGGTCATATATCATCTGCCAGTTGGAAGTGTGATGACCTTGCAGGCCGCAATCACAAACAGTAATGGAAACATCGCCGACCTGAGCAATTGCGGAACCTGTGTTGACCTAGTTGGCACTGGGAAGACTGAAGCATGTACATTGATACCCCTCGGTTTAAACGACCAGCTATCGATGTTCTTCTGGCGGAAGGTTGATCTCAATATGGGCGCGATTGAGCTCTTCGACGCTATCAACTTCACAGGCAGACAGTCAACGATCTTCCTAAGTGAATGGCAACCAGGAGTGTGCCATAGTATCAAAGAATGGCAGTTACAGGATAGTACCAGTTCTGTGCGCTGGAAAACACTGCAAGATCGGCAGACGGCGATATTGTACGACGGCGATGATACTCCCCAGTATGCCGGTTATGCGCAATTCGCCAACATTAAAGGCTGGGGCAGCACTAAGGAGTGTGCGAACCTACCAGAATTTCTCATGAATGATTGTATAACCTCGTTCAAATGGAACAGTGTCAACCCGATCAAGGAAATCATTGAGCCTCTCAAAATCACGACAGGGAGTGCATCGAATACATCTGGCCTTACCAGTGACAGCACTGGCATTAACGATAGTGATGCAAGCCAAAACGTCACTGTAGCCATTAAGAATTCAACTTCCCAGACTGTGACAGTGGAGACTTCAGACCAGCACGTGACCGGGGTTTCCTCGACATTCAGTCAAACGTTTAGTGAGGGAGCTGAGGGCATTGTTAAGTCTGAGACGCAGGTGAGTTCTTCCTTCCACGTCTATTACTTCAAAAGATCTATATCCTGATCCGTTGTGTGTCAATGGCCGCCCGAGGCATGCTCTCTCACGCATTGTCTCCTATTCATAGTAAGCTATTACTGACCTGGCGATTTTCTAGTGGACTGTATCCGTCAGTTATTCCTACACACATACCGAAACCAATACAAGAAGCGAAACCAAGACGATTGAATTGTCTATCGAACAAGTTGCCACGGCGCCACCACGAACAAGCTATGTAGCTACGCTACTAGTGATCATCGGACAACTTCCTGCCGCGGAATATCGCACTACGGCACAACGCTGGTATGTCGATCCAGTCAGCGGCGGCGAAGCAGATAAAGATAATAATGGTTGGTACAAGCGCGTTGAGGACGTAACACTTACCTTGACGGGTAGTCTGGCATCCTCTGCAAGTACATCCATAAAAACAACGGACCTTCCAGGATATGTGCGTGGAGTGAAGCAGTAAGCTCTGATGCTGTAACTGGATCTGGAGATTTTGCTTCGCGTGTCTGCAGCAATTCTTGGTTTCCATTTTGTCAGTCTCTAGTCTTTCGTTTCATGACCTTTTGTCCTCGGGTTTTGCTATTCAACATGAGTAACCCGATATAGGCTCTATTTCAACGTATTGATTATTGGATTTGACTATGATATAGTTAAAATCATATACATATAACTTTTTATCAACAGCTTCAAATATGATTCTGAACACGTGAACTTATTATTGACCATATTTGCTATTGGTTTGGATAGCTCTATTACCCAAGTTTTGTTGCTTTGCGACCATTGGATACGATTCCTCAATAACAAAGTCACAAAGGGGGTTACATGAGAAGCCAGCCATGCCAGCCATTCCAGCCCAGTCACCCAGGCCACCGTGTCAGCGGCGCCCCCGTGAGATTCAAGAGACACTGATGACAAAGAATTAGCTGACGATAGTTAACTTGCATGACTTTGTCAGAATTCCTAATAAGTTATTAAATCACTTAATAATAATAACCGAACCAATGAGTATATGATCACGTGATATATTATTAATATCATTATATATTACGTAATTTTATTATTATATAAAATTTCGATCATATATCATATTAGAATGATTTGTAACGAAATAGAATGTGATGGAAACATATAGAATCATATGGAATTTTCTTATTTCTCAAATCAAATATTATTGGTTATTACTCATTTCTATTATATGAAATGATTCTATAAGATTCGATTTGAATCGATCTTATTTATAAATATAGAATATACTAGAATTAGATTGTAGATTATAAAAACGAAGATTTTCTTCAAAGAATTCTTCGGAAAAGTAAGCAGATAAAATTCAATATTTATTATATATATTGTTCTGACTTCACAATTTTCCACCTCTATATTCGATTTACCTCAAAGCTAAATATAACTAAGTCTTCCACTATCATAATAGATAATAATAATAATATTATTATTATTTATTATTATCCAATCAACCACCATCCAATAGACTTAAACGCGCAATAAAAACGTTCAGTAATTTCAATCATCACGGCTTCTCCGTAGATGCAGTTCCCACACCAATACCAACTTATGAGAACAAAACGATCGACTTATTGAAGGAGCACCATTTCAGATTCTTTTCATGCTAATCAAGACAATACATTTATTTGAATACTTTGATCCGCCACTGGCAGCCAGTCAAACATGCATCTCATCTCGACAATGATGCTTGATTGACCATTCACCTCTCCCCAGTCTCTTCTTTCCGCGTGCTCTACTACTTAACCTTATCTCTATGCTTGTAACTAACTGCTCTGCTCTGCTCGACAAATTCTATCACATATATATGTATATATATACCATCACTCCTTCACCTATCATTCGACCAATATGATACAATATAACCCTCGTTAACATACACAATCGATCTATATCCCGTGCCACCTCACCTGTTCCACCTTATCCCCTTCCCTTCCCCTCCCCTCCCCTCCCCTCAAAACCAAGTTCAATCTCAATCTCAAAATCACACACACAATCAAACACCAGATATCCAATCCAAACAATTGAGGTATCAATAAATATATAATTTCATCCACTTTCATCCACCACTTGCTTCCAAACCTACGCAATACAATACAATACGATACAATACAGTACGTATATACAATGCAAACACCACAAACACACGCATAATTCCTTTTGTCTTTTGTCTTTCACCAGGGAGACTAATCTGATATCGAATAGGAGCGCTGGGTGCGTGGCAGAGGGGGCGGTCTGTAAATGATTTTTTTTTCATCTTTGCGGAATGGTGGTTGTGACTATCCATCCATCTATCCACTCAACCAGCTAGCTAACTAGCTAGCTGTTACGATTGCTTGTCTTCTGAGTCACATGGAAGAGGTCAGGGTCACGGGATACTAACGGTCGGGGAGACTTGTTCCTGGATCTGTAACATTGAAGTAACAAAGTAAGAAAAGTGTCCGACATAGCCGATATGTCTGAGCTCCTGATAAACCACGTTATGCCTTCAACGGATAAACTCTAATTATATGCTGAAGAGAAATATCTCAACAAATTTCTCGCCAACCCAAAGGAACCCCAGAAGTTTCGGAGGATACTCGAGATTTTCTAGCTGTACAGCGCTTATGATGGTATATGCTAACAAATTTTATGAACAAAGGCCGATTACCTACCAGCCTCGAGAAATGATCAGATCATTACTGTTGGAAACCACTGGGCCAATATAGGCTCTTAGGGGCCTGGATGGCCTAAAGGAGGTGGCTTAGGCCTGGAGGAAGTAAAAGCTTCCAGGGATAAGCCTATATATAGACCAGAAACCAACACTGTGGCGGAGCCTAAGGGCCTGTATGTAGCATTTACCATTGTAAAATAGGTAGAACAGCTGAATCAAGCACTAGTTACCCTCACTTTTAAGTCCATTTGAGAGCCTGCAAGCACTATATTCTTAAGCCTTTTCTAGTGCCAGTTTTTCTGAACCTCCAAAAATCACACTATACCCTTCTTCCGAAAAATCTTGCCCTGGAGTATTGGGACATTTCCTTGCTTCCAGTTAGCTCGTCGTCATTGTCTATCCCATCCTCCCACTTGCTAATCCATTTCAAAAGGTTCTCTGGTGGCCCGGGCAAATTCGGGTGAGCTAAATGGAAATCTCGAATTTTATGAGGTGAATATTTGAAATCTGAGGCCGGGTAATACTTCGGGTCCTCATCGACACCCAGCCAATCTGCCCTATATTCCAGCTTATTGTACCTCTTCCGTACCGCCCGAATAGTATCCACTTCCCATTCATCTTCGCCGGTGATATTGACAGTGTTGGAAGCGTCAGTTATCACATTGTTGGCATCCAAACCCAAGGTTTTGGAAAGGATGGAGGCGTGAAGGTGCTCTGGAACATGATCCAACTGTAAAGAGATTTTGTACGTTGTCTTGTTTCCGATCATGGCACATTTTAGAAGACCTTGAAAAGGCCATTCTTGATATTCAGCTATTAATACCGTTTCGATCATATCGCAGGAACTTCGAAAGGTTTGGGAAGTATAAGAATGGTTGTTATTTCTGAATGATGGTAAATGATTGCAATTGTTTTCAGACTGCTTGTCATCCATCTTATGTTGTGTAGTTAAAGGCAGTGCATGGCTGTGGCACTGTCTAAGACGACGTTTTGGATTATGCTTACGAGATAATGTTAAAGCGTCATTGGTAGGCAGCGGCGGTGGCTTTCGTCGTTTTGAAGGTTGTGAGTTGTTGTCGTCCTTGTTATTTGTATCAGGAATGCTATTCTCGAAGGGATGGATCTCGTCGGTCTCATCCTGATACCTCCGCTTGTGCTTTCCTCAACTCCGCATATGATGATCGTCGTCATCCTCCCATATCACTTCTTCTGCTGCCTCTTCACATTGTCGCTGCTTCGGCTGATCGTCATCGTGATCTTGTTGAGGCGAGGAGCCATCCCCGAGCTCTCCCGATCCGCTTTGACTAATTCCACTCTGGTCATGCTCTGGATCATTGTGAAGCTGTGATAGCTAGCTCAGTGAAGTGACGATGAAAATATGAGGAGCCAAGAACAGTAACCGACTTTTCTTGCTTTCCAAAAGCTAAGAGAAAATCTGTTCCAGGATGCGATGATTCAACATCTGTACATGGTGCATCCTACGAACCTATAATTTTTCTTACAGAGCCAAGATTAAATCAAACTGAAATTAGGCAAAGATCATGTTTTAAAAAGAAGTGGTACTAGGAATAAAAATATTATGAATTTGGTCCGAAATAAAGAATTATTAGTTGAATGGAGATAAAAACTATCTAATAATCAATAAAACAACAATAAATTTCGAAACAGAATTATTTTTACAAATCTATAATGAATTGCTTTAAAGAGTATTTCAAAGCGGATTGCCTTTACGAATCTATGTAGAAGCAAAGTTTGAGAAGGAAAATGTTATGTCGATAATTGATAGAGCACTTTTGGAATATTAGTATACAGAATTTTCACAATTCAACAATATGTATAATCTATGGGTATACTGGATTAGAAGTTTATAGATTATTAAGGGAAATAATCAAGAATATATAAAGATTATGATAGAATCTTATTAAAGTTAATAAAGATATAAATAGATTAGGAATAAAGCTATTCAAAATAAAGGAGCCGAAATCTCTCTCAATTGGGTCCTTGGACATACATCTGTACAAGGAAATGAGCTAGCTGATTCTCTTGCAAAAGAGGCGACCAAAATACTATCCTTATCTCACGAAATCAGTTATGCCTTTATTGGAATGGATATAAAAAGAATGAAATCAGAGAACTGGATAACTATCCTTAACACTAACAATTTTCATCAACCATCGTCAACATATTCAAGAAACTACCCCTGGAAGATTAGCTCAAAAATCAGAGTTCTAGGAAACATCAAAAGAAGCACAATCTGTGCTCTGTTCCAATTCAAAATTGGACACGGATACTTCAAATCTTATTTGAAACGATTCGGAATCTCCTCCAATGACAGTTGTAGATGTGGGGGAAAGGAATCTCCTGATCATCTTCTGCTCAATTGTCCTATATACAAAACAGCAAGGAAAACCCCCAATAAGGATAACCCTACAGTCCGACCTATTATGAAATATCTGCTTCATACTAAAGCAGGAATCATCAAGACCCTCGAATTTATCGAGGCGACAAGAATTTCAATTACTATAAATTGTATAATATTGTAACGATACTGTATTGGAGGCAGCGGCTGCCTGAGGTTTCGTTGATTGATAGTTGTAGGTTAAGGCTTTATTAATAAGGTTTATTTAAAAGTGAAGTTGTTATTAAATCAAGTAAAATATAGGTAAACTAATTAATAACTAAATTGAGTATAAAGCTCCTAAACTATAAAATTACTCAAATTATATATTACTAATTTTCTTTGGATAATTTAGATAGATTGGTCTATTTAGTTTATTTTTTCAATAGGATAGACAGGATAGACTAATCTATCTGGTCTATCTATTATATGATTTACCATTAGCCTCAGGATATTAATCCTGGGATGATTCCAATTCTGGGATTGTATAGTTTTTGGGATAATAGTTCTGGGACAAATATTATCCTGGGATAATATTTCTGGGATGAATTATATCCTAGGACATTTGTCCTAGGACTTTATAATTGCCTAATCTATTCTTCCTAGAATATTATTTATTTTAGGATACTATTTATTCTAGGATTCCTTATCGATAAGGATCCTTATAGGAAAAGTAGCTTAAATATCAACACCTAGTTTTATTTTATAATAATAAATATGATTCATGATATTATCCTCTTCCTGGCTAAGTATCGTCCTCGATCGCTTATAACTAGTCCGAGACCCACAATATCCATTGTTTATATTCCTTTCTTTCTTTTTATAATATATCATTTTAACATACTAGAAAACAAACAGAGCAATTGGAACTTGGAAATCGAATCGAACGAACAGGAAATGAGATGGTTGCTTGTACTCGATGTGAAAAGGCCAATCGTTGTTATGTTGCTTTGGAGTCGGGTTCCAATAATGGTAGATGTGCTGAATGTTGTCGTTATGGAAAGACTTGCGATATGAAGTCAAAGAACAAAATGCCGTCTCTTTCCAATTGGTCCTCTATTAATTATCAAAGATAAAAACTTTGCGAAGAGGAGGAAAAGGCTTTCGCAATATCACAAGAAATTATGGCCAAGATTTCCTGCCTTTGTAAACAACAATGTTTATTGGATGAGCAAGAGCAAAAATTGATAGCGGCCGGTTTAAATTCTCTGGATGAGCTTGATGCTTTAAAGGAGAAGGAAAAACAAGAAAAAGAAAAAGAGAGAGAAATTGCTGTAACTTCAATACCTGTTATTCTCTCTGATCTTTTTGATCAATTTGATCAATTTAATTCTGAATTTCCTATAACTAATTCCGATTTCCTCGAATCCTCTTTTTTATATTCGATAGATTCATTATCTGTATAAATTATATTGAATTCTCTTTCTTTTTAAATAAATCCAGATTCTATTGGTGAAACTCCTCAAACTTCTCAAAATACTTGAGGTCTTTCTCTAATTCTTATATATTCTTAGAATCTAGATAATTTTCCTATTTCATCAAATATTTGATTTTGTTTCTAATATATTTATAATCTAATATTTTCTTTATCTTATATTTGATGTTTTAATCAATAAATATGATTTCTATTTCAGAAGCTTTAGGTGCTCCTAATAATACTAGTTTGAGCAAGGATATATGAAATATTGGATGGATGTTCATACTCTTTGATAATATCAATTCATAATTCAAGAGTCCCTTAATTTTCTTGATTTTGAGTGATCCTAATTTCTTATTATCCAATTTCATATTTGGCCTCTTTATCTTAATGTTTTTTTGGAGTAGGTAGACTTTATTCCTCTTTTTTAATGTTGACTTTTGATTACACTTCTTATTATAATAATAAATGTTTCTTTTAGCAACAAACTTGAATTCTGCTGCTAATTCCTTGTAAATTTCCTTGAGTTTCTTTGTCTATATTATAACAAATTGATTCTCTATTTCTAGAATATCTGGTTTTTGATATACAATTAATTCATATCCAAAATTGATATAGTTCAGGGAGACTTAGATAGTTTCTGAAGTAGAGCTATTATATACAAATTATGCTAAGGATAATAATTCTATTCAATTATTTTATTAATAATTCATATAACAATAAAGATATACTTCAATAACCTGATTTACTTGTTCGTTTTCTTTATTTGTTTGTGAATAGAATGTTATAGATATTTTCCTTTTTACATCTAATAATATTATTAAAGCGATCCAGAATTTTGATAAAAAGAGTTTATCTCTATTGGACAATATCTCCTTTGATAATCTATATACTGTAATAATCTTTTTTAGGAATATGATTATTAAGGTTTCTGCAATTAAGATAATCTTATATAATATTAATATTATGTACTTAATCAATCAATCTATAATAACCAGAAGATAATCATATTCTATTCCTGTTATTGGATCCTTGGATTTAGGTAATGGCCTTATGAAATCCTATGATATCGATTTCTATAATATTGGTGATATCTCAGTTATATATATCTATCTATAAGGGGCATGGCGAGAAGTCTTGTTCCTGATATAGATATCATATTCAATGACCATTTTTTTGATCATAATTCAGAGTCCTGAACTTCAATATTATCTCTTAATTCTTAAATATATCCTTTATATTTCCTAATAATCATAAATTAATAATATATATTATTCTTTAATGAATTTAATAATAATACTATTTGATAATCAAACTTTCTTTGCGATCTATATCAATCTATTTATAATTATTAACAATTCAAATCATTTAATATTTTCCTTATTTAATTATATATCTATAAATTTGTTTTTTTAGATTTCTATTGATTTATTCTTTAAAACAACAATTTCTATTAGATTTGGAATAAGATCTCTATTTAGTAAAGATTTCAAGATTATTATCTCTTAATAGATCTTATTATTCTTATACCCTAATAGCCTATTTAATGTATTTGTTTTTGTATTATCTTTATCTTTAATATACTTAATTATTAAATCAAAACCAATTAATTCTTTAATCTATTAAGTTAATCTTTGATTATCCAGAATCTTAATTGTAATAAAGATTTATAGATTTATATAATTAATATAAATAATTATTAGGAATTTAGCCTTTTGAAAATTGATTCTTTAATATTTCAATAATTTGATTATAATTATAAATTCCTTTTTATAAATATTATAATTCTGCTCTGTTTTATTCATCTTATTGGAATAATAAGCAACTGAATATAGTTTCCTATTATCATCTTTTTAAAAATGAATTCCTACTATAAAGATATCAGAAATATTTATTTCAATAATATTTTCTTGATTGTTATGATAATTATAAAGTATAAGTTCCCTAATAAATCTATCCTTGATTTCCTGGAAAACTTGTTCTATCTTTTCGCTCCATATAAATCCTATATCTTTTTTCATTATTTTTATAAGTGATTCTATCATTTTTGAAAAATCTTTAATGAATACCTAACAAAAGTTAGCGAATCCTAATATAATTTATATATCCTTAATATTTCTAAATTATTCCTAATTTTTTATTTTCTTGGTTTTCTCTGAATTAATGTTCATTTGTCCTAATTTGATCATATATCCCAGGAAGATTATCTTTTTGATTTCAAACTTATATTTCGATAATTTGAATTGTAAATCAATCTTTCTAAATACTTCGAATACTTTAAGGATATATTCCTTATATTCTTCTTCTTTTTAAAAGAAGATAAAGATATCATCCAAATAACAGATTATAAATAAGCTAAACTCTTTGAATATTTCGTTGTTTTATTATTGATATATAATAGATATATTTGTTAATCCAAATAATATAATAATATATTCCTATAATTCAGAAGATAATATAAAAGTAATCTTCTATTTATATCCTTTTTTGATTTATATGAGATTGGAGGCATTTCTTTGATCCAATTTAGTATAAATCATTGCCTTGCTCAATTTATCTCTTAACTCCTGGACTTTGGGTATAGGATACACATCCCTAATGATCCTATTATTCATTTATCAATAATCTCTGTAAGATCGATTATTTGGATCTCCCTTTTTGAATATTAATAATATATTGATTATATAAAGGGACTTGGATTTCCTAATCCATCCTTTCTTTTCAGTTTTCGATCGATATTCTTCTTATATTCTTAGAGTATTAAGATTATATAATCTCAATTTTTTAATTGAGGGTATAAATCTTTCTTTGAAATTGATCTTATAATCCTAAGGCTTATATTCTGACAAGACTCTCAAATCCTATAGGTCTTTGAATAACTTGGCGAATTTTCTGTACTACACTGGAATCTTTTTTATATCGACCTTGTCAATTAGTGGAGGATCTGTGATTATTATAATATAATATCTGGCCTCTCTGAAAATTTGTTTTTTTGGATCATATAATCATTTGTTCTTATATCTATAATGATCAAATATAAAGATATTCTTT
This sequence comes from Sclerotinia subarctica, assembly GCA_025389085.1. Lineage (NCBI taxonomy): Eukaryota > Fungi > Ascomycota > Leotiomycetes > Helotiales > Sclerotiniaceae > Sclerotinia > Sclerotinia subarctica. The sequence goes on from QRFI01000013.1 coordinate 273,908, forward strand.
ATTTAATCAATATTTAGATTATATTTTTTAATCCAAAGGATTCTTAAAATTATTATATATCTGTCTAATAATACTAAGTCCAATTTGACTTATTCCATATATTCTCCTAATATAACCATTTTGAGAGTATTAGTTTGTCTTTGTACCCATTCATCTATTTCAGTCTTCTTTCCTCCTAACAATATCAATTAATATAGATATTCTTTTAGCTTAATAAGGATTCTATTTTCTTCAATGAAATTAGGATCCATAAATATTCCTATAACTCCTGAATCGATCAAAGTTTTAATTTCTTGTTTTCCAAGATTGATTCCTATAATTAATTATCTGATCCTAATTGTATTATTAAGTTCTAGCGATAATAGTTCAGTGATCTGTTTTCCAATAAGAAGATTCAATTATTTTTGTTGATACTCGCTTATACTCAATAATCTGTAAGGTATGGCTATTAATAATTCTATTGATCCTATCTGAAAATTTTGACAATAATCTTTAACCTATCGATATTCATGATAATAATTAATCTTACACCAGATCCTGCGATATCCTACTTATATCAGGATCTCCTATATATCTCTGATCTCCAGGTTATAATTGCTATACTCCTATTCTTCATTAATATAAGGAGAGTCTAAGTCTGCGATGAATCTCCTAATATTGCTTTTCCTTATATTTTCCTTGAATACTATTCAATAAAGATCGCTATAAATAATGATATATAAGATCAATAAGATTGGATAATTATAAATCTGATATTTTTCTATAAAATCAGGTTTCTATTCTTTATAATAATATTATATATATTTTCTATTAAGATAATTGATTAAGTACTATAACTTGTCTTCTTGAGGTCTTAAATAGATTTCGTTGATTTGCTGATTACCTTCAGATTCTTCGATGAATCCTTCCTTTTCAAATAGTTCAACTAACTTATGATTATTTATAAACTCGATTTCTTCGTTAACATTTCTGGATGGTTCTACCTCTGTATATAAAGTGACCAAATCCAACTCCCTAAATTGTTCTAGATATGATTAAGGTAACTCTTTTTTTATCAATCCAATTTCACAAAAGTTACCTTCTAGTATACCCACTTTTCAGAGTCCTTATCTCCTATTTCCAAATCTTATTTGTTTCTTACCTTTTGCAATGAATAGTTTCTTTTGATTATAGTCTCGAGATATATACCCACCCTTTCCATAGGTGAAGTATAGATTTGTCACGAACCACACTCATTATTATACAATAAAATTAAGTACAATGGTTTGAGCCGCTTTCTTTGGGGGGTCCTTATCGATAAGGAATCCTAGGACAAATATTATCCTAAGACAAATAATGCCCTAGAAAGAATAAGCTAAATAATTATTGGGTTTTAGGATAAGTGTTCTAGGATATGATTCGTCCTAGAACTAATTGTTTTAGGATAGAATTTATTTTAGGATAAGATTTGTCCCAGAACAAATTGTCCCAGGATAATATCTGTCCCAGGATTATTATCTTAAGATTGAAATTGTCCTAGGATTAGTGTTCTAAGATTAATGGTAGATCATATAATAAATAAACTAAATAGTTTGAATAGACTGATTTATCCAATCTATCCAAAGCTATCCAAATGATATTCATTAGTATATAATCAGAATAGTTTCATAGTTTAGGAGCTTTATATTCAATTTAGTTATCAATTAGTTTATTTATATTCTACTTGATCTAATAACAACTTCACTTCCAAATGAATTTTATTAATAAAGCCTTAACCTACAACTATCAATCAACAAAACCTCAAATAACTATTACCTTCAATATAATATCGTTACACTTTGAGTATTGTTTCGGTTAAGCTCTATCAATTACAATAAACTCTATTCAACAATCTACCGAACCAGTTTCCTTCTCCTTTATCGGAGCCTCAGGACAGACTACCACTAATATAGAGCTACAACAAGCAATCCAAATATCTACCCCTGACCTATTTCATAGAGATTGTAGCAAGTATCAAGCTTTTGTTGTATAAGCTGATCTATATTATACCTTTAATAAACATCTCTTCTTGATACAAATACAGAGGATCTTATGATTAATCTTATTCTTCCAAGGAACTATATTCAATTGGATCAAACCCTTCTTTAATAATCTAATAATCAAAACTATTAACAGTCAGCTCAATAAAAATATGAAATCTAAGATACATCGTCTTTTTAGTATTTACAAATCATTTCGATAAGGTTTCAACAAGGCCTTTGAGGAAGTTGACCCCGATTATATGGCTGAGAGAGCATTACAACAATTTAAGCAAATAGGGTTAGTTACAGCTTATACTGCTAAGTTCCAACAATACACCGGATATATTATATAGGATAATGATTATCTTAGATCCTAGTTTTATAAGGAATTCAAGGATATTATCAAGGATAAGCTAATAAGAGCTCCAAAACCACCAAACCTTTCTGAATTAATCGAAATCTTTATTCTAATCGACAACTGTTTCTACAAAAGACGAATAAAGAAAAAGGGAATCATTCAGGAAAACAGAAAGTTTTCTAAACCTCTATATTAGAACAGACATTATAATATCAACGACCCAATAAAATTAAATAAAACCAAATATCGTTATAAATCAAATAAACTTAACATTAAAGAAAAGAAAAGATACAAAAAGAATAATTTATATTTCATTTATAAAAAAGATGGGTATATATTTCGAGACTATAATCAAAAAAAGTTATTCGTTATAAAAGGCAAGAAATAAATAAGATTTGGAAATAAGAGACAAAAACCCTAAAAAGCAGATATATTAAAGGGTAATTCTTACAAGATTGGATTACTAAAAAAAGAGTTACCTCAATCATATCCAAAACAATTTAGGGAATTGAGTATAATCATTTTATCTATAAAGATAAAACTAATTAGAAATGCCAATAAGGAAATCGAGCTTATAGATAACCATAAATCAGTTGAATTGCTTAAAGAGGAAGGATCTGAAGATAATCTATAAATTAACAAAATCTATCTAAAATCTCAAAAGAACAAGTTATAATATCTGATTAATTACTTTGATAGAAAATATATATAATGTTATCACAAAGAACAAAAACCTGATTTTGTAGAAAAATATTAGACTTATAATCATCCAACCCTATTGATTTTATATACCATCATTTATAACAATCTTTATTGTATAATATTCAAGAAGAATACAAGGGAAGACAATGTTAAAAGATTTGTCATGGATTTAGACTTTCCTTGAATTAGTAAAGAATGGGAATATAGTAATTATGACCTAGTAATCGAAGATGTATAGGAAATCCTGTTATAAGCTGAATACCGCAGGATCTGGCGCAAGATTAATTCTTATTATGAATATTATTAAGCCAAGGATTATTGCCAAGATTTTTAGACAGGACCAATAGAACTATCAATAGCTATACCCTACAGATTATTGAATATAAGCAAATATTAGCATAAATAATTGAACCTCTTTACCAAAAAACAGATTATTGAATCACTATCGCTAGAACTCAATGATACAATTAGGATCAAACAATTAATTATAGGAATCAGTCTCGAAAAGCAGAAAGTTAAAGTTTTGATTGATTTAGGAGCTATAGGAATATTTATAAATCCTAATTTTGTAAAAGAAAACGGAATTCTTATTGAATTTAAAGAATATTTATATCAATTAATATTATTGAGAGGAAAGAAGGCTAAAGTAGATAAATAAGTACAAAGATAGATTAATACTTTAAAAATAGTTATACTAAAAGGACATACTGAACAAGTCAAATTGGACTTAGTATTATTAGGCAGATATATAATAGTCTTAAAAACTCCTTGGATTAGAAAGTATAATCTAAACATTGATTAGGTAAAGGATACCCTCATATTCGATTGTTATAATTGCAAGAACAAATAATTATATAGTCCAAAGAAACAGATTTTTGGGAAGATTGGATACTATGCTATAATAACTACAGATCCTTTACTAATCGATAAGATCAATATAAAAGAAATTCCAGTGCAGTATAGAAAATTCGCCAAATTGTTCGAAGATCTATAGGATTTGAGAGTTTTGCCAAAATATAAACCTTAGGATTATAAAATCAATTTCAAGAAAGGATTCATACCCCCAATTGAAAGATTGAGATTATATAATCTTAATACTTTAAGAATATAGGAAGAATATTGATCTAAAACTGAAAAAAAGGGATGGATTAGGAAATCCAAGTCCTTTTATATATTTAATATATTATTAGTATTCAAAAAAGGAGATCTAAATAATCGATCTTGCAAAGATTACCACCGAATAAACAATAGGACTATCAGGGATATATACCCTATACCCAAAGCTTAAGAGTTAAGGGATAAACTGAGCAAAATAATGATCTATACTAAACTAGATCAAAGGAATGTCTTCAATCTTATACAAATCAAGGAAGGATACAAATGAAAGATTGCTTTTATATTATTTTCTAGATTATAGGAATATATTATTATATTATTTGGATTAATCAATATACCTGCTATATACCAATAACAAAACAACAAAATACTCAAGGAGTTTAGTTTATTCATAATCTGTTATTTAAATGATATCCTAATCTTCTTCTAGAAAGAAAAGGAATATAAGGAATATATCCTTAAAGTACTTGAAGTATTTAGGAAGATCGATTCACAACTCAAATTATCAAAATGTAAGTTTGGAATCAAGAAGGTAATTTTCCTGAAATATATAATCGAATTAGGTTAGATAAACATTAACCTAAAGAAAACAAAGAAAATTAAAAATTAGGAATAATCTAGAAATATTAAAGATATATAAATTATACTTGGATTCGCCAACTTTTATTAGGTATTTATAAAAGATTTTTCCAAAATGGTAGAATCATTTATAAAGATAACAAAAAAAGGTATAGGATTTGTATGAAACGAAAAGACAAAGTAAGCCTTCCAGGAAATCAAGGACAGATTTATCAGAGAACCTATACTCTACAATTATTATGACGATCGAGAAAGTATCATTGAAACAGATATTTCCGATATCTGTATAGCAGGAATTCATCTTCAAAAAGATGATAATGGGAAATTACACCCAATTGCTTATTATTCCAACAAAATGGATAAAACAGAGCAAAATTATAACATTTATAAGAAGGAACTCATAATTATAATCAAATCATTAAAATATTAGAGAATCTATCTCCAAAAAGCTAAATTCTCAGTAATCATTTATATTGATCATATAAATCTACAAATCTTTACAATAATTAAAATTCTGGATAATTGAAGATTAGCTTGATAAACTGAAGAATTAACTGGTTTCGACTTGATAATCAAGTATATCAAAGGTAAAGATAATACAAGGGCAGATATATTAAGTAGGTCATTAGGGTATAAGGATAATAAAATTTATTAAAAGATAATGATTTTGAAATCTCTTTTTAACAAAGATCTTATTCCGAATCTAACAGAAATTGTTGTTTTAGAAAATAAATCAACAAAAGTCTAGAAGAACAAACTAATAGATACATAATTAAATAAGGAAAATGTCAAATAACCTAAACTACCAATAACTATAAATAGATTGATATAAGTTATAAAGAAAATTTGGTTACCAAATAGCATTGCCACCGAATTCATCGAGGAGCAGCACGCATTGTCAGCTTATAGTTACCAAGGAGTACAAAGAATGTATTTAAGAATTAAAAGATAATACTGAAATCCGGGACTCCGAATTATAATTAAAAAAGTGGTCACCGAATATGATACCTGTATCAGAAATAAAGCTTCTTGTCATACCCCTTATAAACAAATGTATATAATTGAAATATCACCAATATTATAGAAATCAATATTATGGGATTTTATAGAATTGCTACCTAAATCCAAGAATCTAATAATAGGAGTGGAATACGATTACCTCTTAATCATTATAGATCGACTAACCAAGTATATAATATTAGTACTATATAAGATTATCTTGACTGCAGAAACCCTGGCAGCCATATTCTTAAAAGAAGTTATTATAGTACATGAATTATCAGAAGAAATATTGTCTAATAGAGATAAACTCTTCATATCAAAATTCTGGATTGCTTTAATAATATTATTAAATATAAAAAGGAAAATATCTACAATATTCTATCTATAAATGAATAAAAGGAACAAACAGATAAACTAGATTATTGAAGTATACCTCCATTGTTACATAAATTATCAACAGAATGATTAGGTAGGACTATTATCCTTAATATAATTTTTATACAATAGCTCTATTTCGGAAACTATCCAAATCTCACCGAATTATATCAATTTTGGATTTGAATTAGTTATATACTAGGAACCAAATATTTCAGAAATAGAGAATCAATCTGTTATTATATAAACAAAGAAACTTAAGGAAGTTTACAAAGAAATAACAATGGAACTCAAGTTTATTACTAAAAGAAATGTTTATTATTATAATAAGAAATATAATCAAAAGCCAATATTAAAGAAGGGGGATAAAGTCTATCTACTTCAGAAAAACATTGAGACAAAGAGATTAAATATGAAATTGGATCATAAGAAATTGGGATTATTCAAAATTAAGAGAATTAAAGGACCTTTGAATTATAAATTGGTATTATCAAAAAGTATGAACATCCATCCAGTATTTTATATATCCTTGCTCAAACTAGTACCACTAAAAGTACCTAAAGCTCCTGAAACCGAAATTATATTTATTAATCAAAACGCCGAGTATAAAATGAAGAAAATACTAGATTACAAATATATTAGAAATAAAGTCAAATATCTAATGAAATAGGAAAATTACCCGGACTCCAAGAATATATAGGAATTAAAGAAAGACCTCAAGTACTTTAAGAAGTTTGAGGATTTTCGCCGATAGAATCCGGATTTGCCCAAAAGAAGAGAGAATTCAATATAGTTTATATAAATAACGAATTTATCGAATATAAAAAAGAGAGATCGAAGGAGTCGAAATTAATTGTAAAAAGTTCAGAATCAAATTGATCAAATTGATCAAAAAGATTAAAAGGAATAATAGATATTAAAATTGCAGCAATTTCTTTTTCTTTTTCCTTTTCGAATCTTTCCTTCTCTTCTAAAGTATCAAGTTTATCTAAAGAATTTAAATCAGTCATTATCAATTTCTGCTCCCGCTCATCTAATAAACATTGTTATTTATAAAGATAAGAAATCTTGGTCATAGCTTCTTAAGATACTATGAAAGCCTTGGTTATAGCCTCTTGTAATACTGCGAAAGCTTTTTCCTCCTCTTTACAAAGCTTTTATCTTTGACAATCAATAAAGAATCAATTGGAAAAAGTTGGCATTTTGTTCCTTGACTTTATATTACAAGTTTTTCCTTAACAATAATATTTAGTATATTTACCATTATTAGAACCCGACTTTAAAGCGATACAACAATAATTGGCTTTTTCATATCGAGTACAAGCAACCATTTCGCTTTCTATTCGTTCGATTCGATTACCAAGTTTCAGTTGCTTTGTTCGTTTTCGAGTATATTGAGATAGTATATTACAAGAAGAAAGGAAGGAATATAAGGGATGGATATTGTAGATCTTGTACTAGTTATAAGTGATCGAGGACAACGCTTAGCCAGAAAGGGGATAGTATTATGAACCACATTTATTATTATATAATAAAATTAAGTACAACAGTTTGAGCCGCTTTTTTCAGGGGGTCCTTATCGATAAGGAATCCTAGGACAAATATTGTCCTAAAACAAATAATACCTTAGGAAGAATAAGCTAAACAATTATTAGATCCTAGAACAAGTATTTTAGGATATAATTCGTTCTAGAATTAATCGTCCCAGGATAGGATTTATCCTAGAATAAGATTTGTCCCAGAACAAATTGTTCCAGGATAATATCTGTCCCAGGATTATTATCCTAGGATTGAAATTGTCCCAGGATTAATATCCTAAGGCTAATAATAGATCATATAATAGATAGACTGAATAGTTTGAATAAACTAATCTATCCAATCTATCCAAAGCTATCCAAATGATATTCATCAGTATATAATCAGAATAATTTCATAATTTAGAAGCTTCATACTTAACTTAGTTATCAATTAGTTTACCTATATTCTACTTGATCTAATAACAACTTCACTTCCAAGTGAACTTTATTGATAAAGCCTTAACCTACAACTATCAACCAACGAAACCTCAGGCAGCCGCTGCCTCCAGCACAGTATCGTTACAAGATTATTCTCTTTGCGTTTTTTCTTTTCTTTGATACTAAGCCCATTTGATTTATAATGACATTCAGCTCCATCCAATTCCATTGGGTCGTCGGCATTATAACATCTATTCTAATACTAAGGTTTAGAAAACTTTCTATTTTCCTGAATGATTCTCTTCTTCTCTATTCTTCTTTTATAGAAACAATTATCAATTAGAATAAAGGTCTTGATTAATTCAGAAAGATTTAGTGGCTTTAAAGCTCTCATTAGCTTATCCTTGATAATATCTTTAAGTCCCTTATAAAACTAGGATCTAAGATAATCATCATCTTATATAATATACCTAATATATTATTAGAACTTAGCAATATAGATTATAATTGACCCTATCTGCTTAAATTGTCGTAATGCTTTTTCAACTATATGATTAGGGTTAACTTCCCTGAAAACCTTATTGAAACCCTATCGAAATGATTTGTAAATACCAAAAAAATGATATATCTCAGATTTTATATTTTTATTAAATTAACTATTAATAGTTTTGGTTATTAAATTATTAAAGAAAGATTTGATTTAATTAAATATAATTCCTTAAAAGAACAAGATTAACTATAAGATCCTTTATATTTATATCAAAAAAAAGTATTTATTAAAAGTATAATAAAGATTAGTTTATATAACAAAAGCTTGATATTTATTATAATCTCTATAAAATAGATCAGGAGTGGATACTTGGATTGCTTGTCTCGGCTCTATGTTGGCAGCAGCCTGCCCTAAGGCTCTGGTGGAGGAGAAGGAAATTGGTTTGGTGGATTGCTGAATAGAGTTAATTTATCGTAATTGATATAGCTTAACTGAAACAATACTCAAAGTATAACGATACTATATTAGAGGCAACAGTTGCCTAAGGTTTTGTTGATTGATAGTTATAGGTTAAGACTTTATTAATAAGATTTACTTAAAAATGAAATTGTTATTAAACCAAGTAGAATATAGGTAAATTAATTGATAATTAAGTTGAATATAAAGTTCCTAAATTATGAAATTACTTGAACTATATACTACTAATTTTCTTTAGATAGCTTGGATAGACTAGTCTATTCAGTCTATCCTTTCAACAAGATAGACAGGATAGATTGGTCTATTTGATCTATCCATTACATGATCTATTATTAGCCCCAGAATACTAATCCTGGGATGATTCCAATCCTGGAATTGTATAGTTCCTAGGATAATAATTCTGGGATAAATATTATCCTAGGATAATATTCCTGGGACGAATCATATCCTAGTGTTACAAGGGTAGCCGTCTAAATCATATGGAAGTGTTCTAGGCTCTCGAGGTAGGTTTATAACTAGGCGTCAAATAGGGACTTAAGTAATAATAATAATGAATATATTATTCATAACTAATAGTAGAGTATACTAAATAATTGATTTTGAGCATAAAGCTCTATATAAAGGAAATCCATCTTAATTATATAGACCTTCTTGCTCCTAATCGAATATCGACTTCGATAATCGATCTGGTCGAATATCGACTTCGACGATCGATCTCGTCGAATATCGATTTCGATCTTCGACGTGTCACATGACCTTTGTCCCGTGATTCCTATTGTCCCGAGGCTAATCCCCTAGGACATTACTAATCCGTTGTAACACCTAGAACATTTGTCCTAGGACTCTATAATTGCCTAGCCTATTCTTCCTAGGATACTATTTGTCCTAGGACACTATTTATCCTAGGATTCCTTATCGATAAGGATCCCTATAGGAAAAGCAGCTCAAACACTAGTACCTAGTTTTATTTTATAATAATGAGCGTGATTCATGACAAATATCTATTTGATAATTAATTTCATTTAGTTTATTATTCAACTTTTTTGTTAAATCCAAATTAATCATTCTTTTTTCAAAATTTTCTTTTATAGCAAAGTCAATAATAATATTATTATTCTTAGAAATATCTTGGTGAAATATCTTTTTGTTATCAAATGATGATTTATAATCAACAATTATATCACAAAAAACCATCAAATGTTTTTTAATTAATTAATAGATATAAAGTAATTATCCATTTTTTAAAATGATTATATAATAATATATTCGGTTATTATAAGCCTTAATTTCTTAATTAATCAAACTATTCATTTTTGCTTCTTTAATATTATAATATATATTAGATACATCTTTATATCCTTTTGTAATCCTATTATCTGTGACTAAAAGGGTGTTTATTAACCAGCAATTGTATTTAACTTAGAATCTACAGGTGAAGAGCACCTGTAGATGGGGATAGCTACTCTATATATACACAAATGAATGGTCTAGCCACAATGGCTAGGCAAAAAGAAGTCATATTTATCCCTCCAATGATCTTACTTCACCGATAACCATTGGTACATAGTGCTTGTTCGGATCTGTTCCTCAGACCACCTAAATCGTATACTAATCCCGAGTAATCATATCATGTGTGAACATGGTTAATGTACCTGAGGTTTCTTATATAATAAGGGTGGGAGGAAAGCAGGGATTTCCGTCACATTATCATTTAATTTGAATCTTTTCATTCGATTATGCTTAACATTATATCCCTCATCTTTTTCTTGTTTTTGTCCAAAGGAAATTTAGGTAATACTAATATTGATTTTTTGATTTATTAAGCGATCTATATTTGGTTTTGATTTATTCTTATAGAAAAAATTCTTTTTTGAGAGATATCAATTATTCTTTAAACTTTTAAGTTAAAATACTTTATCTGATAGTTTTTTTAGTATTCCAAACTTCATATTTTTTCGAAGATATAAAATAATATTAGGTTCTTCATTAATAATGATTTGCTTATTATAAAACTATTTAGCAATATTTTTCACCTCTTTCTTTTTGGTTAATTTTAATAATCTTCCTTCTTTTAATATTTAATCAGATAATTAAGCAAACTTTATTATATACTTATAATTCAATGAATCAGGTTCTTTTCCTTAATAACAAATTGTTTTATAATATATTATTATTTTTTGTGAAGTGATTGACTTTTCTTCCAAATAGATCTTTGTATTTTATATAATAATATAATAATCTATATTATCAAATTTAATAAATATATTTAAATTTAATTCAGAATCTGATATTAATATATAATTAAATTAACTTTAATAAACTTTTTAAATTTTTTATGAATATCAAATTTTTTAAAATTATATAATCCAGACCTATCAAATATCCAAAACTATATTAAACTTCTATATATTATAAAACCAAGAACAAATCATTAATCCAATTGATTTCTAAATATTTCTTGAGTATAATCAATTAATTATATTAATATTATTAAAACATAATTTATTTCAAGATTGCTTTTATATTCTTTAATAATCAAAATTTTTGATTATTTATGTTTCTTCTTTGTTGAAGCATCTTTAGAAATCAAAAAGATATCAAGCTTATATTTAATCTTTAAGCTTTTCAATACTTTTTTGTTTAATATAATATATTGATAATTAAGTATATAAAAAATAATATCTTGAAATTTTATATCTTCACTGCCGCGCACCCTTCACTCCCAATCGACAATTTGAATCAAAATCAAGATAAATTAATTACCTCCAAACAAATCCATACACCCCCGGGGCCCGAGAACTTCCAAGTCTAGCCGGAGAGGTTAACGAACAAATCCAACTCGATTCCGTTTTAATTAGTAGAACAACAAATCTTTCCTACCATGATCAGTGCACCGAGGATTTCGAAACCAGCAAACTGCTTACCTATTTCCAACCATATTTCGACATTCTGTATCACTAGATCTAGATTCCTCTAACGGATCCTTGCTTTCCCACTCTAGATAAGGGGGCAGGAATCAAGATCATCTAATATCTACATCTTCTCTTCTTCGACGTGAAAATCGGAAATCCTCGTCTAATTAAACCCCCCTTTTTTAAATACATAATACATATTATATATCCCCCAAATAACAATTTGAAGAATAATTTCCTGCAAGATATCCAATCCTAATGTCTCTTTGAGAGGCTGAGAAAGAATCAGTGCATACTCATGATGAATAGTTAAGGATTGAAAACATAACTTATTTTTGATATTTGATGTTTGGTGTATTTTGATCTCAACACATGTCTATAAGCCAATTCTCCGTCTCAGACACGAGAACGTTCAACCTACAGGAAACTTGCAAGGTAGTCTACGAATATGGTATCGAAGTTGGTATCGATTGAGGATTAGGGTCTCGCGTATGAATTGACATCGCCAGCTGTAAGATTAAATCAATCGCGTATTGAAGTTAGAGGTAAACGAGGTAAAAGTATTCCAGGTCACGATATATCCGGGTCCTGATAAACCACGTCATTAAATTCCGTTAGAAGTACACTTTATACAAGCTAGGAGCTAGGAGAATGTATGTAGCTAGTGTCATTTAACCATATCACTGGTATAAATTAAAAGATATATATATATACGCTAGGAGACAGGAAATGCTAATTAGTCCCTATAAAAACTAGCCGAGCTCCGTACAGGATCGTAGCTAAGCGACCAATCTCTTGCTATAACCCTATCTCTCTTCAAAATCCGTAATATGAGGGTTAACATCAGAGTAATAAAATGCTCTTCAACCCCAAACCCAAAAAACACCTGTATCTCGCAGATAGAAATTAGAGAAGCTAATCCCGGAATCATAAATAGGGCAACCTTAGCAAAAGTGTCCAAAGACTGCCAGTTGGGTCGCATCAGGAAGATAGTGTTGGCGCTGGTGGCCTGCATCAAAAATGCATGTGGTCCAGTTGGATTGGATGAATGAATTTGGTGCTCATTGTTACTAATACTCAGCGATAAGTATTGTGATAAGTAAAGGGCTCGTTTTCTTTTATTTTTTTATTTCGTTTTTCATCTTTTTGCGAATTACTATCAATTACTACTCAAATATGCGTTGCGAACTCTGTAAAGGAATAACGGTGAAAAGACTATCAGAAAACCATTATCGATTTGAATCAAGACGAATTTTGAGGGATGACAATCTAAGAATGTCTGATTATTCTTATCGGCACCACGAGTCTTTGCATGCGCTTAGAGATTCTGCACTCAAGGGGTGTGATCTTTGTCGATTGTTTTACACCAGTCTGCATGAACAAGACCCCGATCTCATTTCACACGTTGAGCAAGGTCTACACGGAAGCGATAGCGATTGTGTATTTACCGGGCTCAGACACTCCGCACGTCTCAATGCCCCTCGCAGCGCTTTTAGATCTTTATATGTTTTGGGATATTGGTGTAATCAAATATATGTTTTTTTCAGCAACTCTTTACTCGTACAACCATTTTATTATGCGTAAATCAATCTATTCATCTCAAGGGGCAAGTATCTTAACTCTCACCGTATACATTATTGAGCTAATCACAATTAAGCAGAAGACCCCTACGCTGATATAGATCCGCAGCCAATCTCAAACAGGAACATCAAACTTGTGCATGATTGGATCCTAACTTGCAATAATAAGCATCCGATATGCGCGCAAAGCCATGTAAAACGACCACCCCCAACGAGATTAGTTTGTATTAGCACCGGTTCACAATCATTACCAGAGCACATTTGGATTCAAGAAACAACAGAAGAGCCGGGTCATTACACAGCCCTCAGTTACTGCTGGGGCCAAGGTCCGCATAACTACAAGACAACATCAAATAACATAATAGAGCGGAGATCTGGTATTACTTTAGATGATCTCTCACAGACATTAAAAGATGCAATAGTGGTGACAGGAAAATTGGGTCTGCAATATCTGTGGATCGATGCTCTTTGCATAATACAGGGTAGACTTTCCCATCAGTATAATAAAAATTAAGTTGCTAATTATACCCTTTCCATTTAGATAGTCAAGCTGATAAAGGTAGAGAGCTCACCAAAATGAAAGAGGTGTATCAGAACGCTTATATAACTATTGCAGCTGGCGCTGCAGAGAGCAGCCAGGACGGCTTTTTGCACGCAAGGGAGCGTCATATCTTTCCACTGGAATGGGACCCAAAAAAAAGAAGCCCTGCTAAGAGACCTAAAGTCTTTTGTAGCCGTACTGTGGAGACCTGGTAGGATTGTGCCAGCGAAAGCGTAATTTCAACGAGAGCTTGGGCTTTTCAAGAACGCATGCTTGCCACACGAACCCTATACTTTGGCAAAGATCAAATCCACTGGGAATGCAATGCTTGTATCTTCTCTGAGAAAGAAGTTCTCACCATTCCTGATGGCACTGCAGATAGTAGCTCTGTTGGAGTGCATAAATACTGCCGGGAGCAGATATACTGCAAAGCATAACAAGAATGACTACAAGGAATACATACAGCAGGTCGCAGCACTTTCTCTATCTAATATCTTCCATAGGGATAAAACCTCGCCTCCGTCTGGACGATTAAAGAGGATTTATAGTCTGGGCGGCATTGGGAGAAATAATGATCGTATTGTCAACCGGGACGACAATATAGTGCCAGTTGAAAAGTGGGTCGTAATTGTACATGAATACTCCGGCCGCAGTTTATCCTACCCCCAAGATAGATTGGATGCGATATCTGGAGTCGCATAACAATTTTCCGAGATGATGTCGAGCGAATATGTGGCCGGAATCTGGAAAACGGATGTATTCAAACTCCAGGGACTCCTCTGGAAGCAAACATCTGTGGCTCCAGTAGTTCGGGATAATGACGACGGCAGGATTAGGGAGCCCCGTTATTGCCCATCCTGGAGCTGGGCTAGTGAAGGAGGAAAGGTCGAATACTACGATATGCTGTCTTTGGTCGAACCAGTCAGGATGGCGATAGTGGAAAATGTCTATTTCCGGCTGTCAAGAAAAGAGCATCCGTATGGTGATGTCTCAGAAGCAGTGGTGGTGTTAACGGGAGAGTGTGGTTATCTTCCTCTAGGATGTAGTGGTTGGATAACTCTTGACACCATGGTTAAAGAGAAGGAAAGTATCGAATATCTGGCTCCAACTGGGAAATCAAAAAGCTGGAGACCAACGGCTGAGTTCTACGCCAGTTGAGTTGCTAAACGCAGACTTGTGGATCTTTTGTGGGCCACCTTTCTACATTCGTATCGTGGATATAGATCGAAATGCAGACGTAGAGACGTGGGTTATTCTTCTCGAGCCGTCGGGAAACGAAGGTACTTTTCGGCGTATAGGGATTGGGAAATTCAGGGAGAATGTGGATCCTCTTGTACAGCCAAGTGATCCATGGAGCGACTGGGGATCTCAAGAGCAGACCATCAAAACAATATGACTCCAAGTAACTCCGTATGGTTTTCAGAGAGTTATTGGTATATATAAAATGATGATTGTTAGCTACTGGGTCCATCCTGATTTGGATATGATCCAAAATAGATAGGGCTTGGGTTGTCCCTACATCCCTCAACCTCATATTCAGACCATTTATCAATCAAGTTTATAAATAATTCGGCTGGGATGGTGACGGCGAGAAATGAGGGTAGCAGTTATGCATCAGCAGGACATACTTCCGACTGCGCAGTCGAAAACAATCATGAGGGGCTGTGATTCTCATAACAATGCTTCCGCTTGGATGCAAAGCTTAAAGTTCGACAACATATACACAGAAAGCCGCATTTCCCAACCTATCGCATCCACTTATTTAGATTAATATGGCTGGTTTGATTGCATAGGGATGAATCCGCCGGGGTGGGAAGCTCATGATTGCACGGCAGTCGAATTTATGCCGTATTACCAAGCAGAGTTGTTTTGTAAAGTCAATGTTGATAGATATAAAAAAGCACGATCCGTTCCATTGTAATGTAGCCTTCTCATGGATGCGACTTCTAAGACTGCATTTCCTGAGCTCGAAGGTTTCCCTGATAATAATCGAAATTATGATTAGTACGGATTTTTGGGACTAACTAGATTGTATTTTCAAAATAAGAAAACACATCGCCGAGTTGGAATCTTGTAATTTAAAGATGGGATTGTATCGAAGAGCTCTCTATATATATTAGTTAAGAGATTAGTAATAGAGTATGAGCAGATACCTTCAGAGAGATTGTAAGACTTAAAAGGTACCGAATGACTGAATCATGTGAAAATGTCGCAATCAAAGGAGTAAAACCATCCACGACCGGTTTTCCGGCAATTCCTCTTCTTTTCTCTTCTGAAGAATGTTGAACAAGTGCAAGAAATGTTCTATCTATATGAGGTCCATTTTTCCAATTGCCCAAATGTAGTCTTTGCTAGATGTTAAAATTTTTGATGTCTCAGACAGCTGTTTATGAAAAATAAAAATAAACTATTATTACAGATCCTATAGAAGCATGAAATCAGTGATTACTAATCACTAAATAATAAATTTATCTTTTTTGAGATTATAATTTATTCAAATTATAAAACAAGATATTGAAATAAATAATTTCAAGTTTGATGATTAAATTATAATTTTTAAATGTTAAATTTTGAAAATTTTGAAAATTTAACCTTTTTTTCTTTCTTTTATACTATTAATTTATAAAGAGATATTTTAATTACTTCTTTTATAAAAAAAAAAATCTTTTTTTAATAATATATTTTAAAATTTAATTATTATATATTAAAATTTATAATTCTTAAATAAATATAAATATAAATATCTAAACAATTGATATACTTATAAATTTTCAATTCTTGAATATATAAATATACAAGATTGAAATATTAATATTATTATTTTATATATTTATATATTTGATTTATGAGATTTTAAAAGAACGATATATAATATTGATGATTGGATATAAGATTATTTATTATAATAATACAGTATTATAAATAAATAATAAGAATAAACGAAATATATGATTATAAAGGAGGATTTTTACAGAAAAGAATAATAATGATGAGGATTATTGGAAGTGCAGGGTGAAGAGTGAAGAACGGGATGATAATCTAAGTAAGGGTGATAGATGAAAAGTATGTATATGTATATGTATGCAGAAATCAATAGATACAAAGAAAGTAACCATACTGTATTTCCACACATGTACGCGGAGTAGGTAATGAATGTATCGTCGATCCACGATCCACGATGCACTAGAGATAGATGGATGATGGATGTATGTAGGGAGTAAAGAAGTGTACGAACAGTGTATGTATGCATGCAGCGATATGTACCCCGTGCCAGGGTTTCCTTTGATTCTTTGTTTAGATGTTGTTACTCCTCTCTTCTTTTTTCATAGAGAATGAATGAAATTTTCTCTTCTCCGAGTTTTGTAACAGGAGTGATATTAAATAATTTAAGGAGTATGTTGATATATCAGCTTATCGTACCTAAAATTTCCATACATAAGCTCTCCTTATTGATACTATATATTAAACTGTGTAACAATCCGTTCATCTTGTATTAATAATAAAAGTCGAGCTGATTGATCAATAAAAGAAATTGATTAACCTGTTGTGCGATATCGGTGTGTTTTGTGTCTACGTACTGCACTTGCACTCACTCCCTACTCTCCTCTCCGCGACAGATGGGTTGGTGGAGCTTACAATGGCGTTTTGTGGGGAAGGATGGCGGATTACGGTTGGCTTGGACCTTTTTACTAAGGAAGGAAGGAAGGGAAGAAGATGTTAAGGGTCCAACCAAGTAGAAGTGAAATGCCGACCATCTGATCATCGAGTGCATGAAAGGGGCGATTTGTTGATTGGGATGGGCTGGCGAAGATGAGATGGTTGGGGTGGGGTTAGTAGGTTGGTGATTTATGGGTAGAGGAATAAATGAAGTGTTTGGATGAAGGAAGGTATTGATGTTGATGTTGGTGTTGAAGTCGATTGGATATTGTATTGATATTGTATTGATAGTGTATTGATACTGTATTGATACTCTATTATAGAGATCACCAACGACGGTATTAATAATTGACGTTCACTGGTGGTTTGTCCAATCTAGAAGATACAAGGCATCAATCATTCTCTTCTCCCGTGATTAGATTCGAATGCCGGGCGTAGCTAAGTCATCAATGTATGAGGATGGATCTTTTGTACTTTGTACATGATTCGAGGTGCAGCAGATGGTAACTTCGGATAATGGTTCGTCCATGTGGGAAGCATCGATAAGCTTCTACCTTATAGTCTTCAATCCAAGTGTTGCCTCGAAACAAATGAGTGAGTCGTGGCAGATGGCAGAAGTGACTATCACTCCAATCGATGAAATGTTGATGATAAGGGAAAACAAGACCTTGTGAATTTGACATCACGAGCACGGTTCATTAAGTTAAACTAGAGGGAATGACTGAGTGACTGAGTGACTGAGTGACTACTTATAACGACAAGAAGAAAAAAGAAAAAGACTCATCGGATTATAAACCTATTACAACTATTCCTACTATTCCTACTATTCCTACTATTCCTACTATTCCTACTATTCCTACTATTCCTACTATTCCTACTATTCCCTTCTATGGATTATCTATCCCTTTTTCCCTCTTCACTTACCTATTCCTATTCCTATTCCTATTAAAAATTATATTATGTGATGACTCAGAATTCTCTTTTATTCAACTGTACTTACCAAGTACTTCGATACCCAGTGTGTGACATCAACCTAAAACTGGTGAACCCACTACCGCTATCTACCTATTCACAATCAATACGCCATATCAACGCTCACTCACACAATCAATCATCAACCACCTCGAATCATCCACCGCGTCGTCAAGCCATACCCGTATAAATTTATTATCGAAATACTTTAATAAATCCATCAACCTTCACACTTCACACTTCACACTTCACACCTCACACTTATACTTCACAAACTTGAACTCGGCAGTTCATCGAACCTTACAAACTGCCATTCGTTATCCTGAACCTCGACAATAACCAGCCAACCGGCTTCCAATAATTCCTCTCCGCTATCAACATTGCACAACACACGAGCCGCATCTCCCTTCTACCTTTTCTGCCGTTTACCTTATCAAGTCCTTGATCGTCTCCTGGAGGCTTGCCAATAACGACCGAGGGCGCATACAAAAGCAAGCTCAACTTCGCTTCCGTTACCTAACATATTCATCATCGTACAACCTTCGTTCTAACCCTCCATCAGACACATAACCTCAATCCGATTCATTTACTTTAATCAACCCGACAATAAGTGTGATAAGTGTGTCGATGCATACGATCATTTCATCAAGGATATAGCCTCTTTCGAGTTGTCGAGTCGAGGGGAGGATCATTTGAGCATCTCGGAAGGATATCAACCCTTCCTGCTTGAACAATCGCAGTCATGGCCTCAAAGGCTCCTTCATCTTCGTCGTCAAGGCGGCCAAGGAATGTTGGCGTGGGATCTTTTACTATCAATGAGGAGATTGGTAAAGGGAGCTTTGCCACCGTTTATCGTGGTACACATGCGGTATGTGTTTGAGATGATGGCAGCCTTGTTTTACTGTTTGTGGTGACTCTTGAGGGCTTTGAGTAGCTCACATCTCTACAACCTGCATTCCATCTTCCCTCATATCAATAATGCTAATGTGTTTCATTACAGCCCAGTGGATCTCTCGTGGCGATAAAGTCCGTCAACCTTAGCAGACTCAATAAGAAGCTTAAAGATAACTTATACGTCGAAATCGAAATATTGAAAAGTCTTCACCATCCTCATATTGTTGCGCTTATGGATTGCAGAGAATCTACATCCCACATACATCTGATGATGGAATATTGTGAATTGGGGGATTTATCATACTTCATCAAAAAGAGAGATAAGCTGGCCGACAACCCTTCGCTCTTCGATATGATCAGGAAATACCCGATGCCAATTGATGGCGGTCTCAACCAGGTTGTAGTTCGACACTTCTTCAAACAATTGTCAAGTGCGATGGAATTCTTGAGGGATCGGGACTTCGTACATAGGGATGTTAAACCACAAAATCTTCTTTTGATTCCATCTCCGGATTGGATGGCAAAGCGGAAAAGTGGTCCAGAAGCCATGAAAGCGAGCAAGGAATCCATTGTACCTATGGTTGGTATCAACTCATTACCAATGCTCAAACTGGCAGATTTCGGATTTGCTCGCTCGTTACCCTCTACCTCGCTTGCCGAGACTTTATGCGGTTCCCCCCTTTACATGGCACCTGAAATTTTACGTTATGAAAAATACGATGCACGAGCCGATCTCTGGTCTATTGGGACCGTTCTTTACGAAATGATGACTGGTAAACCACCATTTAGAGCGGCGAATCACGTTGAATTATTACGCAAAATTGAACAGAATGAAGATGATATTAGATTCCCTAGCAAGACCGTTTTTAGCAGAGATTTGAAGGACATTGCACGACGATTTCTTAAGAAAAGACCCGAGGATCGAATAACCTTTCCAGAATACTTTGCCCACCCGGTTGTGACCGGACCAATCCCTGGCCTGGTTGGCGAGGATTTGCCAAGGGAGATTATTACAGCTTCGAGATCACCGGAAGCCTCCGTAGCTCGACATCCATCTCTGAGAGAGCGCCAACGTGAAAATCCAACTTCTAAGCCTGTTGAAACGACATATGAATCATTGATTGCCAGAGATATTGGGGAACAAGCTTCAAGGAGTCCGCATATAGAGGCCAATCAACCCGTGGAAACACCAGGCCATAAATCTGGCCGTCCAGGGTCAAGAGATCGACCTTCCGCAATTTCTGCCGCAACTGCCCCAAATGCAGATACCTTACCAAGACAAAGGGATCGCACGGAACGACATTATGCTCCAATCGGAAGACCTGTGTCCAGGAAGCCATCTTATGATGAGCAAGCAAATTTGCCGGTCCAGGAAAAGATCCGATCGAGCGATTCCATCACAGAAGCCGAACAAGATGTTCGAGATGCCAGAGAATATGTCCTCGTTGAGAAGAAAGCAGTTGAAGTCAACGCCTTTGCAGATGAGATGGCTGCGAGTCCACGACTTGCACATGCTAATCACATACCGAAGCAACCAACCAGAAGACACACATCAATGGGAGCACCAAATTCGACATCAGGGGCGGTAGCTGTACCACCCTCACGCGCCGTTCAAAAAGCTCAAGGAAATACTCGACCAGATACATCATCCGCGAGGAATTCCTATGGTTCCTATGGTAAAACTGGTAGCAGCCCGTCGACTGCTTCAGCGATAGCTAAAGCACTTCAAGGAGCCAGTGTGAGAGTATTTGGTGTTTCTTGGTCTCCGACGCTTATTGGAAAAGGGCCTTCCCCGCAACAATTATACAATCCTTATCCCGCTTATCCTACACCTAACACTGGATTGATTGGAGATGCTCGACCTATTGATGAGGATCAAAGAGTTGTGAATATCATAGAGGATTCCGCCACTAGAAGTGATGTCGTGTATGGATTTGCCGAAGTCAAATATCGACAACTCATTCCTTTAGCACCTTCTATGAATCATGGCCTCGGAGGTCCAAGTAACGAAAAGGTGGGTGACGCCATGGATGAAGACGATGGTCTAACGGTGGAGGCCATCGTCAATCTATCCGAGGAAGCACTTGTATTATATGTCAAATCGTTATCCCTTCTGTCAAAGTCTATGGATATTGCTGGAACTTGGTGGTTGCGAAAGAACCGGGGCGGAGTCATCAGTGGAGGCCATACTCCAGGAAGCGATTCATCATCAGCAGTCCAGGCAGGAAATCGCATCAATGGTGCAGTTCAATGGGTCCGAACTCGATTCAATGAAGTCTTGGAGAAAGCAGAACTTGTTCGACTTAAACTGGTCGAGGCTCAAAAACGTCTTCCCGAAGATCATCCAGGGCATCCAAGCAATCATGCAACAGCTTCAAAAATAGTTGGTGGATCTTCAACCACTGATGGTGTTGTGTTGAGTTCAGGTATCACTGCTGAGAAATTGATGTATGATCGTGCTCTAGAGATGAGTCGTACAGCAGCTATCAATGAGTTGGCAAACGAGGATCTTCCTGGTTGTGAGATCTCGTACACCACTGCCATTAGAATGCTTGAAGCAGTTCTTGAAAATGATGAAGAATTTATTTCTCGAAAGAGATCACCAAGTTTACGAGAAGATAAAGAGAAGTGTGATGGTGGGGAGGTCAATGGTATTAATTTTGGAGATAGAAAGGATGTCTTGAAAGGTATTTACTAATTCCGAGTTGAAGCTAACACTCGTGAACCAATGCTGACCTAAAAATAGTCCTTCAAATGATCCGAACACGTCTTCATGTTCTCAAGAAGAAAATGGCAGTTATCGCTAGACATCAATCAATGCCACCTCCATCATCTCCACGTCATAGCCATAGTGGAGGAACTACTCCTACTATCGCTAATACTCCACCTCATTAAAACTACACAGGCGAACAATAAAGCTGGGCTTTTCTGTCAGCCAAATGCATCATGATAACATGGAAGTAACTGCAAACGCATACCTTTGGCGTCGTCGATTTTTTTTCTTCTTTCTCATTTCTCTTTTCATTCATTTTAATCCGAATTTTGTATGAGTTTTTAGAAATCTTTTGGGGATTTGTTTTTGTGTGGATTTGGTGGTTTCTTTTTCTTTTTTTCCTTGAGTGCCTGAATCTATCTCCATGGGGAAACTTTCACATGGTGACAGGTTCATGACATTCATTCAGTCTCCCAACTCAATGATATTTATGATGGTATGGTGTGGGATAGGATGGTTGGGATTGGCGTTCTACACTTCATACCAGTATCATTATTTTCGAGGATTGGAGCTTGTGAATACCCCGGCTTCTTTTTGTTTTTCTTCCTTTTATTTACGTTTTTTTAGTTTTCTTTTTGCGAGAAGCAATGGGGTTAGGATGGGAAGCGGGAAGGATGGTTGGTTGGATAGGATTGAACGGATGAATCGATGGTGCTTGGTAGAAACAGATTGCATGCACACGCACATTCACAGCAAATGGACGAAAGGAATTGGACACCCTCTCTTCTCTTTTGGCGCTTTGGTGGATTGAATTGGTTCAGGTTTGGTATTGGTGTTAGGGTATGGCTTTGATAGGGATTTTGATCAGAGGTTTGGGAAGTTTGTCTGTTGATTGATTGGTTCAGGGGTTTTTTCTTGCTAAGTTGAGTTTGCGTTGGTCAGTTGGGTGGTTGGTTGTATTTAGGTGGATTGGATGTGGATGTGATTGACCATGGATATGATTGGTGGAAGAAGAGATTAAGGCATCGAGGTATGAATGAATGGAGAGATGGAGATATGGAAAGATGGAGATAATCATATCCTAGAGGATGATGAATAGTATCTTTGCACATTGCACATTGCACATTGCGTGTTTATTCTAATGGTTTTGTGCATGCATGTATGAATGATATTTGTGAGTTGATTGGTCATTGGTGGTTGTAGTTGCGTTTTCGAAATGGATGAATGGATGAATGGATGTAAAGGATTAGGATTGTGATGGAGTGTTTAGTGTGTAGTATGTAGTGTGAAGTAATAGGATATGAAGGGATGAGAACAGTATAATTAATCAATATAAAATAAATTAAAATATAATAGATATATAACATTTATCTATCTATCTATCTATTTATTTATTTATTTATTAATCTATTTATCATGAGTATAAAATCATATAACTATATATATATATATCAACTTAAAAAAAGTTAGGTTTTAATCTAACAACTTTAGGTAGATAAAAAAAGAATACAAAATCTACACATAGTATCACATCAGATAATATCATAATATATAATATTTTTCATATTATTCCTGTCCTATCCTACCCTACCCCATCCCAACCCATCTATGTACAGTACATCGGGTATAATTGCGACTGACCAACCAAAATAAAAGTTAAGTCAAGCAAAAAGCGTCATGTTCTGGTCCTCATCTATCCCTTTCTTTTCTCGACTGCATCAAGAAATCCATGCCCATTGTCGTTGAAGTGAATTTAATTGTCCAAAACAGTAGATACCCTTCCCAAAAAAACTCCTTCCTCCTATGCCGTTTAGGTATAATTGCGACTTTTTATCAAAGTCAAGCAAAACGTCATGTTTTGGTCGCCCAAAACAGTAGATACCCAAAACTCCTCCCGTGTAATCCAGGTATAATTGCGACTTTAAATAAAGTCAAGCAAAACGTCATGTTTATCATTTCCCTTACCCTTTCGCCGATGCCAATTGAGATCCTAAACATCTTTGTGAATGAGAAAGAAAAAGTAAAAACAGTAGATACCCAAATCCTTTTTAAACCCTTCCTGGAAAATGAAATGAAAATTCGTGTACTGGGTGGAATTGAATCCTTAGTTTTCCAATGGGATATGAACGTTCTTCTCGTTTGCTGGGATAACAGCATCTTCTTTCTCGCCCTTGAGGTTTGGTAATTCAATGATAGCTTCCTTGATGATGGAAAGGGATTTTTGAATATCCTCTTCGCTGATGACGAGTGGTGGTGCAAGACGAATGATATTCTCGTGGGTTGGTTTGGCCTGTTTCGTTAGCGATATTCCAAACTAGGGGCTGTGGGTCATGAACTAAAAACTTACAAGTAATCCCTTGCTCTTCAACAACATGCACAAATCCCAAGCACTATGACCACCAGTCTTTGATTCATCAATGACAATAGCATTCAATAATCCCTTTCCTCTAACCAACTTAATCATTGGACTCTTCAAATCTTCCAAACCTTTTCTGAGGACATGTCCAAGCTTCTCAGCTCTTTCAGTCAATTTCTCCTCTTCCATGATTTCCAAAGCACGGATAGAAACTGCACAACCCAATGGATTACCTCCATAAGTAGAACCATGAGTACCAGGTTCAATGGTAAGCATGACTTCCTTTGAACCGAGAACGCAAGAAACTGGGTACATTCCACCAGAAATGGCCTTTCCGAGTGTAACCATATCAGGTTTAATACCAGACCATTCTGAGCAAAGCATACGTCCAGTTCTACCAATGCCAGTTTGAATCTCATCACAGATCAAGAGGACATTATGTTTCTTGCAGAGAGCATGAACCTTTGAAAGGTAATCATCATCTGGGACGACAACACCAGCTTCACCTTGAATTGGCTCGACAATAAAGGCAGCGGTATTCTTTCCATGGGCTTCAAGGACAATTTCGAGATCGGAAACATTGTTGAATCTAATTTGTCTCTTGGTAGTTGGGCATTGAGCACCTACTCCTGGAACATATGGACCATAGTTATCGCGGGATTCAGGATCAACCGACATGGAGATTGCGGTCATCTATAATAAGAATGTATTGTTAGTTGATTGGTAATGGAAAACATTCGAGCGCAGCGAGCTATGGGGGTTTGGGGGCTTGCCCCCATTAATAAAAGATCAAATCAATTGAAAATGACGCTCCGCTGGCCCTCCGGGGGCCACTGCCGTGGAGGCAGACCAGAGTACAGAGAGATAATCATCTTTTTGATAGGGACATAACAGAGGAAATGAAATTGGGGGGGGAAACATACAGTTCTTCCATGAAAGTTCTCAGCAGCAGCAAAGATCAAGGCCTTATCCTGTTCAACACCCTTAACCTTATAAGCCCACTTCCTGGCAATCTTAATCGCCGTCTCAACAGCCTCCGCACCCGTATTCATCGGCAAAACCATCTCATACCCAAACACATTCTTGATCTTCTCCGCCCATTTGGGGAATACATCATTGTGGAATGCTCGACTGGAGAGAGTAAGACGTTGAGCTTGTGCGCAAAGAGCCGCGATGAGTTCGGGGTGACAATGTCCTTGATTGACGGCCGAATAGGCCGAGAGGAAATCAATGTATTGGTTTCCTTCTGGATCCCAGACGTTGGATCCTGATGCTCGCGCGAATACTATGGGGAGGGGATGGTAGTTGTGGGCGGCGTATTCGTGTTCGTCGTGAATGGCGGATTCGGTTGAGGTGGAATGGTATTTGGATTCGGGGATGGTGGTGACGGGGGAGAAGGTGGGGGCGGTGGCTTTGAGTGTGCTACCAGCAACACCGTTGGTGGTTGATTGGGAGTCTGCGTGGGGAGCCATGACGACGAAATTGAAGTATTTATTTTGTTGGGTGGTTTGTAGGATTCTCTGGATTTTGTGTTAGATTTTGTGTGATGGAGTAGAATTTATTGTAAGTAAGTTGTGGTTGGAGTGGTAATGGAATGGTATTGATGGTGGTTTGAAGTACAGCGGGATGTTGAAAGGGAATTCTATACCCAAGGAACAGGCTAGACTAAGGGCTAAGGACCAAGTATTTAGCACTTACACCCGTACTTTGTAGGGATGATTTTAGCTTCACTCACTCACTCACTGTACATGTACAGACTTTGGGATTAATCGTTAAAAGTTGAATGTCAGAATTTCTGATGAACAGGAGAAACAGGAGAAACAGGAGAAACAAGAGAAACAAGAAATTCCACGTCTTTTTATAGGAGAAGAAAAGAAAAAAAGAAAATATCCAAGAGATACTCGGTACATTCATTTTCATCATCATCAAAAACTCACTAAACCCCTAAGTGCAAGTATATCCTTTCCTCTGACCCAGCTGATCGCATACTGACTAACAGAAATACCCAGAAATTTCAGAAATTTCCTTCATCATCAACATTCCCTCCCATTCATGCCTATACCTGCACTTAGGGGAACAAACCATTCTCAAGCACATCCGTTGATTTCCGTGCTCGTCACCTCTTGCTTATAGGGTTCGAGTGAGGCGGAGATGCTCCAAGATAGTGTGGTTTAGTGGTGATTAGTGGTGAGGAGTGGATCCTCAGCCTGGGATCTGCATGTGGTCTAAGAGAAATAGAGAGGGTCAAGATGGATTGATGGCCTATCGTTGATGTTCTAAGCATAATCGTTGGTCATTTGATTGGCGAATTGCTATGTTTTACATATCGGTCTGCATATCTGCATCTTTGGAGAAGTGGTCGAGCACGAGAGCTTGATTTGATTGGCTGTACGTATGACCTGAGTAGAGTCTTGACTCTTGAGCAGAAAGGTAAGAAAAGGTAAGAAAGGTAAGAAGAACGGGTGAACTGGTAAAGAAGTCATGAATAATATGGAAATGGAGTGTATGTAGTACACCAACGTTCAATAATCATGGCTCACATGCCAAGAGATAATACCAGCGATACAGAAGGCTCAATTCATTTCTCAAGCCGAGATGTGGAATTGAATAACTGGTTGGTGGCATTGGTACGACGGGATATATGATAGAATTCTTGAATGTGAAGCCTTGGTGAAAAGGTAATGAGGCATCAATACATCATGACATTAAGGCATCAAGGCATCAAGGCATCACTCAAACCACCCCTCCAGATTCAATCGGGTAAAAGTCGGCAACTACTCTCCCACCACACAACACGTGGGCAGCTAACATTATCAGAACATCTCTCTGCAGGTACAATTAATATATCCTCTATTATAAGATTACACACATAACCTTACACATATATGGACATATCCACTTCACACTTGATACTCCATACATTCTTCTCCCCTCCTTCTCCCCCCTCCATGAATAATCTCTCGCCATGTCAAATCCAATCCTCACCTCTCCTCCAACAGAGGTAACAATCCCTTCATCTCAACCCACAACCCACAAACTCGACATTCAGTCCCAAAATCCAGATATTGAAGAAAATGGACTACACAAATTAGTCAATGAACAAACCGCAAAAGATATATGGACTTTTCTTCTTGTTTTTAGAGTTTTTAATTCTTTTCTTGTCAAAACTTTCTTTCAACCAGATGAATATTTTCAATCTTTAGAACCTGCATGGCAAATGGCTTTTGGGTTGGATAGTGGCGCTTGGCTTACGTGGGTATGTTACTCTTCTCTTTCCCTTTTGTTGAATCAACAACTTCAAAGAATTGTTTCAAGCCAGAAGAAAAGTAGCCACCACGGCAGTGGCCCCCCGGGAGGGCCAGCGGAGCGTCATTTCAATTATATTAGCATAGAAATAGTTACTAATGAGATCAAATAGGAATGGCATTACCAATTAAGATCTTCATTACATCCAGCTCTCTTTGCAATTGCATATTATCTAGTAGATAAACCTATGGAATTTGTGAATTTCTTTCCTCAATTTCGAGCAGAAGTTTTAGCCGTATTACCAAATATTATTCAAGCTATTTTTGCTGCAGCTTGTGATTATTATACTTGGAAAATGGCCGAGAAGATGTATGGATTAGGTAGTAGAACTGGTTATGTTACTGTATGTATATGATTGGAATTATTTATGTGAATTGGATGCTAATATTTGATTAGCTACTTATGAGTGTATTCAGTCCTTGGAATTGGTTTTGTTCAACAAGAACATTTTCAAATTCTTTAGAAACTAGTTTAACAATTACGGCTTTGTATTATTGGCCTTGGGATTTGGCAATTAATTCTGGAGAGAAGAATAAAGAGGAGAAGAAGAAGGGATCAACGAGGCATGTGTCTGAAGGTGTTTTCAGGACAGCGGAATTCATTAACCAGTAAGATACCTTGGATTTGCATGTTCAAAATCTACATACTGACCATGAAAGTCTTCGATATTCTCTTCTACTAGCAGGTATTGCTTGCATTCTTAGACCAACCAATCTTTTAATATGGTTCTGTGTCATGATGCCGATAATTATGTCTTTCATACCCGGTGTAGCTCAAAAGACAGCCAAATCACCAATTCAACGGGACTATCTCATTCTTTTTAGAGAAGCTATTCTATGTGGTTCTCTCATCCTCATAATCTCAGCTCTCTCAGATCGTCTCTACTTTGGAGAATGGACATTTCCACCTTATCAATGGCTTCATTTTAATATTTCTCAAAATCTAGCTGTATTTTATGGCAAAAATGATTGGCATTATTTTTTTTCCCAAGGTTTACCACTTCTATTACTCACCTATCTTCCTTTTACGATCATGTCGATATTCAAAACTTATACACCATCTACAACACCAAATTCGACATTTACCTCTGATGTTCAAACAATTCTCACTCATTTAACCAGTTTGATGATTTTTGTCTTAAGCACAATTTCTCATAAAGAAGTTCGATTTATTTATCCACTTCTTCCTGTTCTCCTCATTTTAACCGCACCTTCGTTAACATCATTCTTCACAAAAGAAATCCAAATCCCTACCAACGATCCGGCAAATTCGAAAATCGAAACAAAAACAATCCGCAAATCACTTTTGACCCTTCTAATTCTACTTAACATAGCTCTAGCAGCCTATACAACACTAATCCACCAATCAGCAGTTATATCCGTAACAAAATTCATCCGTCATCGCTACGAAACCGAAATGTTAGATGCACAAGGAATCCCACTTCATTCACCAAACGCTTATTCCTATCTAAAACACTACCCTGCGGCAATATATGAAAATGACTCTCCATCTCTAAATATCAATTACGATATCAAAAAAGAAGAAAATTCCCAATATGCAGCTCGCAATATGGGAACATCTCAAAACCCAAACTGGGAAAAAGAATGGGAAAAACCTTACGTGGGTTTCTTAATGCCATGTCATAGTACACCATGGCGAAGTCAATTGATTTATAAGGAATTGGGTGCTTGGGCTTTGGGTTGTGAACCTCCTATTCATTTGGGTGTTGATGAGAGGGAGAATTATAGAGATGAGGCGGATAGATTTTATGACGATCCGCAGAGGTTTTTACAGGAGGAGATTGTTGTTTTCTCTGATTTGGATAATAGTGAGGAAGGAGGTGGTCAAGAAAACAAAAAACAATGGCCACGCTATCTAGTAGGATTTGAGGGAATAGAAAAAGATATCCGCGAATTTTATGATGGAGTAGTTGAGGGTACGAGAGCCGGAGCGGGAACAGGAAAAGGTATGAAGATGAAAGAAGTTTGGCGGGAGAGTAATACTCATTGGATTGATGATTGGAGACGTATGGGAGATGTAGTGGTTTGGGGGTTTGTATAATGTTAAGATGTTTAGATGTAGAGGAAATTTAGGATAGGGTTTGATGAAAAGAAAAGAGAAGAAAAATAAATAAACAAATAAGAAAAGAATTATATGTAACGATACTGTACTGGAGGCAGCGGCTGCCTGAGATTCGTCTGGTTGATAATTATGGGTTAAGACTTTATCATTAAGATTCACTTGGAAATGAAGTCATTACTAGATCAAATAGAATATAGATAAACTAATTGATAACTAAATTGAGCATAAAGTTTTTAAATTATAAAACTATTCTAACTATATATTTATAAATTCTCTTTGGATAATTTGAATAAATTGGTTTACTCAGGCTATCTCTTAGATTGAATAGATTAGATTATTCAATTTATCTATTATATAATTGTAACGATATTGTACTGGAGGCAGCGGCTGTCTGAGGTTTCCTTGATTGATAGTTGTAGATTAAGGCTTTATCAATAAGATTTATTTGGAAGTGAAGTTGTTATTAGATTAAATAGAATATAGGTAAATTAATTGATAATTAAGTTAAATATAAAGCTTCTAAATTATGAAATTATTCTAATTATATATTGATCTCTTTTTGGAGCCCTGAGGAGCCTGTGCTCTTAGAGGCTCTTAGGAGCCTTGAGGAGCCTATGCTCCTGGAGGCTCTATTATATGATCTACCATTAGCCTCAGGACACTAATCCTGGGATAATTCCAATCCTGGGATTGTAGAGTTCCTGGGATAATCCTTATCGATAAGGATCCCTATAGGAAAAGTAGCTTAAACATTAATACCTAGTTTTATTTTATAATAATAAGTATGGTTCGTGATATTATCCCCTTTTTGGCCAAGTGTTGTTCTTGATCGTTTATAATTAATAGGTGTCCTATTTGTTTTATCTCTATATCTTCTGACTTTCTTTTTATTATAAATAATTTATATTTCTATAAGGTTTGTTAAAAGAATAAAGAGAAATCTTGTCTTATTATTGAAATTCAGAATTCTAATATAGAAATGATTTTCTATATATATTGTTATATAGAAGATTTATATTATATTAAGATTCTGAATAATATATAAAAGATTTATTATTCTGAATATATATATTCTTGTATTCTTTATAATACCAAATATTGTCTAAAAGATATATAAGATAAAGAGATCCCAAAAATGAATGATTAAGAATCTTTGGATAAACAAGAAGAAAAACTTCGAAAAAAGAAAGAAAAAGTTATGGTCAAAATCTTATATTTTTGAAAATAACAGGATTATTTGTATAAACATTATAAAAAGATGATTGAGCAAGATCTCAAATATATCGATGAATTTGATGTTTTAAAGAAAAAGAAAAGATAAGAAAAAGAAAAAGAAAGAGAAATTATTGTAATTTTAACATTTATTATTTTTTCCGATCTTTTTGGTTAATTTGATTCTGAATTTCCTATGATTAATTCTGATTTCCTCGAATCCTTTTTTTTATATTCGATGAATTTATTATTTATACAAATTATATTGAATTCTTTTTTCTTTTGAATAAATCCAGATTTTATTAATAAAACTTCTTAAACTTTTTAAGATATTTAAGATTCTTTTTTAATTCCTATATATTTTTAGAGTCCAGATAATTTTCTTATTTTATCAAATATTTGATTTTGTTTCTAATATATTTATAATCTAATATTTTCTTTCTTTTATATTTGATATTTTGATTAATAGATATGATTTCTGTTTTAGGAACTTTAAGTATTTTTAATAATACTAATTCGAATAAGGATATATAAAATATTGAATAAATATTTATATTTTTTGATAATATTAATTTATAATTTAAAGATCTCTTAATTTTCTTGATTTTGAATAATCCTAATTTCTTATAATCCAATTTTATATTTAATCTCTTTATCTTGATATTTTTCTGAAATAAATAAACTTTATTCTCTTTCTTTAGTATTAACTTTTGATTATACTTTTTGTTATAATAATGAATATTTCTTTTAACAATAAACTTGAGTTCTATTATCAATTCTTTATAAACTTCTTTAAGTTTCTTTATTTATATAATAATAGATTGATTCTTTATTTCTGAAATATTTGATTTCTGATATACAATTAATTTATAATCAAAATTGATATAATTCAGGGAGATTTGAGTAGTTTCTAAAGCAGAATTATTATATACAAATTATATTAAGAATAATAATCTTATTTAATTATTTTATTGATAATTTATATAATAATGAAGATATACTTTAATAATCTGATTTATTTGTTTATTCTCTTTATTTATTTATAAATAGAATATTATAAATATTTTTCTTTTTATACTTAATAATATTATTAAAGTAATCCAGAATTTTAATATAAAGAGTTTATTTTTATTAGATAATATCTTTTTTAATAATCTATATATTATAATAATCTCTTTTAAGAATATAATTATTAAAATTTCTATAATTAAGATGATCTTATATAATATTAATATTATATACTTAATTAATTGTTTTATAATAATTAAGATTAAGTAGAATATAAATAAATTAATTGATAATTAAGTTGAATATAAAGCTTCTAAATTATGAAATTATTCTGATTATATACTTAATAAATATAATTAGATAATTTGGATAAATTGACTATCCAGATTATCCTTTGGATTAGATAGTTTAAATAAATTGATTATTTAGTCTATCTATTATATAATCTATTATTAATCTTAGGATATTAATCTTGAAATGATTTCAATTTTGGGATTATATAGATCCTGAAATAATAATCCTGGGATAATAATTCTAGAACGAATATTATCCTAGAATAATCTTTTTGGGATGAATTATATTCTAGGATATTTATTTTAGGATCTTATAATGTTACAAAGGTAACAATTGACTTATTTGTATAAATTAAGACTATATACAAATAAGATACAATTTGACCATATTAATATATGATTATAATCATCTAAGGATTATAGGTATATATACCATCAGAATACATAAACAAGAAAACTTCAGATATATATAATATCAAATCATATAATATATCAAAGATCAAAGTCGATAATCGATGGGATCGATCGTCGAAATCGATATTCGATAAGATTGAATATCGAAGTCGATATTCGATTAAGAAACGAAGATTTATATAAAGAATAGGATTTCATTAAATATAGAGCTTTATATTCAAAATCAATCATTTAATATATTATATTATTAATTACAAATTGTATCATCTTATTATCATTACTTTAAAATCCTTATTTGATATTTAATTATAAACCTACTTCGAGAATTTAAAGCATTTCTATATAATCTAAACAGCAAATCTTATAATATATAATTGCCTAACTCATTCTTTCTAGGATATTATTTATCCTAGGACAATATTTATCCTAGGATTCTTTATCGATAAGGATCCTTATAAAGAAAGTGATTCAAATATCAATAACTAATTTTATTTTATAATAATAAATATGATTCATAACAATAACCTAAAAATCAGAAATATATTATTATAACAACTTCGAAATCCTTATCATATAATCTATTATATAATTATATAATCCCCTTGATCCCCTCAATCCCTTAATCAAAGAGATTAAGAGAATCAAGGAAATAATTAATATAAAGAATTATATAGTCAAAATGAATCTCCTTTATATAAAGCTTTATATTCAAAATTAATTATTTAGTATACTTTATTATTAATTATAAATAATATATTTATTATTATTATTATTTAAATCCTTACTTAATGTTTAATTATAAATTTATCTTGAAAATCTAAAACACTTTTATATAATCTAGATAACTATCCTTGTAACATTTTGAATATCATTACTGTTTCAAATATTAATTCAATAAATAACAACATTATATTTTCCAAGATATTATAATCTAACAATCTTATTATAATTAGTTAGATCATTTTCGAAAATATCAATAAAAATGAAGATATTGTTATAAGAGGTATTGAAGACTTTAAGGAAATCATTATTATCGAAACCCTTAAGGTTGCTTTATCAGATCGATTTATAAGCAATCGATAAAAACTAGAAACCTTCTTACTTCAATTTGAGATCTACTTCCAATTTAATTAGGATAAGTTCAATTATAATATTGATAAAAATATCTGGGTCATTTTTTACCTCAAAGGAAAAGCTATTAAATAAATCCAATTATATCTCAAAGATTATTTTATCAATTTGAATAAATTTAAAAAACGAATATATCCAATTTAAATTATCTTTGAAAGATTCGAGGGATTCAAAAAAGAAATATAACAAATATTCAGAAATATCAACGAATTATATAATATTAAATCTAAGATTTATAACTTCAAACAAACAAGATCAACAATCAAATATATTATAGAATTCAAAAGGTATATAAATACTATTAAATAAAAAAAGAATATAATAATAAGCTATTATCAGAAAGAGTTTAAACCTGAAATCAGACTAAAATTAGATTATAATTATATTTGGAAAAATCTAAATAAATTGATTAAGGAATCTATTAAAATAGATAAAATACTTTATAAATATTAAAAGAAATATCAATCTTCTAATTTTTATAAAAACCAAGATTATAGTAAATATTACAAAAATAAAGGAAGATCTCAAGAAAACAAATAATCTTATAAAAAACCAATATAATTGAATATAATATTCAAGAATAAATTATCTAAAAAAGAGGTAAAGCGAAGATGCAAGGATAAGCTATACTTCGAATATAATAAGCCAGGCTATCGAGCCAGAGATTATTGAAATAAGAGATTATCAAAAGAAGGTTATTATAAAAAATTTGATAAAGGATAATTCAATACTATCTTTATATCTTAATTATATATTTTATATCTAATCAAGAATAATAATTACAAATGAAAGGAATATCAAAAAAGAATCGATATAATGCTTCAAGATTAGAAAAGATTGAATATTATAGATTGATATAAATTGGAATATCTATAAACTCCTTTATCTTCCTTTATCAAAACAAAACCAAAAGAAATATTATCAATAAAACATATAATAATAAATTAAATAGTTTGTTATAATGAATCTTGTAAAATTCATTTATTAGATAAGGAAATTACAAGATAATTCTTATAAAAGAAAATAAGGAGATCTTATAGAAAGGGAAAATCAGCCAAAACCTACAAAAAGGATTAAGGCTAATTGAATATTGCAGGACAAACAGAACAGATCTATTATAATACAAAAATAAATAAATAAATAATCTAAATCATAATAAATTTAAAAATTATAAGAAACTTTATTATATTAGAAACTATAAAGTATTTGAGAATATAGTTTTAAACAAAATAAGTATTATATCAATTACAATTAATTGATGAATAATTAATTGGATTAAACAAAAAGATTTTATAGGAAACTTGCTTTTTGTAGATAAATATAATTTAATATAAAAAGATTATCCAGTTCGATATTGTTCTATTAAGGAATCAATAGATTATTTTAGGAATGCCATAATTGAAGGTATATAACCCTCAGATTGATTGGTTATCGAAAACTATATCATTTCCGAAGAAAAATGATCAATAAGATATGCTAAAACCAGCAAAGCTGAATATATATGATGAAGAATTGAAGATAAACAATATTATTGATATAAAACATTAAGTTTAGGATTCTTTATTAATAATAAAGAAAGATGAACCTTTTATATAAATAAAGAATAAATATTATATTTAATAACCACTTTTTTAATTATAATTTGGAGTCCTAGATTTCAATATTATCTTTTAATTCTTAAATATATTCTTTGTACTTTCTGATGATTATAAATTAATAATATATATTATTCCTTGATGAATTCAATAGTAATACTATTTGATAATTAAATTTTCTTTATG
Organism: Sclerotinia subarctica; assembly: GCA_025389085.1. Classification (NCBI taxonomy): domain Eukaryota; kingdom Fungi; phylum Ascomycota; class Leotiomycetes; order Helotiales; family Sclerotiniaceae; genus Sclerotinia; species Sclerotinia subarctica. Next base: position 309,814 of record QRFI01000013.1, read on the forward strand.
ACCTATATCAATCTATTTATAGTTATTGGTGGCTTAGGTTATTTAATATTTTCTTTATTCAATTATATATCTATAAGTTTGTTTTTCCAGATTTCCATTGATTTATTCTCTAAAACAACAATTTCTATTAGATTTGAAATAAGATCTCTATTTGGAAAAGATTTCAAAATTGCTGTCTCTTAATAAGTCTTATCATCCTTATACTCTATTGATCTATTTAGTATATCTATCTTTACATTATCTTTGCCTTTGATATACTTGATTATTAAGTCAAAGCCAGTTAATTCTTTAATTTATCAAGTTAATCTTCGATTATCCAGAATCTTAATTGTAATGAAGGTTCATAGATTTATATAATTAATATAAATAATTATTGGGAATTTAGTCTTTTAAAGATAGATTCTCTAATATTTCAATAATTTGATTATAATTATAAGTTCTTTTTTATAAATATTGTAATTCTGTTCTGTTCTATTTATTTTATTGAAATAATAAACAACTGAATGTAGCTTCCCATTATTATCTTTTTGAAGATGAATTTCCATTATATAGGTATCAGAAGTGTCTATTTCAATAATACTTTTTCGATTATCATAATAATTATAGAATATAGGTTCCCTAATGAATTTATTCTTGATTTCCTAGAAAGCTTATTTTATCTTTTTGTTTCATATAAATCCTATATCTTTTTTTGTTATTTCTATAAATGATTCTATTATTTTTGAAAAGTTTTTGATAAATATCCAACAAAATTTAACGAATCCTAATATAACTTATATATTTTTGATATTTTTAGATTATTCTCAATTCTTTATTTTCTTAGTTTTCTTTAGATTAATATTTATTTGTCCTAATTCAATTATATATTTTAGAAAGATTATTTTTTTGATTCCAAACTTATATTTCGATAATTTAAATCGTAAATCAATCTTTCTAAATATTTCGAATATTTTAAGGATATATTCCTTATACTCTTTCTTTTTTTGAAAGAAGATAAGAATATTATCCAAATAACAAATTATAAATAAGCTAAACTCTTTAAGTATTTTGTTATTTTATTATTAACAAATAATAGATATATTTGTTAATCCAAATAATATAATAATATACTCCTATAATCTAGAAGATAATATAAAAGCGGTCTTCCATTTATATCTTTCCTTGATTTGTATAAGATTGAAGGCATTTCTTTGATCTAGTTTAATTGTAATGATACTGTATTGGAGGCAGCGGCTGCCTGAGGTTTCGTTGGTTGATAATTGTAGATTAAGACTTTATTAATAGAGTTCACTTGAAAGTAAAGTCGTTATTAGATCAAGTAGAATATAAGTAAACTAATTGATAATTAAGTTGAGTATAAAGCTCCTAAACTATGAAATTATTCTGATTATATATTGATCTCTTTTTGGAGCCTTAAGGAGCCTGCACTCCTAAAGGCTTCTAGGAATCTTGAGAAGTTTATGCTCCTAAAGGCTCCATTATATGATCTACTATTTAACCTCAGGATATTAATCCTAGGACGATTCCAATTCTGGGATTATATAGATCCTGAGATAATAGTCCTGGGACAATAATCTTAGAACAAATATTATTCTGAGATAATCTTTTTAAAACAAATTATATCTTAGAATATTTGTTTTAGAATCTTATAATTACTTAATCTATTCTTTTTAGAATATTATTTGTTCTAGAATATTATTTGTTTTAAGATTCTTTATCAATAAAGATCTTTATAAAGAAAATAGTTCAAATATTTATAACTAATTTTATTTTATAATAATAAGTATAGTTCGTAATATTATCCCTTTCTCAATTAAATATTATTCTTGATCACTTATAATTAATAGATGTCCTATTTATTCTATTTCTATATCTTCTAAACTTCTCCTTATTATAAACAATTTGTATTCCTATAAGATTTATTAAAAGAACAAAGAGAAATCTCATCTTATTACTGAAATTCAGAATTCTGATATCGAAATGATTCCTTATATATATTGTTATATAAAAAACCTTTGTTATATTAAGATTCTGAATAATACTCGAAAGATTTGTTATTCCGAATATATATGTTCTTGTATTCTTTATAATATCAAATATTATCTAAAAGATATATAGGATAAAAAGATCCCAAAAATAAATAATTAGGAATCCCTAAATAAATAAAAAGAAAAACTTCGAAAAGAAAAGAAAGAAGTTATAATTAAAATCTTATATCTCCGAAAACAACAGGATTATTTGTATGAACATTATAAAAAAATGATTGAATAAGGCCTCAAATATATTAATAAACTTAATGCTTTAGAAAAGAAAGAAAGACTTGAAAAAGAAAAAGAAAGAGAAATTGCTGTAATTTCAATACCTATTGTTCTTTCCGATCCTTTTGATCAATTTGATTCCAAACTTCCTACAATCAATTCCGACTTCCTTGAATTCTTCTTTTTATACTCAATGAATTTATTATCTATACAAATTATATTGAATTCTTTTTCCTTTTAGGTAAATCCAGGTTCTATTGATGAAACTCCTCAAACTTCTCAAAATACTTGAGATCTTTTTCTAATTCCTATATATTCTCAGAATCCGGGTAATTTTCCTATTTCATCAAATATTTGATTTTGTTTCTAATATATTTATAATCTAGTATTTTCTTTATTTTATATTCAATGTTTTGATTAATAAATATAATTTCGGTTTCAGGGATTTTAGGTATTCCTGATAATATTAGTTTAAGTAAGGATATATAGAATATTGGATGAATATTCATATTTCTTAATAATATCAATTTATAATTTAAGGATCCTTTATTTTTCTTGATTTTAAATAATCCCAGTTTCTTATAATCCAATTTCGTATTTGGTCTCTTTATCTCGATATTTTTCTGAAGTAGATAGACTTTATCCCTCTCCTTTAATATTGGTTCCTGATTACACTTTTTGTTGTAATAATAAGCGTTTTTTTCAGTAATGAACTTGAATTCCGCTGCTAATTCTTTATAAATTTCTTTGAGTTTCTTTATCTATACTATAACAAATTGATTCTTTATTTCCAGAATACCTGATTCCTGATATATAATTAATTTATATCCAAAATTGGTATAATTCGGGGAGATTTAGATAATTTCTGAAATAGAGCTATTATATACAAATTGTATTAAAGATAGTAATCTTATTCAATCTTTTTGTTGATAATTTATATAATAATGAAGATATACTTCGACAATCTGGTTTACCTATTCATTTCCTTTATTTATTTGTAGATGAAATATTATAAACATTTTTCTTTTCATATCTAGTAATACTACTAAAACAATCCAGAATTTTGATGTAAAAAGTTTATCCTTATCAAATAATATCTTCTCTGATAATCCATATACTACAATAATCTCTTTTAGAAATATGATTATTAAGGTTTCTATAATTAAGATAATCTTGTATAATACTAATATTATATACTTGATCAATCGATCTATAATGATTAGGAGGTAATTATACTCCACTCCTATTGTTAGATCCTTGGATTTAGATAATGGCTTTATAAAATCCTATAATATCGATTTCTATAATATTGATGATATCTTAATTGTATATATCTGTCTATAAGGGGTATAGTGAGAAGCCTTATTCCTAATACAGATATTATATTCGATGACCATTTTTTTGATTATAATTCGGAGTCCTGGATTTCAGTATTATCTCTTAATTCTCAAATATATTCTTTATATTCCCTGGTGATTATAAATTAGCAATATATGCTGTTCCTTGATGAATTCAATAGTAATACTATTTGGTAGCCAAATTTTCTTTATGATCTATATCAATCCATTTATAGTTACTAGTAGCTTAGATTATTTGATATTTTCCTTATTCAATTGTATATCTATAAATTTGTTTTTTTAGACTTCTATTGATTTATTCTCTAAAATAACAATTTCTATCAGGTTCGGAATAAGGTCTTTATTTAAAAGAGATTTCAAAATTGCTGTTTTTTAATAAATCTTATTATCCTTATACCCTGATGATCTATTTAGTATATCTACCTTTATATTATCTTTGCTTTTGATATACTTGATTATTAAATTGAAATCAACTAATTCTTTAGTCTATTGAGTTAATCTTTGATTATTCAAAACCTTAATTGTAATAAAGATTTATAGATTTATATAATCAATATAAATAATTATTGGGAATTTAGCTCTTTGAAGATAGATCCTTTAATATTTCAATGATTTGACTATAATCATAAGTTCCTTTTTATAGATGTTATAATTTTGCTTTGTCTTATCTATCTTACTGGAATAATAAATAATTGAATGTAGTTTCCTATTATCATCTTTTTGAAGATAAACTTCTGCTATATAGATATTGGAAGTGTTTATTTCAATAATACTTTCTCGATTATTATAATAATTATAAAGTATAGGTTCCCTAGTAAATCTATCCTTAATTTTCTAAAAGACTTATTCTACTTTTTCATTCTATATAAATCCTATACCCTTTTTTGTCATCTTTATAAGTAATTCTATTATCTTAGAAAAATCTTTGATGAATACCCAACAAAAATTAGCGAATCCTAATATAATTTATATATCTTTAATATTTCTAGATTGTTCCCAATTTTTTATTTTCTTGATTTTTTCTAAATTAATATTTATTTATCCTGATTTGATTATATATTCTAGAAAGGTTACCTTCTTAACTCCAAACTTATATTTCGATAACTTAAATCATAAATCGATCTTTCTAAATGCTTCAAGTATTTTGAGAATATATTCCTTATATTCTTTCTCCTTTTGAAAGAAGATAAAGATATTATCCAAATAACAAATTATAAATAAATTAAACTTCTTGAATATTTTATTATTTTGTCGCTGATATATAATGGATGTATTTGTTAATCTAAATGATATAATGATGTATTCCTATAATCTGGAAGGTAATATAAAAGCGATCTTTCATTTGTATCCTTCCTTAATTCATATAAAATTGAAAGTATTTCTTTGGTTTAGTTTAGTATAGATCATTATTTTGCTTAATTTATTCCTTAATTCCTAAACTTTGGGTATAGGGTATATATCCCTAATAATCCTATTATTTATTTAGCGGTAATCTCTATAAAATCAATTATTTGGATCTTTTTTTTTGAATATTAATAATATATTAGATATACAAGGGGACTTGGATTTCCTAATCCATCTCTTTTTTTCAATTTTCGATCAGTATTCTTCCTATATTCTTAAAGTATTAAGATTATATAATCTCAATCTCTCAATTAAGGATATGAATCCTTCTTTGAAATTGATCTTATAATCCCAAGACTTATATTCTGGCAAAGCTTTCAAATCCTATAGATCTTCGAATAATTTGGCGAATTTTCTGTACTATACTGGAATCTTTTTTGTATCGATCTTATCGATCAATAAGGGATTTGTGATTATTATAATATAATATCTGATCTTTCTGAAAATCTGTTCTTTTGGATTATATAATTATTCGTTTTTATATCTATAATGATTAAATATAAGAATATCCTTTATTTAATCAATATTTGGATTATATTTTCTAATCTAAAGGGTTCCCAAGATTATTGTATATTTGCCTAATAATACTAAATCCAATTTGATTTGTTCTGTATACTCTTTTAACATAATTATTTTGAGAGTATTAGTTTGTTTTTGTACCTATTCATCTACTTTAGCCTTCTTTTCTCCCAATAATATTAATTAGTATAAATGTTCTTTTGGTTTAATAAAGATTCCATTTTCTTTAATAAAATTGGGATCCATAAATATTCCTATAACTCCTAAATCGATCAAAATTTTAACTTTCTATTTTCCAAGATTGATTTCTATGATTAATTATCCAATCTTAATTATACTATTGAGTTCTAGCGATAATAATTTGGTGATCTATTCTTTGATAAAGAGGTTCAATTATTTATATTGATATTTGCTTATATTCAATAATCTATAAGGAATAATTACTAATAATTTTATTGGTCCTATTTGAAAGTCTTGGTAGTAGTTCTTGGCCTATCAGTATTTATGGTAATAATTAATCTTATATCAGATTCTATAATATTTAACTTGTAATAGGATTTTCTATATATGTTACGAGGGTAGCCATCTAGATCACATGGAAGTGTTCTAGGCTCTCGAGGTAGGTTTATAACTAAGCGTCAAATAGGGACTTAAGTAGTGACAATAATGAATATGTTATTCGTAATTAATAATAGAGTATACTAAATGATTGATCTTGAGTATAAAGCTTTATACAAAGGAGATCCATTTTGACTATATAGTTCTTTGTACTAATCGTTCTTTTAATTCCCTTAATCCTTTTGATCAAGGGATTGAGGGGATCGAGGGGATTATATGATTACATAATAAGTTATATAATAAGGATTTCGAAGCTGTTGTAACATTATCCCCTTCTTAACTTAGCGCTTATCCCAAATGTTTATATTGGTGTAATAACTTCATTAGCTTATAATCCTTCATCATTCTTTTCCTTCAATATAAGTGTTATTCGAACTTCGAAATCTGTTGTTAGTCGCCAAAACATTTATTCTCGAATAAAAGAAAAGGGGGTTATTATATCGTTTAAATGTAATTGTTGTTTTAAAAAGGATTTGGAATACCGGGTATTTCCAAATGCTACTCGTTATAATAAATATATCAAAAGTATATCTAACAATGATTATAATATATATGATTATATTGCAGGTAATTGAGCTCGAGTAATATATAAAGAAGCTTATCTTGAAGTGAAAGAAGAGATTATTATAAAGTTTGAATAAGAAGCTTTTGCTTATTGGATGAGAATTCGAAAACAACAAAAGATTTTGTATGAAAAGGCCGAAAAGATGCTTTAGCATAATCTTTATATAATCGAAACCTTAGAAGAATTTGAGGCCAAGGAGAAGTAATTGGAAGAAGAACAGTTGGAAAATGAGTATATAAAGAAGGAGAAGAAGCGAGTAGGTGTTGGTTTGTCGGTGTTTGCTAAGGCTAGCTCGAATATATTGAATGACTTTGACCCTTCTTTCTTTTTGAATTCTTCGGATCCTTTTTGGGAAGATCTAAATAACATTGATGAAATTCCTTCAACAAATCAAAAGTACCAAGGTTCTTTTTAGGTTCCCAAATGTTTTCCAAGTATAGATAATCTTGCTATTTGATTAAATATTTGACTTTCCTATTAATATATTTGTAATCTAGTATTTCTTTGATATAATATTCTCCCTTTAGATTGATTAGATCGATTTCCAGATCTGATACTTTCGGCGTTCCAGATAGTACTTTCTCAAAAAATGAGATATGAAATACCGGATGGATATTCATTATATATGATAATTTCAATTTATAGTTGACTGATCTTATTACCTTATCAATTTTGAATGATCCTAGTTTCTTATAATCTAATTTATTGTTTGATTGTTTTATCTGTATATTTCTTCGAATAAGATAAACTTTATCTCTCTCTTTAAGAGTAGATCCTATACTTCTTGATTTGTTGTAGTACGATATTATTCTTAAAATGATGAATTATAAATCCAAGGAGAGTTGTTCTTAAAGCTCCTTGATTTCCATAATATCTTTTATAGCTTCGTCTATGTTCGTATCTTGCAGCAATAATGATTTGTAAGCCAATAAGTTGAATCCAAAGTTAGCATATATTAGCATTACTTTTATAGTTTCTGTCTCTAATATATTATATACGAATTATATTAAAGATAATAATTTAATCCAATTGTTTTGTTTGTAATTGATATAGTAATAGAGATAAGCTTTCATTGTTTGGTTTAGTTGTTCTGTTTGGCTATCTATTTGTAGATGAAAAGTTGTTGATAGCTTTCTTTTGATTCTAAATAATACTATAAAGATAGATCAAAACTTCGATATAAATAATTTATCTTTATCTAAAATAATCTCATCTGATATATTATAAATACTAACTATATTCTATATGAATATATAAACAAGATTATTTGTTATCCAAATTTCACAAAATAGTATCATATAAATGAACTTGATTAATCTGTTTGTTATCATTAATATAAAGTTGTACTCCTTCTAGATAACCGGATCTTTGGATAATGATAGTTTCACTATAAAATCCCAAATAATGGATTTCTAAGATTGAATAAATAATTCGGGGATCTTGAATTGATTATAAAGGGTATACCAAATAATTTTATTCTTTATACAGATATTGCAATTCCCAATTATATTCTCAATTATAATCCTTATCTTTAAAAAGTAGACTTCTTTCTTTATTCTGGCAAAGGTTCTTGCAATACCTTGATGTCCGTGAGCTGGTAGCTTATGTTGTTCTGTAATATAATCCTTGGTTAGATTAAAGGGTATGTAAAGCTTATTATAAAAGTGGATGAATTCATCTTCTATAATAAATCCTCTTTCTAGATTGTCTGGTATAACTAAGATTCTTTTAATTATAGCGTTTGTTGTATATTCCGTTTTTATAATATCCTTGATAATATCATAATTTATTTTTGAAGTAACAGCGAATTATGGTTTATTGTGAACTAAAACATTACTATCTTGTTTTAATATTGTATATAATTTGTATGTTTTATTTTGTAGATATTCTGGTTTTCGGCTAAGGGTATCTGCCCTAGCATTTTCGTTTCTTTTGATATATGAAATTCTGAAGTTATAAGTAGCCATAGTTTCCGATCATCTAATCTATCATTGGTTTAGTTCCTTTATTGTAATGAAGTAAACCAAATTCTTGTGATCTATATATATTTGCACTGTATATTTCGATCTTTTTGAGTATACTCTCTATTTCCTAAAAGTATTTATTATTACTAGTAATTTTTTGTTGTATATTTCATAGTTTAGTTTGATTGATAATAGTTTGTATGAATTGTCAGAATTCCTAATAAGTTATTAAATCACTTAATAATAATAACCAAACCAATGATTATATGATCACGTGATATATTAGTAATATCATTATATATTACGTAATTTTATTATTATATAAAATTTCGATCATATATTATATTAGAATGATTTGTAACGAAATAGAATGTGATGGAAACATATAGAATCATATGGAATTTTCTTATTTCTCAAGTCAAATATTATTGGTTATTACTCATTTCTATTGTATAAAATGATTCTATAAGATTCGATTTAAATCGATCTTATTTATAAGCATAGAATATACTAGAATTAGATTGTAGATTATAAATACGAAGATTTTCTTCAAAGAATTCTTCGAAAAAGCAAGCAGATAAAATTCAATATTTATTATATATATTGTTCTGACTTCAAAATTTTCCACCTCTATATTCGATTTACCTCAAAGCTAAATATAACTAAGTCTTCCACTATCATAATAGATAATAATAATATTATTATTATTATTTATTATTATCCAATCAAACCTTCCAATATGAATGATAAGCAACTAATTGCTATTTTTTGTTCAAGTTTAGTTAGCTAAGTATTATATTTATTGTATAATTTGAGGAATCTGTCTTTATAATTATTGGTAATTCTGGATCAAAAGCCTTGAGAACTGGTTCTCTTACGAATGCTTTTTTAAGATATTCGAATATTGTTTGTGCTGTTTTTGACCATCGAAATTCCCCTTGATTCTTTTTGGTGATCTTGGTTATTGAAATGGCTATTTTCGAGTAATTCTTAATGAATCGTTGATAAAAGTTGATGAACTTTAAGAAGGATTGTATTTCTTTTATATTCGTTGATGATTCCTATTCCTTAATTGTTTTTATTTTATCAGAACTTATTTTGAGATTTTCGAAGAATATAATGTAATTTAGGAATTCTATTTTTGTAATATTAAATTTATATTTGCTAGATTTATATTAAAGATCTGCTTTCTTTAAAAGTTGTAGAACATTATAAATATTCTGAATATATTATTTTTCTGTTTCTGAAAATACCAATATATTATTTAGATAATATATATAGTATATATCTAGATATTTTCTTAATATATTGTTGACCAAATATATATATATTATTGATATATTTGTCAAACCAAATAATATTATTTGATATTTATATAATCTATAGCGAATTCTGAATACTGTTTTTCATTCTTTACCTTCCTTTATTCTGATTAGGTGGAATCTGTTTCAAAGATTAAACTTGGAGAAAATCTTGGTTTTTCCTAATCGATCCCTCAATTCTATAGTTAATGGAAATGGGTATCGATCTTTGATCGTTATATTGTTGAGCTTGTAATAGTTTATACAAAACCTCCTTGTATCATCTTTTTTTGATATAAATAATATAGGGCTAATTGTTTGTGAGATGGATTCTCTGATCTATCCCTTTTTTAATATATCGCCAATATAATCCTTAAGCGTCCCTAGATCAAAGGTTAATATTAGATAGATTAAGTTGAATGGAGATATCTTGCCTTCCTTCAATACTATCTCGTGATTCTATAGCTTATATTCTGGTAAAGCTTCATAGCCTTTTCTTTCTTCGAATAATTTCTTGTACTTCTGGTACTATACTAGTATTAACACTTTGTCCTGTTTTGTTATAAGAATATTTTCAAGCAATTTCTTTTGTTTATTCTTTATTTGTATAAAAGGTTCATCTTTCTTTATTATTAATAAAGAATCCTAAACTTAATGTTTTATATCAATAATATTGTTTGTCTTCAATTTTTCATTATATATATTTAGCTTTGCTGATTTTAGCGTATCTTATTGATCATTTTTCTTCGGAAATGATATAGTTTTCAATAACCAATCAATCTGAGGATTATATGCCTTCAATTATGATATTCCTAAAATAATCTATTGATTCCTTAATGAAACAATATCGAACTGGATAATCTCTTTATATTGAGTTATATTTATCTACAAAAAGCAAGTTTTCTATAAAATCTTTTTGTTTAATCTAATTAATTATTTATCAATTAGTTATAATTGATATAATATTTATTTCATTTAGAACTATATTTTCAAATACTTTATAGTTTCTAATATAATAAAGTTTCCTATAACTTTTGAATCTATTATAATCTAGATTATTTATCTATTTATTTTTGTATTATAATAAATCTATTCTATTTGTCCTACAATATTCAATTAACCTTAATCCTTTTCATAGGTTTTGACTAATTTTCCCTTTCTATAAGATCTCCTTATTTTCTTTTATAGAAACTATCTTATAATTTCCTTATTTAATAAATGAATTTTGCAAGATTTATTATAACAAATTATTTAGTTTATTACTATATATTCTATTAATAATATTTCTTTTAGTTCTGTTTTGATAAAAAAAGATAAAGGAGTTTATAGATATTCTAATTTATATCAATCTATAATATTCAATCCTTTCTAATTTTGAAATATTATATCGATTCTTTTTTGATATTCCTTTCATTTATAATTATTATTCTTGATTGGATATAAAATGTATAATTAAGATATAAAGATAATATTGAATTATTCTTTATCAAACTTTTTATAATAACCTTCTTTTAATGATCTCTTACTTCAATAATCTTTGGCTCGATAATCTGACTTACTATATTCGAAGTATAGCTTATCCTTACATCTTTGCTTTACCTCTTTTTTAGATAATTTATTTTTGAATATTATATCTAATTATATTGGTTTTTTATAAGATTATTTGTTTTCTTAAGATCTTCCTTTATTTTTGTAATATTTATTATAATCTTGATTCTTATAAAAATTAGAAGATCAATATTTCTTTTAATATTTATAAAGTATTTTATTTATTTTAATAGATTCCTTAATCAATTTATTTAGATCTTCCCAAATATAATTACAATCTAATTTTAGCCTGATTTCAGATTTAAGTTCTTTCTAATAATAACTTATTATTATATTCTTTTTTTATTTAATAATATCTATATACCTTTTGAATTCTATAATATATTTGATTATTGATCTTATTTATTTGAAATTATAGATCTTGGATTTAGTATTATATAATTCGTTAATATTTCTGAATATTTGTTGTATTTCTTTTTTGAATCCCTTGAATCTTTCAAAGATAATTTAAATTGGATATATTCGTTTTTTAAACTTATTCAAATTGGTGAAATAATCTTTGAGATATAATTGGATCTATTTAACAGCTTTTCCTTTAAGATAGAAAATGGCCCAGATATTTTTATTAATATTATAATTGAACTTATCCTAATTAAATTGGAAGTAGATCTCAAATTGAAGTAAGAAGGTTTCTAGTTTTTATTGATTGCTTATAAATCGATCTGGTAAAACAATCTTAAGGGTTTCAATAATAATAATTTCTTTAAAGTCTTCAATATTTCTTATAATAATATCTTCATTTTTATCAATATTTTCAAAAATGATCTAACTAATTGTAATAAGATTATTAAATTATGATATCTTGGAAAATATAATATTATTATTTATTGAATTGATATTTGAAATAATAATGATATTCAAAATGTTACAAGGATAGTTATCTAGATTATATAAAAGTGTTTTAGATTTTCAAGGTAAATTTATAATTAAACATTAAATAAGGACTTAAATAATAATAATAATAAATATATTATTTATAATTAATAATAAAGTATATTAAATAATTAATTTTGAATATAAAGTTTTATACAAAGAAGATCCATTTTGACTATATAGTTCTTTGTATTAATTATCCCCTTGATTCTTTTAATCTTTTTAATTAAAGGATTAAAGGGATTAAAAGGATTATATAATTATATAATAGATTATATAATAAGGATTTCGAAGTTGTTATAACAATATATTTCTGATTTTTAGGTTATTATTATAAATCATATTCATTATTATAAAATAAAATTAGTTATTAATATTTAAATTGCTTTCTTTATAAGGATCCTTATTGATAAGGAATCTTAGAATAAATATTATCCTAGGATAAATAATATTCTAAAAAGAATAAATTAGGCAATTATATATTACAAGATTTATTATTTAGATTATATAAAAGTACTTTAGGTTCTCAAAGTAGGTTTATAATTAGATATCAAACAAGGACTTTAAAATAATGATAATAAAATGATATAATTTGTAATTAATAATATAATATATTAAATAATTGATTTTAAATACAAAGCTCTATATTTAATGAAATCCTATTCTTTATATAGATCTTCGTTTCTTAATCGAATATCGACTTCAATATTCGATCTTGTCGAATATCGATTTCGATGATCGATCCTATCGATTATCGATTTCGATCTTCGATATATTATATGATTTGATACTATATATACTTAAAGTTTTCTTGTTTATATATTCTGATGGTATATATATCTACAATCTTTAGATGATTATAATCATATATTAATATAATCAAATTATATCTTATTTATATATAGCCTTAATTTATATAAATAAGTCAATTATTATCTTTGTAATATTATAAGGTCTTAAGATAAATATCCTAGGATATGATTCATCCCAAAAAGATTATCTTAGGATAATATTCGTTCCAAGATTATTATCCCAAGATTATTATTTCAGGATTTATATAATCCCAAAATTGAAATCATTTCAAGATTAATATCCTGAAATTAATAATAGATCATATAATAAATAGACTAAATAATCAGTTTATCTAAACTATCTAATCCAAAGGATAATCTGGATAGCTAATTTATCCAAATTATCTAATTATATTTATTAAATATATAATCAGAATAATTTCATAATTTAGAAACTTTATATTCAACTTAATTATCAATTAATTTATTTATATTCTACTTAATCTTAATTATTATAAAACAATTAATTAAGTATATAATATTAATATTATATAAGATCATCTTAATTATAGAAATTTTAATAATTATATTCCTAAAAGAGATTATTATAATATATAGATTATTAAAAAAGATATTATCTAATAAAAATAAACTCTTTATATTAAAATTCTGAATTATTTTAATAATATTATTAAGTATAAAAAGAAAAATATTTATAATATTCTATTTACAAATAAATAAAGAGAATAAACAAATAAATCAGATTATTAAAGTATATCTTCATTATTATATAAATTATCAATAAAATAATTAAATAAGATTATTATTCTTAATATAATTTGTATATAATAATTCTGCTTTAGAAACTACTCAAATCTCCCTGAATTATATCAATTTTGATTATAAATTAATTGTATATCAGAAATCAAATATTTCAGAAACAAAGAATCAATCTATTATTATATAAATAAAGAAACTTAAAGAAGTTTATAAAGAATTGATAATAGAACTTAAATTTATTATTAAAAGAAATATTTATTATTATAACAAAAAGTATAATCAAAAGTTAATACTAAAGAAAAAGAATAAAGTTTATCTATTTCAAAAAAATATCAAGATAAAGAGATTAAATATAAAATTGGATTATAAGAAATTAGGATTATTCAAAATCAAGAAAATTAAGGGATCTTTAAATTATAAATTAATATTATCAAAAAATATAAATATTTATTCAATATTTTATATATCCTTATTCGAATTAATATTATTAAAAATACTTAAAGTTCCTAAAACAGAAATCATATCTATTAATCAAAATATCAAATATAAAAGAAAGAAAATATTAGATTATAAATATATTAGAAACAAAATCAAATATTTGATAAAATAAGAAAATTATCTGGACTTTAAAAATATATAAGAATTAAAAAAGAATCTTAAATATCTTAAAAAGTTTAAGAAGTTTTATTAACAAAATCTGGATTTATTCAAAAGAAAGAAAAATTCAATATAATTTGTATAAATAATAAATTCATCGAATATAAAAAAAAGGATTCAAGGAAATCAGAATTAATCATAGGAAATTCAGAATCAAATTAACCAAAAAGATCGGAAAAAATAATAAATGTTAAAATTACAGTAATTTCTCTTTCTTTTTCTTTTTCTTATCTTTTCTTCTCCTTTAAAACATCAAATTCATTGATATATTTGAGATCTTGCTCAATCATCTTTTTATAATGTTTATACAAATAATCCTGTTATTTTCAAAAATATAAGATTTTGACCATAACTTTTTCTTTCTTTTTTCGAAGTTTTTCTTCTTGTTTATCCAAAGATTCTTAATCATTTATTTTTAGGATCTCTTTATCTCATATATCTTTTAGACAATATTTGGTATTATAAAGAATACAAGAATATATATATTTGAAATAATAAATCTTTTATATATTATTCAGAATCTTAATATAATATAGATTTTTTGTATAATAATATATACAAAGAATCATTTTTATATCAGAATTCTGAATTTCAATAATAAGGCGAGATTTCTCTTTGTTCTTTTAACAAATCTTATAGGAATATAAATTGTTTATAATAAAAAGAAAATCAGAAGATATAGAGATAGAACAAATAGGACACCCATTAATTATAAGCGATCAAGGATGATACTTAATTGGGAAAGGGATAATATTATGAACCATACTCATTATTATAAAATAAAACTAAGTATTAATATTTGAGCTATTTTTCTTATAAAGATCCTTATTGATAAAAAATCCTAAAACAAATATTATCCTAGAATAAATAATATCCTAAAAAGAATAAGTTAGATAATTATAAAGTTCTAAAATAAATATTCTAGGATATAATTCATTCCAAGAATATTATTTCAGAATAATATTTGTCCCAGGATTATTATCCCAGAAACTCTACAATCCTAGGATTGGAATCATCCCAGGATTAGTGTCCTAAAGCTAATAATAGATTATATAATAGAGCCTTCAGGAGCATAGACTCTTCAAGGTTCCTAAAAGCCTCTAAGAACACAGGCTCCTCAAAGCTCCAAAAAGAGATCAATATATAATTAAAATAATTTCATAATTTAAAAGCTTTATACTCAACTTAATTATCAATTAGTTTACTTATATTCTACTTGATCTAATAACGACTTCACTTCTAAATAAACCTTAATAATAAAGTCTTAACCTACAACTATTAACCAACAAAACCTTAGACAGCCACTGCCTCCAATACAGTATCGTTACAATAGCCTTATTATAAATCATTATAATATAGGATCATATAATAGTCAGGATGGGTAAGGATGGTAGGGATGACTAAGCACTATTCTTTATAGTCTAGTGACCCCATAAGATATATAAATATTAATATACATACAATAATACATACATTGGTAATATACATACAGTAGTACATATAGGTACTAGTGTACGTATAGTTATACGTAACCCTAATCTCATTGATATTCCGACAGAAATTAATAATTGAAATTTCGATTTTCAATTTATAAGGGATTTATATATAAATTTAAAAAATCTTAAAAATCTTCAATAACCTTTCAACAAAAATCATTAAAAAAAAACCAATTTTTTTTTTTCAAATGTTTATACTATAATTAATTAAACTTGAATAGAATAATTTATTTTAAAAAAATAATCGACAAAAATCCTTTCAATTAAAATATTACAAATTTTAATCTCTATAAAATCCAAAAATATTAATAAAAGTTTTTTAATATAATTTAAAATTTAGAATTCTAATTTATAAGATAATATTTAATATAAAGATTTCAAAATATTTTATAATTTATTTTTAATTATCTTTATTGAAAAGTTATTATAGATTTTAATAATTTTTCAAATTTGTATATAAATCTTATACAAATCGAAAGTCAAAAAAAAGTTCAAGGTTATTATAATAAATCTTGATGAAATCAATTATGAAAAATATAAAATTTTCGGAATCTATTTATATTTATTCAAATGATTTAACATCAAAATTTCAATCGATTTCTTTGATTAATTGTAAAGTTATTAATAGTCGAAAATGATGATTTTTGGCTTAAAAGGGTGGCCCAAATTGAGGGTGGCCCGAAGATAGAGTAGGGGACTTAATATAATAATAATAATAATCGTATTACTCTTTTGATTTATATATTATTCAATTCATTCAATTTACACTTTTAAAATTATATCAAATCAAATAATATTATATCATATTATATCATAACAAATTAAATCATCATCTCCTCTATTTAAACTACAACTCACTGGCATCTTTATCATCTCTCCACCTCCTATCATCCATCCGTCCATCTATTCCCTTCCCTCCCAAAATTCAAATCTCTTAAAAACTTTTCTCTATCCCATCCCCATCCCTACCTACTCTTTCATTGATTCCACGCACCCCACCCAACCTACAAGAAAAAAAACCAGAAAAAAAAACCCCCCAAAAAAAACTTTCAATTTAAATCCCTTAATCTAAATCTCCAAGCCCTTAACACAACACCAAAGTACCACCGGTACAACCACATTATCATTTCCACCCGTCAAGACGGCTTCGGTGAGACTTGCTATGATAGCTGCTAGGATACTTTTTCCTAGTGTGGTTTTCCATGTATCTTCTTTTTCTTTTCCATATCCATTTGCATGTCCATTTTCATAGCCATTCCCATATCCATTCGCATTAGCATAGATATTATAATCCCCCCCCACACCAACATCAACCTTCAACCCACCACTCCAACCCCCTACTCCTCTCCCATAACCCAACCACTCACTACATTCCCTCCACCCCCCTTCCCATCCTCCAAATCTAATCCACCACTTCGCACCCACAAGCGCCACCCCAACCGCAACCGCAAACGCCACACTCCCCTCAATACTCTTCCCCCCACCCCAAATCCACTTCCGTCTCCCCCATCTCCTACCCACCAACGACGCAGCCGCATCACCTAACCCTACACAAATAACCCCGGCCACCATGGCAACTTCTCTTCTATGAACTTCCCATCCACTCATCGCATCTCTTCTTCCACCATCATCTTCATTTCCATTCTGCATCCAAGGCGATGAATCACTCCGCTCCATAGATCCCAAACTCAGCCAAAGAGGCACCGCGCAGCCAATCGCCAAAAATATATGACTAACAACCACCGGACCTCTCAAATCCCTCCCATCAACATATGGTGTTAAGAATCTCGCCAACCATCTACTAAACGGCGGTAACTGCGTAGCTCTCACCATATCCAGTAATAAAAATATCGCCAAGATTAAACTTAGTGCTAGGGCACAATATGTCGGATCAACAAATGTAGAAGGTAGAAGAATAAAAACCATCATGAAATGAAAAACTTTTCGTCGAGTATCAACTTCGTAGATAGAAGAAAGACGGAATACTATCGCTAGACCTGTTATTAAGATGAGAAGCCAATAGATCGAGAGAATGAGACGTGTGTTAGCAGGTCCGAAATCTGAATATCGAATCCGTTCAATCCAGCCTTTTTGTTCGCAAATTCCTGATTCTGTTCTATCAGAATCGATATATGAACGAGGAGGAAGTGGTATCCATCGTTGTAAGTTAGCACTAACGACCTCGAATCGAAAACGTGGTAGATCTCCGAATAAATAACCTAAAGCCCATCCTATAGGTTCATGACCTTGTAAAGCTTGTTTTGCTACGTATTCTCTTATACCAAGTAGGATAATAACTATAATAGAGATATATACATAAATAGCATATAACCATTTACGTATCTTAGCTTGTGTATATGTTAATTTTGAAAATGTTTGAAGACTAATTGAAGCTGATCTTTTCTTACGACCAGATGATGTTCTAGTCTTCATTGATTTTGAAGGACTAGATGGAGGAGAACTTGGAAAGGTACTCCTTCTCGAGATACCTGATTGAATTTCTCCATCTAGAAGAGAGGAATCTGTAGCTTGTGATTTACCCATTTTTCTCCGTGAACGATCGTGAAGAAATTCATCATCACTCGTATCACTAATGAATGTATCTTTAGCAAAAACACTTATAGTATTTTTACCAAATGATAGTGACCCTTTGTTAAATCTGAAACTCGACTTTTTCGTTTCGGGTCTTCTGAATCTCCATGTTGGTACTCTAGCTAATGCAACACCCCATCTAAGAACATGTATACAAGTAACTAGAATACCGATACCGCCACCCCAAAGAAGTGATTTTAAAATAACTGCTTGCGGTGATGATGCTCTAAGTAAGAGACTTATGAGGGAGGTTGATAATAATTGTAGTTCAGCGGATAGGAGACTAGTGGTGGTGAGGTAATGTAGTGTTGCACATAAAGCTTGATGTAATGGTGGTATTAAAACCAAAACCTCAGGATTAAGAGGTAATGATTCATTGCTCAAGAATGGAGCTCTGGTCAAGGTCGTCGTGAATAGTGGTATACATGCCAATACCCAATGTAACATGTCTCGACCTTCAAGACCTCCAATAGCGGGTATTAATTTCTTCGGCAATGTAGATATGGCAAGTATCATACTTGGTAACAGACCACTAGGATCACTGACTGAAAGTAGAATAGAAACAAGCATCGTTAATGTAGGAGGATATAATAAAGGAGCCGGATCGAATGTCGCAGGTATAGTAAGAGGGAATGTGAATTTCCATGGTGTTCGAGATCTTAGATGTCGTAATAATCGAAGAGGATATAAAGCTATTAAACCACTTATAATAAGGATTTGACAAACAAGTCCTTCATAGTTAGCATGGTTTCCGAGAATGTAGAAGTAGGAACATACCATTTCTCCATAAATAGAGGATTTCCTTAACTCCTTGACTCCGGTATATTATCCCCCCAACAAAACATAGTAAAAACGCCTCAGTTGTTCTCCTTATAATTTCGATCTTCCTCCTCTGTCTAAACTTTTCAATAACTCTCCTCTGCTCCTCCGCGGTAAGTATCTTCGAAGTCGGCATCGAAGATCTAATCCTTCCATTTTCCTTCCATCGTATCTCATCTTCCAATATAGCCGGACTCATCAATGGACTAGGTGTACCCGACATGTTTCCATTCTCACCCCTCAATCCTTTATGTGGTTTTATCCTCGGAGCAGGTAATCCTTTCAGAAAATGTTCATCATCTGCCTCAGTCCCACTATCGCTATTTGTAGATTCGATATATCCACTCGGCGATCCATCAATTGTTATTCTAACACCTTTATAGAATTCATCATCGGTATTTTGTGTCGAAAGCAGTGGTGATGGCGACGTTGAGGTTCCTGAAGAAGCAGGCCTTATGAAGGGACCTGAAGGAGGTCTTAAGGAAGTAGGTCTAGAGTACCTAGTTCTCGAAGAAGGAAGTCGCGAAATTCCTACCTCGGGGTCTCTCCCATTCTCCACATCCGCAACCATTTCACCGCTCCTCTCACCCCCCGTGAAAATTTCCTCATGCTTCTTGTGATATGGATGTGGACTTCTCTCCAACCTCGGAGCTCTCGAACCAGTTTCTCCCGTCAGCATATTCCGCACATCTCCCCTCCTCGTAGCATCCTCTCTCAATTTCTGCGCATGCGATTGCGACGGTTGGTATTGCATCTGCCGAGTCTGCGAGTACCGTATGCTTTGTACATCCCTCTGCTCATGCTCATATTCATGTCCCATAAACATCTTTTCATCCTCCCTTCTCACATTCTTCGAATCTAGGTCCAAATCCAAATGCTCCGACATTGCATCTCTCATTTCCAATCCCACTCATTCATATCTCTCTCGTCTTCTCTGACGCACGGCGAACCTCAAATTTCAACAATCGCACAATTCCTCCCTCTACAGCATCAACCAACCAACACTCACTCAGTCACTCACTCACTAAACTAATCCAAAAAAACCCCTTCAAAACAAACTCCACAAATCTCAATAAACTCTCCAAGAACAGTGCGTAAAAGAATATAAAAAAATAACCGTATAATAGGTACTTGATACTTAAAATCCCAAAGTCATAATCAGATCGATTTCATTCATTGACATTCATTCATTCACATGCCATCCATCCATCCATCCATTCTACCCACGTAAACATGCACCCTTGCACCCTTGCACCCAACGAATTCCATACGAGGCTCTGAATGCGCTAGCGGCCGCTCCAACCGTTTGACTGTTTTTGGTTTCCTGAAATAGGCGAGTAGATGATGAGGCTGATATCAGATATGAGAGATCAAAAAACTGACTATGCATTTCTAAAATTATATTTCCCAAAACCACATTATCAAGGAAGTCCACTAGAATCTTGTCACACAATCTTCCATCACGAGCGATTATGATTAAAGAAAATGGGTGCATGTATTCTAAACGATTTTTATTTGCTTGTCCATCCATCCATCCATCCATCCTATGCCCAAATCCAATTACTCCACCATATTTGAAATTTAGACCTATGCATATATGATGTATGTAGTGTATGGAATGTTTGTGCCATTCTAAAGTAAAAGCAGAAGTCGGACCTAACATACCGTTCCATGCAACCCACCAAATGTATAACCGCTCAGCCTGCGAGGCTGTTATGTCGTTCGCTTTGTCTTTCTTTCTTTCCAATCTCCAGATTTACGTTCCCCTACCCACCACATTTCGTTCCACAATGGTCCATCGTGTCACCGCTTCATAGAAATACCCATGAGACAGCAGGAAATGTAAAAATGAAGAAGAGGAGAACAGAGATAATCGATGGCTCGTAACCATCTGCCGTTACAACGCCCAGTCACTAATTATGCATCCCTCGTGCTGCCCAATCAATCGCCTAATCATTAAGAACCAAATAAATAATAGAAACCTCTAAAACGCCATAACATGGAATGCACCTATGCATCATCATATAAAAACACCTCATGATCCTTATATGCATCAAACCATGCCATGATGGCCAGTGATAAACTCCTGATTGTAACCATTGTTCCTTATGGGGTATTGCGCTTTCCATTGCGCCAATATTTTATGCTGAAAAGCAGAATGAAAAACTGAGGGAAAAAAAATTGAAATGCGATATCGAAAGGGATTTTAGACACAGTTGTTCCCCGGTCTGCTTTCCTTTAATGATTCCACGCTTCCAATATCAAACTGGCGTACGTGCTGGTAAGAAAAAGGTTTGTCCGTCCTTCGAATAAACGAGTGATTAATATTATATCAGTTACTTTGAGGTTGGGTTCCTGTGATAATGGAAGAAATAGCCATGGCACTTCGAGGAGTGGACGATGACCCAACATTTGACGGATTACCAGGCACAAGTGATGAGCTGTTATTGGTTTGAGAAACATGACTCGAGTTGGCAGAAAAAGCGTTGCCGTTTTGAGAAGTGTAATTTAGCGAATGACTAGGTACTAGCGATGAGCCACTGTTGTTTGGAGTAAAATGGTTGAACGAGCCGGAGTTGAAAGCATTGTTGTAGCTAGCAAGATTGCTCGATGGATTGCTCGATGGATTGACAGAAGACCCATTATTGCTTTGAGAGATTTGATTTAATGAGTTAGTAGAAATATTCGCAAAAGAAATAATGTTTGATGAACGAATAGAGGCGCCGTTAATGTTCTGAGAGTGATGGGCCATAAAGTTGATATTACCAAAAGAGTTGCTCGATGAATCAACGGAAGAGCCATTGTTAATTTGAGAAAGAGAGGCCAACGAATTGGTAGAAAAGTCATTATTCATGCGAGAAACATTGTTCAATGAGCTGGCAGAAGAACCATTATTGCTAAAAGACCCATTGCCCAATGAATTCATAGCCATGGGTAGAGCAGAGGCACTGTTGCCGAAGGGTTGGTTCACATAAATTGATCCGCCACTTAGAAATGCCGCGGCCAGATTATTTGCTGGTCGTGATCCTGAAGCCATGGAATTGGTTCTGAATCCAAGTGTGCCACCAGAGTGGTCCATGCCAAGAGACTTGTTACTTGTAAATGCTGTAGATTTTTGAAGTTGAAATCCTTGAAGTTGAGTTTGCTGAAGGTTTTGTTGGAGGCCTCCGTTACTAAGTTGGTGAAAGTCATCGTTGTCCAGCTCAAAGTTACCGAGATCGTGGCCAGTCATTTGGGTGTCTTGTCCTGAAGATCGGCTTGGTGTATTGGTTGCAGAATTGGCAGCCTGTTCATTCTTTTTTGAACTCGCGTATTCTCCTTCAATCTTGGGCTTCAAAGTTCTCCAACCTCGCTCCGAGCCACCATCTCTGAATATGCGAACAGCTGCCTTGAATGCTTTGGTACTTGTAATGAATTCCTCCGGGACTCCAGGGATATCACGCCTCGCTAACTTGAGGAAGAGAGTCCTCCGGCTCTCACGATTGGCATCGTTCGGCTTGCGACCTTTTGCTCTTCTCTCACGGACTGCGGCTTCAATTTGCATTACGAGTTGCATGAGCTTGTCGTTCTCGGCCTTCTTTGCTTCAAAGAACTTATCACGCTCTTCGTCCAATTTGGCCATCTTGTCTTCCCAAATCTGGCGTGCGGTAGCTTTTTGTTGAGCATCATGGGTAGGATCCTCACGAAATGGATCAGGAGTGAGAGCCTCGTATTCCTTGATGATGTTATCGACGTCAACAATCAGGTAGTATTTGTACAATCTCTGCGTCGCCAATTGATTTGTCAATGCCTGAGGTCCATCTTCGACGTAATCATGAGGTTTACCAAAGGAGTCGTACATGCTAACCGGGATGCACTCGAGTAGTTTGTCGATGACGGGTCGGGTGTATTGGAGTTGGCGGTGTTTTTGGATACGATCTTCTCTCTCAATCTTCTCCTTCCAGCAGGGGAGGCACCACCTCTTCTTCCAAGCCCAATGTGTTCTGCTTGCGTCTCTGTTTTTACAACCAGGTTCCATACAGCCTTTCCCACCCAAAAGATCAACATATTGCTTTGCTGATAAACCCGGGATGTGCTCAGGTAAATTGAAACCAAAGTTCTCCTTTCGGCAATTGACATGGATAGATGAAAAGTTCTCAACCCAGCCCTTCCATTCTTTGCTGACGAAACGAGCTTTTCGGAGGAATATGGGGGGACAGAATTCGAGAATGCGCATCCAAATTGTACCTGGTAGATTATATTTGGCTCTATCCTTCATCTTTAAAAAAGGTTAGATCTGTTCTGCACGTATTTGCATGGTTACACTTACTAGCTCCAACTTATCCGCCTTTTCAACCTTGTTCGTCTTTGCCTTTTTCGCGACGGCTTTTCGGTCACTTGTTTGAGCCCTGCGCTTCTTCGACTTGGTATTTTTGGCCATTTCCAAGTCCACTGGTGTTCCTGCGCGACTTTGCGTGCTGGAGCGAGATTCAACAATCAGTAAACTGTCAGTATGTGGGGATCTTTGTGCTAGGGCCGAACTCGATCTTTGTAGAATGTAGGAGGAGCCTTGCCCAGCGTACGCTATGGAGCTTTTTGAATTAGGTGGGTTTGCGAAATTTTGAGAGTCTTGTAGTTCGGAAATCATTTGCCGTTGAAACTTGGTTCGATTCGTGGGGTTGATTTTGTGCGATGCAAGAATTGAATCGGATCGAGAGAAGAGATCGCCCATACTATATGGATACTTGATACTGCATGAGACTTGTGGCAGTTGATGTGGGCGCCGGATCGAAGAGAGTGAATGTAGATTGTTGTTAGAGAGGTTTGTTTGTTGGTGGTAATTGTTGGCTCCTTGTAGTAAGTTCGAAAGCTGTTGAAGTTCGGTTTCAGTTGGAGCGACAGACTGGGGTCGAAATTGGGATTTATTGGAATTCTG
The DNA here is from genome assembly GCA_025389085.1 of Sclerotinia subarctica. Lineage (NCBI taxonomy): Eukaryota > Fungi > Ascomycota > Leotiomycetes > Helotiales > Sclerotiniaceae > Sclerotinia > Sclerotinia subarctica. The sequence goes on from QRFI01000013.1 coordinate 334,332, forward strand.
CATTGATTTTTCACGAAGGAGGTGAGAATTAATATTGCTCATAGTCAAGGGTGAATTTGTTTGAGCCATTTGACCCATCGTCGATGGATGGAGAGTAGGACCTATTGTGTTTCCGGAATTTGGAAGCTGAACAATGTTGTTCTGCATCATTGTGTCTACGGGCGAACCCGATTCTCGCATGGTGAGGACTCTTTTATATTTGCTATCCCCGGCAAGTATACGTTGAGCCTTGAAACAAATATTTTGGCCATCCAACGGAGCATTACAATGCTTTAAAATCATTGCCTTGACAACATCTCGAGCAATATCGATCGAGTCTTCAAACATAGCTGCGAGATCGATTTCGACATCGCTCGTTGCGAAAGAGGCTGTGGGAGAAGCACTCATATTTGTGTAGAGTATATATGAAAAAGAAGGCTCGGTAGGTGAAATTCGATCGACGGTGATGGTGTTGAGGAAGTCCAATCACTCCCCACCCGCAATCAATGGCGATGTAACGTTCATCCACAAATCCTAGAGCTTGCACAGTAATATTTGATGAGTATTATATTTATTAGTTGTCAAATGAGATGGCCAACGACAGATATACTCTCTTGAAGGAAAATCCTCTTTGAATGGTGGGTCGTGGTCGGTGTTGAGAAATGTGTCGTATGTTTCGTGTGAATTATTCTGCGTTGGTTGTGGGAGGAATCGAGAATTGGGGGATTTTTCAGTCTGTGAGGTCCACGGGTAACAAGAGTCTAGGCTAGTCGTAGCGGTGGTTGATTTACATTTAGGCCGAAACTACTTTCTTATTTCTTTTCCTCTACTTCACCGACCCTCCGATATCTCAGCCGCCACTTCGGTGTTTGATTGAAAAGCTGGAGAATGAATGATTGTACGGAGTAATGGCTTCGGACTGCTTTTGGCGTGGTGTTTGGACTTCTCGAGGTCTTTGGCGGTTCACTCAAAGCAAATGAATGTGATCGCAAGAGGGCTGGGAGAGGGTGGAGTTGAGTGCTTGATTCGGGGTTTGGGTTGAAAAGGAAAGGAAAGACGGATAAAGAGTTTTGTTTTCGAATGAGTCGTGGAATCGACTTTGCTGTACTTTCGTAACAAGGTTTGAAAATCTGAAAACGTTGGCATTCGACTAGTATATTTTGTTCGCCCTTCCTTAGTGGTGTACGGTGGGGATTAATTAGGTATACTAGGTACCTGATGATATGAGGCGAGCGGTTAGTTTGTACAACGCAAAAGGCGATTAAGGGAATGTGTGAGTGTGAATGTGAGTGTGATTGTACGTGGAGGTGGAGGTGGAGGTGGAAGTGTAAGTGGAGGTGGAAGTGTAAGTGTAAGTGTAAGTGTAAGTTGGAATAAGTGTGAGGTTCTAAAAATTGACTTTGAGTTGTAGCTTGACCAAGGCTCAAGAGGATTCTCCAAATGAAATTGTTAGTGGGATGGGATGGGATGACCGAGGGAATTCTAATTGATTGAATCAAAGATAAGTAACTAGTAGTAAACATACCTACTAACGTACGTATGTATGCATCTAACCAAAAATCTAATATTGAAATTCAGAAATGAAGGGGTAATTCTCTTGAGAAAGCAATCACCTGATGTGATATTATTGTATGTATTGGGTTTTTGGAAGGATGGACGGTTCTCGTGGCCAATTAATTACCCAACTGCAAGTGTTATTAGTAAATCAAGTGAAAGAGACAAAACCAACCAAAGGTTTTAGGAACACCCACCTTCCATCATCCACTGAGAAAAGGAGGTTATTGATGAACGTAAGACTGGCCTACCCAAATTTTGGGTTGCTTCCTGAAAGATGGAGCGAGTACGTATCAAACACAATAATTCTCTATTAAACACCTCTGATACCTAATAATAAGTAGTTACTTGTCTTTTCAATACATGGACATGAATATGAGAGATACTTCCGGTGTTCCATACGTCAATCGCCCACCTAATTGTTGTTCCAAGTAACAACTCGGCTTATGAAAAGCATACCAAGAAAATGACGAGGTGCCACTACCTACCTAGACCTAAACCTAGGTGAAAGTAGAGAAAGAAGGTTTCTTGAAAAAAATAAAAGGAAAGGTCGAACGAATAGTTAAAATCGAGTTCCACCTAGGTGTCCGTTTGGATGAGAGGTGAGGATATAATAGAACGAACATCTTTTGTGTGTAGGTAAGGTTGTTAAAGAATATCTCAACAGAAGTTTGAAATTTTCCAATCCAAGACTCGTTTGCTCGTTCAACCTTCTCTTTTCCCCCTCCAGACTTTCCCAAGGTCACCTGTCAGTGGTTACAAATGAAAAAAGATATAGCCTCGTGAGCGAGGCTTGTGAGATTGTTAGCGAATATGCCGTTGAGCAGAGCACTATGGAGTACGAGAAATAGTACTAAATGATAAACATGAGTAAATACGGTGTACAGAGTACTAACTAAACCCTTACATTATCAGAACTGGAGCTGCTTCAATGATTTCCATTCCCTTGAACTCACATTTTTAGATTCCCTCCGATAATCAGTACAACTCAGTCACCTTAAAGTAGACTCTAGGATTGGGCTTTTTAGCGTTATATAATTCATAACGTAAAACAAAATTTTAGTATTATATAATAATCCAGCTTGTATTATATAAAGCTAATATAATAGGATAAATTTAAGATTATATTGAATCAATTGATTTTATTATTGTTTATATAAATATTGTCGGAATATCGATGAGATTAGGGTTATATATAACTATATGTATACTAATATCTGTATATATTATTGTATATATATTAGTACTTATATATACTACTATATATATTATTATTTATATTTTATATATATTATCTTTATAAATAATCATTCCCTCTTTATATAAAAGGGAGGCAAGTGTAACGATACTGTACTGGAGGCAGCGGCTGCCTAAGGTTTCGTTTGGTTGGTAATTGTAGGTTAAGACTTTATCATTGATATTCATTTGGAAATAAAATCGTTACTAGATCAAATAGAAGATAAATAAACTAATTGATAATTAAGTTGAATACAAAGCTTCTAAACTATGAAACTATCCTAACTATATACTTCTAGATATTATTGGATAATCTAAATAAACTAATCTATTTAGACTATCCCCGAAACTGAATAAACTAGGCTATCCAATCTATCCATTATATAATCCTTTTAATAACCTCAGGACACTAATCTTGAAATAATTCATTTCCTAGAATACTATACTTCCTAAAATAATTATTTTAGAACTAATATTATCCTAAAACTTTCTATCTTAAAACAAATAAGATCCTAGGACACTTATCCCAAACTATTACAATTACCTAATTGATTAATTAAAATAATTACAATCCTAAGACTTATTTTATCCTAGGACACTTATCCTAGGATTCCTTATCGATAAGGGCCTTTTCGGAAACAACAGCCCAAACCATCATACTTGCTTTTATTGTGTTATAATGAACATGATTCGTGACAGCAAGCAGAATACAATATACTATTTACCCTTATATTATTGATTTAGTATGCACACCTTTGAAGTCAACCCAACAAATATAAATATTTTTAATTATTTCATTTTTAATATTTAATAATTATTTTTTTAATTAATCTTCAAAAAATTTATTCTATTATATATTATCTTTACTATCAAATAATTATAAAACTTTATTATAAGAAAATTTATAATAAAAAAGCCTTTTTTAAAGATATATTATTAACAATAGTATATAAAATATCTAATGTCAATTTAAAGAGTTCAAAAATAATACTATATATTATATCTTTAAAGAATCTTTATTAATAAAGTTTAATAAGATTAAAAAAACTTTCTTTTTGAGTATATTGAATATATTATCGATATATAATATCCCATATTCTTTTTATAATAAATCTTTCGAGTTTGTTATTCGAGCTGAATTCGAATAGTATAATGTATTGAATGAAGTATATAAATTATTATATAAATAGATTACAATTGTTAATCAATTCGATGATTCCACCCTCCTGATCCTTTTTGAACAAAATAAATTCAAATATCATCTCCAAAAAAATTGGATTCTTTCTGATTATATATTTTAAAGTAAAAATTGAATTAAATCCATTTAGGATAAATATATTCTATTTTAATCTTATTTGATTCTAATCTCTTTTATTTTTTATATAAGAGTTATAAAAATTCTAAATATATTTAATTAAGAATTATATATTTATTATTAAATAAACTTAATATATTTTTAAAGGTATAATTTATAAAATTAAATAATATTTTATAATCTAATAAAATAATAATAATTATAAATTACTTTAAGTATTTTACTTTAATAAAAGTTTTTTTTAAAATATATAACAATTAGTTTATTTTTATTATATACAAAATGTTTTGTTATGATCATTTTGATTAATTTTTATATAAATTGAAAAAGAATTAATCATCTATAAAATATTTGAAAGTCTATTATTGATAATAATTAATTATTGTTTTTATTATTTTATTATTTTATTTTTATAATTTATAATCTAGTTTAAGTGTTACATTATGCTTTATTTGTAATCTAGCTCTGTTTTATGTAAAGAGCCCATCCCTAGTAGACTCAGAGCGAACGAGCTTGGTCCCACCAGGATTTACATCAAAAGCGGCAACAAGTAATTCCTTAATTCCCTCCCAAACAAGGTTTCTCCAACAATCAGGAAAGCTTATCGATTTGGAGTAAGGCTTATTTTGGATTGAATCTCGTTGTTCAAGAGTAGCAAGTTCAAGTTCATGCTCATGCTCATGCTCATGCTCATGCTCATGTTTCTTCTACTGTCACGGGCAATTCCTCAATATCCAATTGAAACTCGCCCTTCAACCACCCATCACTACGAGTTCCCGCACCAAATTCGATATTCAAAGCAAGGATCCAGACTCATTGATATCCCATGCTGTGTAGCACAAACCATCCATTTGATGAAGAAACTTCTCCGATACCGGTTTTTGGGGATTATTAGCCAAGCTCAGCTCTCCCCGCATACACTTGATAGTTATCATTCTCCACCCAATCCTCTGCAAGAGTCTAGTCATCTGCAAAATCGGTCAAGATTTTCTAATGTCTTATGTTGGGCGGAAAAAGGAAAACCATGGGAATGGGACAAGAGTTACACCAATTCAGAATCTCTTGCTGCTGCTCGTAGATTACCAATAAACATTAACAATGCTGATGTGAGAAGGGAAAAAGAATACAGCATCGTTTACAACATCACTGCATTCTTATTCGTGTCATATATGGAAATCTGACAAACGGATAAAAGCCACTACCGCACACACGCCCCCAACCAAGACTTCCTCACTAATCAAAAGAGACACGGCAAGTGATGATTCTTCCTCGGTCTCAGTCACATTCCCCAAATTTAATTGCGGGGATAACCTCATCCCTTGTCCCTTCCTGCAGTGAAAGTCCGATCAATCAATCACTAGGTAACTGAATGCAGTAATTCTTTTGACTCTTGAGCCTCCACGGTCAGCTCTTGTTGATTAGAAAAGCCGCTCGATATCTCTTTGATATTTTTTGGATTTTTCTTCTTACCTCCTGTTCATATTCTCACGTTACACTTTGCCTTCTTTGGCCTTCAAAAAGGTGCGTTGTCGATCGTGTTTGGCATTTCATCTTGAATACAGAGCCAAGGAAGAGGAATATCAAAATGGGATTACTCGGTTCAAAAGACAGTGAGTACCGACTAATCTTGTTTATTATTTACCATCATCACAATTCTCTCTCGATGAGTTTGAGTCCTTCCAGTATAGAAGATGATCTCAGTGGAAACATCACGATGGATATAAATGTGTTCATTGACCGGGGATCCAATATCTCAGCCAATCCGAGGTCTTCACGCCTTCTGATGATCAATCTAACTCAATTCAGAGCAAACGGGATCTTCCCTTCAGCCGTCGTTGTCAGACGATCAAGAAGTTGGTTTCAAATCTGAAGGCAATAACAGCTACGTTCCAAATATTCCAGCTGGGCAAGGACAAATCGAATTCGATGAACTGCACGTGGTTTGCCCCCCACACACAACGGAGGCAAAACTTATGCGGAAAATCGACTTACGTGTGATACCATTCTTGTAAGTAATGTATCCAAGTACCTCAAATATCAATCTGACTCTTATAGATGTATCTTGTACCTTTTGGCATTTTTGGACAGAGTTAATATCGCCAATGCAAAATCCTTCAAGCTAGCAACAGACTTGAATTTAACCGGAACTGAATACAATACCGCCCTCACCATCTTCTTCGTCCCATATGTCTTTTTCGAAATCCCATCCAACATTCTCATGAAACGTCTCAATCCAAATATTTGGCTTTCAATCCTCATGTTTCTCTTTGGTCTCGTAAGTATCTGCCAAGGACTAGTTCAAAACTTTGGCGGACTGCTCGCAACTCGTTTCTTCCTTGGACTTTTCGAAGCCGGAATGTTTCCAGGTTGCTTCTACCTTATTGGTATGTGGTACAAAAGATCAGAAGCTCAACGCCGATACTCCTTTTTCTTCAGTAGTACCACATTAGCCGGAGCATTCGGGGGTCTCCTCGCCAGCGCTATTGGAAAAATGGACGGAGTAAGAGGACATTCTGGATGGCGATGGATATTTATTCTCGAAGGTCTCCTCACCTGCGTTGTAGCCCTAGGATTTTTCTTTCTCATTCCTTCTTTCCCCGAAGATGCAAAATGGCTCACTGCCGATGAACGCGCATACGTTAAAGCCCGTCTACAAGTCGATCAAGGTCGAAGTGCCGCTGAACGCAAAATCACATTTAAAGACGCACTCCGCGTATTCAAAGACTATAAAATCATTCTAGGAGGTTTCATGTATTTCGGTATGGTAATCCCCGCATACGGCTACGCATTTTTCGCACCAGGAATCATATCCACCTTTGGTTACACGCCCATTCAAACACAACTTCACAGCGTACCTCCCTGGGCTTGCGCCTTTGCTTTCGCAATGATCATCGCTTTCGGCTCCGATTTTACTCGTCATCGTTTCGCCTTCACTATTGCCCCCATCTGTGTAGCGATAACAGGTTTCTCCATCCTACTCACCATCCACGATAACACAAAACTCCAATATGCAGCCCTCTTTCTCGTAGCCATGGGTGCTTATGCCGCCATGCCGGTGATTGTCTGTTGGTTCAACATGAATCTAGGAGGTCATCATCGCAGAAGCGTCGGCACGGCGTGGCAAGTCGGTTTCGGTAATGTAGGCGGTATTATTTCAACATATGCTTTCTTGGCAAAAGATGCACCGGAATATAAAACGGGTTATGGGATTTGTCTGGGTTTTCTCTGCTTGAGTGCAGCTAGTTGTTTGGCGTATTTTTTGGCAACGTTGTTGGAGAATAGACAGAGGGATAGGAGGCCTAGGGATTTGGGTCTTACGGAGTATGAGGAGACGGAGTTGGGTGATTTGAGTCCGGATTATAGGTATCAGTTGTGAGGGGGGAGGTTGTGGGTGTAGTTGTGGCTTTTTGGATCGTAGAGGGAGATTGTAGAATGACTATAAAATCTGGGGATTCGGTGTTAGGTTAAGGGAGGAGGTAGAAGGGAATGGTGGATTATAAGTTTAGCGTGAGGAGAAGATACCGCTTGTACGATTGATGAGTAACAAAATGAATAAAAAACTTGAAAATAAAAAATAAGAAATAATAGTAGAGTAGAGTAGGATAAAGCAGTAGAGTAAATAAAAAATTCAAATAATATAAAAATAATATATTAATATCAGAAAGTTAAATTGATAATTAAATCAACTTTCATTAATTTAATTTTAAAATTAAATAAATAATGAAATTCAATACTTTTTAGAATTTTTTTTAAAAGAATTAATATTTTATATCAAAAATGATTATTTTTTATTTATTAATAATAATTTTTTTTTAAAATTTCTATTATAGATTTATTATATAAATAGATGATAATAGATTTTAAAAATTTCAAAGTTTTTTTTTATTCTTTTAATTAAGATATTGAAAAGATGAATTTTGGATTTTGGATTTATAATTATAGAATTATAGAATTATGGAATTTAATTATATATATATATATATTTTAAAATCTTGAAAATCTCAAATGATTTTTCAATAAAAATTACTAAAAATAAAATATAAATTTTTGGAGAATATTTGAATTATATATTGATTGAATTAATTAACTTATTTGAAAAAATTATTTATAAATATTGTTTTATTATGAATTGAATATTAATTTATATAAAAATTTTATCGAGAATATAATATAAAGATTAATAAAATAATAATTATAAATTATTTTTTTATGTGAATTAATTTATTTAACATTTTCAATTATTCATATTTCAATTAATAAAATTATAAAATATTTCGAGTTTTTAAAGTTTATAATTAATAATTATATAAGTTAAGTATTTTACTTTTGAATTAATTTTTTTAGATTAATTTTTTATATAAAAAGTTGTTATTTTCATTTATTAATAATATTATAATCAAATAATAGAATTTAATAAAATTTGAATTATAGATTTATTATATAATTATAATTCAATTCAGAAAATTATTGAATTTTTCATTTGTATAAAAATTTATGTATAAATTTGAAAAATTATTAAAATCTATAATAACTTTTCAATAAAAATAAATAGAAGTAAATCATAAATATTTTTAGAGTTCTCAAATCAAAATTAATCAAATAAATTAATTTATTTTAAAAAATAATTTATAGAAATTCTTTTAATCAAAATATTATAATTTTTAATATTTTATAAAATTTAAAAATATCAATAAAAGTTTCATTTTATGACTTAAAACTCAGAATCCTCATTTATTTCATGAATTATTATATAAATATTTGTAAAAATTTTATAGTTTGTTTTTAATAATTTTTATTGAGAAGTTATTTCAAGTTTTAGTAATTTTCAAATCTTTATATAAATCCTTTACAAATTGAAAATTATAATGTCAAACTTTAATATTTTAATCAATAAAATTATTAAAAATCTGAAATTCTCAGAATCTTTTGTTATTTAATCAATAAATCTATAATTCAAATTTTATCAAATTATATTTATAAATAAGAAAATTATAAATATTGATTTTCGTCATTTTTAGTGATGAAAAGTAGCCCAAATTAAGGGTGGCCCGAAAGTAGGGTAGGGGACTTATAAAAGATAAATGTCGACAAGGACTTTATTTTCTAAATAAACGTTTAAAATGAAGAAGACGAAATGTATGAAGGGGATTCGTATCGAGGGCGCATTTGCTATGTTTGGAAGGATTGTACGTTCTGAGGAAGAGGAGAGGATATGTTTTGTTTTGGAAGATCTTTTTTTGTATGGAATGGGATTTTTATTATTGTTTTGGTTTTGTTGGTACTTCGGTTGTTTTTTTATGATGATGATGATGATGATGATGATGGTGATGATGACGATGATGATGATGATAATATAATTACCCTCAAGCCAGCAAGGAAACTTACACATTGTCATTTTTAATCACTGTTAGTCGTCGTATCGTTGTATACCTCACATCTACTATAATCTCCTATCAGAATGTAATATAGGCTGGAGTTGGGAATATAAAAAAACAAAAAGATATTAATTCTGAGCAAAGCAGGGATGGGATGCGTTGGTCATTCGAGATTATATGCATTGTTGTCATATACCTCTTGAGCCTTGGGTGTAGAAAACTATAGGAAGGTAGGTGATTATATATATTTTGTGATGAGGCGGGGAAGGGAAAGCGAAGATTTAAGTTCCTACTGGCCATAAAAGGAAAGATTGTATGGATCGGAGATTGTTCATAAGAAGAGATTATATAAACCCTAAACCTCTCTTTACCCGATAATTTTCTTTAAATAATAATTTAGAGAAAAAAATCTGGAAAATGTTCAAGGCGGTGGGTGTCCCCGTCTCAGGAAGGGAGTTCGATAGAATACAAGTAAGATTTTATATGAACGAATTTTGGGGTATACAGGAAAATAAATGATATGATATGATATAATAATATATTCGTTGTCGTTTTACTTCTATTACTGTTTATTTGTAAGTGTATACATTATCTGTTCTATTATCAATATTTTTTTTTGATATAGAAATTCTGAGCAAGGGGGAATGACCCAATTTCACCCATCTGGAAATATCACTCAAAGTCGATGAGTGAACGAATTTTGTGCTAGAAACTCTATTTGTTTCCTAGAGCATCACGAATCTTATTCCTGGACTTTAAGAACCTGTCTATACATCTGGCACAAGATTGGGCTTGTTTACGCATCGCGCCCACAGAGAAACAGATTGGCCAATGTGTAACGGTTCCCATGAGAAGCTAGTTTATGATATGGCCGTTGAGCTGACGCTTACGTTCATTCGTTATTTACTTCTAGAAATCTTGTCGTTTTTCTGATTGTTGGCAGTTTTAAGTCGAGAGATGGTTGATTTACAAAGGTCTAATCATCTCTGCATTATGTGTGGTTCAACAACTCATGCAACTAACTCGCCTATTGTCACTGCATCTGGGAAGTTAGGGAAAGGTAGTGGGTGAAATGGAAATTGAGGCTCAAATTGAAGAACTTATGCCCTCAAGTAGCTAATTTGGACTATTCATTGGATTCGAGAATGGATAGACGAAATTGGTTAATTTGACGTGGTGATGTCATAGAAGCAGGGTCATTCATGAGTCGAGTGTAGAATTCGGAAAAAACAATTGCAATCTTGAGTTGACTTTGTAATACAGAAAATGATGCATGAACCTAAAGCCAGGAAGAAGAAGCAGGATTATATGAGTTAGCGGGACTGTTGATGGCTGAGATGACATGAATCGTTCATTATCATTAATAGTACGTAATGCTTGTCTAGCTGCTGCTGAACAAGGTCCTTGATTCCCTGGAAATTAATTTTATGACAGTCCAATGCCCCCCCTTCTCCTTCTGGATCCAGTAGAATATCGAAATGATTTGGAAGATTGAGGAGTCGGGTTTGCTCAGATAATCCAGACTACGGACACTCTTTTCTACCATAACCACTACCCGATGACTAAAAATCCAGAAGCCTGAACATCAATCAATCTCCAAACGCAAAAGTTGGTTTAGACATTATCCTAAACCTCCAAAAAATCAAGCATTAGGATCCACTATAACATCACCAGGCCAAATTGGATAAACCTCATTTAACTGTGCATCCGAAGCACCATCCTGATAAATAAAAATAGTATTAGTCCGGTACCCCGGGTTCCCAGCCTCATCCTCGAATGCACAAAGAGTGAAATTTGACGTAGCACCTGTAACACGACAAAGTTCAAAGTCCGTAGAATTTATGTTATTCACACCGATAACGTGATAATCGGTCAGATAGTTGGGTGATTGAGATAGGATGTAAAATCCTTCGTAAGTGCTTGGGGTGTTGAAGAGGAGATAATATCTGGAGGAGGTAAGACCTGTGGCTGGGTTACCGTCGACGTATGCGGGGCTCTGTACAAAAGGTTTGTTTGCGCTGTTGGTGGGCCAGGTGTTGAGAGTTATGCCAGGGGCGGTGGGTGTAGGAATGACGGGAGTTGCGGTTGATGTTGGGGTTGCCGTAGTGGATTGTGTTGGCGAGGGTTGTGCGGATTGACCGGGTGGGTAGACAATGGTGTTGTCTGAATAGATGGGATAAATCTCGTTGATGAACGCAGTGCTACCCCCATCTGATACTCCTGTAATTTCGAAGAATATCGTCTCGGTCACAATCTCGGCTTTGCCAGCGGAGTTGTAAAAATTGACGACAGTGAAGTTAGAGGTAGCGTTGGAAACCTTGCCAACAATAATCTCTTCATCAGTCGTGCTCTCGACAGCTAGAACATGGTAATCGGTGATGTAAGGACCTGAGGATTGGACATAAAAGCCAAGGTATACATCTGGAAAATTTAATAGAAGGCTAATCCGATTTGGTATGGAATCAACCTCATCGTAGGTCGTTATGTTCCCATCTACTGCGTAATTGCAGCATCCTTCGAAAACGGTTTGCTTCCAGGCATTGAGGGTTTGCCCGAAGGTGTGCGTAGCGAGAAGAATAAGAGAAGAAATGGCGAACAGCATTATGTAATTCAACTATGAATAAATGTTACACTTGCAGATGATAGCTGCAGAATCATCTCAATATATACCCTAGAAAATTTAGGCAGCCTTGCTGTTTTTCCCCGAGTAGCATCAACACACAAATTACCCATGCGAAAATCACGTATAAAAAAGTTGAATCCTAGGTACTTCGTAGCAACAGAGAGCGTTGCAGCCTCCCACTCGACCTACCCCCCACTTATCACTCATTACCATCTATCGAAAGGAAGAATAATCAAAAGGGCCTACTATTTTTCGATAGGTGGCAAGAGATGATAGATGGGGGGTGGATCGAGTGGGAGGCCTTGGAGGCCTACGATTACCACATCCGACACAGGACGAGGCACAATGGTGATTTTGGATGTTGCTTAAGCTTACCTATAGTGGGGCAACAATATCAATGCATCGTCAATTGCAGGGGAAAATACGTGAAGAATAACCATGAAAATAGGAAATTTTGTGTAGGCATGTTGTTGAACATAACACCAGTAGGACACTGGTGGAACCATGTGACAGAGAGAGGATGCAGGAACGGACTTGATACTATTGCAAGCATTCAAGATAAAAAGAGAAGGATAAACGTGAGAAGCAAAATAGAGAACACGATTTAGCCAATCACGGGACTTTATTTCTTCGGAGCTTATTTCCATTATTAGAACGACCTCCGATCATCAATGTCTTGTGAAAGCTAGGATCGTAGTATTCATTGCGGACGTTAATGTTTTTTTTTTCACAGCTCTTGATGTCCCATATTATTTGAAGCTATTGAAAGAGTGCTGGGCCGGGAAAATTGATGCTGATAAGGCAGACAATGGTCTCCTTCGCCCTGCATCCATGAACAGCAGGAGATGTAGCTGCTACACATCATCCTGTGCCTCAAACTTGGCGAAAGAGCCTCTTGCCGCGATACCACTATTCAAGGTTGCCAGTTAGCAAATGGCACATATGAATTATGGGGACAGCTGATTTCCCAACTATACACTTACCTCTCCCCTTTGGGATATCTATGGTTAAGAATCAGTAGGAGGGTAGACATCTCGAGAGGCTTTCAGATGTATTGATCAAAACCAAAAGTTCAAAATTCACGAGGCTATTAATATCTCGAAGTTTTTGATTACAATAAACGAAATTGAACGCCCCAAACCCTCTTCCTCTCAAGGCTCGAGGCTCAGGGCATCTTCAATCTTTTCCAGATGCTGGTATAACCCTGTCCAACATTCAACCTTTCCTAGCAAGGTTCGACTTTCTCACCAAGCTATGGAAAGCTATTTGTCCCAATGGACATTTTTACACAATAGCTAGCTAAGCAAAATAGACTTGTAAGATCTTATCTTGCAAGGCTTATCCTCCTACAAGAAATTGAAATAGCAGAACCACGAATACTCGACACCCATATATGGCTATATCATCGGAGCAGACAAACTTGCCAGTGCCCTTAAAATCAAATACAGAGTGTATGAAAGAGCATTATCTCATTACCACCACTTCGGATATTGCAATCCACTCCGGAAATTACTCTGCGCCAGATATGGAATATCTGAGGGCTTGTGGTGTTTCATGAAATATACACGCCTCTAGTCCAATGGCAATTCTATTGTGATCTTCCTGTCACTTGGTTCAAATGCCAGCTGTTTCCTTTGGATCTTACGTCAAGCATCAAAATAAGAAAATACTATGACAAACTTACGTTGATGTATAAAGTAACTCCTTTCGTGGAGCAGCCACAGATGACCGGCACTAGGCCATCGCTATGTAATCTTAACATTCCACGTAAGGGGCTTGCCGAATTGTACTCTCGCGAGGGGGTTTGCTTCTCTGAGGATCCTTTGCATTTCTGGCAGAAGCATAACGCAGAGATTGAAGATATTGTCATCACCTGGTTTAGGATCCGGCGGTGAGGGTGGTGATGGCTATGACGTGACTTTCTTTTTCTCAATCTTTCTTTTCTTCATGTTGTTTTACTCCATCGTTACCGTATCGAATTGTTTGATAACAAACTCGGACAATGGATGCGTTTATGGGGTTTGAATTTTGTCAGGAAAATAGGGATCGCGATTCGATGCCACAAAAGTTTTTCCAAGGTGTAGAGCTTTACGCGTCCAACATTTGGCCAGTAGGTATCAAATGGTTCCTCGTGTCTCATCTGGTCTTCTTAGATATAGAAATTCACTTTGGTCTATCAACCACCGTAAGGCGCAGTAATCTCCTTTAGCAAAGATACTGTATATGTTTTGAGGGGACCCGTACCTTCAAAAAGCAGATGTGGGTGGTATAGTGGCGCGACCACTGCTCCGAGAGGGAGCCTTCCCACTGAGTATCTCCTCTCACGAGTCATTCCAATTTTTACACTTCATTCTTTTTGCACCATCTGAATCTCTGGTGCTTTTGCTTTGCATCCACATATACGGCAGCCATCTTGGTTTTAACATTGTTTTGATTCCTGGATTTTCATTTTGACTGTGTAAAATCTGAAGTGGGAAAAAGCTCTTTAAATGCTGCTTTTCTGGTATCTTCTTCTCCTTTTCTCGAAGGTTTCGAAACATGGGAAGGCATTTAGATAGCGTGACAGTCATTCTACAGAGGGAAGAATGAGTCACGACGGAACTGCACTACACAGCTCCTCAAAAACAATTAATAAAGTATCCTTGAATTCGTTGGCACAAATTGTAAGTATAATACAATCGAAAAGTCAGATCTGCAGACTTCGCCGAGAATGAATCTATATAAGGGAGACTAATTTGGCTGTTGGGCCGTAATTTTCAGCGTAACCTCAAGTCAGTTGACAAGGTCATGTCACATCATACGGAACACTTTTCACATTTTCGAAATACAGCTTTGGAAAGACTTAATAGATATGTTTTATATTTCAGATGAAAGGCTTCCCATTTCCGTGAAGTACGTCTCACTTATCACTATCCCGCAAATGACCAACACTGAAAAGAATCCGCAAATACCAAACCGAAGGTGCTGTAAGCTAATTAGACCCAGCAATACCATATATCCATCCATTAGTTGGCCACAAATATCTTCATGTCCGTTCATAGATACCAGAAGCAGCCCTCCTTCCATTCTTGCATTGTTGCCCTAACTCACACTTGTTGTGAATAAACAATGTCCTCGATTGATTGTGCCGAGTGCGAATCAAAACTACTTGTTCAAATCCCGTCCATAACCATCGTTAAAACATCAAAATGCGTCTCCGCAGCTGGTATCCTAGTACTACCCACGAGGAAGAATGGCGTGCAAGAGCAGGATCTTATTTTTCTACTTTGATCTTCTTTTTTGCATGAACAGGAACAGGAACAGCGCCAATATCGCTACCAACTGAAGCCGAACGCTTGCGAATTTCTCCCTCATTGTTAGTAGACTTACTTGGAACTCCAGAGCTGGAATGATCAGCTGCTTGTACTGACTGATTATTTCCAACACCGATAATTTGCTGCATGTATTGTTTCCATCCTTTTGGACTCTCTTCAGCTTGCTGTCCATGGTTGTGCTTATCATCAACCTCTTGCTTGATATTACGGCCTTCGGAGCCACCAGCGGTTGGCTCAGTAGTCTGTATAGCGTCTTTCGTGAGAGAAGAACCAGCTTGATATCCTGCAATTCTCTTGTTGATCTCTGATATGTTTCTGATATGACAAGAAGTTGCATTACTGTCTATATTTTGTTCCAATTTAACCTTTGATAAGGGAATCTGGCCAAGAGCAGTATTTGTGTCAGTATGCTGTTTACCCCTTACACCAGCAGGGATTTGCGAGTTATGAGAATTTCCGGACGCATAAGTCGATTGTCTGCCTCTTTCTTGATTGTTCGCTGTCGCTGCACCATTGGGGCTACTAACAGGATTAGCGGCGTTGAATGAGTGACCACCAATCTGAATGTTTGCTGGTGTGGGAATGAGTCGAGAGTTTGGAAGATTAGGATTCGACACAATATCTCGCGTTATATAGCTCGTCAACTCCACAAAAGTATCATCCGGGGTTGTAGGTGGCAGACCTGCAAAGTCAGTATTTTACATGGATTGAGATAATAAACAAGCAGGCAGATCTACCTTTACGGTCTCGCAACAAATTGTTCATGCAGCATTTGAAATGCCAAAGACTGAAAACTTGTTGGAACAGCTCTTTCATGAAGCGAGTTGGATTCTCATCCTTTAAGTCATTTTCAATCCTTTGCCACACAGATCGACAGTAACCGAGCACAGTTGCTGTGCTGTAATATGAGTGTGAAGTATAATCGCGAAGGCTGATTACAAATCCTGATGCATCAGTTTTAGGGCGGCTATAGATCCAACCCTTGAAGATATCGTGATTTTTGATAATCTTATATAATTGAGACCAAGCCTCGCATCCCACAATTTTTTTGTGAAGCTCGAATGACTCGAGCTCTTTGATGACTCCATAAACCCACGCCATAAGTGATTCGCGGGACATGATTCCAATGTCTATAAACCTATTTCCTTGTATTTGTGTGATCATCTCCCGCTGAGGTGAGTCTAATAACACACTTCCCGCGTCGGAATGAAGGTCCATAGAAAGTTGTTCTTGCAAGTAGATTCTGTATGGAAAATCCGGTTCATTATTGGCATTAGCCATATTGACCGCGGTTATTATTTTTGGGGTAAAGAGGATGTTGTTGATGATGATGGTGTTGATGGACTTGCAGAATAAAAATGTACAAGGAGAGAGCGTCTATAAGTAAGTTCAGGTGCTGGTGCACGGCCAAAATCCTAGTACAGCTCTTGATGCTAGTCTATTTCCACCTGACCTTGACCATAGCATATGAAAATTGAATACTAGGGCGATGTGTAGCTCACCAAAGGCAAATATCCAAGGCATGTGGCTTAGCGTTACGCGTACAATCACAATTTAGTGCTCACGGGATGGTTCTTGGAAACCAACCTTTCGTTGTGGAATATTGGATGAGTGTATGGAAAACTCATCACAGACCTATGAAGATGAAGGAACCGTGGCCATAGAGGCAAAGGAATTCCAAGAATCAAGGTGAGAGACAGACAAGATAGGTAAGCCATTCTATTACCAGATGACAACTCGGATTGATAGCCAAAGACTAGTAATTTGGTATAGAGCAATAATTGCAATAATCAGTGAAAGATTCTAATCTTTGTATATTAAGGATTAGTCTCAGAAAAAAACCGAGTAGAGTGATACAGAATTAACATTTTCCAGTTTTGGATGAGGAAGGAAAATCAAAATAACTAACTGTTGTTTCGCTTTAGCGAGATGCAAAATCATACATTGAAGAAGTGGACGGCATCACAATATCGATTGTGTAATTTTCCCAAGATTCATATAGTTTTAGGGCAGCCAGCTAGGATCGTTGAGATCAGACAAGGAAAATTTGGTGTCACTTTTTGGATCCTGAATTAAATATCCAAAATAATGTACAAATGTTACGTGAAAGAAAGTTAATATCAAAATGCCTTTATTCCACTTCTCTATTCTCAATGTTTGAAGATCGACGGAACAATGATGACCAGACATAAAATCTAATAAGAAATCAATCATGCTCATTATACCGACACATGTTTTGAGAAAAATAAAATTGATTGAATTATTCAATAGGAAACTAATAGCTAATACTCTTTAATACCCGCAAACACAGGTCTTAGATGCTTCGAGTACAAAAACTGAGTGGTGTAGTTCTTATAGACCTGAAAGTAAAAAAATACTTTTCAATGGTCGAAACGCCAGTTTCTGAGAATTTGTATTTAGTGGAGATAATTCTAGACGTCATGCAATTTACTGCCTGGTCATGCTAGCATACCAACTTCATTTTCGCCACTCCTTCACTCCTCCATCTCCATTTCTAGGACTCTCAATTTTCTTTTGAAATATTTTTCTTCATAGAGCTTCGCATACTAAAGGGCTGATAAAGGCCTTTTAGATTCTTCATTTTGGAGAAGTAGATCTAGAGTTCTCGCTGACAGGTTTCCTACTGACGGGCTCATCAACAGCAGCCGAAATTGTGGGTTTAGCACGCCTGCTTGGTTGGTCCTGATTCAATGAGCTCATCTAATAGGGAGAATATTCCGAGGATGGAGCTGTATAATTTGCACTCATCTTTACCTTCTTATTTGGATTGTCTGAGATATCTTCTTGGTTGCCATTGACAGAAGCAGGTCGTTTTGCCTTGATGTCTCCCATATTGTTTTCCGTGATATAGTTGCGAGTGCTAGTAACAGAAACAGCTCCTTTCATCGTGGCTTCAGCCGTACTTTTGATACTATGTCCCTCTATATCGTGTCGGGTTCCGTTCGCAGAAGTAGAGTTTTTAGCTTTGTCTCCTTCCATATTCTTGTCTGTAATAATGCCGTCGATGCTGGTAGAATTAGATCTTTTCAGCTCCGTTACTCCCGTGTTTCTGCTCTCCTGCTCGTCTGATCGTCCATCTGAAGGCTGGCCTCCACTACTTTCAAAAGACACAACAGCAGAAGTTGGATGATTTTTGTGACCTTTAGTCCCAGAGTCTTCCATAGTCGTGTTTTCTGATTCCGGAGAAGAGGAGTCGACTATTATAATCATATTTGTATTTGAGCTTTCCACGGAATCTCCGAAGCCACTATCGCATGGACTATTTATTGGTTGACTTGATCCCCTCTCACCATGAGAATCTTCCAAATCTCTACTAGAAGACCGGGGGATACTATGATTTGCATGGTCACTGCCACTGTCAATAGCCGGCTCGACACCTGACATACTCAATATAGGACGTATGGATCCGCCAGCAACACCTTCAGCTCTATTTGGATATTTGTCACCTTGAATCTGTGTTGTTGGTAGGATAGAACCCGTGGGAACAGGATGGATACTTGTTTGTTTCGCGCTGCTATGTTCATCATCATCATCATCCATTAGGTCAACGAAATTGCGTGGAGTCCCACCAGGAAGATTAGGTGACTGGTGCTTTATAATGGAGCGTGGATTGAGCTGCTGTGTACTATATGATGAAGGGGAACGTCGCATCGAAGCTTGAGGTTGTCCCTGCACCGATGGAGAAAATTGAGGAAGTTGTAGTTGGCCAGTGTTCGTCTGTTGCGTATCTGCGAGCGAAGATGCTCGATTCGATCGCATGGTATTTTTGCTGGGATTTTCTTGTCTTACTCTGGATTTCGAAGACCTGGCTTTTGAATTATTTGAATTATTTTTCCTCCCGGACGCAACTTGACTCTTTAGATGATTAACAGATGCAGCAGGTCTTACTAATGGGGGTTCGATGATGTGTCCACGACTGATATTGTTAAAGCGTAGGGCGTAACTCGCTGCTTCTACCAATGTGTCCATTTTGGAGATCATAGGACGGCCTGTAATGATGAATTTAGTACGTGAATTCAAAAAAGCAGTTCATGGCCATACCTTGCTTACTGCCAACTTTGTTGCGCAAATTGGATTTGATATTCCAAAACCACCCAAGATGATCAATCATTTGCTCGACGAAGGCGTCATCTTTTTCCAGTGCTAATTCCAATTCAAGATTGTCCCAGAGCGTATGCGCAAGAGCAAAAATTTCGGAATGCATCTTGATCGGTCGGGGGGGACGAGAGGCATTTTGCGGAGCAATCCTAGGACGCGAGCAGACCCATTTATAGAATTGTTCGAGATTCCTGTACACCCCAAACAAATCTTTTGAGGCATCTTCATTGCCTGGATCGAAAACGCCTAGCCTCCAAAGTTCGTTGATAACATGGTGAGCCCAGACAGTGATTCCTTGGCGATTCATAGATGGCAAATATTCCATTGGTCGTGCGAAGGGGTTTGGCATATTGAAGGTTCTGAATCCTTGAAATTTGCTTGTTATACTTTTAGAATATTAGTTTGTTAGCTGGAACGATGATGTCCCTGCCTGGGTTCCAATCTTATATCATGATTTTGAAGGACACGTCAATTGAATACGGCAGGTACAAGGCCGAAATAAATTCCATAGTAAAAGTGGATGTGGCTACAACAAATCAAGTACCGTACGCAAAATCAGCACATGTTCGATTATTGAATCATTATTATATAACAGACGAGCGCTTAAACATGAGAGAAAAGACACTACCAAAGAAGCATAGTCTCTAGTGTGCAAGAATGTTCCGTACTAGTGTCTGGAATTTTGAGATGAGATACAGTTTGTCCATCAAGGAAGGTGCTAGTGGCACGTAGCACTAGGAAGGCTTTGTGGCATGAAACCCACGCTACATGAAAGAGGATGGTAGGAAATCTATGGACTGTGATTCAAGAGTCGATTCCTTACATGTTCCCAGTGAAGTCAGATGTTGGTTGATCGTTCTAGGCAGTGTGCTTAAAAAAAAAGTCCTGGAGGATCAAGAATTTAGTTATTGTTCGACGTTGAGCTGAATTTCTACCAAAGCAGGCTTGGTATCTTTACAGTAATAAGAGAAATTCAAGGTCTTTTCTCATAAGCTTGAACTTTTTAAGAGCACATGCCTGTAAGTTTCTAAAGCATCGTGTTCAATTCCGGACCGGCAGATTAGATTCAAGTTTTCAATAATCGCAATTCTTTGAATATTTGAATAAAATTAAATTTTTAAATAGATTCAAGAATTCAAAAGTTTTTTATCATTGGATTATTGGACAATCTACTTTAAAGAGAAAAGCGATTATGGGAGAGAGCGAGATATCGTTAGGGCGATAATAAAGTGCATACAAAGGCCAGAAGGCGGCGATTACACAGGTCGAGACGTGATATGGTGGAATCAGCCTAAGGTACGACAGGGAGCCGGACTTGGCTATAGCTAATTTTAAAATCATCTTTGACTGAAAGAAGTTGGGAGAGTCAAGGGATGTCATCCTCCAGTAATGATCCATTATTCTAAATTTCGCATTTAGCTATTTCATCGATACGATGAGGAGATCCAACTATCGCACAAATTCACCGCTCAAAATTCCCTTTCCATATGAAAAGTCATGATTGGAAACGGAGTCGACTGTTGGTGAATAATCTCAATTATTCATCAAACGACTCAAAACTTAAGCAATCAATGTACGGATTGTGAGCGGATAACATCAACTTATGAATAGGTTTTTTTAACTTAGTAAAAAATTTTTTAGTTTATCGTGTTGCTGATGAGACTGTTGGAGTTGGAGGGTGTAAAAAGGCTGAGCCAGTTACTGGTAACAACGATGTCTCTTTCGCTCAACACACTCGTTTTTGGCGATCTGAATACAAGAAAGTTCTCAACTTTGTGACATTTATTGAATCTGAAAAAAAACTGCTACTAATCATTGAATAGAGGATTAATAAAGTCCACTCATCCAAAGTAGTACCCATGAAACTTAGGCAGAATGAATACGTGACAAGGCTTAGATACCTACCCCTCAATTTGGAGCCAATCAATATTACTTCCAGTGCACAGAATAATGATAGGCTTGATTTTGATTGTATAATTTACCATGTGAGAACTCGGTACAGTTAACAAAAGCGTATTGTTGTACCAGCTAGCACAAAAGTTCTAGCGAAATTCGGTTGTCAAGAATACAAATTTCACAATAGAGAATATGTTCTGTCGACTCAACAGCAAATGGACGAATGGAATCCACTAGTGAATTTGTTAGCAACATGAAGTACTACCAGAGTCAGATTATCTACCTTCAACAGCCCGCGAACCTTTTTCAACTATTTTTCTGTCCCCAAACAAAACTACAGGGCGGGCCTTGTTTCGATGGTTAGAATGAACGCCCACTTGACAGAAGTATGGAGCGAGCTTTTGCGCTCTGCTTTACAAAATGATGCATTTCTAAGAGAAATTCTCGAACGGCGCCCTGAAATTCAGCGTGCGAAAGACCTGAACAACATGTTCCTGAACTATCTTTCTATAATCCATAAAGTCTTCGGTGTGAAGATGGGTGGTGAATTGATTGGCCCCAGAGGTGCAAGACAATTTGATGAGAGCAGAAACATGTGCTAACAGTTGAATCAATTTAGTCAGGATGCCTAGCGACCTGGAGTTCGTCGAAATGCTGCAATTGCTGGGACGCTACACAGAAGATATCACCGATTGGGTAGAGGAACATGATAAAAAAGGCGCGCCTTGGATGTCAATCGATGGTAAGACTCGGACAAGGCGCATAAAAAGAGGACAAACTGACAAAGCACACAGGATTTTGGGCAGAATCCTTGCTTCAAGTGGACATGCAGTGCCAGAGATGGTGGGTATTGGCGGACATGACAATATTCAATCAAGCCACCAGCTCATTAATGATGCACCCTCCATTGTCACCCACCGAAGAAAGAGAAATCCTTGCAATTAATGAAGCCATCAGCTCATTCGGAATTACCCCACCATTATCAGCCATCGAAAAAAGTCTCACACAACCTGGAACGTTTGGAGCTCCGCCGACTCCGGCATCGTCTTTCACAGAACGTCAAAGCCTGTCTACTGGCTCCTCTGGTTTCGGTTGTCCATTTGCTACGACATCTTTCAACCAAAATCAAATAGCAGCTGAGCTTCCTGCAAACTGGAGTAATGGTGGAAAACCAGGCTGTACTTCGCACCATACTCCGCTCTGCGGGTTTGACCATGGTTCCTCAGATGATGAGCGAGAAGATTTTTTATTCTCAGATGCGCAGGATAACAGGGCAATCATGCCATCTGCACCTCGACTAGAACAGGCAGGATTCGTACCTTTGCCTGATCCGAGTATATTGCTTCAAACTTCTGCAAATAAACAAAATGTATTTTTTCAGCCAGTACCTGCGCCGGTTAGGAAGATTGCTATCCCACGGCTCCAAAAGGAAGGTTCTTTTCAGCCACTTTTTCCGCAAACCCAAAATTCCATGGTTAAATCTTCTCCTGCGATTAAACAAGCTTCTGGTTTGGCAACCCCTAGAAAGCGGCGATACACGAAAGTTTCCGCAGAAACGTTCAGCCCCAGACGGCAAAAGCGACAAGCAGTAGGTCATGAGACGCCACAGCACAATCCAACATCTGCTGACTATGGTATCTCCACACCTGGTTCGGAGTTCTCACCTGCTACTTTAAGCAAAGGCTACCTTGGCAGCGCTTTTGAGAATTCCGGAGAACCTTATAATACCAATCAGTCGACCTTACAAGGCTTCCCTTTTACCACCAATAAGACGGCGATGCTGCATTCAAATGTGAACAACACTCCAAATATAGGTGTCATTACTTCCCAAACGGACTGGAACAACGCAGTTTCCGCTGCATTTAACTCAAACCAGGGAGCTCATATTGGCGTTACTTCGCAAAGGGAATGGGACGATGCGGTTTCAGTTGCATTCAACTCAAACCAGGAAGGAGGAAACACGGGCCTGGGAATTAAGAGTCCGCCAATTAACAACGATTTCACGAACTTCGAAGGATCTGTCCCTCCTTACTGTATGGATATGCATACGGACATGGAAAATGCGCTGGAGTAAATCGATTCCTTGGAAACAATTAATCGCAAGTTTAACTCATGCCACGGAAATCTGCTTGAGCCACGGAAAGCAATAGAGAATGAATTGATAACTGAAAATTTTGGTTCTCAGCTGGAAAAGAAGCGTCTCGCTTGAGTATTAGACGAAACTTCGCGACAGAAAAGGAACGTTGGAAATAGTTGCAAATTTTATACTTTCATCTGCGGAGAACCGGAGATATGAAGAGTGTGGGTAAGCATGACCAGGGCGAGGGAACCTCTAGATGAAAGAACATGTGGTAATTGCTTGAAAAATTTCGTATCTTACTTGAATGGTCTGGTCGGTGCAGAAATTCGTAAAACGCTCTTCATATTTTCAAACTCAGGAAGCCTTTTGAAAAAAAAATGATTTTGTCCAACTTGTGTGATTTCATTGTTTGTCCTAGTTTGGATGATCCAACGGAAGTTGAAAGATATTCCAAAAAATTTTGTGAATTTACCCGTTATATTCAATTTTGAAAATGTTCCATGAAAATGTCCGCGCAGTGGTACTCTAAAGTTTGCAGATTTCGAAGCTCTGAAAGTCGTGTGATCATACCTGCATTCATATGTTATTTTGGCGTTGTTCTGAAAACACAGCTTCTTGCTTCTCTCGAGACTTTACGGACAGTCAAAACACCTCTTTACATTTGTCCCTATTGTCTGGACCCTTACGCCTCGAGCCCGAAGCGTGATTCATTGTTAATTTCATCATCACTATTCGTACAGCCTGCCTAACCATGTAGATACGCCCGCAATGCCATTTTATTTGTACAAAAATTCCCAGTATAAACCATTCACCCTTTCCTGTACACTTTGTTGAGCTTCCTGGCCGTCGATATCTACCGTCGATTAGTATCTACAGCTTTGCATACCGAGCTCCGCAGGTCTATACATACCTGACCCTTTGTGTTCTGTCCTCTCACCGGCAGACCCATGGCATGCCTCCTTCCCCGATAGCTACCCATTGTTCTCATTCTTTCAATGTTATCCTGAAGCCTTCGTCTCAATTCAGTCTCCAGGGGCATGGTAGAAAGTTCAGCAGTCAGAGAAGTGACTGTTTTCTGCGACAAGGAACCGATTGTCGCCGTGGGATGAATATAATGCTTGGCCATAATGCGTGTAGAATACTGGTTTCCCAAGCCGTAAAATGACTCCAGAGCTTTCTATATGCCATAAGAACGCGAACCAAAAATATTGCAGTGCCAATTGGAGCTGAGGGGGAGGTCTTACCTTCACCAAAATTCTTTCGGCAAACGAGTTTCCTAGGATGAAAACCTCCAAGCGACGTTAGTACTCCAACGATACAAAGAATTAGCACACACGTACCATCTTCAAAGAATTCTAATGCTACAAGTAGTGAGGATATATGCCTTCTTAAATTGTTGTGAAGTTGATGATTTTTGATAATGCACGGACCTCTTGGTATGACCTTCCCAATCCGAGGTTTGCACGTGCCACCCCGCGCTAAATCTAATCGACACCTCTCCAAAACACATATCCTCTTCACTTCGTCCTCCTAAGTTCTTTCTTGGGCGACACCATACTTTATTTCCAAACTTACAATCACACAAGTCAACATCCAATTGGCTTTCAAGATGTTCACTCTTCAACGTTTTGTAGTCTCTGCACTACTTATCTTAACCGTTACCTTCCTCTTCTTTGCCCAAACGGCTGAAGCTGTCAAAGGACCAAAGATCACCCACAAGGTCTACTTCGATATCAGCCACGGCGATGAACCTATGGGTCGTGTTGTTTTAGGTCTCTACGGCAAGACTGTCCCCAAGACCGCTGAGAACTTCAGAGCTTTGGCAACTGGCGAGAAGGGTTTCGGATACCAGGACTCCACCTTCCACCGTGTTATCAAGGGCTTTATGATCCAAGGAGGTGATTTCACAAAGGGTGATGGAACTGGAGGAAAATCAAGTAGGTTATAAAGTCTGCAAATGATGTGCGGGGTGCTAACAATGGACAGTCTACGGAGCTAAGTTCCCAGACGAGAACTTCAAGTTGAAGCACTCCAAGAAAGGTCTTCTCAGCATGGCCAACGCTGGAAAAGATACCAATGGCTCCCAATTCTTCATTACCACCTCTACTCCATCGTAAGTCTATTTATTCTATTCCCTTTAGTAGGAATTGCTTATTCTAACTTTTTTGTAGTCACCTTGACGGTAGACACGTCGTCTTTGGCGAAGTCTTGGAGGGCTACGAGATTGTCGAAGCCATCGAGAACGTAAAGAAGGGAGCATCAGACAGACCGGTTGAGGCTGTCAAGATCACAGAGAGTGGGGAATTACCAGTACCAGAAGAAGGTATCCACGTGGAACTCTAGAGTAGACTCCTTCCGCGGAAATGCTGCGAGTGTCATTGGGAGGACTTACTGATTCGTCTGTCTTACGTGCTGCAGATGAATACGGTACTGCCGAGTTTCAACACGGTATGGAGGAGGTCGAAGTTCCACTTACTCCGATCGATGCTTCTACTCCTGATGCTGCTACCGCCGTCATCCCACCTATCCCAGTTGTCGGTACCCCACAAACAGAGACAGAGGAGTTTGGTTATGCCGATGAGGCAGGTTTCACTCTCATGCAGAAGGGCTTATTTTTGGTTGTCATCTTAGGATGTGTGGCCTTCTATGTGCGAGTGGACAGGAGAGGCAGGAAATTTGAGAAGTCAATCGTCTAGTCACATAGCTTTCCTTCCAAGGTCAATCTTAATCTGCCTTACTTGCTCTCATCATATCTCTTTACAGTATTACATTTTCTCTGATCCTTGATTTTGTATCCAGTGGTGCGCCAAAACACGATCATTTGTGCTGAATGTTTGATACCCATTGATGAATCTTACAACCCTAACAAACTCATACTGGTATCACCCAATCTCCACCAAACTTCTCCTAGATTCATTGTCTTCTCGTTTAGCCAAAATATGTATTATTCAAAAAAACTGAGTATTCATTCCAAACATATCTACACAATAGATTATATAGTAGGAGTTTGATCCATTGAACCAATGAAAGTCTAAACTGACTTTGCATCCTGGAAGAATTCAGAATTCTGCTAAACACAATCTTTAGAAGT
The DNA here is from genome assembly GCA_025389085.1 of Sclerotinia subarctica. Classification (NCBI taxonomy): domain Eukaryota; kingdom Fungi; phylum Ascomycota; class Leotiomycetes; order Helotiales; family Sclerotiniaceae; genus Sclerotinia; species Sclerotinia subarctica. The sequence continues at coordinate 360,914 of QRFI01000013.1, forward strand.
CTACCAATCCTTTCTGGCCAAAGCTCTCGTGCTTTGAAAGCCATCTCTGAAACCCCATCCTGGATGTTGGCTGCCTCGGGGAACTAGGCACCTCACATTCGTTCACCCCACGTAAAAGCCCCAATGGCGAACGTTCAATCCTTTGAGATGTCAGTCGTCACTTCGGGATGGCCGCTAAAGACTCAAACCGTGGCTTAGTATCTGATGACGTAGTTTTCAACCACGAGGATTAGGCCCACCAAGGGTAAAGTACTGCACAAATTAGGCATCTGTTAAAATCATCTTGATGGCTTGGACTACTCCATGAAAGAAGTTTCTTTAGGTCCAGAAATTGATATGGTAGAATTTCTTCCCGAGCTTGATTCGCTTAATGCAGAGTGGATATCCACCTCTAGGAAACCATCAGGATCCACCATTCATAAGAAGATAATGGTAGGAGAGGCAAATGTAGACACAATTGGCATATTTGGCTCTGGAACCTCCATGAGCAAGAAAGGCCGCGTAATGGCGTGCGATATTCTTGGCTCCGATTGAAAACCACTCGTACCCAAGCTGCGGAAACCCGGGTGGAAAAGGAGGAAGTCTCGTAGGGCTCGAGAGGCACAGAATGAAAGGGCTAAGTCGGAAAACTCTGCAGGAGAGATCCCAAGGAGAGAGAATGAAAGATATATTTTGATCATTGCTTCCGAGACAAGAATGCGGAATTGAGTGGAACATGCAATGTGTTTTTGTCAGGAATGCGACTTCCAGTAGCTAATTTGGAAGACAATAATCTTGTCAACTACAGACTATAAGCCAAACCCAATGATCTTTCCATTGTGTTTCATGATTTAGATAATTGAAAATTGGGAATCCTCATGAATTAGCGCAGCTAATGTGTTAATCGTTTCGTTTATTAGCGATATCCATATATTGATTGAGATGTCCCTGTAAGCAACATTTTAGCAAGGGACTTGCCGCAAGATCTTCTTCAAAATGTTGTGGGAGCTTGGTAGATAAGGTGTACACACGTATTTCAGCCTTCGAAGATTCCCGTGCAGTCTTTAAAATTTCACTTATTCTTTTTATAGATGACTATGTTATTTATATTGACGTAATGTGAGTGAGTGCATCTGCGGCCGATATACACAAGCAGAAGGCTCTATGATTCATTAGACACTTTTAGCTAACTAGCCTATGAAACAGCTTAATTCGTAGCAGGGAATAACTTTTTTGCTTTCATGATTAATAAAGTTATTTCAAGAACATATTAGGACAGCATTACAGACGAAAAATAGTGTACTTTTCGATGTTCCTGATGAAGCTAAATAATCAGTGGCAACAAGATTTGTATAACAAAAATTAGATGTTTCCATTCATTGCAAAAATCTTCTATGCGCGTCTAATAGTAGGAAAGAACAATATTTTTATTTATCAAGATATTTTCCGCCAAATTCCAAGTCCAACTGTATGTCGTGTACTTGAAATCAAAGCTACACAGAGAAAAGGTCGATGATGTCACGGGTAGCAAAACTTCTCGCCTATTAAGATGGACGAGGCGCCACCAACATTCTGCCAAGAGCAAAGACAAAATAGGAAAACACAATATACAGAAGACAGTTAGACTCTTGGAGCATATCAAAATTCACCAAGAAATTTAAAAATCCGAAAAAATTTGTGATGGCGTATATTTTCATCACTGATAAGTCATGCTGTAGGATAATGCCAAGAAGATCCGTCGCGCAGAACCGGTGTGTGCATCCACCTGATAACAATTGAATTTTCATCCTTGATATCGATAACCATCTTCAATCTTCCGGTTTGCTCAATAGGATGAGGTATATCGTAGACAATGGCCCCAAGTAGTAAAGATTCTGACAGTACACAATCTGAATTGTTCACTTCGTAGTGACTTGCACCAGGCTTGTTCGAGCTCAGAATAACAAGTTTGAGGGCCTTGGTTGGTGCTCTTTCTCTGGTATTTGTGTGGCTTCGAACACTTTGCTTTTTTGGAACTCTAGACTTGAACATTACGTCACTTTCCGATGAGGCTTTCAGTTCTTGACTACTGTGTGCACCATGACCAGGAGCTACAGAGTGCAGTGCGTCCTCGATGCTCCCGCCAAGGATGTCTCCATTATCAGTCATTGACGAAGCCTGGAGCTTTGGACGAGATTTATCGGATTGAGAAGTCTTAAATATCTCTAGAGGAGGCGGTTTGAAATTTTCGGGACGTGGCTCCCGAGTCCCTACGCTTCTTCGAAAGTAACAGCTGAGGTGTCGACGCAGACTTAAGTAGCACGGGTTGTTTTTGCTTAAGTTCCGTTGGTGCGTCAGTTTCTTTACCCTTGCTTTTAGCAATGAGTTAGTTTTCCAAAACAAATAGTGCCCCTACCCAGCCCTACATTATATCTAACTTACCGATAAATAGGACCACATAGGGTTTTTACATCGCAGTGGTCAGAGGCATCAGATTCATCAAGCTAAACAAGGTCAATAGCATTTAGATGATTGCTAATTTTGCAAGGTGCTGCTGGTTGAGGCTTAGGCTCGATGAAACTCTGTTAGTTTGAGGTTAGCCTATTAATTTGACGACGAAGGTAACTCGTCTTACCTATTGGATGTCTTTGCTGTAGATATCGTCTGGAACTTCTTTAAATAATATTCTGTGATTCTCGAAGATAACTTATGGTTGATGGCCTTTGCCAAAGTCCTGATCGTATTTTCTCCCAAATTTGACAACCCTCATGTCGACCAGTCATTACCATGTGTTTTTGTAATGTCTGCAACTTCTGACACACCTTTCATGTTCATACTCACTTCCCGGACATCTTTAACCGATACGCTTTGAAATTCGGCATGAACGTTTAGATGGTGCCTGTTTCAATTAGGCTGCGCAACGGGCCCCGCGGGACTAATCATCGTTCTGGTGGATAATCCATTGATGGTCTGTTTGCGGCGAATTATTTAAAATTCGAATGGATAATCTGTGGGGCAGGTAATCCATAGAGCCGCAGGTTAGGGATTATTTCTGTGTAGCCTAATTCTAGCTAGCATAAATTATGGCAAATGAACACTTTTATTCATCAAACTTTGAAATATCTGAACTATATTCCATATTAGATGTCTCATTTTTTACTACATCTCCTTGCCCGGATGTGACGCTAATTGTTTCAACCATTTCTAAATTCGATGGTACTCCTGGAATATTGCCATCTAGCATGAAAATATCATCGGAACTGGAACCTTGTACCATGTAGACATAAAAATCTACAGAATAATTTGTATCATGGATTTGCTTTTCGAGTGATTGTTGGTCTCTGATGGAGTGTGCTCGAAATTTGTGGGGTTTTGGTAAGAGATAGAGTTGGATGCTAGCAGCACTTGTTATTAGCAACTCGAAATCTTGAAATAAATTGACGGTCACTGCAGAATCAAACGTATCTTTTACAGCTGACAAAAACTCTATCAGTTTTGCGATTCGCTGTTTCTGGGGTGAGTCAATCTTCAGCTTTAGCCTCCGAGGCGGATAGACGAAAATTGAGCCGGTAGAACAAAGTAAGATTTTCCATGCTATTATAAAAGTATGTTCAGATCGATTTGTTTTTCATATTTGCATCAATATATTAGATCTAATATAATCGAACCGAATATAGTATTTTAATAAATATTTATATTTATTAAATATAATATTAAATTCAATAAAAGATATTAAGTTCAACGTATATTTATTTAAATATTTAAACTTTTCCTTATATAATAATCAATTTCTCAGGTCCTCGTGTTATTTTTCCTAATATTCCTTCAATATATTAGCTTTACTCAAATATACTTAAATATATATTAAATTTTATTTTTTTATTAAGTATAGTAAAAATATTTAATCTAATAAATGAAATTAATATAATTGAAGAAGTGAAATTGATATTTAAAAGATAATAAAGATATATAGAAATGAAGATTTTTCAAATATTTTCAAAAGCTGTTATTTATTATTAAATAAATTTTTTTTTTGAATATTTAATCAAATATATATTAAGCTCAAAATTATAATCAATAAAATCGATTATTTAGCTTAAAATATATTACACTGGAATATTTTATTTGGTTCAATTATATTAGATCTAATATATAGATGCAAATATGATCAAATGTGAAAAGAAAATCGATCCGAACACGCCCTTAGTCTACTGATTCCCACAGTGCTACAGTAGGAACCGAGCCCAAGCGACATACCATGTGATAATTACCCGTCTCTAGTTTCCGGTAGAGTTGTCCTGACAGCCATCTTTCGCGCAACTGAACCTCAACCTCTTCCAACTCACATCATATTTATTACAAATTAATTAATTTAAATTCAAACCACTTCTATATCAAAACACTTCGGGCCACTGAAATGATGAATAACCCCTCAAAGGATAAGAAATCGGATAACGCAGAAAATCTGTAAGTGGTGGTTCATTCTGTATAATCTCCCGGGAGTTTTTACTTGATGTTAAAATATGTAACATTAATTGTGGAGCTCCATGTGCTAAATACTAATGGCTTTCATTCTCATTTAGTACCACAAAAAGAGACCAGGAACATTCGAAATTAATTATTTTTCAAGCAACATTTCTGGAGAATGACAAGGGAAAGATACGCATGACCAAGGCATCAGAAGCAACTATCTTCAATAAACTACCTTTGATCCGTTCATTGTTTGACTTAATAAGCAATGGAGTTTTGAAAGACTCAAAGGATCAACTTTGCTACGATCCGGAGCACGCAAAAACAGACAAGTCTACGCTTCCAAAAGTCTCGGGAAAGATAGTATACGTGTACAATATAATCGAGTCGAAGTTCCAGTATCGCCGTTCAGAATACGAACGAATTGCTAAATGGAATATCTTAACGCTTTGGATATTGATGGACTGCCTTGTACGCTTCTTGGACGGAAAGCCCTTACCTACAGACTCCAAGATGGGTCATGCAGAATAGCATTGGGCTGTCGAGTTGGAAAGTATTGAATTTCTCGCAACATACCTTGGAAATACGGAAATCAAAGACAAAGCTGTGCGCAGTGCATTAATCTCATACATGAGACGAGTTCTTCCGTTAGATCCTGCAGACTCCGAAGATAGATCAGACCAAGAGCTGGGAACATTAAAGCAAGCAAAATCAGCCAAGGTAGACAAACGCAAGAAATCTGAGATCGTTGACTTGACCAAAGATAAGGTTCCTGATCAAGTGAAGGTAGGGGAAGAAGGTCTCTCGAAACGCAGTTTACAGAAGTTAAATAAAGATCAACTGACCTCCATTCTAAAGGAACTTGAGAAAGAAAGCCACCAACTTCCTATGGCGCGAAATGCAAAGAAAATAACCCAGCTAGGTTCCTTTCTACAAAAGCCGAGAAACGTATCGCACCCAACTCCTACTCTACAGGAATCGATGGAAGAGATGCAACCGAAATCTACTATTCAGAAGTCTAAAGAATCAAATAAGTCGACCTATGATCAGCAGAACTCGAAAAAGCCAACGCAGTCAAACACTGATTTGCACAAGTCGAATAAACCAACCCCACCAATTCCTACTGCACGAAAGTCGAAGAAAGCACCTCAACCCTCTCCTACCAAACAGAAATCAAAGAAACCAAACCAATCAACCACTACTCTCCAAGAACTTTCACCTGCGTCTACAGATGCATATATCCGCCTTAACGAAAGAATATTCTCGCGTTCTTCATGTAAAGATACCATCAGTGATGAAGGGCTCAGGATTGATTGGTCGACTTCTGTAGGACTTACATACGGGTGCATTCGCTACTGGAGACATGTCAAAGATGGTTGGGAAAAATCGTCGCGGCAGGTTTACATTGCTCTGGGACGAAGTATTGAAACATTTCAGTGTGTCTGGGAACATGGTGGAGAAGATGCTATCATGGGGCGAGGACGACCGCTGGGCACCTATGGTGATGTTCATTGAGCGATGTCAGCTAGATAAGGCTCTGTGGCAGAAGTGGAGCAAGCAGGATCTGGTACTTGCAAGCTATTTTGATACTTTTGTGAAGGCTAGCATTTCTGCATCTGATGTTCAGGTTTGATAGTCATCCTTACTTAGCTCATCAGGTATTTGAGTTAGCTGGTAACACTCAACTAATATAACTCATTGCCTGCTAAGATTAAATTCTTAAAACCATAACATTGGAGGAATTTAGTAGAATTATAAGATGAGATCACGCTCGGTGCCGCATCGTGACGAAAATATATCTTTCTTTACCACATCTCACTGCTGTGCTCGCTTATCTCATCCTCAGACCCTTCATCGCTTACCTAACCTAAAAATCTATAAACTAGCCAATAAGAAGTATGTGGGGTACCCCATAGGATCTCCGAAGGGTCTGAAACATTTTGGTTCCGGCTTTAGTGTAAAAAGTAACATTTGGGCTTTTATTCAATTGTTATTTAATATATTAAAAATTCATTAATAATTATAGGTTTTTGGTACGGATTCAATAGATAAAGATGATTTTTCTGTTCATTTTCATATATATCATATTATTATAATATTATTTAATCAAGTACATATACATCATTGAAAAATAAAAATTACATTTTCAAAAAGTAACATTTCAATAATTCAAGCACCCAACCCTTTCAAAATCATCAATTACAACTCTTCTTAAAAACCCATTAATATCTTGAAGATCCTTTAATTGATATTATCTTCAAGATATCAATAGATTTTCAAAAAGAGTTATGGTTGATGATTTCGAAAGGGTTGGGTGCTTCAAAACAATAATTCTATTATTCGAATAATCTGATATTTCAGGCATTTAACTTGGAATGAAAATAACCCTTTCTATCATCATCACCATCACTACCCCAATTCTTGCCTTCTACCTCCTCCTACCTCCTCCTGATATATTCTGAATAATCCTACATATCCCTATATACTCCTGAATAATCCTGTATATCTAGGAATAGCTTTTCAGACTTCTGAAAGATTATTTCAATACTAATATTCTATTCAAAATATTATCTCAATCATCTCAATCACCTCAATCACCTCAATCAATCCTACCTATAATATAATCCCAATATCATTGATATAATTGATAGATTCATAGAATATTCAATTCAATAATATAATTCAATTGATATTACTTTTATAATTAATATATAAATATTAAGATTATTATGATTGATAATTCAAAATAAGAAATATTGAAAAAATAAAATGAATAATAACCTTTTAAATCAACCACAAAATTCAGAAATTTATTGCAGATTCAGAATATAATAGAAAATAAGGGCTTTCAAATAATATAATTACTTTTTTGATAAATTGGATTTGAAAGAGTGAACTATATTGTTGAAGTACTCTCATCAAACAGAAATGGTTCCTCACCAAAAAAACGATCAAAAGCTCTCAGACCCTCTGGGAGATTATCTTTCTCCGAGTTTTAATTGGCCGAATTATACCTAAATTCTAATTATATAATAATTAATAAAAAATCATATATTTACTGTAAAATGATATTAAAATATAATCAAACCAGGGGGTCTGAAATTTGAGATAAGTGCTCGCTACCTTGGAAATATCTTGTCCAAACTAGCTTGTACCATTAAAGTGCCTTCAAACTTGCAGCAGGCTGAAACCTAAGTGCAAACAAATAGATAGAATTCGCGAAATATATTGTCGTTGTCAGGAGTCATACGAATTGAATGCTCCATGACTTTGAAACTCCTCAATTGTGGTTATTATCGTAAATGGAAAATCTTTTAAAATGTAAAACGCCACTGATTGGTTTAAGTGACGACTTGATTATAGTTGCCAGTAGGTGGAACGAAGCAAAGTACGAACGTCAGCTCTAGACACATGCATACTAAGAACTCCAAAACTTAGATCCTTGATCCGAAGAAAGACAATGGTCAATACCATTTTCATCCAATCCGAAATAACTCAAAAGCTTTATCAATGGTTTCATGCCATGAGAAGGCGAAGCTCTGAAAAGAAAAAGTGTTTAAAATAATGCGGGGCACAAAATAACTATCTGGTCACTTGATCTCATGTACCATTATCTGATGGATGAAAGTACGTATGCGGTATTACCAAAAACACAAGGCAGACGAAGCCCCCAATATCCGTATTTTACTAAGATTATATGTTTCGATCGCTATGGAGTGAATGAGTATCCTTGTGGTTGAAACAGATAGAGATAAGAAAGAATAACCAGTAAAGAAATGCCAGTGAAACAGGTTCCTGATGTTGTAAATCAAGATGATGTATCGAAGGGCGCCCGTCTGCATATTCTGGATGACAGTAATTGGCTGTAATGAATGATGTGTTGTAAATATTGTGGGTCAACCACCTGTGTTGTCATCATTACGACATGCTCAAAGCTAACCAGTGTGCTTAATTATTCAAGAGAATTCCATTCTCAAATCTATTCTTGCAAAGCTTTCATGAGCCATAGAAATGACAGCGACTCTGGGGGCACCAGAGTTTGAACCAAAGTCGGTTTGCGCGTAAGTGATACTTTATCCTATGCCGCGACGAGGAATGGAAGACGCAGAGGCTAAGATAACCAATAGAAACCATGTTACAGATCAAATTGCTACCGGGAAAATTTTGATTCAGGCATGCCATTACATGAGTGAAACTATAGAAAAGCAGCTATGTGAAAGGGTATTTGAGGCTCCATTATTCGAGGCTCTGCCCGTTCTCCGTTCCATATTCAATAAGAAAAGTCACGGGGGTTTTAGCCACAGAGGTCAAATTTGTTACGATCCAAAATACACGAAGACAACCTGGAAGTGGTGCGAAAAGATCATATTCGTGAAGGAGTTGATTTTTTGGAGAATTGAGGAAAATCCAGAATATGAAGCGCTTGCTGGTTGGCCTATCAATAAACTTTGGACGTATACTCATTGCCTCGTGCGATTTCTGAACAAAACGCCGCTCCCTTATACCTCATATATGACAGCTGAAACGAATGACGTTGAGAATGTCCGATTACTTGCAAAGTGTCTTGGTGCCAACGAGGAAAGCGATTCTCATTTGCGCAGGCATCTGGTGCCATTTATCAAACTTCGTCTTGCCCTGCCACCTGCCGACGTGGAAGACACCAAGGAGCCAACAAAGCGAAAAGCGTCGCCCGAAACTAACTTTGTGAAGAAGAAAGTAAGAACCGTCATTGATTTCATCGAAGATGCACTTCCACTTGAAGAGATGCACACTTCAAGTGGGCCAACTAGCTCCAAGAAAGAAGAGCTATTACCAAAGCCGGAGGTAGTATATATTCGATTGAATGAGTCTTCATCACATTGCTATCTCGTGAACCTGAAAGAAGTGAAAGCTACCTCACATTTCTTGGGTGGACTCTTAGACGATCTGTGCGACGGGAATCTTGTGGGAAGCAGATATTCCATGGTTGGGGATAATATCGATGGATTGCCCACTTTGTTATGGGACGGAGTTATCACCTACTTCATGAATAATGACTACGAAAGTACCCGAAACGCGTCCGCTGCCATCATGAATTCCTGGCAAGCAGATGAGCGTTGGGTTCCTATGAGCATGTTTGTGGAGGGAATGGAAACGGAGGAGGGTTTGCGGAAGACAAGGGCGCCGATTGATTATCGCCGTGCTGAATGGTTCAATAAATTTCTTGGAGCCTGTACTGCTCAGGGAAGGGGGTAACAGAAACCATCAAAGCTAATACTTCTTAATATATAGTGTTATATCTTCCATACTTCAATTTCCCGACTTTTCCATTCCTTTCCTTAGAGCTATTAAAACCACACAAAATGATTGATTCAGTAGACACACTCCCATTGGTACCAGCTGGTCAATAGTCTTATAGAGTTTGAGATCCTTAGGATCCCTATTCATTACCCGTCTCTTTTTGCTTTTTTTCTTGATCATTTGCGAGGCTGTTTAGTGCAAGAAGAGCTTCAACGAAAGACAAGCCAGCTCCTCCTAGTTCACATTTGTAAAGAATTCCATTTTCTTCCGGGTAGATTCACGCAAAAAAATCCAAAGGCTACCCAGCCAGCCATAAGAATCACAACTTCCACTAAAGATCCAACGAAAGTACCTGGATGATTATAGATTGCCTTTCCAAGTGACTGCAAGCAGTCTAAAAGCTTTTGACTCACACTGCGCCGAGTGAATGCAACGAGAAAATTCACAAATCTTTGATACCAGCGAACAACCCTTTTCGGTCAACCAACACAGACAGCCCCAACCAATGTCTGGCAAGCCAAAACAAACCCCCAGATGCATCCAAAACTGCTTCCAGCTGCCTAATACCCTATCTGGTATCCTGGAGTCTGAAAGCCTATGGTACCAATTGTCCAGACAAGAGCCTAAGTTTGACATTTTGAAAATGCCGCTACTTTTTACACCATTCGAGAGCGTTCAATTGCAGGAGGAATAAATTAGCAAATATAAAGGTATTCCCAACCTTTCTAATTGGTAAAAGCTCTGAACCTATCTCAGCCACGACCTTTGAAGCTGGCAGCTCCCAAATCATATAAAACCAATGTATTATAGCCTCCTCAGGCCTGCGAGTCGTCGGAAATCCATTGGTCGTGTCGGAAGTGTGCTTTAATCAAGGACTTAAACTATAAAACTGTGAAGACATATGTATCGGCCACAGACTTTAGTCGCAGTTGGGCATCTATTGTGTACGGCAGATTTGAGAAATGATAAGGAATGTCGGATTGTAAGAGTGAAGATTAAGGTACGTTGCCGATCGAGGAGTGAATCTTCAGTGTTCAGTACTGGCAAGGTATCGAAAGTATCGAAAGTATCGAAGATAAAATATGAGAATACTGAGCTTCGATTTATGATCTTGAAACCAAAAGTCTCTTCAAGAATTTATTCCCTGCGTAGGTCGCCATGAAAGATTTTATGTTGTAGGTGTGAAGAAGGTTAATTTATCATTAAGTCTAGTACCCCACTTATAGGCCACCCTTAATATAGGCCATATCAAAAAAGCACCTTATTGCCAGTAATCTACTTTATTCAACCTTTAATAATTCAATAATCTGAAAATCAATTAATCTGAAAATTGAATATATTATTCTTTACAAGATATCGAATTTAAAAATTGAAGATAATATTATTATAACTTTTGATATAATTATAAATGATATATTTATATAATAAATTAATTTAAAATATAATATTTTTTATATTATATTTCAAAATTGAATTAATAGTTAAGTTTCTTATAAAAAAGAATATTAGGATATGCAAAAGATAATTTCAATCCAAAAAAAAGATTAGTAAATTAGATTTTAATTTTATATTGTAAAAATAAGAGGTCGAGATACGTGCGTCCTGATAGCATGCTGTGAAGGAGGGGAATTATGAATAGAAAGCTGATTAGACTACATCGAAATATATCACTTAAAGATAAAATAGGTTTCACAATAGGTTTTGGGGTTGTAACAATGTATTCTGGAAAAGTGTGTGTCGAGGGGGTTGATTCCTCTCGAAGGGAGGGTAAAGGCCTCTCTTTATAACTAGCTACTGCAGATCACATAATAAAACAATTAAGATTCCCTTAACAGAAACAGCAAGGAATCCGGACTTTCTCACAATATATCAACAAATAAAAGAAATAGATCAGAACTTTTTTGAAAAAAAAAATTTTTCATTATATAAAAAATAATAAATATACAATTTTTTGTATAAAAATCCTAAAATTGAAATTAAATAAAGATATTAAATTAATTCTATTTATATTTCAGATATAATTAACAAAATTATAAATTAATATTTTAAAAAATTAAATTTATTTAATATCAAATATATCAAAACTGAAAAGAAATAAAATATAAATAAAATAGATATTATAAAAAATTTGATTCAAAAGTTTAAATCTTTTTTATTAAATATATTTCAATAATTAATAAAGCTTTTTTCTTTTTATTATTTATAAAAATAAAAATAAATAATAATTATTATTATTTTTAAATTTTATTTTATATAAAGATTAAAGTTTTATTATAATTAAAAATAAATAATTAATTAATAAAATAGTTTTTGAATAATTATAGGAATTATAAAATTATTGAATTTATAATAAAATATTTCAAAAATAATATATATCTTTTATTTTTATTATTATATATATTATAATTATTAAATTTATTAATATTTTTATTTTTGAAAAACAAAAACAAAAATTATTTTAATAAATTAGATTTTTTACTAGATTTTATATTAATTGAAAAATATAGCTTTCTTGAATATTATTAAAAAACAAAAATAAAGAATTTAATAATTTATAATATCAAAAAGAAAAAAAAAGTTTCAGATTTAAAATTCTAAAATTATATTAAATTTCTTTTTAATAAATTGTTATTTGAAAATAATAATTTTATATTTCATTAAAACAAAAAGATATCTTTTATTGAATAAAAGACTTTTCAAAAAGTAAACAATATTCAAGATTATATTTATATTATTATTTAAGAAAAAGAAATTGATCTTTCAATTTATCAATTGTTTTTTTCGAAAGATTTCCAAAAAATTTGGTATTAAGATATACTTATACTAACAAAATATCAAATAAAACAATTAGAATATAAATTGAAATATATTATTTCCAAAAAAAAAAGGATGCTTTAGATTAATCTTAATTCGAAGTTTATAAGAATTAAAATTATTGAAAAGATATAAATTCAAATTAAGGATTGTAAAATTAGTAAAAATAATATTAATAATAATTATAAAACAGATAATTATTTTGAAATAGAATAATTATTGAGTTATTAAGATTTAAAATTTATATAATAATTTTTTTTTGGGGTGTTCTATATTAGGGGTGGCCCAGAAGTGGGGTACTAGACTTATTGTGAAAGTGAAAGTATATATTATTAAACTTAATATCACCGATTACTAACTAGCAGTGCTCTAAAATTCTAATGGATGATGCCATCCCCTCTACTCTTGCCTATTCCTGTGGAATAAAGCTACCATCGATTATGTAATCCTATCTGCAAACTCACTCAAACGAGTAGTCGAATATCAAACCCTGAAAGTCTCGAAAAACCCTATCAAGTAATATTTTTCAAACTCCAAAGACAAACCCCGCTGAATGATTTTTATATTGTAGGTGTGAAGAGGGTTGTCTTATTATTGGAGCTACAATTCCTGATTATATTGACCCACAATCATCATCTTACTTTCCAAATTGAGCCTAACACCGCCTCGATGATATCTTATTTATTTTCGCTCAGATTTTTTAACGCCAACAAAGATTTACATTTCAACGCCTTCCCGGATTAAACTCGGCGCTGAAGTCTAGTCTAGATCCCCTCACCTGCTAAGTCCTCCTAGTCCTCCTAGTCGTTTATGATGTTCTATTAATCCAGATTCGTTGGGACAGATCGTCGTACTCCGAGTCATATATAACATCAATCCCGCGTTCGAGTCTAATTCTTCCTTCGTTTAAGTACAACCCTTAAAATGGGAATCCATACAGAAAAATATAATATTATTTGATGTAGATTGTATTTAACATTATAAAAGTAGATATTTGAAATGAGGATATTTCTATATAGACTGCCGAAGCTTCTGACGGCTTGTTATGATCTTGGGGCATGGATTATTATATAAGTAGCCCCCTGATGGAAAAATTACAATGTGTTGAAAGAGAAGGATGATTGGAATGGGAAGTAACTCAACAGCCGGTTCTAGAGCTAGGGGGAATTTAGGATCTAAGAAATATTGGTGAACAGTAATCTGAAATTTTCACTTTCTGCCTTATGATTACAGTAAAAATATGTAATATATTGACAAGCTATCAAACATTCTAGATTAGGGAAGAATATAAAGAAATCCTCCCGCTCTATCCCCCTTTCTCACCCCCCAACCCTCTCCCCGACCACCTTTGGTCATCTAACAAATATGTGCGGTCTGCTAAGCTGGAAGCCCACCGAGAAGGTGGATAAATCCGCAGCTTAGGATATGTACAAAAGAACTAAATGGGTATCTGTAACGGTCTCAAAGAAATATAAAAAGAAAAGCCATTGTACAACAATCTCGTTTCCGTGCCCTGCCCCGCCTTGCCCTGCCCTATCCTTCTAAAACACAAGTATCCCCAACCCTCGTCACTATACAAGAATTTAAGAAGGGTTGCATTGCGAATACCAAATACTATAGGCAACACAAGTTGTTCCAGGAACACAGACGGTTCCTCCATTCCAGCCCTGTCCACCGCATTGATTCCACTCATTAACAAGTCCACTGCCACCAGTAGAAGTTGGGGTCGCACTAGTAGTTGTCACAGTCGTGAGAGTAGTACCCGGGCTTGTCGTCGTAGCAGGAGTAGTAGTATATGGGGGTGTACTAGTAGTGGTGCTAGTAGTAGTGCTAGTAGTAGCTGGTACCGTGATCGCCGGGTTCCCAAGGTCTGCATTGATCGCATCGAGAAATCCAGCATTTGCGTAGAGTTGACTCATATCCCACATCATCACACCACCAAAACTCGAGAAGCTCTTGGAATACGCAATGACGCTTGCAAGAGCGGAGCCAGTAGTATAGCCAGCACCAGCACCAGTGTTGGCGGGTATGCCGAGCATGACTTTGACGTTGGGGTTGAGGGACACAGTCTTGGCCCAGGTGTCCCATGTATCGAAGTTAAAGTTATTTTGGGTGGATGAGCCAGAGATGAAGGATTGGACTCCGCAGTAGTTGTTATAAAATTGCACCCAGACAATGTCGAATGATACTGCTCCATTTAGCATGGGTCCGTCTGCTGCGTCAGGGTAAGGGCATTGTGGAGCGGCAGACAGTAGCCAAGTTTTGGAACTATCTGTGTCCATCAATGAGCGAAGTTGATTCGCGAATGCCGGCATGTTTGATACTGTGCTTTCGAAGTCAAAGTCAAAGCCATCAACAACAGCGCTACCAAATGGTCGAACTACTCCTGAGCTGTAGGGTCCAAACCATGACCAAATATTATTCGCGGCGGTGATGGCAGCTGCTGTAGACGTAAAACCACCTTCAGTGTAAGTGGCTCCCCCAACTGAGAGCAGAATTGTCTTTCCATATGTTTGTTGGCATGTAGTTATGTCGGCTCTATGATGAACTTTAGACTCTGTATGACATCCAAATATGGAGGAGAGCCTGTACTTACTCGAGTTCTGAGCAGTAGAAGAGTGTGGACCCTGAGATTGCCGTGCATAGGTCTCCTTGGTTGGCAAAATTGAGAACTGGTGTGTTGATAGAATACAAGAATGCCAATGGGATGATCTATGATTCTCGTTAGATTGGTTCGTGGAGATTCACATGTGAGGGTGTTCGTACATCAATTTCCGTATCTGTCTCATGTTAGCTTTGTTGGTAAATATCAAGCTTTGAGAACTCACTTGCACAATAATACGAAAGTCGTTGTTGGACATAAGCTCCAGAGCCCTGACCGTATGAATTTTGTCCTATCACCTGTCAACCTGAAATTCTTTCATGGTAGAAAATTTCAGATTAACTCACCCCAATACACAGCCACGTTGCTCTGCGAAGTCAGATTGAAGCCCGCGATCACGGAGGGAATACTCGTGATAACGCTCACGAAAGGAGCAAGCTTGAAAAGC
The DNA here is from genome assembly GCA_025389085.1 of Sclerotinia subarctica. NCBI lineage: Eukaryota > Fungi > Ascomycota > Leotiomycetes > Helotiales > Sclerotiniaceae > Sclerotinia > Sclerotinia subarctica. The sequence continues at coordinate 376,486 of QRFI01000013.1, forward strand.
GAAATCATGATTGAATGATTCTATAGACAGAGTGATATCGGAAACTTCAAAAAAGTTCAATGGAAGGTAATGATGTTGACTAAAGTCTTGAGTTGTTTATTCGGAGCATTCATCACCTTAGCTGGAGTACTCAACCTTCTTATACTCGTGTCCCTCATTCCACCGCCAGTAACCAGACGTCCATGGCCCAGCCAATTTGTGGTACATCCAAAGTGACCAAATGTTACTCACATAATTGGGTTTCTAAACCGCAACATGTCAATCGGGTGGTAAGTTTACATTGGCATCTTGAAAGGTAACAGGTCAAACGACAATATTGACAATATCCCAAGACTGGGGTTCCCACATTCCAATGACTAACTGCCACTCCAGACTCACACAGCCCATTGCTAAGGGAGGTAAGGGATTACCAAAATGACTTCTCAATGAGAATCCAATATCCGCGGGGCTGAATTTTCATACCTCCCTTGGATTGAAAATGTGATATAAGTCTCCTCGGGGACAAGAGAAATCCCAATCATCATCACGGACGCTGAACCTGAAGAAATTAAGGAGTTGAAACCACGAGTGATGGTGCATGTCAGAGGCACATGGAATTACATTTTCCCGGCACATGCAAGCTATTGAATATCAAAATGCGGAAGGTAACCTTCGTGCGTGATAAAATGCCCGACCGATCTTCAGGGGTGAAGATTGCCGATGAGCCACTTGGCGGGATGAAGGAAAACGAGGGTGTGTAACGCAGCTGTTTAGAGGAAAAAAGATTGATCTCGAAGGGTTTCAATGAAACGAATCAAAGAAGCTTGTTGTAACGTTACCCGATAATATGATCAGGCAGATTGTATACAGTCGAGTCAGCCTTGGAAGAGATTCCAAGAAAAGTAGATGTTAAATGTTTCAAGTCGTCAGCTTCGGTCAGAAGACTTCTGCCGATTGAATGAATGATCTGATTTCGCCGATAGCTACTGTGATAAGCAGATAACAAGTATATATGTACACAGTACGTGTGGAACATGAAGAGAGTTTGACTCCTTCCTGTTAATAAGTTGTCATGTCGATGTTCCACGAGATATATCTTCATTAATTCATTGTGATGGCTGTGAGTAGTCAGGCGTGTCGGGTAGCATCGCAATCGGTGCACGAAATGTAGAACCAACGTTCTAGGGATGACTTCGGTATTACTAATCCGGCTCTAGCCATTTTGAGAGTGCTAATATACTCTTTTCTTTTGGTGTCGACCATATTCTGGGCTTGAGTTGAAATAAAGTCAGCTCGTGGAGATTAGACATGCGGAGAATCATCACAAAGTTTCAATTCGATTTTGCTTTGTTTCGTCGATATCTCGAAGACATATCACATGTAAGACCTACAACTACCGGCGTCAGATGAGCTTTTACCCCACAGTGTTCGAGATGAGCTGCTTGATACAAGATAAGATGATAAGTAGATGGCAATGATGTCAAGATATCCGGGGGATGGGAAGAGAACCCGAGATCTTAGCTTTTTACCTCCAAACCATCAAGTGAACCTGGTATTCTTCGACATTGCCGTACTAACTGTCAACTCGGTAGCACGTGATACATGGTGCTGAGGACTACTTTCAAATTAAAAGTGCTTTTAACAAATTTAGCTACTGTGGAAAAAGTAGGTATCATCATCTTTAAGTCTGGAAGCTGTAAATTTGAGTTCAAAAAGACTACAAAGCTTAAGTGTATAAGTGTATAAGTCTCGGTACAGTATATATTAGGCAGGCTGCAGTGCAACGTGATCGACAGCGCCCTGACTTTGATGACTAAACATGCTTACCTCATTCTCAAACCCATACTTCCCCTCAATCAGCTGCCTTTCATCATAATGTATTGACCGCTGGGGAAACACACCAGGGCTTCATAAAGGTTCAAAAATAAAAATGTTGTAATATTTCTCTTGTTTGAGCCATCAGTGATGCCCAAAATCATTAGTCCCATGTTGATTTCCGGATGATGAAAGAGTTACACTGTGCCGTTTTTTTTTTAATGATATGTTGACTGATTTGGCTGGTGGTTCCGGCTGTTAAGATGCATAGTGCTGTCTTTTGATTTATATACCAGGGAGTCAAACTTTTTCGACGTGCCACAGTAAATTTCTTCGATTGATTTGGGTGTCGCGTTGTTCATATCCGTTCAGATTGCCCAATCTTCGTTTTCTTAGCTAAGTCGCAGCTTTTTCCCTTTCCCCTGCTGCGGCTTCGATCAATTAGACATGCATTATCTTAGTAAAAGCTGCAGCTTATAATTTAAAGTTGGCTGCAAGGTAACTAACCAAGCAAATCACCATTACTCAAGGCACTAAGACTGAATTTACCAGTTATAACGAACTCACCACTAATATTGCATCATGCCTAAATCTCTTATCATCGGCATGCAAGATCAAGCAAATTCACACCCTTAGACCGTTTTGTAGAGAGTATATATCGTAGATGAAGTATACCTATTATTGCCAAATGTATTGAGTAGTACCCTCTGACTTGATATCTCTGAGCTGATGGAGCTTGATGCCTGCCCACAGAGGCCATCCTTCGCATGTAATGATTGAGAAATGGTGACAAGTAAGCGTGTCGTGGAGCACAAAAGAAAAGAGTCGTTTTCGAAAAAGGCCCAGATGCGTCAACCCGCAAACTCCAATATCATCCTGCAGATCCCCCGAAGGAGAGCATCCCAAATATCGAGCAATTTTGCCCGCTCCCCTTTATATCCAAGGTTCCTTTCGTCTTATGGCACCACGTCGCAATCATCATTTGCATCTTTTGGCTAACCAATAGACAAACCATTCAATGCCGACATCAACGCCGTTTCATCTCTAACTTGTCGTTCCCTCAGTCTGGCGGTACGCGCCTGGTATTCCTGCTCGTACATTTCCTTCCACTGCCTTGACTCTGAGGCAGTTCTCAAAGTAACTGCCTTCAGATCAGCATCTGCCCTGGCAGCCAGATCTGCATCAGCAAGCTTTATTCTATCCTCAAGCCTGCGACGTGCCATGTACGGCTCTTTCTCTTCTTCCTTTGGCTTTCTCTTTCTAACTTTGTTAACTGAGCTGCCGGCTGGGTTGGTCAGAAATGTGGCATGTCTATTCTTCTTCTTCTTTGTTCTCTTCGGCTTTGCGTTCGTGGTATTGGAAGTGGTATGATCTGTTTCTGCTTGTTTACGCTTCTTTTTGGAAGAATTCTGACTGTTCAAATGACTAGCTTGAGCACGGGAGATTCTTCTCATAGTCCTTTGCTCATTTGCAAACCTTGGTCCTATGAAGGCTCCGTTTGCAACTTCTTTGCTCTTATTAATAGCTTTGTCTGTGGCGGACTGCAGAGCCCGAATAGTTGGCTGTAGCATGCGTGCCAGATCCGCTTGCTGCTGAATCTGGCCTGTGTTGATAGATGAGGGCGTATTTGGCTTCATATGAGTGATTGAATTGTTTGTGGTTCTGCTCACAGGATAGTCCAGTCCTGACATGGTAATGTCATCATCAGTCGCATTATTATTGCCTGATTGACGCGTCAGATAATTGCAAATGGGACTCATAACTATTGGGATGTCTCACCAGCAGCACCTGTAGAGACTTTGAGGGTCTGAAGATTGATCTTGAAAGAAGCAGTCTGAATTCTGTTGTTGTTGGACTCGCGATCTGTGTACTCCGCCTGTACTTGCACAGAACTGCCTTCCATGTTCTGATTTGGGGACACAAATGTCGGGAATTGCTTCGCAAAGATATCCATGACTGTAACCCAGGTGGTTGGGTGTAATGGTCGACGACTCTTAGATTTGTAAGTCTTCAGAGTAATGTGGAAGCAATAGTTTCCAGGATCCGTTGTTTGTGTTTTCTAGAACAGCTCGCCAAATACAGGCAGAAATTAATTCACTTTTCAAGCTTTTGTGCTGTAGCCTCCTCGCAGGATCAGATCTCTGCCCGCTACTCAATATAACCATCTCTTCTCTCTCCAATACAAGCGTAATAGAGATGTCACACTTGCCTAATCAATAATACGTATCGAAACCACGCTCACAGTTATTGATAAATAAATAAATCATTTTGACCAAGTGTACTTTGGAAAAATTCACTGGCACTCTGCTGCCTGCTAGTACTTGCGGAGAGAGAAGTTATCCAGTATTCATTGCAGAAGTAGGTCATCATCTACCGTTAATGGTAAGATGTCTCTTTGATAGAATATACCAACCTAACTTTGTTATTGCAATAAACAATTGCTTCATGTATGCATGTAGAAATACCTTCACTGTGTGCTTACTATAGACCACCCAACTACTGTCAGTTCATCATGAGTTCCAGACTGGAATAACAGCAGCCAGCACCGGGCCTTTGTAGTGATTCGTTGGAGGGGTCACTGATCTTTTGTTAGTAACTCTCATAGATATGATAGAATTTAGTGAATAATTAATTGATACCTCTAGTAGTAGAGGCTCACAATGGCATCGAAGTTCTAAACAGTGAGGTCTGTATCGTAAAGGGATCATTTGATGATAGATGAGTTGAAGTCAAAGTATAATGCCAGCTCCCTCGCGCCAATCTAATCTTGTTTAGTGATGGGAGTAGCGTAAGTTACTCCAACGGGCATTAGCTCTAGCAATTGCACTTGCGTTTGCTACGGGTCCATTTACTCGGATTGGATTTTCGCTGCAGTGGGCAGAAAACTTGCCTGGTCTTACTAGGGGTGACAATCTTTATGTTGTGCTAGATAGGTAAATTTCCTTTGGGCTTTCAATTCCCTCATTACCTGAATTCTATGCAGCAAACTTGCATCTATTCTACACTACCTCTGAATATCATCAACTCAGTGAAAGCAATGAAGCAGTTGTTGTCCAAGCAAAACGATATACTATGGCATTTGATTAGTATATTTTCTGCGAATAGTGACGCGTCAGTGTGTTCCACATATGCCTGCAACGATTTGCAGGCTTGGAAGTAGTCTCCATGACCCCCCTGTTTTCTCCTCTCTCTCGTCCTCGCATTTCGGGTATATCGCGATGACGAGCTTTTACATGCCCGATCGCATCACTTGGAAACGTGGTAGCAAGAATACACAGTAAACCTTTTTAAAAATGTAGCGGATAATGGATTAGGCTTTCGAGTTTTCAAATTCCCGCGAAATTAATGAGTAATATAAGACACTCTAACTCATTATTGATCTCCTTTAAAATATTTTATAACTTTGATGATTTTTACTTATTTCATTTTACAAATAATACTTTCTAATAACAAGTTTATTAATAATATATTAAATTAATTTTTTTTTAATTTAAATATTATATAAATTTTAAAAGTTTAAATTATATTATAATATTAACTTTTCTAATTTAAAATATTATATTTGAATAATATATTAAATTTAAATTAAAAGAATATTTTTTTAAAATTATTGAATTTTACTTAAATAAAATATATAATAATAATAATATTTTCATTAAAATTGGTATTTATTTTTAAATAATTAATAATTAAAAAATTATTCAATATTATTAAAAATTTTAATTTAAATTTTTTTCGAATCTAAAACAACATCACTTTTGAATAAACAAAATATCAAAAGTTTAAAAATTATCATTCGGGGTATTTACCGTCTCGGCAGCGTCACTCCGCCAAGTCAATGTTGTTAACACGAAAGAAGGTTAGCGTGAAAGAATGTGGGGACTGCTTATATATCAACAAACTTCTCAAAAGCCGACGCGCGATTGATTGTTCAGCGTGCTTGCTCAAGGTTTGTTTTACTGTGGTAATCAACTATCAATTCCAGAATGAAAATGATAATCAACTATCAACTATCAATTTCAGTAAGTATATATGGCCATGATGCGAATCAATTATCTTCTGATCAGACAAATCACATTTCTACTCATCTTACCTAGCAACCTCACCATACACAATCCATACATCTATTCTGATTATTAAAATCTTTGAAAATGGCAGCTTCCAACCAAACGCAACGCATTTTCATAACTGGCGCTACCGGTTACGTCGGTTCTGTCATTACAGAACTCGCCATCGCAGAGGGTTATGAGGTACATGGGTTATCTCGAGCTGAATCTGGAGACGCCAAGTTACTCGAAGCTGGTGCGGTGCCAGTACGTGGGGACCTTACCAGCCTTGATATCCTGCGCAAGGAAAGCTCCGAAGCAGATATTGTTTTGCATCTTGCGACCGCCTATAACCGAAGAAGTCCCGGCGGTTATGATGCCGCTTGGCCAACCGACAAGGCGGCAATTGAAGCTATTGCCGATGGATTAGAGGGATCCAACAAACCATTAGTTGTGACTGGTGGTGCGCTATTCGTTGCTCCAGATCCAAATGGTGAAGAGACTAACGAGATTTCTCCGATGGATCCAAATCCTTTCAATACTCGAGGTAAATCTGAACCTCATGCCCTTGAGTTGGCAAAGAAAGCTATTCGAGTTATTGCCATACGTCTAGCTCCATGGGTCTTTGGAAGAGGAGGTAGTGGAGTCAAATTATTCATGGATATGTCTAAGAAGTCTAGCGCAGTGATATGTGTCGACGGTGGAAAAAGTCGCACAACAACCGTTCATGTAGACGATGTGGCTCGACTTTATCTGTTAGCTGCTCAGAAGGCCAAATCTGGGGAGATCTTCAATGGCAGTTCGTCTACTATTGTTACTTTCCATCAAATTTGGGAGACTATGGCCACGGCATTGAATTTGCCATTGAAAGATCTTTCCATGAAAGAAGCTACTGGGACGGTAGGCCCGGTTCTTGCAAAATTTATCTCAACAGAGAATAGGGCATCTGGAGCTAAGGCTAGAAATGTACTAGGGTGGAAGCCGAGCGACGCTGATATACTGGAGGAGATCCGTTCTGTGGGTTCTCGAATCTAGGAGTTGTAGTGAATGCCCTATGAAGTCTTGATGGAGAACAACCTCAAGAATATATATTAGAATGTAGCTATTAATTTAATCCATTTAACTTTTCAAAATCAAAAGCATTGTAGGATTGCAATTTTAATTTTGTTTCTGATCCTTTCAGGATTATTAGAGTTTAAAACCTGGTTCACCTTGAGCTTCCAATGCTACTTTCCTGAATTATTACTCATTACATAGATATCAATTCTTGATGTTAGTAAGCAAACAATTCTCGGTTATTTTCTTAAAAGAGTGATGATGATATATGATTTATCTTCAATAATAACTCTCAGATTTAGAGTTTGTATTAAGTCTAAGTGCTCTAATTTCGGGCCACTTCTCTTTTGGGCCGCTTTTCCCTATCAAGAATAATGAAAATCTATATTTATAATTTTCTTATCTAAAAATATGATTTCTTAAAATTTAAATTATGAATTAAATATTTATATATTAATAAAATTTGTAAATTTTAGATTTTTTATAATTTTAATAATTGAGAAATGAATAATTAAACTCTTAGATTTCATTTTATATATAAATTATATAAATTTAGAAATCTTTAAAATCTTAATTAGTTTTCAAATAAAGATTGTTAAAAATAAATTGTAAATTCTTCTGAAATGTCTGAATTGTAATTAATCAAATAAATCAATTTATAGAAATTCTTTTGATTAAAATATTATAATTTTTAATCTTTATAAAATTTAAGAATATTAATAAAAGTATTTTGATTTCATTTTAATAATTTTCAAATTTATATATAAATCTAATATAAATTAAAAATTGAAATTTTAACTTTCAAGATCTTGATTTATAAAATTATAAAAAATCTGAAATTTTCAGAATTTATTATTATATAAATAATAAATCTTTAATTAAAATTTCATTAAATTATATTTATGAATAAAAAATTATAAAGATTAATTTTCATTTTTTTTAATATAAAAAAAAAGCCGGAATTAAAAATGACGGGAAAGTAAAGTATTAGACTTAAACAAGAATCTCTTTTCATTTTATATATATTTATATCAGTATTCAAAATAATCTCAGAATGCTATATTTAATATACTATTAATGTAAAATAAACCTCTACAAATATTATTTATTTCATTATTAAAGTTATGTACAAGATCATTTCCAGATTATCATTCTGAATTTACTCAATTTTTAAATAGATTAAAGATACATTGAACAATATAAGACAACTTCAATAAGAGTCTTCATCGCCCATATCAAAAGCCATTCACACAGCTCCTCCAATCTCATCCGAACTATCCGGAACCCTCGAAACCAGACTCGAGCTTCAATATTCACTTAGATGTCGAATCTTTATGTGGCGTCCAGTAAGAAGCCCGAGGAGTCTCCATTAACGAGTAAGGTTGTCAGTTATACTGCAAATAGTGAAGATATACACTCCTTCCTGAGCCTGACTTTCAGTATCAATTCCTCCCAATAATAACCTACGCAATGGTTTACATTAGAGAACTCTTGTACCATCAACAACCAACTTTCTTTCAAGGAAGTCTTTGTACTCCTAGTTTACAATCAAATTTTCACTGAACACTTGTACTTTGTATTGATATTTTAGACTGTTTAATAATGCCTTCAGACAAAGATAGCAAAGGTCGTGAGGTAGCATCTTCTTTTCACCCAACATTTCCCCTCGACCGAGCCTTGGTTCTCAGGTCAAGCGGCGCTCTCGGTCTTGATAGCTCTCCTATACCTCCTCCTTCCAATTCCGCTCTTTCTTCTCCTCAACTACAGAGACGCGGAAAAGCTTCATCTGCTATACCCCCTTTCATGGTGAATGGTGCAACGCTCATAGCTCACAGCCGGAGATTAGCGCAATCGAATTTGAACATAAATGCAGTCAATGGGACAGCACCGGAGGGATATCAATCTTTTCATCGGCCGGTCCATCAATCTTTCAAACAATCTTCTCATTATCCGGACCATGCGCAATTCGATGGTCCCGTTGATAGCTACGACGAGCTAGGCTTAAAATTTGAACGCAGTTCGATGCATTACGACTTCCAGCCTACTCCAAACCCGACTAGTGCCATTGTAATGGATAAGGGGCTGGGTTTTAATCTTCGACGTGACTCGAATGTTTTTAACTGCTTGATTACTTCAAACTCCCCTCCCATTATCACCCCAAATCCGCAACAGGATAATGGAGATCGAACAGCCTCTCTGCTTCGCGGCGGACGTCGCGCTCGCCGAGAGTCCATGGCTTCTAGGAACGAAATAACCCTAACTCCAGTTCGTAAGCATCTTCGACGTCTAGCTGAGAAATTTGCCCCTGCTACAACCTCTACTGCCCATGCTGCTGCTCACGATAATAGTGTTAAATGTGAAAATGGGAGAAAGAGGAAGTCCCTAAAGAGAAAGATGGTTTTGGATGATCATGTTAAGGAGTGGGCAACAGTTCTTGATTCCGCCGAGGTGACGGTTGAATACAAAGATATGTATGAAAAACTCGTATATCAAAAGAAGTATGGCAGAGATACAGCCGTTGAAGGAATTGATGATACGGAGACCAACGGAAATAGAGATGCGACAGTTGGTGGAACTAATGATACCAGTGACACGGATGATGATGACCAGCAGATTCCTCCTGCACCATCTGCGGATCCTGGGTTCAAAGTCAGTCAAATTTGGAAAAAGCGTGGCTCTGGAGGTTTAGCAAAAGCCAGATGGGCAACTGCTCGGTATCGTGCTAAGAAAAAAATCAAGAAAACGGATGCTTGGCTCGCAGCAACACCAGAAGAGAGAGAGGGAATCGAGCGAATGGCCGCAGATGCTATCGTATATATGTAAGTTTTTCATCCAAAACTTGATCTAAATATCAATACTAACTATGATACAGTGCGGATACTGAACCTGTCGAACTTGTACCAACCAGATCGCATGAACACTGGCTTCGTTCCGAATGGCATGCCCTTCTAAGGATCATTGACGAGAACAACAGATCTTCGTCTGCTCCCTCCAACAGAGTCAAAACTGTCACCGATACATACAACAATCGAATGAAAGATGTACAACAAAGAGCTGGTGAATTGTGCATTGCAATTAGCAATGGACAATCGCGCAGAGACTCCCAATTGGTGAATGATCGCATCGCTCCTTTCAGAACTCAGGCTTCTATCCTGAGCAATCTTAACAAGTGGATCGATCAGGGTAATATCTGCGCCTGTCGGGAGCATCAAAGATATCTCAGTGGTGACTTTGATAATAGTGGTGGTTTTCCACATGGACACGGAGTCGCGGATTGTCTTGCCAGTGACCTGTGCCGTGATGATGCATGCAATTGTGGGGATCATGTTCGGGACTACAATGGGAACTTACTGCAAGGACACAGTTCCAGAAGTTGTCGTACTATCCTCTAATATGGTCTTTTCGGTCACTTCAGAGAGCCCTTTACCTTACTCATGCGTTACACATTTGGCGATTTGAGGTTTAAGTATTAGTTTGGTGGTGGGCAATTGTTATTGCACAAGAACCGAGCGGTGGGCTTTTGGCTTTGTCTGATGGTTCAAGACCGCCAAGGGGAACAGCTGGTATAGAGATATTCTTCATACATTATCACCATTATCCGTACCTGGGAGCATCTAAAAGTGTCATTTTAAGAGGCCTCGTCTTAGAGCTGTAGGGTGTACCGACACATCTCATTGGGTAAATCTGCCTATGAGATTTTGCCGTTGGGAGGGAGTTAGCGGATTTCTTTTTGCAGGAATGGCGTATTCTATAGTTTCCACTAATAATTCTTAGTACAATACTAAATACTCATGATTCTTTGGTGAAATGACCCGCTCATATGCTTTCTTGCCATTGTAGCATACCCGTCATCATGATTCGTTGCTCGGTTTTTGAGGGCTCTTGCGTATTGAAGTATATTTACCCTTAGGTCGCAACAAACACGAAGTTGGTGAAGCTTTCTGTGGAACTGACGTTGGAAATTAGCACCATCACGCTAGTCAACAAGCTCTGACAAATTTATGGAAGCTGAGGTCCGGGGTCTGCATGCTTAAGCTTTAACCCACGGAATATGTAACCAAAGATCTAGACATAGTTGACGGAGTCAAAGGTAACAGATATCTCTTTCTTTCTCACCAAGAAATGCTCTCAGCTCTAGGAGAGAGCAAGTTTCTCTTTACAAAGCTTTGTGCAAAACTGGGAACATGCTACATATATTCAGAAGAGCTGGATGCATTGTCAAAAGTAATTCACTGCCCGTGAAGCATTATGCCAACTGGTAGTTCCGACATCACACTCTCGGCTATAGAAAGAATGGAGAGTGAGTGCAACATGTAATGCTTCTGGCGTAACATATGGAATGATCGGAGGGAGATGACAAGCAAACTTTACCGCCTAGCCTGGACACATTATCCGACGGGATATTTGCAGGAGTTCTTTAGGTACCTCAAAGCCAGGGAGTAAACCATGCCATACTAAAATTCAGATTCGGTTTGAATTTATATAGTACCAGCCGGCTAAGACTTATCACTCGATCTTGGCATTGAACAAGAGTAGTACCTTGTGCTTTCACATTTCCAACCCCAGATGGCATTTCTTTCACTTTAGTACTCCCCTATCTATATTTACAAACTTTATCTCGAAAGCACTATACAAAGTTCGCCCCGCACAACTTAGAACTCGAGTTTTGCAGCAAGGCCACCCATTTATTTGACACGAGGAATCTCGTGTCCGCTTGTGCTTCTTCAGTCACTTGATTTTGAAGTTAGAAATCTAATTATGGACCCTACAGAACCCTATGGGAGTACTACCTGTGTTGTATGAATGTTAATGTTTCTATCAAAAGTTAAAATGAAGTTGTTGCAGTTTTAACTTCAATAATTACATATCAAATATGCGTTGGAGCTGGAACAAGGGGCTCATGGTCAAGATGTTGGGTATTCTGTGGGCGAACTTTCCATTGATTCTGTCCACCTTTACACTGCTCTATTATAGGAGATAGACGAGCCAAGTATTCCAACTTCCACACATTTTTACTAATCGCTGCCTTCGGATTCTACGGAAATATACAACAAAGAAAAGTTCTTTCATCCACCGAATTCGTCGCCTAAACACTTCAGGCCTACATCGTCGACTTTGTGAAAGCATGAGATCCAAATAGTGGCTTAATAGGGCCAGATTTCCCAGTATATAAAGATGGAATTGTAGTTCTTGGACAAAAACAAAACAGTAGTATAATTGTCCCGGAAGGAGAAGTAAAGGTAGGTGAAAAGGATAGGTCGGTAGACGATGGTACGAGGAAGAGATGTAAGTGGTGGGTGAAAACGAGATGTTGGGATGGGTATAGAGGAATGAGCAGGCTGGTGTTGAGTGAATAGAGAAAGTAGATGCCAGGAGAACATTTGGAGGAAGAATGAGGCTGAAAGAAAAATCAAGAATAAGGAGCAACTTTGCCGAAACTTGACCTAAGCGGTAGCTCCAAACCAAAATTAATGGTAAGAATGATGAGAAGAATGCAGACTGGCATGTCAAATAGAAAACTGAATGGATGGCTAAGGACGAGAAGGTACTTGAACCTTCATTGGGGAAGCAGTTGATGATGAGAGTGTCAAGGAAGAAAAGAAGGACAAGATTGAAGCAGAGGAAGGTTTCAAATAGGGAGTAAGTCTATGGTACACGCGTGCGTGCTATTAGTTGATAAGAAAGTCTTCCTTATTTCAGGGTCACTCAATCATCATTATCATACTTCGTGATGAATATGATACAAAACTTTCAAGATGCTTTTCGATGTCATCCGCCGCTTACTTCATAAATCCATCAAAGTGATCAAGTCATCCATGTGGATGTGTAGTTTTCCAAACATTGAACTATCCGATACCCTAAGCCACAAATCGCAGATGTGATTCTCCACCCACAACCCCATAATTCCAAATCATCAAACAAACCCAACCCATCTATAACTCCACCCACAAACCGCCATTCCCCACATCCTTAACCCACAACCAAGAAAACGATTGCGTCGACCGCAGTCCCATATGCCGCATCCGCTACCCTGCATCAACCTAAGTCTCCTGCTGACCGAGCTGCCATGCATATGCACACACACCCAACCAGGCTCTAAGCAACAAACGTTTAATACTCAGGCTAATCATCTATCTGCAATTTGTAAGATGCTACGCCTTGCACAGGTAGTATTCGAAGAACAGGCAAACGAGCAGTAAGATACCGATAGATGTTCCCATCGCAAGACATTTCTCGTATATCATCGCCACCATCCAAAAACACCACACCATCTCCAAAATCCAACCTTCCAAACAATCCAACCATCTGACTCCTCTCACCACCTTCACCCATCCAACCAACCCAACACAAAAGCACCTCACCCCGACCCAACAAAGATCGCCACTCACCCACCACTTACACATACTTCACCTTCCAGTTCCAACCGCGTACCCACTTACCCCTCCTTTACCAACCGATTGCACTCGCAACACTGGCAACACTAACAACACTAACGACCCTCCTATCTCCACTCTCCCGCATACTTCGGCAGACTTCGATGCATAACTTTTGCATGCATCCACATAGCGTAAGCCTCCGCGAGAAATTTATCCGTAACACGTGTAGTGTAGACCTATGCTATATCCTCTCAAAGTACAAAGAGTAATGCAGATCTAACCATCAAAAGCCCTACTCTTACATTCTTACGCCGCGGACCGTTGACGTACCGAACGAAGTGGGGAATTGGATTGAATTGGATCGTGAAGATCGATAAAATATCCCCTAAAATGCTAAAATGGGCTCCAAAAGTGATCCGTGCAATGTTCTTGGAACAAAAAGATAAAAGCCTGATTGATTGAAAGTTACCATCGGAATATTATTTTGAAAGATTTCTTTTTTGAAGTATAATTTTGATATATTTTTATATAAAAAGATTTTTAATAATATTGAAAAATAATATATATATATATTTATTATTATATTTCAAATCTGAGTATTAAAATAAAATATATTAAATTTTCAACTATAAAAAAATTCATTAAAATTCATTCTGGACAATTTTAAAAAATAATGTGATTGATTAATAAGATTTTAATTAAATAACAAAATTATTTTATATTGATATTTTAAAGAATTTAATTCCCTTATTCCGAAAATTATATATTCATTATACTTATAATCATTACTGAATATTATAACCTTTATCATTCATCATTTATTAATAATTTATTATTTTAATCTTATCATCCCCTCATTTTTATATTCTTAAAATTCCTTCTTTAATTTAAATCTCCGCTCAAAATCTCAGCCTCAAAAATCAAGATCAAAATCAAATCCAATTCAAAAATAGACACAATAAAAAACAAAAACCCCACCTCTCTAAAACAACTTAACTCCCCCCTCCTTCCCTCCCTCCAAAGGAAAAAAAAACCACACACACACACACAAACCAAACCTAAAAACCCTCATCCCCCAAATTCACCTATACTTACTTCGCCACCCTCCCAACCACCCACCCACCTACCCACCTGTTCGCACATATCACAAATCCAGCCCCAATACTATTCATATGTATCTACACCAACTAAAAATAGAAACAAACCCCCATCCCATCCCATCCCATCCCTTCTTTATCCTCCCATCTCTCCACCCCTCCCATCTCAAAATCTCCAAATCTCCAAACGAAGCATCAAATAAATAAATATATATAAATGAAAACAAAAGATTGAGATATATATATATATAAACTAAATCAGGAATATATATAAAAAAATTAAATATAAAACCTTTATAAGTCTATTTATTTTATTTTATAAAGATTGATAATAACAAAAATATTATCAAACAAATTAAAAAATAAATTATATTTTTTTCATTTTTAAAAACTTTATATAATTAATTAATCGGAAATTTTTCTTCAGTTTTAAAAACTTTATTTAATAAAAATTAATTAATCGGAAATTTATATAATAGTAATAATAAAAATAATTTAAAAAATATAAAGTTATTATAAAATTATTATAAAATTATTATAAAATTATTATAAACTTAAATTTTTTTAACCAAAAAATGATTTAAAATATTTAAAAATATCAATATTATAATTTCATTTCAATTTATCCAAAGAAAAATAACCTATCATGAAACAATTTCCCAAAAGCCAAAAACAAAATATAAATAAAATATTAAAAATTCCATCAAAACCATCAAAACCATTAAAAATCATACAATTCAAAATATCAAAATATCATAAATTTAATTAATAAATATTTATATAAATTATCTACAAAGAGTTATAAAATCTATTAAAAAATAATAATATAATATTATATAATATTATTTATATATTTTTTTAATCTATATACTCGAGTATTTATTCACAAGTTTATCTATCCATCTATCTATCTATCCATCCATCTATCTTTCCTGCATCCATGAGAGATAAAATAAGAAAGCAAGATATACATACATGCATACAACCGATAGATATTTGAATGAATATATTTTTATGCTATGCAGGGACCCATATTACATTGTATTACATTACATTACATTATATTACATTAATATGCACCGATTCTTCATCCGAGAAATCTTCTAGTACTCCGTACATAGAAGAATCATCACCCACTCACGAGTTCAGATAAATTCCAGGAAAGAGTCAGGTCAGGTCAGGTCAGGTCAGATTAATTCAGCTATCAAGATTTTTATTTTATTTTTAATCCACCATCGGCGAATCATACCTATTGAACAAGCTATCAAAACTACATACATACATACATACATGCAAATATAGACAAGCAAAGTAATCAGTCCAATGGATCCTGTTCAGTCAAAACATTCTTTATTGGTCTCCATATCCATCGAAAACCCACAGGCCGCAGGCGCAGCGGGAATGTTAGATTTGAATCGCAAGGAAGTAAACAAACATGCACGCATACGGGGTTCAAAACAGAGCACTGTCAGCCAATCCCATCCTATAATCTCGTATGACATCATACCATCCTCCAAATGCTTTATCCACCCCATAATCCGAGTATTATCCATGCCGTCCAATTGCATTGATGGATACACAACAACTCTAAGACAGGAAATAAAAATAAAAATGCAAGAAAGACAAGAAAGCGATTGAATAGTAGCATTGGGGTATAGAGGTATCAAAAGTAAAAATCTCATAGTCATAGTCAAGCTTGCCCCCAACCAAGAAATCCCGAGTAGAGAACCGCCTGTCCCGACGCTAGAAATAATAACCGAAGCCACCCCCAATAGCGCTAAATCATGATAAACAACCCAAAGTAGTTCAAAATGCTGGCCTGCCAGTCAGGCGAAACAAGCAAACAAACAAAAGAAAATTGCTATGGATACCGATCAAGGGCTTCTTCCAACTCGATGGTGACAATCGTCTTAATGATAATCCATACGTTCCGAGCAGTACATTGCTGCACATGGTGAGAAGCAGTCAAAGATACAGTATGCCACGACAAAAATGCTGTGGACACAAGAATAGGTCCTAAATCCCAGATGACGAGACAAGATGCATATGTCACAGCGTATAACTGTGTAGACACATGAATGAAGCCTGAGAGAGAAAACAAAAATAGCCAAGAGAACAATGA
The DNA here is from genome assembly GCA_025389085.1 of Sclerotinia subarctica. Lineage (NCBI taxonomy): Eukaryota > Fungi > Ascomycota > Leotiomycetes > Helotiales > Sclerotiniaceae > Sclerotinia > Sclerotinia subarctica. Next base: position 392,978 of record QRFI01000013.1, read on the forward strand.
TGTCAAAGTACCCGAACACCAACGCTATCAAATCACAATGTCCCTGTCCCAGTAGATGTAAAAAGAAAAGGGGGAATCGTGAAGATAAAATGTATATCCGTCTTTGTTTCATAATTTCGTAACATTCTTAAACAGAATGCGAATCGGGTATTTTAAAAGAAATTGAGTCGAGGTGTAATATATACACAAAAACCATGATCCAGCGAAATCAATTCTTCAAAAGGGTTTTTGCACAGGAATTTGATCGCCTGTTGCGACAGCGACTAAAGTATCTAGAGCAGTGCGGTAAGGCTGCTCAGGTGACTTGGGAATTTGCTGATACATAGTTTGAGTTGATGAAGAAGGCCTATACGTGTAAGAAGGTTCGCTTCCATTTGATTGTGTGGGGTAGTGATGGATGATGGGTTGCTGAGGACGAATAGGCCGAGAAGCTTCCTCAGAGTAACCGTTTGATCGTAAAACGGTAGGATTGTGATCCATTGTGTTTGCGCTCTGCGGACTTACAGGCGCTGCACCTTCGGAACTGCTTGATCCTTCCGGGGAAGTTCCTTGAAATCTGTTATCATGCGTCTGATGATATACTCCTGGTCCGTGGTACCATCCATCCCGCCTGTCTGACCTGGGCATAGTGACCGGTGCACTAGCCGTATGCTGGTGGTAAGACGAAGAGGGCCCAGGTCGAGGACCAAGTACTGAATGCTCAAACATTACTCTTGGTTGGTTTACTAGTGATAGCTCATAACCAGAATGAATATTACCACATTCTTCAAACATTCTTCTTGTTCGATCTGCTGGTGATTCCTCTGCAGTGGCATGAACAGCACGAGCTGTGTCGGAAGCCCAGGTTGCTGCGTCTCCTTGTGGTGCACCGTGAAGGTCTAATTGGGTGAATTGTCGATCAAGATGAGAGCTAAGAGGTCGGTCCCTAACTGGCGCAGGCCTGGATTGGGAATAAAAGTTTGACTCCACCATGGAATGCCTTGGGTGGCGACGTGAGTTCAACTCGGCCATGCTAGGGCTTGGCTGATGGTAGGAATTTGGTCTATCCGTCATCATTTGACTTGTAGCACGATGAGGCGACGAAAACTCCGTTCTGAACAAACTTGATATACCTGGGAGTTTTGTCTGTTCCGCTGAAGGAGCATTGCTGCGAAGAATCGTGGGTGGTTCAGGAATAGGGCCGTTTGCGTAGTGATTTGGAGTCATGACATTCTGCAGCCTGCTAGTGTATGCTAGCGTAGCTGCATCAGTTCCTTGGTGCCACGTCCTCCTTCTATTGTCCATATCTGGATAACTGGTAGCCATAGATGGCCCCCCCAGTTGTCCCATACCCGCTGTCGAGGTTGTAGGACTTGAAATCATACCCGGGGAATAGGGTGTCGGTGCAGTGAAAGTTGGTGGAGTACCGAAAGAATGAGGAGCAAGGCTTGGCGAGGAGAATGGGTGTGCGGCGGAAGGTGTAGACAATCTACGACCAGGAGTACGATGTCCATCGTAAATGCTAGCAGTTCGTGAATAGGTGCCAATCAGAGGTGATTGCACATTCGATGCCCATCGCGGACTATTCTGGCCAGTGGAAAAGGTAGCGGAGGTAGGTGTACTGTATTCTCCAGGTGAACTTGGACGCCATGCTGAAGGGCTATCGGGCCCATAGCTAGCCATCTGTAGAGGGGGTGGACGTGGCCTGAAACTGTTTGGTTGACTGTAGCTAGATGCACTAGAGTTTATGCTCGAGGTGGAGTAGGAGTTCCGATGATGACCACGATGTGCCGGTGCCTGTCCGCTTGCTGTAGCCGCTCTGGGTCTGTTCCCAGCAGGCCTGACTCTGTCATTACGAGCCTGTCTAGGATATCTTGTGCCAGTGGCAGCCAAAGAGTCTTGGGGAATTGGCTCATTTTGGTGTACCGTCTGAGCATGTTGCCGTAAATTGTCCAATCGAGAAAATCTGCGCTTACAATGGCACTCAAAGGGACGTTCCCCGGTGTGTTTTCTAGATGAGGATAACAATTAGCGGACGGAAAGATTGTAGAGTAGCTTGAGATGTAGTGAATTACCTGATGTGTCGTGCCAAATGCTCACTTCTTGTAAAGCTGAGATTACATGGTGGGAAATCCACGCAGAAGAATCTTTGGGTTTTCTTTTTTTTATTAGGTCTTGAACCATCACCATTGGAACTTGCAATGTCCGAATCATCCATGTCAACATCTTCGGAACCACCAGAATTATTTGACATTACTGAATTGTTTCGGTTAAGGGTGGGTGTCATGTCTCTTACGGCCTCGGAAACGGATGCAGAGGTATCGAAAGGACGGGGGAGAGGTCTTTGATTTGCAAGTGCGCTTGAGGCTGCTCCAAATGCTGTTGTCGTAGGAGTCGTTGCATCTTCCGTTCCATGCATCGGCCGAGGCTGGGTATTCGGTGCGGTACTGGGTCGAGGGGTCGTAGAAGTTGTCTCTTGGGGATTGTGCTGGCTGGATGGTGCTTCAACTTCGGAATCATTGACATTAATTGCACGATTGGAATTTATAGGAAGGAAGGAGGTGTTAGATCTGGGGCCAGATGCTGCCTCTTGAGATGATGGAGTGTCGGTAGACATTGTGACTGGCGGCAGTGATATGATCCCTGCGGACTGGACGAGAAGGGGGTAGCGGCGGTAGAAGGTCGTGAAAGGGGTGAGAAGGATAAGATGATAAAGATGGTTATCTCTGTCACCGCATCAAGGCAAATGAGATTGTTTTATGGAACTCGTAAGCAGGGCAAGGTACTCGAGTAGAGGCTTGGGTTCCAAAAGAATCCAGCTCCGATGAATCTTTTTCAGCCCTGGATGGAAATGAAGAAGAAAAAGACACAGCCTGACCTGAGGCAGAGTCGGAAACAGATATCGCGATGATGATAGATCAAGAAGCGAGGAAAGATTTTATTGGAAAGATCCTTAATATTTGGTTGTAGGTTATCCGGACGACGGCGATAATTGTGCTGTCGATAAGAGGATGGCGGGGGGACAAGGAAATAGTGGTTACGATATGATATGCGACCGGGAGAATTGTTGCCTTTTGCCTCGTTTCGTTTCGGAGATGAAATGATTGCGAAAGATCTGCAAGGGTTTTTGTTTCTAAGCTTTAGACGAGTTCTTAAGATCTGCAATACGATTTCAACGTCGAAAATCGAAAGATTATTGGACGAGATGGATTGAGATGAACCCTTAAGAATCAAGAGGGGAGATGGATAATGTAGGTAGGGAGGTAGTAGTTATGAATGGGTTTATGGTTGTCTTTTAAATGTTAATCGATAGATGTTGTGGAAGCTTGACTTTCTGTAGTTTTCAAGCAGAAAGCAAAATGAAGGGGTAAGAAAGGTTAAGAGTAAGTAAGAGGTAAGTAAGAAGTAAGAAGTAAGAAAGAGTACTCTGGAAGAGACAGGTACGTAGGGAAAAAGGTCTTCACAATTTGTGAGCAAGGAAAGATTCGGATCGGGGACAGAACACCTGAACAGAAACAACCTTGAAGTTTTAATGCGTCAGAGACCAGGAGTTCATATAAAATGGCTTAAGTTGCAAGATTTTTTCGATTGAGGGTGGAGGAAATTGTGGAGGAAGGGTGAGGAAAGGTGGAGGAAAAGGATTGATGAAGGGGTACAAAGGCTCTTCATATATATCCAGCTCTTTAGTTTCTTGTAGATGATGATGAAATAAGATCGGCCGCTTGTCAGAAATTACGGGTGGTGAAAGGGACTAATAATTAATAATTCATACTTTTATCTAATGGGAGAGGGGTATGATCATTCCAAGGACTCCAAAGACTCTAAAAAGAGTTTAAAAGGGTTTAAGAGACTATAATTTTAGAACTATTGGTAGTTATCGATGGATTCAAGAACCTTATCCTTACGGGTAGCGTTACGATAAGCGAAAGTCAAAGCCGCCTAAGCACGCAAAGGTTGCGAAAGGTACGAAGGTTAATGAAGGACAATAATAGGAAGAAAGAAAAAGATTGGGTGTAAGAGTTGGGTGGAAAGGTCGGTGGAGTCATGTCTGTTACGAAAGACTGGGACGGAATACTAGGTATGTCTGGTTTACCAAAACATTTCTCATGGTTAAGGTTATCCATTCTTCGCTTCTCTTCTTGACCTGGCCGCGGACTATTTTCTACGATGATCAAATACTATATTAGTTAGAGTCTGCTCACAGCTGAGCGATTACTTGGCTCACTCAAAGACCGTTGCACGGCGAGTGAAAGGGGAAGTGAATAACATCATCAGCACAAAGTACGCAGTAAGGTTACAAAGTGCCTGATCATTCATGATCACTGATTGATAATTATGACAGCGGGAAACGGGGAAGCTAAATTATAACCAATCTTGAAACTTTCACTAGAGACACCGAAAAGTGTCCAGGATGCTGACTTTATGTTCCTGTCCCTTACCTGAACTGCTCCGACTTGCAGCATGTGCGCTTGATAGTGTCCTTGATAGTGTCCTTGATAAGTGTCCTATGATATCTCAGCGAGCACTGCAAGTCATCGTCCTATATTTTCCAACAGTGGATCAATGCCAAATAGTAACAAAGCTCGGAAGAGATACTAGTAAGAATTCTATTTGTTTGCCATGGGTGGATCATACGTAACAGATTCTTCATTGCATCTGCAATATTACAGTATTTTTGATGATGTGTGCTGAAAACGCATTAAGAGCCGCCTCGTGAACATGAATGATATTTTTTCTTTCTTTCTTTCGTTCGTTCGTTCGGTATCGTATCGGATCTTTTTCTTTTCGCCTTCTATACGGTAAGAAAATGTTCCTTTTCTTCATTCGACCCTGTGTCCCTGTGTCCATCCATGTGTGCTTGTGTCCCTCCCTTGTACCTTGAATCTCACATGGGCTTTGAGTCTTGAGTCTTGAGTCTTGACTTTTCACTCCGATGCGCCCTGTGCGCTTTTACTTACGACTGCGCTAACATGCCGCCGCTATTCTGCGATAAGCAATAAGCAATCGAGGGGCCGGAGAGGGGAAAGGGTAATTTATTTTACCATCTTCTCACCGCCAAAAGAATTAAAAAAAAATCCATGAGGGAACTATATACGGAGTAGCTTAACTTCCCTTCCTCCTTCAAGAACTACATAGAGGGTTGAGATTGATTAATGAATATACCAACATCGACAGATGGACGGATGCAAAGTTAACTGTTGATTTATCAATTTGCTACGAAAGGCATTCAGTTTATTGCAAAGCTCAACTACATCTCAATTAACTTCAAACCAAGATCCTCCGAGACCATATGGATGATGATTATATCTGCCCGGAGAAGAGTAAGCTTACTTGTATTATCCAACCATTGTGGATGATGGCGTATGATCACATACAGTACATAGCATACTACACATCTTAGCACTTATTACAGACTTACTCCGTACAATCATCCAACATTTATCCACCAAGCTGCCCAGTCTCCAGCAGCAAAGCAAATCTATTTCAAAGGCTATGGACTGGTTAATGCAGGTCCTGTGCAAATCTAATCATCCAGCCGGACCATGCCTAGACAACAGGATCCAGGTTCCAATCTGCCTATCACCTAGGAGCCACAAAAAAAGAGACTACCTTTGCATCTGCAAAATGCAAGGCACGAAAAGTCATCACAGAATAAGTCCAAAATAAGTGGCAGTATATTAATGGTGTAGTGTTCTGGTGCATGATGAAGGACAACTAGTATGTGGATATATGGATTTTTTTGGATTTTTTGGATAGAAAAGCCCATCAACTGACCAGAATCCCACTACAGTGGGTTACACAGCATCAGATACTTATTCAGCCACATATAGGCCCCTGGGCTGCTTGGATTGGAAATGTTCATTGCCGAGGCAGTGGTGCCGTCTTTGTTCCTGGTACCTGGAAAGTATATTTCTTTGATTTCGCTCTTTGAACCTATCGTCCATGATTGCATCAAACTTTCTCCTCAACGATATGTATCATATGTTCCACATCAAAATGCATCCCAGTGCATCAGCAGAAGGAAAACTTCCGATGATTTTACGTCACGGGACTGACTCGACCAATAAAATTGTCAGCAATGACATAGAGACCCAGAGACTAGTTTCCGTTGTGTTGTGCGCTGGCAAAGCTTGTTGTTGCGCCAGAGCTACGTTCACAGTGGTTCCATACTAGGCACTCATTAAAGTCTTAAACATGGAGGGAGCTTTGCTTTGAATGTCTGCGCAATGACCGTTTTATGGTAATGGTGGTTCGATTTTGCTGAATTCCATCTAGCACGAACTATGACGACTACCAACTCATTGAAGATTTTCAAGAATGGGATGAATCACTCGAATAAGTTCGATATCCTCGATTATAATGTTTCGATATCAGGTTCGGTATTGTGCAAGGGGTAGCATGGAAAACAGTTGTGCAATCGAGAGGTGCTAATTTCAAGCTTTGAACTATAAAAACGGTTATGAGTTCCTGATAGTTCCAGACCATATCTTCTGATGTACTGCAGCTATGATACTTACTCACATACTCTCTACTATTTTTCACTCCATACATTTTAGGGCACATTTAGATCGATTTTTTTTTTCATCTTTGACCACATTCGTATCAATGTATTAGGCCTAGTAATATAATAAAATCGAACATGATATTCCAACGAATGTATATTTACTCAAATATCTATATTTATTGAATATAATATTAAGCCCGATAAAAAAATATTAAATCTAATATATACTTAAGTAAATATTTAAACTTTTTTCTACATAATAATCAATAGTAGCTTTTTGTTATTAAAAAAAGTATTTAAAGATATTTGAAAAAAATCAACATCTTAGATCCCCTTGTAACTTTTTTTAATATTCCTCAAATATATTAGACTCAATATTTTATTGAGCCCAGTATTTCTAATATTATTGAAAATCGATCTGAACGGACCCTTAGTGCAGCAGCAGAAATCAGCCGATATGCCGATTCACCTTTTGCTTTGAGCTAAGTTATCCCTGATGGTTACCGGTTGTTAGTTGCTTGCTGTCTGTGGGTTAGACCATGATGATCTCGCCCGAGGTTTAGAGTTTCCCATTCTCCATTTCCACCACGACATTTGACGAAGGGAAAAGGGTTCAAACTTTTCCTGACTCGAAATCTATCCAGATGGAGAAAATCTGTTCGCTGAGAAGCAGTAGTATAACAGCAGATGGATTGCTAGCTATTTAGTAGTAGCGCATATCCCTCCACGGTGTGCTAAAATACGCCGCCAAGCAGGCATTCTTCATGCCATTATTTCCCATCTCATCATTCCTCGAACCGGGATGACGATCATCTCCTAAAATATGTACCCCGTAGCGTCAAAGAAAAAGAACGTTTGATGCTCATCATGTCCCTGACATCCGAGTCGCAAGGCCATCGATGATCTACATGCGGGAAGCGTTGATTATCACATACCACTTTAATTTGTTCCCGGCTGTAACGGTATCTCTTTGATTTGCTGTGGACTTCACCTCATGATACCGAGACTTCGAGACGTTTTCTCGAATCTCGTTCTACGGTTCTTTTGCACATGCGCCATATTGAATCTGACCATCGGCCGTGTCTCGATCGTCAGAAACATCGCACTAATTATGTCTCTCCAGCGACAAACTTATCGGTGCGGTGATGACGTACCTATCTTGTCTCGACCAGATAAAGCATATGCCGGCTGTATGTAGGTACTATAATACAATATAGCATCTTCGTGGTTCAGGTTCAGGTTCAGGTTCATGTTCAGGTTCATGTTCAGGTTCAGGACGAAAACCTTGTTTGTGGTTAAAACTATTGGAACGAACTAACTAACTAGACAGTAAGCAGGAGCAAAGAGAATGAATGGCTAGTAAAGTAAATTACTCCAGGCATTAAAAACTAATCGCCCACACTATCTTTGAGACTTTGACAGTGATGATTCATTTCGCTAGCTGTGGTTCCGGTCATCTATCTTGTGATCTTGTAAGCTTGTTACGCTTGGTTGGTTGTATTATATTATATCTTTTTGCCGTGAACATTCTTTGGGTTTTGGTTTTGGTAAGTGATGGTTTGGTTTTGATGTCTTTTTTTGGAAAAAATTTTTTTTTTTTTTTTGAGGGTGTCTGTTGGTATTGTTGGGTTGGGTTGTGTAATTTTCTTTCTTTTTGGTTAGGAGGAGGTTTGAATGGTGAGGGAGGAGTTTTGATATTAGGTACCTAGGTAGGTAGGTAAGATCTTAGCTCGTGGATTGATGCTGGGTACTTAATTTTTTTTTTCTTTCCCGGAATCTTTGGTTGGAATTTTGAGATTTGAGGTTTGAGATTTGAGGTTTTATTAGGATTTGTATATTGTCTCAAGCTATCTAGATACTACTCGAGTAGAAAAGAAGGAAACGCGAATTCGAAGAAGGTTTTCTTTTTTTTTTTTGCGTTCTGAGATGATGGTGGGTGAGTTTTATCCGGGCTTTGTTGTTACAATTGGGATTGAGTATTTTTGGGCCATGTGAGCTTAATATACTATCAGTATATAAGTTTCTCTATTGCAGTTTTTTCTTATAGAGATCGGGAATTATTGAGGATGGCTGTGGGTATGTCTATCTTGGATTTTACATTGGGGACTTCCATTTCCATTCCCTTGGGCAATAGTAAGGTAATTGTATCAATGGCGACTATTATGATGAATTTCTGAGGGATCAATTGAAGTTGTTTATATCTTATCTGTATCTACACTCGGGCTAGTCTTTGAAGAGGGCCGGGCCTAAGCCTTTTTATTTTTATCATCAAAAAATCAATCTTTGAAAAATATATATAAATAATATATCTGAGTTTTATATTTATATTATTTATATTATTTATATTATTTATATTATAGTTCTATATATAAATCCTGAAGTTATTGAACCTCAGGCTTGAAGTTATTATCAAGTCGAGCATATATATAGACACGATCTTCCTACACCACATTTGATACTTGCATATATAGATTATATTTTTATGCAAGATCGACTCGCACTTTACCTTTTACTTCATCCTTATGTCTTCATCTGTCTTCTTACATCCTTCTATTCAAAATCCAATCACTGACAGTCATTTCCTTAAAAGAACACAACCGAACATACCATAATAAAACCTTGTCAGATTCCCATCGGATTTACAATTCACCATGCAGCGATCAATATGCAGAAATTCTTTTCCCTTCACTCCTACCAATCGGAACATTCGGATCAATCGATCTTCAAAACTTCCTCTGCCTCATTAGGTTTTCACCAATCTTTTTGGACCCTTACCGTGAAGTGAATTTTGATGATTGTTTACTTGTATTGACTTTACTTATTCCCTTGACTTTCTACCAATCGCAGTAACCTTATACTTGAATTTGTTTACATATTTACCCCCACAGGTCCTTTGCAGACTGAACCTTATATGTGAGGATGGCAATTGTATAAACATCACATTAATTCGCCTCCAGCTGCGATGCCAGCGGAGCCCAGCTCAGAAACACCTATTAGGGGGTCTGAAGTTCAACGAGTTCGAGAGGTCTATAGGTCAGTTGGATACATTCTGCTCATCGCTTCGTGTAATTATCCAACCTAATCTTGAACCTTCTAGATATCTCCCCGCGTTCGCCGCGCCCCTCATTCCCTTGCCCAGACAAGATGACAAAAATACAGAAAGTCCAAGGCTATCACCAAAGGCATACTCTTCCTCGGATCGGGCACTCAATGCCTTCGCACAACTTGGTGCTCTACGGTTAAAAGCAAGGAGGGTTATAATCTCATTGGTTGATCGTACGCATGAGTACATTCTAGCCGAGTCGACAAGAACGTTATCATCTCAGGATGACGATGTGCACGATGCTGGGGATTCCTTGTGGTTGGGCGTACGAACGATATCTCGCCAAGATTCATTATGTGCTGATGTTATAAATACGCCCCGATCAGAAAACAATCGCAACGATATTCGGCCCAAAGTCATACCAAAAGTTATAAACGATCTTGCTGATGACGAGACCCTCAAAGATGCTTTCAATCTTATTCAAGGTCCAAACGTTCGGTTTGTGGCTACTGTGCCAATACGTTCTCGAAGAGGATTCGACATTGGGGCATATAGTGTATTTGATGATGTTCCACGGAATGGGTTGGCGCCAGAAGAATTGGAATTTTTAACTGATATTACTGATACTGTGATGGACCACCTTGAGTATATTGCCGTAAAAAGAGGCCACCAGAGAGGGGAGAAGATGGTGAAGGGATTAGGACTATTTTTAGAAGGTCATTCTAGTATTAAATCTTGGTGGCTGCGTACTCGACATGATCGCCAGACATCTGTTCGAAAGAGCTACTCGGAACCCACAAGAAATGTCGGAGAAGCAGCCGCCTTTGCGAATACTAGCAAAGCAGATTCCGAAAATGCAAGTACTGAGGCCAATTTATCATTTGTTAAGCAATCGCAAGGACTGGACATATCAAACCCTCCAATTTCCTCCTCAATATCGTCTTCTGACAGTCTTCGCAATGATATATCCACTAGACAAAAGACAGAAAATTATCAACCGCCTGCTTTTTCTTCTACTCATGTCAGGAAAAATTCGCCCGCTGCTAAGGAGGAGGTCGACGAATCTATCGCTCTCAGTCCGGTTCCAGTTCGTGATTCTTTCCATAAATCTCCAGTCTCGATGGCAAGAGAATTTATCAAGCCTTCGCCGCTGGTGTTACACAATGAAAGGCAACCATCAGAGGGTGGAAAAGGCACGCCAGCCGATGACTTCAGTACTCGGGATGTTTCCGACAATGCCGAAACCTTGAGAAGAATGCTTTCTCGCGCTAGTAACCTGATGCGTGAGTCAACAGACGTAGAAGGAGTTTTATTTTTTGATGCTAGGGAAAGTACTTTCGGATCGCGTGGACGCTCATCATCGTTCATTAATCCGGGGAGGACTACCAGTAGTGAAGATGATCAGAGAACCTCTTCGCGTATCGATACTTCGGATAGTAACTCCGAACATAAGAGCTACGACAAGCAACCAGCCCAGAAAGGGGAAATTTTACAAACTCGGATGTGTGAGGTACTAGCATATTCTACGGCATCACAATGTACATTGCATGGCGACTCAAATTTGCCAGAGCACTTGACTGTAACAGAAAATTTTGTTCGCCGCCTATTGAAACGCCACCCTCATGGCAAAGTTTATGCCTTTGATGGAGAAGGCCAAATGTCATCAAGTGAAGATGGCCTTCACGACGCCGCCGCCACTGGAGAGATAGCAGTTACTGCCGATGCTGGTCGTAGCCCACTGCTTAGAAAAGCATCCTCCAGAGTTTCCGAGGGTCAAACTATGCTAAAGATATTTCCTGGTGCCAGATATGTAATGGTTCTACCATTATGGGATTCCCAGCGTGGGCGCTGGTTTGCTAGTGCTATGCTCTGGACTTCAGATCCAACCCGAGTTCTCAATCTGGATGATGATCTGAACTACGTGGCTGCTTTTGGAAATAGCATCATGGCTGAAGTATCCCGTCTTGATATGATCACATCTGACCAGACCAAGACTTCTTTGATATCATCCATTAGTCACGAATTGCGTAGTCCTCTTCATGGAATTGCTGGAAGTATCGAACTTTTACAGGACACCCAGATTACTAAATATCAAAAGGATGTGGTAGATACTATTGGCCATTGTTCTGCCACGCTACTTGATACGCTAAATAATGTACTAGACTATGCAAAAATTAACAATTTTACCGTAGCACAAAAGAGTGAACAAAAAGCTATACGCAGTTCTTCCAGAACACGAAAAGGTCTTTCTGCAGAAAAGTTCCGGAGTTATGGAACTATCAGCTTGACCTCAGATCTCGATATTGCCTCTATCACAGAGGATGTTATAAATGGTATTTATGCTGGGCATGTTTATGCTCTTCAATCAACTTCTACAGTCAGCACCGATATGGATAATCCAATTTCTCCCACCAGACCCGACATTCAAGGAATGGAAGAAGCACAGTCGCTGTCTGTCATCCTTGACGTTGACCATAGATCGAACTGGAATTTCCTGAATCAACCTGGAGCATGGAAGCGTATTCTGATGAATATACTTGGAAACGCATTGAAATTCACTACGTCTGGATTGGTCATGGTAAGCCTTAATTATGAAATGGCTACGTCACCAAAGTCGGGAAGAAATCTAGCTTTTGTCACCTTGACCGTTAGTGATACAGGAAGAGGTATCGCGGCAGATTTCCTAAAGCGTCAGATATACACTCCGTTTGCTCAGGAGGATAGTTTGACACCTGGTGCTGGCTTGGGCCTTAGTATTGTCCGTCAAATTGTAGGAGCGCTCGATGGGAAAATCGAAGTTTTTAGTATTCAAGGTAGCGGCACCGTTGTAAAAGTTGTTCTTAAACTCGAAAAGTCTCAACCACAAGCCGTAGAAGTATCTCGAATGCCAAGCAATATTGAGAAAGCTAGAACTTATACCGATGGTCTAGTTTTGGTACTGATAGGAATGGAAACTTCGACCCCTGAACCCGAGAAATCAGTAGATTCAAATTTGAACCATCGTAGGTCTGTAGGACCAGCGGTCTCGAGGATCTCCAGGAATTGGTTTGGAATGAAGATCAGTGAAGCTGTTGGATTTCATGCCGCAAAGGGAGATGTATTCATGGTAACTTCGGATAAATTCTACGAATTGGAGAAAAGTTGGAAAGATCTCTATTCGGACGCTACGGGTGATGCTCGGAATAAGCATATCATTGTTTTGACAGGATGTGCACAAGCCCGACAGAGAACGTTATTCGACAATTACCAGAACATACATTTCCTTAGCAATCCGTATGTACTTTTTCTCCCTTGCTACTTTCTTTATGCTTCTCCTAGACTGAGGTTCTTGGAACTAACAATATTCCAGAATTGGTCCCAAAAAGCTTGCAGAATGTTTTCTTGCTATATTCGAAAGGTCTAGTGGCCACGATGGTAGTCAGTTTCTTACGATGCCTCCAAATCCTCGGAGATCCAGTTCTCCTTCCTTGCCAAGAAGCAGCTCTCCACTAGCTCAAAATTTTCCACATTCTGATACACTTATGTCCGATAAACCGATTGCACTTCTTGTCGAGGACAATCCCATCAATATGAAAATCCTTATAGCGTGCATGAAGAAACTGAACATGCGATACTACTGTGCGGTAAATGGTCAGCAGGCAGTATCTCAGTATAAAACTGCGAAGAGGAAGCCGGACGTCATATTCATGGATATAAGTATGCCTGTGATGAATGGATTCGAGGCAAGTCAACGCATAAGAGGGCTTGAGAGAGAAGAAAATTTAAAGGCAACTGTCATTGTCGCAGTCACGGGATTGGCCAGTGATGAAAGTCAAAGAGAAGCGTATAGCAGTGGCATTAACCTCTTTATGAGTAAACCGGTGCCGTTGAAGGATTTGAGCAGGATTGTGGTGGATTTAGAAAGAGACAGGCGTGCTTCTGTGGCTTGATTGATTGATTGATTGAAGATGGTTTTGGGAAGTCTGAGGTCTGAGGAGAGGTAGGTGAATGAATGAATGAATGATTTTTTAGGATCAGCTGGCGTTGGGATGGAATGAGATGGAGTGGGATGGGATGGAGTGGAGTGGAGTGGAATGCACAGTATGAGTTTGTGATTCTTGTTGTAAAGTTATGATACCCGGTATACGAATTATGGGCTTGTGAATAGATTACTCTTTGACACACAGAATTAATATAATTAATATCATGAGTGTTGGGATGCTTGCTTGCTTATGTATTTATACGATTGTTTATTTATTTCCTTGTTTATTTATTAGATACAATTTAACTGACTTGTTTTGAAAATTCATTTAAAGAAGAAATTATATACATATAAATGAATAAACGGACAGATGAATAAATAAATAGATAAGATTTGAAAAATAATAATTAATATTTATTGAATATTAAACAAAAGTTAAATTCCACATAAACAAAACTAAGACCATCTACAAGGCAAGACTCAACTTATTATTTCGTCTGATCTAGATTTTTCATGAAATCTTTCAATTAATAATAGATACCACAAATCTAGACCCTACTCAACAATCAATTTCCATACGAACACTCAAATCATTGGATCTTAATAGATCCTGCAATTCAAGGCGCGCAGCCGCCCAATATCCACTATTCGGTAACCTTAACATAACCTAACACAGCATGAAAATTGAGCCTCAACATTAAATAATTCAATGCACTCATCTGCAAGTCATCCAAAGCATCAATATCTTTTTTCCCCCGACTGGTCCATATTATCCATCTCATGCACATGGAAAAATCAAGCTTTCATTCGCGCTTATCGTTTCATCCACTCATTTTTTTCATCTTCGCTAAACTGATCCCCTGAATTCATTGCTGTCCAATCAAATGATTCATAATGCGATACTTTCAGACGCATAATTTTACTAAGCGCCAACGTCATGTTTGAGTTTTAGGTTGTGTCGTTTGGATTTATTGGATGCGGAGTTCGAGGATATTTCTTGATGGGGTTTTTGCTGGGCCGGTCGGGACTTTGTAGAGTTTTCGGCTCACCTCTCAATGGCTTGAGATTTTGGGAAAGCGCCAAGTTACTCATGCATTGGTTTTGCTTGACGAGCCTTCGCGGGTCTGGTTTCTCGTGAGCTGGTGTATATAGATTGGGTTCCAGACTTTGTGGTATTATGATCTCAGTTCTTTCTCTTGCTGATTATTTGTTTCCTTATTTTCTCATTCTCGTTCTTTGGCTCCTCGTCTTGTCTATCGTTGATCTCATTTCATTCTTTTAACCTTTCATTTGCGATCTTATTCACAACTCTAACACACTCTTTGCTTGTTTCTGGATTGTTAATCACTATTATTTTCATACCTACTGAATATCCGCTTTTTCATATTTATTTCTGTGGGCGTATATACGTTCATAGCTTTCTTTCGGATCTCAAAAATCGCGTTTCACGAAATATTTCCTAAGTTCAAATACCACGAATACAGTTATGAAGATCTCATCACCAATCTTTCTTTTTAGTGCAATTTTCTTTTCTCGGCTTGGTGCGGCTGGTCCATTGTGGCGCAATGGGACAAGTAGGAAGTAAGTTCTCTTCTATTCAATGCGATATGTCTTCGCTTTTCACAGATGACTTGTTACTTGTGTGCTTGATGATGCTGATTTAATTCCGTGGTAGTTTCATAAGAGATGGCCATGTAGGAAAGGAAAGTAGTGAGAGTGCCATCGTAATTACGATTCTACCTGGTACATTCACTTCTTCAACGATCAGTTCTACTACTCAAATAGAATCATCCTCTTCGACAGGAGGAAGTTTCACTTTGATTCCCAGCACGACGGTTACCTCGACACTATCGAGTAGCACTTCTGCAACTTCAGTAGTGCAATCAGAGAAGGGATCTCAAACAACAGAATCTCAAAGCACGACAAGTACTTCTAGTACATCGTCGGATGAGAATAATGAATCGAAGACTTCATTAAGTTCTTCAACATCTTCGACACAATCAACTTTAGTATCCTCGATCATATTAAGTACAGGCGGTACAACTCTGGCATTAACAAGTTCATTTCCATCTCAAATACCAAGTACCGTAAGCGGTACCGAAACAAAGACTGGAGATGCTCCCGCAACAGAATTAACGTTCACTATTACACCACCATTCATTCCTGCATCCACTGGAAAATCATCTTCTACTAAGAGCGATACTTCAATTCAGAGTACATCAGGTAGTGCATCTGAGTCGCAAGCTAGCTCTCCTTCTTCTTCGAGTCAGGCTTCTGTTCGGACTACTACTTTTCCGCCGCTCCCTACTATTCTACCGGATAGTAGTACTACAACGGAAAGTTCTTCTGCGTCGGGTACTTCCTCACTATCGAGTCTGAATTCTGTACAAACTACAATCTTCCCGCCGCTCCCTACTAGTTTGCCTGATAGTAGTACTTCACCGGGAGGTTCTTCCGCCTCAGGTATCTCCCCAATATCGAGTTTCAATTCTATACAAACTACAATCTTCCCGCCGCTCCCTACTACCTTGCCCGAAGCTAGTACAACACAGCAAAGTTCTTCCGAACAATCATCACAGGGGTCTGGATCAGTAACTTTAGCATCTTCATCATCTTCTTCAGAATCATCTCCATCATCACCAACCATCTCAGTAGCCCCATTTATTATCGGAAATTCAAGTACAGCAGCCGTAGGCACTGCACCAATTTCCAGTAATTCGGGTCCGAGTTTCAAACCGACGATTGGTGTTACGACTGAGGCTTCTGGAACCACTACTCAATCTTCCATAAGGGTGACGCTGTCGCCTATTACGGTGCCACTGGGTACTGCTGGGACAGTATCTATTTCAACAAGAAGTGTTTTGTCGACTGGGGGAAGTTCGGCAGGTACGGTTGGAGTGCAAAGTACTGGAAACGTGGAGTCTAGTACGACCTCGAGTCAAGATCCAGTAGAGACTGAGCAAACCGTTACTCCTCAGCCCTCAACAACGAAGTCTTCATCTGAATCAACCTCAAGCAATGCCCTTAAAACAACAATCGTATATATCACGACTGTTGTTCCTTCTTCCACTCTTGGAGTTATTCCATCTTCCACCTCGTCATCCTCGTCATCCTCATCAATTTCATCAATTTCATCAACCTCATCTATTCAATTGATAACATCAAAGCTAGCTTCCTCCTCGTCGACAAGCACTCTGACAACGATTTTGGTCATAACATCAGAGATAACATCTCTTTCATCAACATCATCCTCCTACTCTTCAGAAGCACAAACTATAATTTTCCCCGAACTACCTACAACGCAACCAGCTAGTACCACAGAGATTATCATAACAACATCAAAGGAATCAACAAAGACGAAGGAATCTTTTTCTAGTACTACTGAAACACCTAGTTCAATATCTACTTCATCTTCTTCTTCATCTTCTTCTTCATCCTCTGTAGAAGAAACAACCATCCAAGCAAGTACCATTTTCGCAACCACAATCCAACAACCCACCGAGACACCAAAATTCACCGAGCCACCAAAACCCACCCAAATCATCCCAAGTACAACAATCATAAGCGTGAGCACACCAGATGCAAACAATGGAGCCGTAACTGCATTAACCATTATTCCTGTAACCATCAGTTCAAATTCCGGAAGCAATTCCAATTCTAATTCTGGCGCCGAAAACGGAAGTGGTAATGGAAATAACGAAAACAGCAGCGCAACAACCACCGAAATAATCATCACAAGCGCAGTTGTCACCGCCGCTGGAAATGGATTAGCGCAGACGACTCCTACACCTATTCCTAGCCCTAGCCCTACCTCGATCAATGTGCAGAGTACCAGTACTGTAGCTAGAGATGGGAATGGAGGAAATGGACTAGAAACAACAGTCCTCAGTATCCCCGCGCCTAAAGTGACAAGTAGCACAGCAGCAGCAAATATTTGCTTGGGTGTGGGGAATGATGGGAAGATTAGTAGTATGAGTAGTTGTGTTGGAGGAGCGACGGCGACGGAGACGCAGACGCAGACGCAGACGGAGACGGTTAGTGTTACTGTTACGGCTAGGGAGACGGTTACGGTTAGGGGGTAGAGGATAGAAAGGGGGGAGTGGATTTGAGTAATAGAATAAATAGCTTGCATATGAGTGGTGGGGAGAATTTAAATTCAAATATGAGGAAGATTAAAATTAAAATTGATATAAGGTTAATAGGAAGGTGAGGCGTTTGTAGATTGGAATGGAGTCGGAACAGAGTGGAATAGAATAAATGAAATAAAATGAACAAATAGAAAAGAGTTTCATAACTATATCAGAATTAAAAAAAAATTTAATAATAGAATAGAATCAAATAGATTTAAGAAAATATATTATATATTACGCCGCTAAAATTCTTAATAATACAAAAATAATCAAGAGATAATAAAAAGTTAATATAATTTTTACTAAAGATTAAATAGAAATTTGAAATTGTTGGGTTGACTTCAAAGGTGTGCACACGAAATCAATAGTATAAGGGTAAATGGTATATTCTATTCTTCTTGCTTCCCTTTTGTACAAAGAGGGAATGCTTATTTATAGAGGTAATGTATGTGAATACAAGTAGCAATATATATACGATTGAATATACAAGTATTAGTGTATATACAATAGTATGTACATTGGTAATATATGTACAATAGTACGTACAAGTGCTAATGTACGTACAGTTGTACGTAACCCTAATCTCATCGATATTCCGACAGAAATAAAGATATAAATGATTATATTGGATAATAACTATAGTATTCAATTAATAAATGTTCATGAGTACAAAGTTCTATATATAAAGAAATGCTATTGTGCCTATATAGATCTTCGTAAAAAGAACATTAAGAAACCTAGACTTTTGAGGGTTTTAGAAGCTTTTGGAAATCTATATTCTTATATGGTCTATTATATGCTTTTTGATAGTATATATATATATACGATCTTAGAGTGACTGAAATCGCATACTAAATTGATGAAATCTGATTGCATTTGCATAGGGTCTAAGCTCAGCTGTTACCTTCGCAACAGGTAATATAAGTTGACTATACCTCTATACATCACTTCTACCTCCCTCATCTCTACTCACTCTTCATCTTTATCTCAAATCACATTTACATCCTTTAGAAAACTTAATTATATTCAAAAATCATACATCTTCCCGCATACTATAAATAAATATAAAATTTCTATAATCCGGGTATTTAATATAAATATTTATTTTCCATCATCATCCGCTCTTCTGCACAGTATGCTCATCAGCATCTTCGCATCGCATGGCTCTATCATATCCTAAGCCCGGTCCCTTCAATTCACCCAATCCACCAATTCATCTAATATCCATGCCAACCAACGCTATGCCCCAAAAATTCCGACCCACAAAACCACTTCTGTCCAAACACTCAAATCACTCATCTTCCCTCCCCTGTACTTGGAGCTCCAGGAACCATATCTAATGCCTCCAACTTGTCAGGCATTTCTTCTCTATTCCTTCCCTCTACAACAGCAATCGGTCCTAAATCCGCAACATTCGTATCTCCACCTCCGAGTAAAGCAATGCTACTAATAACATCTACTGGTTCCAAAAGATGCCATTTGGCTAATGTTGGTTTACTTGATGCTCCAACGGTAACCGTAAATACATGATCTACGTCAAGATCACTATTATTTAATGCTCTGAACATATCTTCATCGGTAGTATCATCACCAGCGCACATGGTGAATTCAGGAGGTTGACCGACTTCTTTGCCATAAGAATCGACGAGTTGCTTGGCAATGGAACCTTTGTTGATAAACGTAGGGCGAACTTCAAGATTGGCTTTACCAGTCATGACTTCCACATCCCAAGCTTTACCAACCGTAGACTCGAGTTCTTTTTGACATTCACGTGACATGCGTTCACCAAGTTCAGGATCCGATGGACGATAATGCCATGTTAAGGCGCAACGTTTTCGTTCAATGAAGGAGCCTAATTTTGTTAGTGAGAAATCAAACGAAAATTCAACAAAGAAGAGTACTACGAACCTGGAGTTATCTCGGTATATTTCTGAAAACAATCCATAACTTCCTTTTGCCAACCCATATCAAATTTCTCGGCAAGATTTTCCCATTCTTGACTACCTGGATGACGCATAAAACTACCATGTTCAGCGCTGAATCCTAACTCTGGAATATGTCCTAGATGCTGTCCTAAAAATTCTTGATCTCTACCACTAATAATCCAAATGGCGTTTTTAGGGTCAGCAGCTAGAGCTTTCAGTGTGCGGTATAATTTATCGGATGGTAAAGCTGCAGCAGGATCTCTGACAATTGGGGTGAGAGTACCATCATAATCGAACATGAACAACCTCTTCTTAGCGGCTCTGTACTGAACCAACATGGAAGCCTTATCCAAAAGAGGAGTTGCAAATGCATTGTTGTTGGAACCAATTTTCGTAATCAAGGTTCGAATGAGACTCTTTGTCCAGACTTGGATGTCATTTTTAAAGATGTAATCTGACAACGAGTAGTGAAGCTCTGCCTTTCTATCTGGGGACATTTCCAGAGCAAGTCGAATATTTTCGGCGACAGTATTCATATCCCATGGATTGATGTGAATGGCGGAATCCAATACTGCAGCTGATCCAGAAAATTCGGATATGATCAAAGGACCATGATTCTCTTTTTGACAAACAACATATTCTAAACTTGTCGTGTTCATACCATCACGTACACTAGTGATCAAACCCACATCGGCTACACGAAGAAGAGCAAGATACTCTTCTTGTGAAAGGTATTGAGGGTAATGTTGAACGGGAGAGAAACTCAAAGAGCCATATAGACCATTGATTTTTGCGACAAGTTCAGCAACATTGGCCGCGATCTTATTTCCGGAATCTTCTCTTTCTTCTTCAACACTAGTTGGACTTGTGACTTGTACCAAGACAACCTTCTCACGCCATTCTGGAAAATTCTCCAAGAAGCGTTCAAAGGCCATGAGCTTTTGTGCAACACCTCTAACACTGTCTAGACGATCCCGACCAACGATGATTTTTTTGCCTGCATATAGTTTCCTCAATGCTGCAACTTTTTCATCGATCGCAGGATCACCAAAAGCGAGCTTTTCAACATTTCGTGCATCAATTCCAATAGGGAAAGCTCCCACATCACATCTTGCACCGTATGCTTCGACACCTGCGCTCGTTGATGGGAATCCCAGAATACGAGTACAACAAGAATTAAAGTGTCGAGTGTAACTGAAAGATTGTAATCCAACCAAATTTGCGCTTAAAACTCCCTCTAAAATCTCCTTTCTTCTCGGTAAACATCGAAGGAATTCGCTACTGGGGAATGGAATATGAAGATAGAAAACAATGCTCATATGTGGAACTCGTTGTCTCAACATACTTGGAAGAAGTAAAAGATGATAATCATGAACCATGACGATGTCGCCGGGTTTATAAACTTCGAGGATCCGGTTTGCGAATTTTTGATTCATTCGATAATAATCTGCCCATGACTGTCGTTCTTGTCGACCATTTGTAGGTTCATGTTGTTTGTAATGAAATAGAGTGTATAGTTCATGCTCTGCGAATCTTCTCCATCTTGATTGATCTTTCAAGCAGATACTCCCATCATCGTTGGTATCTGCATCATCACATAACCAAACTGGGAATACTTTTCCGTGCTTTTGATGTGCGAGTTGTTTCTCGAGTCGTTGCCTATCTTCACTTGTAATGAACAATCCTTCGTTTTCTACTGGAGTTGGAGGCATGGTAACACCATCAACTGGTACTGGTGCCGAGCTCTTGTTGTAAGGAACTCTATTTTGTGGGGGTTGCGATTGTATCGGGTGCGCTCCAAATGGAGGGGTGTCCGGAGGTGTGAGATCTTCGACTGGGTTAATTTCTCCAGTCCAGCCGACGAGTGTATGACTCCATGGTGATTTGTCCGAGGCAAGATATTTGAAGGAATCGAATTGAGAGGAACCACCATGTCTCTGCGACCATGTCTATACGATTGTTAGCACCAGAAATGCCCGCAAAACATGTCCGTACATACCCAATCTGAGCCTTTTCTGTACATCAATGATTGTTGTATACAAAATGTCGCAGAAATGATTCCTCCAGTCAAGCCTAATGATGGGTGCGCAGCTCGTGGATCAAGGTCCGATATCGAACCTTGTCTTTCGCGACCAGCAGATAGACTCAGTCTCTGGAGGACTTCTTGATTTGACAATTTGCCATCAATGGCATCGGATGGGAAGTTTGCCATATTAGAAGAGTGGTTAAATCCGTGTAAGAAATAACTTTGTTCTTCAATTTCGATTGATTTATCGTCTACTTTATTCTTTTCGTATGCTCCCAAATGTATACCCGGAGTGACTGGAATATTCGTAACCGATGGACTCAAAGCTGGATGTCGACTGATCTGCCTCTTGAGAGTTTCTGGTCGTAAAAGAGGGGTAGCTGTTGATGCTGACGACTCTGTTAAGCCTGAGCTTGACGAGTCTCTTGTATTCTCTGCCATGATGAAATGTAAGTAAAATAATTATTTAGGAATTGTATTTGAAGGTATTTGACGGTATTGGAAAGAGAGAGAGTCATAGATAGGTGGAATAAAAAGTGATTATTTAGGAAGAGCTGAATGGTAGGAATTTGGCCGAATGAAGTGAATGGAGGGGTCAAAGGAGGATTGTGTTTGTGAAAGGTCGCAAAGGCTCATGTACAGGCAGAATGAATGACACGATAAAGTTTCGCGCCTTCAATCTGATTTCTTGTATCTGAGCAGACTTTGCTTGGGTTTATATCCTCTTGGGCAGGAACGTGGTCGAGTGGTTGGCACAAGGAAAGAGCGCAATGTGGAAAATGTTGGAATAGAAGATCAAGGGAATCCCGAACACACCTTGGAAATACGAATCCCTAGCACCTCAATCCAAAAATACAGATTTCTGATAAGACAAGCAACCCACCAGCTTGCAGCTTTCCCGGAGCAAATGCTCAGGTCGTACAATACGTGACGTAATAATGCTGTTTGCGTCTTGCCGAGTTATACAGCGACTTGTAATAAGAAAGATCTTCGTTAGAATGAGATAGATGTGAAAATATTTTGGGGATTTTTTGGTCTTTTGTTTAAATTCCAATATCTCGTCGACGATGTAGATTGATGTTGATGCTATTCTGTGATTTGGAGACAGGAAGGTTTTGGAGGGGGGATTAAAGACAAAAAGGAGTAGATTTACTCCCGTCGAAGAATAAAGTTTACGCTTTCCAAGGAACGGGACTGAGCTGAGCATAGAACGGCACTATCAAATTCATCCATGGTATCCATGACATTTGGCTATTTACTATTTAGTAACTAGTTGTTCATTAACTCCGTATGTACATACTAGGGAAGTATCTGAGGTCCGGTTATTTATGGGTGGAGGGGCATAATGGGTGGATATAGTTGGATTGGAAATGGTGCAATATGGAGACTGTGATCGTATCTCGAGCATTGGATTGGATAATAATGGATGATAATGGATAATAATGGATAATTCAATGGATCCGATACTGGGGACCGGGAATGTTTGATGGGGTAAGATGGAAGATCACGATAGAAGAATAAATTGGAACGAACAAGGGGACGGGGAGACAAGCGAAAAGGTAAATAAATGAATGTTGCCGTAATCAGTACTTTGTAACAATTTATACTAGTGTCGGTGTCGGTGGTACTCTGCTTCAGATGTTTTAGAGTTATTCTAGATTTATACGTGGAAAGATGGAAAGATAAGATCTTCAGGGCAAGTTGGAAGCATTCATCCAGACTAAATTCCATCTCACTCATGTCATCTTTTCTTCCTTATTCATCAATAGACTCAGCCTGAGTACAATAAATAAATATCACAATAGCCTACAATAGTCTACATCCCGATGCATCTACCCAAGTTTAGGTTACATCTACAGTAACATTCACATCAACACATCAATACATCAACACCAACACCAACACCAACACCAATCTTCATATCCAAACCTTTCAAATCCACTACTATTCCCCCTCAACTCCCGCCCTTTGCGGCACCAAAACCCAAGGTACACTAATAATACACACCCAGAACACGTGTCTTGTAGAATTTCCCCTGAAAAATGTTTCAACCTCACCGCAATCTTTTTTAATCCGAGGTATGGAAAAGAAATCGAACATTGCAATCCCCCTTACACCGATCAATAAGTTAAAATACCATGTTCTCCATTAGATGAACGACGACGTACTCCGTATATTTCTCCAGAGTCTCATCGTTTCAACCTTTATTTCTCCATCAATCCTTCATTGACCAATTCATCAACAAGTATGTGGCTGGTTAGTGTACTCCGTATGTGTGTGGGGTAAATTTGTTGTCATTGGAATGTTGGCCATCTAGGTATGGATGGTAGGATGCATCAGATTATCAAATTACCATGGTTCATTGAATGGGATTCTATGACTCTTTTGGGATGGACTTTTTGCTTCTGTCGTATTGCCTTCTCTAAAGAGTTAAAGAACACCCCGTTATCTCTCTAGTGTATGAACATTGAACCTCTCATACTCTTTGAAATGTTAAGAAACTACGACAAACATATCCTACACTTCAATTACTATCACTTATCCCAATACCTTGATGTAATCTTCCCTTTCATCAATACACATCTACTTTTTCTTTTCTTCTCCCTAATTAACATCTCATCGTTCCCGAGGTAGGTATTAAATTATAAGGTTATTTATCCTCCCAACAAGAAGCCCAACCACCAAACCTACAATCATCCTCTCCACAATCTCAACATCCGTATATTACTTTTCAAACCCTTCATTTCCATAATCTACCACACCATCCATCTAATTATCCTCGTATTAGCTATGAATCCCCTTTACCACTCTACTTAGCAATATAATCCGGATAAAGACTAAGTAAGGCTCAACTAAACAAAAGCCCAACCAACACTCTTAATCTTCACACCCGAAAGAAAATAATGAGGAAAGCTCCTTTCCTGCCTGTCATTTGATATCGAGATTTCGGAATTTTCAGATAAAGACTCGGAATGGAGGTGGTGGGTGGTATTGATCACATTCCTTTAGAGCTCATGATGAAGTCGGAGAAAATACTACCTGGTAGAGAATATGATGGATGAATGTTACTACACATTGTGGGAAATCTTATCTTGGTTGGAAAAGCGATTTTTATTAAAGTAATTCTCAGCTTTCAGTTAATCTTGCCTAGTTACCAAAAGACTAGCATGAAGATATATATCTGCGTATCCAATATCTACCTCCTGCCTTCATCCGACAGATATCGATACACATCTAAAAACCATAACAAAACCAGACAAAATCTCAAATGTTCATATTTTTCTTTATTTCTTCTCGCATCGATAAAAACTTTTCATATGTTCTATCAAATAAGAGTTCTGGAAACTACTCACCGCACCATATAACGCTTTTCACCTAAAATCTTGATTTATTCACTTTTTCAAATCCCTGTTAACTTTTTTTACAAAATAATTAAATAATTTTTTTAAAAAGTTAATTAAAGATAATCAATCAGGATATATAAAAAATTTATTTATTTATTTTTATTTATTTTTGTTAAGAAATTACATAAGATTGAAGATGAAAATCATAAAATTTTCAAAATTTTCGGTTAATTTATATGGGAAAAAGGTTATACAATCGAAAATTTGAAATTTTAGAATTTTAAAATCTTATGACTTTAAAACAAAAATTATAAAAAATATAATGTAATATTTTTTATAATCTTATTATAATCAATTTTATTGAATATTCAAAAAGTAATTTTATATTTAATTTTATATGGAAAAATGTAATTTTTGCAGGGATTTTGTCACAAAACGTCACGGTGTATGGCGAGTAATTTCCAGAACTCTTACATTAAGAGTTCTATCTTTTCCCAGTATATCCTAATATATATATTTTAAAACATCTTTTATAACTTGATTCTTATTAATTTAAAAAGTATATAATGTCTATACAGGATTATATTCAATTCTTATTAATCGAAAAGAAGTATATAAAATCTATATAAAAATATTTGAAAATAATTAATAATATTATAAATCAAGAGAATTAATAAAACAAAATCGAAAATAAAATTATAATTTATCGATTTAAAACTTTTTAATAAAATAATAATTAATTAAAGATTTTAAAATCGATTAAATAAAAAATTAAAATTGAAGATTGAAAAGTTTAAGAACGATTTTGATTGATTTTGTAGGCATAGAATTATATAGGTTATAAAAGCTATCGTATTCTATAACTAAAGAGAGCACTATTTAATAAAGATATAAATACATAAGTAACACCTGCTGCGCTGCATACGTTGTATGCATTATAATTGTCTGCGATGCCAGTGTGTCGTCATAGATTTAATAAATCAAAAGATAAAAAACCTTAAAATATTTATTTTCTTTTTCTTCTAAGAATTAAAATATTAAAAATGTTTTGATACTTGATTATAAGTCTAAGATAAGAGTTTATTATATCATTTATATTATTTCAATTAAGATTTATATTCAGATTATTCAGATTATTCAGATTATTCAGATTATTCAGATTATTCAGATTATTCAGATTATTCAGATTATTCAGATTATTCAGATTATTCAGATTATTCAGATTATTCAGATTATTTATATTAATATTAATCAAATTCAGAGGTTATAAAAACTATATAAAATCTATTTTATATTTTAATGTATTTTAATATATAGATTATTTTTTGAAAAAAAAAGAACTTTGAATAACTTCAAAATTTATAATTATTTAATTCAAAAAATTTTAAATTATGAATATCTGATAGATTATATAATTATAAACTGGATATAAATTTTAAGAACTATAAAAAATAATTATAAAGAGTATAGTGAATCTATTCTAATTTTTAGCCCTGGAAAGGCCGGAGTTAAAACTTTTATAATTATATTTATATTTATTTATTGAGCTAATATTATAAAATATGAATCTTTTTTGAAATATAAATTAAGATTACTTATAAATATTTCTTTATTTATTTAAATAAAGCTTTTTAATAAATAAATTATATTATTAAATAATAACAATTTATTTTGAAAAAAATATACATATAATTTATTCTCAAATAAAAATTTTAAAGTTTTGAAAATTAATCATTATATAAGAAACGAAATTATATTAAAATTGATGTTTTTTAATCTTTTTGATCTTGATTATATATATTAAATAGTAAAATAATACAATAAATATTTATATTTTTAAAAAGATAATTAAATAAAGTTTGATGAATATCAAATAAAATATTTTTCAATAATTTTAGTTCGAAATTATATATATTTTAAATTGAAATAATAAAAAAGTTCAAAAAATATTTATTTTACATAAAGAAAATTTGAAAAAAGTTTTGAAAATGATCTTATAATTAATTATTATATTTGAAAGTTTTAAATGATTTTATCTAATACTGAAAAAGTTATTCAATATTTAATTTTATATAAAAAACTATTATTTTTTGCAAGCATTCTGTTACGAATTCGAGTGGTGTACGATGAGTAGATTCCAGAATTCTAACTATGTCGTACAAAATATATACTCTGAGAGTACTTCTAGTTGATCAAGAGAACATTCTACCTTTCCATCGACTATTGTTTGGGTTTGAAAGAGTCTAGAATAACTAACAGTATTCCCGAAGGCTCTTCAGGCTTGAGTTCTTTATGACATACTTAACATGAGGATTAACAAAATGGATGCAATCGACATTTGGGCAGAACTTCTATCCCCCACCCGAGTTCTTGAGGGTCGCTGGATTTTCAGACAATATATGGCAATTTGCCGTCGTTAATCCACCAACACGAATACAAGATCAGTTTGAAGCAGCCGTCATGCTCCATGGGCAAACCTCCGTACGATGGCATGGTACCGCTATCAATACACTTCACTCTATCCTTCAAAATGGTTTCCTGACGGATAAAATCTGGACTGCAGGAAAGCCGGGCGTCTCATGGCGATATGCTTTCAAGAGGGGGGCTCGCGAAGCACTTGAAGCGGTTCGTCATCCATTATTCGATCATGGCGTATTATTAGGTCTCAAAGTTGCCGGGCCCCCAAATAAGAATATCGTCACCCGTCTACAGGTTGAAGCCGACAGATACATCGTGAGCTATATCTTCTTACTGCCTCCGAACACGCCGAAACCCAGTGCTAGATCTTCAAGATATATAACTTTATCGATGGAGGCAGCATATAGGGAGTGGCCCAGCCCAGTGGAAGATTGACCGTGATGAATTTTAAGATGACGTGATGGTCCTTGCGATTCACGGTCACAGGCAGCGAACGTGCATGGAGGAAACCTTGATGGTCTGAGGTTTAGCTAACAAATGACAATATCCTCATCTCATTTCAATAAAATCATAATCTCACAACCTTACCTGTTTTCCAATCTTCGTGATGTAAGTACTCGATAGTCCGGACTGCAGTTCAACAATTAAATCGTTTTCTATTGTTGAATTTAACTAAAACACTCGACTCATTTTAAGAATCAAATCAAAATAACCGAATAATCTGAAATGACAAATCACACTCCAAGATCTAAACCTTCTCAAACCCTAAAAACTTAAGTAAATTTTATTATTTAACATTCTATTACTGAATATTTACATGAACTGAATAGCTTCGAAACTAGAGCGGCCTTTCATTCGCGGGTTTAAATACTCCGCCAACTCCCGATCCTCGTGCCAAATCCTTTTAACTCCGGAAACCAAATGGACTTTACGTTCATTATTATGAAGAAGGCAGTTTCAAATTGATGATCCAGGGGGCATTGTTGGGTTGATGCTCCCCGTCCATAATTGCTGCATTAAACATGAGCGTCTCTTTTCCGGGTTCCACGGGCATGTTCATTGCCCGTGGATAGTCATTGACCAAATCGCTCTCTCCCTTCATTTCATTGTCCCACGCGATTTTGTTGGCACCATATCCCTCATGAATGTGACCAAAGCAATGTATCAAAGGCCTCGCACGCTTAATCGCGCGAAGTATATTTTCGCAGCCCTGGTGACCATCTTTACACTCATCGCGAATTCCCTTTGGTGGTCCATGTGTCATGACCACATCTACACCAGCGAAACCTGGCATGGGATTTTCAGAAATTGAAGTGACTGCCTCTGCAGTTTCCCCAGATACATTGAAGCGATCTTCGTTACGCTTATAGGGGAAGGCATAGTCGTTGAATTCGGGTTGATAAGGAGAAGCATAAATTTTAAATGTTGCTCCGTTTTTAAGTTGAAAAGAATGGGTTCCTTCCTCCAAATAAGTAACCCCTGCTTCTTTCGCTAATTGCCCCTTCATGACCTCCATGGCACGAGCATGGTCCTCAAGATAGTCCTCATCTTCTTCGAGATGTGCCTTGCACCATCCTCCGTCAAGCTCCAAGTCATGATTTCCCGCGATAACTAATTTGAGCTCTGCGTCGAAGCTACTGAGCATCTTGTCAGAATTCCTAATAAGTTATTAAATCACTTAATAATAATAACCGAACCAATGATTATCTGATCACGTGATATATTAGTAATATCATTATATATTACGTAATTTTATTATTATATAAAATTTCGATCATATATCATATTAGAATGATTTGTAACGAAATAGAATGTGATGGAAACATATAGAATCATATGGAATTTTCTTATTTCTCAAATCAAATATTATTGGTTATTACTCATTTCTATTATATGAAATGATTCTATAAGATTCGATTTAAATCGATCTTATTTATAAGCATAGAACATACTAGAATTAGATTGTAGATTATAAATACGAAGATTTTCTTCAAAGAATTCTTCGAAAAAGCAAGCAGATAAAATTCAATATTTATTATATATATTGTTCTGACTTCACCCTTAAATATTCGATTTACCTCAAAGCTAAATATAACTAAGTCTTCCATTATTATAATAGATAATAATAATATTATTATTATCATTATCTATTATCCGAAATAATCTCCAAGATTATTAGTATAAGAAGAGTCTAAATCTATAACGAATCTCCTAGAAAAAAAAAAAAAAGTAAGCAGATAAAATTCAATATTTATTATATATATTGTTCTGACTTCAAAATTTTCCACCTCTATATTCGATTTACCTCAAAGCTAAATATAACTAAGTCTTCCATTATAATAGATAATAATAATAATATTATTATTATTATCTATTATCCGAAATAATCTCCAATAGGTTATGAGCCCGGAATAACCACCATCCAAGAGGTTATGAGCCCGGAATAACCACCATCCAATACTAAAAGTATCTATTATTGCTAGCAATTTCTTGTTGTATATCTCATAATTTAATTCGGTTAGTGATAGCTTGTATGAATGATAGGCGATTAGTTGTTATTTCTTATTCGAATTTGGTTGGCTTAATATTGCTCTTATAATATAATCTAAAGATTCTATCTCTACAATTATTGGTAATTCTGGATCGAAAGCTTTGAGGATTGGTTCCTTTGCGAATGCTTCCTTAAGACATTCGAATGTTGTCTGGGTATCTTTTGTTTATTGAAACTCTCTCTGATTCTTTTTAGTGATTTTGGTCATTGGAACAACTATTTTCAAATAATTCTTGATAAATTGTTGATAAAAGTTGATGAATCTTAAAAAAGATTATATTTCCTTTATATTAATTAATGATTCCTATTCCTTGATTATTTTTACCTTATTAGGGCTTATTTTGAGATCTTTGGAGAATATGGTATACCCTAGAAACTTTGTTTCTGTAATATAAAACTTGTATTTGCTAGGTTTGCATTGAAGATCAGCTTCTTCCAAATACAATAGGATATTATAGATGTCCTTGATATATTGTTCCTTAATTTCGGAGAATACCAAAATATTGTTTAGATAATATATATAATAAATATCTAAATATTTTCTTAATATATTATTAATTAAACATGTATATATTATAAATGCATTTATCAATCCGAATAATATAATCTGATATTTGTATAATCTATATCGAGTTCTGAATACTGTTTTCCATTTTTCATCTTTTTTTATTCTAATAAGATGGAATCCGTTTTATAAATCAAACTTGGAGAAAATCCTAGCTTTTCTTAGTCGATCCCTTAATTCTATAATTAATAGAAATAGATATCGATCTTTGATCATTATATTATTAAATCTATGATAATCTATATACAATCTTTTTGTATCATCTTTCTTTAATATAAATAATATAGGGCTAATTGTTTATAAGAAGGATTCTTTAATCCATCCCTTTTTTAATATATTGTCAATATAATCTTTAAGTATTCTTAAATTAGAGATTGATATTAAATAGATTGATTTAAATAAAGGTATTTTACCTTTCTTTAATATTATCTTATAATTTTATAGTTTATATTTTGGTAAAGTATTATAACCCTTTCTTTCTTCGAAGAGCTTCTTGTACTTTTGGTATTACATCAATATTGGCATTTTGTTCTGTTTCTCTATAAAAATGGTTTCAAGCAATTTCGTCTGTTTATTCTTTATTCGTATAGGAGATTCACCTTCCTTTATTGTTAATAAAAAACCCTGAATTAGGTGTTTTATATCGATAAAATTATTTGTCTTTAACTTGCTATTATATATATATAACCTCACAGATTCTAATATATTTTCATGAATGCTTTTAGGGAAACTAACAGTTTTCTTAAACCAATCAATCTTAGGGTTATAGGCTTTTAATTAAGGTATCCTCAGGATGATCTATTAATTCCCTAATAGAATAATATCAAATTGAATAACCTTTTTATGCTGAATTATAATCATTTACAAAGGGTGAGTCTCCTACAAAATCTTTCCATCCAATCCGGCTAATTGTTCATTAACTAATTGTAATTGATATGGTTTCTGTTTCGCTTAAAGTAATACTCCCAAATACTTTATAGTTCCTAATATAATAAAATTTTCTATAATTTCCAAATCAATTATAACCCAAATTTCTTGTCCATTTATTTTTGTATTGTAGTAAATCTGTCCTATCTGGCCTATGATATTCAATTGACCTTGGCCTATCTCATGGGTTTTGGTTAAATTGATTGATTGATTAATTTGGTCAATTTGATCAATTTGATCAATTTGGTCAATTTGATAATTGATCACTTTTTTTTTTTACCTTCCCTTCTTGCAGGATCTTCTTGCTTTCCTTTATAAAAACCATCCTATAACTTCCTTATCTGATAAATGAATCCTATATAATTCATTGTAGCAAACTGTTCAGCTCATCGTTGTATATTCAATCAATAATGGATTTTTTCGAATTTTCATTGTAGAAGGAGGTGAAGGGGTTCGTAAACACTCCAATTCGTAATGGTTTATAGTGTTCAACCCTTCTTAATCTTATAGTATTACATCAATTTCCTTTTGATATTTTTTATATTTGTAACTATTATCTTCGATTGAATATAAAATATATAATTGGGGTATAAAAGTAATATTGAATTGATCTTTGCTGAATTTCTTGTGGTAACTTTCTCTGAATGATTTCTTACTTCAACAATCCCTGGCCCAATGGTTTGATTTATTATAATCGAAGTATAGCTTATCCTTACATCTTTGTTCTATCTTTTCCTTAAATAGTTTGTTTTTAAATATTATATTTAATTGTATTAATTCTTTATAAGATTATCTATTTTCTCAAGGTCTTCCTTTATTTTTATAGTATCTACCATAATCTTGATTTCTATAGATATTAAAAGATCAATATTCCTTCTAATACTTATAGAATATTTTATCTGTTTTAATAGATTCCTCAATTAACTTATTTAGGTTTTTCCAAATACAATTATAATCCAGTTCTAGCCTAATCTCAGGCTTGAGCCCTTTCCGGTAATAGCTCATCGTCGTATTCTTTTCCCATTTAGTAGTACCTATATATCTCCTAAATTCCATAATGTATTTAACTGCTAATCCTATTTACTTGAAATTATAAATCTTGAATTCAATATTATATAATTTATTAATCTTCCTGAATATTTGTTATATCTTTTTTTTAAACCCTTCGAATCTCTTAAAGATAACTTATATTAAGTATATTTGTTTTTTAAGCTTGTTCAAATTGGTAAAGTAATCCTTGAGGTATAATTGGATCCATTTAACAGCTTCTCCTTTAAGGTAGAAGGCAGCCCAAACACTTTTGTCAGTATCATAATTGAATTTATCCTGATTGAATTGAAATGTTACGAATCATCGCAACATAAGGTCACGTGTGGTAAGGATGGTAAGGATGGTAAGGATGGTAAGGATGACCAATCACTATATTAGGGTCATATGATGGATCTAGAGGATCTAGGGGATCTAGATAATTAAACTCTAGATCCAATAGATCCAATAGATCCAATAGATCTAAAGGATTACAGTTAAGTATGAAGATCTATATAACTAAGAGGGGTTTCCTTTGTATAAAGCTTTGTGCTCAAGATCAATCATTTAGTATACTATATTACTAGTTATGAATTGTATCATTTTATTATTATTATTTTAAAGTCTTTGCTTGATATTTAATTATAAATTTACTTCAAGAATCTAAAGTACTTCTATATAATCTAAACAACAAACCTTGTAATACTTTGAGCATTATTATTATTTTAAGTATCAATTCGATATAAGTAATAATAACTATATCTTCTACAATATTATAGCCTAACAATCTAATTACAAGTAATCAGATCATCTCTAAAAGCATCAATAAGGATAAAGATATCTCTATAGGAGATATCGAAGATCTTAAGGAGATCATTATTATTGAAACTCTTAAAATCGCTTTATCAGATCGATTTACAGATAATCAATAAGAACTAAAAACCTTTTTGCTTCAATTAGAAATCTATTTCCAATTTAACAAAGACAAATTCAATTACAATATCGATAAAAGTATCTAGGCCATTTCTTATCTTAAAGAAGAAATTGCCAAATGGATTCAATTATACCTCAAAGATTATTTTATCAATTTAAACAAATCTAAGAAATGATTATATTCTATTCAGATTATTTTTGGAAAATTCAAAGGGTTTAAGAAAGAAATACAATAAGTATTCAGGAATATTAATGAATTATATAATATTGAGTCCAAGATCTATAATCTCAAATAAACAAGATTAATAATCAAGTATACTATAAAATTCAGGAGATATATAGATATTATTAAATAGGAAAAGAATATAATAATGAGCTATTACTGAAAAGGGCTCAAATCTAAGGTCAGGTTAGAATTGGATTATAATTGCATTTAGGAAGATCTAAATAAATTAATTGAGGAATCTATTAAAGCAGATGAGATACTATATGAATATCAAAAAAAATATTGATCCTTCAATTTTCAAGGAAATCGAGATTATGGCAAGTATTATAAAAATAAAGGAAGATTTTGAAAAAGTAGACAATCTTATAAAGACTCTATACAATTAGATATAATCTTCAGAGATAAATTATTTAAGGGAAAGGTAAAATAAAGGCAAAAAAACAAACTATACTTTGAATATAGCAAATCAGATTATTAAACCAGGGATTGTCGAAGCAAGAGATTATCAGGAGGTGGTCATTATAAGAAATTCGGTAAAGAACAACTTAATATCACCTTTATATTCCAATTATATATTCTAAATCAAATAGAAGATAATAGCTATGAATGTAAAGAATATCAAAAAGAAATTGATACAATACCACAAGATCAGAAAGGATTGAATATTATAGATCGATATAAATTGGAGTATCTCTAAACCCCTTTATTCTTTATTATCGAAAAGAAACTAAAAGAAATATTGTTAATGGAATATATAATAAAGAACTGGATAACTTATTATAATGATTCCTATAAGATTTATTTATCAGGTAAGGAAATTATAGGTTGATTTCCCTAAAGAAAAGCAAAAAAACCCTGTAAGAAGGGAGGGTCGAAAAGATCATCATATAATCACAAAATTGATCAAATTGACCAAATTGACAAAAACAATTATAATAAGGATTTGGGTTAAGGTCAACTAAATATTGTAGGTTAAGCAGATCAGATATATTATACTACAAAGATAAATAGACAAAGAATTCAGATTATAATAGATTCAGGAATTATTGGAAATTTTATTGTGCTAGGAATTGTGAAGTATTTGAGAGTATTATTTTAAGCGAAACAGAAACTATATCAATTGTAATTAGTTGATGGACAATTAATCGGATTGGACAGAAAGATTTCGTAGAAGACTTGCTTTTTATAAATGATTATAATTTAGTATAAAAAGATTATTCAATTTGATATTGTTCTATTAAGGAATCAATAGATTATCTTAAAGATGCCTTAATTAAAAGTTTATAACCTTAAGATTGATTGATTTAAGGAAATTGTTAGTTTCCCTAAAAGTATTTATAAAAATATATTAGAATCTATAAGATTATATATATATAATGATGAGTTAAAAGCAAATAACTTTATTAATATAGGATACCTAATTTAGAGTTCTTTATTAATAGCAAAGGAAAATGAACCTCCTATATAAATGAAGAACAAGCAAACGAAATTGCTTGAAATCATTCTTATAGAAAAACAGGATAAAATGTTAATACTGATATAGTATCAGAAGTACAAGAAACTATTTGAAGAAAGAAAGGGCTATAAAGCTTTACCAGAATACAAACCATAGGATCATAAGATAGTATTAAAGAAAGGTAAGATATTTCTATTTAGCTTAATCTATTCGATATTAATCTTTAATTTAAGGATATTTAGGGATTATATTGGCGATATATTAAAAAAAGGATGGATCAGAGAATCTATTTCATAGATAATTAACCCTATATTATTTGTACCAAAAAAGGATAGTACAAGAAGGCTTTGTATAGATTATTATAAATTGAATAATATAACAATCAAAGATTAATATCTACTTCTATTAATTATAGAATTAAAAGATCAATTAAGAAAAGCCAAGATTTTCTTCAAGTTTGATTTACAAAATAGATTTCATCTTATCAGAATAAAAAAAGGTGAAGAATAGAAAACTATATTCAGAATTCGATACAGATTATACAAGTATTAGATCATATCATTCAAATTGACAAATATATTAACAATATATATATATTTAGTTAATAATATATTAAGAAAATATCTAAATATATATTATATATATTATCTAAATGATATATTAATATTCTCAAAAATAAAGGAATAATATATTCAGAATATCTATAAGATTTTACAATAATTAAAGAAGGCAAATCTCCAATGCAAATCTAGCAAATACAAATTTCATACTATCGAAACAAAATTCCTAAATTATATTATATTCTCCAAAGATCTCAAAATAAGTTCTGACAAGGTAAAAACAATCAAAGAATAAGAATCATCAATAAATATAAAAAAAATACAATCTTTTTTAAAATTCGCCAATTTTTATTGATAATTTATCAAGAATTATTCGAAAATAACTACCTTAATAATCGAGATTATTAAAAAGAATCAAGAGGAATTTCAATGGATAAAAGCAGTATAAACAATATTCGAATATTTTAAAAAAGCATTTGCAAAAGAACCAATTCTCAAGGCTTTTGATCCAAAACTACCAATAATTATAGAGACAGACTCCTTAGATTATATAATAGATATAATACTCAGTCAATTAGATTTGAATAAGAAATAACAATTAATCACCTATTATTTATACAAATTATCATTAGCCGAACTAAATTATAAAATATATAATAAGGAATTGCTAATGATAATAAATGTTTTCAAAGAATAAAGAATATATTTGAAAAAATCAAAATATATAATACAAATATATATAGATTATAAGAACTTGATTTACTTTATTATAATGAAGGAATTGAATCAAAGATAGATCCGATAATCAGAAACCATGGCCACTTACAACTTCAGAATTTTATATGTTAAAGGAAACGAAAATACTAGAATAGATACCTTTAACCGAAAACCAGAATATTTATAAAACAAAATATATAAATTATATATAATATTAAAGCAAGATAATAATATTTTAATTTACAATAAATTATAATTTATTATTATATTAAAAGTAAATTATGATATTATCAAGAATATCATAAAGACAGAATACTTAATAAATATTATAAT
Organism: Sclerotinia subarctica; assembly: GCA_025389085.1. Lineage (NCBI taxonomy): Eukaryota > Fungi > Ascomycota > Leotiomycetes > Helotiales > Sclerotiniaceae > Sclerotinia > Sclerotinia subarctica. Next base: position 429,603 of record QRFI01000013.1, read on the forward strand.
TAAAAGAATCCTAATTATTTTAGACAATCCAGAAAAAGGATTTATTATTGAAAATAAATTTATTTATTTTTATAACAAGCTTTATATATCTTTTAAATTAATTAAGGATTATATCATTGAATAATACAAGTTACCAGCTTATAAATATTAAGGTATTATTAGAATCTTTGTTAGAATAAGAAAAGAAGTTTATTTTCCAAAGATAAGGATTATAATTGAAAATATAATTGGGAATTATGATATCTATATAAGAAATAAGATCATTTGGTATACTCTTTATAATCAGTTCAAAACCCCTGAACTATCAATTTAATTATAGAAATCCATTATTTAGGATTTTATAATAAAACTATTATTATTCAAAGATCCAGTTATTCAAAAAGAATACGATTCTATTTTGATAATAACAAATAGATTGACCAAGTTTGCTTATATATTATTATTCTACAAAACTTAGAAGGTAAATAATCTTGTTTATATATTCATAAGGAATATAATTAATATATATAATATATCAAATAAAATTATCTTAGATAAAGATAAACTATTTATATTGAAGTTTTGATCTATTTTTATAATATTGCTTGGAATCAAAAGAAAGCTTTCAATAACTTTTTATCTACAAACAAATGGCCAAATAGAACGATTAAACCAAACGATGGAAGCCTATCTTTGCTGCTATATCAATTACAAATAAGACAATTGGGTTAAGCTATTATCTTTGATATAATTCATATATAATATATTAGAGATAGAAATTACAAAAATAACATCAATATATATTAACTTTGGATTCAATTTATTAATATATAAATCATTATTATTATAAGATACAAATACAGATGAAGTTATAAAAGATATTGCAGAAATCAAGGAGCTTTAGGAACAATTTTCCTTGGATTTATAGTTCATCATTTTAAGAATAATATTGTATTATAACAAATCAAAAAGTATAGGACCTATTTTTAAAAAGGGGGATAAAGTTTATTTTATTTGAAGGAATATATAAACAAAACAATCAAATAATAAATTAGATTATAAAAAACTAGGATTATTCAAAATCAATAAAATAATCGGATTAGTTAATTATAGATTAAAATTATTTTATACTATAAATATTCATTTAGTATTCTATATCTCATTCTTTAAGAAAGCATTATTAGAAGTACCCGATATATCCACAACAGAAATCGAATTAGTTAATCTAAACATTATATATAATATCGAAACAATACTAGATTATAAATATATTAGAAATAAGATCAAGTATTTAATCAAATGGCTAGATTATCCATATTCGAAAAACATTTGGGAGCTTAAAAAAGATCTCAGCTATTCTGAGAAATTGGAGGTATTTCATCAATATTATTTAGATCCTCTAGAAAGGATCTGAAGGATTCAAAAAAGAAGAAGGATCGAAATCGTTCAATATATCCGAATTAATCTTTATAGATACTAACAAACTAATATCTATTTGTCTCTTCTTTCTTTTTATATATTTGTTCTTTAATCTCTCCTTTTCCTTAATGTTATCCAATTTATTTATTGTTTTTAGATTATAATAAATTATTTTATTACTATAATTTTGAAGGGATCTCTATTGTTTTCGTAAATGAGCAAGGCGAGAAACAGCAGCTGCTATCAAAGCAATTGTCTTCTCCTCCTTATTATCCAAATGCTCTTGTTCTCGAAGTAATCCATAAATATCAGCAGTAAATGGCCTTATAATATCATATTTACTATCTTTTCGAATATATTCATTATAATGAGATGAGTTTTCCTGTGAAACAATATAAGATCGAGAATTGTTCTTGCAATAAGTACACAATAACATAATATCTCCTTGAAGCTCAATTAAAAGAGCAAGTTCAATCTGCTCCTTATGTTTCTTTGATCTTATAAATGGCATAATGAAAAAAAAGAAGAAAAGTTATCTTCCAAAAAACAATAGGAACATGACTATAAGAGCTTGAGATAAGTACTAAACCAGGAAAGGGATAATATTACAAATCATTATAATATAAGGTCATATGTGGTAAGGATGGTAAGGATGATAAGGATGGTAAGGATGGTAAAGATGATTAATCACTATATTAGGGTCATGTGATAGATCTAGAGGATCTAGGGGATCTAGATAATTAAATTCTAGATCTAATAGATCCAATAGATCCAATAGATCCAAAGAATTATAGCTAAGCATAAAGATCTATATAACTAAGAGAGGTTTCCTTTATATAAAGCTTTATGCTCAAGATCAATTATTTAGTATACTATACTATTAGTTATGAATTGCATCATCTTATTATCATTACTTTAAAGTCCCTACTTGATGCTTAATTATAAACCTACTTCGAGAGCTTAGAGCACTTCCATGTGATCTAGACGGCAAACCTCGTAACATGAAAGTAGATCTCGAGTTGAAGCAAAAAGGTTTCTAGCTCTTATTGGTTACCTATGAATCGATTTGATAAGGCGATTTTAAGAGTCTCAGTAACGATAATCTCCTTAAGATCTTCGATACCTCTTATAACGATATCTCTGTCCTTGTCAGTATTTTCAAGAGTGACCTAATTGGTCGTAATAGGGTTGTTAGGCTATAGTGTCTTGAAAGATATAATATTGTTACTTGTCGAATCGGTACTTGAAGCAATAATAATGCTCAAAGTGTTACAAGAGTAATCATCTAGATCATATAGAAGTACTCTAGACTTTCAAAATAAGTTTATAATTAAGTGTTAAACAAAGATTTGAGTAACAATAATAATAATATATTATTTGTAATTAATAATAGAGTATACTAAATAATTGATCTTGAATATAAAGCTTTATATAAAGGAAATCTATCTTATTTATATAGACCTTCATATTCTAGTTACTTAATAGGATCAATATAACTCAATATTGAGTTCACTGATCCTCACTGAGCCAGTTACATGATACAGATAGCATATGAGAGTTTTCCTGTTACCTGGCGTAACACTAGATTGACTTCAATGATTAATTGTCCAATCCCAATTATATCATTTAATTCTAATGATAGTAGTTCGATGATTTATTCTTTGGTAAAGAGATTTAATTATTCATATTAGTATTCGCTTATACTTAATAATTTGTAAGGTATAGTTGATAACAATTTTATTAGTTCTGTTTGAAAATCTCGATAGTAATCTTCAATCTATCGATGTTTATAATAAAGATTAATTTTATATTAGATTCTATAATCTCTATTTTGTATCAGGATTTCCTATATATCCTTAATCTCCAGATTACAATCATTATGCTCCTATCCTTCATTAATATGAGGAGAGCCGAGGTCTATAATAAATCTCTTAATGTTATTCTTATCTATATTCTCTTTAAATATTATTTAATAAGGGTTATTATAAGTGATAATATAAAGAATCAATAAGATTAGATAATTATGGATTCGGTATTTCTCTACAAAATCAGGTTTTTGTTCTTTATAATAATATTATATACATTTCTTATCAAAATAATTGATCATATATTATAACTTATTTTCTTAAGATTTTAAATAAACTTTATTGATTTATTGATTATTATTGAATCCTTCAAGAGATACTTCCTCTTCAAGTAATTCAACTGATTCAAGGTTTTCTATAGACTCAACTTTCTTGTTGATATATTCAGATAGCTCTATTTTTATACCTAAAGTATTTATACTTAACTCTTTGAGTTATTCTGGATATAATTATAATAGCTCTTTTTTTTTAGCAATTTTATTTTGTAGAAATTGTTTTTTAGAGTATTTACTTTTTGTAATCCCTATTTCTTGTTTCCAAATCTTATTTGTTTCTTGTCTTTTATAACAAATAACTTTTTCTAATTACAATCCCTAAATATATATTTACCTTTCTTATAAGTAAAGTATATATTATTCTTTCTGTATCTTTTCTTTTCTTTGATATTAAGTTTATTTGGCTTATATCAATATTCAGCTTCATTTAATTCTATTAGATTGTTGGTATTGTAGTGTTTGCTCTGATATTGAGGTTTAGCAAACTTTCTATTTTTCTGAATGATTCCCTTTTTCTTTATTTATCTTTCATAAAAACAATTGTCAATTAAAATGAAGATCTCAATCAACTCAGAAAGATTTGGTGATTTCAAAGCTTTAACTAACTCATTTTTGATGATATCCTTGAGTTTTTTATAGAATTGGGATCTAAGGTAATTATTATCTTATATAATATATTCAATATATTATTGGAACTTAGTAATATAGATTGTAATTAATCTTATTTGTTTAAATTGTCGTAATACTTTTTCGATTATATAATTGAGATCAACTTCCCCAAAAGCCTTATCGAAACCTTATCGGAATGATTTGTAAATGCCAAAAAAACAATATATCTCAGATTTCATATTCTTATTGAGTTGATTATCGGTAGTTTTAATCATTAGGTCATTAAAGAAAGGTTTGATCCAATTGAATATGATTCCTTGAAAGAACAATACTAGCTATAAGATCCTTTATATTTAAATTAAGAAGAGATATTTATTAAAAATATAGTAAAGATTAGCTTATACAATAAAAATTCGATGTTTGCTATGATCTCTATAAAACAGATCAGGGGTGGATATTTGGATTGTTTGTCTCGGCTTTATAATAACAGCAGCTTACCTTAAGATTCTAATAGAGGAGAAGGAAACTGGTTCAATAGATTGTTGATTGGAGTTTATTATAATTGATATAGCTTAATTATAACAATATTCAAAATATAACGATTCTATATTGAAGGCAACGGTTGTCTAAGGTTTGTCTGATTAATAGTTGTGGGTTAAGGCTTTATCATTAAGATTCATTTGAAAGTGAAGTTGTTATTAAATCAAATAGAATATAGATAAATTAATTGATAATTAAATTGAGTACAAAGTTTTTAAATTATAAAACTATCCTAACTATATACTTATGAACTTTTTTTGGATAGTCTGAATAGACTGGTCTATCCAGGCTATCCCCTAGACTAGATAAACTAGACTATCCAATCTATCCATCACATAATCTGCTATTAGCCTCAGGACATTAATCCTGGGACAATTCCAATCCTGGGATACTTTACTTTAAAACAAATCATATTTTAGGATACTTGTCCTAGGATTATATGATTACCTAGCCCTCCTTTTTGTCACGAACCACGCTCATTATTATAAAATAAAACTAGTTACTGATGTTTGAACTGCTTTCTTTATAAGGATCCTTATCGATAAGGAATCCTAGGATAAATATTGTTCTAAAACAAATAATATCCTAAAAAGAATAAGCTAAATAATTATAAGGTCCTAGGACAAGTGTCCTAGGATATGATTTGTCCTAGGACTATTATCTCAGGATAATATTTGTCCCAGGACTATTGTCCTAGGATAATATTTGTCCCAAGACTATTGTCCTAAGATAATATCTATCTCAGGATTATTATCCTAGGATCTTTATAATCCCAAGAATAGAATTATTCTAGGATTAGTATCTTAAGGTCAAAGAAGGATCATGTAATATGCTAGCTTTGTTAGCCAGCTAGCAGAGCTAGCAATAAGGGAATGCTAGCTATATTAGTCAGCTAGTATAGTTAATATCCAAAAAGGACAATTAGTATATAATTAGAATAATTTTATAGTTTAGGAGCTTTATATTTAATTTAATTATCAATTAGTTTATCTATATTTTATTTGATTTAGTAATGACTTTACTTTCAAATAAATCCTATTGATAAAACCTTAACCTACAACTATCAATCAACGAAATCTTAGATAGTTACTGCTTTTAATACAATATTGTTATATTTTAAACATCATTTTCGATTAAGCTATATCAATTACAATGGACTTCATTCAGCAACCCACCGAACCAGTTTTCTTCTCCTTTATCAAAGCCTCAGGGCAGGCTGTTGCTAATATGAAGCCGAGACAAGCAATCCAAGTATCCACCCCTAATCTATTTTATAAAGATTATAGCAAATATCAAGCTTTTGTTATATAAACTGATCTTTATTATATCTTTAATAGATATCTTTTTTTGATACAAATATAGAGGATCTTATAGTTAATCTCATTCTTTCAAGGAACTGTGTTCAATTAGATCAAACCCTTCTTCAATGATTTAATAATCAAAACTACTAACAATCAACTCAATGAAAATATGAAATCTGAGATATATCATTTTTTTAGTATTTACAAATCATTTCGACAAGGTTTCAATAAGGCTTTCAAAGAAGTCAACCTTGATCATATAGCTAAAAAAGTATTATAACAACTTAAACAAATAAGGTCAATTATAATCTATATTGTTAAATTCCAATAATATATTAGATATATTATATAGAATAATAATTATCTTAGATCCTAGTTTTATAAGAGATTTAAGGATATTATCAAGGATAAGCTAACAAGAGCTTCAAAACCATCAAATCTTTCTAAATTAATCGAAACCTCTATTTTAATCGACAACCATTTCTATAAAAGACAAATAAAGAAAAAGGGAATCATTCAGAAAAATAGAAAGTTTTCTAAACCTTAATATCAGAATAGACATTACAATACTGGCGACCCAATGAAATTGGATAAAGCCGAATGCCGATATAAATCAAATGAACTTAATGTTAAAGAGAAGAAAAGATGCAAAGAGAATAATCTATGTTTCATTTGTGAAAAGGATGGGTATATATCTCGAGACTATAATCAAAAGAAATCATTTATTGCGAAAGGCAAGAAACAAATAAGATTTGGAAATAGGAGACAGGGACCCCAAAAAGTGGGTATACTAAAAGATAATTCTTGCAAAATTGGATTGTTAGAAAAAGAATTACCTTAATTATATTTGGAACAATTTAGAGAGTTGGGGTTGGTCATTCTATATATAGAAGTAGAATCATCTGGAAATACTGATGAGGAAGTCGAGTTTATAAATAATCATAAATTAATTGAGTTATTTGAAAAGAAAGGATCTATTAAAGTATCCGAAAACAATCAGCAAATCAACAAAATCCATCTAAGACCTCAAGAAGACAAGTTATAATACTTGATCAATTACTTCGAGAGGAAATGTATATAATGTTATCACAAAGAACAGAAACCTGATTTTATAGAAAAACATTAGATTCATAATTATCCAACCTTATTGATCCTTTACATTATTATTTATAGTAATTTTTACCGAATAATATTCAAGGAAAATATAAGGGAAAACAACATTAAGAGATTTGTCGCAGACTTAGATTCTCTTTATATTAATGAAGAATAAGAGTATAATAATTATAACTTAGAAATCAGGGATATATAGGAAATCTTGTTATAAGTAAGATATCACAAAATCTGGTGTAAGATTAATTATTACTATAAACATCAATAGGCCGAGGATTATTGCCGAGATTTTCAAATAGGACTAATAAAATTGTTGGTAATTATACCCTATAGATTATTAAGTATAAGCGAATATTAATAAAAATAATTAAACCTTTTTATCGAAGAACAGATCACTGAATTATTATCATTAGAACTCAATAATACAATCAGGATCAAACAATTAATTGTAAGAATCAATCTTGAAAAACAAGAAGTTAAAGCTTTGATCGATTTAGAAACTATAAGAATATTTATAGATCCTAACTTTGCTGAAGAAAATAGAATCCTTATTGAGCCAAAAGAATATCTATATTAATTAATATTACTGGAAGAAAAAAAGGCTGGAGTAAATGAATGAGTATAAAGAGAAATTAGTGCTTTCAAAATAATTATACTAAAAGAGTATACAAAACAAGTCAAATTAGACTTAGTATTATTAGGCAGATATACAATAGTTTTAAGAACCTCTTAGATTAGAAAATATAATCCAAATATTGATTAGGTAGAAGATACCCTTATATTCGATCATTGCTGATACAAGAACAAATGATTATATGATCCAAAAGAACAAACTTTTGGAGAGATTAAATACTATACTATAATAACTATAGATCCTTCATTGGTTGGCGAGACCGATACAAAAAAGATTCCAGTACAGTACAGAAAATTCGCCAAACTATTCGAAGACCTATAGGATTTGAAAGCCCTGTCAGAATATAAGCTTTGGGATTATAAGATCAATTTTAAAAAAGGATTCATATTTTTAATTGAAAAATTGAGATTATATAATCTTAATACTTTAAGAATATAAAAAGAGTATTGATTTAAAATTAAAAAGAAAGAATGGATTAGGAAATCCAAGTCCCTTTATATAATCAATATATTATTAGCATTTAAAAAGAGAGATCCAAATAATCAATTTTACAAAGACTATTATTAAATGAACAATAGGATTATCAGGAATATATATCTTATATCTAAAGTCCAAAAGTTAAGGGATAAATTAAGCAAGATAATAATCTATATTAAACTGGACCAAAGAAATGCCTTTAATCTTATACAAATCAAAAAAGGATATAAATAAAAGACCACTTTTATATTATCTTCTGAATTATAGGAATATATTGTTATATCATTTGGATTAACAAATGTACCTATTATATATCAACAATAAAACAACGAAATATTCAAGAAATTTAACTTATTTATAATTTATTATTTGGATAACATCCTAATCTTCTTTCAAAAGAAAAAAGAATATAAGGAATATATTCTCAAAGTATTTGAAGTATTTAGAAAGATCGATTTATGACTCAAATTATCAAAATATAAGTTTAGAGTCAAGAAGGTAATCTTTCTGGGATATATAATCGAATTAGGACAAATAAGTATTAATTCAGAGAAAACCAAGAAAATAAAAAATTGGGAACAATCTAGAAACATTAAAGATATATAGATTATATTAAGATTTATTAACTTTTGTTAAGTATTTATTAAAGATTTTTCAAAGATAGTAGAACTACTTATAAAAATAACAAAGAAAGATATAGGATTTATATAAAACAAAAAGATAAAACAAGCCTTCCAGAAAATCAAAGATAGATTTACTAGGGAACCTATATTCTACAATTATTATAATAATCGAGAAAATATTATTGAAACGGATGCTTCCAATATCTATATAATAGAAGTTCATTTTCAAAGAGATGATAATAAGAAACTACACCCAATTGCTTATTATTCCAGCAAAATGAATAAAACAGAGCAGAATTACAATATTTATGAGAAGGAACTCATAATTATAATCAAGTCATTGAAATATTAGAGAATCTATTTTCAAAAAGCTAAATTCCTAATAATTATCTATATTAATTATATAAATCTATAAATCTTTATTATAATTAAGATTCTAGATAATCGAAGATTGATTTGATAAATTAAAGAATTAGCTAATTTCAACTTAATAATCAAGTATATCAAAAAAAAGAACAATATAAGGGCAAATATACTAAATAGATCATCAAGATATAAAAATGATAAAATCTATCAAAAGATAACAATCTTGAAATCTTTATCAAATAAAGACCTTATTCTGAATTTAACAAAAATTGCTGTTTTAGAGAATAAATCAATGGAAGTCTAGAAAAACAAACTTATAGATATACAATTAAATAAGGAGAATATCAAATAATCTAAGCCACTAATAATTATGAATAGATTGATATAAGTCACAAGGAAAATTTGGTTATCGAGTAATATTGTCATCGAATTCATCAAGGAACAGTATATATTACTAGCTTACAATCATCAGGGAATACAAAGAATATATTTAAGAATTAAGAGATAATACTGAAGTCTGAGACTCCGAACTATAATCAAAAAAGTGGTTATTGAATGTGATATCTGTATTAGGAACAAAGCTTCTCGCTATACCCCTTATAAACAGATGTACATAATTGAGATACCACCAACATTATAGAAATCGATATCATAAGACTTTATAAGGCCGTTATCTAAATCTAAGGATCCAATAATAAGAGTAGAATACGATTATCTTTTAATTATTATAAATTGATTAATCAAATACATAATATTAATATTATACAAAATTATCTTAATTATAGAAACCCTAACAGTTATATTCCTAAAAAAGATTATTGTAATATATAGATTATTAGAGGAGATATTGTCCGATAGGAATAAACTCTTCACATCAAAATTCTGGATTGCTTTAATAGCATTACTAAATATGAAAAGGAAAATGTCTATAATATTTTATTCACAAATAAATAGAAAAAACGAATGAATAAATCAGATTATTGAAGCATATCTTCATTATTATATAAATTATCAACAAAACAATTGAGTAGGACTACTACCTCTAACATAATTTGTATATAATAACTTTACTTTAGAAACTATCCAAGTCTCTCTGAATTATATCAACTTTGGATACGAATTAGTTATATATCAAGAATCAAACATTCCAAAAATAAAGAACCAATCTACTATAATATAAACAAAGAAACTCAAGGAAATTTATAAAGAATTAGTAGTGGAACTCAAGTTCGTTGCCAAAAGAAATACTTATTATTACAACAAGAAATATAATCAAAAGTCAATACTAAAAAAAGAGAATAAAGTCTACCTACTCTGAAAAAACATTGAAATAAAGAGACTAAGTACGAAACTGGACTACAAGAAATTGGGATTATTCAAAATCAAGAAAATTAAAGGATCTTTGAATTATAAATTGGCATTATTAAAGAATATAAATATCCATTTAGTATTTTATATATCCTTGCTTGAACTAACATTATCAAAAGTACTTAAAACTTTTGAAACTGAAATTATATCTATTAATCAAAACATCAAATATAAAATAAAGAAAATATTAGATTACAAATATATTAGAAACAAAGTTAAATATTTGATGAAATAAGAAAATTATTCGGACTTCGAGAATATATAGGAATTAAAGAAAGACCTCAAGCATTTTGAGAAGTTTGAGGAGTTTCGTCGATAGAATCCGGATTTACCCAAAAGAAAAGAGAATTCAATATAGCTTATATAGATGACAAATTTATCGAATATAAAAAAAAGGGTTCGAAGAAGCTGGAACTAATTGTAAGAAGTTCAGGATCAAATTGATCAAATTGATCAAATTGACCAAAAGGGTCGGAAGGAATAACAAATATTGAAGTTGCAGCAATTTCTCTCTCTTTTTCCTTTTTAAATCTTTCCTTTTTTTTCAGAGCATCGAGCTCATCCATAGAATTTAATCCAGCCGTAATCATCTTCTGTTTTCGTTCACAAAGGAACTTCTGTTGCTTATTAAGGCGAAGAATTTTCGACATCGCCTTGTCCTTCTCAACATCCATATACTCGATCTGAGCATTAATAGCTTCCCAATCAGAAACAATGGGCATTTTGTTTAATTCGCAAACATCACATGATTTATTGAGAGTAGTGCAACGACCACAACGATAATGCTTAATATCGCGAGGAGAAATGTATTCGGTACCAGCACTTTCATATTGAGTATAAGGAGCCATCTTCTTTCTAATCAAATTGATTTCTCGCCCAAGAGCTTTATGATCGATATAGGGTTGGGAACGAACAGATAATATAATAAAGGAAGTAAATTGAGTAGTTGCAGAGATGGAAGGGTTTTTAATCGGATAATTATAAGTGGTCGAGGACAACGTTTGATTAGAAAGGGGATAGTATCACGAACCACACTTATTATTATAAAATAAAACTAGTTACCGATATTTGAGTCGCTTTCTTTATAAGGATCCTTATCGATAAGGAATCCTAGAATAAATATTGTTCTAAAACAAATAATATCCTAAAAAGAATAGATTAGATAATTATAAGGTCCTAGGACAAGTGTTCTAGGATATGATTCGTCCCAGGACTATTATCCCAGGATAGTATTTGTCCCAGGATTATTGTCCCAGGATAATATCTGTCTCAGGATTATTATCCTAGGATCTCTACAATCTCAGGAGTGGAATTATCCCAGGATTAGTGTTCTAAGGCCAAAAAAGGATCATGTGACATGCTAGCTTTGCTAGTAATGAGGGAATGCTAGCTATGCTAGCCAGCTAACATAGCTAGCATCCAAAAAGGACAATTAGTATATAATTAGAATAGTTTCATAGTTTAGGAGCTTTGTGCTCAACTTAATTATCAATTAGTTTACCTATATTCTACTTGATCTAATAACAACTTCACTTCCAAATGAACCCTATTAATAAAGCCTTAATCTACAACTACCAACCAACGAAACCTCAGACAACCGCTGCCTCCAGTACAATATCGTTACACTTTTCCAGGATATTAATTATCCTAGGATCCTATTTATCCTAGGACTTTTATTGTATTATAATGAACATAATTTGTGACAAATACTTAAAATAAAAAAATTTTATATTTTTAAAATATTACTTTTTAATTTTCAAAGATATATATATTTTTGATTGATCAATAATAATAATAATAATATAAATATAAAAATAATTAAAAAAAAAATAACTTTATTTATTAAATCAGTTTTAATAAATTATAATTATTAATAATTTTTTATTTATTAATTCAAAAATCGAATAAAGATCGAAATATTACATTTTATATCAAAGAGATACTCAAAACGTTTCAGATTCTTTGGAGATCTTATGATGATACTCTATATATCTCTTATTGGCTGGTTTATAGATTTTAGGTTAGGTAAGCGGAGAAGGGTATAAGGATGAGATAAATGTATTGTGGCAATTAAGATTACAGCTAACAATATGATAAATAGGAACGTGATACGTTGCTCAAACAACAGTACAATGAAAACAGACCTAATACACTATCATCTCATGCAATGTCTCGTGCCCTGTAAACAAGCTTCGTGGTCCAAACCAATGCCGGCATAATCTGTATAGAAACCTGTCGTTTAAGGATGAAATAGACCAATTGAAAAACAAAAATCTAAATATCCCGTGAGGTTTCAAAGTTCCAACCTATGCAAGGATTTCGTGGATCCCACCCAGATATCTGGAACTTTCCACTTAGGATATTTCCGCGCAGTAGCCCTCAAGACATCCCTCATACTTGAAAGCTCATCTATGTTAATGTGCATTTCCCATATTCCCAAGCAGAGTATTCTTAAACCGCTGAAGCGCTGGATGTAATCCCAAAAAAATGCTTTCAAATCCAATACATTCAACTCCAAATTCCTGATTTTTCTGCTTCACCTGGAAGCCGGCAAGAAACATGGGTAATGATCTTTCACCAGCCGAATCCAGCTTTACTGCATCCGTTTCAAAATCAATGTACGCGATTTCAGCCCTATCACGACTCCCAAAAGCTAATTCATAGGGTGTTAATCTGACCTCTCGTGCCTCACGATTGATCTTAGTCGAACCAATCTTAGGTCTGTCAATGAACCAGCCCAAGACTGCTGGCTGCGTTTTGTGTTTGTAGTCAAATTTCAGTCTCATATTTAATTTTCGCCGAGGTTGTATATATTAATACCAAATCTTGAGACGCAGCTCTGTTGGAAGTGCCGGAAAATGTAAGAAGGTCGGGAGCTGTTTCGAGGAAGGATCTGACGACTGCGATAGAATTTCCATTGTAAATGGCTGGGATGGTTACCAGGACGTAAGGATGGAGAATAGGAGCAGTCAGGTCAATGGAGATATCGAGCCGGGTCTGTACCTAGAACAAGAGCGTACGTAGGCGGTGCAATGATTTGGTGAGGATCAAATTGACAGGAATTGGAAATATGCACGATAAAAGGAAGATGAGTTAGAACAGAATCCCCATTTTTCAAAGATGTCGTCACGACGCGGGGTAAAATGGCACCGACTGCTTGCTTATTCAGCAAAATCCTTGACACGTTCAACATAACAACCCTAAAAGAAATGGCGGGGCAATGCGGGGTTGCCTAGGCCTCGAGCTGATATTTATTAGAAGGGCACTAGAATGCTATCACCTAGCGGAACTGTCCCTAGGTTGAAACATAGAAACCTCGATGATTTGCACAAGCAGCAACAGATTGCAAAAGTCTTCCAGTCTATCACTCACACACTCTACAACCAAAATATAAGACCCGAACACATTCATTATCCATAGCCCAAAATCGACACCCCCAACTGAAAAGCGACAAATCAGTTTGCAGCGGGAGCTCGAATAAACTCAGGGTGCAATTCGTCTCTGTCGCAGAGTCCAAAGTTCGACCCCCTTCATTACCTCGCTTACGCACAATTCTGCAAAATTTCTTCACCCCTTGCCCCACAACCCCCCACCACAATATCACACACACCTGTTGCGATTTCTCCTCCCTCCTTAAACTTCTTTAACGAGAAAAGATGATAGAGAGGGCAAGATTAACATTCGCCAATAAAAGAGGAGTTGAGTCAGTTCAGAGGAAGCAAAAACCGGCAAAAATGCTACATGACCAGACTGGGGCACGATCCCAGGACCTTGTCCGTATTCAACAGGTGTTAATTGTTAAGGACACGTGATAACCAACTACACCATCCGGCCGTTTGCTATATTTCATGGTGACATAACAAGTTTTAAAAATATATCGACGTTATCGAGAGGGGCTGTGTAGATATCCATTGGGAAGGGGTGAAGTGACACAGACTGCATGAACAACGGGTCGACAAACATTATTCCCACAATCAGACGACAAAGGAGGGGCAAAGTTCTGGATTCATGCTGGAGAGATTCAAGAGATCTTAAGCTCAGAGGCTGCAGGCGTACTATTACTAGAAATTATAACTATAGTGTATAATCATACGCAACTGTTGAACCTCGTTCCGTTCCCATTCAAGGCTCACCAGGCCAGATCTCATCCGCGATACTTCTGACCAATAACAACTTGTTCTTCATATCCTCCCATCCCACCAAATTACCCTCCTCATGGCTGGCAAATCCACACTGAGGGCTTACACCTAATCTTTTCAATGCTTCATCTCTCGTCTGTCCTGCTCCTTTTGCTACAACATCGGCAGCTTCCATGACTCTTACTTTCATCTCCTCTTTGTCCTCGAGTTCTGGAAATTTTGATGTAATGACTCCAAGAATAACATTCTTGTGGGGTGGGAGGTAGAGCAATGGCTCAAAGCCACCAGACCGCGGTGTATCGTATTCGAGATAGTATGTTGCTACATTAAGGTTACGAAAGAGCTTGGTAGCAATGAGATCGTAACCTCCTTCGGAGAAATGACGTGATCCCATGAAATTACCCCTGCAAATGTGTAAACCAAAATGTATTTTGGCGGTATGTTTCTCTATGCTGTCATTATAGCACTTGATGTAAGCATCAAGCAACTCTTCGGCAGTTTTAGTATTGGATTTGTCTTCCTCCCAACCTTTCAGCATCTTCTCGGAGCAGAAGTCTTTTAACCGTTAGCTCTGGCTGAAATGTGAATCATATCAAATTACTTACATGCAAAATTCGGGTCATCAAACTGCACATTCCTGAGTCCAGCTTCGTACAAGATGTCCAACTCCGCGCTGACAGCTTTTGAGATATCTGAAAAGTATTCTTCGTCACTGGAATAGACTTCTTTGGGGAACGCCTTGCCATCCTTATATCTGAGATGATACCACGGTGGGGCAATCATTGTCAACTTGATATCACCCCATCTCTCTTGTGGCACAAGCGTCTTCAAATATTCGAATTGACCAATGAGTGTCGACTTTCCAGTATGCTTTATTTCGCCAGTGCAGAGGCAAGATTGCCCCGGCTTGTCACCCTTTTCGATGAACCCAGCAATATCAGGAACGTAGGGACGAAATATATCCATGGAAGGGTTGCGGATTTCAGTCATGCCTTCGAGTTTTTCAAAGAATGTTCCCCAAAATACAGCGCGTCTGCCATCGGACTCACGTTAGCGTATGTGCCAAACTTTATGGCAAATGAAGTTGTATGGACGGCAAACCGATATTCCCCGTCACTGATAGCTCTGAACCCGCACTCTTTTTGTAACTCTACGGCCTTGTCGATAGATTCATTCTCAATGCGAGCCAGTTCTTCCTGGCTCAAATCATTCTTCTCGAAAGCGTTGCGCTTGGCGAGGAGCTCCGCAGGACGAAGCAGGGAACCCAGATGTTCGGCGCGGAAAGGCGGATTACGATGAATGGTCGTCATTTTCTATGATCAGGACTTTAAAAAGTATTGAACAGGCAGAAGAAGCTCCAAACATCTTCAATTGCGGAAAGAACGATCATATACTTGTTTTGCCACGCTCAACCCCGCGCTTAACCCCGCATTAGCCATGATGACGTTTGTAATAGCATTACATCGGCTGTTGGGATATGAGATGCCACTGGACTCCAATGATTGATGAGGATATAGGATGTAACATCTTGTTACATTTTATACGAAGAACTTTCTCGGTGGTTGGATTGTGAGGAGACAGTAGACAGGTATTTTTGAGGTTGTTGGTGGCAGATCAGATGATCCGACGATAAGCTGCCTTGCGGAGTTCCAGCGGAGATAAGATCGGATGAGGTCAAGTGTTTACCGAGGAAAAGCCGTAAGAATTTTGTTGTCTCCGGCAAGCTGACATAAGGTTATGAACTCATTTATCAAGCACAACCTGAGATCTCTCAATGTGATATTTATACGTGATACATCAATTACCTATCTCCATTTGTTATCGAGGTAGGTTGTCGCGAAAAATTGAAGTCATCATGATTCATGAATCATCCGAAATATGTATCATATATGATCAAATAAACGAACGTGCCGACACAACGGCTCATACACAATATGGCGTTTCGCAGCCGTTCGTTCTCATCCGTAATTCGATCCATGAATCAGGATGATACAGAATTTACTGGACCTTGGATGCATCCCGCCACAAACAGAGTAAGATAAAGGATTTGGGCGACACGAAACAAGGACGAACAAGGGTTATCTCACCTTGTGGAAGCTTTTGATTGATAGCTGCAGTGGGGCTGGTTGGTTGCAGCTACAGCATCTCTTGCATAGCATGGTCACCGCCAATTTGGCAGCTTAACATCGCATTTGTATATGCTCATTTGCTTTCCACGGACTTCAGTCTTCCTGATGTGTTCAGCTCACAAGCAACAAGCTTCTCCACAACAACTTCATGCCATGATGCCTAGGCTCAACATGATGGTCCCGCCCGCGGGCTTGCTGATCAGGATCTTTAGTGGGGCTTTAGACGCTCGTGGTTGCGTTGATCCTGCAAACATTTCAATTCCATCTATTTTGCCACACATACTACCTACCTAGGTACTGACTGCATTGGTTTTCGACAATTCACTATCGCACTTATGCAAGATACCAACTGTTACCCTTGAAAGCGCGTATTTCTTACCCTAAATCGCGCAGTGTTTTGTTAATACTTGGTGGTTATAAAATTTCTCTTCTCAAATAACTTTTCTCAATTATGTTTGCATGATTTTTCTCAAAAATCATCAATCAGAATCCCGTGAGGATGCAGGTTCAGAGCATCGTTGCAGAAGTCATTGGACTCTCTGTTATCGGACTTTTTACGCTGCCATCCATTGTGACAATCTCGAGAACTCCATATCGACGAAAGGGAACCCCAAGTTGGCTTGACGATAAGGATGGAAGCACAACTACTGCCAGTGAACATAGTTTCAACCCAAATATCCCAAAGATATGCTTGTCTATCTCCCTTATATCGGGCATTTTCACTTTTGTTCTGAAGACTCTCCAATCGGGCAGCACCGAGCATTCCCTTGTGGAAATAGCAACTGATAGCTTGGGATGGGTTAGTTTTCGACCTCCAGTCTGCGCCACTGCGATGCTAACTATTGCAGTTCTTCTTGACGATACAAGTGTTTGCAGTGTGCTATACGAAAGATAATATCATAAGCTACACGCAAGGCAAATATACTGCAGCTTCCTGCATTGCTTTCCTTGGCATAGTCGTTGTTGAGGATGAAGAAACTCTGAGACGTTCATGGTCAATTTCCACTGGACTATCTATTGCCCAGATGGCCACCATAATTGCTGTTGCGATTGCGAGTACATCAATACCACGAAGACCTCAGGTCTTCTATCATGGAAGACTCGTTCTAAACGAATTCAACGTTTCATTTCTCAGTCGATTCACCTTCTCATCAATAGAGTATTTACTTCAAAGAGCAAAGCGACAAAATGATTTGGACATGGAAGAGCTTCCTGCAATGAACCACTCAAAAAGATCAAAGACTCTCAGCCATGCATGGGTAGCTAGAAGTAGCTCTGGGCGATTGTGGGTGAGGTTATTGAAAGTCTATACATGGCCCCTTTGCCTACAGATCATTCTAGGTTTGATTCATGCTTTTCTGGCTATTGGGCCCCAATTAGCTATTTTTAAGATACTCAGTGCAATGGAGTCTGGGAAGACTGGAAGGCAGCTAGGCTTTTATATCTTGGCTTTTGGACTTGCTACTGTTGTAGCTTCATGGGTTGAAGGTATGTGTCAGTCACTCAAGCCTATATCTACTTCTGTTAACCTAGCTTTACACAACAGCAATTCAAGATATTACAAGCACCAGCCTGGTATCTGTTCCGATGCGAGCTCAACTATCAGCATTGATATTCGAAAAGACTATGCGTCGCAAAGATGCAAAGGGCAGTTCACCGACATCGGAAAATAAGGAAGGCGTTCCCTCTGATGACGTAGACCCAGACAAGACATCTCAAAAAATCCTCAATTTAATTGGGGTAGACACTGGGAGAATTTGTGATTGTGCCAGACAAACATTCGAGATCGTTCAGGCCCCTGGCCGAATTATCATATCTGTAGGGTTTTTGATCACATTATTGAGCTGGCAGGGGATTTTGCTTGGCTTTTGGTGCGTAACCTGGACTTAAGTTCTTCCCATATTGTCAAAGGTACTGAAGCTAATTTATCAGTTTTGTCTTTCTAACCTTCCCTATCACCCGTCGCTACTCTAAAAAATTTACTGTCTCGCAGGGAATTCTGATGCAGACTAGAGATAAGAAAGCTGCAATTATTGGCGAAGCTCTCCAAGGCTTCCGTCAGATCAAATTCTCTGCGCTTGAAGATCGATGGGAAAGGTCTATCATGGCAATGCGAGATATCGAGCTTACAGCAACGTGGGATGTTCTGATGTCCAGAATTATGTTGATTGCATGCTGGATTTTGAACCCACTTATGACGGCTGCAATTGCATTGGGAGTTCACTCGTATATCTACAGACAGCTGACACCCGCACAAGCGTTCACTGCCATTGGTGTATTTCTGCAGTTGGATCACTGTATGCAATCTCTTCCCAACATAATAACACAGATGATTGCCGCCAACGTGTCTTTACAACGTGTCGAGAGTTTCCTTGATTCGCCGGAACTTGGAAACATTCTTTCCAGCCCAGTTCAGCTACTTGAAACAACAGATTCCGATTCACCCATGATAGTTTTTGAGGGTGCAAGATTAAGCTGGCCTAGCGACGATGAGTATGTTGAAACCGTAAGCGAGCGATTTATTCTTCGGGATATCAATATCTCGTTCCCAGTCAACCAATTGACGATTATTTGCGGAAAAACCGGTTCTGGAAAAAGCTTGTTACTAAATTCCATGCTTGGTGAAGCAGAGCTTATCTCTGGCAAAATTACGGTGCCGGAAAGACCATCCGACCAGTATGACCATCATGCAAATAAAGATAACTGGATTATTCCGCACTCGATTGCATTTGTTGCACAGATTCCCTGGATTGAAAATTGTACAATTAAGGAAAACGTTCTTTTTGGCCTACCACTAGATATGGACCGTTACGAAAAAGCCATAGAAGCTTGTGCCTTAACTAAAGATCTTGAACTCCTGTCAGACGGACATGAAACAGA
Organism: Sclerotinia subarctica; assembly: GCA_025389085.1. NCBI lineage: Eukaryota > Fungi > Ascomycota > Leotiomycetes > Helotiales > Sclerotiniaceae > Sclerotinia > Sclerotinia subarctica. Next base: position 449,317 of record QRFI01000013.1, read on the forward strand.
AGTTGGAACTGGTGGGGTAAATTTAAGTGGTGGTCAGCGAGTAAGTAACACAGCATTTATTAAAGACTGCATGCTCGTGCTCTTCCCTCATATCTTAATCTGGTCACTGCAGTCAAATTCTGCTCCATAACACAAGTCTAACTGATTGCTGATTTAGTGGCGATTAACTTTGGCACGAGCCTTGTATTCACGTGCTGGAATTGTCTTGTTAGATGACATATTCAGTGCTGTCGATGTTCACGTTGGGCAATTCATTCTCAACAATGCTCTTGTCGGAGAGCTTAGCGCTGGTCGCACCATAATATTGGCAACGCACCATTTATCTTTATGCAAATCGCACGTCAAGTCTATTGTAGAGCTCGAAAATGGTATTGCCAAACAGTTCTCTAGTGTTCAGGAACTGGAGGAATATCTTGGGGCACCCGTCGAAAGCTTGGACGATACCGACGAGACTTTAATGACCACCGAAGGTATTTTGCAGGAAGGTACCATCCTAGATACGCCAGACTTCAGTAGTTCGACGATGAAAAGGACCGATCCACTCAAATTTGTGACGGATGAGTTTCGCAAGCAAGGAAGTATTGGATCTTCAGTGTACTCGAAATGGCTTAAATCTTGCGGTGGATGGACCATTGGAATGGTATTCCTTCTGATTTATACTATATCTACCTCTTTCAATCTTGGTAAGAATTCATTTCTCGGACCCATTTAAGAAAACAGACACTAAAAGTAATGCCCCCAGGCCGAACATATTGGCTTCGATTCTGGACAAGTACCGATGGCGAGAACGAACGCAATTTACAATCAAGATTTAATCATTCGCAGATATTCCTAACTTCTTCCGGTTTAGATGGCAATATTACCACGCTATCACTTGAAGCAATAAGTAAACATGGCACAAACTTCTATCTCGGAATATATTTTGCACTGTGTGTCGCTGTCAGCATTTTCCGCATCTGCGGCTATATTTACGCATACAAGCAATCAATTCGAGGATCCAAGAACCTCTTTAAGACAATGCTCTTCAAAGTTTTAAGAGCTCCTTTACGTTGGATAGATACTGTCCCATTCGGAAGAGTCATGAATAGATTCACTACTGACTTCAACACGGTTGACTTTGATATTGTGGTGAGAATAGTCATTTCTTAGTCTCACCCCGTCATGACTAATTCGCCCATTTTATGGAATCCCTTCACTCCTATGTTAACCCATTTCTGACACTTTGCACTTTTAGGATACACTCACATGGGGTTTCGGTGACGTCTTCAGGTTATTCGGCATAGCAATTGCAGGGTAAGTAGTACTCCCTTCTTCATATAAACTCTGCTAAGAAGATGAAAAGAATGTTCTTGTCACCATACGTATTATTGTTAACAATTGCCGTATCTGCATTTTCTACATATCTTGCACTTCAAGCCATCACTGCAGCAAGAGCAATCAGACGCTTGGATTCTATTAATAGATCACTTGTATTTGAGCAGTTCCGCACTATTTTGACTGGCATCACTACCATAAGAGCTTTTGAAAAGAGGGATAATTATCTTGAAAAAGTATACCGTAAAATTGACGACTCAAGCTCAACACTATGGAACACAACACTTTGTCACAACTGGCTTGTTTTGAGAATAGGTGGCATGGCTTCAGCGGCATACACAATGGCCATCGCAGCGATTGTGGCCGCTACTGTAACTGATGCAGGGCTTGCTGGATTTGTCCTTGCCATATCTCTGGAATTCTCAAGTGCTCTATTTTGGTCACTTTTTCATGCAGGTTTCCTCGAATTAAGGATGAATGCTGCAGAACGCGTGATTGAATATGCAGAAATGCCTACGGAGACTTTAGATGGTGAGGAGCCGCCCGCGAGTTGGCCAACAGCCGGATGTTTAGAGGTGAAAGATTTGGTGATTGCATACAACCATGATCTGGCACCCGTTTTGAAGGGTTTAACCTTCAATATTGATCGTCAAACGAGGTAAATATTTGACTCCAGCCCCTCCAATGTATTCCAGTCTAATATATGATCTCAGGGTAGGGATTGTTGGTCGCACGGGATCTGGAAAATCTACATTAACATTGGCACTTTTCCGTTTTTTGGAAGCAAGAGAAGGTAGCATTGTTATTGATGGTCACGATATCTCGAGACTAAAGCTACAATCTCTGCGCCGTAATCTGGCCATCATCCCTCAAGATCCCGTTTTGTTCTCAGGTTCGAGTTTTTCCAATTTTGCCCTCAAAAATTTGCACTAACAAAGGGCTAGGAACGCTCCGGAGCAATTTAGATGCAGACAACGAGTATGATGACACGGCTCTCTTTGATGCTCTTCGCCGAGTTCACCTCATTGACCCATCCGTCTCTGGCATCGAAACTCCATCCTCGTGCTCATCCCGAAATCAGAATATCTTCCTTTCGCTCAACAGCTCCATCTCTGAAGGTGGATTGAATCTCTCCCAAGGTCAACGTCAACTACTGTGCCTCGCACGTGCCATTATTCGTCGACCTAAAATTCTCATTCTCGACGAGGCTACTTCATCTGTGGATGTCCAGACGGATGCACTTATTCAGCAAAGCATTCGTGAGGAATTTGCAGATAGCACTCTCTTGGTTATTGCGCATAGACTCAGTACGATAGCAGATTTTCAGAAGATCATGGTGATGCATGATGGAAAAGTGGCGGAGATGGGAAGTCCGAAGGAGTTAATCGATAAGAAGGGTATGTTTTGGGGGATGGTGAAGGAGAGTGGAGAGGTGGATAAACTGGTCAAGATGAGCAAGGGTTAAGAGGGTGATTTATATATGCTGTTATCCATATTGAGCGAGTTGCTTTTATCTCTTGCAAATTTCTGAGTTGTTTGTTTTGTCACGAAAAGTCTTAATGTTCACTTGTATGCCAAATATTGAGGTTGCTATTTGATACTTTTGAGAAAGTAGAAGTGTCCTGTGGTGTCAACGTACTAAATGTACTAAACCAAAGCCTATATTATACCAACTTTTGTAAAAGATCTATTTGTATCAACAGGGCAAAATTGCCATATCCACCAGTGTGTAAAATGAATCTCTACTCTCCACCCAAATAACCTCATCGAGACATTTCCCTCTTCGGAGTTAAGATGTTCCTGAGCTTCTAGAAATTTGGCATTTGGTTTCTACGCGATTATTATTACGCTGATTCATTGGTGGTTTCTGCTCGACATGATGATGCCCCTGATGCTCTTAGGTATGAGCATCGGTAGAAATTACCTGCTCTCCATTCAGGTCCAATTCCAAGCCATATCACTAAATATAGACGTTAATGGCGATCTCAACACATACGTCCATAGAGTTAGTGGGGGTAAGATATAGTGCAATAAGAATATACGTTGGAAACCCCTCGGACATCAGTATATGACCCCGTTCTCGAGACTACTGCGAACAGGGCTCTGATGATCGCCATCACTGAACTTCATCCTCTCCGCTTGGTGATATGAAAGGATATCCATAGTGCGATTGGAATTGCTAAGCTTATGGATATTTTACTGTTCATGCACAACGCTAGTGCGAGGTGATATGATGTTCCTGGGACGTGTGGTATTGTTCTATTATTGATGAAGGTGAGAAGATTACACCCAAGTCATTGTAAATTCAAAACCCACCAGGTAGAAGAAATGCCATCAGATCCTGATTTACACATCATTATCATCTTGGAATTGACAACTTATCCAATATGTGATTACATGTATCATGTATCATGTATGTTGTATATTGTATATTGCTGACAAATTTACGTCGAATAATAACGTAATGACAGCCATTCAGAGTGAAGTTTGATGCTACAATATTGAGCCAATAACGGAAGACAGAACGAAGGCCTAGTGACAACCTGCATAAATGACCTTAGTCCATCTGCAGTATGACATGACAGCCATGCATCTCCCGTCCGATGAATAGTAATGATAATAGATATCAGAAGCGCAGAATCCACTCATAGCCATGCTAATGCTGCGGCAATTTTCATGGCCATTTTTAAGAGTTGTGCCTTACATGTATGAGCTGAGCCCACAGGCATACTAAGTCACAGAGCCGCTATTTCGGTTTTCTTTTTAGCTTCGTACGCTCCCAGGGGCACCACCAGGCTACAGTCATCAACTTTGACATATCTAATATAGTCTGGGGGTCTTGCAACATGAAACTGGAGTGTAATGAGACGAGATCAAGGTGTGCCGCGCAGGTACTGTCACCACAGTCCAAAAGATGGGGCAAGGCATTGGATGTAAATGTTGAAGACTATACATATCTTTGCCTTCCTCATTGAGTCTTATCAATAGCATTATGAGATGTGGTTGCAAAAGTTGATAGTCGTCGAGAAATTTGATATAGCAATGCAGTGCCACCAATGCTTGGAATGCTTAATTTGGAAGGAGGGTGCATTCTGTGCAGCTGGCTGCGCTATTGGACAAAAGATTGTCGCGGGGATGCCAAGAGATCTGAATTGAATTTCCACTACCATGCCGCGTAAGGATTTAGGCGAATATCAAGTACTTCGAAATGTCCTTCCTGAACGCCTCAAGGCCCTTGTATGCCAAATGTGTGTCAGTCGGCCGAATGCAAAGCCACAACAAATATCTTCAAAACTTCAATAAGGATATTCTAGAACTACATGGTGAACGAAAATCTGAGAGTATATTCTCAGCACGAAAAGGAAGGCAGTGTCAATTTAACCTTATTTTAACGTCTTGGCCTCCTTGGCGCTTGAGATAACATGCTCGGCAAACAACCACAGCTTCCTATTTCGACCTGCCGAGGCCGGTCACTGCAGAGTTTTGTTTCGATCCGACATTTTGGTTTGCTTGATCTTCGTCGTCAAATATGTGTAACTTTGGTGAATGTGGTTCAATCAATTTTGTGACCTTCTTGTTCAGGAATTCTTGCAAAGGTGCCTCCGTTAGTAACCGCAAAGTCGCGATTCAAGGAAAAATCTATATCATCAATGCTTTATTCCCTCCCAGAGCCCGGTTAATTCTACCATCAACTGCTACAAAATGAAGCTCTTTCAAATTCTTAGTCTTGTCTCCGCCGCAGCTGCTGGAGCCGCACACAGCGCGGTTGGAAACAAGGTGAGCTACGATGGCTACCAAGTCTACCGCCTCAAAGCTCAAAATGACAATATCGAGAAAATCAACGACATTGTCTCTTCATTGGATCTCCAAACATGGAAAAAATCGGCCAAACTTGGCACAGCTGATGTGGTTGTGCCTCCAGAGCATGTAGACAATTTTTTGAGAATAACCGAGGACATGCAGAGAGAGGTTATGCATAGCAATCTTGGAGAGTCCATTGCGGAAGAGGGGCATACTGACACATACTCCAAGGAAGCTGGTAAGTCATCGCTATTCTCTCAAAACCTTGCAGTTAACAAAACTCAGTCCTCTCACCAAATGCTACCTGGTTCACCGCGTATCATGCATATGCAGACCATTTACAATTTCTCAAGGATTTGGTCGCTGCACATCCAGCAAACGCCGAGATTGTAACGGCTGGAAATTCCATTCAAGGCAATGCTATTACCGGAATTCATATCTATGGCAGTTCCGGTAAAGGAGTCAAGCCAGCTGTGCTCTTTCATGGCACCGTGCATGCTAGAGAATGGATTACAACGTTGGTTAGTTGGCAGTTAGTGTCTCATCGAACTTGCAGCAGCTAATATCTTGTAGGTTGTAGAGTACATGGCGTACAACCTTTTGACAAATTATGCCACCAGCACCGAAATCAAAGGATTTGTCGATAAATATGACTATTATATCTTTCCAGTTGTGAATCCTGATGGTAAGTCAATACTATTTGTTCTTTAACATAGCTGACTTCAGCCGTAGGCTTTTTATACACCCAAAGCACAAATCGTTTGTGGCGCAAAAATCGTCAGATACCACCGTCATCCTCAACTTGTTATGGTAGAGATATTAACCGTAACTGGGCATATAAATGGTCAACCACAGGTGGAGCTTCTACAGACCCTTGTGCTGAAGACTACAGAGGTATGTCTTGTTTAGTACTTGGAGGCAAAGAATAGTGCTAAATATCATGTAGGTGTCGCTGCAGTTGACGCTCCGGAAACGAAAGCACTTGCTGCATACGCCAACGCTTTGAAGACAGCCCAAGGGTTGAAGCTTTTCATTGATTTCCACTCGTACTCTCAACTCTTTATGACTCGTAAGTCGATCTAACCCATCAAAAATCTGTATGAGTATCTAGTCTTACATTCATAGCGTACGGGTACTCTTGCACTGCTTTGCCAGAGAACAACTCCCAGCTTCAGTCACTGGCAGCAGGTTACGTTTCTGCCGTCAAAGCATTGTATGGAACCAGCTTCAAATACGGACCTATCTGTTCCACCATTTATCAAGCCACTGGGACCAGTGTAGACTATGTTGATGCAACCGTTGGTGCTGATTTTACCTTTACCACGGAGTTGAGAGATACTGGAACTTATGGTTTTGTCCTGCCGGCTAGCCAAATCACACCCAGTGCCATTGAGGCCTATGCTGGAGTGAGATCTTTGTTGATTAATATGACATGAAAGCCAATGAGCTTCAACGTGAATGTCAGGAAATGGAAATCACTCCAACCGGAGTGGGAAAAGGGAGGAAAGTGGATATAGACAACATAACATGATAAACAATGAAAATCTATCCATATAATTGATGCTTTTCTGAGCCCATTTTGATTGAGCGGTAAATATTTTTATATGAAAGTATGATATCAGCAATTTACTAATATTATAATCTGTGTAAAACTAAAATAAGGATTTTAAATCTTGTTACACAATAATAATTTCTCAATTTATATTAAAGTGTTACTATTCTCAGTTATTATTAGATTTATTTTTAGATTATAATATTCTTTTTAATCTTTTTAATTTTTTCAATTTTTTTTAATTTTTTCAAATTTATAAATAATAAATGATTTCGATTTATCAAAATGAAATTCAAAAAGTTAAATAAATTTAAAATAATTTCTTTATTTTCTTTAATATATATATATAAGAATTATAATCTTTATAAATTGGTAACAGTAAGGCCTTTCGTAGATGAGGGAAGGGGAGAGAGGTTGAAGTTCCGAAATCAGAAAGCACAGGGATCAAAAAATCATAGCTTAGTTATCAAATTTGAAGCTATTCACAATTATATCTCATTACACACTAACATCTCGTTCTATGGTTTTCACCGGCCACGGATTCAAAAATGGTATATTTACTGATATCATGCTTCCATGTGAGGTGAAAAGGCAGGTTACAAAGCAGGGTGGCTGATGATATGATCATTGATTTTATTGGTTTAGATTAACTTAACGTTAGATTTATCTGACTAATCTGTGGCTGCTCATCCCCCAGCAAAAATAAATTCTAATTCTCCACATGAAATCCGACCTCAAAAGACAGAACCAAACATTTGCATGCTCACTGTATATAACTACCCACCTACCTAGCATTGGATTATCGTAAACATTACGGTATATTCGCCGTGACCAATCAAGATGTTCATATGATGATATCTATCTTGACCAAGTATTTTCCTTTGTAATATCGAAACATACAGTGGAACCAGTTAGTTTGCCATCGCAGTCCTTGCTCACTAGCATTCGCAAATCTGCGGCGGAAAAACGTTACTATATCCACCTCTTAGTTGTTAAAGATGTGGCTACGCATCATTTCCCATAGCCCTAGATGTGCAATGCTATCAGTCCTAGCTGCCAGAAGCTCAAGAGCTCAAACTGTGTCGATTTCCATCCACCGAGGAATCACCAGAGAACTCTCCAAAACCTGCGAACGCACGTCCGATGGACTATCTCTAAGGAGGGTTAAACCAATTAAGGTCGAAGACAATTTCCAAAACTTGGACGACCTTGATTCCGCTCATGCGTCGCATCAGAAGAAGACAGAAGAAACCAGTCCAGAGATGGCGATCTACCGCGTAGCCAACGATTCGAGCCGCGTTGTGGCAAATAAGAAGGGCATTCAGGATATCAGCCATGGGACTCAGCAAACGTCCGACGCACACCACAAACTGTTTACAGAGTTTCTAGACCAGCTCGACAATGATGGTTACAGGGCGTATGCGGAACCGTCGCCCTATAGCGCAATACAGAAAATACCAGCACTGGACACAAATCCCGAGTCCAAGTCGATACAAACTGTTCCCGAAATTGACGCAAGTGGTCTCGAACGAGTTCAAAGTTTCGCAGACAGCCTGCACCAGAGAGATTTCCCCGTGTCACTTGAGGAACACGTTGTCAGAAATACTAATGGCCCTGTTATACAAGAAACAACCAAAACAAGTGCGACGGTCAATCAAGAGACGGAGCCGGCGCCAAAAATCGAGCAAACTATCAGCATTTGCCTACACCTAGATGAGAGGGTCACGAACGAATTGGATAGAATGGTGGCTAAATTCTCTCAATATACCCCAATCATGAACAATGGCCGAGCGAACGTTGCTGTTATAAAGGGTCTACCGGTGCAACATTGGAGACAATACCAAGTATTCATGCGATTTCTGCAATTCTGGAGGTCGCCCTTCTACATGGGTCGAGTGAAGCCTCTCATGACACGCCTGGGGCGTTATTGGGAAGTTTCTTGGCAAATAGAGGATTCTCCCGAAATCCTAGCCATCCGTCGAACGTTCCGTCAGGTCACTGAGGACGATCTTCCGCAATATAATTTTACCTCTGACACCTCTTGGGAAGCGAAAGCCGTTGTAACTCGAGGCCTCAGCCGAACTCAGGCGGGGGAAATCGTTGATGCAATCAATGCAACATGGCCGGATGGGATTGACCTCGGTCTAATCACGCGGTGTGTTTTAATTCACACTATTTTCAGTCATGGCAAGATTCGCACAACAGTCACTAAATCACCGGAATTTCCCTTAATGGGTATAAAGCTCAATCAATTATCTCACGATACCAAAAAACGCAAAGAAATCGAAAGCCTATGGAATCGAACAATGTCACAGATTGACACTACATTTTACAAGGCCAGTAAACCAAATAAATTTTACAAGACGGCACCTATGAAAAGGAAGTACGAATGAATTCCCGTTGGAATCTATCAAATTATTAATAGACATCTCCTATTTTATCACTATTGAGCTCTACGAAGGTCATGACTGCCACCACTAACACCTTCGTAATCTGCATGCCTCATGTCATTGCTACAATGACGTGCTCTCAAGTGACAGACATTAATGTTTGAGAACAGGCGAGCTGTTTGATACCAGTTCTCACGTCCAACATGGGCATCATTGTATACATCATTCTGGCTTAAAGCTAAAACGAGATATGCCATCATTTTTCTTACATCGGTGGTGCTTCGTAGAGATAACCATTTTGAAGTGTAATAAAAAGGTACCGTTCCAAAGCCTGAATGATGACAAGGGACTAGCCTTTCCCCAACAACAAATAAACATCATTCTCATACTAGTTGATTAGGGCCGACCGTGCTGATATATCTCCAGTGAGCATCCCTCTTAACTATGCTGCGGCACATGTGTGACTTCTTTCATCAAAATGCCCTTGTGCATTATTACAATAGCCCCATTCCAAAAGCGGTAGCTTTGTTTCTAGCCTCCTCTTTGTTGGTACAATCCAGATCAATCACAATTGGCGATTGGTGTATATGTACAAGCTCCTAAAATTCTTTGTCGCCAAATTGAAGGTTTGAAATCCAAAGCCTCGAGTTAACTTTCCATTTCGCTTCCTTTATTTAAATACATGCATTTCCGAAATCATGGACCCAGATAATACCACAGGATTAGAATTTATGGAATCCGAACACTTTCATCATTGTGATGCCCATGAGGAAGTCCGTACTCTGAACCAAACTGTTGTCGAAGAGAGGGATGAGTTAAGAGACTATGTCACTGAGCTTGAGCAACAACTACTACCTCGATTCGAAATAAATGGCACAAACCCTGCAGAGATATTCGTTTTACAGAAGAATGCATACCTTCAGCGAGTCATAAATCTCGAAAACACTGTCGCCGAAACTGAAAAGGCACACTCTTTTGAAGCTCAGAAATGGCAGCGTGAGAATAATGAATTACATCAACAAATTTTTGGAAGAAATGGGTACAAGGACCGATTGCAAAGTGCGCACGTCGCGCTAGAAATTGCGAATAGCACTCTACCTTCCGATACTGTGAGATCTGCCAGTAAGTTAGCGGAAATAACACAAGTAACAAGAGAGAAGGATGAATACAATTGCAAGGTAGATAGGTTGCAAAAACGTATCAAAGAGTTGCATTCCCATTGGAACGCTGCACTGAGTGAGGTCGAAGAGTTAAGAAAGCAAAAGAGGGAATGGACAAAGGTACAAGATAATTCGATTGCTTTGCAGGAAGCTAATCGGGAAATCGAACGATTACGGAGGGAAAATCAGAGCGAAGATTCTTACCATGTGCAGGCACCGCGCCGACAGGTTTTCCGATTGCAACAGGAAAAGGTTGCGTGGGAAGAAGAGAAAATGGGTTTGGAGAGTCACAATGTAGATTTATCACTACGAATAAGAACTCTGGAGGATTTGATAGCCGCGTTGGAGGCTCAACAATCATCACCAGATGGCGATGGCGGAATACCCTCATCACAACCAAAGGTGCTTGGAGACGCTGTTTGGAGGCAGTGGTCGGATAGGATATGTCGTCATATTCAGACGCAGCCTCAAGAAGTAGATGATTTATATCGTCTGGCCGCAGCAAACCTGTACCGACCTGGTGGAGCCTTACTTGATTCAGAACCCAGCCCTGAGAGTGCACGTCAGCAATTTCCAGGTGTGACATGGGTCAAGGAATTAGTTGAACTAGCTTGTGCTCGACCAGTATCTCCATCGGTGCCGGAAATCACCTGGAAAGGGTGGGCGGATAAGCTTCAAGACTTCGTTTTAACTGAAACCAACGAGGTATCTACACTCTACAGGTTGGCTGAGGAAGGGCAGTGCATAGCTGGTGCAGAATGGATCCGTCAACTCATTGCGTATGCCGCCAAATTACCTACCTCTCTCGAGTATCCCGGTACTCTGAAAGAATATCAACTCGGCGTCCAAATCAAAGAAGCTAAAGCGAGAATCGAAGAGCTGGAAAGTTTTGGCACAGATAGGGAGCAAATCGATGAGGAAATGAAGATTTCAAGAATCAGCAACCAAGTACTTGAAGAGGCGCTTGAAACAGCAAACAGGAGGGTTGAGGAACTTGAAAATGGGATGCAAACAATGTTAGGGCCGTTTGAAGATGAAATAGAACAATTGACAAGGAAGCTCGAAGAATCACATCAGCAACAAAATCTTTTTAAGACTTTGTATGAATCAGGAGATGCACATAAAGAAGCACTAGATGAAATTGAACAGTTAAAGAAAGACCTCAGGACCGCGGGTGAACAGGGAAGTCGGTTTGCTGGGCTCTATGAGGAAGGGAAGCTACTTTCAGATGAGCATGAGAAAATTTGGCAACAAAAGTTCGATAAAGAAGTCGCTGGTGCGGATAAACATGCAGCTAGCTTAGTCGAGGAAGCAGAGACTTTACAGGGAAGATTGAATGGGGCACATGGTGTTATTGCCAAATTGGAAAGAGAAATTGAGAAACTGAGAAAAGAGAAAACGCACAAGAATACTGGAGATAGTGGATCAGGAGAGATTGTAGATGAAATTTCACCAGAAGGAAGCCGACAAAATACACCCGATAGCCATGAAATTGGCGAATCTGAAGAAGAGGATGAAGAAGAGTCTACGGAACTCAAAACTGCAAAAATAGATCTCTACAATACTCTTGAAGAAGTCGAGGAACTTAAACTCAAACTCGGATTTGCAGATCGTGCTTTCCATGATATGAAAGATGAGTTTGAAAGGAAAATCGCTACGGTGGAGGATAATGCTAAGGAACATATGACGGAAAAAGAACGGATGGCAGAGAAATTGAGGCTTGCAGAAGAGAAATTCAAAAGAGGAGTTGCGGCTGAGGTTAGGAGACTAGAGAGGGAAGGTCTTCTGGAATTGGCAATATCGGGGAGTCAACCAGAAGTGGATATTATAGGTACGGGGAAAATCAAAGGTAAAGAAAGAAAACGTGCTCCCGCAGCACCGAAGCCCAAAAAACAAGTTGCCAAAACAGAAGAGGATGAAAGTCCCCCGATTACTCCGCTTGAAAGTCCGCTCGAAAGTCCAGATATCTTGATGAAAGATGATGAGGAATATAAGGGTCCAAAAGTTGGTAAAAATGCGAAGAATTCCAGGCACGGGGGTGAAGTGTCGGAGGTTGAAAGTGATGGAGGGGTGGGTGCAAGGAGGAGTACTAGGGCGACGAGGAATACGAAGCCGGTTTATACGGAGGTGCCGTTGAAGGTACTTTTGGGGAAGGAGAAGGGTGCCGGGAGGAAGAGGAAGGTTGAAGATGTAATTCAGGGAGTGCAGGTGGTGGAGGAAATGGGAGGTAGTGAGAGTGAGGGTCCAAGTGGGGAGAGAGAGGAATTTAAGAGGAGGGGTAGTAAGATGGTCTAGTACATTGCAATGCGTCCTTGATTATTTTCATAGCTTGTAAATGATTTTGTAAAATCTTATATGAATTTGAACGAAAGAAAGAAAGAACAAAATAAATAAATACAAGGAATTGGGAAATTATCTATCAAGTTACATTCGTCAGTTGTTCGTCTAAATAATCTTACAATCTCGACGTATAAAAGACTTCTCCTCTTCTAAGTTAACGTTCAGTACACAAATCAATTAAGCGCCAACACAGATCTTCCATGGAGTTCTTGAAATAAAGAGATAGTTAATATAATGAAGAAGTAACAAATGCTAAGGAGAATAGCTAAAGGTTGATTGCTTGATTTCTGGGGATATGTCATTGATTCGATGGTGGCTGGGTACTGTATACTATAATATTGACAGTATGGATGAAAAATCGATAATATTTCAACATTGACAGACTAGTTGATGATAGTGGATCAGAATCTCTCGATCAAAAGAAAGTTTGTCGCGCAGATACTAACAAGGGAGCAACTACATATCATATAAACCCTGCGCCATAGACCTTAAGTTAAAGACATATCCCATTCTATCGGCATAAAGAGCTCCTGTTTATACACCCTTAACTCTGAGGTATGAGATTATTATGACCCTTCAAATTTGCCAAATCAAAACTATAATCACAATTCTCTATTATAATAATTCACTTTTAAACGTTTCTTTTTATCTGTAGAAGTTTGCAAAATAATCTATAATAAAGAGATATATAAGAAATAATTCTAAAGTATTTTTTATTATAATAAATATACTGAATAAAATTTTTGAGAATAAAATATAATATAAGAATAATAAGAATGAAATAAGATTATTATATTAAAGATATGATTTCGAAGTGTTAATATTATAAATATTATAAAAAGTTTAATATTGAAGTTTAAAATTAAGATTATTAAGATTATAATGATTAAAATTATTAAATAATAATATTAAATTATTCTTGTTTTTAGAAGAGTATAGAATGCATAAATCATTGATTTTATAATTTATATAAAGCTCAAATAAGAATTTAAGATCTTATAGTATTATAATAATTTTTTAATTTATATTAAAATATTATTATTTTTCATCATTTTCATCATTTCAATCTTTTTAATCTGAACTTTCTAAATCAAATTAATCAAATAAATTAATCAAATAAATTAATCAAATAAATTAATCAAATAAATTAATCAAATAAATTAATCAAATAAATTAATCAAATAAATTAATCAAATAAATTAATCAAATAAATTAATCAAATAAATAAATAAACTGAAAAAATGATCTCAGTCAGATATATCTACGATATTTATTAATAACCACTATTAATAAACAAGCTAAACATATATATATTATTGTGATTATACTATACATGTATTTGTGAATGCTAAGAGAAAATATACATCGAATATCTTCACTTCCAATCATACTATCAAGATCGCGACTCACTTTTTTTATCGTCTAATGCCAAACCTTTTTTTTCTTGTCCTGTAACTAAATCCCTCGCATGCAGCAAGAATACGAAGGAGGGCAAGCTTTCAATAATAACCTCGTACTCACTCTTCTCAAGCTCTCGTAATAAAAATCATCAAATTCTTAATAAGTTTCTGGGAAGGATACCGATATAAAAGTCATTCAAATCTCACAGAGGGAGATATTGCGAATGTGAAATAATTGATGGCTTGAACATTAACCCCGCAGTTTCCCTACGCCCTATATAATAGAGAACCTTCAAACCTCCAACGCCCCCTCCATGACCTTAACTGCCTCACCACTCAACAGCACCTCCTCAACAGCGCTCCTATCACTTTTCATCCTCACATCCACAAAAATATCATTTCTCCTCCCCATCTCGACTCCCTGCACAAACCCATATTTCTTTTCTATCCCTCCATTCCCATTCCCATCTCCAACTCTATTCACATTCACATTCACATCCCCATCCTCTTCTACCCCCCTCAAACCCAACCAACACCCCAAAGCACAGCTCGCACTCCCCGTCCCGGGATCCTCCATCCCCGCAAACATTCTCGTCCTATACATCGCTCTCCCTCCCTCCTCCCCCACACTCACAAAATACATCGTACAACAAAGACCACTCCTCCACCCCTCATCCAAAAACTCCACAAAATACGCACCTTCATTAAGATTCCCAAATTCCTGTGCTCTCTCAAGATCTTCCAAAGAAGGGAGATGAACGAGGATAAAACTCATACCGTTCACTATTGAGACGATTGGACATTGGGTTTCTTGTCCCGTGGTGAAGTCCTTGAAGGCGTGTGTTTTGGTGTGGATGTGTATGTTGTGGGGGATTTGCGCTGTGGGTGTTTTTCCTTTTCCATTCTCGGGAAACGAAAGATCGATTCTCCCCGCTTTGGTAATCAACGCCTCCACACTCTTCAGCCCGAGATAATTTCTCACATAAAAAGCAGTACCAATAGTAGGATGACCCGCGAAAGGAATCTCCGCATCGGTAGTAAAGATATCGATTTTCAATTCCTTAGGGTTTGAATCCGGATCGGTGGTGTCTTCCTGAGGGATATGAAGAAAAACAACTTCGGAAAGATTGAATTCTTTAGCGATTTGAAGTTTTTGTGTTTGGGAGAGGGAATGAGGGGTCGGGGGACGAATGATAGCGAGAGGGTTACCGAGATAGCGGGTTGAGGTGAAGACGTCGAGGGTGGTGAAGGGGATGTGCATTTTGTATTATATTGTATTGGATAAGGTCGAGTTGGTTAATCTTTGAATGAGGGGATGGATTATTGAGGGGCAGGGAAGCTGTGCTTGATGTGCTCTATGACGCGGTATTGGAGTCAAAAATAGTAATTCCAACGAACAATGATAGATTATTCGTAATTATTATAAATCCATTCCTTCAAGGTCGTTTCGAGTATTTATACACGGAGTAATGAGGTGAAGTCGCTTGTTATGACTGATCACTTCTGACTCATAGAAAAAAAGTCTCCATTGTAAGTTGGTTTCTAGACTTCGAGTTTGTGTTTTGCATGACGCTAATGTTGTAGGTCAAAAGTGGCCTGATTTCTAATGCAATTCATTCATTAAAAATCATCGAGGAAATGTCAAGATGGATGATGAAGCGGGGTATTCTACTCGTGCACGTGACGGTGTCAAATAAAAGGCCTGGTGCCAACAATTTTCGTATGGAAACCCGCAGAATTCTCAAACTCAGCTGGATTTTTTGAATCAAGAAGATTGTATTAAAAGAAGAAACAAACTACCATACTTTTATGCACTATTACTTTATCTACAACCCCTAAACCGACCCATCAATCAAAAACACCAGGTATCATATCATCCTATCCTATCCCAGCCAACTCCCAACACAAATCTAAACAATCTTCTCAGCCTCTACCTCATTTCCAACTTCCTCATTCGAGTTAACACTCTTATGTGCTCCAGCAGTATATCTAGCCAAAGCCGGATCATAATTAGGAGTCCCTGGAACTTCACCCGCCAACTCTTCAAGCGTCTTTCTCTTGGTTTCAGGAATGAGGAAAGTGGTTAATAACCCCAAGAACATGAATAATGCAAAGATTTGCATGACGTGATTTAACCAAGGACTAGCTGCGGCACCAGTGGCGCCCTTTACAGCACCTTTTGTTCTGAGTGGTCCGAAGACAACTTGTGCGATGATGGCACCTATTTTTCCGGAAGCGGCAGAGATACCGTGAGATGTAGATCTGTAGCGGGTAGGGAAACATTCACCTGGAACGATGAACGTGGTGGAGTTGGGACCAAAGTTGAAGAAGAATTGAGCGACCACGTAAAGGGCTAGGAGGGCATGGCCAGAAAGTTTGTGGTAAGCAAATCCTATGATGATGAAAAGTATAGTAAGGATTGTGAAACCCATGAATTGGATCGGTTTACGGCCGAGTGTGTCGATTGTGGCGACGGATACCCAGTATCCTGGAATAGCACCAGCGCAGACGAGAATAAGGTTACCGACGGCGGTTTTGTAAAAGACCTCATACATGTTGTGTCCACCAGACCATCCAATAGCAGAAAGGATGACGGAGTTATTAAGACTTAGTCCGTAATAGGCGACATCAAGGAAAAACCATGAACCGGCTGTACCGAGAAGAATCTTGCCGAATCTCCATTGCTTGTAGTGAGCGATAAAGTCTGCCCAACTAGCCTTTGGGATTTCGAGCTCTTGGGAGCTTTGATTGATGGTGGTAACGCGAGTGATTTCATCTGGTTCACCGTGACTCTTTCCTTGCTTGTAAGCTTGAACGTCCTCGCTAGCTTGCTCAACATCACGGGCAACATCGAAGGTATATCGAGGGGTTTCAGGAATGGTCAATCGATAGTAGAGAGCAATGCAACCTGGGACAGCACCAAAACCGCTATCATTTGTTAGTGATATGACGTGAGAAAGAACAGCTATAACCTACATGATAACACGCCACATCTTATCCACAGCGAGTTGACAAACACCAGTGCAGGTTGATGCTTTGGAACCAGTCAAGAGTGACTCTTTGAATCCCGCGGTGACAATTAAAGCAATAATAGCAGCAGCAAATTGACCAATACCCTGCATAGCAAAAACTGCGTTCATCATGGCTCCTCTCCATTTAGTGGTAGCGAATTCGGAAGTGATGACACTTGACAAAGGATAATCTCCACCAATACCGATACCCTAATTCCTGTGAGTATGTGATGCAGATACAAGAAGCAAGTGTTGACTTACCATCAAGACACGCCAGAAGATGAATAGACCAACAATGGAAACAGCGTGTGATGGAGAAGAAAGGGCTTGAGCGAGAGTAGCAAAGATGATAATCATCAACTCAAGACCATACATCTTCTTACGACCAACAACATCTGCAAGCCATCCGAAACCGAGTTGGCCAATAACAGTTCCACCAGAAGTGGCAACCTTAATAGCAGTATCACTGGTTGTTGGAATTGCACCTTTTGAAACACTGTTCTGGAAAAAAGCGATACCCAACATGGAAGTGACCAAGTTAATGGCAAAGATCTAAGCCATAATTAGCGGTGCACCTGTGTTATGTTGTGATTGAATAGACACTTACATCGTAGGAATCAGTAAAGAAACCAATACCTGCGACAACACAGGCACGGACGTGATACCATCCAAATGGAGCTCTGTCAATTTCGGCAAGAGCAAGACGTCTTCTCTCATTGGCGTCTGTGATATGAGCGAAGTCATTGTTGAAGTTGTGGAAGGCAGAGTTTCCTCCTACGGTGGTATGTAGGGCAGCCATTGCGACAAACTGTAAAGGATTGCCTTTTCAAATGAAGTATATAGTGAAAATTGGTTGCGAGTGCTTGACTGAGGAGGAAAAGAGCGAGAAAGAAGGGAACACAAGTATCCTTATATTTCTCCTTGGTATTCGTGTGCTTGCTTACTGCAGAGAACCCAGCTTCAATGTGAAATCAATGGTGGGTTCCATTAGGCAAGGAGCTCCGAGTCCAAAAGTCTGGGCATCCCAGAATGATATTCACTAGATCAAATGTAATTCTAGCAGGCGCCCTAGTTCCCGGGTTGCCAAGAATGTATTTTCAGCAGTGAATGTACATCAGACCACTCAAGATGGATTATTGAAATGTTAACCCCGAGCAGAGAGTAAAGTCATTGCCAACCAGCTTCCATGGCTTCGGATTTTGCTATTGTGTAGCATGAAAATGTCTGAGATTTGAGATTTTTGGCAGCCATTGACTAGGTATCTACCAAATCATGACTTTTGGTCTGATAGCTCTAGACGAGCAGATGGGGAATCTTGGTTTAAACGACCAGGCATTCCTTAGATGATTTCCGTGTTTAGCGCAGGATGAATTAGTAACCTGATGTTCCCGCCAAGCCCTCTCATTCGATAAAACCAATCATCTTCCCCAGATGTCACACGCAGCTTCCCCATATGGTGAATTCATTGGCTGAGATTCATTGTGCAAGCTCCGATTTGATGCGTGCATGTATGTTTTGGACAACACGATATCCAGCTCTCAGAGGAAATCGATTTTGGCCAAAGAAGCTCCAAATCCGGAAGGTGCAAGCACGTGCAGCGATGAATCAATCAGGATTGAAAGCCTTCCAGAACATTGTGATCTTCGTGGAGGACGTGGAGTCGGTCTGCAGCCCTGGCCGGAATTCTCTCTATCTAACAACAGTAGCACGAGGCAAACCCTACTCGTGCATAAAGTTCCCTATACTGCAATAACGCACGCGACAGGACTGAAAGATGCATTCCTTTCTCTATCAATCGCGAAGAGCCAAATATCTTATTCCAGTGAAGCTTTATTGCTTATGAGGCGAAGATTCTTGATGAAAGTTGTTACGATATTCATGATATTCTTGGCTGAAGTTCTGGAGGTCCAATGAAAACTGGGGAAATAACAACGTGCTCACTAAAAACGCCTTGGATACGCTAAACCAACACCGGGATTCTGACCCGACAGCCACCAACAGGAACAGACGGGAACATTTATCTTATCGATGCCCAGTGACAAGAATTTTCCAATTGCTTGATTTGGAAATGTTTATTTGAAATGTTTCCGAAAATTCACAAACTTAAAAGGGAAAGTGGATGAGAGAGATAATCTTACTATGGATGTTGGTGCTTTTTGCCCAGGCACAAGTTGGATCAGAAAATCTGTACAACAAATAAAATCCTAAGCATCCAACCAAACCGAAGAGCTGTTAGATATTCGAACTCAGATGTGAATATCCAGAGTCCTGCTCGTTTGAGATTGGCGCAAATAAGTCTGAAAGCTCATTTGATCATGAAATCCAAACTGGGACATGAAAAGTGCTAGAGCTATGAAGTCTAGTCGGATTTGGATGTGCGTTTTATTTCGTCCATCGTCCGTCAGGAGCAAAACTCTATGAGTTTGACACAGAGATGGTCTGTCTCTCTTAGGTCCTCCCATTTCCCGTTTTACTTCATCGCTCCAAAACTTAATAATGTGTCAGCATCCGTCGTTAATCATCCATCTTAGTATGAATCTTTCTTCTTGCCCTTCTTCATTCCTCCCTCGTCATATAGCATTCATTCACACGCTTCGAGGCAGTTCATCTGCACCAACTATCAGCATCCGTCTCGCATACGGAACTTCTCCTCAAAGGTGCGATGGCATCGTCGACTGTAGCATTTCTTCGACGACATTCGAAAGCAGGTTGAAGTGACGAACATCACTTACGTATTCATCTTTTATAATCAATTGGTTCCTCAGATATCTTATCCAGTCATTTATGGAGAATCTACCATCCATTTTGCCTCTGGTTATCCGAATACTATATATACAATGAGAAGACGGGTTTCGTTTTAACGGTCATACATCATCCTGTGCTCCTAGTTGACAGCATGATGCCGTTAACAGCAATGCTCGAGGTATATCAATTACTTGGATGAGGGTAAAGGCCAAGCGAGCTCGTTATTCACTAGACTTTAGCCTTAATACTTCTGCCTCGGAAATATTCCCTGCGTGGCACAAAATATTTCTTATTTTCTTTGAATGAGATGGATTTCATTGAGATTTCCATTCAGAGTCGAAGTTGACTTATTGCGAGTGCATTCTCCATTTTTTAAAGGCTTTAGTAGAGAGTATCCCGAGACTCGAAGAAATTGTCTAGCATGCAGTTAATCGTCTCGTGGATCACCCCTTCATGCGGGATATTTAATCCACACAGCATCACGAAAGCTTTACCTGAAGTCCACCGACCGAATGCGAGCTGATTGCTCAAAATTCATGAACGAATGCAGCAAACATACAAAAGCGTCCTCTGAATCATGTCCTATTATTGCCATTAAAGGGAGCGGGTGTGAGGAAGTTCCTTTTATAAATAGTTGCTCTTCCCCTGTCCCATAATTTTCAGCCACCTCCAAGATGCTTACTCATTTTAGGACTTTAAGCCGGAGCTCAGTGCTCTGTAGTTTTCAGCGTATAAATATCCAACATGATCGTACTTGAGCATGCTCAAGCAGATATGCAAAACATCATCAGCATCCTCGGTATTTTGAGCACAGAGAGGTTGTTATCTCAAGTAGTTCTTAGGCCTTGGGAGATGCAGTGTTGAACGCCTCTGAGCTGACTGTGTAATTTGTGTTGATTATTTGCGTATTGATGTTTTTTAACTGTTATCAACAGAATATGATTGTCACTTGGTCGGAATGCTGGACCGTTTTTGCTGTTCTTGTTGTTCTTGCTGTTGTTACGAGTAATACGTTGTCATGTTCGAGAGCCTAAGAGCACAATAATTATCCTTTCCGGCATTACACATACAAAATCAATGCAGCATTATTAATATATCCATCAATCTGATCGATTGATTTCTCGAGACCCGATACTCTAAGCTTGCTCCTTGTAGTACTTGTTGTGTGCGTCTGTGTGTGTTTGTAAATAGATTCAAGGCCTTCTTATAGATTTTATTACCATTTCTGTAGAAGTAGATGGATACCACACCTCAATATCACTCACTAGTGTAAAATTCATAAAATACTATATATATCATACACCAAATCTATTTTCTAAAACAGCATACAGCCATAAAGTTTTCTATAGATATCATCTGGATCTTCTTCAATTACAACCCCTGATACCCCAGCAGGTTGCAAGTTGAGGCCTTGTTCCTGGAAGCATTTTGAGGAGTACTCGGTTTCTTGGTATCTTCACCATCATCTACCCTTTTTATTCGCTGCTATTATTCTCATTATCACTGCCAATCCCAGAGTTTTCCCTGTTAAAAGTTGTTCTCGCTTTTATCTTAATGCATGTTATTGACTCGTAATCCTATTGAGTGTGGAGTGGGATTCGGTTCTCAAATTCTTAACCGGGTGTTCTGTCTGTTATAAGCCATGCTGAATATAAAATGTGTTGGGAGTAATGATAGGCTGCATGCTATGTTTGTGATGAACTAGCATATCCGAAGAAAAATACAGTTTCTTTTATACGGTCATTTAAGAAAAATCATGGTAGTGAATAGAGAGTGAGGGGTGATTTGATATCACATGGTGCATTATTGCATCTTCGCAGATGAGATCAAAATCAGATGAGCAGATCTAATATCCTTAAAGGACCTAAGATTACAAACCAACTATGGCACTCAATAAAAAAGACGCTCTCATGAATACTTGGAGGATTTTCTTCCATAACCCCATATAAAAAGAACCTTTCAGGCCATTGAGTTTCAAAGAGTGTGGGTTACATGATGGGAATAAAAATATGTTTCAGGAAAGCTTTTGCTATGTGAGGTGTCTGTCGACGTTATATTTTCTTCTATTCATGCTAGAATTTAACAATTGTGTATAAAATTTGTACTATTCTCGGAGCATGCAAAAAAATATATAATTATCGCCAAATAACAGATATTCTGTTGTTAAGGATATAGCCAGCTACCTGCTCTCGAAATGCATGGAATTTTGATGGCAAAATTATAGATAGGGTTATTGTTATTAAGAAAGAATATGAAGATTTCAATCCACTTCGATAAATTATAGTATTAGTATAATAAATATGTTTTTCTTTAAAATCAACGCGTTGATGTACTTAATATATCCCGACTTCTTGATATCGGGGGGATGTAATACTTGTCCAGGGCATAGAGGCCTGGATGTCGATATTGAGGAGAGTGGATTGTGGATATATGTAATAAAAGGGAGAGGGGGGTTTGGATATATATAGAAGCTTTTTGAATCATTGATTGGAAACTTAATAGATAGAAATAGGAATATGAATAGGATGATATGATATGTTATATGTGTATTTTAAGATCTTATTTTCTATCTGAATAATTAGGGATAATTAGATGAATATTGATGTAGGGTTCAGATTTCAAATAATCTTTATCCTTTTTCGGAATGTCATCTTTGCCTTTTTACTTTTTCGATTTTCGATTTTCGCATTTTCACTTAACGGACGACCCTCTCTTAAATCATGCCGTACTATGAGACAAAGAAACACTATAGATACGCCAATTTGTGCCCCCATGAGTTTCTCGATGCCTGAACGATTACGATCAAGGAGTTCGTCGCAGGATGATCGAAATACACTATGAATTATTGGTAAAGTTTGAGAAGGAATGAACACTTTCGATTAGACTTACTTAGGGCCGAAAGACTCATTCA
The DNA here is from genome assembly GCA_025389085.1 of Sclerotinia subarctica. Lineage (NCBI taxonomy): Eukaryota > Fungi > Ascomycota > Leotiomycetes > Helotiales > Sclerotiniaceae > Sclerotinia > Sclerotinia subarctica. The sequence continues at coordinate 471,941 of QRFI01000013.1, forward strand.
GCTCGCAGACTCTGGTAGCTGCAGCACGACATGCTGCCACAAGAGCAGTCAAGTCACTGCGGAACCAATCTGGTTGGCGAGAGTCTCGACAGAAAAGATCCACCAAAGCTATATAATAAGTTCCTGCAGAATATAGCTTGACAGTTAGATTTTGCAGCCCATCTTCGAAGATACTGGTAGAGTCTATAGACATTTATCTGGGGGCCTTGTCACCAACATCACTGCAATTTATTAGCTTTCAGGAAAAAGAGGATGCGTGGAGAAACACTCACGTCATGTGCCCGAAATTGGCAGCCCATACTACAAGCTCTTTCTTATAATGAATAGGAAGAAGCACTATGACATCGGTCAAATGAGTGACAGCGCCGCTGATCTCATACACGTCATTTGTGACGAAGACGTCGCCTTCTTCAATCGTGCCTTTACAGACCCGAGGAATTGTCCAATGAAACTTCCGAACTGACCCACCAACATCTTACCCTCTCTGTTTGTAATAATATTGAACTCGTCTTGTTGATCTCTAATAGCAGGTGACGTACTACATCGAAGCATGAGAGTATCCATCTCATTTCTGATCGAGTGTATTCATTTCTTTCCTTCTCACTCTTCATACTTGTTTCAAGATGTCATCGACAAACACCAACTTAGACACCAAGCAAAGGGATTCTCGTTACTCAAAAACACTATTATTTGATCATGTCGTCAGCAGTTCAAGTGTGCGACGATCTCAGGTTCCAGGTGGTCTCGGAGCATGGATCAATTTCATACAACCAAAACTCATTGTGCCTCTCGAAAGTACCGTTCAATACATAGTAATGATGGGAGCGGATGGTGAAATCATCAGCCCAATTGACGAAGCTGCTTTATGTAAAGATCTCGCTCGCCTCAAATTATAGAAACCTAAAGCCATCACAGTCAGCTATAAATCTCATCAAGTAACTCCTTCCTCACATTCTCCCCACTATATCGTTCGCCGCGACGTTCCAATAGAGGGACCGCTGTAGAGACAGGCTAGAGGATAACTTTACGGGATTACGATGCTCCTGACAAACAGGAAGTGATGGAATAAGCTGGACAGTTCAAGAGACTTTGTCTGAGCAGGATGAAGGTTATGCAGAGGCAGGCCAGATCGGAATAACTCTTCGACTCCTTCTCATTCGACGCTTTTACGATTCGATTCTTTGATATGATCACAAACTATACATTGGGGTGATGGGCCAGGTAGCAGGGGGTTGGTTAGTAGGTTGGAAATGCTGGTACTATGCCGCTTGGTTAAGGGTATTGGACCAACAAGCCTGCGAGACATGAATCACCCAGTTGGTTCATTTTTTGACAAAGAATAGAGGGATCGAATGCAACCCAAAAAATTTCAATATATTTCAGACTCCAAGGCTAGAATTCAAAAGCTCCATGTTGAGAAGTAATGCTGAATTAGCATATCCGCGGTTTCGTCTTGCTTCAAAGAATAATTATTCATCTCTCTTCCATTCAATACAATGTTCAACGCCACTCCAATTTGAACTCAGCAAGATGTTAAACTCTTTTTGCGCCCCTTCTTCGCCTTCCGGAATTTTCAATTTTGTCGGCCAATGATCTACGATTGTGTTGACTTTTTTTTGCTGAAGACGCAGATTGATGGAGATTTGGCTGAATTGGTGAAGTTTCATATACCTTTGAAAACTTGAGTTTAGATAAAAAGAGCATGTTTGGTGTAATAGATCGCATACCTCTCAAAATATTCGCCTGCCGGGAGTACTATAGTTCGAGCGTCCCATATTCGTATCGTATCCGCACTGTTCGGAGATAAAAGATTGGCCACACTCGGTTGTGGTAGGTATTTCAGAAGGAGTTTCAGATTAGATATGCCGTCCTTATTGTTACTTGTGTTGACCATTTCCATCACTGCGTTAATAAAAGTGGTAATGATTGTTGCATGCGGATTGATTCGAGGTGACTGAAGGAAGGGACGTGTAAGCGTTAGCGTCTCACTTATTCCAATATAGCCAGCATCACATATGTTCGCTACCTAAGACATGGGTCAATATGAGTCTCCGAGTCTGTTTAGGAATGTAAGAAACATACTTCAATTCTTGAATATTTCTCTTCTCCAAGATACTTCGGAAGATCCCTTACATCAAGGCTGTATAGTTCAAAGTTTATGTTGACTGTATCAAGTCGATTCCGGAAATCGTTGAACATATCACAAAGATAGACGAATAGCTTCCCATATAAATCCTCTTTAGCAGGGATTATAGTACAATTAACTTCCCATATAGGCCATCCAGCCATTGGATCAGCTTTGTCACACAGGGGCCAGGCCTTTGCGTCTTGGAAAAGGGTTCTGAAGGGTGTTATTAGCATTCTGTTTACTCTGCTGAGAAAACTTACGGGTTCGGACTATCAAACCCAAGGCGTGAGTCCCCAAAAGGTAGAAGCAGACCATCTTCGCGAAATCTCTGTTTAGATATCCGCATAGAGGGAGTGACATCTTTAAAGTACCACCTTTCCCGATAGTCTGACCTTTCGGGCGTGAGATTTACAGCAGCACGAAGATTTGTAGCTTGCCCCCGTGACAGTACTTCTTCCGAATCACATATCTTTTCCAGCTTAAGCCATTGCTCCTTCTTAAGGACGAGACGAAATGTTCTTCCAGATCGAAAATGCCAAGTTTTCTCTATCGTAGCACCGGCTGATTTAGTGATGACCTGGCTGCAAACGTTCGAAATTAATGGTAGAACCCGGTCATGCAATTGGGACAGCACATATGCCGGTAGAAAGGCCGAGTACCAAAGATGTATCAGACATACTGTGTCGCTCAGAAGATTGTTTGCTTTTGGCGATGTGATGTCGGGTGCATTGAGGATGAAAAGTAATAGAACAGCGTTTCTTGCAACAACTTGAAAGTCTCGATCGTTAAGTGTTATGTCCAATCGTTGTTTTAAAGTATTCGGAATGCTTGCAATAGTTTTTACTACGTGGCGTAAGTCACCGGAAGCTGGCTCCGCGTCAGTTACTAATGTATACAGATGGGTACAAAGCCTACCCGCAAATAGAATTGCAATATCTTCTTCATACGAATTTCCTTCGTTTTCTTCTAACTTCAGAACATCCATTGCTGGGGTATTTCCCCATAGATATCTATCACCTCCGAAAGGGTTGTGCCAATTCTGGCTAGTGCTAGCCCATGCTGGTTCACGACCTTCGCGGTCCCAAGCTGGACGCCAGCTTTGTTGACTTAATGGGGATTTGCAAGTCATCTTATGCACCGGCCAATGAATTTTTTGACAGGCTTTCCCACAATACTACATTCTATCAGGCCTGATGGCAACTCGGTAAGAATGAAGAATGAAAGATCATCTTACCACAACTAAGTGACAATTGCCGCAGGCGAGTTTGCCTTTGGATTTGCAAACTGTGCCTCCAGAATTCCAATTAGCGCACGCGAACGGAGAATCTGTACTTCTTTCCATGTTTATGAAATCGATAATTGCGAATGTTCAACGTCAGAAAGAATTTGGATATATGGAGCAGCGGGTATTTTATACGGGGTGAACTGAAATCGTGAAGTGTACAATTCGACGTATCACAATACCATAATTATTAATCTGACTTTGAAAACACTTGCTAGAGGCAAAGTTCACCTGCACAAAGCATGTTAGACATGTAGATTGATGCTGCTTACCGCCGGCAAAAAAGCTTCCGGCGTGGTCAGCGCCCTTCCGCTGATATTAGATCAAAATTTCCCGAAGCAGTCTGCGCACTGAGGCTCCATGGTGTGGTGGTGTTTGCTTTTTAATTTATCGAGTAGGCTGCTTAATATACGATAGCTATCGGACGCAAGAAACCGATGTTTACGGATATACTTGTTTGTTTTTGTAATGTATAGCATATGTTATCGTGTGCGAAAAGAAGCCGATATTGGGCTTGAAATAATTAGCAAGTAACCGGACTACGTCGGTATGACCATTCGCGACAGCGATCCATCGAGTTGTGACCTTCTTCGGGCTTGGAAAGTCTGATTCAACCCCTCGTTTTAACAGACTTTGAATTTTCTTTTTCTCCCCAAGTTTAGCTGTATTATAAAATTGAGCGATCGAAAACCACTTTTTGAAGATAACAGTGTCTTTAGATACATATCAAAAATATTTAGAACTTGTTCTTGCCCACTTCTAGTAGCTGCCTTCACTATATCTTCCGTAATTACCATATCTGCCCCTTGTTTCTCAAGCAAAAGCATCATCACCTCTTTTCCACTGTCGACATTCCCTACTGCTGCCTTCACCACGAGCCATTTGGTACCCGTACGGTCATAGGGCGATACTGATATGTTAGAATCCAGCCGGATGGTTTAATTGGCCTACCTAAACTCCGGATACCACGCTTCTACCATTCTAACCTAGTCAAGTTGACCATACTGTACCTTGGATGACTCTAGAAGATATAGAGATTCGGCGTACGAATGTCCCAGCCGTCATGTCAAGAGTTGGTCGTTACACATATTATTCTTCCAACCCCGTGCTTGCAACACAACTTGGATCGGAGACATATTTACTGGGAAATAGGGTAATGCAATGAAAAGTGGCCTTGCAGGAGCCAACCGATGGTTGTCACTGGCATGCAGCCACCAACAGAAACAAATATATTCAATACAGGATTTTGAATCATGTGAATGTGAAAGAAAACAAGTAGACGGCTGCTTGCATAATCTTTTCCTCTCTGAGTTAGGTAGCCGAAGGCTAACTTATATTCACATGAGGTGTTTACTAAAAGTGACTTCTCTAAATCAATGTTTTATTTTATTTAATAAACAAATAAAGATTTAATTATTAAAAGATTTCAGATATATTATACTATGATTTATAATAACTCAACAACTATTACGAGGGTTGCGATCTAGATCACATAGAAGTGGTCTTGATCCTCGAGGTAATTTATTGTCACAAATCACGCTTATTATAATATAATAAAACCGAGTACATCGGTTTGGGCCGTTGTTTTCGAAGAAAACCTTTATCGATAAGGAATCCTAAAATAAAAGTTCTAGAATAAATAGGATCCCAAGATAATTAGCATTCTAAAAAAAGAGAGTTAGATAATTATATGTTACGAAGGTAACAGCTGACTTGTTTGTATAAGCTAAGGCCATGTGCAAATAAGATACGATTTGACCATATTAGTATGTGATTATGGTCACCTGAGGATCGTAGGTGCACATACCATCAGAATACACAAACAAGAAAGCTTCAGGCATATATAGTATCAAATCACATGATATATCGAAGATCGAAGTCGATAATCGACGGGATCGATCGTCGAAATCGATATTCGACGAGATCGAATATCGAAGTCGATATTCGACCAAGAAACGAAGATCTATATAAGGAATGGGATTTCATTAAATGTAGAGCTTCGTGCTCAAGATCAATCATTTAGTATACCATACTATTAGTTACGAATTGCATCATCTTATTATCATTACTTTAAAGTCCCTGCTTGATGCCTAGTTATAAACCTACTTCGAGAGCCTAGAGCACTTCCACGTGATCTAGACGGCAAACCTCGTAACATTATATAATCCTAAGATAAGTGTTTTAAGATATGATTCGTTTTAAAATAAAGTATTCTAGAATAATATTTATCCTAAAAATTATAAAATCCCAAAATTGGAATTGTTTTAGAATTAGTATTCTGAGGTTTATATAGATTCATATAATAAAGCCTTTAGGAGTAAAGGCTCTCTAAGATTTTTAAAAGCCTTTAGGAATATAGGTTCTTTAAGACTCTAGAAAAGGAATCAGTATATAATCCGAATAATTTTATAATTTAAAAATTTTGTGTTCAATTTAATTATCAATTAGTTTACTTATATTCTATTTGATCTAATAACAACTTCACTTCCAAGTGAATTTTAGTGATAAAGCCTTAACCCACAACTATCAACCAGACGAACCTCAGGCAGCCACTGCCTCCAGTACAGAATCGTTACATTTATAACTAGGCGTCAAGCTTATCTCATCCTCAAACCCTCTGGTTCGATTATATTTTAGTATCATTTTATAGTAAACATATAATCTTTTACTAATTATTATATAATTAGAATTTAGATATAATTCGGCCAATTAGATTTTGGGAAAAGATAATCTCTTAAAGGATCTAAGAGCTTTTGATCGTTTTTTTTTTTTGATAAGGATACTTCAATAATATAATTCATTCTTTCAAATTCAATTTATTAAAAAAATATTTATATTATTTGAAAATTCTTAGTTTTTAGTATTTATTAAATCAATCTAGAATTTCTAAATTATATAATTGATTTAAAAAATTATTATTTATTTTATTTTTTTAATATCTCTTATTTCGAATTATTTATTATAACAATCTTAATATTTATATATTAATTATGAAAATAATATCAATTGAATTATTTTATTGAGTTGAATATTTTATAAATCTATTAATTATATTAATAATATTGAGATTATATTATGGATAGAGTTGATTGAAGTGATTGAGAAAATTGAGATAATATTTTGAATGAAATATTAATAATAGAATAATCTTTCAGAAGTTTGAAAAGTTATTCTTAGGATTTAAAAGTATAAAAAAATACAAGAATTATATAAGAGATATCAAAAAGTAATAAGGAATTGAAATAATAATAATAATAATAATAATAATAATAATAATAATAATAATAATAATAATAATAAAAGTTATTTTCATTCGAAATGAAATATCTGAAATATCAAATTAATAAAATAATAATACTTTTTATTATCAAGTATGTAATTCTTTCGAAATAAACAATTATAATATCTTTCAATGAATCAATTGATATCTTAAAGATAATATCAATTAAAAGATCTTTAAGATGTTAATTAATTTATTAAAAAGAATTTTGATTATTGATTTTGAAAAAATAAACTAAATACAATAATAAAATATTATATTTTTAAAATTTTATTTTTCAATTTTCAAAGATATATTTATTACTCTAAATATCTCTTATTAGCTGGTTTATAGATTTTAAATTAGGTAAGCGGAGAAGGGTCTGAGGATGAGATAACGTCAAGCAGGGGCTGAAGTAATAATGATAATGATATACAATTCGTAATTAATAGTATTTTATACTAAATGATTGATCTTGAGCACAAAGCTCTGAATAAAGAGATTCATACTGAATATATAAATCTCTATACCCCATTGGATCCTTCTGGATCCTAAGCTCCGAAGGCTCTATTGAGTCCTTTTGGATCATCAAGCTCCAAAAGCTCCAAGTCATGTGTTTTCTGATAGTATATATATATAGAATCATAAGGTGTTTTAAATCATATACTAATTCGATGAAATCTAATCGCTTTCGTACAAGGCCCAAGCTCTTCTAATTAATCAGTTGTTATTATCGTAACAACAACTTCACAACAAGAAATTAATAAATTATAATAATAATTAAAGTTAAAAAATAAAAATAAAAATATATTTATAATATTTAATACAATAAATTATATTTAATATCATTAATATTTTTTAAAAAAAATTAATTTTTAATAATTAAAAAATCATAATTCTTAAATTATAATAATATAAATTCAATAATTTTAAAATAAAATTTATAAAATAAAAAATTTATTAAAAAAAATTAATATAAAGAAATGATTGAATTAAATATCTTTTGATATAATTATAATTTATATTTTGTTATAAATTATTTTTGAGAATATTTTTAATTTTCGGAGAGAGGAGATGATTAAGAAATAAAAGAAAGTAGATTGATTTTAAATTTTGTATTTTGAAGTTTGAAGTCTAAAAAGAATATTATTATATAGTATTTATAAAACAACAAGAGTTCAAATTTCTAATAGTCTAAGGATAATGTTACGAACTATAGTAACATAAGATCACATGCTAAGTAAGGACGGTCAGGATGGTAAGGATGACCAATCATTATATTAGGTCACGTAGTCCCATTGGGCTTATGAATTCCATTATGGTGGGATTTATTCTCACTCCAGTGGGAATATATAAGGCGATGGAATAAGTAATACGAAGGTCTATATAATGAAGATGGATTTCCTTTGTATAGAGCTTCATGCTCAAGATCAATCATTTAGTATACTCTACTATTAGTTACGAATTGCATCATATTATTGTCATTACTTTAAGTCCCTGTTTGACGCCTAGTTATAAATCTACTTCGAGAGCCTAGAGCACTTCCATATGATCTAGACAGCAAACCTCGTAACAGATAAATAATCAAATGAATAAATTATTATATAAAATAATAAAACAAAATCTTTGAAAATATTAAAAAAATAAATTATTTCAAATTTATAGATATAAATTTTATATAAATTGAAAATTCAAAATTCAATTATTTATATCTCAATTAATAAAATTGTAAAAAATCAGAAATTTTCAAAATTTTGTTTATCTCACCGTTACGTGATATTGATGCTTCGCCCTTTTAAAAATTCAAAAGAACTATTAAAATTAATCTACTCATAACAATAAATAAAAAACCCTCTTCATACCCTGGAATTATTCCTATAAAAAAAGAAAAAGAAAAAGAAAACTTTAAAAGCAATCGTGATGTACATTATTAGGAATATAAGAATGTCAATGAAAGATATTAATCTTATTATATTCACGCCAAACAAATCGGGAATAATTCTCAACCACGTACCACCCCTCCATAAAACCAACTCACATGAAGCTGCCAAGAAGATTGCAAAAGAGAGTTTGAATATGCTGAGTCAATTTTTATCATGGCAGCAACGGAAATTAACAAACGATATGCTTCTTGATCTAAGTCCCCTTTGATGCCATTTCCCCTTAGGATCATTCTAATGACCTAACAATAGATCATAGAAGTCTCTCCAGTGTGCTATTTGCTACTAGAGCCATGGTAATGATTCACAATAGATTGCGGAGAACAAAAACCAGGCACTACCAATCCCAAGAAAACACGCCCACGATCTCTTGATTTTCTTCTGGAAGGGACTCCAAATCTTTTGATAGATTATCCCCGTCAGGATTGAGCTTGGAGTCTCTTCTGGCTTCACGTCGGTCTGAATCTAATTGACTATCGATATCTATGGGTGAACTTTGATCTGACTTGAGTTTAGGTGAGTTCTCGCGTGTGGACTCCGACGCAATTTCTCGACTTTCAACACTTGACATTGGCGCAGAATCATATTCAGTCGAGTAAGAATTTTCCGAAGAATATTTATCGTCCTCTATAGCAAGCTTCCTCGAGATATCGTCATCTGCCATCGCATAACAGAATAAATGTGATAAGCCAATACGTCTAAACCCCAATGCTTTCCAAAACGCAATCACTCCTTCCCTTTCTTCAGACACCATATCGATCTCTTTGTCCTTTCCATATCCCCAATGTGTGAAAACCCAGTGGATATTCCGAGTCTTTAGTTGTTGGAAGAGTTTAGATACCATGGATTTCCCAAGACCCGTTCGACGATAAGCTTTTGTTACTTCCACATTTTCGATCATAAAAAAATCACCCTCGTTCAATCGAGAATCCCAAATCTGCGAGCCGCTGCGAGCCCCACAGATCCAAGTTTGTCGCAGTTTGGCCTGTTCATCAAATATTATGTTCGTTAGTAAAATGCTGGTTTCGGTACGTATGTGGTCCATTGTCTTTTCAAACCCTGAGCGAACAGCATTAACGCGATAGACTAGGTTGCCAATCATTTCACAGACAACGCCGTGGTCCGTTCGGCCCTTCACTATTACTTCTTCGGAAGCAAGTAGTCCATCTGGTCCGTAAGGGTTGCAAATGTCGTATGAGATGGAAAGAGAGGAATCCATTTTGAGAGCTGTACTATGATGGTTGTATTGATAAAGTGATGTTGAAAATGGAAGAAAATTTAAAAACAGTACACACCTAAAATTTGAGTTCTTAATGCAACCAAGTAGCTTCTAGATTAACTTTCGACTACTTTTTCGTGCAATGACAGAAAACATTGGAGCTAAAAGGAAGGTTTTATGTTCGAAGGTATTCTACACATTGAGGACTCAAAATTTCTGCGTACTATTTTCTAGAGAAAGTAACCCAGGACCATCCTGCCATGAGAGGCCTGAATGTCGAATTTTGTTTAGAAGAATGAAATAATAGGAGAGTTTTCTGCGACGAACCATCAAATATGCACAAAAGCCGCATTCCGAGTATTATGGAACGATGGTCTCGCCTTCCGTTATATCTACTGTCTTGATATCATGCTGAGCGTTCTTGCTGTTTGTGTGGATCTTTCTGATCTGAAAATGATGCCATGCTTCCTTCCCCTCCTGACTGAACTGTGTGAAGGAGGAAGGTTTGATGACTTGAGCAAAGATGCTGATCAATTACCAGTTGTTGCGATCATTTGACATCGTACCTGTTTCCATATCGACCATCCGTAGCTCTCAAAGCTATCTAGCATAGAGCAGATATCATGCTCAAAACCTAACTTCGTTTAACATTGCTGCCCATTAAGGTTGTTCAGCTTCTCCTGCTGTTGTCCCCTGCAATGATGACGAGGCCTAAGCTAAGATTAAGGAACCAATCATATAGTATGGCGCTTTGACCCCCTGCTACTTTGATTTTGTGCCCGCCAATAAAAGGTATGATAAAGATCTGTATCTCCATCATCTCATGCATGGTGCGTTGACAACAGGAACGCAGGCACAGTGCATCAATATGAATATGGGTCCTGTGAGCATGAACGCTGGATCCTGAAGCACGAAAGAGTGTTCCGTGGGAGCCATTATGGGATGCGGTCTAGGAAGTAGATAGATATTGCCAATTCAAATTTCCAAATAAAACGTCTGCAGCGGCGAATGTAAGTCACAGACCAAAATTTGCAAGATTGAATCTAATGCTTTCATTGGTGTCGACTGTAAATCGAAGCTCGAAATAAGAGGAACCTCGGTGCCATGTATATTCGATCAATTAGTCAAGATATACCGAACGACTGTATCCAAAAAGAACTCAGAAATAAACTGATGCTATCAAGGGCCCCTCATCGTTACGTATGGAAGGATCTGAGAATGGGCTAATCAAACTCCCTCGCTCAATTACCAAATTTGGTCGTTTCTGTTGGAAAGTGTATCCAGGTTTGATAAGACTTAAAACAATACACGTGGTACCGACACGATAGTTTGTAAACTCGCGCAGGTAAATCAGTTTGAATACCTAGATGAGAGAATTTTGAAGTAAGAATTGACATGAGGAGTGGTGTGATTGGAGTAGCTCCGGAATCGGACGATGAGTTGGCTAAATGGTATGTGGCACGAGGAACACCACACCAGGTCAATCAACCGCTCATCGAGATAAAAACTACTGAATTTGCTGAAGCTGAAATCGATGGAAATTTAGTAAATATGTCCGTGGATAGAAATCTACTTCGAATTAGTCGAGGCTGTGTTATGTTAGACTTCTGTTAGACTCTTGTGGCACAAGCCTAATTTGGTTTTGCCAAGTTGAGTCAATTCTGTCGTCCGCACTCTCGGAACATCCGGAGAAAGTTGCACCAGAGGACTCGCTGTTCCTAGATGATTTGAGACTCTTTCGAGGAAGAAAGTCGTGAAAATGACAATTCCGTCTGAAATTCCTGGGCTGTTTAATTGAAGCTGGAATGTTATGCTCGATGTCATGGCTGTTGCCTTGTGTGTGTCTGCGAAACTCGGTAGCCTAGGGTGGTAATTTCAACAAATAGATTAAAATAATTCTATATGACTCATAATCTGCGAAGATTACAATTGATTTGAGTGCATTTTCACAGAAATTGATGAAAACAGTGAGTGACTTATTTGAGAAGATAGTTGGCCTCTCGGTCGCAATCCAAAATAATCGCGAGTCGAAAAATACCCAACTTTTGTTTATGTCCATATTCGCAACAGGGACAACTCTAATTAAAAGTCTCAACATATACACTTGATAATATGTCAATTACCTATCTTCTGATATAAAATTCATAGCAATTGAAGCTGATTTGGTCAAATGTTGAGGGTTTATCAAAGATACGTAGAAAACATCGTGATGCTTCAAAAAACAACAATGCCTCGACCCAAAATCCAATCTGATGCACTGGCAACCACAGCTAAAAATTTGGAATAAAACCATCATTGATCTGATTATTTGAACGATGAAATCACTAATAACATTAAACAATGTATTTCGAAATGCGTTCCTGGAGTCTAATAGCAGATACAGCAAGATATGTCAAATTCATCAAACTCGACGACTTGAATTTTATATCAATTGTTCATGAAAAGCATGGCGTACTATTGTCATCAATTCGTTGAATAGAAAGGTCAAAATAGTATTGAAGAAAAGTAAAGAATCATAAAGATCATGATGAGATACCAATGACTTTCTTGCTCTCCCCAGACAAAAGAACAAGGAAGAGAAAGAAAGTGTGGCAGATTCCCAAAGTTGAGAGGGGGAAATGGGAATGAGCGAAAAATTCGAGTAGGTTGAGTTCGGGTCGCATGATCAAGGCGAAAGTTTGAGGGGGCATTAGACAGGTTGGACTAAACTCTCCATTTCCCTCCTTTAAACCAATTAGATTCCGTGAAATTAGAATTTAAAATGCCTTTCGTTTGCATTTTTTACAATTATAGCTTAATTCGGACTAGTTAATATAATTCCATCGCAGCTGTGGAAAGATCACCAAGACCTTCTTTCACATCTACATAAACAAACCACCCCCCGCTCCCCAAACACAAACTTTTGGAACCTCTTTTGTCTTTCAACACACTACCAAGTTTTACACGCCGATAAACCCAAATTCAATCAAATATCGAAATAAAGTCTTGTCGACTTCTTGTTCATTATCTCAACTTTTAAAACAAACAACTTATCACCTTTTACCAACATCAATCAAAATGCCACCAAAGGCCGCTTCTTCTGCTGCTCCAAAAGCCAAAGCTGCCCCATCCGATCATGCCAGCTACCAAGGTAAGGAACAGCTTCTGAATCCACAACACCACGTCGCATACATGTCATGTATACATGATCATGGTCGCCTGCATCTAATGCATCGGATGTGGAGCTTCATTTTTCCATATATCAATTACTGACGCGTCACAATAGACATGATCATTGATGCTATCATCAACTTGAAAGAGGTATGTTTTTATTCTCCCTTCCACGTCGACGTTTCAAACATATGCTAACATTATTTTGTAGCGCAATGGATCTAGGTATGATTCCTTATATCTCGCACCAATTTCCGCAATCGACATTCGACGCGTCCCTTGTTCACCACTGCCATCACTCGAATCTCATACTGATATATCAACGTAGCCGTATCCAACTCAAGAAGTATCTCAAGGCCAACAACAAAATCAATGCTAGTGATAGCATGTTCGATTCTCTCTTCAACCGCGCCTTGAAGGCTGGTGTCGCTAAGGAAGTTTTCATCATGCCAAAGGGTACGTCTTTCATCTGGGCATCATACCATAATGTATATATCTAACTCCTCTGCAGGTTCCTCCGGCACTGTTAAGCTTGCACCAAAGGCCAAGAAGGCCCCCGCCGATAAACCAAAGAAGGCTGCCACCGAGAAGAAGACCACCGAGAAGAAAGCCGCCGTTAAGAAGGCCGCCCCAAAGAAGGCAACTACCACCAAGGAACCCAAGGAGCCAAAAGAGAAGAAGGAAAAGACCGGTGATGCCGCTGCTAAGCCAAAGGCTGCCCCAAAGAAAGCAGCCGCTAAACCCAAGACTGCTGTCACCAAGGAGCCCAAGGAGCCTAAGGAGAAGAAAGCTTCTGTTGCTAAGCCAAAGAGCGCCGCCGCCCCCAAGGCCGTAAGTTGTCTTACGGATACTGATGCATGAATATACGACTAATCAATGAATAACAGGCGCCAGCTGTAGTTGAAAACCCAACCGTCCTCAAGAAGACAGCATCTGGGCGTGTTACCAAGACCAAGAGCGATGGTCCCAAAAAAGCAGCTGCTCCTAAAAAGACAGCTACCAAGAAAACCACCCCTAAGAAGGCAGCTGCGTAAATGTTTCGTACATGAATGCGCACTTCTTTCTAATGATGATCTACCAAGTTTGTTCTGTTCATAAGGCGTTTGTGGAAGGGAATATCACGCGAGAAGGGACCGCGTTTGTTAGTGTTATTGTTATTTGTGGATTTTTCTTATTCCGAAGTTTTGCTATGGTTCTGAGAATAAGTACTTGTAATTGTCCGATGCTACTTTTGACAATTACAAGTACTAGGAAACTTTGTATTGTTGGTTCAGCTTCAAAGGATTTTGTATTCAATTGGACTGAAGGAATGGATGGGCGTTGGGGAGAATGCTAGTTGGGGATCTATAGGGATTGGCAGCGTTTGATATCAGATTATGTTGTTCTTGTACAGAAGGTCAACGACAGCCTAATTTGAGCAAAATGAAAATGTTTAAAAATTACTTGCTTTTATTGATATGATTGAAATGTTTGTCCATTATCTGTGATTACACCAGTACGACTGTGATAAGAGATGTAAAAACCAAAATTTCCCGGACCCGGACGCACGACGCGTCAATCTTACATCTTTATCTTTTGTTATGATGGAACGGCTCGGGCCCAGCGTATATCTCCGAAAAGGGAAAAAAGGAAAAAAAGAAGGGGAAAAAATGTCTCTCTCCGAAAACCCTGATGGACCCTGATGGGTGGAGATCACGGGCTTTTGTGGGTATGTGAATTGTGTTTGTGGGTCCGGTGGAAGAACATGGATATGGAATATGGAAAATGGAAAGGAGAATAAATGGAAGAGATGGAGAAGGGGGAAAAGGGGGAGGAAAGGAGGAGGAAAGAAGGATTAAAGAGGGGGGAGAAAAAAGAGGGGAAAGGAAATGGAATGGGATGGAGATGGATGGATGGATAAATGGAGAGGATAAAGGGGTGAATGAGGAAATGGAATGGATGGTGGGTGGATGGATGATGGATGGATGGAATGGTGAACATGAAGTGAATGGTGAATCAGGTGGTGAATGGTGAACAGGTGAGTGAATGAGTGAACAGGTGAGTGAATGAGTGAACAGGTGAGTGAATGAGTGAACAGGTGAGTGAATGAGTGAACAGGTGAGTGAATGAGTGAACAGGTGAGTGAATAGGTGAGTGAATAAGGGAGTGAATAAGTGCGTAAACAAGTGAGTGAGTGAATGAATGAATTATCTGGATAAGGGAGTGAATGAGTGAGCGAGTGAGGGGTATGAGAGGGTGAGTTAAGGGATAGGTACCTCGTTACCGACTACCTGGAGAACGGCCGAATGATATATAGATCTATATAGTTAAATAACTATACATGATCTTCTGATAAATAATATAAGATAGGATGAAGTGAAGTGAATTGAATGGAATTGAATGTGTAGTAGGTATAATAGATGAAATAAATGAAATGAAAAATTGATATTGATAATGATAAATTTCTTTTTTTAATTGTTTTTAGAATATTTTTAAAAAAAGATAAAAAGATAAAAAGATAAAAAAATAAAAAGATAAAAAGATATATTTTTATATTTTCTTTTTTTTAATAATTAAATAAATATACTCTAAAAAAATATTAAAATAAATAAATTAATTAAAAGTTCTCTCTCTCTTCTTCCTCTCTCCTTTAATAAAGAAAAGAAATATATATATTTAAACACTTGATAGAATAAATAAATTCATAAATATTTATTTATTTATTTATTTATTTATTTATTTATTTATTTATTTATTTATTTATTTATTTATTTATTTATTTATTTATTTATTTATTTATTTATTTATTTATTTACTTACTCACTTACTCACTTATTTACCTACTAACCACTTAATTATATCATCTCACACCAGTAATTTGGAATCTTGAAACTAGAAGAGGACCGGGAGGAGTAGATTATTATGATATGATACTAGTATAATGTGATGTGATATGATTAGAGTTTACTCTACTCTGTAGAGAAGTTTGGAGATTATAGGTGTAATTATAGAGTAGGACGGTTAGTGTCAATGTCGAGTTATTTATGCTTGATGATTCTTGAGTTTTTTATATATATATATGGTGTGTGTATGATTTGGATGTGAATTTTGTTGTGTGTTTTGTATTATATGATTTATAAGGTTCTTTTTTGGGGGGGAGAGGAGGGAGTTTATGGATTTATGGATTTATGAATTTATGGATGTAGTTGGGATTTCTGGGGAGATTGGTGATACGTGATACGAGTATACTCTATACGTGATGTATTCGTATCTTTTAATATGATGGATGAATGGATGGGTGGATGCACGCATGCACGCATGCATGATATGATGGATGGATGGCTTGGGTATTGAGGCTGAGTTGTTGTGTTTTTTGATTGTAATTGGTTTTATGGAGTATGGATGTATGGATATATATATAGGTATAAATAAATAATAGTAGATATAAGAGGTATATTTCGGAGGAAAGCGGACGAACGAACGAGATAGCTGGTACAGGTAGGTAGGTAGATACTCCGTACACGGTATATGAAGGGAAGAGAAGGAAAGGAAAGGAAAGGAAAGGGAAAGAAAGGTTGATGAGGAGATAGATGGATACAGAATAGAGATGGAGATAGAGATGATAAATTTAAATGGTGAAATAGTAAGGGAGATACCTACCAGTAGGAAAATAAAAGGAGGATGACGGAGATAAGATCCGACAAAAATATAGAAAGATGCATGGCATGGGTTTCAGATGATAATATGTAGGTGGGATAGTGCACGGAGTACCTATGTGTTGTTGTTGTTTCCAATTCCGTGCGAGGCGGAGGAAGGAAAGGAAGGGGACGGCGAAGGGAGGATTGATTGATTGATTGATTGATTAAAGTGCTGATGCTGATGCCATGTGGGAGGATTTATTTGGTGTACAGAGGGATGTGGGTGTGGTGGGGTGGGGTGGAATTTCAGCAGCTGTTGATAGATACGATACTAGCTGTTTGTGAGTGCTGAGTAGTAGGTATTAATCGAATACTGTATGAAGACAGATCTATTATTTTTGTATACAGAGTACTGTTAAAAGCTTCAATTGATGAGATTCATATTCATACCAAGGTCATGGAAACAATGTTTATCAGACCCTCTTCTCTTCGGCCACAGGAGATCGGATCATCTCTCCCTCCAAAAGAACCAAGCAGGTCGAAAAATTGGTCGGTCGGATATTTGATTACATCACCCATGATGATATTTCATTCCCAAGTTTCGTTTATTTCATCTCATCGATACTTGCGAGTATAACGGTGATGACATGATTCTTTCATTCTTGATATACGATCTTTTCTCTCGGCTCATAATTTATATCCTCACAAAGTACGAAGTGTAAAATGTGTTGAATGACACGGTAGTAAGAAAAGATGAAAATCACGAGATGAATCATCCTTCATTTGTGAGAAAGCGAGAGAGACCCTGGAAATTTATACCCATGATGGATGGATCCGAATGGAGATTAGTGGATGAAAATACCTTGGTCTTTCTGTGAGATTTCCATTTACTTGCATATGGTACGCAGTAGGTACGGAGCAGTGGTATGTATATGCATGGGCGGAATAAAATAAGTGGAAGATCTGAAAATAGATTTATCCTTTTTTCTCTGGATGTTGAAGTGGTGTTGAAGTGGTGTTGAAGTGATGTTGAAGCGATGTCGAAGTGATGTTGATGATAACTTGTGCGAAGGATAGAGAATGACTGATGGTTGAGGAAACAAATGATGATATACATCCCTAGTATTTATCAAGTAAAGATTAAGATCCTTCCCTTCTTGGCTTTCCGCTGAATTGTCTTGTACTCACTCATAGTCTTTGTTCTTCGGTGAGTGGGTGCGTGGCTTGGCTCTTCTCAATTAACAGTCGAACATCTGCGGAATTCTCTGTACAGTCAGTCATAGCACCACTTCAAGGTCCTCAATTTACTAGGGACATTTTACTTTGGGGACATTTTACTTTACTCAATCCCTGGTCGGCTCAGTGGTTACAAACAGGTACTCTCGTAATAAATCTACACCTCACTAAACCACTTAACACCTACTGTTCCTAATACCCTTGAATCTTTTCACCCTCCCTCGACTCTAACCTTTAATCTCTCTCCTCCAACTCCATCCTCTACCTCCATCCTCTAACTTCTAACTTCCAACTTCTCTTCTAAATCCTTCAATGACTTCAACCCCTTCTTTCACAAAGATATGCTGATATATTCTATCCAATCAAACTCCAATTTGTTCTCAGAATCTGGAGTCTACTTTACTTTTAACCTTCATTACGACTAGTCAATCATTACCACGTACCATCAATTGGTTCCCGCATCCGCAAAACCCGTAATCTCCTTTTAACAACTACCGTCCGTTACACCCATCACCACCTCCCGAATTATATCAACAATAAACGCGCGAAGAAAGCGTGCATACGCATCAACATCTTCACGAATGCCACACTTCGAAGAGATGCCATCGTTCTTAAACGACGACACAGGCCCTATGTATTCGTCGACACGACCACCCTTCGACCTTCCCAGCCATCTTCGAAACTCCCACGACAAGCTATCGGTGAATGGTGTAAATGGCCTGAGTAGTGCGAATGCTGCGAACGGGGTAAATGGCAGATCCTCGTCACATAATTCAATTAGGAATGGATTGGAACATGGATCAGATGTATATATCGATGGTGCTTCAAATGGCAATGGGATGACCAGCAGACACCAAATGAATGGAGATTCACATCATGATGCAGCACTCAACTCCTTACCAAATGGTAGATCCAGCGCAGGTAGTTGGGATTACAGGTCGCGGTCCTCGATGACTGGCAGTACATACTCGGTAAATGAACAACCCAGTGCCCCGGCCCAGAATGGAAGGAGGAGTCCAGGTCCTTCAAATGGTTTTAGTAGGTTATCCAATGGTACTGGAGACAGGAATTCTTTCGCGTCAACAAATGGAACCATATCAAACACCATCGCAGACGTATCACGGCCCGTCACTACTAGTGATAGTGAACACCAAAATAGAATCCCGAGTCTTCAACCAGCTTTGAATCCTCAACCAGCTTCGAATCCTCAACCAACTCCGATTTCTCAACCAGCTTCAACTCCTCAACCAGGTCCAAATCCTCAGAGCACAGGTCCATTAACTTATCAATCACCTTTATTGCCTTCAACTCCTGTAGCTACTACCAATTCATTACCCGTACCAGAGACGCCAGCTCGTTCTACAAACGATTCTTCACCACATCGATTTTCTTCACCTCCAGCAATTCCACCACCACCACCAGCGTCACCTTCACAAAACTCTCTACAACATCCTGGCTCGACGCAATTGAAGCATCGACATACATTAGAAGTCCCTAAAGTTGGTCCGGGTAGAAGTTCCAGGGATGGTAATGACGCGGTCTTTACGAGTGGAAGATTTTCACCAACTTCGGTAGCTACAGGGGCTAGACGGGGATCTTCAAGTATCAACAGACGGAATACACAATCGATACACTCTAATATGCCTCACGAAGAGGTTCCTCCGGATGAAGATGCGCTCAGATGGGCTGAGGCTGTACGACAGAAGCGTGCAAGTAAGAGAAGGAAGAAGGACGAGGAAGATGATGATAGAGTGGTTGTTGGAACAAAGGTTGATCAGAACCATGTGAATTGGGTGACGGCATATAACATGTTGACGGGTATTCGGTTTACTGTTTCGAGAACCAATGCGAAGCTCGATAGACCATTGACTGATGCAGATTTCGAAGCCAAACACAAATTCTCGTTTGATATGTAGGTTAGATTAGATGTGTGAAAGGACTTCGCTAATGATACACAGCACCGGTAATGAGTTGACTCCCTCTGCGAAGTACGATTTCAAATTCAAGGACTATGCGCCATGGGTATTTCGAAGTCTACGAGCAAAGTTCAAATTGGATCCTGCGGATTACCTCATGTCCCTGACAAGCAAATATATTCTTTCTGAACTAGGGTCGCCTGGAAAGAGTGGAAGTTTCTTTTACTTCTCCAGAGACTACAAATACATCATCAAAACGATTCATCATTCAGAGCATAAGTTCTTACGGAAGATTTTGAAGGATTACTATCATCATGTGGAGGATAACCCCAATACGCTATTATCCCAGTTCTATGGACTTCATCGGGTGAAGATTCCTTATGGTAGAAAGATTCATTTTGTGGTCATGAACAACCTATTTCCACCACACCGCGATATCCACCAGACATTCGATTTGAAAGGATCTACCATTGGACGAGATTTTAAAGAGGAGAACCTAGAACAGAATCCTCGTGCTACTCTTAAGGATTTGAATTGGCTCCGACGAAACCTCCATCTTGAATTTGGGCCAGAAAAGAGACGAGTTTTCTTCGAACAGATGGAGAAGGATGTAGCGTTGTTACAGAAACTAAAGATTATGGATTATAGTATGTTGGTCGGAATTCACGATCTCGGCAAGGGGAATGAAGAAAACTTGAGAGATAAAACTCTACAAGTCTTCCAACCCGGGGGAGATAGCCCGATGGATGATTCTGGACCACCTGGACCTTTGATGAGGACACCTAGTAAACTCGAGAATGCTAGAAAAGCGAGAGAATTACGGCAAATCATCAAACAGGAGAAGCCAATTCCAATGGGCCAAAGCAGTTCCCGAATGCCGGATGAAATTGAAGAAGAGAACAGGAAAGATTTCACATTCTATAGTGATGATGGTGGGTTCCGAGCTACACATGAAGATGACACTCCTGGGGAGGAAATCTTCTTCTTGTCAATTATTGATTGTCTTACTCATTATGGCACTCTCAAGAAGCTTGAACATCTATTCAGTGAGTGAAATTTATTTCGTGAGCCACACATATGCTAACCAAGAAACAGAGGGTCTCAAACATGATAAGAAAATGATTTCCCCCATCAATCCTCAACCTTACGGCGACCGTTTTGTAGATTTTATTGAGGGTATTACCAAATCTCGAGAAGAAGCCGCGAGGGAAAAAGAATGTCCTATGGAGCACATACCTCATACAAATTCCAACCTTGCAGCGGGTTCTACACGTCGAGGTTCAACTAGCGGGCATATGCATCGTACCGGCACCAACAATACTACCGTTCAACGCGCCGAGAATGAAGCCTTGAGAACTGAGCTTGATGGTAGAAGGGAACTTGTTGAACCGAGAACTGTATCGACAGTTAGAAGTCCAAGTGCGGAAAGGACAAATGGACTACAAGGACAAATACTACCGGTTGTTGAGGAAATGGGAGAAGCTAGTAGTACCGGGGGTAGAAGTGGAAGGAGTATTAGAAGCATGCACGATGATGACAGACCAGCTACACCAGCAAAAGATTATCCCCCGAGCTTTCATGGGAATAGTGGAAGACCCCCGAGTCTGAGAAAGACGATTAGTAGGAGCAGCTTGGAAAAACAATTACCGCCACTACCGCCTAGTGGAAATGGGGTGGAACACGTAGATTCGGGGATTGTGATGCGTTAAGCGGGATTGGTGTGTATAGGGACAAGGAGTACTTGGGAATGGATAGAGAATTGAGATAGAAGAGTCTAGGGGATGAAATAATACATAGCGGAGAGGGATGAGGGGAGTGGTGTAGAGTGATAGTCAATAGGCGCAGTAAGTGGAGGATAAGATAAGATACCATGATACCATCTAGCGAATCGCCCTTTTTTTTCTTCTCTTTTCTTTCTTTTTTTACCTGGGTGGTTCGGACTTTCTTTTACTTGTTAATCTTTTGTTGTTTCCTTTTTACTTTGACAGGATCGATTGACAGATTTGGAGGAGGATTTTCTTTTGTGCTTTGGATTTGTGTGGGCGGAGAGAAGAAGAGAAGGAGAGAAGGGGAAGGAGGAAAGAGGAAAAGAGGAGAGGAGAGGAGAAATGAATGATGGAAGCCACTACTATCTCTACTATTGAATTTTTTTCCTTTTTCAGTTTTTGAGTTTTGATTTGAGTTTTGATGTGTGAGTTGTGAGTTGTGCATTTTGAGTTTGTGGAGATGGAAATGGAATGTACGGAGCTTTCTTGAGGTTGGTGTTGGTTGGTGTTGGTGTGGATTTGTGGTGGATAAATAGGGGGAAGGAACGGGAGGTGACGAGAGAAGTGAGGGGAAGGCGGTAGTGGAGATGGTAGATTGAGTAGGGATGAGATTTGTAGATAGATAGATAGATAGATAGATAGATTGATGGTGTGATTTGATTTGATTTGATTTGATTGGAGGGAAAATGTGAAAGAGTGAGAGAGTGTGAGAGAGACTAGGAACTACAGCGCTGGACTGAACTGAACTGAACTGGACAGTCCTTGGCTGATGGATGGTATGGATGGTATGGATGGTATAGAATAACAAATAAATAAATAGACTCTTCTAATAGAGAAAGAAAGAGAGAGAGAGAGAGAGATGTGGAAGGGATATAGAAAATTGAAGATTGAAGATTAAGAATTGAATCTTATTTAATTTTTAAATTTTTAAAAGGAATTTTTTATAATTTTGTTAAATTTCTTGTTTTTATTTTATTTTATAGTTTGTGAATTATGAATATGTTGATTTTTTTTATTTAGGAGATTGTTTTTATATTGTTTAATATTTAGGATAGAATTTAGGATAGAATTTAAGATAAAATCTACGATAATAGAAAAGTGAAAGAATAAAAAAGGGGAGAGTAGATGAGCGGAAGGCTAGAAGTTATAAAAAGAGTAAGAAGATGAAAAGATAAAAAAATTATTGGAGATCATTTATAAAAGAGTGGTAATCCTTAATATATATATGTAGTGAGTGACTTGTGGATTATTTTATATAATGAAAATATTAAATTTAATAAGGCTAATAATAATTATAAGATGGTTTAAGATGGTTTAATATGATATTTGGTTGATAATTTTAAGATATAGAGTTATTACTTTCAAAATATAAGTTAGAATCTTTTTATATATATGATTTATTCAAATTCTTTTTCTTTTGATAAATTATTTTTATTTATTGATTAGAATGAAGATTTTCTATTTTATTTAGAATAAGATTATTATTTATTCTATTCTTTGAAATTTGATTAATTAAAGCTTTTTATTCGATTATGTTTTTTATAATTTTTTTTATATTTTGTATAATATAATTACGAATATGATTATGAATAATATACTTGAAAGATTATATAAATAAATATCATATATATATATATATATATTAAAAGGAGTTTTTATTAATTTTCATTTTTTCATTTAATCTTTTTTGTCTTATGCGATGTCTGGTTGACATTGTGTGGAGGAGCTGGCTTGGGATAGGGTGGGATTTGGAGATTGTATAGCTTCTGTGATAGTTATCGATATTGATATATCTTATTCCTATTTTACTTAGATATTCAGCTTTTGAACTTCTTTTTCCTTTTCTTTATATTTGAGCTTTGATTCTTTGTCTATAAGTACTTCTTTCCCAATAATTTCCTCCATTCTAATACTAATATATACAATTATATATTTAATTTCCAAAAAGCTCAAACAATCAATAGCTTTCTTTTTCTCCTTACAACTTTCTTCTCCAAACTCCAAATCCCCTATTTTCCTAATAATCTTAGTGTTCTTAGCAACTTCCTTTCGATAATGTTTTTGTGTAATCGCCTTATAATCTATATATCTATACCCCTTTTTATATTATATTATTTGCATCAATTTTTCTTTACAACAAATGTAATTCTTGTATTCTTTTTGTTGTTTTTTAGAGAGTAATATTTTCTAATAGGAATTGTAATAAAGTAGATATAGAATTAAGAGATAGGTATAAAGGAGGTAGTAATATTCTGGGGGTTTTTTTTAATATGTATTTAGTTGTTGCAGTTGGGGAAGAGGATAATATAATATTTCGGGAATAAATAGGAAAACTTAGAGTAGGGGGAAGAGGATGAAAAGAGCTTGATACTATATATATTAATCTTATATAATGAATATATATTTACTATTTTTCCCTTTCTGATTTATAATTTAAATAAGGATTTATAATGATATGATTCTGTGTTGATCACCAAATATTTCTGGAAAGGTAAATTTTGGTATTAAAGACATTTTTACTTCTATTCCTTTTGTTTTGCTTTGTTTTGAATATTGAAATTGAAGACTTCAAATAAAGTAAATCTAAAATGTTATAATTAAACAATAAAGGGAATATAAATCTTTGATATAATATTAGAAAGAAGATATTATGATAATTATAAAGAAACAATTTCAAATTATAATATTTAAAAAAACCAGATTTTTTAAATATATTTCTAAACAATAAATCTTATAGAAAGATTTATAGTAAAAGTTATTAATTAATAATTATATATATACTTAATTATAGATATAGTATTATCTTATTTATGGTTTAATATCGATTATAGATTTTTTTTATTATAGTATATAGATATATATATTATGAATATAATCTTTATTTATTTCAATAATTTAGAATATAAAAGAATAATCCGCTGAAGCTTGTATATACATTAGTGTATAGTTTTTATAATTTAAATTTAAAAAAGCGAATAGGAAGGATAAAAGAAGAAATTTAGATTTCGATGTTAGGAGGAAATTTAGGGCTTTATTTAATAGCATAAGAAGAAATAATTTTTAAAGAAAACTAGTAAAATTGATATTTTAAAATATTTAATTAAAAGAATGCCTTTTTAGTGAGAGGTGGAGAGGCGTTGATGGAAGTTACATTTCGAGAGGGATTGATGGAAGTTACGTTTTGGGGGAGTTGATAGATGTTTATTTGGATTAAGTTTTGAGTTTGCTTTAGTCAACTAACTCTCCATCAATGAATTTTGAATCAACTCATACTTCAAAAACAGTCACACAATATCATACTCACTATCAATTGGATATGAATGGATCCTCAAGATTCCCCTCCTAAGCCACATCAAGTTCGAGCACAGTGGCAGGCAACAAATCAAGTTGATACAAAATTACAGAGTCAACCAGACAGAGAAGTGCATCACAATAATCATCAAAGATCCTCAGGTTTGATGAATCAATCACAAGGAAAATCTAATCTTAATCAAAAACACAATCAAAAGAAACAATTCCGCAAAATACTTCCATCAATTCCTGTTCGTCAGAATCTCGATCGAGGTGAACAACCTAAAGAATCAGTTCCAGTACACCCTGTGTTATATCTAAATCACAATCGAGGTCAAAAACTCAGAGAACCAATTCCAGTACATCCTGTGTTATATCTAAATCACGATCGAGGTCAACAACTCAAAGAATCAATTCCAACATATCCTGTCTTGCATCTGAATAAACATCAAGGTCAAACACCCCAGGAGCTACAGCAAAACATAGAACGAAGAAATAAAGGCCCTCCTTTTCAAGAACAACTCCCAGAGGCAAGAAGAGAGTCTCAAGCGGATAATGATATGAATGAAGAAGAAATTTTTGCACTCGAGAAACAAATTGAGAACGAGAACAAGCTTTTTTTACAGCAAAGGAAAGCAGACTACGATCTATTCCTTTACAATTCTTCATTGAGGCGTAAAGGAAAACTAACCAATCTTCCAAGTTATCGCGCTGAACTTTTAGATACTCTTCGTCGAAACAGAGGTCTAATAAGTGAGCAATCCCGGTTCCAAGCCTCGTACGGTTTAGATATCAAAGATTACGTTGGATGGTTTAGACAGAGACTATTGGAAGAACCCATCCTGGGCGTCAAACGGCAGCTTTTCGAAGGTACCTACCATCAAATCTGGAATCGTCCTTTTCCTCAGTTTCCACCTGGAGGTCATAGATACCAAGGCAGTGTAGCCGAAATCTTCAAATTTGAAATCAAGCTCGAAGTAAAAGTCTATGTGATTATCGAAGATAATTCCATTGTCTGTCAAGCGTTCACAGAATCTTTCACCGAAACTACAGAAATCAGACAAGTTCATCCATTACAAAACATTCAACATCAATCCGTTTGGATCGAAGAATTACTACCACTCTACAACGTTCACATAGCGGGCTATCATAGGCCTATATCCAAAGGACCTATTTCCAAAGGAAAACATATTGACGTCAAGTGCTTCATCCATATTACAAAAAGAGTAACGTACTTTTATTGTTATAATCCTCCATTGGCTCCAAACAAAGTACCTTCGTTTAATCCAGAAGAAAGGTATACGGATCTAGGTAAGTCAATACTAGTTTTTTTTTTCATCTGTGAAGGTGGACTTCTCGATCGTTAGATTATTTGGGAAATCGATACTGATTGACTTCAAGCCGAACTTTTTCCCTCGTTCGGCTTAGATACGTTATCAGTATCAAGAGGAGTTTCGTGGTGAATCAGATACCATCTTCCACATAAGTACCTCATTGTGCAAGTCGTTATACAATCAAAATGCATATCTGGGCAGGCTCTGGCTCTTCCTCCAGTGGTAAAGAAACCATTAGGAGAAGGACGAGGACTCCTCAAAAAACTATTAGAGGTCTTAAGAAGAGAAAGAGTAGTGCGAGCATTGGATTGGGAATGGATGGTTCATGTTCCAGTGGAGAGGTTGGAAACACGAGTCTGAGTCCAGGTCCAAGTCCTAGGAGAGATTCGGGAATGGATTGTGTAGTGACATTTGAACCAGAGTCTGAAGACTCGATTCATACTTATGATGTTGGGGAAGATGTGGTGAAGCCTTTGAATGTTGGATCGCTTGATAGTGATTTTGGGAAGGTGAATACGATTGGGAGGATTGAAGATGGTTTGAAGAAGTTGCGCGAGAAGAAGTCGGATAAAGATCTTCACGATGAGGTGCAAGTTTTATCAACCTCAAGAAAGTCAAAAGGGAGGGGTGTTACCTTGAAGGAATCGGATCATGCAAAGGAAAATTGTGCAGATGAATTTTCTTCGTCTTTGAGTGGACTCAGTCGTATGATGGAGAGTAATAAGAGGATTTTCGGAGCGAGTAGGGAGAGAGAAGAGAGATTAGCCGCTACCACAATCAAGGATCCGAATTGCAATGTGCTCAATACGGAAAGTTTGCTCGGCACCAAGCAAATGGATTCAAAGGAAATACCACAATCGGACGCCACCGAAAGTACACAAGATAATCCACAACACCTGACACTCATCAAAGGCAAAAACAACCCTGAAAAACTCCTCAACCCAAAGAAGGTTCCAGGACACAAAAAACCAGACGAATATCTATGCCCTGGTATCGCAGAAGAGAATTCTCAAATCATATCCACTGCAAGCCATAGTAGCACGAGCAGTTCTGAGAGCGGAAATGATATGGAAAGAGTTTTCAGCGAGAGACGTGAGCAGATTTCGGAACTTGAAAGTACAGATGGACAGCTTAGTGGTGAGAATTTTGTTTCGGTTATCGAATCGGTTTATGATCCCGAGGAAGGAGATAAAGCGGAAGGAATCTTTAGTGTGAGATGTGAAGATGTTTTTGGACCGGAATGTACGGATGAACATGTTGGGGATGAATGCTCAATTCCTGATATTAAATCTTCTCACACCTCCGAGGGCGGAAATGAGTCCCAGAAAGCTTTTAGTGTGAGCTGTGAACCGGTTCCGGAACTCGATAAAGATAGAAATTTTGGGGATGAATGCTCTACCCTTGGTTTCAAATCCTTTCACAACGCTCTGGATATATCACAAGAGACAATGCATCGCAACGCAAGGATTGTAGGTTTTTCTCTCAGAGTACCTCATTTAGTCGGTGAAGCTAGACAAAGTCTCTTTACTTCACCTCATTTCCACAAAACCGATGTTTCATCATCTAGTCAGGAGAGTATGGGTGAGATCACTTCACTTAAAGAGATCGAGTTTTGTGCCAGTGGGCTTAAAAGTCATAGTGCGGGTGGTGATGAAAGGGACACTTTGGAGCAGGGTGTAGCTGATTCGCCTCAGATAAGGCATGAACGTGCTATCGCCAGTGTGGAAGAATTCTCAAGTAATCTTGGAAGACCGATGTCTTTGTCTGTAATGGATGATTACAAGATGAAGACGGATTCTTTCATGGCTGGAGATATGGTTGAGTCATCTGCAGGTGTAAGTGTGGATGGTGAGGCTGAGATAAATGATAATGATGGTGGAAAATCCCCGTTCTTTCAGGGAAGTACCATCTCATCATTGGATTCACTCCGACGGATCAAAGTGCATTCTCTTAAGATTGGAAACAATGAGAATAGCCCTGGTCGTCAAGACTCGCTTGAGCGTGATATCAAGAATTCCGAGGCCTTTTCTCCCGTTCATCAGGAAGTCCTCACTTCGATGACACCTAAGCATTCCATTCAGCATTCTGTCAGAGAAAAACCTGGTGACCGCCATAAGCGTCACTATAAAGCTATGTTCAAACCCATTCCTTGGAAATCTCATGAAGATGGCAGGAATCTGTCACAGGGAGTCGCTCCACAGGAGAGAAAACTTTCTCGATATCCTGCGAAAAAAAGAGCTTTTTCCCAGCCCAGTGGATCTTGCTCTATGTCTTGGACTGGACCGAATTCCTACAGCTCGATTGAATCGGATTGTACTAAGAGTTTTGATGGACATGGTTCCGAGGAATGGTTGCTGGGTAATGAGGGATGTAGTGAGAGTGAGGAGGAAATGCAAAGGTTCTGGATGAAAAATTCTAAGGGGGTCGTCGGTAATGTTTGGGATGTGAGGGAGAGGATGAATATGGAAGGTGAGCTTTCCGACTGGTATCTTGATATTTGATGATATTGATATATAACAGCTCCCACAACTACCTGTCGCTCAATTCCTCAAATAGATGGTCAGAATTCGCCTCCATTGCTAGCGGTTGACTCTCCAGTTGAACCCATTCGATCTCCTTCACCTCGTAAGAGACTTCAAAAGGTAAATCGATCGAAATCACCTAGTTCGGCCAATAAATCCTCGAGTTCCTCATTGGGGAAAATCTTTCAGAATTCAAGGGTTGAGGGGATGGAAGGGGAGATTAGAGATTTGAGGATGGAGGTTGAAGGGTTGAAGGGAATGATTGATGAATTGGACAGGGAGTTGAAGGGGGTTAGGGTTAGGGAGGAGAGTGTCTGTGATAGGGTAGGATATTTGGGGAATCGGATGGAAGAAGTTTGGGGTGTGCTTTATGGCAAGGGTTGGGAAGGGGGGAAGATTGGTGGGGAGGGAGTGGATTGGGAGGATAGGGGGGAAGTGGATTCGACGAGGGAGGTTAGGGATGTAGGATTATTGAGAGTTTTGGGGAGGATGAAGAGGGATGGATATGATGAGAAGAAGAGGGATGCAAGTGATGAACTCTTGAAGAAGAGAGGAATCAAATCTTTCGAGGTGGATTTAATGGTGCCAACCTCATCGAAACTGAAGTCCAAGAGTAAGGTTACTATGAATGATGATGGAGATGAATTCGAGAATGAAGAATTCACGAGCTTAGATACGCCTATTTCTCTCGAACAACAAGCGAGTAAGAAGTTAGATATTGGTGGAGATTTAAAAACCAGGGGAGAGAAGATTCTTAAACAGCTTTCGGAAGTTGAAAGTCTTCTTGCGGATGATAAGCGTAGATCGGATGAAGAGTTGGCGAGATTGGAGGGGGAAATGGTGGGTCTGCGGGGTGAGGGGGGGTTAATTGAGAGTGGAGGGGAGAGATATGAAGATGGGAATAGGATTGAGAGAGAGGGTGAATTTGAGAAGATGAGGAAGGGAGATAGGGGTGGGAAGGGAAAGGCAGTTCTTGGAGAACTGACAGAAGATAAGGATAGCAGAGAGGACAATAGTGATGAACTGGCATTGAAACAAGATGCTGAGCACTTTCATAAGGAGTTTAATCCTGATGTGGAGTTTGAAGATATTGGTAGGAATTGGAGGAGTATAGATCAGGAGGGTAGATTCAAGGATGAGATCAGGGATGACGGAAAAGGAAAACAAAAGGATGGTATGAGAGTGGAGAAGAAAAGTAGAGGAAGAACACGGAGTTGGAAACCGGATGCTGTGGAAATGGAGGGATTGGTTGAGGTTGGTATATCCCCGGGTAATGAAGGAGATGATGGAAGGATTAGAGGTAAAGAGACAGAGGAAGATGAAAAAGAAAAAGAAAAGAAGAGAGTGGAATCTTTGATAAGCGATCTGTTGGCGAAACATGAAATTGACAAGATGATGATGGAGGAGTGGTGGGAGGTGGAGAGGGAACGGGATTTAGTGGAGATTAGAGGGTTGAGGCAAATGGTGGAGGAGTTGAAGGGGTTGGTTTTGGGTGGGAATGGGAATGGGAATAAGGATGAAGATGAGTTGCACGATTGCGATAAATTGGGTTGTGACTGTTTTCCATCTGGGAGTAGAAATGGAGGTAGAGGTGGGAAGGGTGGGAAGAGCAGGAAGAGCAGGAAGAGTGGGAAAGCGAGTAATGTGGCGAATATGAGGAAGAGGGATGTTTGTGATTTTGAGGACGATCAGTGGGATGAAGAGGGAGGTAGGGAGGAGGAGAGAGATGGTAGAAATGGAAATGGAAATGGCAAGGGTTTTTGGGATTGGGTTGGCGGTGGAATTTTATGGAGGCAGGATTAATAAATAAGGTTTCTTTTTTTGGTGTGAGTGAATTTGAAAGGAGGGGAGTATGAATGGTTGTGATGGAATGGGTGTTAACTGGGAAGAAGAGAAAGGAAAGTGGAAAGTCGAAGAAGGGTTTGGGTATGGAATAGCCGTTAGGGTTCTTTATTTGTATAGATTCTTACAAGTTTTATGGGTCAGAAAATGGGGATAGGTTTATGTATAGTTAGGTTAGAGATTGTTGGATGGGTTGGATGGATGTAATAGAGGTACTTGGATGTATGTGGGTTTATTGCTGCTAGACAGCTTGGTGGTTGGTGCATGGGGTTGGAATTGTACTCGAGTATTCATTGGTATTATTGGAATAAATATCAGTGGTAGAAAGGATAGAATAGAATAGAAGGAAGAATACATTAATAGATTAATTGTCAAAAATTGAGATCTCGATTTTGAATTTAAATTGAATTAACTTTCAACTTGAATTTAAGTTTGGGCTGGCTTTGAATCTAGAATTGATGTTTATGGATAGAGATTGAGTTGAATTTGGACTTGAAGTTTATAGATATGAGTTGAGTTGGATAGAGAGGGAATATAGAGAGAAAATACTGAGAGTGAATGTTGAAGACCGGGGAGGACGAAAAGTGAAATTAAAAGGATGAAGATCAAGGGGTTAAAGATATAAACGAGATGGATGGGACGAGACGGACAAATTGAGTGTTAAATGAATAAATATCAGATATTAGATCTTAAACAGATGGAAATATAATCGACGAAAGGAAAAATAAAAAAAGACAATCAGAAGATTTATAATGAACTGAGTTTTGATTTGGGATTATAATATAAATATAAATATAAATATAAATATAAATATAAATATAAATATAAATATAAATATAAATATAAATATAAATATAAATATAAATATAAATATAAATATAAATATAAATATAAATATAAATATAAATATAAATATAAATATAAATATAAATATAAATATAAATATAAATATAAATATAAATATAAATATAAATATAAATATAAATATAAATATAAATATAAATAATTAAATATTCATTGAATATTCTATAAAGAGAAGAAGAATAATAATATAAAATAATTAAATTATATTTAATATAAATCTTATATTAAAGAAACTTTTTGATTATATCAAAAGAAGAGAATAATAAATCTTTAAACGAGAAGAGATGAACTTCATAATATATAGTACTAGATAGAACATTAATAATTAGCCGAGGGTTTTTTTATACCAAAGCTCAATTATTTTATTTATATATTTTGATAATAAAGAAAATTATATTATATTATTGAAATTATATTATTTTTACTATTATAGAATTTCAATAAGATAATTAAAAAAATGAGAATTTAAAATTCCTTAACAAAATCAAAAAAGGAATATTATTAATTTTGATTGATTTTATTACAAAAATAAGAAGAATATTTAATCAATCAATATCTGATCTAATATCAGAATATAGAAAATTTCAAAAAATAAATCAATTTTTTTTATATATTATTCGATATCGAAATTCTTGAAAATTTTAAATTTTCAATAGATATTTTCAATAATCAAAATTGTTATAATTTAGTAAAATAAGTGATTTTTGGTGTAAAATGACCCTCGGCTAATTATCAGTGCCCGGTCACTGCATGACGAATACATTTCAGGTATTTACTTATTTATTAGTAGTCAGAAGAATAGACTTTGTTATATTTCAATATATTATTATTCCATTTCATTCATGAGTAGTTAGATACTTTACCCAATACAAAAATATAATATGCTTGCCGTTTGAACTCCATTTGCCCCTTTCCTTTCGTTTAATGCATGCACGCCTTTGAACCAAGCCCTAATATAGCAGATGATACACGTTTCTCCGTTTACTTCCCACAAATCACTACTAAACCACTTAAGCTGTACCCCTAGGCTTTCCCTTCGCCTTTGCTTTTTCCTTCTTCTCATCCTTAACCTTCTTTTTCTTCGCTTCATTTTTCTCATCATTTTTGCGTTTTAAACTCGCTCTCTCTTCATCCGTCTTTGGGATTGGTTTGAAGAATCCCTCTAATCTAGCCTGTTGTGATGATTTGAGATTCTTGGTAAGTTTTTGAGCGGCACTGCGAACACGATCTTCGGAGAAACCTTTTTCGACGACGAGGAATTTGACAAGTCCTTCGATATCGGGAGCTTCCCATTTAAAATCACAGTCTTCGTGATCGGCAGGGCGGACATCAGGGTTGAAGAATAGTTCGCGAGCATCTTGGTACGGCCAATCTTCTGGGATGGTATAACGTTCCTTTTTGTCGGCTTTAATCCATGCGACGAGGGTTTCTAGATCGCCATGTTCGCGAATAAGTTTAAGGGCGGTGTGTGGACCAACTTTGGGAATGGGGTCGAGGTAATCGCAACCGAGGAGGATGCAGAGATCTACGAACTTTGGCTTGCATTAGCATTGCGCCAATTTAGAGGGTGTCAAAGTTTCTTACTTGTTTGCGATCCATATTTAAACCTGCAAGGACTTTCTCCAAAAAAACTTCTTGAATAGGTTCTTTGCGTTGCTCACTAAAAGTGAGATGTCGTAGAAGGATAGGAGAATCAAAACATAATGTATCCATATCCTCACTCGCCGCCGCATAAACCTTTCCCGCTCTAGCCAATACAGCACATTGTGCCTCTGCCTCCGTCGGCGCAATAATAAATGGAATTCCCATCAACTTTAATAATTTCTGACATTCGGCATTATGTTCCCTGGTAACCCTAACTGTTCTCCTTGAAAACTTCTCAATATCTTCTGCGGTACCGGTTTCTTTGGCTTCTTCTAATCCTTCTGTAGCAGTTGCTTTACGCTGGAAACGTTTTGCTAATTCGCCGGATTTGAGCTTTGGTGGTGCGCCATCGAAAACATATACTGGTTTGATACCATTGTCGACAATACGGAGAGTGCGGTAGAACATGCCCATTAAATGGGAGGTAGTTTCTCCCTCTTCGTTTGTGAGCATTTCACCCCCAGAGCGGACGGCGATGAGGAAACTATAGATAGACATGGATCTGGTGGGTATTAGTTTCTGAAACCTATAAAGATTTATGTCGAAGATACCTACGCATCCTAGAAGAAAAGTTAGACAATTGCGCAAAGAAGTATAGGATATCAGTAAGATACTTACAATAGCAACTTTCCTGCCAAATTGATTTTTAATTTCTCCTTCTTTAACAGCATCAGGAGCTTCATCTTTGATGATAGCCATCAATTGTTTAATACCCATGATTGCGATGGTATTGTATCAATATGTCGATGTTAATATTTGATTTTGTTGTTGAAAGTTAAAGAAGACGTCTTTTGATTTGGATCACATAGATTTTGGAGTTGACGCGAATGACGTGCATGTAGCGCATCTTCTCGCGTTGAGTGGTTTAAGCCTTAGGCAACAACAGCCATGAGTTCAGGCATCATCCGATCCGTTTGCGGGGGAGAGTCTAGGCCGCTTGTGCAATCAATACAATCAATCGACAGCTCTATAAAATTTTCACTAATGATCAGAAATATAAAGACCCGTATAGTTTGTATCATATACGTCTAAAGCTAATTATGTCCATCTTCATAATTATCCACAGTATGGTTGACGCAGTATGTACACATGGATCGGCCGCCATTTGTTTCCGAACAATGCCTCGGAGGTCCAAATTCAAATGAATGGTGGCCCGGATTAGTTCATACTTTACTTTATCATATCCGGGGCAGTGTTTATACTCAACAATCCCTCTCCCCTTTACGTTGATCTTCAATTGGGAACACGATTACTTGAAGTATCCCAAGATGTATAGACCTTTATTACGAAATGCTACCAGACAATTGGCAAACGGGAGACCGGTAGCTGTTGCAACGAGAGGCTTCGCCGCCCATGCTACCCCGCAACCATTTGATTGGAAAGATCCTCTGCGAGCACAAAATCTCTTTACAGAAGAAGAAATAGCTATTTCGGAAACTGCAGAGCAATATTGCCAGGAACGAATGTTACCTCGAGTTTTGCGTGAGTTTGATTGTTGTGGTGTTGGGAGCGCAAGCTAAATGAAGGGTCAAATAGAGGCATATCGAGACGAACATTATGATCGAAAAATACTTGAGGAAATGGGAGAATTGGGATTGTTAGGAGCTACGATTAATGGTTATGATTGTGCCGGTGTATCGAATGTTGCTTCTGGGCTTATTACAAAGGCGGTTGAACGAGTCGACAGTGGATATCGATCCGGAATGTCAGTACAGTCTTCGTTGGTGATGGGCGGCATTGATGAATTCGGCACACAAGAACAAAAAGAGAAATATCTGCCAAAATTAGCAAAGGGGAAGCTGTTAGGTTGCTTTGGTTTAACAGAGCCAAATCATGGTAGCGATCCTGGATCCATGGAGACAACTGCGAAGCCACATCCTACAAAGAAAGGATATTATTCAATATCAGGAGCTAAGACATGGATCACAAATTCTCCAATCGCAGATGTATTCTTGGTATGGGCTAAGTTACAGGAGACTGGAAAGATTAAAGGTTTTATCATTGATCGAGCGGACTGTCCACCGGGAACTTTAGAGACGCCTGCCTTGAAGGATAAAAATGGACTTCGTGCTTCTTTGACTGGGATGATTCAACTCGATGAATGTCCAGTACCTGAGGCAAACATGTTCCAAACAGTTGAGGGTCTTCGAGGTCCATTTACTTGTTTGAATAGTGCAAGATATGGTATTGCTTGGGGAATGACAGGTGCACTCGAGGATTGTATCGATAGAGCTAGAACATATGCTCTTGAGAGAAAACAATTCAAGGGCAATCCACTAGCCAAGTATCAACTTGTCCAGAAGAAGCTGGCAGATGCCGTCTCAGATGCTGCTTTTGGTACACTGGCTTGTGTTCAGGTAGGAAGACTCAAGGATAAGGGAGAAGCAGCGCCAGAGATGATTAGTATGATTAAGAGACAGAATTGCGATGCTGCACTTCGAAATGCGAGAACATTACAGGAGATCTTTGGTGGCAATGCTGCGAGTGATGAGTATGGGATTGGAAGACATGTTTCGAATTTGTTTGTTACACAGACATATGAAGGACAAAGTGATATTCATTGTAAGTTGTCTACCTTTTGTTCAGTGGTGTGATTCGAATTGGTGCTAACCAATGCATTAGGTTTGATTCTTGGGAGAGCCATCACTGGTATTCAAGCATTTTGTTAATCAAGTTCAGTTGAGCTAGTAACAAGTGGAAAATAGAAGCGGCAGGTGATTGAATCATGTAGAAGTAAAATGATAACCGAGGTATCAAAACTAGATTTTTGATATGAAGTTTCTTTGTGGAACAGGGTGAATAGGAGGAATCGAAAGGATGTACTATTATGGTGTATTCTTTTTGAATAAAGGAGTTTAATCAAGATAGATGTGAATAATGAGTCGACTTTTTAGTGAAAGGAATCTCAAATATCTTGTCTAACATGAAATAGTCGAATATATCGGATTTTTAGAGAGGAAAAGATTTGAAATTTGCCACCATTCGGACATCTTCGGGTGGTGAAAGAATGATGAAAGTCATCATGCAGGTATCCGAACTGCAAGGATCCATGTCCCTAGGCATTAGGTATGTTCCATAAATGAATTGAAAAATGAAGATGATGGTGGTGATGGAGATGGCGTTCTTTTCCGAGTGGCATAGCCATCATTCTGATTTTGATTGCTTACAATTGTAAATGCTTGATAAGAAATTGATAATCCAATAGATCTTTTATATTCTATGATGTACAATATACAATAATATAAAATCAAGCGAATGAAGCCTTTAATTCTTAATAAGAGAAGTGAATAAAATCTTGTAGATGAACCGGACATCAGTTCTCAAGAAAAAGCTATACATAAATAATACAATAATACAATAATACAGTGAAGTTGTCACAGTACAGTACAGTACAGAACAACACAGCAAGCACAGGAAATCGCCTAATCTGCGCAGCACCGACCCTTTCGCCGCTTCTTTACACCCAAACCAAATATAAAGCCAAGGCACAAGGCAAAGCAAGAACAGATAAAAACGACACCGACAGAGACACAGACGCAGACAGACACAGACACAGATTCAGATTCAGACTTGCGACTTCTTAATAAAACCTTACAAATAAATCAAAAATATCCCACCTTATAAAACAAACTCTTCTTCTTTCTTCCTACCTCCTCAAGTATTCAAGAATACTCCTTCAACCATCATACAATCAGCAATCAGCAATCTTTTAGTATGTATTTATTATTCCCATTAAAAATCTCTCTACCATTCTCTCCATGTGCTTCGTTCGTATGTCTGTATAACTTCAAAAAAGAGTTAATATGATTTTACCGCTCTCTCCTCTACCCATTTCATACCCACTTTATCTATCCTCTTCCGTCATCTTCGGCATAGCCGCTCGCGTGTTTCGCTAACAACAAAATCGTGTCTAACAGAAATCCCAGCCCACTCACTCACACTTCCTTACAAGTCCATAACTACTGCGACCTCGAGAAATCCATCAACGTACTCGACCCAAACCCTTCCTACCACACACCAACCACTCTCCATACAAAATAATACATACTTCAATATGGCTTTGAAGAGAATCAATAAGGAACTCACAGACTTGGGCCGGTATGTTATTTTTCCATCAAATTTGTCACCGCCACGATGTCTGAAGGATCTTGGTGGGGCTACATCGTTGAGCGGGGTCTTGTGCGCAGGATTATCAAAAACTTCATGACGGCGATGATATTTTATATGGATGATCTTGGGGATAGTATGCTGATTTGATTTTTCAATAGTGATCCTCCCTCGTCATGCTCTGCTGGACCCATAGGAGATGATTTGGTATGTTGTTCTTCCATCGAAATTTAATACCATTTGAGGCACAGAAGACCTTCAAATGCGCTCAAGATGGATATTATGGCAAGCAAGTATATCAAAGAAGGGGTACTAACATTATTGTTTCATTTAGTTTCACTGGCAAGCTACTATCATGGGACCTGTAAGTTTGATCCTATCCCTAACGCTCTTTGATCTGATGGCCTTCCACCGCTGATCTGTAAACTCTCGAATCTCATTGGTTATTACGATCATTAGCAACATACTGACATCTTTTCTAGTCCGACTCACCATATACCGGAGGTGTTTTCTTCCTCGCCATTCATTTCCCTACCGACTACCCATTCAAGCCCCCCAAGGTTAGCTTCACAACTAGAATCTATCACCCAAACATCAACTCGAACGGAAGCATCTGTTTAGACATCTTAAGAGATCAATGGTCTCCAGCTTTGACTATTTCTAAAGGTATATTGTCAATTTCGATTATTTCTTGATAGTACAAAACTAATTTGTATTTTAGTTCTTTTGTCTATCTGTTCCATGCTTACCGACCCCAACCCCGATGACCCACTTGTTCCAGAGATCGCACACGTTTACAAGACCGACCGATCTAGATATGAGGCCACAGCCAGAGAATGGACTCGAAAATACGCCATCTAAACTACCTTCTATAACCTTCCAATTACATATGACAAGGCATGATGGATAGGAATGATGGATGGGTTAACGAATTTCCTCTGTGTTCTCTCTATCTTTTTTTTTCTATCCTATTGCGTAAAGGATTTGCTGGCGTCAACGAAATTCGATGAATGGACAATTTTTTGGTCTGGGTTCACTTAGGTACTTTACTCTTTTACACGAAACACATTACATGGCAGGATTGTAAGCGCTACTGCTTGGGGGATATTTTTGCGATGGATTGGGGTAGGAGTCGTGGGAGAGGTTGAGAAGATTTGTGGAGGATAGATATTGGGAGAATGCAATGTGATGGATGATGAATAAGGGATGAGGGCTGAGGAAATAGATAATCATGTTACATGATGGATAGGTTGTCGTCGTCACCTTCTTTTTCTTACTATCCTCCTATTCGTTGGTATTCAGGTCCATAGCATCACTCGGAGCTCTTCTCATTTTGTGATATGTTGTTCCATTTGATTTTTTTGGTAATAATTTTGATAGGTGAGGTGAATGGGATGTGGATGGATAAAGTGAGATTTGTGATATCTATAAAAGAAGGGAGTATGTTACGATATGGATCTTGAGGATTGTCTACTCATCTATTCACTCCTCAGAACCAAGGAGCATCATAAGTATGATTCACAATGGAATGAACAGAACTGCTTCTATTTTCTTTGGTCAATGAGTACCCAGGTAGTTAGTCTCCTGGAGCCAGTGTACTAGTGAGATGTTATGGTTATAGTTATAGAAAAGGGTAGGGGTTGGTTTGTGTGTATGCGTGTGTGTATGTGTGTGGGGGGGGCGGGGGGGGGATTTGAAGGGTAGGGATGAGGATAAGGATGGAAAGGGAAAGGGGAAGGGGAAAGGGGAAGGGGAAAGGGAAGGGGAATAAGTTTTGATTTTGCTTCTTTCTTGTTTTGTAGGTTGATGGGTTGATGGGTTGATGGGTTGATGGGTTGATGGGTTGATGGGTTGATGGGTTGATGGGTTGATAGGCTGAGTGGTTTAAGGTGGTTGGTTAATTGGCTGGGTAGTTGAGGTGTTTGGTAATTTGTGGATGGGGATGGGGATGGTGGGATATAGATGGGATGGGAGTATGAATAATGAATAGGTGTTGTATAGATATAGATACTAGATATAAAGGGGTATAGAGGGGCTATCGATGGATTTTTATTTCCTTCTGTGGTGATTGAGGATAAGGTGAGGTGAGTGTGTGTGTTTGTTTTTGGTGTTGATGGTGTTGATATTAATAGTATTGTAGGAGGTGAGTGAGTTTGTGGGTTGGGATTTAGAGGGCGCTTGGAGGGGTGATGAAGGGGTTATGGAAGTTGACGGGGCGTTGGGGGGTAGTGGGGGCGGCGTTGGTGGATGATGGGAATAGAGTAGGAGAGAAGGTGAGGAGGGAGGGTGAGAGGAGGGGAGTGATAAATATGTAAGATGTAAGATTTAAGATTTAAAAGATGGGTTTGGGGATTAGAAGTTTAAGGGAGCGGGGTGTGAGGGATAGAGGGGGAGAGGGGGAGAGGGGGGAGGGGAGAGGGGAAAGGAAGAAAAAAAAAATCAATTATTAATTATTTTATATTATATAATATAAAGGAAAAAGTAATTAGATAATAAATATAAATTTTTTAATAATAATTTTTAGTTTATATATTATAATAAATAAATTAAATTAGTTTATTTTTAAAAAAAAAATTGATTTACTTTATTTAGTAGTTTGGTTTAGTTTGGTTTGGGGAAAATTTCAAATATTTATATTATAATAAAAAATAATCATAAAATTTATTTTGAAAAAAAATTTAATTCATTTTATAATTTGATTTCAAGATTTCAAGATTTTAATAATCTTTTGAATTTTTATTTATAAATGAAAATTATTATTTTTGATAATATAAAAAATTCATTTAAGAAAGAGATGATTTAAAAATGAAATATTAAATTTAATTTTTTATTTTTAAAGATTTTTTTAATAGAGATAGGATGAAGTAGATATATTATTATAATTATTATTATTATAAATTAAAAGATTTATTATATAAACCGATTAAGATTTAGAGATTTAGAGAAGTATTTATAATGGAAACATTTATTCGTTTGTTGATTTACGGGGGGCAGTGGATTGTTCAAAAGAATGAATCCATCTAATCTTATATGCACAAGATCTTGGAGGTTTGGAAATGAAGGCTTGGAGATATTTGTATGGTTGAAATTGAATAATTGAATAAAATGGGGCATGTGAAGCAGGATAGAATGTTGGGTTTGAAGCGGGTTGAGAATCGAATCTGTGATGAGTACCTACGTATATTCTTTGCTACTCTTTTCATACATCTGCTCTGGTTATACTTTCCATCCTTAACCTTACATCCGCTCTCTTACAACCACAATCACAAGCGCAATCTCAAACATCAAGTACAGGAAAGATCAACGGCAAGGTAGTAATTCATCCTGAAGAATCCCACAGGAGGATTACGAATCGAAAGGGGAGCGCTAACACTGCCGCTATGGCTATCATTTAGGAAACTCGAGAGAAGTTGCCAGTATCTCGTAGATAGATAGATACTGTACATATTTGAGCGTTTATACTTTTCCTTGTATTGGATATATCCTTACGGGAGATCTTTCTGGGTCTCTCGTGTTGTGGGATTTTGAATCATACCATCATACCCACGGCCTTGGATATGGTGTGATGTGTCGGGTGAGTTCTTGGTGTATTGAGAAGGGGATTTAGATACTGTTGTTGATGTATTGGGGTCTATGGGGTGCGATTGAGCTTCGGGATTTGGGTGTATTGGTGTTATTGCTAATGGTAATAATTTACAATCTATAGTGTGAAGCTGAAAAGACAGCCAACGTGAACAATACGATAAAGCATACGTCACACTGAGCGTTGACAAACATTACTCATCACATCAATGTCCTCGAGTACCACCATACTAGATATTTTCAAGGCGTAGCGCCATTTCGTAAGCAGGGAAATGGAACCTCTCTTCTAATTGGTCACCATTCTATGTGGCTTATGTGATTCCAGTTTCAGTTATTTTGGCATTGCGACATTTGCTGCAAGCTACGCTCTGGGCAGGTTTCGTACTGGGATTTCTCAAACGAGACGGAGGTGAAAAGTCGAAGATTGTATCGTATTTGCAGTATTTGGAGGATCTCAAACGCGGTTGGTGTGCCGGATGAGGAATTTGTAAGGTTTTGGTGAAGGGGGATTTGGCTTGATTAGTAAAAGCGTCAACGAACCATTTTCAACAATTGATTCAATACTACTCGACTAAATTAATAATAATAATCAACTCAAACCCTCGCATCGCCGGTCAATTGGTCAACTTGAGCAATCACAAGTATACTCTGCAAGGCAATATTTGTCGCACATCTTCACTTTTATTAAGCTTTCTCCATATCTAATTTAGTTCCCCATATCAAACAGACCAACCACGGCCCCTCTTCACCCATGCGACATCAATCTTCAACACTCCCGCTCAACCAACTCTCCCATCCATTTCGGTAATCCTCATGAAAAGGATTTCCTCTTTTTTCCTCTTTCGAACCATGAAGAAACCTCAAAGCTGACGCCACTAAACCCTACAATCCCTAGTCAAATATGTCGAGTGCTACGCAATGCATATCTTCTGTTTCGAAGCCCCTCTATCCGACCACCCCATTGCAACAAAAGAGACGTAAGTTTCTGTGCCCTCGATCCTATGAGACTGCAATTGTTCTATGAATCTTGCTCAGACACCAGCATACGAATCGTTTGTCAGGCCATCTTATCCTCTTTCCCATGCTTAAACGTGATGTATGTTCGGATAGATTTGTGATATTACCTTTTTCTATCTCTATCTCCTTGGCAGAAAGTTTCTCGTTTCTTTTTCTCTTTTGCTCGTTGTACCATTCACCTCTTTGACTTTGATCTTTTCTCTCTCTGCTCATCACTTATTTTACTTCATTAATTGCTGATTTTGGGATAGCCGTCGGTGCAGGCATTGAGTATAGGTATGTTTGATATCCGGGAGAATGGGATTTGGATTCTGACTCTGTTCTTGAATATTATATTGTCTTCTGCGATGTGTCGCTGATCAAAGTGGAATTTGACTGACAATTTTTAATCTTTACTCTAGGCTTTCATCATTTACATTCATTCAATCATTCATCTCCCTTCTCGATTACTCTCCTTTGGGAACTTCTGTCTATTCAGCAGGTCCTGAATTATCTCATTCTTTAATACCACAACGATACCCAAGTATAATTTGGGAGGAGAAAGACAGGGAGGAAATACATTAAATTGCATTTAAAAAATACGACTTGAGATCGTAAGATTTAAAATGTCTGAAAAAGCGTAT
Source organism: Sclerotinia subarctica (assembly GCA_025389085.1). Lineage (NCBI taxonomy): Eukaryota > Fungi > Ascomycota > Leotiomycetes > Helotiales > Sclerotiniaceae > Sclerotinia > Sclerotinia subarctica. The sequence continues at coordinate 514,280 of QRFI01000013.1, forward strand.
GATAGAATGAGTACGGGGTCAGTGAGGGTTTCTGAAAGATCAAGATGGCCACCATTAACAAGAATGTTGATGTCTGGTGAGATGACGGCAGAGATGCCAAGGGAATTGACTATGAGGGAGAAATTTGATAGATGGATGGTAAATGAAGGATATCGAAGATTGTGAGTTCTCATGAGAATTATGAAAAGTACAGAATTGCTAACATAATTCCAGTTTCGTTTTTGTCTTCGCTTTACTCCATGTCATGGTTTTCACATTTGGTTTCTTAAATTATCAACTCAAGGATAGCTTCGGTATTGCACGAAGTACATTCACCATCACCTATGCGATTGCTAGATCAGCTGCCTTGACCTTACATTTCGATGTTGCAATGATTTTATTCCCAGTTTGTCGTACTTTGATCTCTTTGGCACGTCAAACTCCTCTAAACGGCATTGTACAATTCGATAAAAACATTACTTTCCACATGCTTACTGCTTGGTCTATTGTGTTTTTCTCTTGGGTTCACACTATTGCCCATTGGAACAATTTCGCTCAAATCTCAGCAAAGAACAATCTTGGAATTGGTGGTTTCCTCCTTGCCAACTTTGTTAGTGGTCCAGGATGGACTGGGTATGTTATGTTGATCGCACTTATGGCTATGGCCATCACTTCATACGAAAAGTATCGTCGAGCAAACTTTGAACGTTTCTGGTATACTCATCACTTCTTCGTCATCTTTTTCGTTTTCTGGTCTGTTCACGGAGCTTTCTGTATGATTCAACCAGATACCGCGCCTTACTGTGTTAGTGTTGGTACGACGGCTATTGGTGTCTTTTGGCAATACTGGATGTATGGTGGATACATTTACCTTGCTGAACGTATTGCACGTGAAATACGTGGGAAGCATAAGACTTATGTTTCTAAAGTCGTTCAACATCCTTCTAACGTTTGCGAAATCCAAATTAAGAAGGAAAATACAAAGACAAGAGCCGGTCAATATATCTTCTTTTGTTGTCCCGAGGTCTCGATTTATCAATATCATCCTTTCACCCTCACATCGGCTCCGGAAGAAGATTATATTTCCATTCATATCAGAATGGTAGGAGATTTCACTCGAGCGGTTGGAAAAGCTCTTGGATGTGAATTTGATAAGCCAAAGGATGGAAAAGGAGGATCTCAAGTCGTTGGTGTTAATCAAGGTGAACCAGGATCTGATGGAGCTGATTCGGCTATTCGTCGTATCTTACCTCGTGTTTATGTCGATGGTCCATTCGGTTCCGCCTCTGAGGATGTTTTCAAATTCGAAGTCGCAATGCTTTGTGGTGCTGGTATTGGTGTTACTCCATTCGCATCCATTCTCAAATCTATTTGGTACCGCATGAATTATCCTCAAAAGAAAACTCGTCTCGGCAAGGTCTATTTCTTTTGGATTTGTCGTGATTTTGGTTCCTTTGAATGGTTCCGTTCTCTCTTGTTGGCTATCGAAGCTCAAGATATGGATAATCGTATCGAGATTCATACATACTTGACAGCAAAGATTAAGGTAGATGATGCGACAAATATCATGATCAATGATGCAAATGCGGATCGTGATGCAATTACGGGATTGAGAGCTCCAACAAACTTTGGAAGACCTAACTGGGATATGATCTTTAAGAGTGTGAGAAAGATTCATAGTCCTAGTGAGGCAGGTGTGTTCTTTTGTGGACCGAAGGTTTTGGGTAGTCAGTTGCATATTAAATGTAATATGTATAGTGAACCTGGTTAGTATTTTCGTTTTCTTCTTTCTTTCGTAAAAATAATGTGCTGATAATGTTATAGGATTCAATTTCTGCTGGGGTAAAGAGAATTTCTAATCGTTACGCCCCCGAGGGGTATCATCCGTGCTACAACACGGTTGCAGGATATTCAGTATTGTCATTTTGGAGAGCTTCATATAGGTACTCAATATCATCTCGCATCTTATACATACAAACAAACATATAGATTTTTTCTCCTTTCATTTCTGAAATACCCTTCCTTTGTAGTTTCTTTTTTCACGGCGGAGGGTTATTCGTTTTATGTTTTATGTTTATGGAATGATGGATTTTGGTGATGCGATGCAGTTTTTGAAGATGGAGATGATGGAAGTTGGAGAGAATTACTAGTCAGTATCAGATTGTGTTTATGAGGGATACGAATATGTATTGAGCATGAATATAATGGATAAGATGGGGGAAGTGCTATGGATGGATGGATGAGTGAGTGAGGGATAAATAAGGGATGGGGGAGGGACAGGCAGTGAATAGATAGATAGATAGATGATGGGTTATATGGATAGAATAGTATAGTAATGCGCAATATATAAATTGATGGATTTTGATTCAAAAAATTTTGATGATTAAACAATCTATAATAGGTATTGAGAAGATGTTTAAATATTATAATAATATCTAGTATTTTTGAGTTTTGTTTTATAGAATTTATATTTATTATTATTATTATTATTATCAGAGAGCGGGGAAATAAAAAACGAGTATTTTTTAAAATTAAATTTTTTTTTGGGAAATATATTTAAATAGAGAAATGAGTGAAAAGATAGATTAGGATTATATATTAATTAATAAATAAAATAATAACTTGCTTTTTTGATTAAAAACTTATAGAAAAAATAATTTAATTTAATTTTAAATATTTTATGATATATTTCCAAAAAAAAATATATAAATATATAATTTTTTATCAAGTTTAATCATTCCAAATTCATTTATTGTAAAAAAATTTCAATTGATAATATTTATTTATTATTTATTTTTCTTGAAATTTTACTATTTATTATAAATTTTAAATTTTATTAAAAGTTTGAAAAGTTTGAAATAAAAATTTAAAATAAATACTTTTTTTTTCTTTTATTTATATAAAAAATTTATTACAAATAGGTTTTTTTTAATTTTTTTTATTTTTTCAAATTATATTATAAAAATTTATAAAACAAGTATCTCTTTAAATAATTTTCGCATTTGAATATATTACACTTAAGTATATTGAAATGATATATTATATATCTACAGAGTAAGATCTTATATATTAATCAGTAGATAAACCGAGGCTTGATTTCTTCAAAATTCGGATTCTCAACCTCTTATTGATATAGTTTTAGATTTCAAGGAACATTATCAGAATGATTTGGTTGCTGATAAAATAAAGACGTTGTGGTGATATTTACGACTTGTCCCTCCATATAGAGTAAACTCTTAGATAGAAAATAGAAAATAGAAAACAGAAGATAGAATGAAAGAAGGAGATTATGTGTCTATCTGTCTGTTCTCTGTTCTGTATTCTATAATCTCTAAAGGATATAGGATATAGTATAGGAGTAGTTATTACCATATCTATCATATCATTTACCTTCTTCATACTGTATCTTCTTCATGAATCACGATCATGCTTACCCCTAATTCCTACCTACCTATCTACCTAAATCACAAAACCCCGAAAGTTTCCCGGCCGGTGTGATATGATATGAATCGTGATACTTCGTACAGAGAGTGGACAATGTCCAAGCGAGGTATGGTATGCGCAGTAGTCTTAGTCGGGAGTCGGGGTCTTGGTTCGGTATTGGTACAGGACAGGCTTCTTTTTTGTTCCCGAGGTTCGTGGTGGATGGATGGTGGATTGATTGAGTGGACAATGTGGATAAGGGGTGCTAGCTTGCTGGGATTATGGATAGCACGGAGATTAATTAACCTTATGGGAATCAGATTGAAAATATTTTGGGTGGGAAGTCCGAATGGGGGGTTAGTGTGGTGTTTACGAGTAGGAAGTCCGAATCGGGGGTTAGTATGTGTGTTCACGAGTAGGTAGGTGAGGGTTTGTTGAGTTTTTGGTTTGTTATTATGGATGTGGAAGGTTGCATAGGAGATGAATGGAGATGCAGATGCGTGCCTAGAAGGGGAAATGCAGAGTAATATCAGGGGTTGTATGCATGTATGTATGTATGTATGTGCATGTATACAGAATGCAGGTGAGGAGGGACAACGTCAATTTATATATGTATGTGAATTAGTGAGTATATGTAGTGAGCTGAGGAGGAGATCATGCGAGAATTGATTGATTGACTGACTGCTTGATTGATGATTCGAGTAATATACTGGTAGCAGTGAAGAGATCCAGGAGGCTATGTATATGTACCGGATTTCTCAGGGTCAAACACGCAAGATCTTACGTCCCGGAGTATACCCAGAATTCATCGAACACCGTCGTGGTATGTAGTATTTTCCTCCTCCATACCTTAGCACACAGACAGAGGCTTACAGAAATGGTGAATATCAACGGTCTATATACTTTGTAGGTTTGTGGCTTGGTGGCAGGTGTATTAATCATTTGGTCTTCACTTCCCGTGCCTTTTTTTCCTTTTGATTTCATGCATGAAGAAGTTTTGATTGGATAAGCTTGGCAAGTGGCAAGTTACGGCAAGTGCGTATTGAATTAACTGTGTTGCACTATGTGAATATACAAATGAATATTCGAACCAATATATGAAGATGATGAATTCCTGTTTCGTTGTAATTTCCCCTGATATGTTCGTCCAATCTTTTGAACCTATTCTTTCTGATTACATATAATTACATATACAATTACTACTGTATTTTGTGGAAACCCTTTTTCCTTGGGAAATTCTTCTTTCTTTCTTTTGATGAGTGGGAGATTTGTTTTCCTATGAGTACATAGTTGTGGGAAATTTGGGGAAAGGCTTGGGACAAGATTCATTCATTTATTTACTTTTGACTGGAGGGCTGTGTAAATCATTACCATAGCTATTAAGGACATCGGATTCTCGGAATAGGATTACCTTCTTTTGATTCCCTATTCTGCACAGATAGTACTGATAATTTGTACCACTCTTTATGCACCGACAAGCTTCAGTCTAAGACAAAACAAAGATCTCTTTTCATCCACTTTTTCAACAAGCAGATCAACAAACTCGCCATTCTTTCTTCAATCACTTCAGCCTCTTTGACAAGAACTTTATTTTTGGGGAGGGTGTAAAAATACATCAACTCAACCAGTCATATCAAGGACATCACATCACGGACATTGAACAACACAAAGTACTTGTATAAACTTTTATACGGGGAAGAAATTCCTTTGAGTCAAAGCGTGCAAAGATATCATAAAGTCATTGATATCTAGCCGTAGCTTGGAACTTGTTTGGAACTTTTCTATCATTTTGGATACTCTCTTGATTATATTCATTTATTGCTGGATCAACATATACATTTTACTTTGGAGATTACAAGGATTTACAGAGATTACTTTGGGGATACGAGCATATTACATTCGTATTGCTTTTACGCAACGTCATTTACTTTATCTTTTCAAGTGGGCCCTTTCGAGTCGAGTTGGTCTGTTAGATCAATCTTGTACATACTGTCACACGGAGAGCTACATACATACTTTACCTCCACTACAACGCCCTCAAAAAGGGCCGACGCCACTACACACACGATACCATACATCCAGCTCAGCAACCAAACACCATGTACATCCCGCATCTCCTCCGTACCCTTGGTACCCCAACCCCCCTCCCGCAAACCAACCCCCTAATCCCCCGCGACGAATCCCCTCCAAGCTCCGCCCAGAACGCGGGATTTTGGGAAGTACAATTTAATTTCTGGGGAACGATTCTCGCATTTCTAGTTGCCATAGGTATTATCACCGGAGTCCTCACTTGGTGTTTAGTATGTCGAGGCAAGCGAATGGAAAAGAAACTTGCGAAAGCAAAGGAAAAGGAATTAGAGGAGGAAGAAAGGAGGAAGAGGGAAATGGTTGGAAGGGTTGTTGGAGATGATGGGGTGAGGGAGAGTGAGGTTTCTAGACCCTTGACGGCGGGGGGTGGGAGTTTGGATGAGAAGGAATTGGATATTCCGATTCCGATTTTTTCTTCTAGGGACGTGCTTGCAGATAAACGTGGAAGTACACATACAACTATTATGAATGTGAGTGGAGGTAATGGATGGCATAAAGTTGAACTTGATGGGAAGATGTATATGGATAGATAAAGAACCGAATCGACGTTTATGGGAGGGAGATTAATTTTTCTAGTTCTGGGTATGGAGTTAGGATCTGTGGATGGAGTGGTAGCTTGGATTGGAATTGAGGATTTGAACCATGGATTTGAACCGGGGTTGAACTAAACTTCAGCAAAGCGTGAATCACTGGATGGTTCATATCATACCTTTGTATCGAGCAGAGAAGAAGAGTCACATAACTGACCTTAGCAACACATCATTTTCTTTAGCGGGAGTCTTACCGGAGGTCTTGCAGGAGGTCTTGCCGGAGGTCTTGCCGGAGGTCTTGCCGGAGCTTTTAATAGATATTTCGAGCAGAGCAAACCATGCATACAAAAAGTGAATACTCACCTCATGATACCACTTCGAAGATGTGTCTAGTAGTGAGTGTATATAGGTAGAATAAGTAGATAGAATTCACTTACTACCTATCTAGATACTGCTTGATGCAAATGCTGATGCTGATGCTTTGAGTAATGTGATGGATGGTATGGTGCTTTATGTATATACGGAGTATACGGAGGAAGGTTATTTTTGTTAATTTTTAATCTCTGGTTTATTTTTTTGAGTATTCGTATTGGTGTTGTTTGGTATTGGTGTTGTTTGGTATAATATATCCGGGTGTATAGAAATGAATGTGGAGGTTAGTGTTAAGTGTTAAATGGTATGTGAGGAGGTGAATTGGGCGAGGGGTGATGAGTCTTGTGATTTGTGTTTTGAGGAGGGATATTGAGGCGTGTTGAGTGGTCAGCTGAGTAGTTAGTGTGATTTTCTTTATGTTATGTTGTGTTATATTATGTTATATACCAAGGCTAAGTTATTGAGATTGAGATATGGATATTTCCTCTATGTTCTGCGAGGTATTTTATTTATAGATACTGGCTTCTCGATTCTTGACTTTTGATGAGAGGGAATTAGGTAGGTAGTATACACAGACAGATGGATGGACAAGATATCTTTGTCTAAGAAGTGTAACGTAATCTCATAAAGAGTTTTGAACATATTACGAAAGACTCTATAGTCTCTTATTGATTTATTTTTTATAGAGCTTCTTTGATTATATCTCCTTCATTATATTCTTATTAGTTTTTGGATAGGTGTTTTTGTTGTTGTTTGTGTTCTTTTGTTAGGGATTTATTAAAAGTGTTATTATTCTTGTCCCTTTTTATAAAGAGTATATTGAAAGTGATATTGCATTGTTGTTACATAAAGATCTTTAGATTTTTTGAAGAGAGTATTTTTAACTCTTTCTTCAAGAGATGTTCTTGAAGGGCTCCTTTGTTTTTATTCAAATTGTCTCATGTTTCCTTCTCTTTCTTTCTCTACAAGTTAATTGTTACTTATTATATATATCTTCGATATCTTGAGTTGGGATCTTCACTTGATTTTCGAGTATAAGAAATAACATTGAACAAAACAAAACAAAACAAAAATACGAAATACAAACGAGTATCAAATCACATATCAAGATATCATAATATCGAAGAGCAATAGTCGAATATCAAAACAACTAATTATTATATTTTCGATTCGATTATATATACACTATTATATATACTCCAAGACCTTCAAACCCAATTCAAGCTAGATAAAAGAAGGTATACAAATATAACATATCCATTCGAAACAAAACAGAAGAAAAAAGCAAGAACCTTCAATATATACACCTAAAACAAACCCAAACAAAACAAAACCAGAAGTAAACCAGGAAACTTCAACATGGCGCCAGCACCACCACCGCCACCACAAACCAGCACTTCAAGCGCAACATCCGCAACAATAACAGGCATCCTCCCAACCCCCCACATAAAAGCCCTCGCCTCAAGCCCCACTCCATCCCCATCCTCCTCCTCCAGCATCAAACCCCAGGAAAACTTCACAAAAATCTCCAAACTCACCGACCCCAAACCATCTTCCACATCCACATCCATCTCTATCACCAAATCCACTGCAACCTCCACCCCCACCCCAAGCCCGGGATTCTTCACCAACACCTCCGGTTCTCCATCTCTCATCACAATCATCACTATTATAATCGTTATACTAGTTATGATGTATACAGTGTATAGATGTTGTGTACGACCGGGTATGAGAAGGAGGAGGGAGAGAAAGGAGAAGGAAGAGAGGGAACGGAAGGAGAAGGGGGAGAGGGAAGAAAGGGAAGAAAGGGAGAAAGAGATTAGGAGGTTGAGGGAGGAGAAGGAGGTGTTGGAGAGGGAGAGGGAGAGGTGGATGAGTTCTAGAGGGGGCCGAGGGGAGGGTTCGTGGGAGGAGGTGGGGTTGGGTGGTGGGAGGATTTGAGGGGGAAGGTAAAATTTCAATGAAGCAAGGAATAAGGTAAGATAGTGTATATAGGTAAGTCCCCATTCCCATAAGGTAAAGTAATTCATATACACACACATATATTTACAGACAGCTTCTAGCATCGGAGTCTTAAAGTGGAAAAAATAGGAGATCTTAGAATAATAGAATTCATCTGTAAAAGAGAATTTACGCTTTGTAGAGTTGCAATGATATATTGTGATGTGAATTGTAATTCTTATGATAAGAGTATTGGTTGTTAATGTTGTGTTGTGAAATTAAAAACCCATAGTATTGCCTTATACTACAAGGGCTCATTATAGATTGTGGCTTATGATGAGTTTCGGGTCTATTTTTCCCTACTATTTTTTCAGGTAATTTAATCTCATGTGTGCTTTCCCCTCTCCCCCAAAATCATTTTCTTTATGGAGTGGAAGGACCAAACTTCTCGTCATTGTCATCACGGGGCTCTCCTTCATACTCTTATATTTAGTCAGCGGTAACAAAGGAGCATTTGCACTCTACACACCTCAAGTATTAGTCCAACCTTAAAAACATTCACCTCAAAAAGAACATAACAAAGTACATACCGCACACTCCATCCCCGTAAACTCCAATTCCAGCATCCCCTTCCCCCTTCCTCACACAAGAAAATCCAATTCCTTCAAATCCCCCGTCGTCAAACCCTTCCTTCCCAGTACTATTCTTCACCATCGCCAAGTGCCAACTAATCAAATCCGAGGAACATGAATCAATGCGCAAAATAATATGACTTCTATAGAAAAGATAGATCCGTTGACAAGACATCCAGAAGTGGATGATTGCCCGAGCTGTATGTGGAGTAGGCGGCATTTTACTGCCGGATAGGATAGACATGGTATTTAAGACACGTTCGATTTGCGGTTTATAGGTCTAGGATGATTGATTGCTAATGCGCCGTACATGTATTCAGCCCATTCATCAAGAGAATCTTTTGCTGGCATTTTGGGGGAGTCCAATTTTTTGGCTTCGAGACGATCGAGCATTGGGAAGTTGTTCGTGGTTGCGGTCTGAGGGTGATGATATTGAAGTTTTGTTCATGATGGTAGCTCTCACATCCCATTGCGATGTAGATGATGAATTGACCAATTCATTTACAGACCAATACACAAAGCCTTGAAGCGGGCCACCAGCCTTGAAAACTCGAAGCTTGTGTATGTCGGAAGCCTTTCTCACTTGAGTAATTCATAACAGCGGCTTTGCCTGAACAGTCCGAAAAACTCATGATAGTGCCCAATTCCCGTGTGCAATTCTAGTATCTAACAATTCTATCGTCTGTAGGTTGGAAAGTTGTCAGGTTGGTGTTTGGAATTTTCTCATAAATTCCTGCTTTGCTGCCATCAAGACCTGAAAGCATCGTAAACAACAGAATTTGGATACCATTGGGCAACTCCCGCAAAACCCACGTTGCTGGAAACAGAACTAAGCCAGATTGAATGGATAATAATGTCACACTTACAAGTGCTTGCTATCGGAGAAGACAAGACAAAGGAGTTAATGAAATATTACTATAAAAGCGTGACATCAACATGTTCCTTTCTCAATGGTGCAACAGTAAGAACGAAAGGGAAAATGGGATAAAAATGACGTATTAATAACAAGATGGAGGATGCAAGCTTGGATTGTCGCTTCACATATATGCAAAATTCATATAAATAATTTAGGACACTTGAATCAGTCTCGAACAAGGAAAATATGAAAGGATTCTTCTGACTCACTTGAGCCAAATCAAGATTCCCATGACCTACTTTCGGCTCCAAGGTAAGGGTGATTTGAGCCCAAAACATGGCAAAGTTGCCGAAGTTACAGGGCTGTAACCGCCAAGGCACGGGCTTGGTTACACTGCCTGTTTGCAGTTTTGTGTCTAGCTAGAACGGTGGAGAGTTCTTGTCGATATTAGTGAAGTGATTGGTGTAATTCCGTGTGGTCCATGACTATGGCCTGAAGTGCACATGGCAAGTAACCTTTTGGTGGGAAGAATGGTGCATGATTAATGCCATCCGAGCTTCGTCTGCGTTGCACAGATCGGTGCCTGAAGATCATGTAGCTCAGGACTATTCCTCCGTGAAAGGGCAAAAGGATGGATTGCGTTTGCCTACTTAATGAATCTCAGCCGAATATATATCTGCTTGCAACCCCTGAAACCCTTTCTGTGAAGGATGGGGAACTTTCACGCCAACAAATTGCAATGTCTCTTAGAGCGATGTGAGTGGAACAACGGCACTCCTAAAGATTACTATACTGGAGCATGGTTTATTTCAAGGGTGTGAGGGCGTAGAAGTTTGATATATCAAGGATGTCGGTCGGAATTTGATGTTGTGGAGGCTCAGGGTCACGAATAAGTCATTTAGTGGGCGCGTCGTGCTTATAAATGAATAAAAGCTTATTATTAATAACCTTAAATATTTGACATCTTTTGACAACTAGTCCCAAGTTAGTTGTTACCCGTTCCTTAAGGTTATGTGTAGCTGGAGAAATGGTTTTGATCATAAGTTTCTTGTCTATTTCATATGAGCATCATCCGACAACAAAGCTCACCATAAACAAAAGTCCAACCGTTCAAGCATGCTCAGAAAGAAGTGTCACGTGTAGCTCGGCACATGATTTGGAGAAAACTCTCATTTCCTCTAGATCTATAGATGAAATGAAGCATTTGTGATTTCTCAATGATTTGAGTAGTTAATGGGAGACTGAAATGACGAATCATCATCTCACTATACTCCCCCCCCCGCAAAAAAAATCTTCATATCATATGGTCACATGGTACTCATCATGATCGAATCCACATAGCGGAAAACCCAAAAGGCTTCTAAGCTATTATATCTAGGCGTGCAAATCCAGGAGAGTTCTTAAACCCCAACCCTCCGTCTATTACGACAACTTCCTACTTCGCGAGCCATAGCTTCATTGACTCAACCTCGAACAGTCCTCCGAATCCCGTCACAGCGACACTTTGATTTCAATTCCTAACGGCGGAAGATCCATCAAGATCAGAGATTTACCTAAAAAAACTTCTAAGATTAGTCCGGTCTAGAGATGGATGAACAAGCACAGTTTTTCTTTTTTTATAAAAAAAAAGCTAAATTCCCGATGTAGTTGGCGGTTGATCTATCGTGATAAGTGGCAGAGAGTGACGGAATGCTATGAAGATGTGGATTATGGCAAGCGAGCTTGCTCAGTTGAGGTTGAGGATCCGTTGAGAAAATCCGAGAAAAGACATGGAAATCATATAAAAAAAGAGTGTCTTGAGTCATTGCTAAAGATAGTAGAAAATACTTTGGATCATGGCTTCAGTGTCAAGCTCCGCCCTCGAGTAAGCACATAGAATCCACTCGCCCGCTCCCCCCAGACAAATACCAGACTGGTTTATTGAAATGCTTATCTTCCATCCAGCCACTCCTCAAACAGAATCATGTTCTACCTGAAGAATCTTTCCGCGTACTCCCTTGCCTTTATTCCTATTTCTCTGCTTTTGCTTTCGTCCCTTCTTACCACCAGACGAGCCAGATGCTGGAATTTGAGTTTGCATTTCGGCCACTGATTTCTCAGCCCTTTTCTCGGCAATGAGATCTAATAATTTCACTGACAAATCCGGACGGTGTTTCTCGAAAGAATCCTTAATGATGTACTCCAGAGAGTGTCGTACTTCCCAGCGCTTTTTCCGATTCTCACCGGTCTTGGCTGTATACATCGCATAATCGCTTTCGTCACTATCAGATGCATATTCACGGGACCATAGGACGTGAACAGGCAAATTTGGAGGACCATAACCATTACGTGTATCATGGTGATAAATTTTCTCCCATATCATACGTTCTGCGAAGCAACACACTTGGAGATCTGCTCCACGCCGAAGCATGATTTCCATGACCAGGAAAAAGTCATGTGGATCTTTAAGTCCTCCCGAATATTCGGTATGTATTATATGAAGCCAAATTTTCCATAAAGTGTGGCCGTGATACATCTCGTTCAGACTGGCGTTGTGTTCTAGCAAAAATACTAGTAGTTTGCATCCTCTATGGAGTTCTAGAGGGTACGCGAGAAAGGTGAGTGCTGCCAGAGGAGGATTATATTTGACTTGCATCACAGATGGATTTGATAGTATCTTCATCTCAGCATAATGATAAACATGCCTTTCAATACATGCTGATAATAAGTCTATAGTACGATGGCATGATCCCAACCATAGACAATAAGTATCAGACCACTGGGACATCTTATAGCCAACAGGGGAATGACATTTAATGGCCCACATATAATCATCACGACAGTGCCAACGTTCCAACAGGTCACCTGAGGGCATGATAGATTCCAAGTGCCACTGAGCGACTCTGTCGAATTCCTCCACCAATGCCAAGATATGAATTTTGGCTCCTGTGGACGTAATGTTACGAGTACTGATTGTAAAACTTTCCCAAAAGATTTCCAGGCACAACTCCTGTCTCCAGCAAAACGAACCTTGAGTTCTATACCCCTTGAGCCACTGCAGATATACAACCGACCAAATGAACCATGGATCAAATTCCAGACCTGATGTGTAGGTAAGAAGTGTTTCCCAAATTGCTGACTTTTGGATATAGTCGCGGGCAGTCCTATGTATATACTGTACGTTATTATATCCGTTTTTGGTACCGCTTGTTTCTAACAAGCCCCCACATCGCATACGCAACAAATCAGAGAGAATTTTCATGTAATCCTCGGGCGTCTGTTCCTGAAAATAGGAAGTTTCATCGTCAAATATAGCATGCTTGAAAGTTTTGGGGCTCAAGATGATAGCCACATAAAATGGTAGATATCTGTCATCACATCTATACATAGCAGTACCCGGGTCTGCCTCGATCATCGATGCAACTTTTTCCAGTTGAAATATTTTCGATGCCTCCATCATATGTATTTGATCAATGGATGAGAGTATACGCCCATAAAAGTCATCTAGCTCCTTTGGAATCTCCCGTAGGCGAGCCATGAGCGTTGAAATCTTATCTCTTTTCCGCAGGCCGTTCAGCAAAGAATTTACAACCAGCCTGATCCATAGAAATACTCCACCACCGGCATTCACAACCGCTTCTATTAGAGTCGACGATTCTCTAGGACTCGTTTCAATCAGGCTTTGCATCCTGGGGTTGCTCTCCAGTTTGTCCCGAACGTAAATTGCAATGTCAGAGGCTGTCAGGTCCTGAAGTCGTAGTTGTGGCATCCGTCCAAATGTATCCAAAAACTCAATCTCAGGCCGGCTGGATAGGCAAAATTTGGCGTGCTTCGAGTTTGACAGTTCGCAAAAGTACTCTGCAATCTCCCAGTAATCGCCTTCGTATTCATCTAGGCCGTCAATGAAAAAGCAAAATGATAGCTTGCCAGACGTTTCGTTGATCAATGTGCGAAATGATTCCTTCAACACACGTAATGACCAGTCAGTCGCCTTGGTAGGAATACCATGCCGCGCATTCTCCAGCACAGTCTTCCATTCCCTGGGAAATACTACAGGTATGAGATCACAATGTTCTTCAAGAATTTTGTAGAGTAAAGTGCGAAGTAAGCCAGATTGCGACCTTTGGGCTACATCTCCACTGTTCCAAAAGAAGAAAGATGGCGTCTCTAAGGCTACGTCTTGTGCCCATGTTTTTGCATAGTCACGAGATCTGGGGTCTTGAACAATGAACCTCATCAAGGTTGACTTTCCGGATCCAGGTTTGCCATGAATCCAGTAGATGCCATTTTCGCGTCTTAGCCATTCGCTGAAATAGCTCCAAGGTTTCCGTTCAACTTCTGGATCACAGAAAATCCATTCAAACGTTTGCTGATGCGCTTCGGCAATTGTCTCGTACCGAAGATTCATTGACGAAAATTTGAGGGTTTCGAGAATACTCAGTTCTGTTTGGCGTTTATGTTGATCGAGAAGAACAGTACGAGCATTTGACTGCTCTTTTTCTTGCGTTAGTTTCAGATTGTTGAAGCCCTGTTCCAGAATGGAAGAAGTGTTATCGTGTTTGTCCAAAATATCCTTCATCATTGCCTGTAACGTTTGATCAAGTGTCATGAAATGGTTATCCTGCTCAAGCTTAATTTGGATCATCCGGTATCTACAAGCCTTTATTAGTACCAAGCAGTCACTGATCTAGATTGCTGGAATAAGAGAATAAGATTATTCACTCCCACTCGCCCCGGAATGTAATTAACTGACCTCAGATCAACAAGAACATGCGTTTCGAGATTGCTTCGCAAGTCATCTAATTGGCCTTTCAATCCTTGTATCTTTTCTTCGCTCCAAACAATCTTGACTGCTCGCCGGAAACTTGCCAGCTTGGGATGCCTAGCATCAGGGTCAAGCTTTAGAGAATCAAGTAGATTCCTCAGTTCCTCAGACAAGTTGATGCAATTACTGCAAATTTCTTCGAGGGCCTGGTCGGCGTTCGTTGGTGAACTTGGATGTTGGCCTTGAACTCCCAGCTGAACGGAGCTCCTCAGTGGCTCAACCAAGTTTTTCAATCGGCTTGTAGCTTCCTTAAGCTCAACGTTATTTCCAAGCTCCCCAGATTTATATATTTCCCTCCCTTTCAATACTAATTCAGTGCCATAATCAATGAACTGCACTACGGCAGCTGCGACTCCCAAAGCTGTAACCGGATCCATTTTTCTCCAAAGAGAGATATTCTCCGCGTGGCGAGTCGTACCAAGGATCGTATTCTGTGAGACACAGTGGTAAAGACTTTAAAATGTCGACAAAATTGTACCTTAGAGTATATACATGGTGCTACCCTATATTTGCTTGATGCCAAGTCTACAAATGCAAAATCACACCTGTAATATATAGATGTATACCTTTCAGCTCTGACACAATTTAGCTGTGGTATCGTGGCGAATCATTGTCAGGCGAATCATTGTCAGACGCGTATCTTGCATGCATATTGAATGACCAGAGCCAATCGAATTTTTGGAGCCGCCTCGATCTTAATGGTGATTTTTTGAGGCGTGAAGATTTTGGTGCCTTGATTCCATTTTTTATTGCCTAGAATTGAATATTCAAGTCCTGAACGATCTTGATAACCACGAATCTGGGTTGTTGAGAGGTTTGTGCCTACGAAGGTTAAACTAAGTGGATAAAGTTCCCTGGAAATATATATCCAATGACATCCTTAGACTCCGATGCGACCTACTCAAATGAATGTATGTTTCCATGAGTAAACGCGCCAATGAAATCGCAAAAACCTCCCAGCGCAGCCATATCGAGGCTCACAGCGATTCTTCAAAGCATGTGCTCAACCTCATTTGACTCGTTGGATAAGAAAGCGATGATAATCTGTTATAACACACCCATTAGCTTCCATGCTTCACACGCACCACTGGAGAAACTACTACATATAATGTAAGATTACCATTTACAAATCCACCTTCGGCACATCGCAGATACTCCACATCATGCAAGCATCACATCGCTTTATTCGCATGGACAATGTGAGTTCCCCCAGGTATTGATGTAACATAGTGAGTAAGTAAGATGCACATTTTGAGAACGAGCAGAAGAAACCGTGCGTTGTGAAGGTCCCAAGACAAGACACGGAAACATCACGTGTCGACAAACTCACGACGACATCCTCACGACGACATCCTCACAAACATATTTCTAATGTTTAATTTCCCGTCCCGAACCAGGAACCAGAAAATGATTCTAAATCCCATCAATACAATTACCTAATCGTAGGTCAAGCGATTAAAACCTAATGAGAAACCGAGACTTTTCTCGGGCTGATATCACGTCTAACCTTGAGTCCCACAAAGAAGTTAAATTTTACAACGACTTCCATCCATACTACATACGCTTTTAATCAACCGAGTATTTAAAGTCAATAAAATATAAAAATAGAAATTGAATCTGCGACCGAGCTAGTATTATGAGACAGCTTGTGTAGATTCTAGTGGCATGACATAACTTTTTTCGTATAATGAATGGTGGTGTCTGGTGGTCCTTTATGTCGAGGTAGTGATATCGATTGAATAGGTAGAGAAATAAATTTAAGTTTCGGTTGAGCAATTCGAGAAGAATAGTGTTATATTCCCCATTTTTTGCCCAGGAGAAGGTACAATTCGCCTTAAGCTTTAAGCATTCACATGTAGCCTAGATATCAGGTACATATACGCAGCACCCAACAAAGCACTCTCACAAAATGAGTCAATATCTCTATGTTTTATTAATTGTCTTTATTGGCTTTTCTGCTTGCATAACTTATATTTACAGTAAATATGCAATATTAAAATACATTGATACCTTCCCAATCAACCTCGAGCTCAAGGAGATGACCTAACGCGCAATTCTTCCACCCATCCCTCCGCATTTCCCAATTCTACAAAGCGTCCCGCCATTGCCTGTTCTTGCTCACTCCGGGGACTATCACTCGCTCCCCGCCCCTGGTCACTCCTAGGACTACCACTACTCGAGCTTCTGTCGGAATTCGCCTGTCCACTCAACCTAAAGATCTGATTTTTATCCTTCGCCGCATTCCGCATGTGTCCATCTCCAATCCTTTCCGAGCCATCTCCCCACTCCGAGCCATCCCTCCCTTCTAAGAAACACTCATCCCACTCCGCGAAAGTTTCGCTATCCCATACCCCTTCCCTGATCGATTCCCCGTCACTGCTTTTATACAGTCTTAGAAGATCTATGGCCTTTCTGCGAATTGTGCGATCGTGGCACCATTTTCCGGCAATATGTAACGGCATTATAACACCTTGTTCGAATTTGAAATTTCCAAGTTGTCGCTGATCTTTCGTTCCCTCCAGAATCTTCTCGGTGATGGATAATATGGTTCGATACCCTGGGAGAGCTTTCTCGTGGTTTTCTTTGGTATTACCTGGAGCAATGGTCATAATTACGCTCATAGCTGCGCTTTGAGCCTTTAGTATGTTTGCTTCCGTGATTCGATCGGTCTCCGAAGGTGGAATGTTGGAACAGAATAGATCAAATGCCGATTTCCATCTAATGAGTGATTGAGACATTTCGTATTTAAGGGCTTCCATATCTAACATTTCAGGTGCGCTATATCCCTGTTTAAGGCTACGTTTCGTGACAATCGACGTAGAAGAATTTTTGCTCTTAGGGGCATAATATGCCGCTGCTAAATATGCAAAATGAGTTGATCGTCTCTCGATTAGCTCGAGGTATAAGCGGGCTTCGTGCATGTCCGAGAAAATTCTAGGCATATTCTGAACTGTTTCAATTGACTCGTGTATTATCTCCCTATGTTCTTCACTTGTTGTTCCAGGATCCCCAAATGTCGCAACCTGTTTGTCGAGCCTTAGAAAGGCTTGGACTAATTCATCCTCGATCACCCCAGAATCAGGAGAGCAGAGTCCAGCTTTGTAGTTCTTACCACTATAATTTCTCAGCCATTGACGCAGTACTCTAATACCGCTGCCAGCATGTACAAGCGCAGTAAAGTTATTCCCCAGCAGCCACTCAAAACAACATACTAAAAGACAGCAAATCAAAGCCTTCCTCGGGCCTTCGCTACTCTCGAGCTTCGAAAGTCCAACACTCATTGAACGAAGGGCGAGCCCATATCTCTTGACAGCAAAAACTTGCATTTGCGCTGCTTCATCCACGTACCCCCTCAGTTGGACATCTTTGGATTCAGTAAACGAACCAATCGCAATAAGCATCTCACGAAGATAAGATTCATCGTGTGCAGCTTGCATGATAATACGATCCCATAACGACGTAGAAAAGACGCGGCTTCGGCTCCAAGTCACGGAGATGCTTGTCTTGGTTAGATAGGTTCGAAAAAATCGTTCTTCAGTTTCATCCCGGAAGGGCAATCTCATCGACGGTGAGGATTTCGGCGATAACTGTATTGAATGTGATGATTGAGGCGATGATGATAGTGGCGATACCTCATCAGTGCGAGGGAGAAGTGGTTTGGGCTCTGGTTTGCGCCGATTTATGGAGATGCGAACTCCATATCCTTCACATACCACGCCAAACACCTGACAGCGATTACATTCGGGTTTCCGCTCGTCACATTTGATTCGCCTTCGTCTTCAAATGCTGATGTATTAGTGCCATCGAGCTTCACAGTGTCGACGAAGCATCGACTTACTTGCAAGTTAAGCATCCGGATCGCACCTTGGGTAGGTTAGGTCGCTTCTTCGATTGTCGTCCGGAGGTACCGGTCATCTGGTTCGAGGGGTTCATGTGCAATGACTTATTGTAGGGAGTGATGGTTGTGCTGCCGTCAATTGGATTCCCGCCCGAGGCTTGGAATTGGACGATGTATCCAATGGGAGTATCGGTCGCCATCGCATCTAGTGCTTGTTCAGTAAACCGCTTAACATGTAATATACGGGAGTAGAATTGCCTCCGATTTAGTCCAATAGTCAGCCTTAAGACCAGACGATGAAGTGGTTTAAATTAAGCACGGCCCTCTGAGAGTAGACCGGTTGGCCAATAGGAACAATGTTATGCTTCGATTATTAAAGGGACGGAATCCAGAAATGTTGGAGCCGGTCATGTATGTCTTGTCTACAAGGGCAAGTGACATGTGCGATTGACTTTGGATGATGTGGTGCACTGGTGCTGCAGTGGTGCTAGAGTAATTTATCAAACTCTTACAAAGTACTTGCGCTTCCAGGAAGTATAAGACTTCGAACGCTTAATCGGTGTTGAGGCAGAAAGGGGAACCTTGAAAATGGGGCAGTTTGCAGTTCGACCAATGAGAACAATTATTCTGGCCTCAATGAGTATATGTAATAATTACTAGGTAGGTACCTATAGGTGAAAATGTAAGATCTTAACTTGACATTTAATGGGAGTCGAGATGGGGCTCCAAAAAGGTTAACAAACCGACTACCGAGGCGTAGACTATTCTTGGAAGTAGGAGAAATACATTACAGTTTATGTTTCGTTTCGTAGAGGATATAGTGATTTTTGAGACATTCCATTAAGATTTATTCGCTTTGCAGAGGCGTTTTGTGGTCTACACGATGTTGGGAAGAATCAAGAATGAATTTAACTTTTTGACGTCTATGGCCCTAGGCAGTAATGCAGCCTGGATGAAACTAGTACTATGGGTCTCCATTGTTTTCATCCGATTGGGTTCATCTATTCGGGGGTATCCATAGTATCCTTTAGTCTCGTGCCGTAGTATTGCCACAATTAATTAATATCCTGGGAAACTATCAATTGAGCTCGCTTACTTGGTTTTAGGCGACCTAGAAGGATCTGGAAAAGATGATTTGGGAAGACAATTGGGGAGAACATTCTTCATACCAAACGGATTGTCGTTTGGTTTGGGAACTCCTTTGGCTTTTCTTGCCATAACTTTGCGATGAGTTCATCCATTGGAGAAACACGTGCTACTGTCCAGGAATATTCGCCTCTTTTTTCCGCCTTTTTTGCCTCGGAAAGTGTCCTGATCGCTTCGCTGGTACTTGAATATGCGTTAGATCTATAAATATTCATTGCACCGACTCTCCGATACTCGTTGTCAACATTTCCCGTCGATTCGACGAGAAGAAATGCTAGATTGCCGACTAGGGGGAAATGATCGACGGCATCAGCAATGCCTTCGATGTGCGCAAGGAGGAATGCGCCGAATTTCTGGTTTGGATGTGGAATATGTTGCTGTTCGAATTCGAAACTCGCATGACCAGCGTCGTTTATCCATTCTTGGATGTATTCTTCCAATGCAGGCCATGGCCCAGAATGAGTACTTTGAAGGCTGTCCATACAAAATCTCTCGCGAAATTTTGGAAGCGGCTCAGGAGGGTCAGAAAATCTCCAGTAATTTTTCGCCAAGTTTTGGATTGGAAATAAAATTCCTTTCATGATTAACACGCTACCTGGCTCAAGGGGTCCAAATATATCCGTTCCTGAATGATGAAGTTGAACGTCGACCAAGGCAGCTAAGTGATGTACGGCAGCATCCGCGAATGGGTACGGATTCAACTGTGCTCTTCCGGCATTGAGACTTGCCCAGGACCACGAAGGAGCTAAATAAGTCTCACGTTTCTTCCAATCAATATGTTTATAGAATTGGAGGTCAATTTCGGTCCCAGATATTCTGCTATATCTCCTCAATGCTTGCCTGCTCCAAAGTAGACTGGCAAGTATGTAGGATTTCCACATCCCAGAAAGGTAGGTATCTTTGGTAATCATCGAGAATTCCCGCGCAATACCAGCGAGAGCAGGTAAAACATCTGACTTATATGTCAAATTCCTGATTGAGAATTGTTCAACCATTTCAGACCATCTCAAATATGGATCCATGCCCCAGCTTTCTTGTATATTGACTCCAGTTGCTGAAATTCTTCTAGGAGGAAAGCCTAATTTGGCTCTTTGATTGTCAACTTCGGAAAGAAATGTGTAGGTTTGCAAAGTCAAAAATTGCACGGCGCGACTCATTCTATTTGTTTGTCTCTTGCGTAACTTGTGTAAAAGATCTTTGCTGTCGTAATTTTGGTCCAAAAGTCCAACACGGCCACTCTCATCCTCAGTATGATATGCACATTCCCACGTCATCTGATCTCTGCCATACGATAATACTCGTGGTGACAACAACCCTTCTTGGAATGTCCATCCCCGAGTGTACCACGAACTAGACTTAGCATCCTGACGAGATATATGAGACACCAAGCGCAGTGAGACGCTTGTTTCGGAATCCCAAGGTAATGAACATTGTGCAGCGGCGCAAACATTTTCTGGGCGAGGAAAATGTATTCCAGCGCTAGTCGAATTGGAATTCGCGGCGACAATTGTGAGTGTCGCACCTGCATAGACATCTCTCATGCGCCCTGCCTCGGCCTTCCAATCATCTGTGCTATCTTGACGGATGCACAAAGCATCGATCCAAACATATTTTATACCAATTTCCCGTGTGGTCAAAACTGCATCTCGCAGAGTAGCCGGAAAGTCTTCCACGGGAATACCACTCTTGAGGCTTTGATATGTTGGCTCTTCCAATTTCAGGTAACCATTTCCACCCCACAAATAGCTGAGTGCTACCCATTCACAGTCACCACGATCGGGATTGTCATCCAGAAATGGATTAGAGTCTGCAGAGCCTACATTGATGAGGCGTGTAGGACATCGAGTTTTGACGGGGCCACAATCGTGATGGTCTTTTGAGCAAACCCTCAACCATTCCTTAGCCAGCTTGTAGCACTCAGGGGAATCTGATTGAGCAGATATTGGCCTTCCAATAAAGGAGGTTTCCTGACGTGCAATGCTGTCTGATGCAAATAATTTAGTAAAGTTCAAACAATCAAAACAACAATTTTAAACTCAAATCAAGCCTACCTGCAGCTGCGAACACCTCAAAATTGCATAGGTTCCGCGGGGAACTGTTTGCAGGTCTCTGGGACACCACAATATAAGGACTTTGCCGTTTTGCGACACTAGAACTTCCCGTCCCAATGAAAATCTGGCCTTGGCCAGTCTCGTCGAGCCAACGATCAACAGTGACATCTTGCTCTTTCTTTGGCTTGGTTGTCCATATCAAGCTACAAAGCTCACATCCCAATTCCGAGGAAGTCTTTAAAGCAGCGGTGCTGCTATGGTGTTTGTAGAATTCCGGTATGCCGGGTCGTACCTGCAGGTCGATGTTTTGATATCCACTTATAGCACCCCTGACCGACTTTGCGTTTTGTGCGGCGGAATCCAGCAAGAGTCTGCGAAGATTGAACTTTTGACATGTTTCACAAAGATTTGGTATCATAGTGATGTTTGTTATTCTCCAAGAGAAAATTATACAGGAGCAAGGAGTTATATATATTTGATCAATTAATAGCTGCTGACAGTGGCGCTTAAAAGCATTTTACGGAGGTATACGGCAGCTGGAGCTGAGCAGGGATTCTATTCCTGGTGCATTTGGCCCCCAAACATAATTGCTTGACTGGAACAAAATTATAAGACTCATAAAAATCGACGAGGCGAAAGGGTATCAAGATTTAGCCCAAATTCTTTCCAACATAATTAGTTTAATACCTATACAGAGAACGTATTGAGCCCCTCCCAGCAAGTCATGCCATGCTCCTCAGTCTTCAAATCTTATCGACATTTAATATACATCATGCTATTTAGACAACATGAGAACGCGTAACGATGCATTTACAATATTCTTATACTTTGCTCAATACCATTTATGACCATCTTCTCCCTTGATTTCATTCCTTGGATTAAGCGATAAAATTCTCTGCCCGGGAAGCGTAACACCAAATTGTGATTCAAAAGTTCCAGAAATTGCACGCCCTTTGACCATGTCTAATGAATCATAGCCCTCAAATTCGCCATTAATCGCAGCCCATTCCGGTGACAATGGAGAAGTTCCGTTGCCCAAATCGCTCCATCTCGTCACTGTCATAGCCTGTTTGAATCTATGGACCTGATCATTTTTATCCTCGGCAAATTTAAGCTCAACCAAGTACTCTGTAGGACATCTTGGGCATCGACGCATGGGCTGACATAACGAACATTGTGAGGACATCTGACTCCTCTGGTTTGCGAGTGAGAAAATAGCGTTCGGGCCGCTTTTCAGTTGTGAAGACATCGCTTCTCTGCGCTTAGGTATGTGGCCCAACGCGCATTTACATATATCCATGAGATCGCCATCCCTCCAGTGAGCGCAAACCGAAAAATATGGAAAGTAATCCTCGCGGGAATACAAAAGGTTTCGTTGGGCACTTATGGGAAGGTCTGGCTCTGGGAAGCATTGACTGATCACACGTAAGAGAAGATGGCCTTTGTCAATATAATATCGGCTTTGATGTGTCCAAGTTCCTGTACCTTGAGCCCCAAGCTGAGGATCTTTCCAGCGTTTGCATATCGACTCCACTGGAATTCCATGGTTTGGAGAATAACGATTTGATCGCAATACAAGCTGCACAAACGAAAACGGAAGAGTATGACCAACGGTTAATCGTGTTTTTGGAGCGACTTGTGTTAAAGCATTTGGACATTCGAAAAGATGATTTATGATATGTGTAGCTTTTAATCGTTCTTCCCCTGGTATTATGCGAACATGATAAATTGCACAAGGAAAACAAAGAAGATGGTTGGGAAGATCACGATCCATGTGGACCAAAAATTCAATTTTATACCGATGGTTCTCTGGTAGATTCAAAGCATGCCATGGATCCCTTCCAATTCGGTTCAGAAGGGTTTTGGTTGAGAATGCGAGACTCGCTGCATCACTCGGTGGCAAATATTCCACGATATAGTCCCAAAGATTTGGGGAAAGGCTGGCTATGGCATGTTCCCCAGGGGGTCGATCTGGATTGTCTGTGCCGCAAGCTTCATGCATAGAATCGAAAGATCCCATGTGTGCTAAACCGTGCAGTAAAGCGGTATGATCGATTCGCTCCCCAGTTTGTTCATCGACTGCATAATCGAATGAACGACCATTGGGACGAAAGTCTTGTAAGGCCCCTGTTCCTTTCGTATTGGCGGTCTTCGGACGAGGGGGCGGCTCTTTCCTCAGTTTGTTTCGAGAAGCCCGAGATCTTAATGTATTAACGGTACTCCCTGCGTCTGAGTCTGCTTTCAAGTGAGCCGACTCCCCTTCATCTGTGTCGCTTCTCAATCTGTTACGGGACGCTTTTGGGCGTAAGGAGTTGAAGAGCCGGTTGAAGACCATGATCCCTTACGTGATAAGAATATTTGCTGCCCTCGAGATCACAGTTGTACTATAATTGGTAAATTTGTTAAGAATCTATGAAGGCAAATGGGCCGATGGAAAAGGTTAGCATGACAAGGAACGACATGGTCGCACCGGTAGATCCGTGTGCTGAGTCAGGCAAACTACGTCGGTACCTAGTAAGTATTGTTAATAGCTCCAAACCTAACATATATATGATATTTATAGTAGAATATATCCACTGAAGGTCTCATTAGCATGCGGAGAGGAAGGTTGTCATTTAGATGAACAGTTTCAAAGACCTAGTAGGTTTCTTCAAGGGCGATGCATGATCATGTCCTTCGGAAAGACATTTTAAATTAGAATTCTTAGTAAGCAATATTGGCAGAATAAAAGACACTAGTCCAAAAAGGTCCACCGCCTTTAATATACTGGCATCAGATGTGAGAGCTCAGCCTCGAGAACACATGGATCAATATCAACATAGAAATGCCCAAATATCCTTTCCCATTAAGGTAGCAAGTGCGCATACCTAATCTCTTCATCTTACACACATGGCACGACGAAGAAGACCACCGCGCGCTGGCGCTATTGCCGAGCTGCCACCTCTAAAGATCTTCAGCCAGATTCTAATCCTCCAAGTTCTTTGGTATGTCATCGGTACGGCGCTGATACTCTTTACCGCACTGGTTGCTGGGAGACCCTTTTCTTTCGATATGGTTTTAAGCTGGAGTAGTTTGAGGGGTGATACAACGGTGGGGTGGATGTTAGGATTTGTTTGGTTGTTGAATAGTTTCATAGGGTTTGTTCTTATCTTGCATTAATTCCTTCTTCATGAAACTAACACAAATCAACAGAGTTATCTCCCTTCTCCTCCTTGTTTCACGCTCCAAATTAATCCCCGATTTCGCCCTTACCATCCATTTCCTGCATCTACTAATTACATCCTTTTACTCGCACTCCATCCCTCGCAACTGGCTCTGGTGGGCCCTACAATTTGCATCCGCGTCCCTTATGACCTTTTTAGGCGTATGGAGTTGTCAGTGGAGAGAACTGCGACCTATAAACTTTGGTTCCAGTTCAAATACTACCCAGAATATTTCGAACACTATTACAGACAATACTGGTATGGCAAGAGATATTAGCACAGGCATGGAAGGGGAAAACGCGCAGGATACTGGGGATGTAGAACAAGGCTATGGAAGAGGGAAAGGGAGAGGCAGGGGAAGAGATGGCGCAGGGGATTATGAGATGGTTGGGATGGGAATGACGGCAGATGAGAATACCAACCCTGGTTAAAGAATAGAGGATACTATTGGTTTTTGATTTGGATTCGGATCTAGGAGTATAGACGGGAATCGAAGATCTGGCGGCGTTTCGGAATTTGGCACTACCTACAATTGTACTATTATCGATACAGCGGCAGTACAGACATTATATTGTAACAAGAGAATATAGCGATACCCAGGCAGGTTCAATGATTTATTATTCCAATTTTGTACTTTTCCTTTCGACCAACGATTTGTTTGTTCAATTGACT
Organism: Sclerotinia subarctica; assembly: GCA_025389085.1. Taxonomy (NCBI): domain Eukaryota; kingdom Fungi; phylum Ascomycota; class Leotiomycetes; order Helotiales; family Sclerotiniaceae; genus Sclerotinia; species Sclerotinia subarctica. The sequence goes on from QRFI01000013.1 coordinate 539,815, forward strand.
ATTAATAATAATACAGGAGTCACCCATCCCTTTCTAGCCTCACAGATAGGTCCTTTCCCTCCTTTTCCCTGAATTGTCGACTGGTCCGTCCCAGAACTCCTTTCCAGGGCCAACCGGCATTCCGTCGAGTTCGATGCCGTCACTATTGGGTCTAAATATCTGAGTTCCGCTTGAATTTGCCCTTGCCAAATGAGGTCCTTGATATTGCTTTTCTTCATCAATCTTCAAGGTTCCGTCGTTGTTAAAGTCTTCTGGAATGCACACCTCCGATAACATACTCGTTCGTCTCACGCGATATGAACCGACTATTGGCTCAAGGGGCGGTTGAGAATTTGATCTCGATTGAATGAACATTGCACCCGCGGCGTGCTCGGTTCTTATCATGTTTGGCGAAACATAGCCACCCGTGTCCTTAAACGAATCCGGCGGGTTGATGATGTGCTCCGCTTGACGTGCATCGACTAGAACAGATGTGACGGCTGTCATGGTATCCTCTCCTCTAAAGAAAGGAGATATGGGCCTTAACCCTGGTAACGAAGGGGTCATAGGAGTCGCCGGGGGCGTGGCTGGAATCATGAAAGGTGTCATAGGTGTCATAGGTGTCATAGTACCACTTCTTGGAGTGTTAAAGCGTGGGCTATCATCACCACCGGCACTATGAATGTCTCCCCTCTCCTGAGCTCGGCGTCTCCGTGCCCTTGCGTCAGTACTGAGTGCCGAACTCGTTGCATCACTTTCTGAGTCGGACTCGACATTTTCAGATGCCCTTGTTGGTAAAGAATTTTGCAAACTGCCTCCAAATTGACGTCGGATTGACTTCCACCTCTTTACTACGAGCTCTCTCACGGGCTGCACGAATACAGGGTGCGGTTCTGACCTGAGGACTGGCTGTAGACGATAGTTGGTCCTCGGTGGAAGCGTAGGCCGTAATCCTCGATAACTTTTCAACGTGTCGACATTCGCATCATCGGCCGCTGCTGCTGGCATCGCTTCTGATTGATCTCTGGTCGTTGAAGGCCTCGACTTGTGTCTTCGGCTGTCCACTCCCGACACATGTAGTGTATTTGACGCTTTTCCACACTCGATAGCATGGCCGTTGCTCAGTTTCTGGCCCATCGAGGTTGCAGCTTTGTCATCAAACGTGGAACTACCGCTCATAAAGAAATCACTTCTATGACTACTAACATTGCAATCATTTGCCGATTGCTCTGAGACATACAGCGCTCTGTGGGCTTTCCTTAATCTAGTTCGCCTTCTGGTAGGCTCTGACGTGATAATCTGCGGCGTAACAACGCCACTCGTACCTGGAGGTGAGGACGAGTAAGTCGATGAACCGTCGTATCCACCATAGTCCCATGGCTGTATCGGAGAGGTGCTTCGTGCTTGGTGCCCAAAGCAGGGTGAATATCGAAATTGTGTGTGCATACGTAAGGAACTGATCATTCTTGAATCCGGTAGTTTCGTGTCTCCTTTTCTGTTGTATGATGTGGGGCTTGATGGAAGAGGTAGAAGGTACTCCGGTGCTAAAGTAAAACAAGATCCGAGAAGTTGGACAGCAATCACTTTTGCAAGTTCCTGTACGTCGCTAGAATTTCCAAAATTGCTATCGTCCATAGTAGGATAACGTTTCTTCAAGTGTGATCTTGAGTCATCTGTGACACCTCTCAACCAAACACGCGTGCTGACTTCTCCAAGGTTCTTCGAAGATGCAGTGGACATACGACTACTTTTGAACTCCGGTGACCACCAGAATGGCCTACCAGTACGACAAACATATTGCCATTCTTGTACTTCTTTATTGATGATATCCCAAGATACCTCCTCAGCCTCGCTGTCTATATCGGAATTAATTTCGCTGTCCCAATTTTCACCGAGAGTTCCGAGAGAGCTGTTACTCATAGTCGACAAAGATCGGCGCTGAAGTTCCGGTCGTTGAGGACGTGGTGGTCGTTTCGAATCTGCCATAAATAATACTTGACCATTCTCCGAGCTACTGTCTTTGCATCTCTCTGCCTCTAAAGGATCTGCGAAAGATACAGACTTTCTGTTATTCCTTGTTAGAGAAGCTCGGCGGGCGCGTCGGAAGAAATTAGAGGCGAAGGATGAACTCGAGGGTGTAGTGTCCCTACTGGAAAACTCATGCCGCGAGTAGGAAGAATCATTTTGCCAGCTCATTTTTTATGATATTATAGGATTATAGGAAGGGGTGTAAAAAGAAAAATGGTTATAGGTTATGATATTTCTAGGTATTGAGTCCGCTAATACGAATTTTGAAGTTCCAAAATCAGATTCTGAAAAAGCATCCATCCCATCCGGCAACTCCGAGTACTAGCTTGTCAACTTGTATAAGATATGGAAAGAGCTATGTATTATAATTGATAGCGGCATCAATGTACCTTCCTTATACCAGAACGGTCAAATTCGCATCTGAGCCGAGCAATGGCTATTTTGTAGTCCCCATTACCAGGTACTCCCATTGAGTGCCTATATGTGTCATCAATATTCATGGGCGAATCCATGGCTCATCCTACCACTTTTCAACATCAAGCATCCATTTCACATGCCAGGTGAAGCTCACAATAATATCACGTGTGCATTTACCCCACTTACCATTCTTGGTTCAAAAACTATCTCATGTGCATTACATGCGAAGAATCTCAAAGTGGCCTTGTAAGGTACAACAACGCGACATGGGAATTTGTGACATATGCATTGCGATACCATTAGAACCCTTTCTCAATAAAGATATTAGAGACTTTTCACATGTACATCATCTTTCAGTGAAGGCTCTCGAGACATCCGCAACAAACGGCTGTCACATCTGTGCTCTTTTTCATGGTGCCATCGCCTCAGTTCCTAACCGCAACGAAGGCCACAAAACTTATTTAAAAGTCAATCAACAGCTGGTGGTGTCAAGCCTTCATCGAAATTTTATTTCCTACCAAGTGGGGCGGGACGGACAATCTTATATGTTCGACGTGGAAACTACGGGTATGAGGATCTTTTCTTGACATCAGCCAATCTTTCCCCGTACAATGACTCTCCTCGTTCCCATCTCACACATTCCAGATGATTTATACTCCAGTGTTTTATACCCCAGAAATCAGAACATTACCTCTCTCGTGTCATCATGGATAAGTACCTGTAGTCATGAACATGTGTACTGTAATATAAATTACGATACGAGATTTCGACCTCGTCGGCTCATAGACGTTCAAAAGTGCGGCATATCACCTCGGCTAGTGGAAACCGAGCAGGGCAATGATGATTTTTTAAGATATCTTGCGCTGACACATTGCTGGGGAAACAAAATGCCAGAGGCTGCAACAACGAAGAACAGAACACTCCAGCGACGCTTGGTCTCCATCCCATTCAAGAAATTGCCTAGAACATTTCGCGATGCAATCACTTTTACTAGACGACTTGGACTACAATATCTATGGATAGACTCCTTATGTATTATTCAAGATTCTTCGCAAGATTGGCAACAAGAATCGGCTAAGATGGGGAAAATTTACTCCCATGCTTACTGCACGATCTCAGCAGCCGCAGCAAGCAACTGTGAAGAAGGACTTTTTGCATTACATAGCGAGTTACCGTTGCTTCCTGCAACCCCCAATGCACCTGGAGTTCTTTTCAAAAGCTCTTTTCCCGGATGGGATAGTCTTTTTAATAAAAGTACATTAATTCGAAGAAGTTGGACCCTACAGGAACGAGAACTGTCACCCAGAATGTTGCATTTCACTAAACACACTTTGCTCTTCGAGTGCCGAGAGGCTCGTGTATCCGATCATAATCATGAATTGGATAGTAATCAATGGGTTTTGAAATCTAGTCTATCACGATATTTCTTGAACTCGAGTGTACGGTGTCTCGACAAAATTCACAGTGTTAGCGTTACTGCACCGCACCATGATTTGGTAACTGAAAAGTATTATGAACTATGGCGAAGGATGGTACAGGATTATAACAGCCGTCAACTGACACATCGCACAGACAAATTCCCGGCACTCTCTGGTCTCGCCCTCGAATTTGCATATCTTTTGGATGATGACTATGTAGCAGGACTATGGCGAAAGGATCTTGTGAGAGGCTTGTGTTGGAAATGGTCATCAAACAGCACTAGGAAGCAAAGTGCGATTCATTATGGGCCTTCATGGTCATGGGCCAAAATGGATGTTCCCATAACATATGGACTCATTCGAGAAGACCGAGTTTTCGAGTCGAGAACTAAACGAGGGCAATTCGTCCATGTACCGGTGGATTCGCGATTTGGCGACCCGGAAATCTTACATATTAGTCTTGTTCCGGAGGGAAGAGATCCTCGTGGAACTCTGATGTCAGGGAGGATATACCTTCGCGGACAACTGCTTCAACTGCGACGATCTAAAGCTGGCGATTATACAATTGATGGCGAATCATTACGAGTTATTTTTGATCATTTACCGCAACCATCAGTAAATCTTTACCTTCTGAGCTTGGGCCGGACGAATGTGGGTTTGGTTCTTCAGGCATTCGAAGAAAGTAGCAAAGAATATATTCGAGTAGGCGTGATTGCTCCTACTGAATGGGAATGGTTCAAAGACATTGGATTTGAGGATTTAACACTAGTTTGAATGCTAGAGGGATCGCAGCCATTGATCAGTAATCCTTTTGGTGGGACAAGTGGAGGCCATTCTTCCAGGCACAGGTCAGATAACGTCACGTTCCAGTCAGGCCTAGGAAGTGAGGATAGAGATATGCAGCAAGATCTCCGGGTTGGCGGTCGAGGCCTCGTCAAGAGGTGGCGAAACTTTCCCCCCATTTGAAGGACAGGGAAATTCGAACGAAGGGTTTTAAAAAAAACCATGGTAAAATTACAATCTCTTCCCATGAAAAGGATAACTTGTAGGTGTCATGCCCCGCAAACTTTTATCATCTCGAAAATGATCGTTCACCTCGAGTTCTTCATCGACGAAACGACACCGACTCAAGATATATCTTTGGCCTCCCCATCGACCTTAGGCAATCGCCATGATCCACAAAAATCAATTATAGGCCTCTAGCTTTCAGCCTCAACCCACAGACCCGTCGTTAGCATTTAGACATAACAAGCATTGCTCTAAAAATACAATGTGATTCGACTACAATTAGAAGATCGCGGGAAAATGCCCGGGTCTTCCGGTGGAAATGCCATTTGATACGTACGCTCGAGTTTAGAACGTGCGATTTAGGTTTTCTACTTGTTAAGGAGGGAACAATGAGATTGCGAAAGTGTTTGAGCACGTCGTCTTACGTCACTGATGTTCGGACCGTGACGTGTCGATATGGAAGATAGATGTTAAACTTGGTTTCACCATGGCGGGGTGGTTCAGATATCTGAGCTTAAAGTTACTATTTGGCACAAAGCAGTTCAAATAGTTTATATGGCAGTATTCAATACCATACGCGAAAGACATTCCACAGCTCATCACCTCCATGCACCTATGTTGCCTTGAATATCATACGCAATAGTACGTCACCTTACACTTATGGAATTAACAAATAGTAGCGCCCTCTGTTCATCAATCTGATGGATCCATCACCATCCCCGATTTGACGAAGACAAAGCTCGAGTAAGCACTGAATGGTGAGCAGTGGCCCAGCCGACAGTCTAATGCACGGTAATAGTCTGGGTTAGTTGATTGTATTCCGTGGACATGAGTCGAAAGATATTGAAAAGGAAAAAAGTAAACTAGACGGGACGGGACGAGCAGATGAAAAAAACACAGTCCTTGAATCCATCTAAATCACCCCCTTGCTTGGTAATTCAAGATGTAATGCAATGAGCACAGAGTAAATCAAATGCATGCTACCATGGAATTAGTTGCACTAGCTATTCCCTTTTGGCATTTGATTTCGCATCTACGTGGGTGTGACGAATCCAGAATCTCGGAGAAAGGACTGATTCCTAGAATACTTCCTCCTGACTCCTGAGAGTGCTTGAAGCATATTAAGCCGCGCGTTATTACAGCCTCATTCTTTCATCGCCATCTATGGCATCATACATGAATCCAGATCCTTTCCTTGAGTATCCGCAGCGCTATCACCTTCACTCTATTCAAATAATTTTTCCCCTTAATAATAAATATTTTTCCTCCCCTTTCCTTTCCTCTTCCTTTCCCTATCTTCTGCCCCCCCTCCCCCAATCGATATCCCAGAACGTCTCATCCACTAAACCCCCTACAATCATCAATCCAACCCCTCCCCTCCCCCTCTCAAAACCCTACCAACCTACCTACCTACCTCTAACCTGTACTGCGTACAGGTTAAGATATCACCAAATCACCCCCATCATACATCATCCAACAACCTCAGGCTCCACCCACAACCTCGTCCTCGTGACACGCCCATGGCCACGAATCAATCATTTCAATTTCCATCATTTCCCCCTCGCCAAAAAATACTAATATAATATAATAAAATAAAATAAAATATAATAAAATAGATAAAGGAGGAAGGAAGCTTAAGATAGATAGATAGATGACGCGGCCTACCGGGATTACAGATTAGGAACAAGATTTATTTTCCTCCCTTTTTTGCTTTGCTTGGCAAGGCGTCATTTTTTTATCCGTTGGGTTGTTTGTGGTTGGGGTAGGTAGGTAGGTTGAGGGGTTGGGTTGGGTTTGGGATATCATGAGGTTGATAATATTAGGAAGGTTGTAAGGTTATGTATGTGTGTGTGTATGGTAATTGTGTGGATACTAGATACTAGATAGATGATGGGTCTGGAGTGTGAGTTTTTTTTGGTACTTATTGCCCATACTGGTGGAGGGTACCTAGTAACTTTATCATTTTGATACAGAGAGAGGAGGGATGAAAAATTGTAGTTTGTTAGGATGTTACGATGGGGATGAATATGGATTTGGATTTAGAGAGGTGAGGTAAAGTTAAGTGGAACGTGATAGAATAAGATTTATATGTAATACAGATGCCAAGATAGCAGGGAGAAGGGAAGATTTTTAGGTTTAATTTTAAGGTTATTTTTTTTCTCTTCTTTTCTTCTTTTCTTCTTTTCGTCTTCTTTTCTTTTGGATCATCGCTGCTATGCTGTGATGTGCGATGTCATGCCTCTTTTATGCGGTTCGGAGTAACCTTACAGTAGGTAGATGCTTGTTCGATGTTAGGGTTTTGGCTATATGGTTTGAATATTGGCATTTACTCCAAGTATAATAAGTGGAGGTTAGGTTTGAGGGGAGGAAGTGAAGTGAATAAGGTTTGTTTGATTGTTTGGTTTGGTTTGGTTTTGATTATTGATAGGAGGATGAGGGCAAATGCCGGATTAAATAACCTTAAATACCAGAGATGGTAATATGCGAACCAGTCATCATACACAATATATAGAGTACATCAAGCTGTATACACATCGTAAGCATTGAAGAATCGTAAGCAAACAAGCATTTCACGCCTCGTCTAATTAACCTTCTTTTCTCACCAATGGATGGTGGCGCAAGATAAGATGGATTGCGCGAAGGTGTCGGATCGTAAATTTTGGCTATCCTCCGTCGGTCGGTCGCGCTAAGATTTTCAAACAAACAAGGCTGTTGTGTCACGGTATACTGTGCTGACGCCAAGAATCACAATATGCGATGCTTATCCAGAAGCATCTATAGCGCTCGGTGAGCTGGGGCATGCGATTCGTGATTCGTGCGCTCGGTGCGAAAAGGTTGTGAGAGACGTCAGGCGTGTACGGTATGTATTTACAATGTACATGTATGCTGACATCTGTCTCCACCGCAGACCCCAATCTTGGGATTTTGCGAGTAATCAACTTGGATTTAAGGAATGCGCTTTTGATGATTGATGCTTTTGATGGATGGATGGCATGGAAGGATTACTAAAGAGTAAGGGATTGCTGACTGGCCCATGACACATACTTTCAAAGACGGGCTTACGGACTATGTACTGCCTTATGAGCCCGCGTGAGGTTTTGAGAGGAGAAGTATGATTGACTGCTGGTGGTGATGAAGAAATGGCCCGGTCAAGGTGAACTGATGAATGATGATGAGTGATGAGTGATGAGCAAGCGAGCTCAACGAGTAAAGACTATTGGTTAGACCAATATCCAAATCCAGTACATTGTACATGTACTGCAGCCCACAATAATAAAGTCGATGGGTATACGAATGCCGTCGTCATTGCGTTTATATTGGCGGCTGAATTCCTATCATTACTCAATTGGGGTACACAAACCCTAACGCCATCCTGTGTAATTTCAGCACTCCTTTGACCAAATAACAGCCAGCGGATATGGACATCCATCAGCCATCAGCCATCAATCTCACAGCCCTATTCGTCCCCAAACCATTTCTCCTCACCGGAACTGCATCTCCCCATCCAAAGTTTCCTATATGAGATCTCACAATATACACGAAAGCATCTACCCGAGCCCCGTTACACCAAATCAAAATTAAGTATTCAAGAGAAATAAGCTTAAGGTTTGACGTCTACCGCGTTATCTTTCCTGTTCCAAGTGTTAAGGTTGTATCGACTCATACAGAGTGACACCTCGTGCTGCCGGGGAATCGGAAATCGGAATCGGATTGATTACTGAGTGTTTGATTACTTGTGTACTTGCATTCGCAATTGCAATGCCTTACTACATACATACCTGCAAGTGGACGACTCACCGTGTTATTAATCATTTGGAAGGATTTTCCCAGCTCCCAGTTCCTTGATATCAAAAGCATGAAAGATGCGGCGCGGCATCTTCGGAGGAAAAACATTTATTAGAATTTCCCAAGTGCTTGGTTCGCAATTTCGCATTTTGCATTCCTTAGATGGAAAATGATGGAATAAAAGAACAAATGAATAAAAGAATAAAAATAGAAGAATAAAAATAAAAGAATAAAAATAAAAATAAAAGAATAAAAATAAAAGAATAAATAAAAATAATAAACATAATTAAATAAGATAAAATAAATTTAAAGTTAGAGTTTAGCCCCTCCCCTTCATTCGAGTAAAATTAACCTTAAAACTCTCTCATGTGCCACAGCGTTACTCGGCAATCCTTGGCTTTTTCGTGAAATTCTTCTCGTGAATGAATTCATTGAGATTCATTGAATAAGGAGAATACGGAAGACAGCAAAACATGCTTGGCGAAACGATAAGGATGAAAGAAAGTTTACGTATGGTGAATTGGCAGAGGCTGTGTAGAAAGTGTGATGGTCAAAATTTGTGATTTGGTGATGTTTTTCGCATCATGCTGTGCCAGAGGTGCTTCTTGGGCTGCCTTGGTGCTGCTGGAAAGCGTATGAGATATGTGGTGAGGAGATTCTAGATCTTTGATGTGTAAGTTTTTTTCTCACTTGGCTCAACTGATGTATACATGCGCAACCTACCTCACGTTATCGATCTGCCCGTCTTCTGTTTACTCCCATCTACCTTGTCCCTTACATTACATATTATCGTCGTCAAAACCGAACAATGGCTGAAAGCAGCCTAGGACCAGCGACATTGCAAGCGGCATTTCCCGTCGCTTACCACTCCCTCCTCCTTTCGTGTCATATGATTGGTCCATTCGCTCTCTCCAGAGCCGACCAAGATCTACATTGTTACACTTTATCTTCTTAACTAAAAACATGCTTAAACTTTGACGACTGGACACACCCACTCATAATACGAAGGTTAAAGTGCCAAGAAGCTTAAGAAAACGCCTTTTGATGGGGAGAGTGGAGAGGCTTGCGTGGAAGGTTTGGATATGTTTGGCCCCTTCATTTTTGACCCGCTTAATTTTTCAGTCGAAAGAAATACATAGTTGTGAAGAGAGAATATGAAAAGGAAAATCTAAGAAAAGACTGTAATTTGTATACACGTGTCGAGCGACGGGATAAAAAGCTAGCAGATGGCGGAAAAATTGTATCCGGTTTCCAAAAAAGGAAACCAGAGAGAAGCTCCTGCATAGCATCCCTACTAAGCTTAAAAATTACCTCACACCCCAGGCCGTCATCAAGCTTGAGCCTCAACCTAATTCCAATAGTGTGGTGGTACACAGCGGTAACACGGGACAAAATCTCCCTTGGAATATAATTAGAATGTTATTTACAGGTCTGAGTGAGTACCTACTTAGAGACAAACAAAATGATTACGCATCTTCATGGTTTATGGTATGGTTGGTGCTTCGATAGCTCACGCGTCCTCTATCCGATGGTACGACATACTATCGTTTCTACCACTGTCTCTGTCACAAACTCGGACTGATAGATTGGAATCTACGAGTCTGAAATGATACTGGATCATTTGGAAGATATGCGGTCTGTTTCAAGATATTATGAATATTGGTTTTTAAGGAAAGAAACTAGTTAGTCGAGGAAAAGAGTTATCAGATGAGAGATTAAATTAACGGTATTCAATTTAGCCGAACTTATGCCTTAAAAGAATACCGTATCCTTGATGATGACCAAACTGTGAGTAGGTACTGTACGTATGATGACCGACTTCCTTGCGTGTCTATCAAATGCTTGGTTTGGGGTTGGGATATGCCGGTAGATGACTTTTTTTGGGTAGTTAGGACCCGACGTTCTGGGAACGGCCAGCACATCTCACATTACCTCGGTGTGTACCTGGTACATCCTCATACGAATCCGATGGATAGATGGGGATGGACATGGGGATGAGATGGGTAAAGTAGGCTAGAGTGGAATTTAAATGCGAGAGAAGGTCGCCCAAGAGTCAACACCGGATCATAATTCCGACTCGGAGTTTCGGACTCTATGTAAAAGGAAGACATCCGTCTGTAATCGAGTTTGTTTTGAGATATATGTTGGACTAAGCATTGGGGAGAGGACAACTAATCACCGAACCTGCACAAAATGGACCAAAGCATTGTAGGACTATCTGCAGGAAGCGATTTGAATGCGAGATTGGTGGAGTATTTACATGTTTAGTGTATAAACGATATATTCCTATTTCATCTATCCATCTCATTACCATTGCATAGGTACGGACTGATTCCGTCCATCCTATTATCCCTTGTATGAGTATTTCCAACTAAAGAGGATTACCGACTAAAGATGAGATAATACTAAATAAGTCAACTGATATTAAATTGACATCAATCGATTCGTCAAATGATTAATTAATTTTATAATTCTTCCGAAATGGGGTGATTCACAGCTATAAAATTCATAAATAATAATGATAATTAGTGTAAATTTCACAACATCTAATTTTTACATTGATTTATTTAATTTAGTTGCTGATCAATCTTAATAATCCGGAGCAGATTGGTCCATCAATTTAAATAAAATCACATCACGTGCCTATAATCCACAGCCCTAATGATGCATACACACAGGACCTACCCAAGTAACACATACGAAGTACAAAACCGAACGACATTCTATGCGCCGATCTACTCAACACAATCATACTCATATACGTAGTGTATGACGTCAATGTCATCGAGATAGAGTTAGGGTTGAGAAAAAGAGTGAAAATCAGAGCAAGCTTTTATAGATCCAATTCAATATATCGCAGATCAAAGCGCGGGCTTATTAGTTGGTAGTTCGAATTCCGCTTTGATGGGGAAGAAGGATTGGTGAATTTTTTTATTTAATTAAGCTTTGATGGGCGGGAGGAACAGACGAGGTCAGTGGTTTAGGGTTTGCTGGTTGATGATGGGTGGTTAATTTTTGATGTTGTATGTATTTGGGGAGAGAGGGCGCTGTGAATGAGGATAAGGAATAGTTTTAAGGACTTTGAAAGCTTCAAGAAGTTTATTCGAGCCATTGTATCCGACGGGGTTATAAGGTATATTAAGAATATGTATTACGTATAATATCAAGCTCAGAATTACATAATAACAAAGACCGATGTCATAATATGAGATGATAGATGGGAGCGACACTGTTTTCGGTCGTTAGATATGACTTATGTAAAACAAATGTACATAGGTACATGACATGAGAATGGATATGGATTCGCGCGCGAATCTGGTGTGATAAACGGGTAATGCGTGCCGTTTCTTAACCTGTGCAAGCATGAGCCTCCTTTTAATGAGAAAGCAGGTGGGATGAAGTGAGGTTAGGATGAAACGGACGGGACGGATGAAATGGATGAATGGATAAAATTGGTTCAGATAACGTCTACACTTCCAGTGTAAGATTTGTGATAGCGGCTGTGTTGATCCTGGTAGATGTTGTGTTCAACAGTTCTTCTGGTCACCATGGTGTGTTACCTAGGTACAATGTACATCAGCTATGTATGTATCTACGGGAATAGTATCATGAATACGTGATGAGTTTTTAATGAAGGAGGGAACCTCAAATCCAAAGGAGAGATCTCAAACAGTTACATTACATTTAAATGTAACCCCTAAGCAGTCTGATTTAGTTTTCTGGCCTTATTTTATTTTTCATCCCTCGCTAGCCCTCTCGCGCCTGTTTCTCGTGTCTGCACGGTGAGGCTCATGCTAATGTATGCTATACACGCATCGCATCGTATCGTATCGTAAGTGTTACCGACAGTCTGGATCAAACTTGAGCATGGCTTGGCTTGGCTTGCTCACTGGCGAAAGAAAGGGAGGGATTACAAATAAGATACTTTTAGAATGCTGACATACATGCGTTTGCATCACCATAGACTCGGGGGCCAGGGGAGCGGAAGATTGTGCCGGTCATTAACTTGATGGGGGCGCTGCGCTGCTCTGCTCTGTTTTGTTTTGTATTATTGTGTTGTGTTGTAACCTTATGCTTATTCGGTCAGTGTGTTATTATCTGATGTGTGTGCTGCCCACGCCAGGCAGTGATGTGCATTGAGATGAGACCTATGAATCGGACTCCGAGATGGAGATGGAGATGGAGATGGAGATGGAGATGGAGCGGACCAACATTTGGTGAGTGGTCTTGTGATTTGGCCATTGTTGGTCGCTTTGTGCAATGGTGGTTAAGCCGAGAATGGACCCCGTTGATCAGTGTAGCATTATGTCAGTACTCCGTATGCGGCGGAAGATGTTGTGGGGATATGGGATGAAAATATCATGAAGTTGGTGATGTGATGAATGAAATGACTGGCTGTCAAGCACTGAGGTTACGAGACATCATATTCGGCCAGGCTTCAGCCCCCTTTCCCATTGCCGGATGGATATGAGGAGCCTTGAAGAAATACAAGCTTTTTTATTTATGTCCCCACATCTACCTTTTTGATCCTTCTCGTTTGATGGTATTCACATCATAGATGATACATAACAGTTGGGCCAACAAGTCGTAGTTGTAATTATATTGTTTGCGGCCCATGGAGACTAAATGGCCCCTTCCGCAAATCTGTAGGCGAAGAAATAAGCTCATAGTTGTAATCCATGTCAAAACAGGGGAGTCGTCCGTCTTTTTAAAAATCCCACTAAGCTTACGAATCCATGACCCTCATCATTTATCCTTGTTACCAAGGTTAGTCTTGAGAAGATGACCTAGGGGGAGGTGGGTTTGGGTAGGGAGTCGTAGGGTGCATTGTTTTGTGGCCCCCGATCAAAATATAGATGGAAGAGTGAGTGCTAGTACTGGAGTAGACGTTTGACGATGATGTGATGCAATGTTGATAAAGTTAATTCTCTTGCACTTTGATATACTTTCTACGAGGACGAATAATCGTAGCATTCTTATATCCTTTGCATCCGCACGTATATTACTCAACATCCTGAACAGACGAGATGATATCAGAACAAAGTTTAGTGTCCTCGGCGGTCTGTACTAGAAGCTCATTAAGTTTCTTAGAAGGCGACTTTATTCAGAATAAACATTAGCTACTCCGTAAAGAGGGTTACGAATTTCCTTAAACCCCATTGAGATTAATGTCCGAATAGTTAAAGCTTTATTGCTTGTCTGTAACAAGGAACAGGGACAAATTAAAGTAGCAAAGCTTAAAGCAGATCGATCTCCATACACGTTTTTTTTCTCGCCCACGAGTCCTCTTGTGGAAAGTACCAAGTATCAATCAAACATTTAGAACATTTTAGCTCTCAAGCCAAGAAATTCTATTCATACTTCCAAGATCGTAGAGGAAGTCAAATGAAAGAAGGTTCTTTTTCCTTTGTAAATTGTATGGGAAAATCATAATGCATGCATTGAATTTTATTCGACTAGATGGTATTTATTTCATTTACCCTTGGAACAGTTTGAACAAATGAAGGGGGAGTCTCGGAGGATGAATTTCGGAATCGGCAGTTGTTCGTACTCGATATAGACACGTTTTCCTATTTGTAGATATTACTTGTATTACTTTAGCCAGGGCGTGCTTCATTTTTGAGTATTGAGTGTTGAGTGTTGAGTATTGTGTTGGTATTGAGTACTGAGTATCGAGTTGAGCATCGAGTATCGAGTATCTATCTACTAGGCTAGGTGTCTTTTTCCGTTGCTTTACTTGGTATTGCCAAGATTCAGCCAACAGAAAGACCAAGGCATTTTAATACGAGCAAGAGAAAATAGAAAGTTACTACAAAACAAAAGGCAACCATGAGGTACCAACAAGCTTTGGATACATACCCGAAAACCATAAACAGAAAAAGTGCCTTAAATGGGTATAAGGCTAAGATTGTATTGATCTATGCCGAAAGCAGTATGATATTTCCTTCAGCACTACCTATATAGTCAGTATCTAAGCGTCCTTGGAATATGTCCATCAGTTGTCATGCTCGTAGCGCAATATTGCTGTATATAGTTTAGACTGAAGATTCCAAATGAACGTTGGAGCTTCCAACACCCAATTCAGTATGTACTACTATCTAGACAAGGCTTCACTGCCAAAACTTAATCTTAGATTTCACCAACCAACCAGCGAGCCTTCTTTTATACTTATTTTATACTTATAAAGTCTGCTGGGAGTCTGGTTGTTAGCATTGTTTGCCATTAGGTACATGCTCTTATATCTACTCCCCAGTCCTCGTATCTTTCTCCAGAAGGAAGCCCATCAGCCGGCTCCATACCATATTCGATCGAGTGTTAGCATTCTTGTCTTTTCCACACCCCATCAATCATCACCCTCATCTGATCTGATCTCCTTCGACGGCAAGACTATCTGACTAGACTATGACTACTCTATCTCAGTCGGACTTGTCTTTACTTCCGAACTATTTTTGAGGCTGACGCTTGATCATCAAACTTAATTTGGACAATTAGATCATAACATAAAGTACTTGAAGATCCAAACCCTTGAACCCTCCTCCCTTCTCCCTTCTCCACCTCGACAAACGACCTAGCACTTTATGCCAATGTACTCGTGCCTTTTCGAATCGCGCACTTTTGACTAACAAAACCAAGAGACTGGGACAGAACCGAATGAAAGATAGAAAGAAAAGCTTGTCTCTTGTTTTTCTTTCCTGACTTTCCTCTTCAACACTAAGTCTTAGCATTATCCGCCTAAATCAGCACGATTCATTGAAGAAAGGTGGAATTTCTAAAGATCGATAATTTCTATATATCGCTAGTTGTACTCGACTAGCCGTATCAGCTTTCCATACAGCGCCTCCAAACGAAACTACTCTCTTGGCCATTACTACAAACGACGTATAAATCCAGCTATCCTCATATACCATAGAGATATCTACACGCCACCCTCAATTGCCAGGTATGTACAAGATTGCCTTTTCAAACATCTCAGACATCTCATACACCTACATCACATCTCATTCATCAATCAATCAATCAATCAATCAATCATATTTTCTTCCGTTTCGAAAACAAATGGGAAAGTTCCGGGTGGAGGAATATATTACATGCAGGTAGTGTACCTAGGTACTTTAACTGTTGTGTACCTTCAACCCTTTCACCCTCTCACCAAACAAGTTCCAAACAAGTTATTCATATTCACCCATTTTTTTAATATCTTTTTTTCTTTTTCTTTTTTCTTTTTTCTTTTTTTCAAACCCATTTCTCCCACAATTCGCCAAAGACAACCACAATCCACCAGTGCGTCATAGGCATCAAAATCGAGAACAATCCAAACCTTCACAAATTCATCACACAAATTCATTCCAACACCAACACAAAATATTTGAACTCCTTCACAAATGAATTATCTTCCGAAACATCTTCTTTCCTTTGAAAAGACTTGAAAGAAAAGACATGCCATCTCACAATATATTCAAACACGGATATTATTGCCCAAGAAATGGATAATCATGTCCACTCATTCACATTCACATTCACATTCACTCACTCACTCAAACATCTTTTCTCCTTCTGCTGCCATTTCATTCTATTTTCGTCTTCTACCGTTTTAGCAGCAGAATTGGTCTTGGGAGAGCCAAAAAAAGATCAAGCTCAAGCTCGAGCGGATTTGAATTCTACAATTGGAAATCTTCTCCACAAGTTAAAAAATCTATTTTTTCCCTGGGAGCAAGAATACGCGCATATTCTGTGAAGCTTTAGTTTAAGCTTCTGTCACCTTGTGCTTCACCTTGTCTCATCTTCACCTTGACTTCCGTCTTGTATTTCTTTCCAAGTAGGACAAACGATTCGAATATTTGGCTAACACTTTATCTGAAGCGAAAAGATCTTTCATCATAGGTCTTACTATCAGAAATCTCGACAATACCTGCACCTTCTTCAACAACCACCAAAGATTTATTTACCTTTCGCCTTATTCGCGTCAAAAGGTCAAATTCCATATCTACTTCGATCTCTAAAGCATCAAAAACGTTGATGTGCCGACTTCCCGCCCGCAGAAGCTTCCATTTCTGACGTCCGAGAATTTGCCAAGAAATACAGCCGCGTAACTTCACCAAGGATAGAAACACAAGAGAAGAAGTGAATCACATAAAGCTTGAGGGGGGACATTCGCATTGATTTGAATTACTGCTACTAGGAGTTCATCTTTCATATCTTGCCTTGCGCAATACAACTTCAATCGAGACTCTTCACCCACATTTCATAATGGACACATATCATGGTCACGTACGCACTCCTGCAGATGCGATTAAATTATTCGAAGCTTGTCGACTTGGTCTATTGCCTCGAGTGCAAAGAAGATTGTCGGAGAAGGAAAGGCAATCGATAAAATCTGGATCAGTATTTGTGTGGGATGAAAGAGAGGCGGGAATGCGAAGATGGACTGATGGGAAATCATGGAGCGCAAGCAGAGTATCCGGCAGCTTCTTAACATATCGCGAAATGGAAGGAAAGAGAGGAGGAGGTCAATTCGTACCACCACCAGCTCGAAGAATGGCAGGTAAGACACCGGATAGTGGAAAGGGTAGTGATGAGGATCAAGATATGGATGGAGATGGACCAGATGGATACAGATACAAACCGGATGGTTTAATGAAACAATCATTCAGCATTATAACCTCCACTGGGCAACATCTCCATTTAATCAGCTACTACTCTCGACCTCATCCAAACAGTCCCGAACTTCCACAACCTACAACTGATCCTCAACTTCGCGGAATTGTCCCGATGAAAGGCATGTACCCAGAATCGACAGTTCATGAAGCTCAAGGTCCAGCTGTCACGAGAGCTCCAATGAAACAAGGTCCTTGCACGCATCAATCTCAACACCGAGGTCCATATGGGTATTCCCCAGGATATGGAGCATGGCCTCCATCTCCGGTTTCTACCCCTCCATATCCTCATCAACAGATGTATTCATCCCAACTTCCTCCGCCACCACCTGGGTTGATGCATTCTTCACCCTACCATATGCCACAAGGACCTCCACATATATCACCATATCAACCAAATCAACCACATCAATATAGTCCTCATCACCGCCCCGGTCATTCTTCAACTACCATTGCACATGGTCCGCCACAGTCGACAATCTATGATCGACCTCCGCCACCTCTGTCAAATTCTTCCTTGCCTCCTCCACCTCCCCACAGCTACCAAAACGGTGCCCCTCAACAAATTCACCCAGGTTATCAGCCACATCAACACCAACATCCCAGTCCTCGTGCTGAACATTTAGCTAGGATGCAGGCAGAAGAACATGCGTTGATGGCTCAAAGAGCTTTACAAACCGGAATGATTGATCCTAGATTGGCTCAAACAGCACCACTTGCACCAGTCAATATCCATACAAATGGAACAAGTGGTACTCATAGAACAACTACACCACCGCGACAGAAAAGTACTTCCCCAGCTCATACACCAAAGAGCCTTCATGACCAACCAGTTACTTCTCCAAAGGGAACACCAAATGGCATGAGTAAATCTGAAGCTCAAACAATACCATCAATCTCAAGTCTTGTCCATCCATCAGATTCAACAAGTGTTCTAGCGGATAATAAATCGAACAGTAGCAATAACTCAAGAGCTGGATCAACTAGTCCAAGACAAAGGGAATTTGCCGAAGCAAAGACAGAGGAGGAAAAGAAAGCATCTGGTGTTACACCTGTTGCATCAGATATTCCACATGGAAATTTAAGCGCAGCGCCAGCAAGTAAAGCGGAAGATCAAAGGACTATTAGGGTATTGGATCGAAAATTCATGATCTAAGGGGAAGGGGATAGTTAAATTAAGGTTAAGGCGTGCAAAATTAGGGGAAGGAAGATTCAGGGGATTCGAACAAAGGCGTTAGGTATTGAAGAGGAGTTTTTGCTTTACGGAATGATATCCCATACTTTCGTTCTACTTTTGCTTTTTTATTCATCAAAGTTTTTACCACTTCACTGTACATTTTACATTCTTAGTTTGTAGTTTGGCTTTCTTACTGTCCGAAATGGAGCGAAGGGAGCGACCTTTTACCTTTGAATAAGATTTTTTTAGGTGATTTTACATAGCATTGCGAGGGAGTTGTAGTTTATTTTTTTGTTTCTTTACTCTTTACTCTTTACCTAGGGGATGGGGTGTCAGAGGGGAAACAGCAAGGGAGATGAGATGAGATGAGTTGAGATGATGAGATGTAGTGAGAGATACCTACCTACCTACCTACCAACCTACATATAGAAGTAGAAAAGGAATCGAATGAGTGTGTGTTTAATAGTTCATGTTTTATATAAAATGTGCTTTTAGTTTTATTATTTGTGTTTTAGTTGTGTTTATTACGTCTATTATATTTTCTACATTCATTACATTTATTATTACATTTACAGATAGATATCAGATCGAGTAGATCAGTAAATGAGTTATGCAGTAAGGTATTGTCACGAATCACGTTCATTTTTATAAAATAAATCTAGTTACTGATGTTTGAGCTGCTTCCTTTAGGGGGTCCTTATCGATAAGGAATCCTAGGACAAATATTGTCCTAGAACAAATAGTGTCCCAGGAAGAATAGGCTAGGCAACCATTGGATCCTAGAATAAGTATCCTAGGATATGATTCGTCCTAGAACTAATTATTCTAAAATTGGAATTATCCCAGGATTAGTGTTCTAAAACTAATAATAGATCATATAATGGATAGACTGGATAGCTTGGATAGATTGGTCTATCCAGTCTATCCAAAGTTATCCAAATTATATTCATTAGTATATAATCAGAATAGTTTTGTAGTTTAGGAGCTTCGTACTCAACTTAGTTATCAATTAGTTTACCTATATTCTACTTGATCTAATAACAACTTCACTTTCAAGTGAATCCAATTGATAAAGCCTTAACCTACAACTACCAACCAACAAAACCTCAGGCAGCCGCTGCCTCCAGTACAATATCGTTACACTTTGAGTACTGTTTCGGTTAAGCTCTATCAATTACAATGGACTCTATTCAGCAATCTACCGAACCAGTTTCCTTCTCCTCTACCAGAGCCTTAGGACAGACTGCTGCCAATATGAAGCCACGACGAGCAATCCAAATATCTACCCCTAATTTATTTCATAAAGATCGTAGCAAGCATCGAGCTTTTGTCATACAAGCTGATCTTTACTATGCCTTTAATGAACATCTCTTCTTGACACCAATGCAGAGGATCTTGTGGCTAATCTCGTTCTTTCGAGGAACTGTGTTCAATTGGATCGAACCTTTCTTCAATAATCTAATGACCAAAACCATCAACGGTCAGCTCAATGAAAATATGAAATCTGAGACACATCGTCTTTTTGGTATTTACAAGTCATTTCGACAAGGTTTCGACAAGGCATTCAGGGAAGTTAACCCCGATCATATAACTGAGAGAGCATTATGATAACTTAAGCAAACAGGGTCAGTCACAATCTATACTGCTAAATTCCAATAATACACTAGGTATATCATATAGAATGATGATTATCTTAGATCCTAGTTTTATGAGGGACTCAAGGATATTATCAAGGATGAGCTAGCAAGAGCTCCAAAACCACCAAATCTTTCTGAGTTAATTGAAACCTTCATTCTAATCGACAACCGTTTTTACAAAAGACGAATGGAGAAAAAGGGAATCACTCAGAAAAACAGAAAATTTTCTAAACCTCAGCGTCAGAATAGACATTATAATGCCAGCAACCCAATGGAATTAGATGAAGCCGAACGTCGTTATAAATCAAACAGACTTAGCATTGAAGAAAAGAAAAGATACAGAGAGAATAATCTATACTTCACCTGTGGGAAAAATGGGCATATGTTTCGAGACTGTAATCAAAAGAAGCTATTCGCTGTGAAAGGCAAGAAACAAGTAAGATTTGGAAATAAGAAATAAGGACCCCGAAAGGTGGGTATACTAGAAGGTAACTCTCGTAAGATTGGATTGTTAGAAAAAGAATTACCCCAATCATATCCGGAACAATTCAGAGAATTAGGTGTGATCATCCTATCTACAGAAATAGAACCAACCGAAAATGCCAACGAGGAAATCGAGCTTACAAATAACCATGAGTTAGTCGAATTGCTCGAAGAGAAAGAATCTGAAGATAATCTGCAAATCAACAAAGTCTACCTAAAACCTCAAAAAAACAAGTTATGGTACCTGATCAGTTACCTCGATAGAAAACGCACATAACGCCATCACGAAGAACAAAAACCTGATTTTGTAGAAAAACATCAGACTCATGATCATCCAACCCTGTTAATCTTATACACCATCATTTATAACAACCCTTACCGCATAATATTCAAGGAAAATATAAGGGAAGACAACGCTAGGAGATTTGTTGCAGACTTAGGATCTCCTCAGACTAATGAAGAATAAGAGCATAATGATCATAACCTAATAATTGGAGATGTATAGGAAATCCTGTTACAAGCTGAATATCGCAGGATCTGGCGTAAGATTAATTATTACCATGAACGCCACTGGGCCAAGGACCATTGCTGAGACTTTCAGACAGGACCAATAGAACTGTCAGTAGCTATACCCTACAGATTATTGAGTATAAGCGAACATCAGCGTGAATGATTGAACCTCCTTACCAGAGAACAGATCACCAAATCACTATCGCTAGAACTCAATAATATAATCGGGATTGGGCAATTAATCATAGGAATCAATCTCGAAAAACTGGAAATTAAAACTTTGATTGATTCAGGAACTATAGGAATGTTTATAAATCCCAATTTTGCAGAAGAAAACAGAATCCCTATTGAATTTAAAGAACATCTATACCAACTAACATTGCTAAAAGGAAAGAAGGCTGGAATAAACAGATAGATATAAAGACAGACTAGTACTTTAAAAATGGTTATATCAAGAGGGCATACTGAATAAGTCAAATTGGACTTAGTACCATTGGGCAGATATACTGTAGTCTTGGGAACCCTTTGGATTAGAAAGCATAATCCAAATATTGATTGGGTAAAGGATACCCTTATATTCGATCATTGTGATTACAAGAACGAATGACTATATGGTCCAAAGGAACAAACTTCCAGGGAGACCGGATACCGTGCTATAGCAGCTACAGATCCTCCACTGGTCGGTGAGACCGATACAAAAGAAATTCCAGTGCAGTACAGAAAATTCGCCAAGTTGTTCGAAGACCCACAGGACTTGAGAGCCCTGCCAGAACATAAACCTTAGGATTATAAGATCAATTTCAAAGAAGGATTCATATCCCCAGCTAAGAGGTTAAGACCATATAACCCTAGTACTTTAAGAATATAGGAAGAATACTAATCTAAAACTGAAAAGAAGGGATGGATTAGAAAATCCAAGTCCCCTTGTGCATCTAATGTACTATTAACATTCAAAAAAGGAGATCCGAATAGTCGATCTTACAGAGACTACCACCAAGTGAACAATAGGATCATCAGGGATATGTACCCTATACCCAAAGCCTAGGAGCTAAGGGATAAACTGAGCAAGGCAGTGATCTATATTAAGCTAGATCAAAGGAACGCCTTCAATCTCATATAAATCAAGGAAGGACACGAATAGAAGATTGCTTTCATATTACCTTCCGGATTGTGGGAATATACTGTTATGCCATTTGGGTTAACAAATGCACCAGCTATGTATCAGCGACAGAACAACAAAATACTTAAAGAGTTTAGCTTATTCATAATCTGTTATTTAGACGACATCCTGGTCTTCTCCCAAAAAGAAAAAGAATATAAGGAACACATCCTCAAAGTACTCGAAGCATTTAGGAAGATCGACTTACAACTCAAACTATCAAAATATGAGTTTGGAGTCAAGAAGGTAACCTTTCTGGGATATATAATCGAACCAGGTCAGATGAACATCAACCCAGAGAAAACAGAGAAAATTAAAAATTGGGAACGACCTAGAAATATCAAAGATATACAGACTATATTAGGATTCGCCAACTTTTGTTGTATATTCATAAAAGATTTTTCCAAAATAATAGAATCATTTATGAAGATGACGAAAAAAGGTATAGGATTTGCATGAAACAAAAAGGCAGAGCAAGCCTTCCAGGAAATCAAGGACAGATTTACCAGGGAACCTATACTCTACAATTATCATGACGATCGAGAAAGCATCATTGAAACAGACATTTCCGATACCTGTGTAACAGGAGTTCATCTTCAAAAAGATGATAATGGGAAACTACACCCAATTGCTTATTATTCCAGCAAAATGGATAAAACAGAGCAAAATTACAATATCTATGAGAAGGAACTCATAGCTATAGTCAAATCGTTAAAACATTGGAGAATCTATCTCCAAGAGGCTAAATTCCCAGTAATCATTTATATTGATCATATAAATCTACGAATCTTTATAACAATTAAGATTCTGGATAATCAAAGATTAGCTTGATGAGCTGAAGAATTAGCTGGTTTCGACTTGATAATCAAATATGTAAAAGGCAAAGACAATACAAGGGCAGACGCACTAAGTAAGCCATCAGGGTATGAGGATGATAAGACCTATCAAGAAACAGCGATTTTGAAATCTCTTCCTAATAAAGACCTTATTCCAAATCTAACAGAAATTGCTGTTTTAGAGAATAAACCAACGGAAATCTAGAAAAACAAACTCATAGATACACAATTGAATAAGGAAAACATCAAATAACCTAAGCCGCCAATAACTATAGACGGATTGATACAAGTCGCAAGGAAAATTTGGCTACCAAGTAGTATTGCCACCGAATTCATCGAGGAGCAGTACACATTGCCAGCTTATAATCACCAGGGAGTACAAAGGATGTACTTAAGAATTAAGAGACAATACTGGAGTCCAGGACTCCGAACTATGGTCAAAAAAAGTGGTCATCGAATATGATACCTATATCAAAAACAAGACCTCTCGCCATGCCCCTTATGAACAGATACACACAACTGGAATACCACCTACACCATGGAAATCAATATCATAGGATTTCATAGGACCACTACCTAAATCCAAGGATCCAACTACAGGAGTAGAATACGATTACCTCCTAGTCATTATAGATCGACTGATCAAGTACATGATATTAATACCATACAAAACCACCTTAACTGCAGAAACCCTAACAGCCATATTCCTAAAAGAAATCATTGCAATACATAGATTACCAGAAGAGATATTGTCCAATAGAGATAAACTCTTTACATCAAAATTCTGGACCGCTTTAATAGCATTACTAGGTGTAAAAAGGAAAATGTCTACAGCATTCCATCCACAAACGAATAAAGGGAACGAACGGGTAAACCAGATTGTTGAAGCATATCTCCGTTGTTATATGAATTATCAATAAAATGATTGAGTAGGACTACTACCCTTAGCACAATTCGTATACAACAACTCTGCTTCGGAAACTACCCAAATCTCATCGAACTATACCAACTTCGGATACGAATTAGTTGCATACCAAGAACCAGGCATTCTAAAAATAAAGAATCAATCTGCTATTGTACAAACAGAGAAACTCAAGGAAGTTTACAAAGAAATAACAATAGAACTCAAGTTCATTGCTGAAAGAAACGTTTATTATTACAATAAGAAATGTAATCAAGAGCCAACATTAAAAAAGGGGGATAAAGTCTATCTACTCCGAAAAAACATTAAGACAAAGAGACCAAATACGAAACTGGACCATAAGAAATTGGGATTATTCAAAATCAAGAAAGTTAAAGGACCCTTGAATTATGAATTGACACTACCAAAAAGTATGAACATCCATCCAGTATTCCATATATCCTTGCTCGAACTAGTATTATTAGAAGTACCTAAAGCTCCTGAAACCGAAATTATATCTATTGATCAAAACGCCGAGTACGAGGTGGAGAGAATACTAGATTGCAAATACATTAGAAACAAAGTCAAATATCTGGTGAAATGGGAAAATTACCTGGACTCCGAGAATATATAGGAATTAGAGAAAGATCTTAAGTATCTTGAGAAGTTTGAGGATTTTCGCCAACAGAATCCGGATTTGCCCAAAAGGAAGGAGAATTCAATACAGCTTGTATAGACAGCGAATCTATCGAATACAAAAAAGAGGGATCGAAGGAGTCGGAATCAGTCGTAGGAAGTTCAGAATCAAATTGACCAAATTGACCAAAAAGATTGGGAAGAATAACAGGCGTTGAAGTTGCAGCAATTTCTTTTTCTTTTTCCTTTTCGAATCTTTCCTTCTCCTCTAGAGCATCAAGTTCATTCAGAGAATTTAAACCAGCCACTATCAATTTCTGCTCCCGCTCATCCAGTAAACATTGTTGTTTACGAAGGTGAGAAATCTTGGCTATAGCTTCTTGAGATACCACGAAAGCCTTGGCTATAGCCTCTTGTGATACTGCGAAAGCTTTTTCCTCCTCTTCACGAAGCTTTTGTCTTTGACGATCAATAGAGGACCAATCGAAAAGAGTTGGCATTTTGTTCCTCAACTTCACATCGCAAGTTTTTCCTTGACGACAACATTCAGCACATCTACCATTATTAGAGCCCGACTCCAAAGCGATACAACGACGATTGGCCTTTTCACATCGAGTACAAGCAACCATTTCGCTTCCTATTCGTTCGATTCGATTACCAAGTTCCAATTGCTCTGTTCGTTTTCGAGTATATTGAGGTGGTATGTTGCAGGAAGAAAGGAAGGGATTTGAGGGACAGATATTATAGATCTCGTACTAGTTATAAACGATCGAGGACGACGCTTAGTTAGGAAGGGGATAGTGTCACGAATCACATTCATTTTTATAAAATAAATCTAGTTACCAATGTTTGAGCCGCTTCCTTTGGGAGGTCCTTATCGATAAGGAATCCTAGGACAAATATTGTCCTAGAACAAATAGTGTCCCAAAAAGAATAGGCTAAACAACCATTGGATCCTAGGACAAATATCTTAGGATATGATTCGTTCTAGGACTAATTATCCTAGGATTGGAATTGTCCCAGGATTAGTGTCCTGGGGCTAATGGTAGATCATGTAATGAATAGACTGGATAGCTTGGATAGACTGGTCTATCCAGTCTATCCAAAGCTATCCAAATTATATTCATTAGTATATAATCAGAATAGTTTTGTAATTTAGAAGCTTCATACTCAACTTAGTTATCAATTAGTTTACCTACATTTTACTTGATCTAGTAACGACTTCACTTCCAAGTGAATCCAATTGATAAAGCCTTAACCTACAACTATCAACCAACGAAACCTCAGGCAGCCGCTGCCTCCAGTACAGTATCGTTACAGGTATTTAGGTATTTAGGTAGCTATTTTTCTTGATATATTTTGTAAGACGGAGAGGATTGAGGATGATGTAGTTGGGTGAAAGGATAAGAGTGATAATGAAGAATGAAGAATGTTGAGTGAGAGATATTAGATTATATTATAAAAATTAAAAATTAAAAATTAAAAAGAAATTTAAAAGATTTAAAGAAGTATTAAGATACTTTTATTTATTTCTTCATTTTTGTATATTAAAAATTTAATATTATTGAAAAAAAAAATTGAAAAAAAAGTATAAAAATAAAATATATAAAGTGAGATATGATTATATAAAGAATTCAGATTCTCTTTTGATATATTATATTATATTAAATTATATCTATTATCTTCTTGATTAAATTCTTATATTATATATATATAGTCTCAAATAAACTATTCAACATCCCATCCTTTTCACCACCACCACTACAAAACTATATATTCCAACACTATACCACTGGCACCCAAAAGTCATTATCGTTAGATACCTAAGAATAAAAATTATATAGCAAAAGAACCCCCATCCATCCATTCATTCATATATATAATTCATACAACACATAAACAATCAAACCCCAACTTCCTCCCATCCCCCCTCTCCCTCTCCATCTCCTTCTCCTCTCTCCATATCTTACACTCCCGCCAAATTTCCAGACATCTATACTACATACACTACATACAAACCCAAATCCAACCAAAAAACCAATTCCATTCCATCCCGTCCCATTCCAGCCCATCCAATCAGCAAAGAACAAAATCCAATCCAATCCCTCTCATTCCATTCCGTTCCGTTTCCATTCTTCAGCCCCATCCATCCATCCATCCATCCATCCATTCCCTCACCGAACGGAGATCCTCTAATGAGATAGATGAATGTTACATCCACATCCACATCCACATCCACATTCACATTCACACACCGTGCGTTTCATTTTTTTAAAAGCTAACAAACGAACCTAATCTTACGAGAACCATTGCGTCAAACTCTGTTGCGTTAATAAATATTTGAACTGCGGCGCGCTAAGAAGTATGATTGGTAGAGGGAGGGTCTTTATCCGGATGCGTGTTTGATTTTATTTATTATTCATTATTATTATTATCGTTGAAGAATAAATAAAATGAAATGAAAAGTAAATAAATATTAAAGATCCAATATAGAAAATCAAAATCCAACGTAACATCAAACAAACCAGCAAACAAGCCTCGCCCCAACCCACCGGGTCCCTCTGCGTTTTGAGCCTCGGTTCGCCCTCAACGGTCTGGTGATGTATGCATGCATGTGCATGCATACAAGCATAAGCATATGTAGTGATTGATGCCATCTAGGCTATCCAACATCCTTTTTAGATCCCGTGCAGAGATCCATCCGTCCCATCCTTTTCCGCAAAAGGAAAGTATGATGCTGTAGCAGATTATACTTTTTCTTGTACAGTATATCTGCATATACATACAAGCATACTCGTTCTCCGAACACACATAAACATAAACACGCATGCCTAAACGAGGCAGCCGTCCACTCCAAGGCGCTTTACATACAAACATACAGACATCTCTATCTCATCTAAGCTGAGTCATGCAAACAGAGACCCTAGACGTAAGGAACGGACAAATTACGAACCGATTTGCATGAAATAGCTGCAACATCCTTTCACCCCAGATTGTTTATTCACCCCATACGATTTTAACTTTAAAATTAACATTAAAGCCCTCGTAAATACTTCTGGCTAAGGTCTCGGGAGGGTGATGTGCATTTTGTCTATGAACTTGACACTTGGCAGGGGAATGATTTTGATACTGTATTGTGTCGGTGTGGATTAGTGAACAAAGAAGAAATGAAGAATGCTTATCTATCATAGATCCGACATGACTCGTACCAGAGCCTTACCAGCAATGAGTATGAATGAAATGAATGTCCAGTCCAGATAAGCTACTCTCGGAAAGGAAGGACAGCCAGAAAGCGGGATGTTCACAAGCAAGGTAGAGAAGTAGTGAATAGCGGGAGAGGAAGCAACAAAGCAAGCAAGGGAGTGAAGTTTTTCATGAAGATGGGGCGTAGTGAATGAGTGGTGGTGAAGATCTGCAACGACGAGGCACGTTTAATTTGACCCTAGAAACAGAATTAAAAAAACTTGTTTTCCTCATTTTGCCATTTTCCCCATGATAGAAAGTGCCCTGGCCCTAAGCTTTTTCAACGTCTCTAGTGGTATAGTGGCTGGAAACTAGCAAGAAGGTGCGGCAATGCCTGTAACATGTGTAAGTGGTGCACCTAGTTGGGTCTCATCCTGCAGGAATTCCTGGAATGTGACATGCGATCATGGAAGGTAAAAAAAGTGTAATTATTAATGAAAGACCCCAACTTTTGGGTGGTGAGTGACGACAGGGGTAATGCATAAGGTGTGGGTGGAGAGACTCGAAGTAGTATTGAGGAGCTCTTTTTGAGGGGCCGGCACGGAATAAGAAGGAAACAAGAGATAAACAAGTAGTGAACATCGCACGAGGTGACGAATTGGAATTTCCCTTTACGGAAAATTTGCTCAATTTGTGGGTTTTAGCATTATTTGACTTGACAAAATATGAATGTTACCTTGCAAAAAATAAGTATGATAAATTAAAACAAATAATTTCTTACAACACCTAACTTGGGGGTTGAGGTCAAGACAAGCATATATATGCGGGGCCCCGGCGCTTATTTTCTCAGCTCAGTCGGAGTCAGTCCGAAGCAAAGCAAAGCAAAGCACAGCAAAGCACAGCACAGTGTCTGCCTGCTACCCAAGAGGCACAGCAAACACTTTGTGTTGCGTCTCGGTCGAGATTACCTAAATTAATCGATCCAAAGCTCCAGTTCATGTTCTGATTGCGCTTCGGCGCTTGTACAAGACTGAATGAAGATGTCAGGCTCTTTTGACTTCTATACTTCTCGCTTCGACTACGTATTGCATGACGTTGATCACACTAATGGAAATTAATGGTTGGTAGATCTTCCGTCTCTTTCCAAATATGATATCTCTGTCATATTCGATATATCTATTGAAGGATTCTCCAACGTCTCCAACGTTGGCTGCCTACCTATAGGAAGTCGTCCTATCCCCTGTTTAGTTGGTGTCCATGAATTCAACGTTTAGTTTTGGCGATTGGAGAGTAATCTTCATTTCATATACCGTCGTTACATGTGTTAGTGTGCCTGCTGGTTATAAGAGACAAAAGAGGCTTGGATTCGGTGAATAACTTGATCAAGGGAAATATCGATTGGTAGGTCTGACAGGAGTTTTGGTGCGATAATGTCTTAAATGATAGTGTGGATGCGGTGCTACATAATCCAACCAGCATCTTTACACCCAACTCGATACCCCGAGTCAGTTTGATGCTCGTCGTTGGAATGAAACAATGGTAAAATAATAATGGTAATAAAGTAATAAAAGAACAATAAAAAATAAATAAAAATAAATAAAATAATAAAAGAACATTAAAGAAATAAAGTTTATTAAAGAGTGAGAGAAATAACAATTCCCAAAAAGCCACTCTCTTGCAAACGTCCAATGCTAATTCGAGAAGGAACAATCAAATTAATCCTCACGAGGTGCTTCCATTCCGTTAAGTATAAATTTAAACTTGAAACAAAATTTCTGTACTCAGCCTGCAAACTTCAGTTGAGTACCTACCTACTGTAAATACCTACGTTACCTTATTATTGATGTCTAATTGTCGAAATTTAATATTCGTGAATAATTTTTGGATTGTCTCAAAATATCTACCCAAGGCTCAATCTTAGGGCCAGGGGTATGCATATGCAGATGAGGCTGAAATAAGAATCAAGGTTACTGAAGATTCGTATATGCACCAACTGTTCTACCTGTTGTATTTTGGGGGCAATAGTTTCGAATTGTGGTTTTGGTGAAGATCTGCGGTTGATTTCTAGGTCGTAGGGACGGTCAAAACTGATCATTTCCTTTGGATAAGTGTGAGATGAGAAAGTAAGTGGTTCCTGATTGGTCGGAAGGTGAGTGATGGAGAGGAGGATGGTGGATGAAGAACGTCGCGTAACAATTCGTGAGGAGTTGGGGTCAAAACAGTAACGGCTGAAAATAGTCTGAGGAGGAAAATGTAGACAAAAGCCATCCGTGAAAGACTCGTCACTAAATTGTAATGGAAGGAGTGAAGAGATGCGTTGGATTGTGATTATGGTCGCTTCTCGGGTTGCTCACAACCAGGGATTCTCTTACTGACAAGAGACTGTTGCTACATGAATTAGTGATCTCATATCAAAACCCTTTCTATTCTTACAATATCCACTTCAATCGTAGATTGTGTCGATCGAATTCTCTTAAGAGAATGCCTGATGCCAAGTCGGCCCCAGTTTGTGTCAACCTTCACATTGAAACCACTATGCTTTATGCTTACCCATTTCAGCAATCACATCTTCCTACCCATCTTGGAAATGTGACAATCTCCCTGATATTCTGCACACCGGCAAGATATCCCAACAATCTATCGAATCCCAAGCCAAATCCTCCATGAGGTACACTTCCCCATCGTCTCAGTTCAGTGTACCATTTCAAGGGACCGAAGTCTTCTTCCCCTGCATCACCTCGCACCATACCGTTCGCTCGCATAGCAGAAATTAGTTCCGGTAATCTATATTCACGCATAGATCCACCTACGATTTCACATACCTCAGGAACTAGAAGATCAAAACATTGGACAGTCTCCGAAGTTCTTCCTTCGCCTGAATTTTCTGAAGGCAGCATGTAAAATGGCTTGATGGGTTTTGGATAATCTGTTACAAAGACAGGCGATCCAAGTCCGATGGCGTCGGCGATATAGCGCTCGTGTTCAGCTTGAAGACCCGAACCAAAGATAGGAGGATGTTCGAAACTTTGCCCACTTTCTTGAAGCTCTTTGATTGCTCGCGTATAGGTGATCCGTGGCCAAGATTCCTTCATCATACCTTCCCATCTTCGTGTCAATTCCCGAGTTCTGTTTATGGTATCCATTTCTTCGTCGCCGCTTCGCTTCGCTTCCAATATTTCTTTCCCTACCTGAGTAGAATAAAGGTTTGTTGTTAAATGTCTTAGCATATTCTCGACAAGGTCCATGATGCTATCCATTTTTTCCACAAAACTGCACTCCGCTTCCAACATGTAAAACTCGCTCAGGTGTCTTGGTGTATCACTTTTCTCCGCTCGGAATGTAGGGGATAGTGTCCAAACTTTTCCGACCGATTGAGCCAAAGCTTCCAAGTGTAGTTGACTTGAAACAGTCAAATATTTTGATGATCTGAAGAATGTTCCATCATCACTTTTCCCAACCGGCCCTTTGTGCGCGCTACCTACTTCAAACACTTCTCCCGCGCCTTCACAATCTGAAGATGTAATTATGGGAGGATGTGTTTGGACGTAATCTTGCTCAGTAAAAAACTGTGTGAGGGAGGCTATACTTTGTGATCGAAATCGAAGTAATGCTGAATTGAAGGGCGTTCTTGTTCGCAAATGAGGGATGGTACGGAGGTATTCAGGTGTGTGGTATTTGTTCTGTAGTGGGAAAGTCTGCCAATACAGATTAGTAATGACCATCAAGGAAAATGTATTGCTTCCAAGCCTTACATACGGCAGGATCTGCGGCACCTAAGACATTTACTTCAAGCACATGCAATTCATTGCTTTGTGCCTTTTGGTTCGGGGAAGGTTTCCAGTATCCGGTGAGGCGTACGGCTGTGCCCGTCGAGAGTCTATCGTACGATTAGGAATCGATTAGGAATGAAGAGAAACATTTTTGTATGGCTATCAGACCTTTCAGCTTGTTGTGGAGTGAGAAGAGCTTGTAATGGTTGCACACTTGAGCCATCACCGATTGAAGCAAACGATATCTTTTTCTGGTTCCTAATTGAACGAATGAAACCATTGACATTGACTTTAACCTCATCTACATTCTGAGGAGCAGTTCCAAGTAATTTCGCAACTGATAGTTGCGAAGATCTCACAGGGTGGGAAATGCTGAAGCTTCTCGATTTGACTAAAGATTGTGCGACATAATTTGATTTTGATAAAAGCCGGGGTGGTTGTAACATTGTTTCTTAATCGATCTCTAGAAGAGCAAGGTGACTCGACAAGATCGACAAAATTAATTTCAGTTTTCCTAATAGAATAATAATTGTGGTTGCCTGTGGTGATATAGTTATCTCGTATTGTATTCTTTTTGGGGTTTCTGATATTAGAAGACATTTTGGCAAGTCAAGGTCACCGTAGACGCGCGCTAAAAGATTAGGTAGAGCACTGACTGAGATTAAGATCTGCCGAGCCGAAACGACCCGGGCCGTTGGCTGAGCATTCCAACTACCTCATTACCTAGCATCAGATCTAATCCATCAAATATTTGATAGGGAATACTCTTGTAATCTCATCAATAATCATACTATTTATTATTTATTATTTATTGTTTTTTGATGTAGATACACAAACATTCTTCCGTCATCTAGAATTACTAGTCTAATCTGCGAATCCTCGAATCCTCGTCAGGGGCTTATACAGGATTAATTAAGAGTCTGGGCGCAGCCAAAAGCAATTCAAAATTGGAGAAAAAGAAGTTTCCTATTTGCTCCTCAGACCTTTCTTTTCCTTGTTGGTATCTTTTCATTCCTCAAATATCTGTGAAAATTGGACTGTATTATTAGCCATATCCACCATCCTCTGGACAGAGAAAGCATACTGACTGTAGCCTTACACAACGATTCGGAGCCGTTTCTTTGGAATATACCCCTTTTCGTGAGAACGTTGCACAGTACCGGTATTCCATTAGTTCGACTGTCTATACCCGTCATCATCCTGAACTAGTTTGAATATGCACGGGCCAAATATTGGTTCTCATCTACTTTTACCTGTTCGTGTTGAGATGACGAGAGACTTGACAGATCTATTTCTCGCGAATCTTATGTAACCTACATGTATTGATCAAAAGATCTTGGGGAGCGTCTTCGGTAACATGCATAGCTTTTGTCATTTGGTAGCAAGGACTCGGAAGTTGCAACCCATAATATCCGCCGCCCATTTCCTGTTGATATGTCTTCAGCTCTGTGGAAATGATCTTGACTCAAAGAGTCTGGACCAAAAGGTCAATTTTCAATATAGCTTTTCTTGACTGACAATACTTGTTGTAACCTGTCAGCTTCAGGTCTGTGTTCGAGATCGTGCATCAGGAATGTGGACTAGATCGCGTTCGCAGCCTTTTCTTTTTTCTCAGTCAAATCTTCCGTTCCCCCCTCCGTTTATATAATGCTTGAGTGATTCCCTTTGATTTTGTTGTTTCGATATGTCACGGTTGAATCAAAATCACTCCAACTTCTGATTTCTCGACCTACTTTAGTATATATACCCACATTGTTTTTCTCAATCTGTAGCTTTCGAGACATCTCCTCATCCTACCTACAACTTCAATATGCCTCCCTCAAAGCCAAAACCTTCAGAAATTGCTGCTGAAGCTAAGAAGACTTATATTCCTTACATTCGTAGTGCATGTCCACAGTGGCCAACTACTTCGTATTTATGCCATTCGGATTCTTTACGAGACCAGCAAATTAGAGAACCAAAGCAGTACACATTTGGTATATATCTTTGAGGAAATCCACAAATCCATTAACTAACATCATGGAAAGCTTTCTTGGAACGGGATCCTGTGGACCTAGCTCTTGAATGGACAGCCAGCGAGAATAATCGCCCCATTCCCGTCATCATGCCAGCACATGAAAGGCGGCCTGGTGGTGATTGGGAAGCTGGTATGTAATGCCAGTCGTAGTCTTATCTTCTTGTATCCTAATCCATTATTTTTAGGTGTCATGCAACCTGAAGAGTGTTTAGCCAGACGAAGCACTCTCTATACTTGCTTGACTACTCCAGCATCAGACAACATTACCTCAAATAACTATCCCATTCCCGAACGAGCTGGCATCATCTCTCAGAACGTTGGTAAGTTGGCTCGACTCAAACCAAATGTGGCATGTATTCTAATAGACACAAGTTGTTTTTCGTAATGGACCAGAAAAGTATGAACCTTGGTCGGAATACAAATGTGAGTTCTCAAGCTATCAACCTCTAAGATTTATGTTGACAGATAATTCAGCGCTGCCAATAATCTCCGTTCCTACCGTTAAACGTCCTAAGCTTGACAGCTCCGGCAAGAAGTATTCTTTCAAAACCGAACGCGAATTAATGAAAGGGTCCATCAAAACTGCCTTAAGAATTGCAATCTTCTATGGATATGATAAGATTGTGATCGGAACATATGGACTTGGCCCAGGCTTCAAGAACCCTCCAGAAGAAGTTGCAAACATCTGGCGCGAGGTACTGGTCCGCGACGACGAATTCAATCAGCAATTCTCGGCCATCATCTTTGCTTTTGAGCCATGTGAAGGCCCCGGAGGTTCCACAAGCAGCCCAAGCTCTTCATCGAAAAGCTCAAAGTCATCAGGCTCAAGTAGCAAGACTTCTTTCACTCATGAGCTTGACATTTTCAGGCAAACATTCAAACCAGCCAATCTCCACGGCGCCTTCAAATCTTGAAACTTTTCAACGGTGATGCTAGCTTGGCGTTTTAGGGGGGGCAAAGGGGTGTTACATGTCATGATGCAGGCATGGGTGGAATACATGGTGGCGTTTGTTACACGACAGCTAATGGAGAAGTTATGATCTGGCATAAGAGCGATGGGAAAAATGTTGGGATTATTTTTAAAATTTCTTCTGTAGACAATTAAATTGAGAAACAAACATTACGGTTTTTACGAAAGGTTCTTGTTACCCACCTTTTGAAATGATTACTTATTCATTGTTGAATGAGAAGGTGAAACCAGGAGCTGAGGAAAGTTCCTTGAATGACTGCATCCTATGGGACTCCTATCCGCTGATTACTTTTCTCAAGAAGGACCAGCTAAATCCCATGGCTTGAAATGTAACTTCTTTGGAAGGGCCAGGCTGATTACTTGTCGGACGACATCGCCTAATGTTGTTGTGCTGGCGGATACGGAACTATCCCCGGGCTATATTGAATTACTTTTTCTTCGGTCTACTGTACCTACTTTCGTAAATCAGCTGTTTCCTCCCTTGCTGGAACCAATTTCAATCTCACATTCTCAGCTCCCAATTCCCCAAATTTAATAATTCTCCGTTTCCAGATATCAAATCGTGGTCACAGCATGCGTCAAAACGGAGATTTTCTTTTGATCTCCTAATCGGAAAACATCCACCCATCAAAAATGCTCAAGTACAGTACTTTGCGATACGCAACGCAGTGACAGTGTCACTCCAATATGACATATGTGGCTCCAACCCCAACCAAATATGCAACCAACCGCACGATTCCGCCCCCAACATTACAATTCTCCAGATCTAGTACGACGACCAAACACGGCCGAACCTACAACTCGGGCCCTCTCCAACTTTGTCTCTCCTTGCAATGTGCAACGACGTTCGACCAAATCGGCGGATCCTGCATTGCGCTACTCTTATCCGTATTGCTTTGATCAATCGGTATGCATGTTCCCTGCGTCACACGGCGCTGTTCTGGAAGTCGGACGATGGGATCGCTGAGGGGATATGGTCGGATCTGAAAGAGGTGTCAAGGCTGCGGGCCGCGAGTCGCAGTGTTACACGCGAGACATCGGTACTCGAAATTTCTGTATCACGCCAGGTCGAGAAAATGTGGAGAGGTAAGATGGATTGAGATGGACGTCACAGATAGATTTGGAAAAATGCGCTGAGGTGGTACGGTGGGACCAATATGATCATGTGAAGTGATTGGTCTCGTCGGTACGCCGCTAGGAGAATATTTATTGATATTCGTGCCACGATGAACTTTTCTGGATCTTGACTTGGGAGTTTTCTATCACAGCTGCAGAATGTGACGGATCGGAAATGTCGTGGAGCGTGAGAGATTCTTTTTGTGGCATGATCTCGAGGGGCACTGGTACAGTCAACGAGGGGGTACATCCATTCGGCCCCCAATATTACCGTTCCTGGAAACCTGAATAGAGGAGAAACATGTCACATTTTGTGCCCATGAATGACGTTGGATACTCTTTGAAAGCCCAAAAGATATTTTGATTCATTGCGGATCTTTCATTGAATATCGAATATTGTTTTCTTAATTCATCGAGCCATGTCGTAAAGATTCTGGTCTCAAACATAACCGTTATATACTCCAGGCTTAGCTCCAAGCTCAACTGCCAATCTACCTAATCCATAGCCCAAGCTTTCCTCTCCCGATGTCACCAAAACTCGGCCCGAGCTTTTACGCCAACCTCAAATGCCAGTCATGACCATAATGGTGCCGGTTCGGGCTTGATCTTTCGGGGGACTTCGGTGATACGCAATTTTCCCGATCACAGTAGCTTGGATGTTTGACCTCTTTGTATTGCTGCATATGATATTGATTGTGTCGCGGACATTTCGCCTCCCAGAAGTATCCAATAATGTGGCTACATCGTGGGCAGACGGTTTGGACGTAGATACACATATCCAGTGGTATTCTCTTTAGTTCGTTTTTTTCTTTTAGGCTTTCGTGGTTTCAAAATTGATGGGATGTTGTGATGATTTATCGCTTGGATAGTTATGGAAGTGAAAGATGATTCAACCTGGAACTCCTCATCATTTGTAGAGCACAAGCTGTGTTCGCTAAATGATTAGCCATCAAAACTGCTTTCACAATGTTCTTTGTTCGTGGTTCATACTATGTGATTGTGTGAGACTTGTTTTCTTTGATAAAATGGCATTTCATTGTTCATCTATCTCTAAAATTAGTTCGCTTGCAAGTGGACAAGGAACTATCGACGCTCGGGTGATATGCCGGTTTCTGCATTGATTTCAAACAACGAGATTAGAGACAAATTCAACGAAGATAGCTTCATTACCTTCGTAAGATTCTAGAAACTCCTTGTCTAGCGATGAGAAGTGTTCTTTTGTGGCATAATGACTAGAAATAGGAGGGGTCATCTTAGCATATGCATTCTTTCCCACATCCATCAAACCTGTCCACAACTTCAACTCACGACCAAATACAAATTCTTCTCCATCTTCAACTGTCAGTCACCACACAAATATGTGCCTTCTTGAAATCAGATATTGCATTACATGTCACAAGCGAACCACCGTGCTTTTCACTCCTCCCAACCCGGCTTTACCAGGATTCGTACCGGAAGTCAAACAAATACCTGTATGCTGCCCCAAGTGCATCGGTTTGCCGGTCAGAAATCGAGTGCCTACGAATGGGTATGCCCCAATGAGACCATCATGAGATACATAGCATGAGGCCGTGTGACCGAGATTGATGGTTCCCGGCTGAGAGAATGGGCGGAAAATGATGGGAGAATTGAATAACGGCATCGATGGTTATTGGAACATGATTTGTTTTCCGACTTATGGGATACGGAGTCATGATGAATTGGAAAAGAGGTGGTTACGCCGCTCAAGAACAATGTCCAGACAAGGCATTCCTCCAATCCTTGCAAAGAGCCTGTATCTCCTCTTGCGGATCAAATCTTACAAAGCGAGCATATAGACAGCTTCTAAAAATTCGTTATGCACTTTTGATCTACTATCGATGAACAAAATCAAAACATAAACAAAACAATAATTTTTTCCGTGTATACTTTCTTCAGTTCTCCTGTCATTGCATCTTCTATCTTTCCTCATCAACCTTGAGTTAACAGAATCACAAACACCCAAACCCGAATCTGCAAATTCAAGGGCGAGAATTTCACAACTAAGGCGAGTTTCTCACAAAGACCAACCCTAAAACTAAAATCATGCTGTCAGCCATTTTCTTCCTCGCCATTGCAAGCCTCGCAGCCGCAATCACCACCGACGAAGAGCACGCGAAATCCCACACAACCGTCACCCTCGCCCACAAAGACGACATAGCGAGGCCGCAATACTTCATGCTCGACCTCAACTGCGAGGTCAGTAACAGCACCAATCCCAGCGAGCTCACCCTCACCTGTGACATTCAAAGCGCCAGGAAAGTACCCAGTTACATCTATGACCCCACTAAGTACCGCATGGAAGTCGGACCAGAATCGCCAGACGATATCAAATTTTGGGGATACGTTGTTCATCAGACTTCTCTTCAGCCTTTCACCGTCTCGCAATCGTCTATTCCTTGTGGAGAGAATTTTGTCGTGATGATGGCGGGATGTTGGGGGACTTTCAAGGAATGGAAAGATCTTGGGCGTCCTGAGGCGAATTATCACTGTAAGGTTTTGGATGTGAGAGCTTCGCGGGGATTATGAGGGTGTTTTTTGAGGATGGGAGTGGAAAATCAATCGAATTTATGGAGTAGTGAGTATTTCTCGTTATTTCTTTTCAGACTGTCATTATAAGTACAACATCTTTTTTAAAACCGATATAATATTAATTACCAACCATTGAACAATTTTGCAACATAATATGTGAATGTACGAAAAAGTACATCAACTACAATCGAAGACTTAGTGACAATTTAAAAAGACAAGCTACAGTGAACTAACCCTAGTTAGAATACTATCCATCGAAATGTAAAAGTTCCTGAAGAAGCTGCAACTTCAACTGATCCAGATTCATCATCGCAATATAGCATAGCATTTATTTGA
This sequence comes from Sclerotinia subarctica, assembly GCA_025389085.1. Lineage (NCBI taxonomy): Eukaryota > Fungi > Ascomycota > Leotiomycetes > Helotiales > Sclerotiniaceae > Sclerotinia > Sclerotinia subarctica. Next base: position 578,386 of record QRFI01000013.1, read on the forward strand.
ATGATGTTTGAGTCTGGAACGGTATACTACCAAGGTAAGTTATTGTAATCTTTGAACATGCCTGCTCGGTTGATCTGCACAGCCAACCTAACCAATCCATATCATCAAAATCCCCAGGCAGATGAAAAGCGTAGGATATATATCTGAAGCGAATGTCCAAATTTGAAAGATGGAAATATACTTGAAGTTTTTAAGTGTTTGTAAATCTGAGAGAAAATGGAATATCCACTGATCATATCATTTACCAACACCAGCACCACCCACCACTGTGTTACTCTAAAATATAATTCTAAAACCTTCATACACTGTCACATACGACCATAGACTGAAGAGAATTGGGCATCCCGTCCGCTCTGCCATACACAAGCTTCAGATCGGTGGATTAGTAGTTGGGTGGGTGACCACCAGCGAATCCCCACTGTTGTATGTTTTTTGTTGATTTTGTTAATTTTTTTTGGCTGGGGAAGGCGAGAGTTTGTTTTGTCCACCACAAAGATGCTTTTTGGTTTCGGATGATACCTCCATGCTTTATTTATTTATGAAGAAGCAAATTGCACATAGCGGAAATTGATGCATATTGGGAAGGGAGAAGCAAATTCTCTGTTGCACAATCTGGATGGTCGACACAGAATATAGATAATAAATGAGCATCGAGACGAAGAGGAAAATTATTGGCTACACGCAACTATGCAGCCATGATACTATTTTCCTCTTCTTCTCCCTCTTCTCTTCTCATATTGAATATCTCCTGCGTAATAAACGCCTTCGCTCACCTACCCACCTACCTAAATAGCTTCCTTTGCATCTCGTAAAGCTCACTTCCCATCTCCGTATATCCCATAATCCCATATTCTCCATTACATTATTACCACACTTGCAACGAATATAGCTATCACTAGTCAACTTCCTCTTTCCCCCTTAAAGACAAATAAACATACGAGCGCGAAAAATTAACTACATAGAATTTAGTAAATAGAAATGGGAAATGAAACAAATAAACTTTTTTCTTTGGATAATCTATGTACCTCCCTCCATACTTGGAAGATAGGATATTAAATCAAATCGGCCGCCATCAAAAAAGTCAAAGGTTTCGCATTTCCAGTGGATATTACCCGGCGGGTTGGGGTTGGCTTCTAGTTATGAGGAGAAGAATGGATGAGGCTCAGGAGCTCACAAGTGCTTGCATCATGATTCATGAGCCTGGCAAAAGTTTTGATTCTCTAGAGATCAGTGGGAATCATGGTATGGTGATGAATCAGTGGCTTGACTTATGATTAAAGAGGAATATCTATACAAGCCATGGCCGAGTACGGCAAGACGAAGTCGAAATGGGGTTTGGAGAAAGGCTTTAAGTCGGAGTGAATTTGTAAATGCTGAATATTTATGCACGCTAACCACATGTACTATCGTACCACAGCTCCTTTCCCACCCTCGCTCCAAAATTCGACTCCAGATATCCCTGGTTTTTCTTTTCAGGTCTCAACTACGCCGTACACTTTTCTTCATCCATCATCTCATCGTGATTTACCAGTAGGGGGGTCTTAATCCTGCGAAATTCGATGTTATTGACGAATTATCCCCGCTATCATCCTTTTTTCTTTGACCTGTTAACTATTTCCACAGGCAATGTTAGCATCAACCATGTTCAACCTCAATCAAGAAGAGATAACTTACTTCTAGCTGCACATGACGGTGCAGGTGAACCAACCAATCTACATAGCTCTGGGCCTCATTATTTCTATCTTCCACCAATAGTCTAGCAAATTCGTATTCTGCACCATCGAGACCTTGTCTCGCAAGCTGAATCGTCAAAGCTTTGGCTCCACGCATCGTCTTCAAATATTCTAATATGTTTCGTACTTGAGCGCTGAGATGGGTTTGAAGCACAGGTAAAGATGAAAGATATGGATCCAGTGCCTTGAGATTATCTTTGTCTTCGCCAAATAGATCAATGATGAGGTTGGGTGAAGTTTGACCGTGCATCCAGAGGTAGCAATTCTGTCCATTGTCCACAAGATACACCCCACCTTCTTCGACTCTCGCAAAAGAAGCTCGTACTGAGGGTGGCATCCTCAGATGGCCATCTTCATTTGCAAACCCGTCTTCAGGGGCAAGATTATGAATTGGGATCATGCGAGGATAGAGGTACAGAGAAAGCTCTAGAGCGCCCATGCTTTTGATCATACGAGCGTCATGAACTCGGCGATCGGAAGGTTCTTGTCCTCCTTTGAAAGCCCGAGATTTGATGAGACCAAGAATATACATACTGAATTCTTTCAGGTGCTCTGGTAGAACTAATTGACCTGGAGGATGCGATCCAGAGAAATTTTTACGATATCCGGCCAGGATATCGACATTCTTTTCTGACAACGCGCCTCGAATTTCTTTCAATGAATGTGCTAGCATTTTTGATGCAGCCTCTTTTGCAATCAACGAGTAAATGGCATCTTGATCCACAAAGTTCATGCACTCCTTAGGTTGATCGCTTACACTGGCAATAACGTTCGAGCATCTTACCCTTCGCTCACCACTGGCCGTAGTGTAAAGTAAGGCACTTTGGAAGTGAGCATCCAACTTGGAATCCAGTTTCCCGTCATAGCTGAATAAGACGCCCATGGCCTTATCCGAATCGATGACACCAAATTCAATATCAGCTCCAAAAGTATGTTGTATGAAATTGCCATGGTATGAAGATATTTGCAAACCATTTGAACATCGGACCTTCATCAGCGCTTGATATCCAGTCTCTCGTGTAACAGAGCGCACAATTTCATGTGATAATTTCTCGTTGTCCCGTGGAGAGACAAAGTTAGGATAGTAAAATGTTTCTCCACCAGTAGCAGCAGCGACATGACCTATTGAAAAATTTAGTCACTTCTAGTAATTGACATGTAGGATTGCATTTGTTTTACCTATTGTTGCAATGTCAAGATATCCGCCGCCGGGAGCAGCAAGGAACAAGTCAATACCAACTCCGGTCGCAACCATTTTGTCTGCTGCTTTCCTCCAACCGGGATGCTCGGTAGTGAATAGCTTTTTGTCTTGCTCTCCGCCATGCTGTTTTCCATCATCACGGAGGAATAATCTGCCAGGGCCCCAGGTTGGAAGAGCTGACAAAGAGCACACAATCTTTCCTCCCGTCTTTTCAAGAGCTGCCATAGCTGCATTGATAGTAGGAAGTAATGCTGGCTCGGGGTTTTTTATCTGAGAAAACAACTGTGGGAGTTGACTTAACAAAGAAGTAATGTTGGACTTCGCTTCATAAGGATCCACGAAAAGACCATCACTAAGGGGGACAAATGGATCCTCAATATCCGGCATAATTAACATTTGAGCTTGTTCCAGTGCAGGATTCATGTTATAAAAGTGAATGTTCTTGTCAAAAGTCACGAATCCGACTTTAGATCCTTCGGGAATTTTGCGTTTCGAAGATCCATCCTCTTCGGTCGAATCATCGCCTCCGTACAAAGCTGCTAAAATACCTTCACAAAACGCTTCCAAGAACCCTTTGTTTAGCGCTTCTTGACCAACATCAATCAAGAAAATCCATCTCAAACCCACAGGCTCTTGCGACCAGTATTCTTTTGGAACCAGAAATTCGACAGTACCTCGCATCAACTCAGGCCTTTGCTCTCTATCAACTCTAGCCCCTTGTGGTGTAGTCGCGCAAAAGTATTCAGCAGGCACATCGTTCGCATAGTTGCACATATTGCATACAAACTTGTTACCTCCGGACCGGAATACCATAAAGGGGTTTATGTAGGCACGGCATCTGTGACATCTAGGAGGACCCGTTTCTCCAAAGTCCAAAACCGGTATTTCGAGTTCACCCGGCTGCAACGGAGCTAATGGTTGCAAAAGAAGACCGAGGGGCAACCCAGTCGAATGTAATGCATCAGCCGTGGATGGGATATTGTTCATCGTTAAACGCGCAAACTTTGGTGAAGCATTTCCTTGATCGTATGCAACGAATGGTACTGTAGCTGGAGGCGGAAGGTGGTGCTCAAAGGTTGGGTATACGTTCTTGAGGTAATATTGCGCTATCGCATCTCTTGATCGAGGTACACTGGGAATTTGATCTGGGTCTACCCGACCTTGCGCTGAAGTCTGCACATTAGCAGAGAAGGCATCCCCAGGTCCAGTTCTCGCAGCGAATTCTGCAGGTGTGGCAGGGTTCGCGGGGTTAAATGGCGCATTCACAGGGGCAGGAAACTGTGACATTTGGGGTGTTATTGGCGAATTTAGAAATTGACCACCTGGAGATGGTATTAAAGAAGGATCGGCATTGAGATAAGCTGAAGGAGGAACGCCGCCCTGCGGTATTCCATTAAATGCTTGTGAAGAGCCTTGAGCTTCTACAACATGATATGCGTGCCTATCCTTCTTCTTTTTCCTTGGAGCTGGTTGTTGATTCGATATCTGTAGATTCTCCATGCCGAGATCGTTTGGATCTGTGGGATGCATCATAGGATTTCCCTGATCTTGATATACAGGCTGTCCACCATAGTATGGTTGCTGTTGCTATAAACAATGGTCAGTCCATGAAGAAAAAAAAAGTGAATTCATTCTCAAAAGTCTTGTAAATAGAACAGATTGCCTTACGAAAGGAGGTTGCGCCATATTGTCTGTCAAAGATTCGGGCAGCTGTGAAATATTATAAGATTATATGGGTGCGAAGTAGTAGAGAGTCCGCGACTACATAGGATATTAACAGGATTAACTGGCGAAAAACATTGAATCATAAGCCGAAGTGTTAACTGAATGGAATTGAAGATATAAATTCCGTCCCACCACCACTCCTTAAGGCTACCTTGCCTCATGTCCTAGAAGCAGGCCTAAACCTTAAATTTTTAGCGTGCTATAATATTATTGGGCATTTCGTCGCGGCTACAGCCTTTCCAAAATAGCCTTGTATTCTTTATTACTAGAATATAAACTCCGCACCTCCATTCCATTTTATAATTGTCACAGAATGCAATAACAATGTTTACTTTTTGTTCCTTACAGGGAGCGCAATCCGAATCATCGGCGTCGCAATCATTACTTGAGCTTGATGGAGGAGTTAAGGTGCTGATTGACGTGGGATGGGATGAAACTTTCGATGTGGAAAAGTTGAGGGAGCTTGAGAAACAAATCCCGACGCTCTCACTTATTCTACTCACTCATGCCACCGTTCCTCATATCGCGGCTTATGCACATTGCTGCAAACACTTTCCTCTCTTCACTCGAATACCTGTCTATGCAACGCATCCTGTCATCGCGCTTGGAAGGACTCTCTTGCAAGATTTATACAACTCAACACCACTAGCGTCAACCGTTATACCTACGACTTCTTCTTTCCTTCTTCAGCCTCCCACGAAAGAGGAAATTAATTACTATTTTTCGCTCGTTCGTCCTTTGAAATATTCGCAGCCCCATCAACCACTTAATGGAGTAACAATTACAGCCTACAATGCGGGACATAGTTTAGGAGGCACAATATGGCACATTCAACACGGGCTCGAGTCTATAGTTTATGCAGTGGATTGGAATCAAGCTCGTGAGAATGTTTTGGCTGGTGCGGCTTGGTTGGGCGGGGCGGGAGCGGGAGGTGCTGAGGTTATCGAGCAATTACGAAAACCGACCGCATTAATATGTAGTAGTAAAGGAGGAGAACGAGTGGCCTTACCTGGAGGAAGAGCCAAGAGAGATGAACTTCTACTCGATATGATCAAATCATCGATTAAAAGAGGAGGCATTGTCCTTATACCGACAGATTCGGGAGCGCGAATGATGGAACTAGCATATCTCTTAGAGCATGCTTGGAGAACTGGAAACCAGGAAGAAGAAAGTGCATTCAGGTCCGCGAAACCTTACCTAGCAGTCAGTACAAGTGAAATGACGATGAGATATACGAGGAGTATGTTTGAGTGGATGGACGAAGCTATTATTCGAGAGTTTGAAGCGCAGCCTGGCCACGAGGAACAGCAAACTGGACAACAGAGGAGACACACAGATGAATCAAAACAAAATGCTGGCCCATTCGAGTTTAAGCATCTTCGATTACTAGGGCGAAAGGGTCAAATTGACCGAATGTTGAATGAGACGGACAATTTAGGAAGATCAGTAGGAAAAGTAATTCTTGCCAGTGACACTTCTATTGAATGGGGATTTTCGAAAGAAGTTCTACGGAAAATTGCGGACGATGAAAAAAATCTTCTGATTTTGACAGAAAAGTTAAATCGTATTGACGGAGTTACAGGGTTGGGGAGGACTCTGTGGTCATGGTGGGAAGAACGACGTAATGGAGTCGCTTCCGAGCCAAGCTCCAATGGAGGAAATTTAGAACAAGTCTACGGAGGAGGAAGAGACCTTGAAATCAGAGAACCTAAACGTATTTCATTAGAGGGTAATGATCTAACTGTTTACCAACAGTGGTTGGCGACGCAGCGTCAGTTGCAGAACACTCTTCAACCGGGTGGTGCTACAGCTCTTGAGGCTTCTGCCGATATTGTTGATGATGCTTCTTCAGATTCGTCTTCAGATTCCGATGATTCTGAGACTGAACAGCAAGGGAAAGCTCTTAACATATCCGCAACTATGGGCCAAGCGAACCGGAAAAAGATTGGCTTGAGTGATGAAGATCTTGGCATCAATATACTTCTTCGAAAGAAAGGTGTTCACGATTTTGATGTAAGAGGAAAGAAGGGTCGTGATAAGATGTTTCCTATGGCGATCAGGAGGAAACGGAATGATGATTTTGGAGAACTGATCAGACCCGGGGAATTTCTGAGAGCAGAAGAACGGGATGAGGTGGATGGACAGGAACTACAACGACCTGGAAAATATGATACGAAAGATACCCTCGGCAAAAAAAGAAAGTGGGATGATGTTGCAGCTTCCGGGAAGCGTAGAGTGACGAATGAGGGCAAGCGACAGCAGGTCGGCAATAACGAGGACGGCTCCGTAGCAGATGTTTTGGAAGAGGATGATCTAATGGATATTGTGGACGAAGAGATTCCTGGACCATCCAGACTGGATATCTCAGTTGAGACACTCAAGATCAATCTTCGAATTGCATTTGTCGACTTCGCTGGGCTTCACGACAAACGCAGTCTTCAGATGTTGATACCTCTAATCCAGCCTCGGAAGCTGATATTGGTCGGTGGTATGAAGGATGAGACGTTAGCACTTGCCAATGATTGCAGGCAGCTCCTTGGTAGCACTAAAGATAAGCTCGTCGATGTATACACGCCAGAAATTGGAGTTGTCATTGACGCAAGTGTAGATACTAATGCGTGGGCTGTGAAGCTTACTGACTCATTGGTTAAGCAATTGCGCTGGCAGAACGTCAAGGGATTGGGAATTGTCACTCTCACTGGTCGATTAGAAACTACAAATATTGGCACCGATTCGCATGATTCGGAAGGTGCCAATAAGAAGCAAAAGATGCTGACAGGGGAATCAGAGGAAACTCCAACGCAGGCAGCTCTTGATTCGGCAAAAGCTGTTGTTGAAATGCCAATCCTAGATGTACTACCTTCAAATATGGCATCAGCAACAAGATCGGTTGCGCAGCCTTTGCATGTTGGTGATTTAAGGCTGACAGATCTACGAAAAATCATGCAATCTTCTGGTCTCACTGCAGAACTTAGAGGAGAAGGTACTCTTTTGATTGATGGATCTGTCATTGTCCGTAAAACTGGTACCGGGAGGATTGAGGTAGAAAGCGTCGGTGTGACAACGAGTTCCTTTTATGCTGTTAAGGGGAAGATTTATGAAGGCCTTGCGGTAGTGGCAGGTGGATAAATCATTCAAAATCGAAATTTATTAGTTTTTTTAAGCATTTCAAGGATAGGTGGAAAACTACAGCATTTTTGTACCATTATTATGAAGATGACCTCAAGGTTAGGTTTCATCTGACATTCACAAAATTCAACAATATACCCGAATTTATTTGTGAGTGATTCATCCTTTAACTGCTGATTAATGTTCAGTATGTTTTTGATGGTTTCAATCAAGTTATTACCTGAGTCACTGGAGGCAAGTTTGTTAATTAAAAATGTCCCATGATTCACAAAAGTTTTCTCCATTCACAACTTCTATTGTTTTGGTCCAAGTCCAATCCGTTTCATCATCTCTATATATTCACGGCTCTCCCTCGTTCTAAATATAAACAAGTCATCAACATCCTTCTCATCTATAACACCCTTTTATCCTCTTTGTCGCTCATACCTTCACTTCCGTTACACAATCTATACCTTCATCAAACAACCAGAAAAAAAAGCTCGGCATATTACGCTCAACTCGCCATCGTGGCGTCCTCCCAAGAATCAAGATTTGTAACTTTACCTCCACACGAAGACGTACAAGTCATCGTAACATACAAAACACTCTGTGATCCCTTTAGCGTCATTCAACAAGTCCAGCTTCTTCGTATACAAATCTTCGACGTTGCCGGTTGTGAAATCTTCTACCATCAAGAGCTCATAGCAGTAGCCGACACTTCAAGTGGTTGGAATAGATATCACGGTCGAGATCCAGGACCACCACCTCCGCCATATCCACCTCAGCAACCTTTTCCACCCCAGCAGCGAGTCTATCAACCTATTATCGCACAGGTCCCTGTTATTTACCCTTCCAGTCTAAGAAGACCATAAATGTCCGGTGTACCATACAATACCTATCACGGTCAGGATTCCGGTCCGCCTCCACCCTACACTGGTATGACATTTCCAATGGGTTACGCACCATCGCCCTACGGGTACCCCGACCCTTATTCTAATGCAAGCTATGCACCACCCGGTTTCGTAGCTCCTCAGTATCATTTCCCCGGTACCTATCCAGCACCCCCTTCCACCGATAAAAGTGGTATGCCTGGCATCAACGTCCAAAACCAATTCGGCGGCAACGGTCTTCCCCCAGGCTACAACTATCTCTTCCCCACCTCGCACTGTCTCGTCCACGTATTCGTAACCGGCTCAACACCACCTTGGCAAGCAAACTCCCCGCTCCATACTTACGATGGACGCAATCACCGAAAATTCTTTATTCCGGCTAGTATGACGGTTAAGGAAATGATGCAGCAGTTGGGTTGTAGTAATGAGGATGCGGATAAGAATGTGATGACGGAAGTTCAGGAGGTGGGAAATGGGAAGTGGACTAAGGGGATGGTTTTTAAGGGCGGGAATAAGGATAGGATGAAGATGACTTTGAAGGATTTGGGGTGGGATACGGGGAGGAAGAGAACGGGGTTGCCGGGGCAGTCGCCTTTGATTTGGGTTTATATTACGGGGGATTAGGAGGTTTTGGGAGAGTTGTTGGTTGAGGCGGGAAGGGTGGATGGTACATGATGGTACGGGGTATTTGAGATGTGCGAATTGTGATTGCGAATCGTTTTAATCGTTTCGAGGAGTTTATTCGGGACTGAGTGTGGGGTTCTCCTATCTGTATGGTTTTTCATGAGGTTTATCTAGTTTATTCGATTTTCAAACGTTGGGTCTACCGTATGGGATATGTTCATTGCAGACAATGCGAGGTTTCTATAGCTTCATTCGTCAAATAGTCATATGTGGTCCGGTTACAATAGTGAAATAGCATATTAGGGAGGTGCATATTCCACGAGCTTAACACCAGCTGTCTGCTCTTTGTCTCTATTCTTCTTCCTTTTACCACAGTATGTATGAGTAATCCTATCCAACCGATATCCCATCTAGCAAGGAAACTCAAATACAAAATTATATCACTTCATTATCACTCAAGTGTAGACAGCGGGAATAACATAACATAGTATTTAAAGCTTGCAGATAAGAATAGAGCATAGCCAAAGTACTTTTTAGGAAGGTACATCCGAACCACGGATTCCAAAGATTCCACAAAAACGTCGGATGATTGGAAACATTTCCGATATCAAGATTCACAATACAGACAATACAAACAAACCATCAATATCAACGTCGCCAATCAAACCCCACCTGGTATTTCTTACTCACAACTTTATACCGTGTTACAGCTAAGATTCTTATGACAAGCAACCATCAAGTAAATGTTTGTCAAGCAATGAAAGCGATGCTTGAGATCATAGAGTTAACCTATCGCTGCTATCTCAACCCCGCGCCTTGCTCCATTCGGAATGTCCATGCGATGATAAACATCGCTAGGTGGGGTACAGACATGAAATATATGCAACTTCTAATAGGAGCCACGATAAGATTATACCATTTTTTTAAAGAAGGTATCCAATAGATTGTGGTGGAAAGTTATCGTGCAATAGTCATTCATAATTGAAATCCTTATTAGATCTTGGCTCAGGATCTGGTAGAGATAGATCTTACATATATTGAGGGGTTCCTCCGTCTATCTTTCGTTTCCCATCTTTTCCTTTCCTCTGTACCTTTTTCCTCCCAGATTCTGTTGGATTCAAACATCCTTCCTCACACAATATGTCTACAGAACAAGCCCCAGTTTCCCTCCCACTTGTGGGTGCAAAGAAAACTACTTTGGAGCATCCTCTGGGTCCATTGACTGCTTCCGAAATCTTACAGAGTTCACAGATCCTCAAGGGATTGTGGCCTGCGGAGGCTACAGTTCAATTCAAGTCCATCACTCTTCAAGAACCAAATAAGGCTGAATTATTTCCATCTCTCAGTGCTGAGCATTCGGGATCTGCTCTTCCAAAGATTGATAGAAGAAGTTTTGTGGTTTACTATATCAAGAACACCGTAAGTTTGATCGATTGGCTTTTGATTTACATTTACCTATTTGCTCCCGTGGCAAACTTCGAATTTCCTCAGTGGTTGGTGTTAACATGTCTTGCAGGATAAATTACATGAAGCTATCATCAATCTCTCTACTGGACAAGTAGAGAGTAATGTTAGACTTGGCCCAAACGTCCACAGTAATGCCGATGGGGAAGAAATCATCGCAGTGGAATTAGCTGCCCTGGCGGATGAAGGAGTGAAGGCCGAGATTGCAAAGCTTCAATTACCAGAGGGCACCGTAGTTGTTTGTGACCCATGGATTTATGGTGAGTTTACTTGATACTTCGAAATAGTAGTTATACTGACGATTCCCAGGTTCCGATGGAATCAATGAGGGCCTTTTCACCGATGATAAGCGCTTCTATCAATGTTTCCTCTATGTTCGGGATCCAAAGAACCCCAACGAAGCTGACAGCAACCATTATGCTATGCCTCTTACTATTTCTCCAGTCATCAGTGCAGAGACTATGAAAGTTACACGAATCGATTACATGCCAACTGGAGCCGATAATACAACCAAGGAACCATCTCCATATAAAGTCCAACCTGCCAACGAATATATTCCCGAAGCACAGAATCTCCGAAAAGATCTTAAGCCATTGAATGTTATTCAACCAGAAGGTGCTTCATTTAAAGTATCTCAATTCAGCGAACAAGGACATACTGTCGCGTGGCAAAAATGGACTTTCAAGGTTGGATTCAACCAGAGAGAGGGCATGGTTCTCTATGATGTTCACTATGATGGACGCCCTCTCTTCTACAGATTATCCCTTTCAGATATGAACATTCCATATGCCGATCCTCGTAACCCATTCCACAGAAAAGCTGCCTTCGATCTTGGTGATGCAGGTGCTGGTATCATGGCAAACAACCTCCAACTCGGATGTGATTGTCTCGGCTCAATCCATTACCTCTCCGCCGTCCTCAATGACGACAAGGGAGAAGTTCTCGAAATGCCAAACGTAGTCTGCATTCATGAGCAAGATAACGGTATCGGATGGAAACACACCAACTACAGAACTGGTCGTGCAGCTGTCGTCCGTAACAGAGAACTTGTTCTTCAATCTATCATCACTGTCGCAAACTACGAATATATCCTCGCTTTCCAGTTTAACCAAGCTGGAGAAGTCATGTATGAGGTTCGAGCCACCGGTATTCTTTCAACCCAACCCATTGACGAAGGCCTAACCGTTCCATGGGGAACTGTCGTTCACCCTGGTGTTCTCGCTTCTCACCATCAACACATCTTCTCTCTCCGCGTGGACCCCATGATTGATGGTCCACTCAATAGTGTCGTCTACGATGAAGCGCACCCCATGCCTCGCAGTGACTTCAACCCCCACGGAGTTGGCTACACCGTAGACAGCACTCCCATCACCACCTCCGGCGGGTACGATCTTAACTATGACGTTAACCGCACCTTTAAGATTCAAAATTCCTCAATCAAAAACCCCATTAACGGAAAACCCGTCGCCTATAAAATCCACGTTCCTCCTTTCCAAAAAATGCTCGCAGATAAAGATTCCTTCCATTTCAAACGTGCCGAATTCGCCGATCACAATATCTACGTTACTTCCTACCGCGAAAACGAACTCTACGCCGGAGGCAAATACACAAACCAATCTCGAGGTGGAACTGGTGTACGTTCTTTCGCAGCTCGAAAGGATAATGTACAAGATGATGATATCGTCGTCTGGGTTCAATTTGGTATTAACCATGTGCCAAGAATTGAAGATTTCCCAGTTATGCCAGTCGAGATTATTAAGGTCGCTTTAAAACCGGTTAATTTCTTCACGAAGAATCCCGCCATTGATGTACCTCCTTCAGAACAAAGTTTCAATAAGAGCGTCTTGGCAAAGGATAGTGCTGCGCAACATCATCAAGAAACTGGTGCGGCTGTGATCGGAACAAATGGGGATGTATGTTGTGTTAAGGAGGGAAGTAAATTGTAAGCACATCAATTTGCGAGCTTTCGGGTAAAGAGCATACGAGTCTACGAACAAAATGATGTGATGTGATATGACGAGAGAAGTGCTTTCTACATATTCATCATCACACTGCGGCGTTTGGAATGGTAGGATATTTTCGTCGTAGCTATTACTATACATGAACAAAGGCGTTAGGTTGGGCTAGGCTGGGTTAGGAATCATGGAAATACCAGGAGAATGGCTAGTTACCTATCTACTATCTACCATCTATTATTCGTGTGGATCGGACGGATGGTATCTTTTTTTGTAGCTGAAAGTCATGTAGAAATATATACTTATTAGTATTGTACTCCAAAAAAAAAAAAACAGTTGGGGGTCTGGTGGCTTGATTTGGTGATTTGTGATGGTAGGTAGGTTAGGTGAGTGAAATGAATAATTAAAAATATCTCCCTAATCTCTACTCCCCCTCTCCATCCCTCCGAGTCTCTTTATTCTCTTTTATCCCTCTTTATCTTTCCAATCTATATAATAACACTTATTGAATACCTATCGACTCCTCATATATATATATATATATATATCTAGTAATGTAATATATAAGAAAAATTATTTTTATAAATATAATAATAATATTAATATTAAAATAAAATAAAATAAAATAAAATAGTTATTTATCTAGGTACTATATATAGTAAATAAATAACCATCAAATTATCAAAACCCATTATATATACATACGCCCATCTAACCTTCAAACCATACACAACTTTTATTTACCATCCTATGATTGATTATTCCTTTTATGAATTCTTGATGTACATAGACAGCCGCGCTTGAACCTGAAATCTCAAGTCTAGTTCACCGAATCGTACATACATATTCCGTACCACTTATGACACCCATGTCATTTATCTATGCACCCATCAAATCGTTCCCACACGATCCATCCCTCCATTTTACAACTAAAGATATACGCCTGTACCCAAGCCAAGCCCCTTTTACACATATTCCGTGCCAGTCCATTGCAAACGCATAAAATCATATCTTCCCCTTCCGCCCCGCCCCCAAACCCAAACTTGTTCTTACAATTCATTCAAAAATCCTCCCGATTGAGCGAATCTCGTTTGATATTCTCGGAGATCAGCCCAATTGCTTAATTCTTCTTCTTCATCAACCACACCATCGGCACTTTCACTCCTAGCACCACTAGGGCTAGCTCTCTCGAGCTTCATTAAGATGTCAAGGAATTTGCCTAGGTACTCCTCAGCACGTAATGCGAAAGGTCCTTTGCGGTTTTGAGGGGTATCGACCAAGGTAGAAGCTATTTGACGAATTTTGTTGACCTATAATAATGATTATTAGTAAAACCGAATGTAAAATTATTGGAGAAAAGTGAGAAGGGTAGACGAACAAAGCTGCCACCATTTGGCTCCATATTAACTTGTTGAAGACAACTCAGTGCCTTTAGCAAATCCTTCACAATACTTTCCCTTTCATTCATAACAGTAGACTCCGTCGAATCTTCTGTTGGTGATTGTGGTAGCATTGCATCTAAACCAGTTGCCATAATACCTGGGGATCCTAGGCCGAGATCCTCAGAACCACCTGCTTTAGCTTTAAGCTGTTCGTAGGCATCTTGAAGGTTCCAATACTTCTCCACGATATATGACCTGGTGGCTAACTGACTGGCGTAAATATTGGATTTCATAATTTCGTATTGTCTTTTTCTTTTCTCATCTAGTGGGACTTCGCTCCAGGACCGTCCTTCAAGTCCACCCGAACGAGCACCTGGAAAATTTTCCAAAGGTGGATAGTAGGCTTCATCTCGTTGACCAAACTCCCCTGATTCTGAGTTTGGTAGAAGCATCAGCTCATTTGGTAGCTGATCCAGGACGTGCTTTGCAGCACCGAGGCATTGTGAGAGTACCCTTTTTTGACGTTGAAAGTCAAAGACTTGATCGATACCCCATGCCACTTCCATTGTTGCAAGAGGTGTACATGTCATGTAGATCTTGATACCCATATTGAATCCGGTGATGCTTGATACGACACCCTCGGGCTGTGATTGGATATGATCTAGAAAGATGTACTCATCATCGACTTCCACTGGAAGTGGAGGATATGGTTCATTTGGAGTAGGTGGTGGGATTAAAAGTTCACCAAAAGTGGCACCTAATTGTTGCATTGATCTAATATCTTAGTGGAGTTCTTTTCAAAAGAGGGCCGAAATCACTTACCGAATACCAACGAACATAACCCAGAATAGCCTTCTACCCATCTCCTGACGAATATAATCAATTGGTTCAGGTTGATCCACATACTGAGGGCTTTCTGCACCAAATGTAGCAGGAAGATGACCCATAGTCGTCATCATACCTGCATTCTTGGTTCTGTGTGCTCCCAACATTCTTATAATGTTCAAGGTCTCTCCAAAATACAAACGACACTGTCTCCAATTGAAGGTATATGCGCCTGATAGACCTAAGAAATAACTTGTAGCTGCATCATACACCGAAAGGTTTTTATCGAGGTAACCAGGTCCCCTAGCTTCAACTGCCACCTTGTGACATCTTTCAACCAAGGCGAGTGAATTTGGGAATAGATGTTCTCGGTGCTGAGATTTTAAGTGTAGCCTAGGCTTTCTAGGAAATGACGCTACCAGTATCCCAATCATGGACGCCAACAATGCAAGAAATGATGGATTTTGTAAATCTTCTCGATTTTTGAGTGCCGCTCGGAAGGAAGGCTCATGTGGGAAAGGAGCAAGTGGATGTATGTAGGTGAAGAAGTCGTCAATGAAAAGCTCGAGAGTAGGGAAAGGCAATATCGATTCAGCAGAGAGAACTGCATGTGAAGAAAATGATGCCAGGGTCGCGGCAACATTGCTTGGTGATGTCGGGGAGGAATAAGGTCCACCACCTGGAGATTCGAGTCTTCTCTTTTTTATAGCTTCCGCGTGTCGATTTGGTGGACCTCTTCGACGACTTGGTCTTTCGAATGTACATGGAATGTCTAATGCTGCGCATGCTCGACATGGAGGACCCGATTCATCACACTATCAAGAAAATTAATTGTTAGCATTTACCCCGCAATCGAAGCTTTGGAAGAAAATTCCACGATATCCACTCACCTTAACTTTTCGGATACTGCATGAGTCGCATGCTTTCCTTAATCTATTTCCCTTTGGAGCTTCTCCGGTTCCATTCATAGACGTTGGTGTTCCAGTTTGAACGGGTAAACCATTGTGATCGTTTGTCATGCCATCATTGTATTGCGGCATTGGTGGGGGCATTTGTGGTGATTGCTGACCCTGTGGAGCTCCCATTGATTGAGGATCATATTGAAATGATGGTGCGACAGATATGCCGAGTTGTTGCTGATGCTGGTGCTGGTGCTGGTGCTGGTGCTGATGTTGATGTTGATGTTGAATCTGCTGATTATGGGACATCAACGGATCATTTGGTGATGGGATTGATGATGGGCCGTGCAAAGGCAAGGGATTGTAGCCATTATTATTGTTGTTGTGACCATTCGGTGCTGGGTAGCCGGACATCTTGCCAATAGAAATCCCTGAATGAATTTTTTATGTTTGGTCGGAGAGGATGTATACCGGTGCAAATCCGGTTGAACTGGGGGAGAGTGGAAGGGAGAGTGGATTTCCTCTTGGGGTGTTTCGATCTTTTCTTTTTTTATTTTCTTTTTTCCAACTTGTATGGAGATGGGGATGGAGTTTGGTTGACCTTTCTTTTCGGATCGAGGTTTAGACGTGACAATGGGTGAATTTAGCACCGGCCGGTAGTTGTAGAGAATGGAGAATGGAGAATGGAGAATGGAAATGATAAATGATAAATAGGTTGATCCCCTCTTCGAACCGGCTCTTTAAAAATTATATTAGAAAATGTACTTCTGTCTCTCTCTTCCCGATCAGATCAAAAACCAATTGAATAGAGAGCAAGTCTGTTTGAGAGGTCAAGTTGTCCCGGTATATGTATGCCTCGGTCGTAGGTATAATAAGATTAAAGTTCAAGAGACTTTTTGTACTGCACAACCAACTGATTTGGATCTTGGGATTTTTCGACGTTGAAGATATCGGGGGGATGAGGGACAAATATTCACATCCCTACAGGGTTATTACAGATGTGCACCCTTGTAAATTTGAGAGAGAGCTTGACGTTTTTGGGGACGGGAGAAAGTAAAGTGATGAGAAATGGAAATCCTTGGGATGATCAATTGGGACAAGTTGGGATCGGTCGAATATGGATATATGGGAATGGGATGGATGGTAGAGAGGGGATCGAGGGGGTCGAGGGGGTCGAGGGCTGTGAATGGTTCCTTTGGGAAGGGCTGTGGGAATTACACTGGTGCGTCTTGATGGCAGTGATGATGGGAGAATGAGAGAACGAGAGGCGATCCCTGATTAGATGGTGCTACAAGGGCAGTACGGTACTCTTTTTGATCTGAGGTTTTGACAGAACTTTATTATACTTTACACCATGTGGGATATTGATATTGGAGCTTGATTGCTTGATTTCTTGCTCGAGGCTGTTTTGTTCTATACTTTGTCTACGGCTATGTGATGAAACTCGTGAGAGACTTGAAAGTGTCAGCCTGTCAGGACTACTCATAGCTGGAAAGCAATGACTAATAATTGACTGGTCAGGATCGGTGAGTATCATGGATTGCAGATGTATATACTTTGATCAATCATCTTCTCTCGAGTTGGACAATACAAATAGTAGACGCAGTTAGATTTATGTATCAGGGCTGTATTTATTTGTATAGCTGTTGTGAGACTTATCATTAACCGACGAGGATCCTTCTAGAGTATCAAGTAGCGAGTAATTCTATACATATCAACCATCTCGTCATACATGCGTACGTATTGAGCAGTTATCAAAGTTCCAAATGTCCGTTATTAATACTGGTTTTAATAAGATGGACCCTTCGTTTCTTTTACTAGCCTTATTGATATCTCTCTCATACATATGAAAAACTTAGTTATATGCATCACACAGAACGCTCGAAGTCCATACCTCATCCAGTAAGAGATCATTGAGGACCTGACTTATGCATTGACGCACCGCCATTTCGAAGATTTTTTAGGCGGGGACGGCGGCTTCTAGAAAACCGTTAAGTTCATTCTATTTCTAATTATGCGTGTGTGTGTGTGTCTGTGTGTGCTATCACGGTTGTGTGCATTCTTGCTCAAGTAGGGTATGCATATCAGATATTCGGCAGAAAGTTCTGCTTTTCCAACAGATGACGACAGGCAGGTCTTTTGGCATTGAGATTCAGAAATTAGGCTGATGTTTGATGGTGATGAGTCGTGACTTCTTTTGAGGTCAAAATGGGTCAGATATCTTGACCCTGGTGGAAAGTACCGAGAGCCAAAAAAATAAAAAGGAGCCAGACACTTCTTAGGCAAAGCGCCTTATCGGTACTCCGATGCAGGAGACTTCTCTTGTACCAGTAGAAATACCACCTGCATATTAATTCTCCATAGTGGAAATCTTTGCCCAGTAGTGCACAATTTCATGATACTATCCCACAATTCGGATTCTCAAGTGTAGGGTGGGAGATTGAATGTCTGAGAGTCCCGTGTAACTTGTAAGTGCATGCTGAGTAGCTAGAAATGCTGTTTAGTTCGTCTTTATGGATCTGAGGGGCTGTTGAAGTTGTCTGGATAGGTACGTTCAAAGATCTCCGTATAATTTGAACACTGGTACGTCCGTCGTACGGTCCTAACTACAAAGTAGATCTACGGAGGATAAAACTCGATTAATTAATGTGTTCAACCTCCTTCAACTTGAGGTCCAGTCTTTTCTACATTCTAACATGGGATATCTCGGTATCTGCCTTCATTCGCTGCATTATTAGTTCATCAATTCATCATCAAATCAAAAGTGGAGGATGAAATGTTATATTGTGTGCACTCCATAGGGTTGCACTTACGTTTTCGTGCATTATCTCATACCTCATAGCTCACATCTCATACCTCATAACATTTAGAGTTTTTTCTCCTACATGCAGCTACCCAGGTAATTTCTACGGTCGGGGCGGGTGAACAAGCACGCAAACTTATTATTCACTTACTCCGTATGTACTCACTCACCTGCTTACTCATTTGCCGCAATTCAACACAACGAGAGCGACCTCGGCACCTCGACATCTTGATATTGACATCTCACACAACTTCCTCAACTTCCTCACCTTCTTCAACTCCATACCGTACATCAACAATTAGACTTTATCTGGCGAGTCATGAATCCTCATCCCAAATTGGACGCACAATGCCGAAACATGTCCATATCTAAGATTACGTCCCAGATCTATACCATCAATAAAAGCTTCATTCAAAGGTTGACCACTTCCGAAATCCCCCATTTCATCCACCAATTATCTTACCTAGCATGATGCTCTCCCGTTGACAGGTCTCCATAACTCATTTCAACAAACTTTGTCACTAATAAAGGTCTGTAACGAGCTGAGGAAACACTGGGCGTTGGATATTACCAGTTAAGGTTCGACGCTTTACTCCATATACTGTCTGGAATATCATCTCATATATCACCAGTTTGTGAGATTGCGTTTGATCTTGACCGCTAAATGATTTTCGGCGTCATGGAAGCGACTTGGAGGACGAAAAGGGACCCCCTCGCATTGTACGCTACGCTTCTTAAAGTTTACGCACCTTTATATACACTGCGTGATTGGGTTCCATCGTACAACAAGGGAGAAGTCACAAAGTTTAATCTACAGCTGCATAAGCTTTTCCCTGAGAGAGGTCTAAGCAACGATCTGTCCAGGTACCTAAGCACACGTTTCGACTGAGAAGGAGGGAAGCAAGATCGTATGATGGGTCTTCCCGTCCACAAAAGCCTCCACTTTTGAATCATTTCAATGACATGTCTCAAACTTCCAACATCACCCCGCCGCCCCGCCATTCATCTCTCTCCAGAATCCCAAATATCTATAATCTATCGAATCAAACATTTTAGCTACCGCGAGTACCGTACGAAGTGTGCTCCGTATACGAGAGACGATGAAATTGGGGATATTTTTAAACAGATGACGGGTGAAGGATTATGCGGCGCCCATCAATTATCGTCGCTCATAGGGCTAGAGTACTTTGAACAAGCAAGCGCAGAGACAGCAAGATTAATTGGGGACTCACAGCTTTTGTAATGCATGCATGATGACAATCTACTTTCTAGAAGGATGAGAGAAGCAGATGTGCGGAGTAGTCGAGCCACGGAGAGCATTCTCCCGTTTCGATTTGATAATGCGAAGCCACGACGCAGCAAATTCAAAGCAACACATATGCCAGCATTATGCTAGAATTTCTCCCGAGAACAAGAGCACAAAGTTGCCAAAATATCAACGTCCACATTATTCCGACACTTCGGTGACTTTGAAGTGTGCAACCTTCCAAATTGCACACGGGCAGGCTAAGCCTTACTTACCAGGTACTTTTTAAGTAGGTATGCCTAGTACTAAGTATGGACATGATCTCGTGGGTTGAAGCTTGTAATTAAGCTTGGCAGATGTGAAGAATTTATAAGGATTTTTAAAGACCGGCAAATGCCTGCAAATGCAGATGGATGCCTGTCTCAACAGCGCTACAGCCATCCACCGGGGAAGTTTTGCTATGGATGATAAATAAAGGGTAACGACCAATCGTCAAATTGTTATGTAATCTGTTGCTCAGGTCATTTTCTCGGGTTAGGCCTCTGTTCTAGAATAGAGTGATAGATAGGTGTAGTACGTTCGTTCCTGGATTCACTTGCTTACTTAAGGTTTACCTTCCTCGATTTGTTATTAATTCGCCCTGATTGATTGATGATCGTTGATCGATTGTGGCCGTTGACGAAACGGTCATTCATACCCATGACTAGTGAGTTGCTTGCTCACTAGGTACTTACTACTGAGCAATCATCGGCGACCTATTGATCAATCAATCAGTTTTTATGAAAGAATAATGGACCCTGGAATTATATTATATTATGATATGATACAAGCAATGCAATACAATGCAGTGATTCAATGCTGACTGACTGACTGAGATGCCGACTAGTTACTAGGTAGGTAGTTATACTTATGTACCTAGCCAGCTAGCTCAAAATACATGTCTGGCCTATCATGCACCCTTCCTCTCACAAAACCCCACTTCCTCTTCTTCTTCAAGATCCTTTTTCGAGATTATTATCCTCAAAGGTTAGTACCTAGTACCTACCTACCTACCTACTTCACCTTCTCTCCTCCCTTTAAGGCTTTACCTCTCAACTTCACCTCTGCGGGCTCCATCCACCCTTGCAAATCACGTGCCCGTCTCCTCGGTCATATTGTGGAGCCCCCCTTCTTGGGAGTAGCACCGAGATATACTGCGCACGTCGATAATATAAGTAGGTACTAGATGGATGTGTGTGTGCTAGAAGATTTTCGGTCATCCCTCAAATAATGAGGATGGATCGATCCCTCCCTTGCCCTCCCCGCCTTACTTTACCAATGTCGATGCAGGTGGATGGTTGTAGATGGATGTAATAGGCGATAGGGAATAGGAAATAGGGAAAATACCCATTTTCGGGGATCTGGGATTTCTGAATGGTCTTTTATATGGGTGAATTAATGAATGAATGAATGTATTAGGATTAGTTGGGCTGGCTGTAGGGAGGGAGGTTGATGGTTTTTTTCTTTTCTTTTCTTTTTTCTTTTCTTTTCTTTTCTTTTTTGCTGCTGGGGTGGTGGTTTTGTATAATTTGTTTACTTGGGTACTTATAAGTTACTATAGATAGTTTTTTTTTAATGATTGGATTTTTTATTTTTTATTATATATAGAATGTTATTTTGTTTTGACTTTTGTTAGTAGATTTTGAGGTTTACTAGTACGGGTTGATGAATATAAAAGTAGAAAATATATATAATTTTTTTAAAAGTTTTCAATGTTTAATTTATTATTATTATTATTATTATTATTATTATTATTATTATTATTATTATTATTATTATTATTATTATTATTATTATTATTATTATTATTATTATTATTATTATTATTATTATTATTATTATTACTATTATATTATCAAATAAAATCAAATAATAAAATCTTTAACAATCCTTATCTCAAAATTCAATTTCAAAATCTTTAAATAATTAAGATAAGAAAAATTTAAAAAAAAATTGATATCAATACTCGATTATAATATAATAAAATAAAATATATAAATAATAAAAACCTCTCCTCGCTTCAACTCAACTCAGCTCGAGAGTTAAAAAAACATCTCTATTTATCATAATTCATAATAAAATAAATACTTCATCATCCATCTCTTGTACGGTAGCTTAGATAGCTTAATTAGAGGACTTGGATCAGGTGGCTTAGATTCCTTACGTTAGATAAATGGCCGAGATAGATAGATGAGCCTGGTATGAATTTATTTATCTATCTACATAGTAGCTATAGGTAGGTTCTCTTTACATCTACATCCATATCTAGAAGAGGGAGGTTTGGTTTTATCTTAGTTCGTATGGTTCGTTTGTTCGTTTGTATGCAATGTATGTATGTATGTAATGTAATGTATGTAATGTGCAGAGTATGTACTCCGTATGTTGCGTTGAACGAGTCGGGGTATTAGGATTTAGAATTTAAGATTTAGAATTTAGAGGAATTCTTATTTTAGGTAAGGTATCTAAGGAAAGGGAAGGGTAGGGAAGGGAAGAGAAGTTTAGTTAAGGTAGGGTAGGGTAAGTTTAAGTTAGGTTTAGTTGAGCTCCCGGGGATATCCGATGATATTAGGTTCGGATTTGGGGGTTATTTTTATTTTTTATTATTTTTTTCTTTATTTATTTTTGGGTTTGTGATTGTTTAATCTATTTATTGTGTGGTGCGAAGATAGATAGACGGGTGGGTAAAAGATTGTAGAGTTTATTATAGCATTGTATTATATAGTACCTAATAAGATCTTATAATATATCCGCACAAATGACATATGACGACATGCACACATCACACAATCAACACCCAAGTAGTACGTACAGTCAATCAATCCTCACCTTACATCTTCACATCTTCACCTCCCAAACCCTCGATCGCGCCCTCCTCGCCAAAAACAAAAACCCCGCCCCAACGAATAAATCCCCCGCCGCAAAAATCTGCGCAAACTCATACTCCCCAAATTTCCTCTGCACCAATACCCCCCCAATAGGTGGACCCGTCAACACCGCAAAACTAACCACCGTAAACACCATCCCCATCCTCACCCCCGCTTTCCGCATATCCGTCGTGAGACTACTTAATGTAGCTGGAAAGAGACCTTGAATCCCCGCCGCAAATATCCCATACATGATTGCCCATGCGTAGAGACCCTTTCGGGAGGAGACGGCGATCCAGGAGAAGCAGAGGAGGCTGTTGATGAGGGTTATTGGGAGGAGGGTGTTAAGTGGGCCGAAAAATCGATCGGCGAGGTGGTTGGGGAGGATTCGTCCGAGTATTCCGACGGCGTTGAGGATGATGATTATGGTTATTGATTCTGAGAGGGGGAGTCCAATGATGGTTCTTGCGTATGCGCCTAGGTAGTAGAAGGCGAAGTATAAACCCCAGAAATTCTATTTGTGATGGTTTTAGTGTGTGTCATTGATATTGGTACGGCTCGTTACTTACGAAAAACATCCCAGCGGCAAATAACATGTAGGGAGTATCTTTGAAAGATGCATAATCTATCAATGCGCCGCTCTTCCTAGGAGGAACCCTTTGTCTAATACCCAGATTACAAACTCCTAGACACACCAATTGAATAAGACCTAAAGATCTCATAGTCCATCCATATCCAATGCGAGGTAGCAACTGCTGCACCATGATCGGAAAAATCACTCCACCAGTCGCGCTCCCCGCGGCCGCAATCCCAATCACCAAACTCTTCTTGGTACTAAAATACGTACTTAACGTTGCCAAGGCCGGACAAAATAAACAGCCATTCCCGAGACCCATGCAGATTCCCTGGGCGAGAAAGACTTGCCAATAGGTTGTGGAGATGGATGTCATGAAGATTCCTACCAGTCCGATGATTGTACCGATGAGGAATACGGAACGGAAATATCCGGCGTCGGTGAGGCGTCCGGTGAATGTTCCGATGAAAAAGAGGAGGAAGATTTGTATGGAGCCGATCCAGGAGATGGAGCTGGCGGGGCGTTGGAGCGTGGTTACGTAGTAGGTTTGGAAGACGCCGAAGGAGTTTATGAAGCCCCTGGGTGTTTGTTAGGTGGGTTGTTGGGATGTAGCGTTTGGATGTTGCCTTTGGGGGAGGGAGTAGAGGGGGGTTACTAACCATGTATTCATGATGACGAGATGACTGAGGATCACTGGATGTTATAAAGTTAGTGATGTGCTGATGATTACTAGCAGTGAACCAGAATTATTTCTTTTTGGCATCTGGCCAATCCATTTTATCTGATATCAATACATGTGTTTTATTATGATTTTCGTCTTTCTTCATCTCTTTTTTTTCTTGAATCCATATTCACATTTGTACTTTACTTGTGCTTGCACTGGCAAGTTTTTCAAAATGTACACTTAGAATATCTGAGCACTTCCACCAAAAGCCCAACAGAATCTAAGCCTAGCCTCTCATCACCACTACAACCTCTTCTTCATCCCCCTTCTTCCTCCTCCCCTCATCGCATCACATCACACCACCCTCGCTTCCTCAAACACTCCCCCCTTTCCCTCCACACCCGCAAAAGCCCCCCAGAAGGAGCAAAGAAATCACAAAAACACACCTTGTATCCAAGCCCTTGAACCCCCATCAGGAGGCGGTCCTAACGCCCTCCAACTCGCCGTCGTCATCTGAGTTCCATTGGTTCTTGTTCTGTGGGCTAAAGTTTCTTCAACTGCTGTTTCTTTTTCTTCATTGCTTGTTGCTAGGTCTGGATCTGGATCTGCATACGCGTATGTGTATGCATCTGGATTGGAGAGGATTGGAGAGATTTCGATGATTTTGTGGTTTGAGGAGGTAGAGGGGGAGTCGGAGATACTGGGGGCGTTGGATGTGGATGTAGATTTGGTAGTGGGGGTAGGATTGGAGGTTTGAGTTTGGGTTTGAGAATAGGGATGGGAATTGGAATTGGAAATGCGTGTCGACATTTTGATTTAAACTGCCAATTAAGTCCTATGTATGTAGGCTTTCATACTATACTCCCAAGTCCGAGTCCAAATCCAAATCCAAGTTCGAGAAAGACAGCAAGGTAGAAGAAGAGATATGATTCTCCCGGTACATAAAATATTCAAAATTAAAAACATTCAAAGTATACACAAGAACTTCAAATTCCACAATCTTCAGTCGGAGATGTTATATCATTCATTTCAAAGACTGAGGAGTCATCGATATGTGGATAGATAAAAATAAGTGGATCCCCGCTCTGAGGAAATCTGGAAATAATAATAAATTGTCCGTATTGGTTAGAAGAATGAAAGAGCTTGGAGGATGGGGTGTATCAGTATGGGGTATGACTCGAATTTTGGGTTTATTTCTGTTTTTGGATGAGTTGGATGGATGGGTATTGATATTTGGTGAGTTGAAGGGGATTGTGGTGAGAGATATGTTGAGATGTTAAGATATTTAGATGGGGAAGAAAGATGTTCTAGGAGGTTTGGAGGATGAGAAATAAAATATACAAAACTAATCCAAAAGATCTACCATACTATTCCATTTGATGAATAGATTCATGAACAGCGAATGGCTTAACGGATAAGATCTAGAACGGGAATTGGAATAGAAAATTGGATCTGGGTGTTTAGATAGAGGTTGTCGTTGGAGGAGAAGGAGAAGCTTATTCCCGGTGCAGTGCTGATTCGGATGTTGGGGCCGAGGGTGGGGGTGTTGAGGGATTGAGGAGTTGAGTGAGGGGGGGATGTTGAGGGTTTGGGGTTTGGATGTGGTTTGAGTTGAATACATATACAATGGGCATCTTCAACGACTTGTCAATAGTGTGGGATAGTATGATGGTAATGTATATATATATACATATGTGTGTGTATTTAAAGAAGAGCCTAGGAGGATTTCAAAAGGAGTAATATAATCTTATATAAAAAGTCTGGTGTAGATATTTAGATATTTAGATATTTAGATCTTGATTACTTTATTATCATTAATACTCTGCAATATTTATTATAAGATTACCAATATCATTAGTAATACTAGGTATACATATCTAGTTAATTGGTACTGTATACTACAGAAATCATATACAAAAGATAGCACGGGATGGATGGAACGTGATATAAGTACCTAGATATTCCAATGATCATTGATGAACAAACCCCCCCCCCTTTCCTTCTACTCTCAAATATCTTGATTGTAATCTTACAACGAATTTAATGACTGATGACAGCCTCCCCCCCACCTCCCCCAAAACGCGGGGTTCCAACCCCGCCATCATTCAAGTGATGACATTGAAGCAAATTAAGCAGAAAGTACTCAAGTAAATCAAGTAAACCAAATATCCCAATCTACCAACACAAAAGCAAAAGAAAACATGAAGTGAAGGTAAAAAAGAAAAAGCTCGCTACTTCCTATCAAACTCTCATCTCTCATCTCTCATCTAATAGTCGGCCTTTCAAATAACCGACTACTTCATAATCGAGGAAAGCGAATTGTCCCGCTTCAACCTTAAAATAACCTACTGATCTATTGAATATGAGGTTTTGACGTTGGAGAGCGGGGGGGCAATTCGCTTTCCCCGATACGAAGTACTGTAGTCGGCCTTTCAACCTTTCAAGTAGCCGACTATTTGATGAGAGATGAGAGATGAGAGTTTGATAGATACCAAGAAAGACGGCAGGGTGCTGGGTTGTTGGGATGGGATGCTATATGTGGGATGGGTATGGGATAGATGCAAGCGTGGGATTGGGATTGGGATGATCACGAAGGAGAAAATGGACGGGGTTGCCGATGTCGCTAGACGAGGTGGATGAAGTGGATGGAGTGAATAAAGTGGACGTTATTCCAACCTTAATAAATGATGAGTGGAAATTTGGATTCCCAAATAAGTGATGATCATTGAGTCACAGATGAGTCAAAAAGGGAGGTTTGCCGAGCTACTTTTTTAGAAATCTAAGTTTATCAAGGATTATGGATTATAGATTATACTCTACGGGTAGTTTTTCATCAATAAATTTAAATACGGAGTAGTTAGTTCACAGCGGGAATGTCACGCGCGGAGAATAAAAAGGTTTTATTTTTATTTTTTGGGTTTTTTCCTTCAAAAATGGGATTATCCCTTTCGAGTTTACCATCAGGGTTTTACTAGATAGTAGATACTAGGTATGTACAGAGTACCTATGTACACGAGGAAAAGAAAAACCTTCTTACCGAGATCCTGAGATAATTTCCGATGGGATTCATTGTCTAGACCTCATGAACTTGAGTAGTATGCTTATGGATGGTATTACATAATTGGTGTGTATGGATTTGTCTCTGGTAGAGATTATTTGCTCGGTGAGGATAGCATTTCTTAGAATTGGGCTGTGGTTGAGTGAGTGTGGGTAGTCGATGGGTAGGTAATTTGCCTTCATCGTTTTATAAGATAGTGAAGAAGATATAATGGGGAGCAAGGAGAACAATCTGCTGCAATGACCCAGCTGTGGTAAATCGCTGGTGGAAGAGCTGATGATAGTGCTTCCATCTATCTAATGCCCCTCGGTCATCTCAATTCTCACTATTTTATAGTATGGAAGAATCAGAACAGTTCCACGTGCATGTACACCATGTCCGTCTACAATCCTCCGAAAGCAACGCCCTAAGCCACCCATCCTTTCATCTCGTCCTCATCCCAGCTCTTCAAATATGGACTCCACCCTTCAACCTCACCACGTTGTCATCAAATTCAAAACATAAATGTTTGATATCAATATTCCCTTCCCTCTCCACCATTTCCTTCGTAGCACCCTTCTCCAGCTCTCCAGACCTTAATTTCGTTTTCGCCATTTCCTTATCAAGAGGTAGTGAGCACATCGAATGACCCTTCATCAAAGTACCTAGTTGGTAACAGCGCATTACGGCGACCAGAGCTTAGAAGGTGGTGCTATGGGCGACGACATTGCTCATGGACGATAAGGTGCCCATAATCCCGTTTATTAATGTTATGGGCCCTGCAATGCTGCAGGATAATATGAGGCTACCGAGTTGCAATGGTGAGTGTTTGTTAATCTCCTGTAAGTTACGTCGACGAAACTTGGTTTCTTGTGGGTGACTGTTACCGTTGGCACATGCAATAGGGCAATGTTGACTCTCATATCTTAACATTGCTCATTGGCACTACTTTGATATCAAATGGAAAATGAAAAGAATAATAAAATTGATTGAACCTCCCTTAATAGGTTATCGGCAGAACTATGAGATGTTTGAAAATGACTTACGTCAATTGAGGTTGAGCATTTAAATGTAATATTTTGTTAAAGATCCTCAATTGCCTGATCCAAAGTTCCAATTGCGATACATGAAGTGAGGTATGGCAAGTAGCTTGCCCTTAGCATTCCCTAGTTAATTTTGTTATCTAAACTATGGCGAGTTAGACCATAAAACGGTATTGATATGATTTCAGTAAGAAGTTATATTTTCTGTTACATGGCCTTTAACAATAATCGTGTTTCCACAAATTAATGGTGAGATCCTCATAGGTGTCGAATTCACTTCTTATTAGTATCAAACTATACGATTCGTCAATTTGAAGTATCCCATATCTTTAGCAGCCTGTTCCCGTTTAGTGGTATTACCCACTAAGAGAGTGCATATAGCAACAAACAATGCAATGTAGGAGTCGTGGTAGGTGTAGTGATACTGGTTAGAGGAGGTGACGTGAATAGCAGGAGCATCCATTATCACAAAACTCAGGTCCTGTGGTTTGAATATTGGCGGCTGCTTGATTGCAATTTTCGACATTGGACTTCACTTCCTGAGCTTTTTTGCCTAGTGAGCATCCGAAGATGCGATGTGAGATCTGCACCCATAATTTCATCTTTGATCCAAAATGGCTCAAAAAGTTATCCAAAGAGTGTGGCAGTGCCAAGGGTTCAATTGCTCGAAGAATAAGTTTGAATTGTTGATAAGTTGCGGAAATTGAAGAAAACGTAGTTTAAAGATTTATTTCAATAGGCAATGGCCTGTTCCAAAAGGTAGATCCTAAGAATTGAAGTATACTAGGCGTTGTGTTAAAATGAAACGAGGCCGAGTAATTGTTGAAATTTTGTTTCTGGGCCTCCTCGATTCTGAACATCTTATGGTCGCACCCCAAATACAAATGGTATGATCAATTTCCGGCCGGTAGAATTTGGGGAAGAACACCCATACTTTCAGCCGCACACGCTGTGAGTGTGAGAAGCTCGGCTGTCGGCCGACCGACATTTTGACGTCTTAGATAGTAGAATCCTTCCGAGCTCCGGTTTAGAGTTGGAACTTGTGTAGGTTGGCTTTCAGTAGAAATGCATGAAATCACAGATAAAGTGGTCGGTGGTGCAACAACTACTAGAGCCATCAGGCTGATAAATAGATGCAGTAGTGCCCAGGTTTTTTTGGGGGATCTCCTACCAGGAGAACAACACTAAGAGCGCGGCCGATATAGCATGGCCAAGTAATTTAACATTGAAGAAATCATTGTATAGACTTTAATGCACAGAGGTCGTCAAGCCTGTGAAATGAGAATGAATTTCGTTTGAAGAATGTCAATAAATGCTAAACGCAACCTACTCTATAGCGGCTGCAAATAGTGAGGAAATGGCATAGACGAACACAGTGCCAGATCTGATAACCCTCTCGCTGTCGTGATGGCCATCCGGCTGCGTTCGTATCAAGGGGAACGAAAATAAAAGCGATGCCCAATGGCAAGAGCGTCCACACAAAGCAAGTACTGTTCTAAAGCAGCGGATTTCCATGCGATTTCCATTCACGTACTCGCCCGAATTACGAATGTTGCGGGAATCTGATGGATGAAAAGGCATTTCAACATCAAGAGAAGAGGATCGCCCTGAGCCTTGGATCTCGATCATACTTTACGATATCCCACGGATACATCCATAATCACTTCTTGAGAATGTGCTTGCGCTTTCGTGTCCTTGGATCGTTCTGGGCTGGCTATCATGACTGCATGCCATCATGTGTTTGGTCTATACCAGCATGAATCCTACTGTGTATACAAGAGTCTGAACATTAAAATAGAGATTGTCACTCGAGTCAAAACGGTGTGTCGAAACCCTTCGCTGAAGAACTTCGCAATCATCAAACAAACAAGATGTTGAGTTAAGGTATAAAGATTGAAATGATGGTGCAGAAAAAATGATTGAACATTTTGAAGGCCAATCGGCAGGACTCGAAGAACTAGTTTTAGAACTCGAAATGAAGAGGGGTGACTCGGATCCAAGAAATAGTTGACCTCGTGATAATTCCATTTGTGATGAATCAGAGACCTTGCCCCAAAAAGGAAGTATTTATGAGCATCTTTAATTGCACTTGTACAACACTATCCGCAAGAATAGAGCAATAGACTGCGAATATGCTTCAATTCCCCGTGGTGAAATAACTGTTTTCTAGAGGCTGCATGAGATGGAGGTCGATCCATGATGCTTTACCCCCAAAAGATTTGGCCGCTGCCAGCTATTGATTAACATATCTTGAATTGTGGTAGAAAGATCAAAGCTGTATTGAAAATTCGAATCTGTCTGGAGAACAATTTATATTATCACCTTCATTCAATTTAATGAACATGAATAGGAATTTGACAAGCTGGACCTGGAGGATGGAAGAAAATGTAGATGAGTAGAGGCGAAGAAACAGGGGGTGGACCTTCGTAGCCTGAGGCATAAAAATGATATAATTTGTTCGCTTACTAGCGCCCACACACTTGCTTGAATTCCAACTTAACATTTTTCGATCTTCCAAAGTCTCACCAAAGACATCGACAATCACGGCACTCTTTCAACGACAAGATGCCTACCCATTTGAGCAAAACCCGCAAGCAGTACGTTTTATTCCTCGAAATCGCAATTCCCATCGATCAAATTACAAACCGATTGAGCGCGCGCGCCCAGATCAATTCCCCACGAAGTTTTTGTTGATGGTGTATTGCACGAAGGATTGGAAAGATTTGAAGCTGACAAGATTTTTCTCCGTATAGCCGCGGTCATGTTTCCGCCGGTAAAGGTCGTGTAGGAAAGCACCGCAAGCATCCAGGTGGTCGTGGTCTTGCTGGTGGTCAACATCACCACCGAACCAACATGGATAAGTACCATCCAGGTTACTTCGGAAAGGTCGGTATGCGATACTTTCACAAACAAGGCAACCACTTCTGGAAGCCAGTTGTCAACCTTGACAAGGTACGTTTAGCTCCTGGATAATATTTTGGCCATTGGGAGATCAAGAGAAAATTAGAGATGGAATCTGGCATTAGAAGGAGTTTGCTAATTATCTTCTTCAGCTTTGGTCCCTCGTCCCAGCCGAGAAGCGTGATGAATATCTTTCCGGCTCCAAGACAGACACCGTCCCCGTCTTAGATCTCCTCCCACTCGGCTACTCAAAAGTTCTCGGCAAGGGTAGAATCCCAGAAATTCCATTGGTTGTGCGCGCAAGATGGTTCAGCAAGGAGGCAGAGAGAAAGATTACTGAGGCAGGTGGTGTTGTTGAATTGGTTGCATAAATGGGAAATTTCATAGCGAATGGATTATAGGCTTTTCTCATATACCAAGAATGGCTCTACAACGGCTATGGGAGTTCTTTATCGAAATGAAAGGAAATGAAACCATTTATTCGTTGCCTGTGAATTAAATTTCATTATGAGTGCTACGTAATAGTATCTCAGGATCTGGCATACAAGATCTTAACAACCACACAATACTAATATATACACGATGAATGTTTCTGCCATACTCATTACCGTACGCCACATAACGCCAAAAGCGCCAATACACCATTAATTAAGCTTGAATCATACTTAATTCGTCCTCATCATAATCTTCGTCCTTGAATTCATGACGTGTTTCCTCCAAAAGGAAAGGGTGATTTAAGGCGTCTTCCGCACTGATACGCTTGTGTGGATTGAGCTCCAAACAGCGCTCCAAGAACTCTACAGCCAACTTCTCTTCCTTAGTCAATGGCTGCTCCGCCCCATCTGGCCCTGCATCATTTCTACATGTTGACCATAAGATAATTTTCTCGAGGGCGAATCCAGCCTGACCAATAGTAGGAATATTTGTCTCGAAGATCGTTCCATGTAGATACGCGCAACTTTTCATTCTTTTGGCCCCGAATATGGTAGCAATCTCAATCAGGGCCTCAACATCGTCCGCCGAATTGAAAAACGGGAAGCGTTTTGAAAGTATAGTCAAAAGTATGACCCCAGCAGACCAAATGTCGATTTTCGTTCTTTGTTCTTGACACTTAAAAAGCACTTCAGGAGCTCGAAATCCACGGGTTCCAGCACGATTCGCCCGCCTCGATGGTCGACTGTCATGTTTTGGATAGCCAACCGATGGCAAATTGTGAATGGCCACGCTATGCTCCAACTTCCTCTTGCGTACGTCATAGTCTCTTGTACACAAACATGATTTGCAATCCTCTTCTTCTCGTTCTGCCAAACCAAAGTCCACAAGTACACCCCTTTTTCTATCTGGCTCGTAGAGGAAATTCGTTGGTTTGATATCTCGATGAAGAATGCCCTGTGCATGAACCGCTTTTAGAGCGGTGAAGAGTGACCGGAAGTATACCTGCATATCTGAGACCTTCATCTTCCTAAAATATTCCCTGAAATCCGTATGTCTGAAATATGGTAAGACAGCAACGACTTGATCGGTATGCCTGAAAGCTGTAATGAGCGGGCATACAGAATCGCAGCCTCGAAGATCGTTAAGAAGTTCGAGCTCGTTGAGGATCCGGGTTGGACTGCTGGTAACATAAATCTTCTTTATAGCAACATATTTCCGCCTACGGCGCTGTTGATTGTATTCGTCCAGTTCTTCTCGAATTCCACCAGTTCTCTTCTTCACAGGTGGTGACGTCCATGTGGAATGCTCTTTCTCTTCAATATCCCAATCATTATCGTAATGTTCATATAAGAGATCCTCGGCTTTGTAAACTGTAGAAAATGTCCCTGGTTCACATTAATGAGTGTACCATGACATAAAAGGTGCTTTGATTACCTTCTCCAATGCGATTTATCAGCCGAAATCGATCCTTTATCCCCTTGAAAGTTGCTTCGAATTTCGCCATATCCTCTGCAGTGGCAGCATCAACAACATCATCACTTCCTTCGGATTCATCCGAATACCCTTCATCTTGCACATCATCATCCTCGGCTCTAGATTCCTCATTCTCAGTACCCTCTTCCTCCATTGACTCTTCCTGTTTTATTCCGTCGTCGTGAATCTGGAAAGTGTTTTTGGCATTTCCCTGGCGCTGGCGGGCTGTCGCCATTGCGTTGTATCGGAAAGGTTGAATAGGATTTCCGGTAGATGTGATTCTTATAAATACATCACTGAATCAAAGTTGAAATCTCAATTGGATTTGTTCAATCCAAATATAGTAAGTAATCTGATGTTTGCGGTCTGTGATTTTTGGCGGGGTCTATTATTGACGCGGTCAAATCGCGGTGCAGAGTCTAGGCGCTAGTCTTCAAACAGTAGAAAGTCAATAAACAACCCCAGCAGCAATTATTATCGATATCACAAACTTTACTCGGACAAACAAATACAAACAACAACTATCTACTTAATATTCTCGGTTTATGTATTTTACTGCGACAATACACTGGATTGGTCGCCATTAACGACAATATGGATACGATAGATTTCGACATCAATGATGCTCTTAAGCATTATATGAGCGACCCCGCGACTGTTGCGACACCAGAGGCAGATTCCAACCTTGTCGATTGCGAAAATGACCCCGAATCACTCACAAACGCCCTTGTCAACAGCGTATTGAATCCTATCATAGATTCAGTTGCAGAGAATCCAGATGCTATAACTAGAAGTTGTTCATTTGATTCCTTGCAATTTTTGCTAAAGTGTGTACCAATTTGTTCTCAATCTACTCAAAATTACCCCACCGAACCAGATTCTGAACTCTTCAAACTTTCTAGATCCTCTTCCGCCCTACCTACACATGCTCTAAGCAAGATATTTGATCTTATAATCTCCGGACTTTCTGCTGAAGCAGATATCATCCATAACGATCTCGAAACGGACGAACAAGAATTAGTGGCTCATCATAAACAACTATTAGAGATCTTTGGATTCCTGTTACAATGGACAATTGCAGCAGTAGAAACCAAGGCTGCCGAGAAGTCGACATCTGCCCCGGCAGCTCGTGGAAGAGGCAAGGCCTCGAAAACCAAAGCAGGTGTGAAAAGCGAGAATTGGGACTCATCTGCCCAATTACAAACAGCACTTGACACTATGTGCAAGGTTTTGAAATTAAAACTTTCAAAAATATTTCTAACAACATCTGAGAGGGATACATTTATAAGCCTCTTTACGAGACCTGTGTATATGGTACTGGAAAGCGAGCAAAGAGTTAAGAATACACCTATCCGGATGCACGCCTTCAAAGTGCTTTGCATCGCTGTAAAGCACCACGGCCACGGTTATGGTAGGTTATCTTCCGGCTATATAGAGGGGCATTGAGCTGACAATAAAATAGCTGCA
This sequence comes from Sclerotinia subarctica, assembly GCA_025389085.1. NCBI lineage: Eukaryota > Fungi > Ascomycota > Leotiomycetes > Helotiales > Sclerotiniaceae > Sclerotinia > Sclerotinia subarctica. The sequence goes on from QRFI01000013.1 coordinate 612,738, forward strand.
CAAATCTCCATTGTCCAAAATTTGACATATTTCGAACACTTGGCCGAGCCTATGGCCGAATTTTTACACATTCTCTCGGAGCAATATGATTATCCTCAGTTATCGGACGAAATCATTCGAGAGCTTAGCAATAAAGAATTTAATAGCAATGATACTAAAGGACCAAAGTCAGTTTCGTCATTTATTGTCAAGCTCTCAGAGCTTGCTCCTAGGCTTGTCATCAAGCAAATGACTATGCTGGCGAAACAACTGGATAGCGAGAACTACGCAGTACGATGTGCTCTTATCGAAATTTGTGGAAATCTCGTTGCGGACTTGAGTAAACAGGAAGAACGTGGCGACAACCATAAATCACAACTTAATGCATTTTTTGACGTCTTGGAAGAACGATACTTGGATATCAACCCATACTGTAGATGTCGAACGATCCAAGTATACATCAAGCTCTGTGAACTCGAACAAAAGTTTCCAAAGCGTCGACAGAGAGCCGCAGAACTGGCAGCACGAAGTTTGGAGGATAAGAGCAGCAACGTCCGCCGAAATGCAGTCAAACTTTTGGGAACCTTAATCAAAACTCATCCATTTAGTCTCATGCACGGATCACAGTTAAATTTCAAAGAGTGGAATTCTCGATTGGAAGCCGTTGATGCCGAACTGAATGCACTTAAGCCTCCAGCAGAGGCGGCTGGTTTAGCTGATAATACCAGAGTTGAAGCTGATGCACAACTACTAGACGATGCTACAGTCCTAGAATCGGATTCTCCCAAGAAGGCTCAAGCACCTATGAGTGATGAAGAAAAGATAGCCGCAATTAAGAAAGCACAAGAAGAAGCTGCTACTTCAGAGGCCATCAATAAGTTGACTTTGACCAGGCGATACTATGTTGAGGCCCTTAAATTCATCGAAGTTTTGCATGGAGCTACAACCATCATATGTCAACTTCTTGGATCGAAGAACAAGAGCGAAGTTATTGAGGCCATGGATTATTTCGAAATTGGCGATGCTTACAACATCGAACAAAACAAGCTTGGCATTAGAAGAATGTTACGTCTTATTTGGACAAAGGGTAATAGTGATGAAGGAAAGGGTGTTCAGAATCATCTTATTGATTGCTACAAGCGTCTGTTTTTCGAAGCCCCTGATACATACAGTGGAAATGACGCCGCAAACTATATTGCACGCAATATGATCAGTTTAACATTTGGAGCCACGCCAGCTGAATTGACTTCTTTGGAACAACTATTAAGTACCATGATGAAGGCGAATCATATCTCAGATCTTGTCATCTCAAAGCTCTGGCAAGTCTATGGGGTCCAAAAGAGAGAAATTTCAAAAAGTCAAAGGCGAGGCTCAATCATTGTTTTAGGTATGCTTGCCACTGCAAAACCTGAAATTGTGGTTGGAGAAATGGAGACTATGTTAAGAATTGGTTTGGGTAGTCTTGGAAGATCAGATTTACAGTTGGCCAAATACACCTGCCTCGCGCTTAGACGAATTAATCCTACTGGAAGGCAAGCGACAGTGCAGACTTCAAAGCTTAGCAATGATCATGCCGTTCTTGGAAAGCTGGCCGCTATAATAGAAGTAGAGTCGGATAATAAGGAGTGGTATGGAGTCGCTGAACAAGCGATTAGTGCTATCTACGCTCTTTCAAAACATCCAGACAATCTTTGCTCAGAAATTCTTCGAAGGAAGACGAAACATGTATTCCAGCGACGAGCCACGACAGCGCCTCAACCAAAATTGGATGAAGACAATGATACAGATATGATGGACGTAGATATGATGGATGTGGATACTGAAGAAAAAGCACAGGAAGAAGCGCCACCAGCAGAGACCGAAACGCCGGCGCCACTAGAGAGTAAGCAAAAAGGCTCTGTTGCTTTATCGCAACTTCTATTTATAGTGGGCCATGTCGCTATCAAGCAGATTGTGCATTTGGAGCTGTGCGAGATGGACTTTAAGAGGCGGAAGGCAGACGCTGAAAAGAATAAGACAGCCGAAACACCAGCGGATAAAGCTGCAAAGGAAGCTGCTGATGACCTAGATATGATAGGAGGAACGACGGAAGATGACTTTACTGATGCCATGTCACATATCAGAGAACGTGAGCTGTTGTACGGGCAGAATTCCCTACTGGCTAACTTTGGTCCACTTGTGGCTGAAATTTGTTCCAATAACACAACATACAAGGATCGCAATCTTCAAGCAGCTGCTACCCTTTGCTTGGCAAAGCTCATGTGCGTCAGTTCCGAATACTGCGAAACGAATCTTCCTCTTCTCATCACTATTATGGAGCGATCAAAGGATCCAATCATTCGTTCGAATGTTGTCATCGCCCTTGGCGATATGGCCGTCTGTTTCAATCATCTTATCGATGAGAACACAGATTTCCTTTACAGAAGATTGAATGACAAGGATGCTAGTGTGAAGAGAACTTGTTTGATGACTCTCACTTTCCTCATTCTTGCTGGTCAAGTGAAGGTTAAGGGCCAATTAGGAGAGATGGCTAAGTGTCTCGAAGACGATGACAGACGTATCGCAGATTTGAGCAGAATGTTCTTTACTGAATTGAGCACTAAAGATAATGCTGTCTACAATCATTTTGTCGATATGTTCAGTTTGTTGAGTGCTGAGAAGGAACTTGAGGAGGATGCTCTCAGGAGAATCATTAAGTTCTTGGCCGGCTTTATTGAAAAGGTATGTTTTCTACTTTGCTTTCATAATCTCCTCGCAAAGAAAAATACTGACATGATATATAGGATAAGCATGCTCGCCAACTTGCCGATAAATTGGCAGCTCGTTTAGCCAGATGCGAGAGTGAGAGACAATGGAATGATGTAGCATATGCTTTGAGCTTGTTACAACATAAGAATGAAGAAATTACCAAGTTGGTACAAGGAGGGTTTAGGGTCGTGCAGGCTAGTGCTTGAATGATGTAAAATGTTTCTGTTAGGCATGCCATAGGATTAGGGTTTCTGGTACCGGAAAGTTGATGATAATGATGATTATGGCGTTTGGGCAAGATCGTCCTAGGAATGACGACGGTGTTTGGTTGTTTGGTCGGCCTATATATTCATGTATCCATGTATTAATGATCTTGATGAATATGAGATTTTTACATATCTGAAGATTGTCCCCATGTAGATGCAGGTTATATTTCAGTATAGATTGAAAATATGAGCTTCATCTCTATATTCATACTGATCCATAAGATCATTTTGTATGTACAAAGAGCGTATATCTGAAATTTAAACAAATAGGGAATAAGACAAACCGAGAAGTAGCACCTACTAGGTACATAACTCGTCGAATTTCAAAAACAACCAAAGTCAAGTTTATAACAGATAAGTAATACCTGGGATGATAAATTAAATGAGCCAGCTAGCTAGCTCTATGTACATTTGTTCCAGGCTGTTTTTATATATAAAATTGTTTGTTATGAGTACCTATGAAATAATCTTATAATTAATTACCTATCTTGGATAGTTCTATTTCCAATTATATGTACTATCCGGGAGTATAGAGAATAAATGGTAGATGTATAATACTAGAGATCTGTCTGTCCATCTAAATGATCTATTTCTTTTGAGGTGTGGTGATGAGATGGGTGGGATAGTTTTTCAGGATGTGTTTTGAATACTAGGTAGATAGATGAGCAGGGGACTATTTTCCTAAGATGTTCTTGTGAATTTTATGTTGGAGAATGGAGAGTGGTGAATTAGTTTTTCGGATTGAAAAAGATAAGAATGCGTTGTAAAAAGGGGTGAGTGAAGATATCTTCTGTTTTTCCTGGGCTCATCCTATGGCCCTAAAATAGCTGTATAGTGGTTTCCTCTCCCCCTATGTTCCATTTGATCATGATCGTCTATCTGAAGTAGACGGTGTCTAAATTGTTTATTTTATTTGCCCATCTAGGTCTTTTCTATGCTTGAGTCCACTTGCTGAGTGCGGAGACTTTTGCGCAGTTATGAGGTTCCGTACAATATCTTGTTGCACACCCTCAATATTTCTCCTGCTCATCTAGACCCTTCATCTTCATTCTCATCTCCATCCCCAAGGCTCACCTCCTCAGTCGTATCTTCCACATTGTTGTAGTAGGCGTCAAAATGTTTTTCTCTCAGCGCCTAGGTTCTCTTCAAAATCTTCAAAATCATTTTCAAACCCACCCTAAATAACATCCTCCCCCTCTCCCTCAATCATCCCACTCATCTCGCCTACCCTTTTCAAATGCAAAACCAACCTATATGCGCAACTCCCATTCAAATAATACCTACTCAATTTCTTACTCCTCACAAACCCCAAGCGTTCATATAATCTCATCGCCGCCACATTTCCCTCCTCAGTCTCCAGCACTATTTCATCAGCGCCCCGCGCGGCCATTGCATCAATAGCCAATTTAACCAATTTTGTAGCTATCCCACGACCTCGAAAGGAAGAGGAAACGGCGAGCATGGCTATGTATCCGCGGAGAGTAGGCGGAGAATGTGAAGAGTGGGTTTCGAGTTTGGAGATTAGGATGCCGTGGAGAGGAGGGGTTGTGGTGGGGGTGAGGGGGAGTGAGGGGTCGAGTGCCTGGGAATGTTAGGATTTGTGTAAGATGATTTGGGAGATGAGAAGGGAAAATACCATAAAACATAAATCCCCCCATTGATATAAAAAATATCTATACACGTATATACTATAAGGTTCGCTCAAATCTTTTGATATCAAGGCTCGAATCGAAGGTAGATATTGTTTTTCCAGGGAATGCTCATATTGTATGTATCGTAACTCGGCCGGTAAGTCTTTGTTGTTTGGAGGTATAGGTATTATGGAGCTGCTCTCTGAAGTCATATTTGCTGGTATGTACTGTGGAGTTGGTGGTGAAATATTTGTGCTTGGGTATCTGATGAGTATGTCCGAGTATCTGAGTATCTGAGTATCCGAGTATCTGGTCAATGATAGCTGAGCTGGCTAAACTTCGGTAAATCTGATTAAAATTCATCGATATTTTTTTGGTGTCTTTTCCCTTTTCCCACCCACATGCAAGAAATACCTCATGTACCCCTGTTAATCATTTTTATTCACCAATTAAAATGTTTGTATGGGAGACGGAAAAAAGCTTAGATCCGGATCAATCCGCCAATGCCGAAATCAAATGCGATTACGTAGAAGGATCGGATCGATTAATCAAGCCGAGAATGTTTATGCGGGAAAAGTTTACTTGTTTCCATTCTCCGTCATCTACCCTTCTACTTCTACTTCTTTATCCTCGAGTAATGATGAGATGATATTTATATCATCTCTCTCACTCTTACTTTCTCTCCCATCAATTCTCAATTCCCTCTCTCACCATGTCTTTCCTCCGTCGCCTTATCTTCGGAACTCCAACATCCTCCCCCTCCCCCTCCCCCTCCGTTCCCTCAACTCGTTCTTCATCCCCAGCCAAAGGAGAAGAAATGCGTCTGGCGCCTGTGTCAAGAATCCTCACACATAAACAACAAAAAACTAGGAAACGACGTAATACTTTTATATTCTTTCTTGGAGGACTTTTTGGTTTGGTGGTGGCGGGGTTTTTTGCCGGCAGAAATGATTTAATCGAGTTACCGGAAATGTTGGAGGGCATTACCATGGATAGTTTGATGGATGTACTACCGGCAGGCTTTGTGAAGGATGCGAGGGACTTGGCTGTGGGTGCTGGTTTTTCTGTATTGTATCCCTCCTTGGATTTTGGGTGGGAAGTTGGAGAAGGGAAGAACGGAAGAGGGGAAGAGGAGTGTTTGATGGGATTTATGCTAATAATTTCTGTTTGTAGAAGGGAGAACGGGAAGCTGTGAATTATGATTCATTCTCTGTGGGATTATATCTCAAGGCACAAGGAATTCGTGCGAATCATTCGGTTATTATGGTCCCTGGTGTCATATCGACGGGATTAGAGTCTTGGGGTACGACGAATGCTTCACGACCTTTCTTTCGCAAAAGATTATGGGGAAGTTGGAGTATGATGAGAGCATTGGTTGCGGATAAAGATGAATGGAAACGACATATCATGCTAGACAAACGTACGGGATTAGATCCACCAGGGGTCAAATTGAGAGCCGCGCAAGGATTCGATGCCGCCGATTTCTTCATAACGGGATATTGGATTTGGAGTAAGATTTTGGAGAATTTGGCCACCATTGGTTATGATCCTACGAATAGTTATACGGCGGCTTATGATTGGAGAATGTCGTATGCAAATTTGGAAGTTAGAGATCAATACTTTACAAGACTAAAGACGCATATCGAAATGGCAAAAAAGATTTCAAATAAGAAAGTGGTGTTGGTTTCACATTCTATGGGTGGTCAGGTGCTATTTTATTTCATGCATTGGGTAGCATCTTCAAGTGGTGGAAATGGTGGAGATGATTGGGTTGATAAACATATTGATTCTTGGATCAATATTAGTGGATGTATGCTTGGAGCTCTCAAAGGATTGCCTGCAGTACTATCAGGAGAAATGAAGGATACAGCTCAACTAAACGCATTTGCAGTTTATGGCTTGGAAAAGTTTCTCAACAAAGAAGAGCGAGCAGAACTCTTCCGAGCCATGCCGGGAATCTCTTCTATGTTACCCATAGGAGGTGATGCCGTCTGGGGTAACGCGACCTGGGCACCAGATGACACCCCGGGCCAGGAAGTCAGCTATGGACAATTTCTGAATTTTAAAAACCAAAATACTTCAACTGGATATCGCAATCTTACAGTATCACAATCTTTAGAGTATTTGTATAATACCACAGAAGATTGGTATCATAAGGCAGTTAAGGGTAGCTATTCACATGGTGTAGCTCATACTACTGCTGAAGTAGAAGCAAATGAGAATGATCCAAGGAAATGGATTAACCCGCTTGAGACAAGATTGCCTCTTGCACCAAATTTGAAAATCTATTGTTTCTATGGTATGTTGTTTTCGCCTCAGAATTTGTTAGCAATGATGCTAATATCTAACAGGAATTGGCAAACCAACCGAGCGCTCCTATTTCTACCGACATTCAGATAACCCCCTTTCATCCCTCAACATCACAATAGATACCGGCTTAACACAAGCTAATATAGACCACGGAGTCATCCTCGGTGAAGGTGATGGAACTGTCAATTTACTGAGCGTAGGTTATATGTGTAACCGCGGTTGGAAATATCATCGCTATAACCCCGCAGGTGTAAAAGTTAAAACCTATGAGATGCCTCATGAACCGGATAGATTCAGTCCTCGCGGAGGCCCAACTACAGGAGATCATGTGGATATCTTGGGAAGACATAGTTTAAATGATTTAATACTAAGGGTGGCGGCCGGTAGAGGTGAAGAAATTCAAGAGATGGTTCTTAGTAGGATTGCTGAGTATGCAAAGAATGTTAAGATTGAGGAGGAGGACAAGTATAAGGTGGCAGGAGATAATGAAAATAGGGAGGAAGAAAGAAGAGGAAGGGTAAGGGATAAGATTGAGGAGAAAGCGGAGGAAGTGATGGAGACGCTGGAAAATATCATTGGGGGAAAAAGTGAGGGCGAGAATAAAAATAAGGACGAGTTATGATTTCTTTTTGTGTGATGGAAGAGAGTTTGCTTTCTTTAGAGCTTAGGACACGGCTGTACTTTTAATAGAATGGGTTTAGGACGGAGCAGGGGATTGTACATCCGACTAGCACAGCACTGATGATATCGTACGAAGCATTAAGGACTAAAGCAGTAGGATCCGTAAGGATAGGGAACGATTTGGAGTTGGGCGTTGATACAATACTTCTTAGATGTTAGATGAGGAGAAGAGAAGAAAAGAAATCGATTTTTAAAAGGTTTATTTATGCGTTGATAGTTAGATGATTGATTGATGGATAGATTAAATACTGGTGCTCATAGCTTTGTAGCCCCTTTTTGTTGCCGAGGAAATTAATCTTAGTTGGGGTTAAGCTTAAGCGAGAAGGTGAGATGGAGGATGGGAGATTCTATGTAGGTAATCTTACCTGGTGTCTCTTTTGAAGTTGGTTATTGGTTTTTGGTGAAAACTTTTGTTTGAATATGTAGTCTTATAACAATCTTATCCGTTGAACATTAGGATTCGGAACCTGATGGTAGTTTCCTGCTGTAATTTGGTAAAAGCCAAAAAGGAAGGTTGAATGGTGCATTGGCGGCTCCCGGCTTGGTCATGAAAATGTTAATTTGATGTGATGTGATGGGAAGGGAAGGGGTGGGATATAAAACTCTATATTTTGGAAAATGAAAAGGGTTTAATTCTTTCTTCTTCGGGATTTAAGATTTAATTTAACTCTTTGCTACTTTACTACTCTATTTTCTTGAATAGCATTCGTTTTACATGGATGGATAGAAGTTTTGATGTTGTCAGGACATTCGCTTTAATATCATTTCTATAGCTTTATGGCTTTATTCCTTTTTGTATCGATATTTCGTTTCTACTTCTACTTCTACTTCTACTTCTACCTCTATCTTTATATTAATTCTGATTCTAGTTCCAGTTCCAGTTCCAGTTCCAGTTCTAATCAACTGAGAACCACAAATACCCCTCATCTCACCTCACCTCTCGCCCACAACTAAAAGTTAGCAAAATAACTACCTTCCAAACACTCCCAATGAAAACCACTTCCATTATCCCAATCTGGGTAATCTCTTCTCTCACCGCACCAGTACCAGTTTCTAATATTGCAATTCTTACTACTTCTACTTCTACTACTTCTATTACTCCAACAGTTAACATAACCCCATCACCATCACCATCACAGAACTTCTCACTGCACACCCCCCAAATCACAAACCCGCCAGAAACACTCACAGGGCGTTTCAAAACCCTAGCTACTCTTACAGCGTGGCTGGGGGAGTATACGTATACGTATACTGCGGTGATGAGTAAGAGTACGGCTTTGCATTATCCTTTATTGCAGGGGGATTTGGGGGTGGTTAATGGGGTTGAGGGGAGTGGGATGATTAGTGAGATTGAGATTACGGAGGTTAGAAGGGTGGAGGTTATGGTTTGTGATATGGGAGCGCGGGATGAGGTTGCTGAGGGGGATGTGGAGATGGTTGGGAATGCGATGGATGGATCTGGGCGGCCTATTTATACAAACGAGGGTATGAAGATAAGTCCGATCATGGGGGTGAGTACTGATACGAATAATTCGACGTCAATATCCTCTGCCAAGTCACCTGCAAATTTAACACCAACACCAACAACAACAACCACCAAACCATCCAATCCAACCTCCTTACATCCCCTCCAAGCCTCCCTAAATGCATCTAATGTATCCGCTCCCCAATGTCCCTTATCTACAAATCGACTCGCTCTATTATCTCTAATAACAGACAACACAAGAAGAAATCCCAACGCAGAGCCAAATGAATACCAAAACTCATTATTGGATAATATTATAAGTCGTCTGAATGCAGTAGAAGCGGGGAATCTCCGACAAGCGATTAGTGGGGAGCCGGATCTTGACCAGGGGTCGGATACGGATGGTGAGGAGGAGAAAGGTTCGAGTGAGGATGAGGATGAGGACGAGGGATCGGGCTTTGATGAGGGAAGTGAAAGTGAAGATGATAATAGGCGATCGTGTGAGGAACGTCGTCGTTTGAATTCATTGCCGGATGAGGGTCATGATAATGAGGGAGATGATTCGACTCCGGATTTGGATTTGGATCTTCCATCTATTGGGGATAATTCCTCTCAACTATCGAAAGATCTCGATACTTCCACACGCTCGGATGCAATATGTGATAAATGTGCCAAGGAAAGAAATGCTAGATGTACCGGTACATGGAAATGGGATTCTTCTCCGGAACCATTATCACTTGATGGAAAATTAGGAAAAAAGGGAAATAAATCATACATCCCTACATCGCGATATCTTTCCCATCGTTGCAGAAATAATCAAAGGCATGTTTCTACAGGTATGGATTTTGACGCGGATGTGGATATGGATACGGAAATCCACCCCTCCGACGAAATCGACAAAGAATTTCTAAACGAAAAATTCTGGGGTATACAAGGAGAAATGAAATCCTCTTCTTTTGATGATGATGATGATGATGATGATGATGATGATGAACGAAGCGAGGAGAGTAGTGATTCAAAAGTTAGTATGAGAGAGGGAGGTTCGATTAAGTGGCCACATGGTGGTGGTGGTGGTGGTGTTTGTGTTTGTGAGTGTGGGTTTGTTATTGGAGGTGGGTTTAAGAGGGGTATGGGTAGGGATAGTGGGGTGCTACGTGGGGAGAGGAGGAAGAGGAGGAGGATTGGGGGTGGGGATGGGGATGGGGATGAGGGGAAAATGTTTATTGAGGGTGAGGAGTGTGGTGGGTGTGATCGTATGGATTAGAAGGAGGTGGAGGAGAGTGGTGATAACGATGACTTCATCTGTAAAGATACGACCTCCAAGAGTGAAAAGATTGCAGAGGAAGCATTGGAAATGGATGTGGATGTGGATGTTGAAGAAGTACCTTGGGTACAACCTATCTATCGGGACGGCACTGGAACCGCTGAACGAGATGAACAGGGTGCAGAAGGAGAGTCTTAAATGCCTATTCATTTGATGAAGATAGTGGAATGATGTGGATATGGAGTAGGAACTCGGTTCTTTGGTACTAAAGTTAAGCGTGGGGATAGGGGTTCAGATTTCCTTAGCGGGTTTTGTGGATAGATGTATGTAGTTTTACATAGGTTAGCGGTATGTGTATAGATCAGCGGTTTAGTTTCTTGAATTAATGTTTAGTATGAGGAGAGAAGTTTCCGTGTACTCGTATACATACAATTTTGGGTTGAAAATAGCTCCTTGATCCATGAACTAGGATCTCTTTATTTTGATCCGGAACGCCGATTTATGCTGGGTTGTCTTTTATACCATATCATATCATGCATCTCATCTCATCTCTTCACATATCATACATCCCCCATCCCATCCCACCCCACCCCATTTTATTTTTATAATAATCCCCATCCCACCCTCAAACCCCAATCTAATCTACCCACACCTCCCATCCCTCCACCCCGTCCTCCACCTCTCTTCCCACCTCGCACAATCAAACTCCCTCTTCCCCAGCTTCCTATTAACATCATTATGCGCCTCACACATCCAACGACCAAACTCCTCTCGACTCTCCGTGCGCACCTTATTCACAGCCATATATTCCTGAAAATCAGACGCGCATGTCCAACAGGGATAGAGTTGCGAGAAGAGATTCATAAACGTGCTTATATTTGTGCGGTCGGTTGCGCTGGGCTTGGTGGGGTATGATGCGGATAGTGTGTGCAGGAATGTCCAGGAGGCGCGGCCGAGGGTTTCGATTGAGGGGGGGCAGTCTGCGGGGGGTGTGGAGGGGATGTTGGATGAGAGGGTTTTGGTGCTGCTGGTGAAGGATGCGAAGGAGTTGCAGGAGCGGCAGCTAGGTGGGTTTATGTTAGGTGCGTAATTGGGAGGGTATTTTGTTTGTGGATATAAAGGAGGCAGGGAAGAGAGTAAAAACTTACGGTTTCCCGTCTTTTCCTAATATAACGCCTTTTGGGTATTTTTTTGGAGGGGCTTCGGAAGTACTGGAAGTGGTTGTGATAGGAGCATTGTCGTTTGAATCGTTCCGCGTATCGTCTGCCATTTTATTTTCTTGTTGTGAGTGAAATAGGGAAGGAAAATTAGAGAAAAATGAAAGGATGGAAAGATGGGAAAAGATCAAAAATTTCGAGATATAGATATTGAAGCTTTGGTTTGTAATACTTCAGATGGATTTGATGGAATATCATCGGTTATTTCCCGATGCGACAGGGGTTTGAGTTAAGCTTAATTTCAGGTGGGGTTTGGAGTTTCGCATGTGCTAATCGTCATTTTTTACCCATAAGGTCTTAGTTCTTCTACCCCACTAGCTAGCTCTATTGCTAGTTTGTTGCAGCTTGGTTCCTGAGTTAGTTATGTGAAGTGTGATGAATTTTGATTTATTTTACATGGTTGATTTAGAGAGCATTATTGGATGAATAAGGAGAAGAAAGAAAAGACAAAAAGAACAGGAACGATGACAAAAATCCCGGTTTTTCTATTAAAGACGAAGAGTGTGCCGAATGATGGCTATGAGGAGAGGTTTGAGGAGGTGAGTTTTAATGCGTTGAAGTATGGACAAGGGGAAGTGAAGAGTCAGAGGGGTTTTGAACCCATTTTTGTACCGGTTCTGGAACATAGGTTTATGGAGGAGGGGGTGGAGGTGGTTAAGAGGTTACTCAAAGAGAGGGAAATTGGAAAAGAGGAGGGGAAGAGATACGGAGGGTTGATTTTCACAAGTCAGAGGGCTGTGGAATTGTTTGCCAAGTTGGTGGAGGAGGGGAGAGATGGGAAAGATGGTATGTTTGCAATTACTTCGAGATGTTGATGATTAACTGATGGTTTTATAGTGGATGATGAATGGCCTTATCTCCAAGATATACCGATATACACTGTTGGACCAGCTACATCTCGAGCTTTACGATCTATACCCCAAAATCCACCATTAAATATCTTTGGAGCCGAAACAGGAAATGGAGAAGCATTGGCACATTATATGTTAGAACATTATGGAAATTGGTATAAAGATCGTACAATAAAACCATCTCTACTTTTCATGGTCGGAGAACAGAGAAGAGATATCATTCCTAAAACATTAATGGATCCAAGTTTATCAAACGAAAAGAGAATTCAAGTCGATGAGTTGGTTGTTTATGGTACTGGAGTGATGGAATCCTTCGAGGAGAATTTCACGAATCTGTTAAAGGACACGAAGGATAGGGATGTTAGATGGGTAGTAGTATTTTCGCCGACGGGTTGTGAAGCTATGTTACGTTCCCTAGGGATGTTGGATTCTCAAACTGGGAAAGTAAAGAAATCGAATGAAGGAGACGTTGGACAGAGAAAAACTTTCATCGCTACGATTGGACCTACTACTAGAGATTATCTCCAAAATACCTTCAATTATGAACCGGACGTTTGTGCTGATAAGCCAAGTCCGGAAGGTGTTATTGAAGGGATTAAGAGATTTTTGGATGATACTTAGGGATTGAGAATTCTTGACACTTGCTTCTTTGGGTTTTACGTGCATGCATTGTCCTTGGGAGATTTATTGTGCATTGGTGATACAACATATTGAATACTACCTACCTAACCTGAGTAGGTAGATGCAATGTATATAAAACCCCGGGTTTGTGATACATGAAATCGTCCGATTTATCAATTTTATGACGTATAATAAAGGGTCTGTATAATGTAGGTATCTTGTTGTGCCTTTGATTTAGATTAGGAATATAATCTGAGGAACCTGGGTTGAATAAAATCGGATGGAGGTAATAACCTTGGAAGAGACAACATCCGTTTCTTGTCCAATTAACCAATCAAAAACCCAGTGGCGCCCTCCCTTCAACGTTTACATCTCCCATTTCATCAGGCCACGAACAAGTGAATGCACTCCAATCAACTCACTAAGTTGTTGGTCAATTGCAAAACCTTAAAGCTTCATGTCAATTCCTATCCCAACATTTCTTCCATCATATACATTCCCATCTCACAAGGATAACAGCTATCCTCGGTACAAAGCAACGAATTCCAGTTACACATACACACATCCGCATTCACATTCACAACATAGTATATACCTAAGTTGAGGAAACATTAATGCGGGAAAACTAATTCAATACGACATTCACAAGCACTGCGTTTACGGACACTGCATTCACAAATACTCAATAGCTCTATCGCATTCACAATGTCAAGTAATCGCTATCACGACGAAACACCCAATTCCTCCTCCGGTCATTCCACACCCGCCCTCTCAAGTTCCGCTACTTGGGCTGTGCCAACTACGGTTTCCCATGCAGTTACGGGATTACTGAGACGTTTCTCAACTGAACCTTCAAATCATGCTGGAAATGGTCATCTCAATAACAACAATAATCAGCAAAACAAAATCCGTTCCTCGAATTTCTCCCCCGCCTCGGCACAAAATGGTATTCAAGGTGTCTATACCCCGCCTCATCGCACAGCTTCACCTTTTCAACCCCCGCCTCTGTATCCGGTGACGTTACGCGGTTGGAGGGAAAATACAGATCCATCGGCGCAATTGTTGAGTAGGGCGCTCGCGGAAGAAATCAGATTGTTGGTTCCACCGAGATTACAGTTGTGTGAGGAATGGAATTTGGTTTATAGTTTGGAACAGGATGGGGTTAGTTTGGGGACGTTGTATAAGAAGTGTGATGAGTTGAGGGGATTGAGGAATGGGTTTGTGTTGGTTGTTAGGGATGGGGAGGGTGGGGTATGTAGTTGTTTCTTTCTTGCTCGTGTGTTTGGGAATGGTCATTGGTATTGAGAATAAAGCTGACGTGGAAACCATATAGTTATTTGGCGCATACCTAACAGAAGCTCCTCATCCCGCTCCCCACTACTTCGGCACAGGAGAATGTTTCCTCTGGCGCGCTACCCTCGTTTCCTCTTCCCTCCTAGCAAATCTCCCTCCTCCCCCTTCAGCCGACACAACACATTCCCAACGCTCCACCACCATCGGCGTCACTCACCCTTCCTCACTCCTTTCCCCCACAACCTCTCAAGCCCCACCCAAATCCCCCGCCTTCTCTTCAAAATCAGGCACCAGCACCCCCGAACGTATCCGTTTCAAAGCATTCCCTTACTCAGGTATAAATGACTACATGATGTTATGCGAAACAGGTTTTTTGTCAGTAGGTGGTGGTGATGGACATTATGGACTTTGGTTGGATGATACGTTTGAGAGGGGGATAAGTAGTAGTTGTCCTACTTTTGGGAATGAACCATTGAGTGAAGAGGGGGAAAAATTTGATATTCTTGGGGTGGAGGTTTGGAGCATTGGGAATTAGGGGGAGGTAGAGGGTGGAGGGATAGGATGTGAGATGGATTGGAAAGGGAGGGGAGGGCAGTAATTGGAAGTGGACGAGAATGAAAAAGGATGAGAATGTGGGAGGAAATGGGAATGAGAATGGGAGGAGGTCACAGGATGATCTGTTTGATATATGCATGATATGATACCCTTATTGTGAAATTTGTAGGCGGCTTTAAGCATTTTATTTTACTTCGACTACTCCTGTTACTTTAATTCTATTATTATAATGGAGATTTATAAATATATTTACATATCCCGCGGCGCTAAACAATCCACTCATCACGCTATTCCTGATATAGTCACGAAAAGTTGTGTTTGAAGCAGGCCCTATATTTCTTGAGTATCTATGTTCTCGAGCTCTCGACAGCTGATACTTGATTTCATCTACTACAGGAATCTCCCCAGCAAGAGCTACAACATCCTAACGCCCCCATTCATTCATATTCCTAAACAAAACCCAGAATGCTAGGAGAGCTACTTCATCAATTCCCTACCCCGAGCAAATCCACCAATTCAACTCAACTCAGCTCATTCATAAATAAATAAATAAATAACCCTAATGCATATCCAAATCACTAGGTTCCTTTTTGATTTTCCGAAAGAAGGTATCCACTTTTGCATTTTCTTTTTTGATGGGTCGTCGAGCTTTAGGTTTTGGTTTTTGAACGAAATCCGGTTGAGGAGGATCTTTGAGGAATTCTTGGGAACTGTAGAGAGAGGCTTTGATGTTGTAGGGATTGGAGGAGGTGAGTTGGAGGTAGGTGTATACGTCTGTTTTAAAACGGGAAAGAATGTGCAGGTTAGTTTGTTTTCATCTTTGCACAATCATGTATTTATTACCTTCCATTTTCTTCGGGATGGGAAGCACGAGTGAAGGAAAGAGGAAATATACCGGCTTTGTAATAAATTGTACCCCTCTTTGTTTTGTCTACCAATCCTAATTCCTTAATAGCTTTCAAGACTCGGTACACATCCATTTTATCTGAGAAGTTCTCGGTATAGACGCATATGAGTCGAGATCTCTGGAGGAGACCAGATCCATCATCGGGAGCTACTTTGGCGCCTATGCCGAGAGAATTGGTTGAGGTGGATTTTGCGATCGCGGACCAGATTTCGTTTACTTCAGAGGGAAGACAGAAAATCATCCACTTTCAAGAAACGAGTTAGAGTTTTGGATTTGAAATATGAGATGAGGAAGGGAAGAGAGGTCAAATTTCTGAGCGAGGGGGGGGTTTGCTTCTTCGGATGTGAATACCACACAGGTATTGAAAATATCCGAGAGCCACTCAGGTGAGCATTGAATTGAGAGCAAAGGAGTCTGTCAGGAGTAACATATTAGCGAGATACAAAACATACCTTCCCAGTAGTACATTGACAATCAACAGCTGTATCTAAAATTTTCTGCACAATAACTTCTTTCTCTTTATCTATCAACCGATTGATTGCAATTGTGGATTTTCCAGAGTTTTCCTTCTCAATTGTGTTTTGAAGAGTTTTTAGCTCCTGTAGTAAACGATTCCCTTCAGATGCACATTTTCCCCAGCTGTTTATAGAATCAGCATACGGAAACTACTCATTGAGATTCCATGTACACAAAATGTACTCACTCGCTATCTTTATCAGGGGGAGCTTCTTCGTGTATTGCAATACGTTTCGGTGCCTCACGGAAGGGATTGGTAATATATATCCATGGAATTGATTCGGAAACTTGAGTCGTCTTCGGTGGTAATCGTTTTAGAAAAGCTTGAACGCTCTCTTCAAGTTGCCATGCACATTCTTGACCTGCATACGGATTATGCATGGTTGATTTTGGTGGTGGACTTGCAAGGGCTTGGGCAACATTCGCATCTGCCTTTTCGGTCAAAGATGGTTGATGATTTTTCCAATATGCTGTATCATCGAATTCTGAAGCACGATCTTCGAACGATTCTTTGGTTGCCGAATCACCTGATTTGAAATCAATAATGGGATGAAGTAATATAGAGGGTTGTATTACCATAAAAATCTGATTCGTCTGATAGATAGCCCTCATTTTCGGATACTTTGGTATCTTCCCCGTTTGCCATTTTGTCTCCTAGTCAAACTTCCTCACTTGAACGTCGGAGGATAGGTGAAGTAAAGTTGAAGTTGGAAATTCGAAAACGCGTAGATGAATCGTTGATATTTACAGGTAACACTGTTGATTATATGACCACTAGATCAAAGAATATGTGACAGCAATAAAGAATAAGTATGTACATAAAAGGATTTATCAGCAGGTGAAATTGAAGGGAGTTTTATCTTTGGAAGTGTTGAGAAGATTCACTTCAAGGAAGATGCCGCACGGACCATGTAATGGTTTCTTTTGATGGACATCCAGATCTTGCTTGTATGGACGAGATTGAGAATGTCCTGTCCCTTCTTGACAAATCAATTGGGATAATGAACTTGGAGAAGGTCCTGATGTTGTGGCTTTTGATTTTTATGGACTCTCTTTGAAATGGAGAGCGGTTGTTGAAAAGAAATCTTTTTACCAGAAATATTTGGCTTCCATGTCTTTTGAACAAACGACAACGGCGAGTTGCATGTACTTACAACAGGGGTTTGGAAGCAAAAACCCGTTTACAAGGGATGCATTGGTGTGTGCATACTAGTGCATAAGACTTTGTTGATAGAATAGGTGAAGAAAAGAAAAGAAAAGGAAGGACGACGAGAACCTTGAAGTATTTTGAACAATAGCAATGATGAATATGCTATCAAACGAGTAGAGGTAAGAAGTGAGGGGTAGGGGAGCTTTTATGGGGAAATCTATCCACTCCACTACTGTCTCGTCTCATGTATGGGTGGAAGAAGAAGAAGGAAGACTGAGGTACATAATGGAATCTGTCTGTGAGATAACTAATAACTCGTTGATGTCTTGTTTGAATCATGCAATAGTTCAAGTAATCTGGGAAGAGAAATACCCTTCATTGGTGTTTGTGGCTTTGATTTGACTTATGGTAAGTGGCGGTGCAATGTGGCTTGCACATGACGACAACTTTTTCCTTAGGAAATATCCCAACCTCATTCACAGCAAGATCAGCATCAAAAATTGAATCTTTCGGACGAGCATCTCTTCCTGCCAAAGCACTAACTGTTGCACAAAAAAACTTTTTCAAGGGGAACGAATTTCGCACGCTAGAAGGTCAAGTCATCTATCTATCAGTCAATTAAACATGGCTTCAAAAATCGAAGTTCTTGATTCTGATCTCTTAGAGCTTCCTCCAAGTTGCTTAGAATTTTGGCCAAATAATCCTTCATGGTTCATCATTGGAACCTATGAGTTGGATAAGGAGGAGGAAGATTCATGGGTACATGTCGAGAAGTCTTCGAGTGAAGTCATTGTGAATACTGAATCATTTCCACATAAAGAAGGAATGGTTTCTTCAGCTCCCTTGAGTTTAATCGATTATTCTCATCCTGAACATATTTTCGTTGAAGGTAAAAACATCATCTCAAATGAATTGGAAGATCAATCAAAGCCTCCATCAACTCTTCAAAAGAGGAATGGAAGTTTAATGCTATACCATCTTAATGGTGGTTCTCTGTAAGCATTAATCACAAGTTTATGTCCTTCTTGTCACATCTGATATGATTAGAACTCTTTGTCAATCACGCCCCTATTCATATGGAGCAATTTATGATCTACATTTTTGTCCCACGGATCAAGATTACTTCGCAGTCTCCTCCAGCACAGGAAGGATATCCCTCTTCAAAATAACGGCCGATGAAAATACTTCTCCCAATCTCGAACATATCAATACTTGGAAAGTATTTGATGATTCCGTTCTTATCACCTATTTTGCATGGTGTCCTTCAACATCGAAAGATGGTTCTCTATCTTTAGCTGTAACAGCTTCGACTGGAGTCGTTCAAATACTTAATATCACTGGAGCTATATATGGCAAGATACACGGTTCGGATTTACGGTTACGAAAGGAAGAACCATCCGTATCATTTCATTCCTTGAAAATCCCATATTCAGGCGAGGAACCTCAATATGCATATTGCTGTTATTGGGCTTGTCACCCTTTCACATCTTCCGAAAATTTCCACGGGATATTTTCAGGAGGTGATGATTCGAAACTCCGGACTTGCATTTTAGGAAATTCTCGAAATAGGGATAATCATTTTGACTTGAATTTGCAAAATTCGTACTCAGGGCATGAAGCTGCTGTTATTTCTATTCTTCCATTACCATCCGGAGACAAAAAATGGGTTCTCTTAACTGGTAGTTACGATAATAAAGTTCGAGTTATCCATATGGGATGGTCATTTGGTCCAGTGTCTCCTTATGAACTTGCCAAGGAGGCACCAATCGATGTGGTGGCAGATTTAGATGTTGGAGGCGGAGCATACCGTCTTGAATTTCTTCACGAATACCCTAGACAAACAGAAAACAACAAAGATATCTCCTTCAGGGTCCTGGCATCATGCATGGAAGTTGGCGCCAAGATTCTAGAAGTCCAGCGAAAGGAAGATATGTGGAATGTTAAAGTTATCGCATCCATAGATATTGACATACCTAAATGGCCAAACCCAAATAACAAATCTCAACTATGTTATGCCAGCGCAGTACAACCTGGTAGGAAAGATGGAGGTTTGGTGTTCGTCAGTTCTTATTTTAATAAAAGACGACTGAGCGGTACACCAAAAATGGTACAACCTACTATTACGAGTGGAGATACGATTTTTGTTAGTACGTGTTTTAATAAGCGACAATTAGGTGTTTATAAATTTGTGGAGGATGAGAAGAATGAAATTGAAGAAATTACAAAGGGAGTTGAGGGACTTTGAGTATGTATGTCACTTGAGAATGCGTACTTTTTAACGATCATAGAATGGGGAATTGAGTGAGAACTTCATAATAGATATTGCCGGAATATTACCAGCCTCGAGATGCTCTGATAGATACATAACTATTTAAAAATCATAAAGAAAGAGGATTATTCATACATATAGGTATAAATCGACATATATACATATTCCCCCCCCCCACAAAAAAAAAAGACCATCAGCCCAAGCATCTAAAAATGCTACCTATATGATCTCACCAAAAAATCCCATCAATGACATTCAACCACCTACACTACCTAACTAAACTAAATAATCCTCTCCCTAATTAATAAATCAACTGGCAAAAACCCACCTACGTTCCATTCAAAATCTACCCAAACACCTAATTACCTATCTAATATATAAAACCCAATCACCCGATCATTTTTTTTTTCTTTCAATCTTTCAATCTTTCAATCAATCTTTCTCTGAATTTATATATTTTTTCTTCCTATACCTACCTACTCATCCCATAACTCATTCTAACATCTCTGATAACCTAGTCGTCTAAAAACTATAATCTTCTCTCATTTCTTTTCTCTTTCAATACTAGGTATCCACACCCCTCTCCTCAGCCTCATATTACACAGACACGATAGGCGTCGGGCGATATCTAATAATCTACAGTTGTAAGATAGATCTTGTGAATTATCATGCCAAAGTACTCGTGTGGCAAGTTCCGTGTATATATGTATGCAGAATGCAGATCGATATGATTTAGTTAACCTACCGATAGCCACTTTGTTAAAATCAGAACACTTGATCATAGAATGAGTATAAAAATCTTTTTTTCCGTTTTCATCCCCGATAAGATTGTGTGTTCAGTGATCAAACTCTCATACCATTCCACTTGGCAATCAAAATCCATTCACATTAAAAGCATCCATCGTCTAAACACCAAGCAAGACAAGATGCAAATACATAGTCTTCATTTATAACAGAGAGCCAAGAACAAAATTCTACGTTCATCAACTAATTTGACGGCATAGTTTTTCCTCAAACTCCATATGAATTTTTCACCTCAACCAAAAGATTTCTCCATCATCCTACACCACCCTAAATTCATGCCCCATTGCACCTATGCAACAAGTTTCAACCCACTCCCGTTCTTACCAACCTCACAAACACCACATACTGCACAGACAGTTCCCTTATATTTGGCTTGATATTTGCTACCATCAAATGCACAGACCTCGAATGGAGAGCCAGAGTAAATAGGTGTATGCGAGGCAGCACAAACATCAAATTCGGCAAATTGATCGAATTCAATCTCGTGGGTATCATTAGGGTTGCGCTCACATGCAGCTTTAATCTTACGAGCCTAGATATTTAATTAGTACACAGAATTAATTGGGCTAAGAGATCGCTTACATTATCAAGAACCTTAGCACTTCCGCCGTTTGCCAACATTCTGTTAGCAAAACTTAATGCGGAGTTATAGTTCTTGCTGGAATAGGCCAACTTCATCGCACTTGTTAAAGCCAATTGTCTATGAACAACTTCCAACTTAGGAATGGTGAAATAAGCTGACAATTCCAAACTGCGCTTCAGTTTCTCTGGAGATTTTGATATTTCATCAGCAGTTCCAATCTTCCGCCTCGAAATTTCAATGGCCATTGCTATACTGTATTCTGATGCTGTAGTGATAAGTTTCTTTGCCTCTGATACTTCCGATGCAGTTGAGACAGCGTTGACAAGTAGAGCATGAAGGATGCCCTTGAATATTGTAGCACCATCTTCAAGCTTGTTTTGTCGCATGGCATCATATCCTTTCTGTAGGTCGATGGTTGCTAATGATTCGATATCTCGTGGAATAACAGGAAGAACTTTACGAGGATCTGTCTCGTCAACTGTTCGTCGAACATAATTGACCAAAGGTGGAAGACTTGCGGATGCTGGGAGGTACGTTTTTGATGCTTGGTAAATCTCCAAGAATCGAGGTTTCAAATGTTCGAAGTTAACAGCGCCAAGTTGACGGTTAAGTAATTGCATAGCAGTTTCGAAGGAGCCGCCAGCCACGTGGTCAGCAGCGATAGGGGAATTGCGAGCCCATAAATCAGCCTCACTACTACCCGCGCCAGCTTCTGCACTGTCAACATTGACGAAGTCACTCTCAACTTCTGGAACAATATCATCACCCATGTCCCATCCCGCAGCATCTTCGTCATCGTCAGCCTCAATAAGAGCGCCAGTCTTAGTTTCATCGTCTCCAGCTTCATCAAACCCGAACCCGTTTGCAGCAGCAGAAGGTTCATCTTCTAAAGAAAGACCTTCGACTTGACCAAGCAGAGCCTTCTCAAAGAATGATTGCGAGGTTGCCTTTGTTGGCCAGTTTGCCTTGAATGTAGGGATGACGGGTTTAGGAGGAGTAAGTGGAGATCCGAGGGAAGGTAAAGTGATTTGTTCTTCGGTAAGACCCGAAGCCTCAAGAATGGACTCGCATTCCTCTGTAAGTCCATGTGACTTTGCGGTCATGTAAGCAAGTGGGTCTGATATGGGTTAGTATCTTGCGTGAGTATCAGCATTTTTTAATATAAACTTACAAAGATCGATTTCCTTGAACATTTGTATCCTGTCTTGAACATCTCCGAGATACAATGCGTTCTGGAAGCGGGCAGTGAAGTCACCACGATGTTCCGCAATTTTGGCCATTCTTGTTAACTTTGCCTCGTCTCCAGTGGCAAGATACAAGAACGATAACTTGTCAAATTGTCGTAACTTCTGGTATGTCATCTCAACGATTTGGTGATTACCGTGAGCAAGGGCTTCCGCTGTTAATCTCGACCACAACTTTGGGCGATCTAATTGCTTGGCCATCTCCACGGCGACTTCCAAGTTACCACATTCGATTGCTAATTCAAATCGTGTTTGTGGATCTTGAACGAATTGCAAAGCAATTTCCGGATAGCCCTTCTTTTGCAAATAAGAGATAATACTTTGACCAACAAGACTAGAGTTCTTGATGATTTGCAACATCTCCTCATAGTTTCGCTTCACAAGGGCAAGCTTGAAACGGTACTCTGTAGGATCGATATTCAAAATCTTTGGTTTGGCATTTCGGTCCAAGCAGTACATAGTACGTGCTTTAACCCTGACAAGGTAAACTGTTTGATCAAGCGTGCGAACGATACCATTATCTCCGTTCAATAAGGTGTATTTGATGTGGTTCAAAGTTGAGTAAAGAAGGACGCCTGCATCATCCCAGGTAGCACTCTTAATACGGATGGTTTCGTGAAGGGAGCTAACTTGTTCTAAAGATTTCGTAACAATCGTGACGTTATGTTTGCTCAAAAGAGCCGCGTATAAACCATCGTTAGACCAAACAACATACTTGACACCGGATACAGCAAGTTCAGCAGTAGCTTTCTTTTGTTGGATATCATATAAATGAACAGCAGTGGGGGTGATCAACAAAAGGTTACCAGTTCCACCAAAGTAGATATCGGTGGTTCCATTTGGAGGCTTAATGGTCTTGGTCGTAGAGTTGGAAAGATCTTTGATATCAATTTGCTGAGTTGTAGCATTGAACACAGCGAATCTGTTTCGTGCTACAAAAACTGCAGAAGTACCTTGACCTCGCTTAGTGTCGTTTGAATCCATTGAACTAGCTCCATCCCGAGGAAGATTGATGAGCTCGTATGAACCACCATCTGCAGGAGAAGTAACCAAGACAGCTCGTTCAGCTGGATTGTAGGAGAGTGATCTGGGTGGAACCCAAGGGCTACCGAGTTTCTTCAATGTTAATAGTGTTGGGCTCTCGATGTTCTTCTGGAAATCATAAGATTTGACATGTTTATCCTTGGTGATATAAAAGAGATTGTTTTGATAAAAGGCAGAAGCAGGGCGTTCTCGCTCAAGCTTGAATACCATGACACCATTATCGTGGCCAGCGGCGAAAAGATTTATCTCAGGATGAGCGGCAATGACCCAAAACCTATCATTCTCTCGCTTGAATGATTGCACTGATGTACGCTTGTTGAGATCCCAAACTCGGATGGTTTTGTCTTCGCCAACTGACAGGATCAGGTCTTGATGAGGGTGAAATAAGCATCCTGACGCATTTTGGAAATGTCCCCGACAGGTATCGACCTCCCAAGCTTTAGTTTCGCTCATTCGCCATAATTTCACGAGTCGATCATCACCCGCAGATACGATCAGAGGTAACGTTGGATGGAAGGCTACCCAATTGACACCTCGGTCATGACCTTCAAGCACGAATTTGACCACAGCATCGGTATTTCCAAACATATCCGCTTGAGCCTGGTTCCCTCTCGACATCTGATCTTCGAAAGTCATGGATGTTGGCGCCGAATGCTTCTTTCGCAAGCCTGAAATATCCCAAACTCGAACCGACTGATCAAGGGATGCAGACACTACCAAATCGTCTTTTGGATGGAATTGAGCGCACATCGTATAATGATTGTGACCAGTCATTGTGCAAACTGAAAAGAAGATTAGTACCGCATATGTTTATAACGTTGATAGATTCCCAGCTTACTTAAAGAGCGATTTTGCCAGTTCCATATTCTAATAGTTTGATCGTCCGAACTGGAAATGATCCAAGGGAGCTCATGATGAAAGAAAACTGTGCGAACATAATCCAAGTGACCATTCAAAGTAAAAAGACATCTCCTAGTCTGCAATGACCAGACCTTAATCTTGTAATCATCTCCACCAGAGACAAAGAGGGGTTGTGTTTTGTGGAAGTCAATTCCTCGAACTGGCCCATCATGCTCCTCGAATCGGTCAATCAATGTTCCCATACGGTAATCCCATAGCTGAATAGTCGAAGAATGTAAAGAAACTAGAATCCATGGCCTATGAAAGTAGTTAGATAGAGTTGCTGCGCATTGTATTGTATGAACGAACCGTTTAGGATGGAAAGCAATGCCCTTAGCTCTGGATGATTTTGACTCGAACTTATGGAGGTATTAGTACTGTAGCCCGTCTGATTGAATATCTCAAGCTCAGAGTATGAAGTCGCGACATACCTTCGTCAGCATTGTAGGGGAGGAATTGGAATTAGATGCCATGTTGACCGATGCTCTGAATGACGAACAGCCCTATACGTTGCGCATCAAGTAACTGGGCAAATTAATTAATATCCTCCTTATGTGTCACTTTCTCAGGTATGGCGCACAGTAGAGGAGAAAGTCGTAAAAAGAGAAGATATTTGGTGGTTTGTTTGAAATTAAGGTAAAGTACAGGAGGATATGGTATTGAATTTCGAAGCGTGTGAAATGCGACGTTGCTGTTTCCCGCAATTAAGGCATCAACAGACTAAAATTGACAAGGCTGCCACCCAAATTCACACCAAAGCTTCACCAGCCACAGGAGCTTGAAAGGATCCCTGAACCAATTTTGGTTGGAGCTCTAGATTATGGAAATCTGTCCCTTGGAAAGAATGCGATAAGATCTTAATTTTGGTCAGCCTTGTGTATGATACCTTTATCTTCTGCTAGTAGAGAAACCTCTATGTAACTTTTATTGCTGATATTGATATCACACATGTCTCGAATTCAATTATACATTACAAAGTTTATTTTGTTCAAGTTCTCAGGCGGACAAGAGCTATAAAGATTTGTCCCGCCGTCATCAGCCTTATCTCTCTACGGTAGCTTATGGAAGCTACCTTGTGAAAGTCGAGAACCTCTTTCACTTCCCCGCGAAAGTGTTTAAATCTCCACAACCAAGATGGGAGCCTTCAAGTTCCCTTGGGGACTTTCGGGAGCTCTACTGGCATCTACATATCTTCATTCCACGGGTGTCACTGCCAGCCCATCCATCAATGTTGGCTTGCAAACATCTTTTCCATCCGCCCCGTATCTCCTTGAGCTCCTGTATGTCCAATTCCCTGGCTGCCGTTCAAGCAATACTAATTCCATATATAGAGAGACTGCAGCAACTGAAAATGTTTCCTCGTACTTTCCTCTTCTTGACCGAATTGCAGATGGCTATTTTACCAAAGCTTCCACAGATAAAGACCTCTATGATAAATTTATACAAATTCTCAAAGAAGATGGACATATGGATGCTGAGTCCCTTTCATCATACCAGCTTGCATTATCCATGAGAGTTGCCGCACCTCGTATTGAAGCGCAATTTCAATATTACCATACCGCTGTAGAAGCCTCGATAAAAATAGAGAAAGACTCTTCCTGTCCAACGTGGGTGCTCTTTGATGGGAACCAATATTGTTCACCAACATTAAATGAGCCTCATGGAAAAGTAAACGGGCATTCGTGAGTTTTGAATGGTTGATTGAAAGCGTCAATAGGCTAATCATTAGCCTACAGACAAACAAAAGAACTACCATTTGATTATGTTCTCGGG
This sequence comes from Sclerotinia subarctica, assembly GCA_025389085.1. Classification (NCBI taxonomy): domain Eukaryota; kingdom Fungi; phylum Ascomycota; class Leotiomycetes; order Helotiales; family Sclerotiniaceae; genus Sclerotinia; species Sclerotinia subarctica. Next base: position 638,809 of record QRFI01000013.1, read on the forward strand.
AATCCTAACGGACCTCATTCTATATTATATGCTGATATAACATCTCCAACATTTGGTCAATTCCACAAGACTTTGGTGGAAACTGCCCGTGAAGGTAAAACTTCTTATCGTCTCCGTCATAGGCGAGCCATTGATTCTGGCTCGAATAAGCCTCTAATGATTCCGGGCTACGGTGTAGAACTCGCTCTCAAAAGAACTGATTATATCGTGATTGACGACCGCAAAGATGATGATGAAGAGGTATCAAAGTCTAAAACCGAGACCAAAGTCAAGTTTGAAGATGAGGAGGTTGCGGACCTCAAGCCTCTCTCTACATCAGAGCTCTCTTCCCTTGGACTGAAGGCATCTAGTTTCATTATGCAGAGTGAAAACCCGTTTGATACACTCATCAAGCTTTCACAAGATTTCCCAAAACATTCTAGTGCTATAGCTTCTTATAACGTTTCTTCCGACTTTCTTGCGGAGCACAATTACAACCGCGGCAAACTCGTCCCCGCGGGCTTTAACGTATGGTGGGTAAATGGCGTGCAGATGATTGAGCGTCAAATTGATGCTATTACCATGCTCGATATTATGCGAAAGGAAAGAAAATTGATCAATGGTGTTAGTGAGCTTGGTTTGACAGGACCTGAAGCTGTTCAGTTACTTTCCCACTCTAACATTTCCGACGCGAAAAGTGATGGAGATGTCCAGAGATTTGATTGGAGAGATGAGATTGAGGGTGGTAGTGTTATCATGTGGTTGAATGATATCGAAAAGGACAAGCGCTACGCAGAATTCCCTGCAGCACTTGGTGCTTTACTTCAAAGAACATATCCTGGCCAGTTACCCTCAGTCCGCAAGGAAATTTTCAATCTAGTTGTACCAGTGGATTTTAGCACGCTGGAGGATATCGCTCTTGTTGCTGAGACCTTAGCAAGCTTCGTCAAGCGAAAGTTGGTCCTCCATATTGGGCTTGTTCCAATCACAATGTCTCCAGCCGCTACAGAGCAAGCACGAGTCTTGTATCATCTTTTAGATGTCTACGGACTCTCTGGAGCCATTGCTTATCTTGAAGCTTCCGTTTTGAATGGAGTTGCCAGTCCTACCGAAAAGACTTTCGAGACTGCTACTGAGGGACGCGAGGTTCGAGCTGATAAAATAGCAATTCCCCTGAAAGATTTATTGAAATCAGATTATTACAGTGATCGGATCGACGCCTCTAACCGCTGGACCAGAAGACTCTCCGCAAATGGCGAATTTCCACCGATATTCGTGGATGGTGTTGCACTTCCTAGGGATGAGAATTGGTTGCAAGCAATGGTTCAACGTCTCACTGCAGACTTGCAAGTTATTCAACAGGGGGTATTCAACGAAATATTTACTCAGGATTCCTACATTCCAGATTTCTTCCTCTCTGAAGCAACAGCACGAAGAAACGCCCTTATCATCCCAGAAAGTGACAAAAATCTCAAAATAATTGATATCACCACTATCTCAAAACACCATGGTGATGTGTTATCCAAATTGCCCAAGATTGGAGCAGATTCGGCATGGTCTAAGGAAGATTGGGCTCACATGATTTTGGTAGCAGACTTATCGTCCGTTGCGGGCATGGATCTCCTCTTATCTGCGGCTAAGTTCAGGGAGTCCACTTCGCCTCTTGAGATTACTATCATACATAATCCTTCTAGTGATAAGGAGACATCTGATTTTAGCACTCGTTTGTTTTCACATATCCAAAAAAGGTCCGATGAACCATTTGTGGACGCGCAGGATTTACCTACTTTGGCGAACCAGGACGGACTTGGATTGGATTACACGACTAAAGACTCTGCAAAGACCTACTGGAAGCTCGCAAGTCCATTGATTCGATCTGCGGATTTATTGCCAGGTGAAAGTGGTTTACTGCTCAATGGAAGGCTTGTTGGACCAATACCCGCTGGTTCCGAACTGAACCAAGAAGACTTTGAGCAGTTGATCTCATATGAACGTGCGAAACGTATAACTCCGGTCTTTGCTGCGATGAAAGCTCTCGGTTTGTCAGAAAAAATTACTGATCCTTTAGCTGGTGCGAAGATTTCTTCAATGGTCGCTCTGGCATCTGTATCAGATACACCGGATGGTATATTTGAGCAGGCGCCAACAACCAGAGTAAATGCATTTGATATTTGGAACTCTTCTTATACATCAATTGAAGCCGGAGACTCATCAACTGCAACTATACACATGACAGTCGCTATTGATCCGGCCAGTGAGCAGGGACAAAAATGGGTACCAATCGTAAAGGCCATTTCCGAGCTTGAGGGAGTATATCTTAAGATGTTTTTGAATCCAAAAGAACTTCTTCAGGAACTTCCAGTCAAGAGATTTTATAGATTTGTTCTAGAGTCAAAGCCTACTTTCAATGATGATGGGGCTCTAATTACTCCTGGTGCCTCATTCACCGGCGTGCCACAGGAAGCCTTGTTAACTGTCAAACTGGATATACCACCGGCTTGGCTAGTTGCCCCCAAAGCCTCAATTCATGATCCAGATAACATCAAACTCAGCTCTATTAAGTCTGATGTAGATGCTTTATATGAGCTTGAGCATATTCTTATCGAAGGTCACTCACGCGAGATGCCATCTGGCAGTCCTCCTCGCGGAGCACAACTTATTCTAGGAACTGAGAAAGACCCACATTTTGCTGATACCATCATCATGTCTAATCTAGGGTATTTCCAGTTTAAAGCAAATCCTGGACTCTACAAGATTGATCTACAGAATGGAAGGAGCTCAGAAATTTTCAAAATAGACAGCATAGGCTCAAAGGGATGGGCTCCTGTGCCCGGCGATGAATCTACTGAGGTTGTTCTCATGAGCTTTCAGGGAGCTACTTTATACCCCCGTCTTTCTCGCAAGCCTGATATGGAGGGTGAAGATGTCCTCGAGGCCAAGGTTGAGTCGGCAATGGATTTTGTATCTCGCGGACTTAGCTTTGCCCAAGGTATCTTGGGTAGCAAGACGAAAGCTACTGCCGCAGTGGAAGAGCATGCCGAGATCAATATCTTCTCTGTTGCTAGTGGCCATCTTTATGAGCGTATGCTGAACATCATGATGGTCAGTGTCATGAAGAACACAAAGCATACAGTCAAATTTTGGTTCATTGAACAATTTCTATCCCCATCTTTCAAGGATTTCATTCCTCATCTCGCCGCTGAATATGGATTTAAGTATGAGATGGTAACATATAAGTGGCCTCATTGGCTCCGAGGGCAAACAGAAAAGCAACGTGAAATCTGGGGTTATAAGATTTTATTTTTGGATGTCCTTTTCCCATTATCCCTCGACAAGGTCATCTTTGTGGACGCCGATCAAATCGTTCGTACAGATATGATTGAACTCGTAAATCATGACCTCCAAGATGCACCATACGGCTTCACTCCCATGTGCGACAGCCGCACCGAAATGGAGGGTTTCCGCTTTTGGAAGCAAGGTTATTGGAAGAAATTCCTTCGTGGCCTACCTTACCATATCAGTGCCCTCTACGTTGTAGATCTCCGCCGCTTCCGCCAAATTGCCGCAGGGGACCGTCTTCGTCAACAATATCAATCTCTTTCCGCAGACCCAAATAGTTTGTCAAACTTAGATCAAGATTTACCAAATCATATGCAACAGGTTCTTCCTATTCATAGTTTGCCACAAGAATGGCTCTGGTGCGAGACTTGGTGTAGTGATGAGAGTCTTACAGAAGCGAGAACGATTGATTTGTGTAATAATCCGTTGACAAAAGAACCTAAATTGGATAGGGCGAGAAGACAGGTTCCGGAGTGGACAATTTATGATGATGAGATTGCGGCAGTGGATCGGAAGAGGAAGGGAATTAATGGAAACGGAAGTGGAAATGAAGTTGGAGATGGTGAAAATACTAAAAGTAGAACTTTGGAAGAGGTGATGGATACAAAGACTAAGAAAGATGAGTTATAGATGAGTGGTGATTATAGTGTGGATACTTGTATGAACGTAGAATATTATTTGATTGTCCTGGTGACTTTTGTGTGTTTTGTTCCTTGCTTGCTAGCTAGATTCTTTGTTTTGATATTTGCTTCTGTGTGGAAATGGATTGTTAGTATTTGAATAATCACTCTTGGCACTAGGTGTTGTCATTCATGTTCTTTAATGATTAATCAGACATGTTGCTCTGATTGCAAAAGTTGCTGCACCTAGTAGAAGGAGATTTATGCCTTCTGAGGTCATGTAAAGGATATACTTAACGTGGTTTATCAGCGAGTCGCCACTATCAGCGAGTCGCCACTTTTTCAATATCTTTTATCATTCAATTTCAAGACGCGATATTTCAACGAATTATTATGGAAATACAATCAAAAGAGGCCAGAATAATCTTAGCTATTGAAGCTATTCAAAAATCAAAAAATCTTACAGTTGGAAAGGCTGCGAAAATCTACAAAGTCCCTCGAACTACATTACGAGATAGAATGGGCGGTCGAATTCACAGAATGGAAACTCGAGCAAATAATCTTAATTTGACTGAAAAAGAAGAAGAGGTGCTTATTCAGTATATTATCGATATGGATGAAAGAGGATTTGCACCTAAATTAAGTGGTGTAGAAGATATGGCGAATTATATTCTCGAATCAAGAGGTGCGAAGAGAGTTGGAAAGCTCTGGGCTTATCGATTCGTAAAGCGTTGTACAAAATTAAAGACGCGTTTTAGTCGTGTTTATGACTTTCAAAGAGCTCTCTGCGAAGATCCCAAGCTTATTGAAGAGTGGTTTGGATTGGTATCGAATATGCGGGCGAAATATGGTATTCAAGATTGCGATTTCTACAACTTCGATGAAACCGGCTTTATGATGGGTATAATATGCCCTGGAATGGTTGTAACTAGTTCTGAAAGAAATGGCAGAAACAAGGCAATACAACCAGGCAATCGAGAATGGGCTACGGCAATTATATGTGGTAATGGAGAGGGTGAAACTATACCTCCATTTCTGATAGTTCAAGGACAAGTTCATCTTTCCAATTGGTATACCGAAACCGATTTTCCTGCGGATTGGGCTATTAAACCTACTTCTAATGGATGGACGAATAATGAGACAGGTTTAGAATGGCTAAAGCACTTCGATAAATATACTAGTCAACGAAGAAAGGGCAAATATCGAATGTTAGTATTGGATGGGCATGAAAGTCATGAATCGATACCTTTCCAATCATATTGCAAGTCAAATGACATTATATGTGTAAAGTTACCATCGCATTCAAGTCATTTAACTCAACCACTTGATGTTGGATGTTTTAGCGTACTCAAACGTTCATATAGTTGTCAAATTGAGGGGTTTATCAAGGCATATATCAATCATATTTCTAAGGTTGAATTCTTTATAGCTTTCAAAGCTGCATATCAACAATCGATTACAATTCAGAATATGAAAGCTGGCTTTCGAGGAGCAGGACTAATACCATTTGATCCTCAAGCTGTGCTTTCGAAATTAGATATTCGAATTCGCACACCTACCCCTCCATCGATCCTTTTGGAATCTGCCAACTCTTGGGTCTCTCAAACACCTCACAATCCAACTGAAGCTCTTTTATAATCAACTTTAGTGAAATCTCGAATTGCTCGACATTAATCAAGCTCTCCTACACCTATATTCGAAACTGTAGTTGTATTAGCTAAGGGTACAGAACGATTAGCTTATGAGAATACACTCTTAAGTGCAGAGATTCGTATGCTTCGGAAGGCAAATGAGGCATTAAGCAAACGTCGACACGTTAAAAAAACTCAATTACGTCAAGGAGGAGTACTTACTGGTCAGGAAGCTACAGATATAATATCACAACAAGAGGTGGATATTCAGATTCGACGCGACGAGCGTCAAAATAGGGGAAATTCTAATGGGGAATCATCTACTAATCGATGCTGTAGTAAATGTGGAAAGACTGGTCACAATTCAAGAACTTGTTCTAATAATATAATAGACCCTAGATTATTAGATTCTTAATAGTTTAAATCAATTGATTCAATAATTGTTGATTAAAATAAGTTTAAAGTGGTTGAATAAGTGAAAAAGTGGCGACTCGCTGATAGTGGCGACTCGCTGATAAACCACGTTATATATAATCCATTTCTCTTTATAATATCTCCATTACTTTTTCACCCCTTCTATACCACAATAAATACTTCCAGTTACTTTCCTCATCTAGTAGGAATGATCTCTATTTGGATAGGTGTATTTCTTTTACAAAAATCGTACTTATTACTTATTGGTTCTATTCTATTCTATTCAATATGTCCAATACACTGGATTGGTATAGTAGCTGTAAACTTTCAAAATGTCTAAAAGAATTTCAACCTCTCAAACCTCTTATTTTTGGACTGCCATCTGAACTATTGGTATAACGATTCATTTATACTGTATAACCTTATTCAGTATATCAATACAGGGGAGGCTTTGTCTAAGGCATTGGAAAGAATCTTTGGATAGGATCTGATAGTCATCAATCCCGATATATACTACCGTTAAATACAATGAATCTAAGTAGTTTGGATTCACTTCTGCTCAGAATTTGTGAATTGAATTCTAGTTGGCCGTATTTCCCTGGTCAATGTTTGGCTGTATTCATCTAGTCAACGTTCCTAGGTTATTTTAGTGTCATATAAAGAGATGTACACTACCAAAAAAAAATACTATTTCAGTTCCATCGGACACAATCAACTCTTAGATTTTACAACCTCCAAATCAAAAACCACAGCAACCAGCGTAGTCACTTTTTGGGACCTCATCCTGTTTTCTGATCAACCAAAAGACATCTATTGAAACTAGTATCATTGTTATCCCTCACAATTTCAACAGAAATACCCATTTCTTCAACAGGAAACACCATAACAACTTCAAGATGTCGACAGAATCCTTTTTCGTAAGTACCCTTATAGCTGTTTATGGATAAGCAAAGCAACCTCTGCGGAGGTTTTCTTGGCTAATGTACTCTAAAATAGCCATTCAATCAAAATCATCCGAAATTTCCCGCGGCATTACGCATCCGCCAGAATAACTTCAAGTCAAGAGATGAAAGGGATAAGGATATTCTTATTGAGCAAGTTGATAATGTCAGCTACGTTGGCATGTTCGAAAACGGGTGCCGCAAAGCTTTCTCTGGGACTTTTCGGGGCTCATCCAAGGACTTCTGCTTAATCGAAAATATGAATCCTGATCTCCTTACAGAGTTCTTTTTCGACATTAAACACAGCAGTAATCCTTCACAGCATGCAGATATTACACCTGCAGTGAAAGGTGTACGAGATATGCGCAAGTTCTTCTTTATCAGCTGTAACTATCTTGACCCAGAGCATGTTATTGTTCGCACATATTCCAAGTTAAGAGGTTTTGATTGGAATGATCAGGCGCAGATCAATAATCTCAATCTCTTCCGACAGGCAGCCATTTCGGAGGCTTGCGGAGTCGCTGCTTTTGACAAAGGTGGTGCCACTCTCAAGCCAGGGTGGATGAAATCCATGGTCGGAGAAGGAACTGACGAGAAAAGGTCAAGGAAGCGGAAAGTGACTTCTGTTGAAGGACATTCGGGTGAAAAAATAAAGAAAGATCCAAGCTTCCCGACTCAAATTGGAAGTCAGGCTCTGACTCGGGATCCTGTCCAGTCGGCTGCACAAACCTTGCGACCACAGCCGGCTGCACACGTCTTCCAGTTCCGACCTACTGCACCACAGTTTCAGCCTACTATACCAACATACGGGACTACTGGTATGCAACATCAAACTTTAGGAGCACCAATATTATTTCCTGCACCAAATCAAGAACAAAGAATGCAAGGTTTTTGGCGTGACATGCATACTGGTCGGCCTGTGCCTGGCCCAGGATATATGTCTCCTCAACTTAATCAAGGTGACAGCCATGTTGTATTTCCTCATAATAATCTGCAACCTAGAATGAACCAGTTTCAAGGCCAAGGATTTGGAATGAATCCACAAGATCCACAAAGATTTGGAATGAATCAGCAAGGTCTACAAGGATATAATCCATTCCCAAACCAAAGATTCGGAATGCCACATCAAGGAGTTCAAGGGAGTTATGGATCTTCGCTTCAATATCCAACACAGAACTATTTACCGTCCCAGACTCAAGAATTTGGGATGGTTCAGCAACAACATGTTCAGCAAGGATATAATCCATCACAAAGTTATGGATATGTACCTCGATATCTTTCAGCGCAAAGCTACGTCCCGCTCCAACCCCAAGGATACGGAATGCACCAGCAACCTGCTCAACAGAGGATTTCTCAGCCTCAAAACCAAGATTATGGAATGCATCAACAGCCAGCTCAACTAGGATCCATTCAACCCATGAGCCAACCTTATGGAATGCATCAACAGATTCAACAAAGTCACAATCAGATGCACAATCAAGGCTTTGCAGTCCACCAGCAGCACGATCAGCAAAGCTACAGCCAGAGCACATCCCCTGATTATACTCAGCAAGCACCCAGCCAATATAACATGGGCACTATTGCCAGCAGTGATTACGGACAAGTTCCTGATCAAATGACTACCTCCATGAACGCGAATTCATATCGGCAGAATTCTAGAACCGCGGCAGGAAGGGTTGCTCAACCAGCTTCCGTATCTTCACAATATTTGGCGGCCGTTTTCGCTTTTAGTGATATGCCGTTTGAAGATTTTTGGACAGCGAAACATGATTCAGGGTATCCAATAATCTAGACTGCAGTGACTCTGATATGACTAGTCCAGTAGAATTAAGGGTGGTTGGCTGCTCGGGGAGGATCACAAACACCGCAACGGATGGAGATTTGCTGACATCAAAGGATGGCAGTGATGGTACCAAGGGGGAATTTGAAAGGAGATAATGGATGTGAGACTAATCTGATCTACTATTTTTTGTTGCCACAGTTCGGGTTTCTAGTTTTGCTTTTGTCTATTTGGCGATGATTTTTCTCAGGTCATTATGAGGAGTTGAATGGACTAGAGGGCAGATGAAATAGCATATTAGCTTCAAGGTACTTCTTAGCAGGATAGAAGATGAATATTTATCATAATATAGCCAATTACTCAAGCCGGCCGTCTGACCTGGTGTATACTGATGAAAATGGTGACTTGAACTTGTTATGTTGTGCAGAGACTTGATATAATAGAAGATTCCACTTCATGAAGATTTCTATGTTTTATTGGAAACTCTGGACTGAATTTGAGTGAATTGAATGATTTCACATGCCATAATTGGTTTGCGAAGACGCGTGACTTTTTGCAAAGTCGCTTGTCCGTTGCTCTTTCCCGTTATCCTGACCATAGTCTTTATACTTATTTTTTCAACAAAAATTCTTTAAATTATTACATATCTCTTTGATTAACAAATACTTATTCCGAATTGCATTATTTAGCTTGTTCGCCTTGCTTACCTATAATCTACGCACCTAAGCTACACTGACAAGTTCATCAGTGGATTGCAAGAGTTGGTACAATCAACCAGCTCTCCAATTGCTATTTGCTATGCTAATCTACTGTCAAAAGCTTCAAGCGTCTCCATAGAATACAGTATTTCATATTCTCTTTTCAGAAATTATCAATCTCCACAAACTCAGCATGGATGAGTCTAGATCTATGATTGTAAGTAGCCCTCTGTGCTTTGGTTCCCGAATCAGTTAGCATGTAACACATACCTACAACTCTTTCGTTAGGATTTACATACTAACTAAGATAACTAGCCTCCTCAAAGCTTTGCTAGCATTTTCAACTTTGCCCCCTATAATGTGATCCCTCATCCTACCTTTTTGACAATTGAACAGAGGCAAGATATTAGTCCCGCCGTCTTAGGTAAACCTGAGCCTCACAAGTATATTTACTTTCACTTCAAATACTCGGAATCTGGAATGTCTAAGCAAATCATTATGCATCAATACCGAAACTACCGCAGACACAACTGGTTTAATCAGGATGATATTGACAAATTGAACTTGTTTCGAATGGCTGCTATTACATTGAAAACAGGTGTTGATATTTCGGTGGGTAAGAGATGCCGGAGATTTCTTACTAAAGCGGAGAGAAAAGAGTGGTTTCCAAGGTTAAGGGAGTTTGCCGAGGAGACTAAAGCTAGAGAAGCTAGAGAGGCAGTCGAAGAGGCACTTGAAAAGGCCACCAACGAGGGATACGCAAATGAGAAAGTCATGGGTGACTCGGTTGATGAAGCAATTGATGAATCAATGCAAGAATCGATTCAAGAACCAGTCCAAGAACCAGCCAGAAGATCAATTGGTGAAATCATTAGCAGAACGATGGAGAAAGAATCTAGCAGAGAAGAACCCTCAGATAATGTTGCTGTCAATAGCGAATATGAAGCGCCTTCCGACAACCCCGAAGGATCAAGAAATGAATCTAATACTCCTCAAAGCGGGGGGCCTCCTGTTCATCAATGTCGCCACCCTCAACTACCTTGCGGCTTTTCAGGATGCCAGATTGCGCAAGGGATTAATGCTACCTGGCACACCAACGACGACATGGTTTCTCTCATCGAGACGCTGCAAAATCTCATTCTTATGTTAAAGGACGGTTCTCCGAATACTGATTAGCCATCTATTGGTTCTCCAATAGCTGATTCGCCATCAGCCGCTGCTCCAGCAAGTACTTCTATGGCAGAAGCGGAAGGATCGAATTCGGCTGAGGCGTCTGATGTATTGACTCCCGCTCTGGAGAGATTTATCAACAATGGAGGCTAGGGGAGGGCTTCTTGCTTTAGCGCGTTGAGTAGCTATAGGATGGAGCTGCAGTAGAAGGCAGCAATATCCGTGTATGCAAACGAAGCTCAACTGGTGAGATGTGGACTCCAGTAACAGAGATAAAAGAACTTTCATAGCGTTTTCAGAGAAGCGACGTTCACATTGGACAATATTTTCAGCTTGGTAATTCAATAACATGACAATCATTCTATTTCATTATTTGTAACTGAGCAATTAGTCACCATGATTAGGCTTGGTGAACATACGCTACACTCCGCATAACTAAGCAGGACCTCTACCAATCCAAACACGGTAGCTTCTGAAAGGACCTCTTCGCTTATCAATATTCTTGTACTGTCTACCAGGAGCAAGTCCTTGTTGGTTGGTAGTAAAGTATAACCATCCATCCAAGATAGCCATGGTGTCTGCAGCCTGAAGCTGACCACCGCGAACAAGTGTCTTGAGGTTATGGTTTGCGGCTGCTACCATTCCGGAGCCACCGGCTGGGACGCCGTTAATCTCATCGGTGACTTCAGATTGTTGGGTATCGGCATATAGGATTGCATTTTGCTAATTTATGTTGTTAGTACTTCAGTATTCTAAGGAAAAATTGGGTAGAAAGCTACGTACAGCGGAAGCACAAATATATACTCGGCCACGGTCATCGGCAGTGAAACCAGCTTGCTCGGAAGGAAAGTTTCCTGGGTTTTGAATTACAGCTTCGATTTCTGAATCGGTCAAGTTGGAGGTGAATGCTTCTTGAGGAGCATAGTACCAGTGGTTGGAAGCCTTAACTCCCCAGTATACACTTCCTCCGGTTAATGCAATGCCGTTGGTTCCTGAGTTAAGAACTGAAGATTTAGTACCGGACCAGTTTCTGATGACATCTCCATTGTACATGGAGATGAAGTTTGGATCCGGAGTAGTGAAACTGCTGTTAAAGATATGTCTGACGGTTGCTCCGGTCTTCAAGTTGATGGTTGAGATGGATCCGTATGCTGAGTCTTCGGTGATGAATGCATATCCAAGAGTATTGTTGATCTTGATGTCGTTCAATTGGAGCTTGACATTGTAGAGCTCAGGTGGATAAATGTAGGTGCGGATTACCTCTGCAGTAGTGTAGTTGAATGAGATGACCTTAGCTCCGTATGGAGTTGGCTGGGCACTTTGAATCAGTTAGCTGATATTCTTGAACCAGAAAGCTCTGCTATCAGACTCCTCATCGAAGAAACAAAAACAGAAATATCAACGTACGCTCCATTGGGAACTCCACTATCAATAACCCAAAACACACCCTCGGCATCCAAAACCACATTTTGAACATTAACAAAGCATTCTGATGCATTTTGACCAGCAGCACAGTTTTGCCATTCAGCAGATGGCCAAGGTGCCTCACTATTAAACCCAGTGGCCTTGGTAAGAGTCCAGTTTTGTGGTTCCATATTGCGTGCATAGGTGAAGAAAAGATTGGCATCCAAATCTACAGCCAATCCAGTAGGAGCACGAACATACTCATGAACGGCTTGCAATTCCGGACCGATGACATCCAAATCCCCAGAACACAGTCCAATTGTGGTGAGATTCGCCCGCTGTTGTGATAATGGTACTGGACATGTTCCGTTGAGGCCTTGAGCGGCTGCTGTGACGGCTAAAGCGGCTAAAATGAATAACATCTTCACGGTTTTCGGGTAGGCCGCGTATTGATGAAGAGGCTTGAATAGCAAGAATGGGCAGATTGAACCTCACCCTCACATTGGAATGACTATTTATTTGAACAACTCTATGATGCTACTTACGCCATTGAGAAACTTCGGCATTTAAGTTTTAGGTTTGTGTATATGGAGCTATCGATAAATGAAGAACTTGGCATCACTTGGCACTCTCCGCTCTCTTACGATTAGGGCCTGCAATCGTGCTCCATCATGCTTCACGCTGAAAACTCTCTGGCATCAAGGACTTATTGTTTATTGTGGAGGGGCTATTCTATTTGAGGTTAGGAACGGTCTTGTGGAATATATACAAAGTTGGTGCCTTGTAAGTCAGGCTCATTCAGGCCCATTTTTATTGTCCATCTTCTTAAATCATTCAATGTCGATGCCAATAACTGGTAAATTTTACACTGTAATTGATTCAAACCTCAATCCAATGTCCGGCATAACTTCTAACTATCTCCAGATTGCACAGAATTGCTTGAACAAGTACAAGTGGAATAAAATGGAGTAGAACACGGAAGCAAAGGATAAAATAGCTCAATTTCCAATTACGAATTGCCAATCTTTGAATCGATTTCTATGCATCTCGAATTCGCATAGAAAAGCTTAAAATTCAAGAATTTGGTGGCTGTGTGTACAGAGCGAAAAGACGCCGGCGATAGTGTTCGGAGACTTGGCACTCGACGATGAAGAAATTCCTCTGTAATTTGGAAAGGGGCTCGAAAATACACACTAAGTAACCTACCTTGTGGGGTGGGAAAATCGTCGGTTGCCGAACGTTGGCAATTATGCCTCTTGTTGCGCATATAAGTTACTTCCTTCCACCTCTCTATGTGGATAATCAATGCATCGAAAGTCTTGGAGAATATTGTGACTTCCACTACATGGTATTGAGGTTCTTTTCGAACATCTGAGAGCCATATTCGGCATTCGAGTGAAGCAAATGTTTGAAAGATATAACTTTTGCCATTTCTCCTCATTGGCAAGATTGAGATCAGCTTCTCTCTCAGCATATTAGCTCTTGCGAACGATTGTCCTCTGGACTACTGAGTAACTACTTTTACAGATTAAAGAAAGTGGAGGAGAATGCGCGAATAATCAACTACTGATTCACCACCGGACCAATGTCGCCACCGTCTTAATACTTCTTCTAAAGCGACCTTCTGTATTCCGGCCTCTTATATCTTAAGGCATCTGGATCAAAATTCTAACGCACGAGGTCGCTAATGGGGCTAGATCCCTTGATTAACCCTTCTAAATTCTCTGCTGTTGGGAAATTCTGTACCTTTTCTCATGTCATCTAGCGATGTTATTCGGTGAATAGTGAGAAGGCTATGTGTCTTGATGCTGCTCATGAAAATGTGTCGATGAACGTTGGCTTCATTGGAATATACATAGAATATGAGGTTGAGGTTAATGGCCTTGCTGTTTAGAGCTTGGGCTACCAAGGTGTTGGATTTGGTGAAGTTATAGATCAATGCTAGCCATTACTGAAGTAAGGAGGTCGTGGGTGTGAATATAAATGGTGGAATTTAGAGAAGTGGGGTCATTGATAATTTTTAAAGGGATATGATATTTTGTTGTTTTTAGTCATGATTAATCGCTAATGTCATTTTAATACCAATATGGACGACACCTCGAATCAATAGCAACGTTTTATTGTATGTCTTTTGTTCTATATTTCCTTGAAGCTCCACCTCCCTCTTTAGCCATCAACAAGACAAGTTTTGTCCACAGTGATGGAGGTGTGTTTGGTGTTTCTTTATGTACTTTTGAGTATATTCACTCACTAATTTTGATAAAATCAGTGGATCTCAGTCTCAAATAGGAAGATGGTTTCCAAGGAGAAACCCATCTTTTAGTTTGTCCTTCTGAAGATAGGAATTCATCGTCAAGGAATCAAACCTTTTACTTATTTTTCTTATAAATGATTTCTTGTCTTCAAATAGTGGCTCATTTCTAAATCTTTATATGTTGTTTGGAGTTTAGGAAAACAACCTCTGATATGGCTGGATAAACGAAATCAATAGCTGGTTTTTCAGTGGTTAAGACTAAATATACTTTTATATGTTTCTATATATTCTTCATTAATATTTACATCTATCTGTATCTATCATTTTGATTACAATATCATATGATCTATGTTAGAAATTGGATAGGAAATACATGAGTAATTATTCTATGAATCTACTTTATTTAATAGATACCAAATTACCAATCTCATCAATCTACAAGATAAGTTATAGTTTTTGTGGCTTCTTTATGATATTCACCAAGAAAACTTCATTGATTAATCAATCCTATCAGATATTGAATATAATCAGTTTCATCTGAAGCCATTCCAAGCACAATAACCAATCATAATAATCTCCTCGGGACCTTTTAACCCTAGTTATATTTAAAACTCGAGCCACTCCAAGAAATTTATCTAATTTATTCTTTGATTCATCTCCTCAGTACGGTCTCTGTCTACGACAAGATGTACACTGAGTTAATTTCCTAAACATGTGTGAATAATGGACTTCGGACTACCATCGACCGGCCGATCAGCGCCAGCCGTAGACTTGTCAAATGTATTTATTTGAATTTATATAAACAATCCAACTTACAACCATAAAGTCTCCATCTTACATTTAACAAATTCTAAACTGTTTACTTGACAAAGATATTTTGCAAAGACTTACGAAAATTCTCGTACATCTCTTTGCATCGTTGAAAATCTCAACATCTTACCCACCAAAACATTTGAGATCAGAACAATTTTCATTTCAAGAAAATTCATCTGTAAGAACCAATTTTTTTCTACTACATTTCTATCTATATTTTGATATCTATTCTATTAGCACATGGAGCTAGAGAAGTAGTCAATATGCCGAAAAAGCTCATTACATTGGCACTACTACTCTACCATCTCATGAGGTCTACCCAAAAGTCATTTGACATTCACTAACTATACCAGAACCTTACTTTATACCGCCATGTCTCAACGAAACAACCAAAACCTTCCACCCCTCAAAGCTCCTGTACCACCATTTGGCGAACCAGGGAACCAAGGAAAATCCGCTCTCCGTCGTGAAAACTTCCTTTGCAACCTTGCAGATGCTATCGTTCCCTCAGGTCTCTTCCGAGATCATAACAAGCACCGTCGCGATACCGTATACAAGTCTGGGGATTTCAAGAAGGCTGAAGTTGATCTCAAAGATGAGGAAGATGATTGGGTCAACCTTACGGATAAGACTACCAAGTCTGGCCCTATTCAAATCACTCCTCGTGCTTCCAACTCTCCTGAGCGCTCTAGAGTGATGAATAAGCCTCAACCTACCAGTCCCGGATTTGAGAAAGCTAGACTCAGCGCTAGATCGTTTAAGAATGCGAATGTTGCTTGGGCTATCACCGGCGATACTGATTTGACTACTGCAGTGGTTGGTCAGCCCGATAACTCCAAGTTCGTGCTTCGCCGATACGATATCCGCGATCCCACCAAAATCGAGAAGAAGCGAATTGAATTGCACATCGATGAGTTTGACTGGAATAATAAGGAACATGTCAGTAGACTCAACAAGGCTCGTCGACAGTGGGAGATCAATACTCTAGAGTCTAATCCTCAGACTGGTGGGAAGTCTTGGTAAGCGTTGCACATGCTAAGAATGCGGAGTCTTGAATTGCTGATTATAATTATCTACAGAGTTACAGTTGATGGTAGGGACTCACCATATGATATCTTGGCTGGATCATGGTCACTGGGTGAGGAAGAGGATGATGATGATCTCAGACTAAATTGACAAATTACTTGAGTTTTGAGCGCCAGAGTGTGTTTGAAGAGATAGCTGGCGGGTGGAAACTGAGTATGGGTGTTAATCGTGATGGGCTGTCATGAATAGGAGAATGTATGATATTGGTATAAGAATTGATGATTATGGGATTGCGGAGTTTACTTGGTTGATTTGATATCACGGGATTTTCCCCATTTTACGGGCCGTGATTTTAAATAGAAATCAAGTCTTTTTGCACTCTGTTTTCTGTGCTTTGGCTAATGGTATTTTTTGGCTGTGGTGGATAATCGGTTTCAAAAGTTCTATTGTGCTATCATATAGGGAACATTCGCTAAAAAGACTAGTTGAATGGATAACAGTGGGATGGAGGATGAATGACAGCTGGCATTAATATTAGAACAAGTACCTCTGGATACATCTAGATATTTGTCTAAACCATTGAATCGAAGAGCATTACCAAACGATAGCAATGTTCGATTACATTTGCCCTCTTCTATGTCACTGCCTGCAAACTTCATGGTTATGTATGCAGTATACCAGTTTCAGATGACTTATATTCCCATAATATGTTGAGGATGTTATTTTATTATGATCTAAGACTGGTTTTCGCGCTAAAGGAAATTTTAAATAGTTTCCTACTGCGCTTAACTCGTTAACCTCATTGCCGAGGGGCAGCTAGTAGAAGTAAAGGAGGGAGCTAGAGAATAATACGTGGATGACCTTGTAGAGCTCGAGATGGACCTTTGAGACCGGACATTGAGAGGATATGAAAAATGGGCACTCAAAGTGTGAAACCAGAATGAGGGAATTTTCTGGCAGAGGGGGAATCGGAGGAAGTCGGAAAAAGCAATAGAACCTAGCAAGACTTGAAGCAACTTCCTCGCATCTACGTCTTCCCCCCGTATGCTCTCTAAGCTGCGCGATGGGTACTCATAGGGCGGGTTATTGTTTTAATAAATAGCCCAAAAATTATTCGCCAACAGGGCAGGCCTTTGAAGAATTTGAATAAATAGTTTGTAAATTATCTATAGATTAATAATTAATTCACAGATAATCCATCTACACAGATGTTGATAGACTATCTATGAATAATCTGTAGATAATTTAGAAATTAAAAAATATTTGTTTATTTTTTCAATTACTCTTAAATTGTTATAATTGTTTTTATATTAATGATAAAATTACATTAAAAATATACAGAATCATGGAAAATTATATTTATTTATAAATTGATAAGTTATTCATAGATAATCTATAGTTTATTTATATAAAATAAGTATTAACTCTAATAAATAATTTGCGGAATGGATAACTTATGAGTACTCATGGGTTACAGGTTATTTCTCCACAGCCTAATGCTCTCACATGATCAGCCCCCCTTAATAAATCATTATTCGCGGAGCTTAATTGTTTTAAAGAGAATAATGACCCTCCAGACCCTTCTTCTGGCCCCACCAAATTGGATTTTAAAACAGTGAAGTAGATGTTAATCAAAGTGGTAATAAGAGGCTGCCATCGTCTAATGGTTACCATAGATAATTATAGCTTTCTTCCCACTCATCGTCTCATCTCTCTACATAGAATACAACTGATTCATAGCCTGCTTCCAATATATGAATCAGGAGTAAAGTTAGGATTAGTGTTATGTGCTACCAGATCTCTCGTTCTGATACATGGTTTGGTGAAAAGTAGCCAAGATCTCAAGCTAAATTCTCAAAAAAATTCATCCATACTTCCGCATATTTGTTTATGACATCTATTTATGAAAGCATTGTCAAAGATCAAAGGAGGTGCTTATATAAAAACCTTTGATACGTAGTTTTTAAAATTTTCTGAAATAAAAGAACAAAAACTAAAGATGTCCATTTGGAATCAAGAGCCTAGTGTTACTCAAGCCAAGAACAATGCTTCCTGTAGTAAACACTTCTAGATATTCTGATTAAGTTTAACTATGTAGCTAAAAATAGATACCTATTAAATCCTGAATCGATCTTGTACTACCACTTCTATCCCTCCATAGAAAGTGTGCAGTTGAAAGTAATAGTGCTAAGTCAAGACCTGATGAAAACAAGGTGATTGTTACATACGAGCCTACCAAAGTAAGAATTCACCCAAATCGACAAGATCTCACCATCTAAACCAACCAAAAAGATTCACTTACGAGTTTCCACAACCCAAAAAATGTTTATTAGTCTTGTATTCACCTTGTACTATCGATCCGTACTATTAGCAGGATAAAAGCTGATGCCTTATTTTAGCGAAGTGAGGATCTTTGGATATGTAGGTCGGTATTGATACAAAAGTATCAACAACAACTTCATCCCTCCAGATCTTTTCTTTTCCAACATATAATTTTCAAAAAAAGAATCACTTCACTTCACTTCACCTCACTTCACCTTCAACATTTCATTCTCTGACCATCTTTTCTTGACCCCCTTTCTTCATAAAAACCTGTTTGATCTTTCCTTGATATTGGATCATCACTTCTTTCATCAGTGGGAACGCTGTCGACGCGTCTTTTGATAGCTTTTGGGAATATACTCGAACTTTCCAGAATACCTTTACCTTTAGTAAGTTAATAGTTTTCTTTCCAGCACTTTGGAATTTCTTATTTCCCTTTATCCTTCATGCTTTACCCATCACTACTTTATGATCTCGTGCTTGGGAGCAACTCTTATAAGAGCATTTCTGTTCTCACAGGACAATCTTTTCTCCATCAATTTTCAATCTCGGGCTTGCATAGAAGAATCGCAATACCCCAAATTACCCTTAGCAAGATTATTCTTCCCTCTTACATGTAGAGGCTCGTCGTTCACTTCACTTCTTGCTTTAAACCCCGAATCAGTCTGGCAATCCATCGTTTCTTCTTACGCCTGTGCCAATTGAACCCCCCTCCTATGGTACATAGCTTCACCTCATAAGTTTGCTATCTGTCTTCAACAACGAACTTCTCCTCGCACAGATTCCCCCTTCCATTCATTCCTACCATCACTCCATCTCATACCAACACATAAACCCCTCATGCGCATACCATTCACATCACTTCACACACACTTCTAACTAAAAGAGTATCCACTTTACATCAGTGGATAGTCTTTCAGAGACCCCAATTGTTTCTGACATGTGTTCCAAGAACCAGGCATTCATCTGAATCCCTTCGTGGCACATTCAAGTATTGATACTAATTCAGTTGAACATTTAGCGAAACATTCAAAACCGAACACAGACGAGTACACATGAAAGAGAAAAAACAAGAAATGGAAGGAAACAGAGGAACAAACATGTCTGTTTCTCCAAAGTCACCTCTTTTATCGGGGTCGGATGTCCTCAACGCTGCTGCTGCTTTCCAGGAAAAAGAGCAAATGCCTGCGGTTGATCACCCAAAAGCAAAAATCAAGAATACAGATCGGAAGTCCGCAGCCTCCACTCCCCAATTAGAGCGCAAGTCTGGTTCCGCTCCCAATAATGAGAATGACGATAAATTTGACAACATTACCATGTCTCACACGAGCTCTCATACAACTCTCTCACCTAATGAATCCAGGAACGACTTTGAGATGTCTACCAATACATCATTCAGTGACACACCCTCTCCACATCACATACAGCTGACTACTAAAGAGAAATTAAGCACCGCTTGCGCTTATGACCATAAACACCTCGTCGGTCGATTCTGCTTTCACTGCCGTCGTATTGAAATGCCATGGGGAGATGACCTTCCAATTGCTGTCGACGATAGCGGCAACGAAATTCGAAAGGCCCCACACGGCGCACTACTAGAGGGAGTAAAGGATCTGACAGAGCCATATGAGATTTCCCAGCTTGCTATACTTATCGAGTTTCGCATTATACTACAAGATCTTACTACTATTCCCGGTCTCGCTGAAAGCCTCAGATTCTTTCCAGACTTGCATGAAGTTGCTAGTCGAGTTACAGGCCTTACCAAAGAGCTCGAAACATTGGTGGATGAAAGTGAACGTGAGCAATTGCCACATTGGTTTAATACTCTTCATGAGTTATTGAGAGAACCAACTTTAACTCATGACCAATACCTTGATCGAGCAACAGAGGGGGAGATAGAATTGCGACCTATGAATGAAGGTATTCGCCGAGTGAAATCCATATCTCCCGTATCCGACTCTTTTCGTATCTCGACACGAGTATTTACTTGCCCCCCCGTAACGCTCACCAGAGAAGACGCAATCAAGTACGATAGAGAAATACACAATGAAGCTGAGGTTGACGAGCTTATTAATCATCTTGATAGGAACGAGAGCAGGGGTCCAGGATATGTCCAATTTACACTCGACTTCGTAAATTGGTTGAGAGGAGGAGCACACAGCACTGGCCATGATGCACCACAATGGGGTCCTCGTCATGCTAAAGAATTTTATGACCTCTGCTATCCAGCACCTGCGGTAGTCCACAACACGAACAACAATGCCTCCAGTTTTAGTGGTCGGTTAGACTTCTCTGCTCGCCAAAATTCGGCACCCGCTACACCACGTTGCAGTGAAGAAGATTCCGATGTTGAGGTCTACGATAGCAATGATGATGAGGAAGAGCTTGATGGAGCTTACTTCAAGAAGCTTCCTGAAGTAAAGAAAAACACACCAGGGCGTGCCAATGTCAAGTGGCGCTTCGTTGAAGGAACCGATATCGAGAATGCAGAACTCGGAAAACCAGACCCTAGCAAATTTTATCTGACCCGTCAAAATGTAGATGATCCACTTGAGATTGACCTCCGCCAGTATGCGCAGATTGCTGGATTCAATTGGGACGACCCGACACATATCAGAAGGCTTAACAAGGCTAGGGCTCAAAATCGTAAACGAACTCATGGTAATATTGCCGAATCACGCATTCCGTGGACACAGATGGAGAAGATTTGTCTTGAAGAGGAGGTACGCGATGCTATTAAAGCTGGTTTCGATAGACATACGATTAATTGGGATGAGATTGCAGCTCGTCTCAAGGAAAGATTCGAGGGAGTTTTTCAGCCAAAGGGCTCAAAGTTGGCACCAGGAGTCGAAAGAGAGATCAAGGAGGGCAAAAAGAATACGAGTAAGTACAATTCTTTAGTTTGTTTTTTTGATGTCAGCTAGTCAGCGCTTCGGCTCTCCGAAGTCCGAACAGCGATAGCGAATTCACTTCCAATTTGAGGTATGATAGCTAACTATTGGTTCACACCAGCTCTCAAAACCACTCGCAGTGACCGTACAGGCTACAATCGTAGCGGTTCCGCAACCGAAACCCAAGCGCTAAAATACTCTGATATTCTCAAGTTGATCAACAAAGCAACAGGACTTGGTGGCAGAGGAGGCCGTGGCATAATCCGAGGTCCTCGTCGCCGTGTTTCAGAGATGATGGATGGCGAGCAAGATGAAGAGGACAATAGACCAAGAAAGAAATCTAGGACTCTTACTCGCCGTTTTTCATCCAGCCCGCCTCCTCATATGATCAAGAAGCACTATGGCGATGACAAAGATGAACTATCTCCTCCGCCTACTGATGCAGCTGCTCTGAAAGCTGCCTTCAGTTTGAAGTTCACTAAGAGCAATGCAAAGCAGTTTGACGCCAAGTAAGGCAAGAATTAGACCGTTATAGAATGCGGACTAGTGGAAGTTCTACTTTGTACACATCTAGTCCTTATTTTGAGCTGCTATACTATGCACATGGTCTCTAGCTCTGACTTAGCACATCGAGTTGTTATCTCTGTTCTCGCCATCTCGATTCAACTTTATTCTTCCAGTTAGCAGAACGAATTACAAACATGATCTCCACTAAACATTCAACATTTACGAACGAGTACTACGTTCCAATAGCATAGCTCCAGTATACTCTGGACACAAAGTTCTACCAAGATACAAAAACACAACTCCCTAGACTATTTCCGCCTACCGGAGACTCTTCTCATGAAGAATGATGAAACTACAAAACTCGGCTATCGGCGTTTAAACACGACGCAAATTTCCCCTTTTCTTTCTTTTCTTTTCTTCTTACGACATTGCAATACGGTATGATACATAGTGACATTGATAAGGATATGCGCGAAGGAACATCACTTTCTATAGGGTATACAAACTTATAGCTCTTATTGTTTTAAAAATTTCATTTCATTTCACACAATAGGATAAGAAAGGATAGGAATTTGTACGAAGTTGAGAGACTATGGGGTTTATTTGCGATGATGATGATGGTTATAAGGATATTGATGATGGATGAGAATCGGGTTCGGGGGATTTTTAAGATTCATTAGTTTTCTTTGATTGGTTCGGATTAATTGTGGTTTAGGCTTGGGGTCGATTTTGTAACGGTGTAGGTATGGTTGAAGAAATGATAGGAATATGAATGAATGAAAAAGATGAAAAATTTAAATATTATAGTGTTCTTATAAGTCTAATACTTTACTTTTGGGCCATCTTTTTACATCAAAAATAATGACTTTTATCTATTAACAATTTAATAATTAATAAATAGAATTAATTGATACTGTAATTATAAAATCAATATATAAATATAGAAAGGTTTTGAAAGTTTTAGAATTTTTGTAATCTTATTAATTGATAAATTATAAATTATAAATTAAATTTAAATTTAAAATTAAATTTATATTTAAAATTAAATTTATATTTTTTTTAATTTTTAAATAAAAATCTTATTAATAAATTCGGAAACTTTGATCAAATCATTAATTATAAATTATCTTTTTATTATATTAAGAAATTTTTAAAAAATATATACTTAAAGATTTGAAAAATAATTTAAATTTATTTTTAATTATTTTTATTAAAAAATTATTCAAGACTTTTAAGTTTTTTTTTTAAATTTATATATAAATCTTATATAAAATAAAATTTGTCGGAACACTAGCTCCTGAGCGCTCCGCTGTTTAGGCGCATGGGGCCCAGGCCTGTGCGTGTATGGGTTTACGGACGAAGGGAAGGCACTTCCCTATAAATAATACCCCCTCCTCTTCCGAAGGAGCAGAGAGGGTTAGACAGAATTACAATTTACTTTACTCATTACTTGTGTACACACCTTAAGAGTTTGTCCAACAAAAATATTATTTTAACTTTCAATATCTCAATCAAAAAAAATCAAAAAAAATTTAAAACTTTTATAATTTATTAGTATATTAATAATAAATTTATAATTAATTTTTTAACAAATTTATATTTATAAATATAATTATTATTATTGATTAAAAAAGGAATCCAAATATATAATACTAGAATTATTAATGTATAAAAAGAATATATATATATATTGAATATAGTATTATTTATATTATAAATATAAAATAAATATTGAGAGTAATCTTATTAAATGTTTTTATAATATAATATAATGAATTCATTACAGGCTTGTAAGTTAATTCATTAATCGAATATAAATATAAGGTTAATATAGAATGAGTATTTATATATAGAATTATACACAAGAACATAACATGCTTCCAATTTAATTGCTCGAATTCTATCTCCTTCCTTCCATGAACATTAACATGTCTATTCTTTCATTCAGCCGTTAACTTATCCATCTATCCAACCGTTGATCTGAACTTTAAATATCAATCCCCATTTATATTTATTGAGAATCATCCTCCTCCTCGTCACCATAATAACATTCATCATCGGCATCATCATCAGCAGCAGCAGCGCTCGACGAAGCAGCTGCTGCGGAACTGGTCGAAGTCGAAATCAAAGTCAAAATCGGAGTTGAAGTTGAAGATGAAGATGAAGATGAAGTTGAAGCCGAAGTCGAATTCGAAATCAAAGTCGAGTTTGAAATTAAAGTGGGAATAGAAGATACAGAGGAACTTGAGGCTGCGGATGGAATATCTGAGGAGATTGTGATTGCAGTTGAAGTTGTGGCGGCTGCAGATGGGATTTCGGAAGAACTGGTTGTTGTGGTTGTGGATGAGATTTCAGACAAACTGCTTGTGGCGGCAGCTGATGGAATTTCAGATGTACTAGTAGTCGCGGCAGCTGATGGAGTGACGATAGAACTTGTAGCAGCAGCGGATGGAGTTATTGTTGAAGTATAAACGATTTCATATGTAGAAGTGACAGTCTGATATGAAGTATCGGTTGTCGAAGCAGTGATTGTAGCAACACAAGGATTTTCTGTAAATTGTTGAACTGCAAAGACGCTTGTTCCAGCTGACACCGCAGTGACCGGTCCATTTTTCAAAAAGCATTGGTTAAGGGCACCGATAGTTGTGTAAACTATTCCGTTACATGAACTGGCGGCTGTTTTGAGATTGTTGAGAACATTGCAGTAGGATGCACACATACTCTTAGCCACCTGTCCAATAGGCTCTACATAGGCACGGATGATAGTCCCGCCAGATAGAGATGCGGAGCATGCCTGCGAATAGTAATTGCCCCCTGGCAAGGAAAAAACAGCACCTGGGGTACAGCCGGTTTCGATAGGTATTGTGGTTCCCACACTACAAGTTGTTGCTGTAGTGATGACTGGATAAGCAGTGATGATGGTGTTTGTGACTGTGCTGACCGAAGTGGATGTAAGGATCACTTCTGATGGACTCATAGGCTGTCGAGGAACGACCGCAATAGCCTGACTTAAGCCTGACAAGGCAGAAAGAACGATTAAAACTCTCATGTTGAAGAGTTAAGAAAACTTTTAAAGAATGATGAGAATTAAGCAAAAAAGGAGCGTTTTTAAAAGAGTGAGCGCTTAAAAAAGAGAGATGGGGATGAAAAAGTCTACAGAGAAATGTTCTACATCTTGTATAAATAACAATATGGAGAATTTAGCTCAGCTCTAACTCTCACACGAAGGAAGCAAATAACATTTGGGCTAACTATAGATAGTCCTATATTACCAGTCGCATTTTGTGCACGTTCCTGAGGAAGAGCATGGTCATTGTTTGCGGGGAGAGCTGTGCTGACTTGCACTTTCTGCCACGAGGCAAAGCACTGCACACACCACACAAAATCATTCTTGTGCGTGGCATGTTAGATTTTTCTCATATCTGCTTCTTTGATCGGGGTAATACTTGCGTAGACATTCTGTCTGCAGTTCCATTTCCTATGTTTTTTGCTTGCATTTATTTCTCCTTCTTTCCCTGCATGTGGGAAGACCCTGATGCACACAGGGGACCCAAACCGACAACGCGGTCCCCAAGCCCAATCAATACTAGTAGAGATTTGAATCCCGCGTTCAAACGCTTATTCTTTTCTAGCTTCGGATGGAGAAGCTCATCAAAGCACCGATATGATCGGTTATCATATCAAAACCTTCATAATTTCCACATCTGTCTCCAGTCTCAATAGTTCCAAAAGAAATACAATAAGGAGAAGTGGATTGACCGGCCGTGAATATTTACTTGCTGCGGCTGAATGTGGCTTTTCCTTAATCCATTTTGGTTGAAGCACCGGCTCTTTAGAAGAAATTTTTAAAATTAGTTGACGTCTAGATCTTTTAGACCTCTCGGTTATATACCCCTTCACGATTCATCAGGTGATCAATGCTCTGGGATCGCCGTGATTTGTCGATCTTTGCCGAAATGTAGTTTTGATTGGCTGGATAATTGTCTTGTCAAGAACCTTAGGTCGCGGGAAGATCATGTGATATAACACAGTTTATTTCATCTTACCAACGAAATAAAACTAAAGAGAGTTTGAAATGCTTAATTTGAATCAAAATTTTAAACCTATCAACAGGATGTTCTTCGCGGTGATCATAAGGAATCAACCACCCAAACTCCCCAGCATACATATACATATGCAAACGATATAAAACGAAAACTAAAAATACAATCCAACAACAATGAAGACTTCGCTCTAGACTACCTCTTAGCCACCCATCTCTCTACATATCTCCAGCTTGCTGTCATCAAACCATCCTTTCATCATAATAAAATTAAGTTTCTCTCGTCAAACGACATAAAACTCTTCTGAAATGACGAAGATTCTTTGGGCCAAAGAAAATAGAAGACCTAGATCTTCGCCACGGGTGCTCTTGATTGGAACTGATGGAAAACTTCGGAGTGCCAATATTACACATGGTTTGCCGGTGAGAATCCAGAGAACGGCAAATACACCAACATGAAAAGGAGTGACAATGAAGTGAAAAGGTCTCGTACTGTGTCGTAATGAATGCCCGGACTTATTGGACATTTTCTGATTTCATGCGCGTCATGAGCGGCTCATCATCTGAATAGTCATCGACGCCATCTGTCTGCATTCTATCACTTTGCGTGGAAGAAGGTTCATCGCCCGAAGATCCTCCTCCATCGTCCGTTTGAATTTTAGCATCTTGTGCTACACAAGGAGCAGACATAACTTTGGGAAGTGGACGAAGATGATCGGCATCATGAATAATCTTGAGCATCTCGTTTAAAGTCTTACGCCTGTTCGGTTGTTCTACGCTGTTTCGAAGTAGTGCATCGATGTCGCCAAATTTGTTGGACTGATTCATGCAACCAGTTCCATTACGTTCGGAACCAGTGCGGTCCTTTTTCATTTTGAGTTGTCTCTTTGTGTGGTAGTCTTGTTGTTTTGTCTTAGGATTCCATTTGCTTGGTTTGGCAAGGGCGGAGCCTTGTCTTTGAGTGACCTTTTCCAAATCGACATTGATATTATGAGCAACTTGATCCCATGGCATATTGTTTTTCGTGTACTGTAATTGAACAGTCAGCGGATGTTTGGAGGAATTCATCACAGAATCAGCTTCGGTAAGAATAAGAGGACTTACGCCATGTTTGAGCCCCTTGATTACTTGGTGGCGCAGGAGATCTCTTTCAATTTGTGACCATGCCAATCTAGCTGGTGCTTTAGGACCATTAGTTCGAAGGATGATCTGGTTTCTTCCTCTATTTAAAGCCTTAACGGCCTCTTTATCATTCCAGTTAAAACCAGCTATATGAGGATATTCTCTGACGTCGATCTTGTTTGGGTCTTTTTGAAGCTGACGGACCATGAAAAATTTGGAGGTATCCGGAGTAGCTAAAAAAGCAGGCTCTAAATCTTGGCCAGGAGCAAATTGCCAGCAAAATTTCTCACGCTTGATTTTCGAACCGAGAGCTTCATCCTCATATTCCTCGTCGTCATCATCCTCCAAATCGTCATCATCAGCTCTATCACGGCTATGGAACAAGAGCCTCTTCCCCTCAGATATACTATCAGTATCATCATAACTGAGGTCCGTATTTCGTTGCTCCTGGTCTTCTACATCGGGTAAAACAATTGGCCTGCTGTTTTTCGACTTTGTCTTGGATGTTGTCGTCGCTGTCTCACCACGAATACGTGTTTTGTAACCGGTCACTGTCAGTTCAGGGTCCAAGAGAGCTTCGTGTAATATATTCCACCACTTAAATAAGTTCGCTTCCCGCCATTTGGGCTTTTGCATCGCCATGTAAGAAATATCAGTGAGGGCATGAGCTGCAGCTTTTATACGTCCCCGCTCAATTCCACTGTCTATCTGTAAAGCTTTATCCCATTGGTCATTGGTGATTGCCCATGTGGCGAGTGCCACCACACCTACCTCTCGTGGACTATCAACTTGAACGGCTTGTAGAATCGTACCTGGTCTTCCAATGGATAAAGGCAAACCCTGATATCTTGCAATTGGTATAAATCCTCCCCAGGGCATGTTCATTCTATTGCATATGTCGCAATAATTTCCAATCTTGTGGTTCGTGATGTCTCCGGGACGACATCGTGGTGTTTCGGGCATGGGATAGGGTTTCACGAGTTGGCGTGGTTGATGTCCTGCCTGAGTTGTATATTAGTATCTACCAGTCAGAATTTTCTTGACAAGGTTGGCAAAATTAGAGCTGGGATAATTGCCAGTATTCAAGTGAACCTTTGGATGAGATGGGCCAGATGGAAAGTACGAGTAGATGTAATGTGTGAAGAGTAGTCAGATTCCTCCTCAAGACATGCCAGATAAAGACGCCACAAATCGCCATTTATGACCAACGATATCGAGGTAATTGAAACTGTAGTCCTGGTATATGAGACCACTGGGGTATTAATGTGCCAAGACTAATAAAATGTTGAGGATAGACATCAAACTTCAAGCGCTCACTAGCGCCAATTGTCCGACAGTGTATGAGTTGTTATGATAGGAGTCCGAGGTGGTGAAAGTGGCATGAATGAATGTTTGATGGGTGACAACATCTATGTGATACATATCCAGCGCCATGTATAAAGTAGGTTTCAAGTATACTGGGTATACAGAAATGTTGATGGAGCGAATTCGGAGATACAAGGTTGGTGAGTGCAGTGCATGGTGAAGAATGAGGCAGTTGTGCGAAAGAAACCAAAGTGGCAAGGCTGATTGATAGAAAGAAGTGTGAGGCATGAACTTCATGCATCAGAAACTTTCACCCTAATGAAGTGACTATACATGATCATGTATACGAAGAAAAAGATGTGCTGTGTTGACTTGAAGAATATAAGAAATCGTCCTGAACATACCATTATGATAATTTATTCCTATCCGAGGAAATGATACAAGTGTATTGATGTGCCAATTTAGCACCAGGTAGTTGGAGTATGTGCTAGATCAAGCAATCTCTTTTGTGGAATTGAGGAGGTAGAAATACAATACGAAAGTGTAGAACAAAAATTTTGATGGAATCCGCGCCGAGGTTGTGGCTGGTTCTGGATTGGCTTTAAAGTTGAGATGGATAGAACTTATTATTGGATATTGGGTGAGATGAGATGAGGTGATAGGGCGCAATGATAGGATACGAGTTGTCTTGTGTTTTTGTTGTTGTCTGATGTTGTTGAAGGGGATAATTTGTTGTGATATTGGTGTGTGTGTTTTGTTTTCATGTATGAGAAAATGGACTAATACGCATTTTTTCTTCCACTCTTTCAATTTCAAGGTTCCAGCTCTTTACCTATTTATTTCATGTATTATTTTATATCTGTTTTTTTGAATCTTCATATATTATAAATGATTAAGTGGTATTAGTCTATGAAACTTCTCTAGTCTAAATCAGGAGGGTTTGATTTAGATCAGGTTCTACCAAGATACATTCCTATCATTTGAAATCTTCATTTTAAATGAAGAACTTCAACTCACATCTTTGGTGGCATCTTTTCGAATGTCTAATTTATTTGTTCAATCCAACTCAAGAATACATCTTTCTCTCAAATAGAGACTTGCAGATAACTAACTAGCTGGCTTTGAGAAGGAGTCTTTGATCAGGTTTGCTCATCATTTTGATGTATATGAGAGAAATGGTTTGCGAGTATTATTTCATACTTCAGTAGATATGCGCCTTTATGGAATACCTTTTTCATCACTATATACTAATCTAATTGTTATTCCTAGATCAAGAGCATGTTACAGGCTGTGCTCAAGATCGAATATACAGATAATTCCTTAGCTATTCGCACTGCTTCATAGGTATGATAAGTCCTCTGTCCATACCCCCATACCCGGATTTCATCACATATTATTATAGAGGTTCATTAACTGCAAGACCAATTGCTTTGAGTATAAGTAAATACACATCTAATCTGGCCTGATTATGCAACGTAAGTGATCAAACACAGTGTACTACAGCGCTTAATGGTATATGTAAGTTTGGTTAGTAGTAACTTCGACCACTGTATTGAGCCTGTATATAAATCTCAGTAGTTTGCGAATCACCGAAGGTCTAGTCCTGCAAAAATGATAATCGTTGATCGCCGCGCCAAGCCATTTAACAGGGCATTTCTGTAGACGAAATAGTTTGTGGCTTTTCACGATGTTATATGTTGAATTGATGTGAAATGCAAGCAAAGTAGACAGCTCCGGAGGTTCTCCGCACTGCAAAGCAGTAGATTAGCCTCCAAACCTATAAACCTGCGTTTGGGCTTTGCTGGATGTTGGAGTAGTATGTTCTATTCGCAGATGAAGGAACGAGCAAGTACGAGAGATCTTGATTCAAAGTGTTGCCAGAGGTACCTTCCTATCTTGTAACTTATCCAGCGGATACTTTTTGTAGCTCGGTTGTATTGTATGCTCCGCTAGTATGCATCATTGTTTCTGTGCGTGAACTTTCGAAGGTCGACAGCTCTCTAGCACTTCCTAGCCTTCTATTCCTCAGGGCCCCGCCTCTAATTCTTCTTTCGTCATAGAGTCCAGCAGATGCCTGTATTTTCTCGATTGTGACCTCTCTCGCTCAACCCTCCAGCCCACTTATATGTTTTAGATGCTTTGGAGATAGTATCGAACTTGAACCGTGTTGATGTGTTTTTAGAAGTTTGTGTGAATAGTGTCACAACCACTGTCAAATTAGCTTAATGATCCATGAGGAGGGCCAATTGGTACTTATTTGTAGTAAAAATAATAAGAAGCCAAGAAGTTCTATGATAGTTGCTGAAATTTTTAGTTTCTCGCATAAACAGTTATATTGAGAAGTATTATCTGCTTTTCCAGCTCGGTGTCACTGCCGTTTCCTATGTTTGATCGGTGAAAATGGTACAAGTATCTCCTCTTCGAAAACTAACTGTCTCAAAATAAACCATGATTGCTCAGAGCCCAGGACTATCGGCGGCTGTACGACTGGATGTAATGACTGACAGCATTTGTGCGGCATTGGAGAAGAGGAAATACCCTTGGTGCATTCGGACTGCTCGTCACAGAAATTGTGACTTGAAAAGATCAGAATAATGAAGTTGAAAACGCGTCTTTACAAAAAGATAGTAATTAGGAGGCAGAGATGGAGAGTGAGAGACCATATATCAAGCCGATTTGCCTTTCAATGGAGGAGATTCAGGGGATAAATGTATGCAAAGGTGCCTGTAGGACGAAGAATCCAGATTCATAAAGTTTGAACAATCATGGGTGGAAATAAATACCTTTTGGGTTAACAGAGCAACAAGAGAGGAGTGTATTTTGGGACGAATTTTGGGACATATTTTGTCACGGAATAACGCAGTAATGCAAGATATCTCGCTTGGAAGGATATGATATAAGTAATAAGGTAATTTCGAGGCACATTAAAAGATGAACACACTATACGACAGTCCTGACGAAGTTATTTAAGTTAAACGCATAATACACTGCTTAAGCTTCGGGTAGAGATATCAGCTGCTGATAGTGTATTCCACGAGAGAATTGAAGATGTCGGAGAGGCTGGTAAGGAGGAGGCGTCACGTCAGGCTGTAGCAAGCAAGTCTTTACAAGGGAGGAGGAGGACCATTCGACCACTTAGTTAACAAATTACCATTTATGAGGAAATTAAACTTCTCAACGAGCCTACTCTTTGTTTTACACATATCAAGGACTCACAACCTGACTTGTGATATTCTTAAACGCATGAAGGTCTTTAATAGAAGCCTTACGATCTTTTGAATGTGGGGCAGGAGGTGAGGGTAAGCTCATAGCGAAAGCAATACACCGGCGCTAGATAGAAGGGTAGTGGAAAACTTCCAAATGACACTATTTTGAGTTGTATATATAGCATGAGGCCGGCGGTAGCCTTTCCTTATACCAGTTTATCTGGCACAAAAGCCTCATATGGCATGCTACCGCTCATTGGCCTTACAAAGCGGCCTTGTATGTATTACTAGCATATTCAATTAAACATGCCATGAAGAGTAAAATGGCGCTAGAAAAATCTGCAATAGGCTTGCTAACGTTTAGATAACGTGCCTAGCGTCTTTTTTTCAAACTCATTTAAAAATGAATAGACATCTCTCAGCTACAAATTCTCAATCAACAATTCCCTCATCATCAATTTCACGTCTTCAACAACAATTCTTGCACTAAACACCTCCGGCTTATCTTCTATTTTTCTAAATTATAAAACTATACACCGGCGTCCTTACTACCTGTCTAACGTCTTTGGCGACTATAAATACTATAACTCTTGGCGTGATGGAAGGCAGGAATCAGAACAAGGGTGCGACGACTTCACGATTTGTTCCAAATCCCGATGAGCCTTTAATGTACACTGAAAGAAGGGATACAGGGTCATCAGATGATGAAGCGGCTCCAATGCCCCCCATCAAAGAACGAAGGCAAAAGCGCGGTGGATTGATCGGAAGCCGTCATCATCAAACGTCAAGCACAACACATATTCCACTACAGGTTGCCAGAGAACAAAGAGGCTCGGGCCCGGACTACTCTGCATCGCTTAGTCATTCGCTAGTTCCCCTTAATCCCCGAGGTCAACAGCAACTGTCGAGTGATCCCGTACCTAGTAAGGCGTCCAACCAAAGCCAGATGTCAGAGCCGTATTCCCAACTAGTTGGTTCTTCTAATTGGCAGCAATTGCCTCAGACAAGCCCCAACGGCCGACCAATGTCTCATACTATTATTACGAATACAGTGGGCTCTTCTGCTGCCTTTTCAGGAGCACGTTTCCACTCTAGACAACAATCATCTCATCACCAGGTAGCTGACAGAGTTATGACATCCCGAGGATGGCCAGAATCTCAGATTAGTCCAGTAAATCCCCAAAATGAACAACCGCAGCAATTCATTCACACAGCGCACAATTTTCGTTCGAGTTATGAGCAAGCTCCAGCTGGACATTTTCAATATTCAGATCCCATTACTTATAACCCATTTACAGATGCACTAGATCCCCATGACTCTTCAAACTACCCAACCCAGATTCCACCAAACCTAAGAAAACGTGCTCAGATGCTGTTGGGTTTATCTGCTGCAAGGGGCATGGTATTACCAGCTGAATCACATGCATCGAAGAGCACAGCAACTGGGTCAAGTAATACTTCTCAAAGCACGTTTGGTGTTTTAGTTCCGGTATGTATTGTTTTTCCTCTTAGTGTAATATTATGTTAATATTAAAAGTAGCCGAAAAGAAAAAGAGGGCGTCCAATAGGGTCAAAAACAAAGATTCCAAGTGCTAAGAGAAATCGACAGCCACGAAATCGTACCATCCTTCCTGGTTCTTCATTATTAAAAGCCGTTCCTCAATCATCTGCTGTGAGTATCTATTGATTAACACTGTCGCTGTAAAATATCTAACTGCTTTATCAACAGGCTCCTGTCTCCTCCAGTCAACAATTCACCACAACAAGCGCAAGTCATAGAGTAACATTTAGCCTCGCCAAAAATGCGTCCGCGATACTTAATCCATTTAGCAAGGTCGTCCCAGCCACAGTCAAGCTGGTCGCTGACAATGGTCAATTATGGGAGTACAAGTACGCAGGAACACGGCGTGATTCAAAGTCTGGACTAAGAGGAAATGTCACTGTTGCACAGCTTAATGAATGGGCAAATTCTATCCTACGTCGAAGATTCCCCGATAATTTCCCTGCCGTTGCTAGAGAGAGCTCATCTTCTACTCCAGCTAAGCCAAAAGCAGATAAATGGACAGAATGGGAGAGAGCATACTTAGAAACGCAAATCATGGATGCTGTAAAGGCAAAAAAGACTAATCTCGACGAAGAAGACTGGGAGCTTATTGCAGACGCCCAGAATGAGGAGTTCTTCCACCACAAAAGGCTGCCCGGCTTGCCTTTGGCGCATTTGACATCATGCACTCTCACTATCGACAATGTTCCTGTAATTAGGGGTGTTGGCTTTACGAAGACCGAGGGATATTTTCCAAAGCGCACAAGCTCTGAAATTCAGAGTATACTCTATCATTGGCCTGATATCCAGGAGAAAATCAAGGAGGAGATCAAGAAAAACCATGGAACGACTCCGGAATATCTGGACTGTTGCACTGATCTAAGTGACTCTGACAGGACTTCAGATGATGAGAATGGAGAGAATGATACGATTATAGTTGACACTGATACAAGTGAGCTTGTCATTGAGGCGCGGAATAATCCTGGTAGCCCGTTAAACGGGGAATAGGGGCATTTCTAGTGGTTATTGAAGATGTACGAGAAATTAGCTTTGGATATACGATCATTAGCACGATATAGTAATATTAAATCTGTCTAATAGTCCAAAATGACCGTTGATATAGACTATGACTGCTTCATCATAAACATAAAACGTTAATACTTATTTATTGAAGCATACACTACGATTAACAGGCTGAAGAATTGATTTTCAGGGTTCTAGCATGAGTTGTTAATGAGAATGGTATATATTTGGAGAGAAAAAGTAACAGAACAAGTGAACAAACATTATATCTCTTCATTGGAGAATGCTATCTTACTAGTTTACTCGTCTAATATGAGTCTAATCATCCCATCTTTAAAAGTGATTTACAAGCTCCATCCCCCATCCAATTGAAGTTTGCACAGCCTCATTACCAAAGCCTAAATATCTCTTTCAACTCATTCCCTTCTTATTACTTACAACCTCAAAACTTCTCAAGCTCGGTATACCAATTTCGATCCATTACAATCTGCAGCCAAGGTAACTCTTCCTTTGTAAACCTTTGTGACTTCGTTGCGTCTCTAATAATTCTCAGATTAACAATAATTGTCAAAAGCCATCGCTAAATTCTCAAAAACTTGATTCCCAAAGTATCAAGTAGTCAACCATTTCTTCATTTCCAGAAATCACCCAGGAGATGGATCTACCAATTGCACCCGCTTCTCGAACCAAAAATGTTAGGAAACAGGGAAAACAACATGACTGGACACTCAAACAGAAGCAAGATCTTGCTGGAGCACTAATCGGTGACCCACAACCAAATAAAATGCGTATCGGATTGGTGCATTTGAGGGAGCCTGGCTTGTCTCGACAGATATTTTACAATCGAGGTTTTGGTTCTGGTGAACCATTTGACTGGAACGATCCTAGTGATCTCTTTCTCTTGAATAGTTGGAGGCAAGACAAGATTTGCAAGTACACAACCAGAAGCGAGGGGCAAATACATCGTAAAAGTGTTGTCAAAGATCAGGTTGTCAAGAATCGTTGTGTTCAAGGAGCTGCCATACCGAGTGTAATCAACAAATCTGGAGATTCTAGCCGCGAAAGTGTCTCAATTATCAACCGCGGAAGAGATATTGAAGAATTTCGTGTTCAGAAACACAGATCATCGCGCCGCGTAACTCCCAGGTTACCAAATGGTCGTCGCCAACAGTCTACTCCACAACAGCCCATCGAATTTCTTGAGGTTGATCTTGACAGGATTGCTAGCTTGACAGAAGAGCAAAAGCAACATCGCCAACGGATACAGTTCAGAGACTGGACCATGATTTACCATTTTATTGAGAGGGCTTTTGACTATCCGAGTCGGGAGATAGATGTCAATTACAATATTTGAGTTCTCTGCCTTTGTCTCAAGTTTGTACTAGAGGTAAAATGATTTCCTCAACAGAATGTTTTAACTTGCTGGGAATCCAAAAAATACGTGTTGACGGCAGGTTCGCCATGCTTGTAACCAGGTTGTTGAGGTCTGAGTTAGATTCTTTAATTTATCGGAAGTGTGGTCGATTATATGATAGCAGAGTAGTGACAGGAAGGAAGATATAGATGAATATCTGCTTACATCAGACATACATGTACAGCTTTACTGGTCAGGTTACTCTACGGGGGAAATGCTTTAGGAACGTAGATCTGGAATAGAACAATCATGATCATGAGTCTTCAAACGTTACGTGGAGTCTGCTTTGGCCATGCTTTGAATTCTTGTAGATGGCTTTGAATTCTTGTAGATGTACGCCTAGCCATCTCGAGGGTGCTGCAATGTGTAGAAGAGCTTGGATTTAAGTTCTGGTAACCGTGAATTATGTGATTGAGTGTTTTATTCTATATGATTAAGGAATTGTGCATATATTGTTACGGTGAAAGTCATGATCTCCTGCAGAGCCTCACAGAGAAGGCTGTGCCTTCCTTAAATATCACAACACTTGAGAAGGTCGACGGTCTCACTTTCAAAATTCAACAACGTTCTTAATTTCAATCACAAGACATTAACCACCATGCTTCCAGCACAACAATAACGACAGCAGATTCATCTTGCCAAAAATCGATCATTCAATTGTTCGCTGTTACAGCACCATCTCCTGCCACATGGCAACAAACGCCGCCATCACAGCAAACATTCCAACTTGGGAATCTTCCCCCAGGTAAATGGAACTTCACGATCTTGTGGTCACCAAGGGCTTGTCCCCAATTCACGGGGCCATGACCGGCAATGATCTAAGCCAAATTATAACATTCATCCATCGAATTATTTCACGCCAACATTCCATTGTGGCCCAAAATGTATTTGCGTTCATCCTTGAGCGAAATGTCTGGCGATACTGCTATAAGTGATTCTGCCTTTCATTGATATTATTTCATATATACCAACATATTGAATGTAGTCGTCGAGTACGAAAAGGGAGCTAAATTTACTAAGGAGAATCCTAATTTTCTATACCCTGGATTTGGTCCAACTCAAGAGCTACGCGATGAGCACCGTGCTGCCTGTGCAGCAGCGACAGCAACTATATCGTCAGCTGTCACTTCTCCGATTCAATCTCTTCCTCGAGCAAATGCTCCACCAGCCAATGAAGCATCACCTAAAGCTTCAAATGTGGCATTACTAGTGGGCCGCTACGTTCTACCAGAAGGCATGGTCATTGAAATTTATGATAGACCACTCGATTCTGTCGCAATTCGATCGGCCATTGAACAAGAATTTGTAGTTGGCAAAGATTTCTGAGGCTAACCTTAAATCGGTTGGGAACCTTCTGGTTATCCTCGCTTTTCAATAAATACGTATGCCATAAATGCGGGTCGTGCTATGAAGGGTGGCTCCGATTACACCCCATGGTCCCTTGTCCAACTCCAAGCCAAGCCCGGATGGGAGAACTTTAGAATTAAATGCCATGATTTTATACAAATCAAAAATCAAAAATTTTTAAACTTATAAATCTCAACAAAATTAATTATGAAAAATCAGAAATTTTCAAAATTTATTAATAATTATATAAAAAGTTTTTATTTCAAATTTTATTAAATTATTTTTATTATAAAAGATTTTATTATATATATTTGAAATTTTTTAAATATAAATTTAATTTTATTTATTATAAAAATATATTAAAAAAAATAAAACTTTTGGAAATAAATTTCTTTTATATAAAAAAGTTTTTAAATTTTAATAAAAATTTCAAAGATAAAAAAAAAGATTAAATATTTACAATTTTTCAAATATATTATAATAATTTCTTTTAAATTAAGTTTATCTCATTTCAATCTTTACTTCAATCTCTACTTCTGTTAGTATCACTCCGGTGATACTACTTTCATAGTACTTTCATAGTATATAATATTGATCTTGATTATCATTATTATCTATAAGAAAAGAGTCCTATTTATATTAGAAGAGATAGGCATTAATACCTGCTTAAGGATACGGCTCCCCTTTTTAGTACGGTAATCACATGATGTACCGACAACTTACTTCATTTTAATTTCTTATTCATTTTATATATATATATATAAAATATCATAAACCAAAACAAAATATAACCCAATTCATTAGACCCTCTCCCTGATCATCTTTCAAGCAATCAAGTATCAATTCAAGTAATCAAAAACCAACATGTATAAAAAGTACTCGGAACAAGACCTGACCTAACCTGACCTGAGCTCACTTAACTGAAAAGAATATTTTTCCATACAAAAAAAAAAAAAGATCATGCTAAAATAAAATGATGCGGAAAAGTAAAGTTTAATGAAATAGTAGTAGCCTGTCCTGAGATTTCTTCGTCGTTTATCTTTCACTCATCATGAACGTCATCATCATCGTCACCACCAATCATCACATAAAGATCCTTCCATCACCATCCCCAACCCCAACCCCATCAAACCCTCAAATCCCTCTCCAACCTCCCCCTCAACCTCTCAATCCTCTCCCTCTTACTCCCCACACTACTAACACTATCCGAAGGCGCAACACTCATCGCACCCCTGGGATTAAAATAACTCTTTCCATCCTCATCCACACCCCTCTCAATACAACTCTTGCGATCCCTCTCCGCATCCCCCACATGCGTGTATCCGCCCCCTTGTTCCCTATACCCACCACCATATCGCGCGCTCACCACCGTCGATGCAGGAAGTGGGACTTCTCTCGCGCGAGTGCGTTCGCTGATGGTAGAAACGGATATGTCGTCTCGTTCCCATGTGGCTTCTGAGCGGGGAATGCGTTCGCGTTCATTGGGGTGAGGAGCTCGAGATACTAATTTTGATGGAGAAAATTTAATCGTAGTATGCGTGTGAGTGATTTTATTTTTCGTTTCTTCGATGCCTCCACTTCTTCTATGGCCAGCGGAAGATACCTGGGCTGGAGAAGATCCATACTCATATTCTGATTCCCGTATGCTGACTTGAGTTTTTCCTTGAGTAGGGACTCGAGAAATCATAGTTGGAGCATGACTTGTTGCTTTGACTGTACTTGTTTTTTCACTGACTCGACTTGGTGCGATACTTTGTGGTTTATCACGAACATTAATAGCAGTAGGAGGTCTAGCCGTTCCAGCATTTGAACCCTCTCCTTGCTCAACCGTACTTCTTGTGCGAATTTTCATGCCTGTGTTTGTATGGGATATAGAACTGTAGTAACTGCGTTCTTCGATGGGACTTAGCACACCTTCTCTCTCACGTTCGCGATCGCGTTGAATGCGCGTGTAGCTAGAGGCTGGTGGTGGCATGGGTGCTTCAATGACTCGATATCTGCGTTCTCCTGAAGGTCCGCCTCGACTACTACTGGCGATTGTTTCTGCGTGACCGGTTGTGTAACTTCTGCGTAGACCTGGCATGTTCTTATGTTCTGATTCGAGTTCGTATTCCGGGTCTTCGCTCTTGACCATTGCATATGCGAAAGCAGCACCAGCAGCCGCGCCGAGAAAAGTACCGACTAAAGCTTTATTTGTCATACCAAAAATTCCACCATTCTTCTCCTTTTCTTTTTCTTGATCTTGTCGTTCCACTTCATCTACGTAAACCGTTTGTTCATCATTTCGATTCCTATCCCTCCTCACACTAACTTGAGTACCTGGATGTCCATGTCCACCATAACCATCCCTCCTCATACCTCTAGGAAAGGTTTCCGCTCTTCGAAAAGGTGGGCTCTCTAAAGTTTGAGGTTGAGGTGCATGTGAAATTTGAATTCTAGCAGGCGGTGC
Source organism: Sclerotinia subarctica (assembly GCA_025389085.1). Lineage (NCBI taxonomy): Eukaryota > Fungi > Ascomycota > Leotiomycetes > Helotiales > Sclerotiniaceae > Sclerotinia > Sclerotinia subarctica. Next base: position 678,049 of record QRFI01000013.1, read on the forward strand.
TCGGGAAACGTGACTTGGAGCCACAGCACGATATGCTTCATCGGAAGTAGGAGCAGTCGAACTACCAGCTGTACTTCTAGCGACTTCTTCTTGCCATTCGAGAACACGACGAGCTTCTTTTTCCGTGGCAGTTGTGACTATTGTTGGAGGATGGGAAGATTCTCGACCGCGGGAATTCATTTTCAGTTATGACGTGGGTTGTATGTTTTGATGTTATATTTCGTACTTTATGCTGTCGTTGAAATTGTTCTTGCGGACATGAAATTTTATAAAACGTATTTTCTCGTACTTATCGAATATCGAAATGATATGTATATATGTTTGTTGACGTTAAATTGAAGGTAGGATGAATGACTCGGATCGAATGGACGTGGCGTGAATGTTGAATCGTATGAATGGGAAATGGTGAATATAATGTACGTATTTCAAATATTTCTCCAAAATATCAAGGAAAAAAAAATAACATCCGATGAATGATGAAATAAAACGACCTTGATAAGTTCTAAACAAAATGTGACTCTTGCTTGTTCCCTACTTGCTCCGCTTGATCTGCTAACTATGTAGCTGTGGATATAAAGGCGGTCAGAGGTCAGATGAGTAAACTCATGTGCATACAACTTTTTTATCTTATCCAACAAGCTTAAAACATGAAACACTCAAGCAATGAATGATCGCAACGATCAAACTTGGTAATTGTGTTTTTATCGTAAGATCGAGTGGATTAAGGTAAAATCGTTATGAATTAAGTCGTATTAAAAAATTTATGATGCAGAAAAAGCTCCACGCGGGAATATGCCAAAAGACCTCCGGAAGTTAGAGAGTGAGACAAAAAAAATAAGTAAATAAAATGTTGGGTGAAAAAATAGTTGTAAATGTTGTAAATGGGTGCGTGGAGATGCAAGATTCGTAAAAATGGCAGCGTTGGCGTGAAGTGAGTTGCGGTCCTTGCGGAGGCTGGGAAAATGCGGTAAAGAAGCAGGTACACTAGACTGATAGTATGTCTGTAGGTACAACGAAAATCTACCGCGATAGGACCTGATTAAGAGATGAAAAAATGGGTCCCGACAAGTCTTTCTTGAATTATGAATTGAATGTTCTAAAGAGTTTCAAAGAGTTTCAAATATACGTATGTATGAATGTATGTATGTGTATATATGTGTGTATATGTGTATGTATAATTTATTCAACGAGATGAAAAAGATTGTGCTGTTTTCCGAATTTATTTTTGGAAAACTTTTCAAAGAGAAAACAAAAGCTATTCACAAGTAGATCTTAGAACATTCTGAAAGGTCTATTGTACTTTCTCTGTGATTGACTTTAACTTTGAATTGATAAATAAACTTTGAAGAGGAAGGAAAAGAAGAATTGTAGAAGCAATCGAATAGGTTTATGCATCAAAGAATAACATAACTGGCGCTGGTGTTATACTCTGCATGTGAATTTGAGTAAGATACGGAGCACCTAGTCTTCATCCTGCATGTGAATGGAGACCATCTTAGTCTGACAGTTGTCGCTCCATCCTCATTCCTCGAATCAATTCATCAACACAAGTCAACCCATGCATGCACTAAGCATAACCCCACAACTTTCTGGGGCCAGCGTAGCGAACAAGAATTTTATTTGGCTTATGCGAACTCGACAGAGTCAGCAATTTTCATCCACTAGTTAAGAATAGAAACCAAATCCGATGCAAGATTCTGTACGCATACCGGTTCCTACTGTTCCTACCTTTTAATTGTAAAGGCTGCTTCTCCGCGTGCCACGTCTCCGGTTGCGAACGGAGATCTCCCGTCCAAGGGAAACTCGTATAATATTATGCGACCGCTCTAGACCAGAGTCAGAAGATCGCCTCAAATCAAGCGATTGGCCTTGAGATTATGCGAAGCAGCAATGGTTAGCAATATGACAATCGAATCAGACTTGAATCCCTCACCCCCATATTTTTTTTGAACGAGGTGTCTCAATTCCGAGGCAGAGTAAGATTCAACTTGTTATTCAATATTTTGACATGTCAAATCGAGGCGACGGGGGAAACTCCAATGAACTATAAGATCAATTCAAGATCTGTAGTTTCCATTTTCATCTCAATTGCGCAGACGTGCATCTAGAACCTGCATGAAAAATGCTTTGTTATATTTTTAAAATTCAAGGCGGTTTAACCGTTATCCCATTCTTTGATCACGCAAACTATTCTTGGCCATTTGCAAGGTGAGAGAGTGAGATGAATGGGGCTTATGACAAGTGGATTAACTTCAAGCATGGTGATTTGATGGTACTTTGGAAAATTATCCTGTCATTGACCAATATAGTATTTTTATACATCAAGCTATCCGCTGTCACCGAATGACTCGAGGTAGTGTCTGCCACCTAGCAGCATAAACCAATTTCCCATGCTAATTCGGCTGACTTGCAGTGTAGCTAACTCCAGGAAGGAAGCTTGATGCAATATGCTAAGCCGAAAGTATATGATGAGAAGGGGAAATACTTATCGTCATCCGACGTGCAGTAGCTACTAAGCTGTAGAGTGGATGCTAAAAGGTACAAGAAAAGACAAAAGAGATGTGGACCAAGTTGAAGTGGTCCACGAAGACGACTAAAGCGTCTTGGATCTGATGTTGAACGCCTGATGTTTTGGTTGTAAAAACAGAGACAGAGCACACAGACACCCAAGCCCGGCGACCATAAGCATATCGAACGATGTTGTTATCGTTGAGTCTGCTTGATAGTTCCGCTTTCACCTTTTCATAGCGACCGAATCCCATATGCCCACCATCTTATACCATCTATAACCCTACGATGTATTTGTGCTCCGTTCACCCGTTCGTATACGATCGAATGTGTTCGTCGGCAAAATTCGTAGCATAGACAGACAACGTGGTACTTTAGATAATATCCCATGCGTCCTCTGCAGCGTGGCAGAATTTGCTGCATGCCACACTTGCAGAAAGACTGTAGTTACTAATGGAGATCTTCTCATCCACTAGATCATCTGCAAAGTTGTCTGTTCCCTTTGCCATGGCACCAACGAACACACAAATGCTCTCTTTCGGCTTCAATGTCTCCACATAATCCCGAACACGGACCAACTCTGATTCGAAACTCAATGTAACTTTTCGGCAATTTGGAGGCAAGTGATCGGTGATCGGGTTGGCAATGACCCTGAGAAGTTTTTCTTGAGAGTTGACTGATCGGATAGAAAGTCGATGTAAGAGTTGAACCATAAGACCAGCAAAACGCTTAAAGGTACGTGGAATTCGAACCGTTGGGCTGACCTCGATGAGAACTCCCTTGGCTGTATGGATGTAGATTTGGAGCCTTCCAGCTTTGTTGATCGGTGAGTCGAGGAGGGTGAGAAGACACTGCTATAGGTTAGTATTGAAATGACTCGTCATATATTGATTATTTACGAACCTGATGTGTAATATCAGGTCGGGCATCACTGATATCTCGGTTCATCTTGCGCATAATACCAATGTGCTCGTCACTATTGAGGAGAGAATATTTTTCCTCTGCGGCACGCGCACCAGGTCTTCCACCACCGGAAGATTGCTTGTAGGTTTCGAGACTGGCATTTGAAAGAACGACGATCAATCTTTGCGAATCTTTATCGGTAGAAGGAATCGGGACATGCTGTTCTGCAATAACCTTGGGGAGGCTTGGAGGAGGTTCAGATTGAGTTCCTGACATTGCGAGTAAAAGGTTAGTGTATGATAGAAGAGATGTTGAATGCTTCTATTGATGTGAAGGAAGTGTTTTGAATTTTCGACGTTATTGATGAATGATATCAATGTGTGTATGAGAGCGAGTTGAAAGGGTGTGTAAATGTGAAATTCAATAGTTGGTGGAAAAGTTTTTTCACGCCCTAGAGCGGCGCGACCCGCTGAATGGTGCAAGAAGGAAATTACATGTAAAGTTTCAAGTCAAGAATGCTCGAGGGAAGAGACCAAAAAAAGAAAAGAAAAGAAAAGAAAATAATCTTACTTGGTCGCTTTACAGCTCTTGGTTCTGGAGAAGACATTGTAACTATTTGTTAATTCCATTAATAAAGCCTTCGACACAGGTGTAACGGATCTTTGAGGTGCTTGCATACTGATATTGGGTGCTTTTGGTGATCTTGGAGTCGATTGGTTTGATTCTTTCGCAACGCCAAACGGAACGGGGAATAAAATAGGAAAAAGATTACGTCTGTGAATGGGTAGGTATATCGAGAAAGGTGTGAAAAGTATGGGAGGAAGAATCAAGATTAGATGTTGATACAATTGATTGATGAATAAGGTTTGCGAAGGAGTTCTTGGGAAATATATTATATTTATTTCTGAAGAGCAAAGTGGGATGGATGCATAGGTTAAGTTTGGGGAAATGACAAGAAGAATCCTCGAGTAGCAGTAGAAGAGAAAAAAGGATCAAGAAAAGGGCAAAAAAACATCAGTGCTGTGCAACGAGTTCACTGAATGGCTAATAATTTATTTCATGGGGCTTTAGCGTTAATACCACTGTAGTCTTACATGCATGTGTATGTTTATGTTGACCATATTAAACAAGAGGAATCGGGAAGCGCAAACAATGTAAGACGACTCGACTTTATTAATATTGTGAACGTCGAAGAACATATTCCTTTGTATATCTTTCATTACTTTTTAGTATTGTTCTCAAGACTACATTGTGCCACATACAAAACTCTTTCAAATTGCGCAAACCTTCTCTTGCTGCATGAGTCACGACTTCGCATATGGTTCAGCTCCTGACATGTGTGTATGAGATGAAAGGGGTCATCGTTGCACAAGCCATGTCGTGGAAGTAATGGGCTCCACGACCTGACCACCAGACTTGCACACCCTTCATATTGAGCCTCAACAGGAAGGAGACGAAGATTTGTACCGCGGAGAATTTCCAGCTTAGGCGAAATTCATTGTCTACATTCTTTCTTATTATAAATTTCTTCCACTAAGTTCCGCCATCGTCGGGATGGCTGTCCAGCATCTTGTGAGGATGTTTGCATGATTCCCATTTCCATCAAGAGATAAGTATTAGCACACATTACTTATTTACTGTCTGGATTTCTTGTGAATGCGTTAACATTCATTAATATGCAGGCACCAACCCTGAGTGCATTAAACCCGTTCCACGGATTGCCATAATCACAAAACACAACTCAAGGGCATCTGCCAATGTCTCGGGTCATCTTGAGCCTTTTGTACAAGCATCGGATATACGGTGATATGATAATTTGGACTTGGCAAGAGACACTAAAGTAGTACTGCACCTCCTCCGTGTCGTGTGCGTTTGCCACAAATCTTCAGTCCACCCCGATCTTAATGCCGATGTCTCGTTCGCAGATTCAAAAGTCATAGGAACGGCTCGGCACCCTTTCGTTTCCATCGTCATTTTGTTGTTGCTTCTTTGAACCAATATTGAACACAGGTTGTGCGATGGTTGTGAAGCACGAGTTTGCGGAAGATTAAGCACGCGAATCCGTAGATTTGAATTGTGCTACAAGTTCCACCTTGCTTTTGACAAGATTGCTTCATTCTACGGATAGATGTAAGTGACTGAGCTTTACATAGCTAAGGTTTCGGCTCTTGACCTATCGAGATGAACCCATTACATGACCAAACAATGAGCATTCAGGCGTAAAGTCGATGAAAGCACTCGGCCGATGATTTTGCGAATAAAGAAAGAGAGCGAGGCTGAAAGTGATGAGATTTTTGGAGAACAAGAGATGAGGCTTCAAATCTGACTTGATGAAGGCTGAAGTTCGATAAGTGGCAGTCCTAACATCAATCATCATTAGCGAATCCTTGACATGACAGCTTTTCAAAGTATAATACTTCGGATGATGCGGCCATTAAAGTCTCTCAACTCAAACATCACTACGCCTTCATCCGAAGCCTGCCGTATCTGCGCGTATAGAACATGAGATAAGCATGTGTCGCAAAACAGAACTGATGCTAAGGATTCCTATACTATGCTTTTGAGAAAAAGGGGGGGAACAAGGGTGTGAAGACGCTCATTTGAGGTTTTAATGTGTAAGAATCCTGGAGATCAGTGGACTTTATCAGATCTCTGTAACACTACCTGAGACAGGCACAGAATGAATTCGGATGGCAGCTGTCAGCCTATTATCGTCTGAAATGGTAAAAGTCAATGCGGTCGTATTATTACTAATTGAAAGGTCGAATGAAAGGTCGAATGAAAGTCTCCTCCCTTCCATCTATTATTATGAGCTTGTATATGTTGTGTTCAACATACCTACATTTCTTGTTTGAGCCAAACTTTGAGTGCTTCTAATAATAGCGGGGTTGAAAGGGGGCAGGGGCCAATTCAGGGCCAATCAACCCCAATTAACCCTACTCAAATTAAAAATCCACTTCTCTTCAAGCTTATCATGACCCCCAAATTTATTATCCCTACACTCTTCTTTCAACGACATCAAAATCATCACAAACATATCAGCATCATCATCATCATCATCATTCCAAATATTCCATTATTAACATCAAATATATGATTGCCCTGGTTGAATTCAATACATCAAAGAGACCTTTTCTTCTTGATGGTTTCGATAATTCAAAAAGACCTAAACACAAGCTTTGCTAGGTCGCTTTTCGAGGTTATCAGACGGTTGGGAGGTTTTATTACCCTTGTACTCCAGACATCAACAGTTTCTAATCAACCCTGACACAACCAAACCCTGTATCTACATTTCGTTCATCTCATCTCATTTCAACCAAGCTAACCTGTGTCAATAATTGGATTGAGATCAGCTTAGACCGGACGAAAAGTCCCGTCTAACATCTACACGCTCGCTTCTCTCTTTTCAGATGACAGGTATTCTAGGCGCTGCGACAATTTAGATCTCATGTATAGTTTCATAGCTTCTTATGCAACAACGGGATCTTCATTGCCAATGTTCAGCAGCATCATTATCACTCTTTTCTATTCTTTTACCAATTCGATGGGATATCCGTTGGATTTACAGATGCCGTGACGCCAAGGAAAAAGAATAAGTATAGACGGTCGTCTTCTCCTGTTCTTTCAACCTCATTCTAAGCATTCTTTTCTAATCTCTCAATTCAAATTTCATCTGGCGGGTTCCTCTCTTTTAGTTCAGATCTATTCTATCTTGTCAATCAAGTAGATCACGTTGACCGTGTATCTAATTTCACCACCCAACACCTCGACGGTCTTCATTCGTTTACATACAAATATCTTGTACAATTTTTAACTTCAAATCTTAAATCCCGACAATGTATTTCAACAAACTCGCAAGCGCCGCTGCGTTGATAAGTGTTGTAGTGGCAGTCCCGTCGCCACAAAAGGGGACGAACAACGGTGCTACAGCCGCCAACGGGAACGATGCTTCCCTTACGTTAGTATCAAATGCTATTCAGAGTGGTTCATTTGCCGATGGTTCAGGAGAGATTGGTGCGGCGGAAGTTGGACAAGCCAAATCAGCAACTTCGAAAAATAACTTCATCAACTTTTGTGCTGGTGACAAGTTGACAAATGGCCTACAAATTACCACAGGATCATGTAACGGTATCCGTAAGTCTCAATTATATCTATCTTATTGTTATATATCTAACTAGCAATAGCAATGGGAAGAATTCCAGCAAAAACCGCCATGGTCTCTTCAACTATTATCAATCCTCCAACAGGTGGAAAAGGCATCCCCGCAGACACAACCTTTAACATCACAGTTCAAATGTCTAATCTCGTCGCCGGCTCATTCACCAATGCCGACTCCACTTACTTCTCGGCACCTCAAGATCTTTCAGGTGGAAAAGTAGTAGGCCACACACACGTTACTGTTCAAGATCTTGGTAGCTCCTTAAACCCAAAACAAGCTCTTGATGCCACTCAATTCGCATTTTTTAAAGGTATCAATGACGCAGGAAATGGTCAAGGTCTGCTTTCTGCTGTCGTCACTGGTGGTCTTCCAGCTGGAAACTATCGAGTTTGTACATTGGCTTCGTCGTCCAATCATCAACCTGTCATTATGCCAGTTGCTCAACGAGGCACAGCAGATGATTGTACAAAATTTGTCGTAACGGGTTCAGGTACCACCGCAAATGCAAATTCGGATAATGGATCAGGTGGACAAGCAGCTGCTGCATTGGCGGCAAGTGCTGTAAATGCTGGACCAAATAATTCAGTGGCTTCTTCTGCTACTGCAACAGCTACTTCGAAAAATTCGGCAGCTAATGGAAATAATGCCGCTGCAGCGAATTCAGCCAATAAGGGTAATGCACAAGGAAACAAAAATGAAGGTCAGACAGGACAGGCAGGACAGAATGGTGGTACAAATTCTGCACAGGAAGAAAGGAAGGGTAAGCAGGGAAAGAGACGTCGTTCAAGATTTGATTTTATTGTTTAGATTTCTTAATTATTCTAAGAGGTGCAATATTCTTCATGGTATGAATGAGGAATGAGGAATGAGTGGAGTGGAAAGATGGATCAAGATACTCGGGCACGAGTTAAAAATGATTAATACAGACAGGCAAGGCAGACAATGTATGGTACGGTGTCTGGATAGAGAGGAAAGATGTTTTATTCCTTTCCGTTTATTTTATCTTAGTTTTACTTTATAAGGATGTATACTTATGATATTAATATCGGAGTGAATGAAATGAATGAATAAATAACATAAATGAATATATGTATACTTATATATACTCTTACACTCGACCAAATAAAATACATATACACACATACATCTATACCCCTCCCTCTCACCATCTATATATATATATATATATATATATATCTGAAAAATGCAATATAACTTAGAGATATATTATATTATATTATATTGTATTTGAAATAAATTTAATTTTGATTTTGGTTTTGATTTTAAATAATGATAATAAAGTTATAATTTTGAGTTTTGTTTAGCTGCCAAGACTGAACGGTGTAAAGAGCTACAAATAAATTTTCTTTATAGATAGTGAGGTAAAATGATATGATATGATGTGATTTGATGAATGGATATAGAGATGGAAGGTGAAGGAAGGATGAGGAGTGAGAATAATTAAGCAGATATACGCGGGGATGTAAAGATATAAAACGAGGTCATGACTTTAACTTGGGAAGGCCTGGAGGTTGGAAAAATTGATATATAGAATCGACAGGATGGGGGGTTGAATTGATGGTTTCTTTTATACTGCTTCTGGTGAAGAATTGGTGTCTAGTGTATAGGGGGATAGCTGAGGGAAGATAATGGTTAAGTGTCCATGAATGAGGAATAGAACGGTAGGATCGTAGGTTAATCTGATTGCGTCATGGTGAGAAGCATATGGCAATTTATTGGAGAGGATGGGTGAGGGGTTGGTAGGAATTTGAAGATATGAGTCTTTGAGTAGTGAGTCTGGGAGAGTTATGGAGTTTTGACTTGGGTATTTATGATGAGGATGAGGATGAGTATCATGTAGAATCTTGATTAATAAATTGCAATTACTTTACATCAGAACAACTTTGTCCTCAATCAGTATTGCCAAGCTAGCATTGGACTTCAATGTTCACCTGCTCCCGCTCTCGCTTGAGATAATATACAGTAGAGCCCAGGAGTGTATTTGTTAGTAATGTCTCTACTGGGACTTTAAGATTGCCAGACCTGATTTCTTCATTGAGAACTCTTTTCCCTTTCCGAAAATTACTCTAGATAATCAATACCATTGCCATAAGTGATCTTACGAGTGTCTGTTTCTGAAAGGGTGATTCGGACATCTCTACAAACACGCTATTCATAAAGGACCTTAAGCAGACCACACCAGCTTTCGTCCATGGGCATCTCCCCTCCTATCTTTGGTTCTTTGTTTAACAGAGGCCACAACTACTTGGGACCAAAGTCAGAATAGCCTCTCAAAGTTTAAATCCCTGGCCAGAATTGAATTACTATTTCGGAGAATCTTTGATAAAACTCCTGTTCATCCTTTCTGGGTGCAGATCTTAGATCGAAATAATTGTGATATCTGGGAAGAATGAAGACCTGGGCTGGTGCAAAACTGAGTAAAGGACTATTGATTGTTTGGTAGTTGTTGTGAGATGTTATTATGATGAGTTTGCTTTAGCCTCAAAACGCTCTTTTGCACATCCAGCCAGCACTAATTATAGTTTGATTACCCAGGTGCTCAACGACTTCAAAGATATTGATATTATAACATTGGCTGATCTTGATTTGTTTGATATTAATCGCTTAATTGAAGATCTTAAGCGGGATATAAACTTATGCACCATTTTGAAAATTCACCATCAATAAACAAACAGAGGTGATAATAATTTCTTCATCCTTCCATCTTCCTTTCAAAACAACAACTTTCCTTCAGTCACTCATTTAATCATAACTCCATAGTCGAAACCATCTCAATTGTATTCTGAAAATATCACAGAAAATGATTTTAAATTTCCTCGTCGCAATATGGACCATTTGTTCGACTGCTGGTGCAGCTCCCCAGTATCAGTATGGTTCTATCAAATTTACAGTCACCGTCTACGCTTCTTGCCCTGATAGCACTCCGTTCTCAATTCTGTCGAGCAATCGCATGGCACATGTTTCTGGCATTCCTGCAGATACAACTCTCTATGTCGCGCCCACTTCTACAAATCCGTCTTTACAATTATCAAAGTCAACTTACACTGCCAAAACTTCTCAACCGCCAAAACCCACTGGAAAGCTAGAAACCTCTGAATTATCAGACCCGGCTCAAGCAACCATCCTTTCCCAATCATCCAGCAATAACTACGCCTTTGTAGTCATTAGCGGTACGACTAGTTGGTTGAATGGGCAAACACCAACCAGCAATCCATCTCAATCTTTCGTTATAGTTACTAGCGCTATTACAGTAGTTCCTCTGTCAACTCCGCTTCCATTACCATCAACTTCGAACAGTGAATCCGTGATTTTATCAACAGAAACGGTAATTCCTTTATCGACTCATCTTTCATCGACAAAAATCTCCAGTGGTGAGCCTATGGTTATATCAACAGCGACGGTTGCCCCTCTACCAAATCTACCTCAATCATATACAAGCCATTCAGCATCATCCGGTGAGCTGATGTCCAGTAATAAGCCCTGGATTTCATCAACAGAAACAATTGTTCCATTAATGCTAACTCCCACTCCTACTTCTCCTACCATTGAAAGTAGTATTTTGCTTGGTCCCATATCATCATTGACGCTGGCAACATGGACATCAAAATTACCATCAGCAGCCAATTTAACGCAGGTTATTTCCGGTTCGACAGTCAAAACTAGCAGCGTCCTCAATCTTTCTTCCGCGGTTAGCAATTCTCTTACTACTGCGGAGTCTAGTTTAAGCATATTTTCTGTCTCAAGCCAAACGATATCCAAACCAGAGTCCACTTGGAGTATTGTTGAACCAGTCACTTCGGCTTCATCTTCTACTATATCAAGTACTATGAGATCTGAAATCTCCTCTGCCGTTGTTCCCAACTCAAAATCAATATCAATATTGGCCAATTTATCTTCCACACTTGTTTCAAGTGCTGCCTTCTCGGAAACTACTACTACTACGGACTTGAGTTCTTTAGCATCATCTGCAGGACTTATAGGCCCAGTCACAGGAATCAGCTCTACTTCCACTCAATCACCATCGGGTAGAGTATACACTGGCATGGCTTCTGTTGGGGGATGGAATAAAACTTCTTCAATGATATTTGAATCATCATCTTTCCATATTCATACTTCTTTCACAATGGGGATTTTCTCTACTTTAACAGCGGCGGCTGGATTCAAAGATTCTAATCAAGCTTCAGCATATTTTCCTTCATCTACTGGCTCAACACTTTTTCCTGCCAGTTTAGCTACTTCGGCAGCTCTATTGACTAGCAAAACTTCAACATCCAAAGTTGTTTCACTTTCTAGCATGATTCCATTGTACAGTGCGACTTGGACAAATAAGATTACTCCCTTGTCTGGCCCCAATACAATATCGACCCCGTTTTCAAAATTTAATGGCACATCATTGCCTGGTTCTACTTCAATGTCCAGTTCAATCTCAATATCTATGACCGCTTCAATGTACCACTCAAATCCATTGACTACCCCTGCTCCGAAATCCAGCTTTATTTCTATGACTGTAGGACCGAGTTCTGTCGCTTTTCCCAATTCAACGTCGGTTACATCTACTAGCTTAGTAGCTTCGGCCACATCATCGAATTGTGGAGAGCAAGGAGATTTCATATTGACTGTAAGTTTGAAATTACCATTTCCTAATCTTTCATGTACATCAATGTCCAAGTAAGACTTTGACATCGACATGGTGTCTGGATCCTAAATACCTCGTATCGTCTTTAAATGTTCAGAAACTAACGAATCAATAGTTTGACGACGTACCCCCACTATCAGTCTCGAACGCTAGCGATACTGATGTCCAACCGGAACCTCTCTTTAATCCATACCATCAGTTCCTCTTCTCGGACGGCTTTACAGTGGTTCCACCACCAAAACGTCTACCATTCCTTCCTTCTTCCTCGCCATTACTCCTTGAATTTATACCAAATTTCGATGCCAATTCATCAAATAGGGAAACAGGGCCAAATGCAGCAGACCATGGTTTCTCTGGTCAAATAGGAAGTGGTGATGAAGGTTTTACTGGTTGTTTTAATTTCAATCTCTACGGAGCATCATTAGGTTGTGATTCAAGAGATGCGGCATGCGATTTCACGTTTACTGGATATAGTTATGATATCGCTTCGAAGAAGACTTCTCAAGTTGCTCAACAAGTTGTCAATGTTCCAGCTTGTCCTGGACTTTCAAATTGTATCTTGATGAGTGTTGATTTGGATTCTAGCTTTAGGGCTTTGACATATTTCTTGATGAATGTCACTGTGGCTGGTGAACCGAAACTTTGGTGGATGGATGATCTTCGTCTGGGATGGTTTGATAATAGTTGTTCCATGGGTTCCTGTCGCCAAAAGAATCATTTGTAGTGCTGAGCAGTGGGGATACTTTTAACGTCGTGATTACTACAAGTAGAGGGGGTAGAATCGGTGGAGGGAGAAGTCAGGGTTAGGAAAGGAGTTACATATAAAACTTTCAGTCTTCGAGACAGACTTGAGAAATAATCAGAAATTTATTGATTTTTCCAGATTGAGGCTTTATTATTGTCTTTTATACAGTCCGAAATCTGTTTTAAATTACTCATCTGAATAAATTAACAAATTATAAAATCTTACAATAAGTTACTATTTTAATTATACTATTGAATTAATTAATAAAAAAACATTTGATATTTCTATTAAACATTAAACAAATTTTAAATATCTTGATCTTGATCTTATAATTAAATTTAATTCTTTATTTTTATTTTATTTTATTAAAATTATTTATTTCTATCAAAATTAAAAATTATTAAAAGATGAAAATAATCATTTTTGATTTAAAAGTATTGCTCAAAAGAATAATAGTTCAAAAGTAGAGTACTAGACTTATTTGTTTGTTTAACTATGTATTTATACAAGATCGACGCTACGACCGGAGTTACAAATCCCTCTCAAATTTAGGAGTGAGTTTGGTGATAAGAATTCGAAATGTCTTTTTGGAAGAGAAGAAATAAAATGTTTGCTGAAGTGTTGCAGAAACAATGAACACTTTATACTAGCTGGGTTACTAGGTTATCCGCTTGAGGTTGAGTAAATATATAGTGTGAGAAAGTTAGGATTCCGTACTGTTTCTGTTGGGGGAATCTTAGTTGTTTTGTTATATAATCCCCAATAGCTAATTATAAGGAGAGGCCTTTACTCTCTTCTCAAAAAGAACCAACTCTTTTCTTATATACCTTTTCAAAACATATTATTATAATCTCAAAATATATTATGAAATATATTTTATCTTCAAATGATATATTTCAATATAGTCTAATCAGTTTTCTATTCTTAATCCCCCCTTTCACAATATGTTATCGGGATACACATATCTCGACCTCTTACTTTTATAATAGTATTGCTTTATTAAAAGAATATATTAATTATTTTTATAATCTTGAAGATTTGTTTTCAATATATTTGGATATATCAAGAATAATCCTGTTTAAGCGAAGCATTAAGGGGATGAGTATAGTAATACATCATTTGCTCTTACTCTCCATTTGGAAATACTGTAGTGTAGAGCAGGCTGATTATTTTCCCTTCCCCCCTAACTATACCTTGTTAATCAACTCTCAGATACATATATCTATCGAATTCTTCTATTTGTAGAAAAAACTCTCCGAAAAGATTACAGACAAAAATATATAATAGTATTGTATTACCAAAGATGAAAAGGAGACGATTAACTATGGAGTAAAATTTCCGAGATATTTAGAATTACAATGATGGATGAATCTAGAGAGGGATATTAAATCCATGTGATGCTAGCACCAGCACCCAGCAATCAATATATGAGTTCAATATATATAAATAAATCCGTCGTTATAAAATCTTAGAAGATAGAATTTAATATTCATCAAGTCCTAGGTTACAATTTTTTTTGAGATCCTAAGCAACACTTATTCCCTTATTTTTGCAATACAAAAGATATATAGATTCTATTGTTTTATTTTTGTTGGTATCACTCTAGTAATACAACATCTACTAATACATAGTATTGTATAGTTTGGTTGTTAATGTAATCTTGCTTATTATTATTATCTATAAGAAAAAGGCTTTATTTATAATAGAAGAGATAGATATTAATATTTGCTAAAAAATACAACTCCCCTTTCTAATATAATAAATATATGATGTACCGATATTGGCAATTCTCTTTTTAAGAAGATAAACTGTATATTCTCTTATCACAAAGCTATAATATCGATCATAAGCCTCTTTTCAACAATAGACCCTAATTTGGTTAATAGGTTGTAAAGCAACTTGGAGTCGATATAAACAATTAATAATATTGATGTTTTAGGTTTAAGAATTATATTGATTATATTCTTTATAATTGAGGCAATATCAAAGTTGTATATTAGCTTATATAATTCTAAGGTTAATATACTTCATATAATTTTCTTGTATTTGATTGATAATCAATAAAGAATATTTATATTATTATTTTTGTTTACTAGAACGATTACAAAGTTTATTTATAATGAATAATCTTTGTTGTTGATGAATAATATATCGCTGAATACAATAATTTTCAGTGATTCTATATTAAAAGAAATGAATTTGAACCCCTTCTTTGGATTATTTATTTGTTTATTGAGTCCTTTTATATCTCTTTCAATAGGATTAATCATTTGGGCAATAATAGAGAAATCGAATGATACCTTTGGTTGATATATTGTTGTAATATATGCTTCTCTAGCTTTTTGGGTAATATATTAGTTCTTGGGGGTTGTTGATTTTCGCATTTTATTATATGTTCTTTGTAGATCTGCAAATATAGTTTTAATCAATTTAAGATTGTTATATTGCTTTTCTTGATTAAAATAAATATTATTATTAATAAATATAAGAAGTTCTTTATTGAATCTAATAAAAATAATAATAATAAATTGCTCTCTTTTTTGTTGAGAACTTTGCTTTTTGGAATTGTTTCTATTCTATTGTTGCAAATTTTGGGTCTGCTATAATTAGGGTATTATCTGTTTGTAGCTTTATAATACTGAAGCCAATACTTTTATCATTTATATATAATAAACAAGGGTTATATATTGATTATGTTATATTAAGATTTTTAATATAATGATCATAATAAATTCTGAATCAATAATTTCTTGCTTTAGGAATATTATATAATGATTTGATAATCTATAGAACTATATCTTCTTTGATCTTCATTTCGATTGGTGATCGAATGTAAAATAAATATTGTAGACTTGAAGTTGCTTGGATATAAGTTTATATAATATCCCTTAAGAATATTTCAGTTTTTATCATTCTTGATTTCAAATAGATACCTAAAGTAATTAATATATATTAATTGATTCATTGAATAATAAGTAATTGGATTAGTACTGTTATCTTTTCTTGATTCTTTAAAACTTGAACTATAAGTCTTGATTTGGGGTATACTTTGTCAATTTCTTCATTCTTCATTTTATTTATAAATCTTGAGTTGAAGATTCTTATCCCTTATAATATTATTTCTAAAAATATTACTTTAAAAACTCTATTTTTGAGTAAATTATTAATCTCTAATTTTCTGAATTCTTTATATATTGAGTTTATATATATATAATCTATAAATAAATCATCAATATAATTGCTTGTATCTTTAATTTCTTAATAATAGATTATAATATTTGGGTTATCTGAAGTATTATTAACGAAGAATATTTTATTATATAGATTGCTTCTTTATTGATATTGTAATTATATACAAGATTCAGGATTCGATAATAATATTGTTGATTATAATATAATAATTTATAGTGTATATTGAGATGTATATTGATTATTCTGATTGCCTTGATCAGGTTCTTCTTCCTTGGATTCTTGTTGGTAATATGATCGAACTATAATAAAACGAAATTTGATTGGTCCTTTTTCCATTTCGATTTCGTATATCTCTCCTTCTATTGCAATTATTCTGTATAGGCATTTCCATTTTCCAGATGCTGTTCCTTTCCCTTCTTGCTATATAATGACTTCTGAATTAAGAGGTAAATTATAGATTGCTATAATTAATAAGTTATTTTGTATGTTGAATATATCTTTAACTTATCTTTCTATTTGTAGCTTGTAAGTTTCTTTTATTACCTTTTTGATTGTCTTTGCTCTTTATACAATTATTATTATTAAAGGATCTATTTTAGTCATTCTTAAGTAAATTCCAAATACTAGTAATATAGATATTAAATTATTAGGTCCTACTGTATTATTGATAGTTTTCATTATCATTTATAATATAGATTCTTTACTGATATTGGAAATGGCTAATTCATTTGAAATGATTTTGTAAGCCTGGCTTAAAAAGTAATAAAAGCGTTTAACAATATCTATATAATTGGCAATATTTGCAATATTTAGTTAATAAATCGATTGTTTTCTTATCCTTTTTATATTCTGTTTATTATAGAACTTAATATAATTTATAAGTTAAAAGATATCCGAAACATTAATATAATTGCCAAAGGCTTGTTTCAGTAAGGAAGCAATTGTTGATTTCGATTGAATTCTGAATTATATATTGCAAATGGAATTTTTATAGTAAAAATGTATGATTGAATCTTCTGAAAATAGTGAAGTTATAAGTAAATATTATAAGTTTATTAATAATATTATTATAATAATATTTGAATCGATCTATATCTATTAGAGAAAGTAGGAATAGTATATTTATATATATAATATTGAATTCAACGATCTCGAAAGATAATTGGATATAGATTGAGCTAATAAAGGTAATGATCCCAATACCGAATTGGATAACTATCTGTCCAATGATTATTGTATTGATTAGGATTTCTTTAATCTTATTTTATATTTGATATTGATTATACTTTATTATAAATGTTGGTATCACTCCGGTGATACGACACCTACTAGTAGATAGTATCGTGTAGTTTGGTTGTTTGTATATTCTTGCTTGTCATTATTATCTATGAGAAGAGGGGCCTATTTATAATAGAAGAGGTAGACGCTAGCATTCGCTAGTGAATACGGCTCCCCTTTCTAGTACGGTAAACATATGATGTACCGACAATAAAGTATTTAGTTATTTCTGAATCGATTATAATATTATAAAATTCCTTGTTGTTACATTGTATATTAATGATAAAGGTCTCGATCTTTCTAATGAATATATATAAAAATGATTTATTAACTAATAATTACAGAATTTCTTATCTATTAATTAGATCAGATATTGTAAAATAGTTTCTGGTTTTATCTTCGTTATTTTATAGATCAAGATTAGCAAAATAGCTTTTAATAACTTTATCTTCTGAATTATATTTATCCAATTTCTTTTTATATTTAATAAAAATTTGTCGATAATTCTTTTCAAAGTTATTATTACTTTTATTTCCGAATCGCTCTCAATATTTGCATTTTGATTCTTTTTGCTTCTCTTTATTATATTTGTATGATTTACAACTTAGTTTTCTACAACCTTCAATCCAACATTTCTGATTTCCTTTATTTGGTTGGTTTTTTGAATCTTCTAATTTGTTGAATCTTTTGTTAAGGCTATTAAATTTATTTGAAGATTGATTATAATATCTTTGAGAATTGTTGAAATATCTTCGTTTTATAAAAAATATATCATTTCGAGAATCTATTAAATACATTTTCTTTTATATATTGATTGATTGCTTTAATTGATTGATTAACCCTATTATAATATTTTTAAGGTTGTATATTATAGTTGAATAAGCTGGTATTATATTATATACTGAAATAACTTTATTAAGTAAGATTTCTGACTTTCTTATTTCGTTTACCAAATTGTATTGCAAAAGACGAAGCTCTGTCAATAATATTTGTAGACAATCTTGTAGATTCTTTTTAGAATATTTGGTTTGGATTGTAAGAAATATAAGGTTATTTTATTTAGTTATAATATTTTGTTTATATTCTGTTCCTTTGAAATTACTGATCATCATAATATATAATCTATTGAATAAAGATAATGATTAAGTGATATTAGTATTGTAAAAATCAAATACATTTTCTTTAAATATAATAAAGAATATTTATATATATAATTTCTTTAGGATATTAGCTTATTTATATTATTTTTTGAATATAAAAAGTTTATAATCAAAATTATTATTATATTCTTTATAAAATTTATTATTCTTATAAAATTTGATGAAATTAAGGATATATTGAATAAGTATAATATTATGCTATCAGTTATCTGCTTTGAATAATTCATTTGTAATATCTTTCAAGGCTTTTGTATTAGATTCTAATATAGTTGTTTTATATTCTTCTTTTTTTTTATTTTGTCTAAAATCTGTTTCAATCTTTTGGAGGCAATATAGTAATCTGAAGCATAATTTTGGTATAGATGTATTGTGGTTGTAGGCCTTGATTTCTTGCTTCATCTATTCTTTGAATCTGCTTGATTAGGCTATATCAATAAGAGCTTTTGAAATATCAATATTACCTTTCTAAATATTGATTCCTGAAATTCACAAAATTTGTTGTAAAAGATAAAGATTAATTTTATCAGTTATTTTAAAATAATTAAAATCAAATTATCCGAAATCCTTATAGAATATATCAGCTAATTCTTTATTATAAAGATGTTCTTTATTATATTGAATAGATTTAAAAATGATATAATTATTTATATCTTCCTTGATATCATCATCGACTAATTGCTTCTTAATCCATTTTCTGAATTTGTTCTTTATTATAAGATAATCGAAAGTTTTGGGGATTATATTGATTATATTTATTATAATAGCTATATTGATAATGTATTAAATCTACTTTCTGATTTTTAAACCTAATTTAAAAATTTGAGGGTAAGTTTGGAGATGTATTAATATATAAGATAATGATTATATAAAGGAATAAGTATTGTTTAAAGAAATATTTATATAAAATACTTTGGATAGAATCTTGTAAAGATCTTTTGTATAGCAGATATATTATAGTATAATAGAAAAATTCTTTTGTATAATATATTTGGCTTCTTTAATTCGAATAAAATCGTTGTTATTACTTAGTATAAACAAATATATAATAAATATAGACTTCAATCCTATACAAAAACCTTAAAGTCCTTGAAACTTCTTTAGATCTAAAATCTAAATATAGTTTCCTTAGTATATAGATTCTGTTTAATACTAGATACTATATCTCTTCAAATTAATCTCAATTTGAATTAGAATAAATCAGGATTACAATAACCAAACTGATTTTTCTAAAACTTCTAATTTGTGATATCATTAATTAGTTGTAACGATACTGTACTGGAGGCAGCGGCTGCCTGAGGTTTCGTTGGTTAGTAATTGTAAGTTAAGGCTTTATTAATTGGGTTCATTTGGAAGTGAAATTGTTATTAGATCAAGTAGAATATAGGTAAACTAATTGATAATTAAGTTGAACACAAAGCTCTTAAACTATGAAACTATTCTGACTATATACTAATGAATGTAAGGGAGCTTTGAGGAGCCTTAAAGCTCCAAAAAGCTTCTAGAGCTTTAGGAGCTTTTAAAGCTTCTAAAGCTTTTTATTATATGATCTATTATTAGTTCTAGGATACTAATCTTAGGATAATTCCAATCCTAGGATAATAATCCTGGGACAGATATTATCCTAGAACAATTATCTTGGAACAAATCTTATTTTAGAATAAATGATTTTGGGATGAATTATGTCCTAGGATATTTGTTTTAGGATCTAATAGTTACCTAATCTATTCTTTCTAGAATATTATTTATTCTAAAACAATATTTATTCTAGGATTTTTTATCGATAAGGATCCCCCTAAAGAAAATAGCTCAAATATTGGTAACTAGATTTATTTTATAAAAATAAATGTGATTCGTGATACTATCCCTTTCCTGATCAAGTATCATCCTTGATCGCTTATAACTAATAAGTGTCCTATTTGTTTCATCATCATATTCTTTAGCCTTTTTCATTATAAATGATTCTGATTCCTCATATAATTTAACTCGAAGAAAGAAAAAGGAACGTATCTGTTTAGCTATGATCATCGATTCTATTGATATCGAGATGATTCCTTGTTTTTATTGTTGACAAAAAAATCATCGTTGTGTTAAAGATCTCTTCAATAAACATTATTTATATTGTTCAGAATATATACGAAATTCCATTTTCTATAATGTTGAGTTCTGTTTGGAAGATGATTGGGATCGTGAAATTCCTTGAGAATATAATTGGGAAAGTCTTGATCAACAAATCGATAAATTGGATACTGAAATTACTGAATCTTCTGTTAAGATTGCTCGCTTTGTTAAACAAAAGATACAATTCAAAAAGCGATATGATGAAATATTATATTATGGTCTTAAGTATCTTAATGAACTCGATGTTTTAAAAGAAAAGAAAAAATAAGAAAAAAAGAAAAAAAGAGAAATTGCTGCAACTTCAACATTTGTCGTTCCTTCCGATCCTTTTGATCAATTTGATTCTGAACTTTATATAATTAATTCCGACTTTCTCAAATCCTTCTTTTTATATTTGATAGATTCG
Source organism: Sclerotinia subarctica (assembly GCA_025389085.1). Classification (NCBI taxonomy): domain Eukaryota; kingdom Fungi; phylum Ascomycota; class Leotiomycetes; order Helotiales; family Sclerotiniaceae; genus Sclerotinia; species Sclerotinia subarctica. Next base: position 699,175 of record QRFI01000013.1, read on the forward strand.
CCATTTGTATAAGTTATATTGAATTCTCCTTCTTTTTGGGCAAATCCGGATTCTGTTAACGAAAATCCTTAAACTTCTCAAAATACTTAAAATCTTTCTTTAATTCCTATATATTCTCGGAGTCCAGATAATTTTTTTATTTTATTAAATATTTGATTTTGTTTCTAATATATTTGCAATCTAGTATTTTCTTCATTTTATATTCAGCGTTTTGATCAATAAATATAATTTCGGTTTCAGGAGCTTTAGGTATTCCTAATGATATTAGTTCGAGCAAGGATATATAGAATATTAGATGGATGTTTATATTTCTTAATAATACCAATTCATAATTCAAGGGTCTTTTAATCTTCTTGATTTTGAATAATCCCAATTTCTTATAATTCAATTTCGTATTTAGTCTCTTTGTCTTGATGTTCTTTCGGAGTAGATAGATTTTATCCCCCTCTTTTAATGTTGACTTCTGATTATATTTCTTATTGTAATAATGAGTATTTCTTTCAGTAATGAATTTGAGTTCTATTGCTATTTCTTTGTAAACTTCCTTGAATTTCTTTATTTGTATGATAGCAGATTGGTTCTCTATTTCTGGAATATTTGGTTCCTAGTATATAACTAATTCATATCCAAAGTTGATATAATTTGATAAGACTTGGATAGTTTCCGAAATAGAGCTATTATATATAAATTATGTTAAAAGTAGTAGTCCTATTCAATTATTTTATTGATAATTTATATAACAATAAAGATATACTTCGATAATCTAATTTATCTATTCGTTTCCTCCATTTGTTTATAGATGGAATATTATAGATATTTTCCTTTTTACACTTAATAATATTATTAAAATAATCCAGAATTTTGATGTAAAAAGTTTATCTTTATTGAATAATATCTCTTCTGGTAATTTATATATTATAATGATTTCTTTTAGGAATATAATTGTTAGGGTTTCTATAGTTAAGGTAATTTTGTATAATATTAATATTATGTACTTGATTAGTTGATTTATAATAACTAGGAGATAATCATATTCTATTCCTGTTATTGGATTCTTGGATTTAGATAATAGCCCTATGAAATCCTATAATATCGATTTCTATAATGTTGGTGGTATTTCAGTTGTATATATTTGTCTATAAAGGGTATGGCGAGAAGCCTTGTTCCTGATACAGATATCATATTCAATAACCACTTTTTTGATTATGATTTAGAGTCCTGGATTCCAATATTGTCTCTTAATTCTTAAGTATATTCTTTGTACTCCCTAATGATTATAAATTGGCAATATATATTGTTCTTCAATGAATTCGGTGGTAATATTACTTGGTAGCCAAATTTTCCCTGTGACTTGTATTAATCCATCTATAATTATTGGTGGCTCAGATCATTTAATGTTTTCCTTATTTAATTATATATTTATAAATTTGTTTTTCCAGATTTCTATTAGTTTATTTTCTAAAACGGCAATTTCTATTAAATTCGGAATAAGATCTTTATTAAGAAGAGATTTCAAAATCGCTATCTTTTGATAGATTTTATCATTCTTATATCTTAATAGTTTATTTAGTGTATCTACCCTTGCATTATCTTTGCCTTTAACATACTTAATTATTAAGTCGAAACCGGCTAATTCTTCAGTTTATTAAGTCAATCTTCAATTATCCAGAATCTTAATTATAATAAAGGTTTATAGATTTATATAATTAATATAAATGATTATTGGGAATTTAGCCCTTTGAAGATAGATTCTCCAATATTTCAATAATTTGATTATAAGCATAAATTCCTTCTTATAAATATTATAATTTTGCTTTGTTTTATCCATTTTGTTAGAGTAATAAGTAATAGGGTATAATTTCCTATTATCATCTTTTTGAAGATGAACTCCTGCTACATAGGTATCAGAAGCGTTTGTTTCAATAATGCTTTTTTGATTATTATAATAATTGTAGAATATAGGTTCCCTAGTAAATCTGTCTTTAATTTCCTGGAAAACTTGTTTTGCCTTTTCGTTCTATATAAATCCTATACCTTTTTTTGTTATCTCTATAAATGATTCTATTATTTTGGAAAAGTCTTTGATGAATATCTGACAAAAGTTGATGAATCCTAGTATAATCTGTATATCTTTGATGTTTCTAGATTGTTCCCAATTTTTTATTTTCTTGGTTTTCTTTAGATCGATGTTTATCTAATCTGATTCGATTATATATCCTAGAAAGATTACCTTCTTGATTCCAAACTTGTATTTTAATAACTTGAATCATAAATCGATCTTCCTAAATACTTCGAATACTTTGAGAATATGTTCCTTATATTCTTCTTTTTTCTAGAAGAAGATTAGAATATTATCTAAATAACAAATTATAAATAAGCTAAACTCCTTAAATATTTTGTTGTTTTATTATTGATATATAACTGATATATTTATTAATCCAAATAGTATAATAATATATTCCTATAATTCGGAAGGTAATATGAAAGCAATCTTTTATTCATATCCCTCCTTGATTCATATGAGATTGAAGGCATTCCTTTGATCTAGTTTAGTATAGATTATTACCTTGTTTAATTTATCCCTTAACTCCTGGGCTTTGGGTATAAGGTATATATCCCTAATGATCTTATTGTTTATTTGATAGTAATCTCTACAAGATCGATTATTCAGATCTTCTTTTTTGAATATTAATAATATATTAGATATATAAGGAGACTTGGATTTCTTAATCTATCCCTTCTTTTCAGTTTTAGATCAGTACTCTTCCTATATTCTTAAAATATTAAGGTTATATGATCTCAACCTTTCAATTAAGGGTATGAATCCTTCCTTGAAATTGATTTTATGATTTCAAAGCTTATGTTCTGATAAGGCTCTCAAATCCTATAGGTCTTCGAATAGTTTGGCAAATTTTCTGTATTGTACTGGAATTTCTTTTGTATCAATCTCGCCAATCAATGGAGAATCTGTAATTGCCATAATATAATATCCAATCTCCCCGAAAGTCTGTTTTTTTGAACTATATAATCATTTGTTCTTGTAACTGCAACAATTGAATATAAGGGTATCCTCTACCCAATCAATATTTGGATTATATTTTCTAATCCAAAGGGTTTTTAAAACTATTATATATCTGCCCAATAATATTAAGTCCAATTTGATTTATTTAGTATACCCTTTTGACATAATCATTTTTAGAGTACTAATCTATCTTTGTACTTATTCATCTATTTCAACCTTCTTTCCTCTTAGTAACATTAATTAATATAAATGTTCTTTAAACTCAATAAAGATTCTGTTTTTTTCTACAAAGTTAAGATTTATAAATATTCTTATAGCTTCTGAATCGATCAAAATTCTGACTTCCTGTTTTCCGAGATTAATTTCTACAATTAATTATCTAATCCCAATTGTATTATTGAGTTCTAGCGATAATAATTCAATGATCTGTTCTTTAATAAGGAGGTTCAATTATTTATACTAATATTCGCTTATATTCAATAATCTATAAGGTATAGTTATCGATAATTCTATTGATCCTATTTGAAAGTCTTGGCAATAATCCTTGGCCTAATAGTGTTCATAGTAATAATTAATTTTACGCCAGATTTTGTGGTATTCAGCTTATAACAGGATTTCCTATATATCTTTGATTATTAGATTATAATCATTATACTCCTATCCTTTATTAATTTAAGGAAAGTCTAAATCCATAACAAATCTCCTAATGTTGTCTTTCCTTGTATTCTCCTTGAATATTATATGATAAAGATCGCTATAAATAATAATATATAGGATTAATAGGATTAGATGATTATGAGTCTGATGTTTTTCTACAAAATCAGGTTTCTATTCTTTGTGATAATATTATATATATTTTCCATCAAGGTAACTGATCAAGTATTATAATTTGTTTTCTTAAAGTTTTAGGTAAACTTCGTTGATTTGCGGATTGTTTTTAGATCCTTTCTCTTCGAATAATTTGACTGATTCATGGTTATTTGTAAGCTCAACTTCCTCATCAATATTTCCAATTGATTCTATCTTTATAAATAAGATTACCATATTTAACTCTCTAAATTGTTCTGAATATAATTAGGATAACTCCTTTTTTAATAATCCAATTTTGTAAGAATTATCTTTTAATATACCCACTTTTTAGGGTCCCTATCTTTTATTTCCAAATCTTATTTATTTCTTGCCTTTCATAACGAATAATTTCTTTTAGTTATAGTCTCGAGATATGTACCCATCTTTTCTATAAATGAAATATAGATTATTCTCTCTATATTTTTTCTTTTTTTTAACGTTAAGTCTATTTGATTTATAATGGCATTCAGCTTCATCCAATTTTATTAGGTCGCTGGTATTATAATATCTGTTCTAATGTTGAGATTTAGAAAATTTTCTGTTTTCCTGAGTGGTTCCCTTTTTCTTCATTTATCTTTCGTAAAAATAGTTGTCAATTAGAATAAAGGTTTCGATTAATTCAAAAAGATTTGGTGATTTTAAAGCTTTTATTAGCTTATCTTTAATAATATCCTTGAGTCCCTTATAGAATTGGGATCTAAAATAATCATTATCCTATATAATATATCTGATATATTATTGAAATTTAGTAATATAGATTATAATTGATCCTATCTGCTTAAATTATTGTAATATTCTTTCAATCATATGATCAAGGTCAACTTCCTCGAAGGCCCTATCAAAACCTTATCGAAATGACTTGTAAATACCAAAAAGACGATGTATCTCAGATTTCATATTTTCATTAAGCTGATTGTTGGTAGTTTTGATCATTAGATCATTAACGAAGGGTTCGATCCAATTGAACACAGATCCTCGGAAGAACGAGATTAGCTACAAGATCCTCTACATTAGTATCGAAAAAAGGTGTCCATTAAAGATATAGTAAAGATCAGCTTGTATAACAAAGGCTCGATATTTATTACAATCTTCATAAAATAGATCAAGGGTGGATATTTGGATTGTTTGTCTTAGCTCTATGTTAACGACAGCCTATCCTAAGGCTCTTATAGAGGAGAAGGAAATTGGTTCAATGAATTGTTGAATAAAGTCCATTGTAACTGATATAGCTTAACCGAAAACAATACTCAAAATATAACGATATTGTATTGGAGGCAATGACTATCTAAGGTTTCGTTAATTGATAATTGTAAATTAAGACTTTATTAATTGAGTTTATTTGGAAGTAAAGTTGTTATTAGATTAAATAAAATATAGATAAACTAATTGATAATTAAGTTAAATATGAAACTCCTAAACTATAAAATTATTCTGATTATATACTAATGAATATAAGGGAGCTTTAAGAAGCCCTAAAGTTCCAAAAAGCTCCTGGAGCTTTAGGAGTTTTTAAAGCTCCTAAAGCTCCTTATTATATGATCTATTATTAATCCTAGGATATTAATCCTGGGACAATTCCAATCCTAGAATAATAATCCTGGGATAGATATTATCCTAGGATAATTATTCTGGGACAAATCTTATCCTAAAATAAATGATTCTGAAACGAATCATATCCTAGAATACTTATTCTAGGACCTAATAATTGCCTAACTCATTCTTTCTGGGACATCATTTGTTCTAGGACAATATTTGTCCTAGGATTCCTTATCGATAAGGATCCCCCCAAAGAAAACAGCTTAAACATCGGTAATTAGATTTATTTTATAAAAATGAACGTGATTCGTGACATTAGTGTTGATATCATTTCAATAATACAACATCTACTAATAGATAATATCATATAGTTTAGTTGTTAATATAATCTTGTTTATCATTATTATCTATAAGAAAAAGGCCTTATTTATAATAGAAAAGGTAGACGCTAGCATTCGCTAGTGAATACGGCTCCCCTTTCTAGTACGGTAAATATATGACGTACCGACAATTTTATATAAAGTAATCTTAAATCTTATACAGATAAAAATTCGGGAAAATGACATGTATAAGTTTAATACCCCCCTTTTCGGGCCATTTTTAATTTGGGTCACCTTTTTCTATCAAAAATAATAAAAATCGATCTTTTTAACTTTTTTATTTTTAAATATAATTTTTCAAAAATTTAAATATAGATTGATTATTTAAATAATAATAAATGTCAAGTTTTCAAATTTTTATTAATTTTATTAATTAAGATCTTAAAAGTTGAAATTTTGATTTTTAATTTATATTAAATTTATATTTAAATTTTAAAAACTTGAAAATACAGAATAATTTTTGAATAAAAATAATTAAAAGTAAATTATAAGTTTTTATCAAATTTTGTAAATTAAAATTAATATAATAAATTAAATTTTTAATTTTTAATTGAATAAAAAACTTTTATTTATTCTTTTATAATTTGTAAAAATTATTACATTTTATTTTGAAAGATAATTTATAAAAATATTTTTAATTAAATTAAATTATTTATTCAATTATAAATTTGATATTTTCTAATAAAATTTATAATCTATTTTTAAGAATTTTAATAAATTTAAAAAATTCATATTTATATATAAATCTTATATTAAATAAAAATTTAAACTTCAATTATTTATATCTTAATTAATAATATTATAAAAAATCTAATTTTTTTGAAATCTATTATTATATAAAGAATTGTTACAACGGTAACAACTAACTAATTAGAAGAGCTTGGGCCTTGTGCAAAAGCGATCAGATTTCATCGAATTAATATGTGATTTAGGGCATCTCATGATCCCATACACATATATCTGTCATGAATCACGTTCATTATAACACAATAAAAGCAAGTATAATGGTTTGGACCGTTGTTTTCGGAAAGATCCTTATCGATAAGGAATTCTAGGACAAATGTCCTAAAATTCAATAAATCCTAGGATTATATTTATTCTAAGATTAATCAATTAGGTAGTTATAATAACTTAAGGCAAGATATCCTAAAATCTTATTTGTCTTAGAATAAAAAGTCCTAGGATAATATTGATCCCAGGATAATTATTCTAAAAAGCATATTATCCTAAGAAATGAGTTATCTTAGGATTAATATATTAAGATTATTAAAAGGATTATATAATAGATAGATTGAATAGCCTAATCTATTCAATCTAAGGGATAATCTAAATAAATTAATCTATCCAGATTATCCAATAATATCCAGAAATATATAATTAGGATAGTTTTATAGTTTAGAAGCTTTATACTTAATTTAATTATCAACTAATTTATTTATATTCTATTTAATCTAATAATGATTTCATTTCTAAATGAATACTAATAATAAAGTTTTAACCTATAATTACCAATCAAACAAAACCTTAGATAATCATTGCCTTTAATATAAAATCGTTATACTTTGAGTATTGTTATAATTAAGCTATATTAATTATAATGGATTCCAATCAACAATTTATCGAATCAGTTTCCTTTTCCTTTATTAGGGTTTTAGGGCAGATCATTATTATTATAAAATCAAGACAAATAATCTAAGTATCTATCTTTAATTTGTTCTATGGAGATTATAGTAAGCATCAAGCTTTTGTTATATAAACTGATTTTTATTATATTTTTAATGAACATTTCTTTTTGATATAAATACAAAGGATTTTGTGATTGATATTATTCTTTTGAGGGATTGTATTCAATTGGATCAAACCTTTCTTCAATGATCTAATAACCAAAATTACTAATGATCAATTCAATAAGAATATAAAATCTGAGATATACCATCTTTTTGGTATTTACGAATCATTTCGATAAGATTTCAACAAGGCTTTCGGGGAAGTTGATCCTGATTATATAGTTGAGAAAGTATTATAATAATTCAAGTAAATAAGATCAATTACAATCTATATTGCTAAATTTCAATAATACCCTAAATGTATTATATAGAATGATAGTTATCTGAAATCCCAATTTTATAAAGGACTCAAAGATATTATCAAGGATGAACTAATTAGAGCTCCAAAATCACCAAACTTTTCTAAGTTGATTAAGATCTTTATTCTAATTAATAATTATTTTTATAAAAGATAAATAAAGAAAAAAGAAATCATTCAAGAAAAAAGGAAGTTTCCTAAATATCAATATTAGAACAAATATTATAATATTAATAATCCAATAGAATTAAATAAAACTAAATATCATTATAAATCAAACAGATTAAATATTGAGGAAAAGAGAAGATATAAAAAGAATAATCTATATTTCATCTATAAGAAAAATAAATATATATTTAAGGAATATAATCAAAAAAAGCTATTTATCATAAAAGATAAGAAACAAATGAGATTTGGAAATAAGAGATAGGGACCTTGGGAAGTAGGTGTTTTAAAAGGTAATTTTTGTAAAATAGGATTGTTAAAAAAAGAACTATTTTAATCATATCCAGAACAATTTAAGAAGTTAGATATAGATATTTTAAGTACAAGAGTGAGACTATTTGAAAATATTGATAAAAAAGTCGAGTCTATAGAAAACCTTAAATCAATTGAGATATTTGAAGAGAAAGGATCTATTGAAGGATTTGAGGGCAACCAACAAATCAATAAGGATCTTCTAAAACCTCAAATAAATAAGCTGTAATATATAACCAATTATCTCAATAGAAAATATATATAACATTATTATAAAAACGAAAAACCTAATTTTGTTAAGAAATATCAAATCTATAATTATCTAATTTTATTAGTTTTATATATTGTTATTTATAATGATCTATATTATATAATATTCAAGAAGAATACAAACAAAGATTATACTAAAAGATTTATTATAGATTTAGATTTTTCTTATACTAATAAAGAATAAGAATATAATAATTATAAATTAATAATTAAAGATATATAAGAAATCCTATTACAAAATAAAGATTATAGAATTTGACAAAGAATTAATTTCTATAATGAACTTTAATGAGTTGAGAATTATTATCGAGATTTTCAAATAAAATTAATAAAATTATTATTAACTATATTCTATCAATTATTAAATATAAACGAATATCAACATAAATAGTTGAATCTTTTTATTAAAGAACAAATTGTTGAATCATTATTGCTAAAACTCAATGATACAATTGGGATTGGACAATTAATCATCGAAGTCAATCTAGAAGAACAGAAAATCAAAGCTCTAATTAATTTAGGAGTTATAAGAATATTCATAAATCCTGACTTTATCAAAAAAAATGGAATTCTTATTAAACCTGAAGAATATTTTTATTAATTAATATTATTAGAAGAAAAAAAGGCTGGAATAGATGGTTGAATATAAAGACAAACTAATATTATCAAAATAATTATATTAGATGGATATATAAAGTAAATCAAAATAAACTTCATATTATTGAACAAATATATAATTATCTTAAAAACCCTTTAAATTAAGAAATATAATCCAAATATTAATTAAATAAAGGATACCCTTATATTCAATTATTATAATTATAAAAAAAAATAATTATATAATCCAAAAAAACAGATTTTTAGGGAGATTGAATACTATACTATAATAACTATAGATCCTTTACTAATCAATAAAATCGATACAAAAAGAATTCCAGTGCAATACAGAAAATTCGTTAAGTTATTCAAAGATCTACAGAATTTGAAAACCCTACTGAAATATAAACTTTAAAATCATAAAATCAATTTCAAAAAGGGATTTGTACCCTTTACTAAGAAGTTAAGATTATATAATCTCAACATTCTAAAAATATAAAAAAAATACAAATCTAAAACTGAAAAAAAAGAATAAATTAAGAAATCCAAGTCCCTATATATTATTAATATATTATTAGCATTTAAAAAAAGAGATCTGAATGATCAATTTTACAAAGACTATTATTAAATTAACAATAAGATTATCAAGAATATATATCCAATATTCAAAATCTAAGAGCTAAAAGATAAATTAAACAAAATAATGATTTATACCAAATTAAATCAAAGAAACATTTTCAATCTAATATAAATCAAAAAAGAATATAAATAAAAGATTACTTTTATATTATTTTCCAAATTATAAAAATATATTATTATATTATTTGGATTAACAAATATACCTGTTATTTGTCAACAATAAAATAACGAAATATTCAAAAAGTTTAATTTATTTATAATCTATTATTTAAATAATATCTTTATCTTTTTTCAAAAAATAGAAAAGTATAAGAGATATATCCTTAAAGTATTTGAAATATTTAGGAAAATCGATTTATAGCTTAAATTATCGAAATATAAGTTTGAAGTCAAAATGATAATCTTCCTGGGATATATTATCAAATCAGGATAAATGAGCATTGATCTAAAAAAAATTGAGAAAATAAAAATTGGGAATGATCTAGAAATATCAAAGATATACAAGTTATATTAAAGTTCGCCAACTTTTGTTAAATATTTATTAAAGACTTTTCCAAAATAATAGAGTTATTCATAGAGATAATAAAAAAGGGTATAGGATTTATATAAAATAGAAAAATAAAAAAAGCTTTCTAAAAAATCTATATTATATAATTATTACAATGATTAGGAAAACATCATCGAAACAAATACTTCTAATATTTATATAATAGAAATTCATCTTCAAAAAAATAATAACAGAAAACTATATTTAATTACTTATTATTTTAGCAAAATAAACAAAATAAAGCAAAATTATAATATTTATAAAAAAGAATTTATGGTTATAATCAAATCATTGAAACATTAAAGAATCTATCTTTAAAAAATTAAATTCCTAATAATCATTTATATTAATTATATAAATCTATAAATCTTTATTATAACTAAGATTCTGAATAATCAAAGATTGATTCGATAAACTAATTCTTTAGTTGATTTCAATTTGATAATCAAATATGTCAAAAACAAAGATAATATAAGAGCAGATATACTAAATAGGCTATTAGATTATAAAAAAGATAAGATCTATTAGAAAATAACAATCCTAAAATCATTATCAAATAAAGACTTCATTCCAAATTTAACAGAAATTATTGTTTTAAAGAATAAACTAAGGGAAGTTTAGAAGAACAAATTTATAGATATATAATAAAATAAAGAAGATATTAAATAATCTGAATTATTAGTAATTATTAATGAATTAATATGAATTATAAGGAAAATATAGTTATTAAATAATATTATCTTTGAATTCATTAAAGAACAATATATATTATTAATTTATAAATATCAAGGAATATAAAGAATATATTTAAGAATTAAAAAATAATATTAAAATCCAGGACTCCGAATTATAATCAATAAAATAATCATCGAATATAATATTTATATTAGGAATAAAGCTTCTCATTATATCTCTTATAAACAAATATATATAATTAAGATATTATCAATATTATAGAAATCAATATTATAAGATTTTATAGATCCATTATCTAAATCCAAAGATCCAATAATAGGAATAGAATATAATTATTTTTTAATCATTATAGATTAATTAATTAAGTATATAATATTGATATTATATAAAATTATCTTAATTATAAAAACCCTAACAATTATATTTCTGAAAAAGATCATTATAATATATAGATTATTAGAAAAGATATTATCAAATAGGAATAAACTTTTTATATTGAAATTCTGGATTGTTTTAATAATATTATTAAATATAAAAAAGAAAATATTTATAATATTCTATTTATAAACAAATAAAGGGAATAAACAAGTAAATCAGATTGTTGAAATATATTTTCATTATTATATAAATTATCAATAAAATAATTGAATAGGATTATTATCTTTAATACAATTTATATATAATAATTCTATTTCAGAAACTATATAAATCTTCTTGAACTATACCAATTTTGAATATAAATTAATTGTATATCAAAAATCAGATATTCCAGAAATAAAGAATTAATCTATTATAATATAGATAAAGAAACTCAAAGAAATTCATAAGGAATTAATAGCTAAATTCAAGTTTGTTGTTGAAAGGAATATTTATTATTACAACAAAAAACATAATCAAGAATCAATATTAAAGGAGAGGAATAAAGTCTATTTACTCCAAAAAAACATTGAGATAAAGAGATCAAATACGAAACTGGACTACAAGAAACTAGGATCATTCAAAATCAAGAAAATTAAGGGATCCTTAAATTATGAATTGATATTACTAAGAAATATAAATATCTATTTAGTATTTTATATATCTTTATTCGAATTAATATCTTTAAGAGTATTTAAAACCTCTAAAATAAAAATCATATTTATTAATCAAAATACTGAGTATAAAATGAAGAAAATACTAGATTATAAATATATTAGAAATAAAGTTAAATATTTGGTGAAATAGGAAAATTATCCAGACTTCGAGAATATATAGGAGTTAGGAAAAGATTTTAAGCACTTTAAGAAGTTTGAGGAGTTTCGTTAATAGAATCTGGATTTACCCAAAAGAAAAGAGAGTTCAATATAGCTTATACAAATAAAGAATCCATCGAATACAAAAAGGAAGGATCGAGGGAGTCAAAACTAGTTGTGGGAAGTTCAGAACCAAATTGATCAAATTGACCAAATTAACCAAATTGATCAAAGAGGTCGGAAAGAGCAACGAATGTTGAAGTTGTAGCAATTCCTTTTTCTTTTTCTTGTCTTTCTTTCTCTTTTAGAGCATCAAATTTATTTATAAAGTTCAATCTAATATTAATCATCTTTTGTTTCTATTTATAAAGAAACTTCTGTTGTTTATTAAGTCGAAGTATTTTCGATATCGCTTTATCCTTCTCAATATCTATTCGCTCAATCTAAGTATCGATAGCCTCCCAATCAGAAATAAAGGGTATCTTATTTAAATCACAAATATCGCAAGATTTATTTAAAAAGGTATAACGCCTATAATAACAATATTTGGTATTGTGAAGAGTGATATATTTGGTATTAACAGTTTCATAATAAATACAAGGAGCCATCTTTTTCCTAATCAAATTAATTTCTTTTCCCAAAGCTTTATGATCAATATAAGATTGAGAATAAATGAATAATATAATAAAGAAAATAAATTGAAAGGATATAGAGATAAAAGGATTCTTGATCAGATAATTATAGGCGATTGAGAATGACATTTAGTTAGGAAAAGGATAATATTATGAATTATGTTTATTATAATATAATAAAAGCAAGTATAACAGTTTAAGCTATTGTTTTCGGAAAGATCCTTATCGATAAGGAATCTTAGGATAAATATCTTAAAATTCAATAAATCCTAGGATTATATTTATCCTAAGATTAATCAATTAGACAATTATGATAACTTAAAGCAAAATATTCTAGGATCTTATTCATCCTAAAATAAAGAGTTTAGGATAATATTAATCTTAGAATAATTATTCTAGGAAATATATTATTTTAGAAAACGAATTATCCCAAGATTAATATCCTAAGGCCAAATAGAGATCATATGATATATTAATTCTATTAGTTAGCTAATAAAGCTAGCAATAAGGGAATACTAATTATATTAATCAATTAGTATAGCTAATATACCAAAAAGACAGCAAGTATATAATTAAAATAGTTTTATAATTTAGGAGCTTTATACTTAATTTAGTTATCAATTAGTTTATCTATATTCTATTTGATTTAATAACAATTTCATTTCCAAATGAAAACCAATGATAAAGCCTTAATCTACAACTACCAATTAGACGAACCTTAGGCAGCCGCTGCCTTCAGTACAGTATCGTTACACATGCCCGCCCTGATCCATGACCTTAGTAAAACTTTAATAGTTCTAAAAGATAGATCAGCATGACAGTATCTCTGGAGATTATTCCATTTATAACTTATCTTTTCTAGAGCGAGATACATTGTAATCTTAAGCAATATCAAGAAAACTAATACCAAGCACTCATGAGATGAGATAGAATATGAGAGTATGCATGCAATCGAGGTCGAGAATATTTCATTTATACTATATAGTTATAGATAATCAATACCTGGCTTGCAATTATATGCATAAATTCCTCACGGTCAAAAAAACAAAAGTCAATTCTTCATCCCATCGCAAAAGATATCGATATCATAACGAAAATAATCAAATCATAATTTCAAGCTTCCAGAGCTTGTTCGCTTGCTAATTTAAATGCGGTGACGAGGAGATTCCTCACTCTCTTCTTTGATCAAACCCCTCTCTTCTTCCCATCCTCCCATCAAATCTCACCACCTCACCACCTCACACCCCTTTCAAACCCTCTAAGCCTTCACACAAAGCGACTGTCCCACGACCAAATTCGAACACGTAGGATCAATTCCCGTGTTCAAACTCTTCAAAACATCAAACGTGACCCCTCCATTCTTCGCACCAACCCCATGACACGTATCTCCCATAACTACGGTATAAAACATAGAACAGTTTGTCGCGGTTCCAGGGAGTACTGTTCCAGGTGTGTTGGTGGTGCCGCTGCTAGTGCTGCTAGTGGTGCTGTTGGAAGAACTGGTCATGTTTGCTGCGCCGGCTGCGTCGGTGATGGTGGCGCCTGTTAGGGGTGCGGGGGCATCAGCTGGAGGGGGGGATGTACCAGCTGGAGAGGTAGGTGCATCAGCTGAAATGGGAGGTGCCTCTGCTGGAGGGGGGGGTGTACCAGCTGGAGAGGTAGGTGCATCAGCTGAAATGGGAGGTGCATCGGCTGTAGGTACGGGTGTAGCCTGCATCCCCGGCATTGTGGTATCAGTTATATTGGATTCTTCGATAGTTGCCATACTATAAATCATATTAGTTTAGCAAACGATAGAATAACTTGACATGAGAATCCTTACTCTCGATTCTGCAATTGAACAGGAGAGGCATGAAGAGTCAATGCCAGAAAAGCAAATGTAATGGCGGTAAATGAGTATTTCATTTTGAGTTCTCAAATAAAAGATTGTTGTTGGAAGTATTTGAGTAATTATATCAAATTTGTTTTTCTGTCTGTACTTGTTGATTCGTTGAAAGGAAGGCAGGTAAATAGTGAGTCGATATCAAATATCTTCCAAGGAATGTATGATTGATTGAAATAAAGGAGCGAATTAGAAATTTGTTCAGGAAGATTCGATTGATGAGAGTATGATTTTTCTCATTGTGATACCTAGGGTATATATATATATATTTATACATATCCTATGTACATCAGAAGATTAGGTTCGAAATCCATCTAGCACACTTCTCAAACGGATTGGGAGAAATAAGTTTGACATCAGCTTCATGATAAGACTCAGCCAAACTCAATCGGGTGGAAATGGAAAGTAAATTTCTCCGACTTTACAAGTATGTATTTTCTTCGGATGGTGTTGGGATGGGCGGTGGTGATGGATCGTGAATGGTTTGGAATGATAGACGCTAGGTATTTGTATTCCGGGATCACTAGATTCGTTATGATTAAGAGAAGGTCGTTTATAATATAAAAAAATATAAAAATGAAAACGAAAAAAAAATAAAGATATTGAATCTTTATTATTGCTTTGAAATATATAAATTTAATACATAAATTTAATTATATAAAATTTAATAAAGCTTTTAAAAAATTTAAAAATTCAGAAGAAAATATCAAATATTTAATTTAATATATTTATTAATTTTCATTTGAAATTAAAACTTAAAATACTAATCATAATATTGAATTCTCTTTTTGAAATTATTAAATATTAATTTTAAAATCAAATCTTATAATATATATTTAATTTTTATTTTTTAAACTTTTATTTAAATTTTGAAATTTTAATTATTTTTGATTTTCTTTTAAATTCCTTTTAATCTTTTTATATATTTTTTGGTTTTTTATCAATTTGAATTTTTTTTTTAATTCTTTAAATTTTTTTTTTCGATTACTCTCTTTTAAATCACATCATCACAATCAAATACATAATCTAAACTATAAATCCAGAAAGCCTTGTTTGAAAATATCTATCATGACCTACCTAGTGGAGGTTGATAAGTGCACAGACTTTCTGATGTGTGTTGGAACTTGGACGGAGGTATGGATGGTGGATGTACAGACTGAGGATTGCATGGTGGGTGATGAGGGGCTATGTGTTGTGTATTCGGCTGAGGTGAAAGAATTTTTAAATTTTTTTGTAGAGTTTGTTTGTCAATACAAGATCTCAAGTGAGGTTGGTTACTCATTACATGACGATTAAGGTTATGTCTTCCATGATCATCTACAAAGTATATCGCTATCTACCTATCGAGAATTTCCCCTCCATTTCATTCGATGTCTATGGTGTGTCTGCATCGCAGATAGGCCGGAACATATTACCCGTTTTACCCATATTTTCAAATCTGAAATCCAACAGATAGTAGAGTAAGATCTTACAAAGATAAAATGATGATTATATTTAGCTTGCTTCAGATTCCCCGCCAAGAATATCCCAATGTGGTGTTTCATCTTCTTTGGAAGGATATTATGCGTCGATAGGTGATGAAACATGTGATTAGACGTATTTTTTCAGCCTCGATTGTTTGAGATGGGGGAACTTTGTAGTGATTTATAAACATCATTTAAGAAATGGTTTGAAGGGATGGATTGTATGCTCAGTTGCTGTACTGAAGTCTGTCGAAGTCTAGCTGATCATAAATGGGCCATGATTTGGGATGATCATGTGATAAGGAGTGCCATTGTTTGAGATGAAGGGACTTTGTAGTGATTTATAAACTTCATTTTAGAAATGGTTTGAAGGGATGGATGATATGCTCCTTGCGTATGATACCTAGTTGTACAAGTCCAGCTGATCATAAATTGGCCATGGCGGTAATTTTGGGATGATCATGTGATGAAATCTAGAATTTAAACTTCTTTTCCTTCACCGATGCAATGTACGTCAGCAGAACCAGAAGGAAAGAAAAGGGAAATGCGGGAGGTCTGTGTGAATAAAAATATCCGAAAATAAACACCTACTCTGCACCAAAACTGTATCAATATTATTGCCGTTCTCATACATGATCGTGCGGAATCTTGGCATTGAAAAAATCCAACAGCATGATTTGATCGGGTCTCGGAAGTCGATGAGCCTTACTCCATCCAACAGCTGTTTAGATGAGAGATTCAAGGAAGCGAATGATCTAGTGATGGGTTATTTCGATACAATACTACCCTTTACTTGTAGACTATTGATGCTCAGCACCCTCGAGCCTATTAATTTGAGGGATGGAATGATTTTGGATCCAGCTATCTATCCCGATGGCTAGAACGTCAGTTCGAAATAGGGGATTCTTGAAGTTAAATGTGATTAGATGTATCTTAATTATTTTGTTCAAAGATGGTAAGATGGTACCTAGGTAGGTATGTATAGATATTAACCAAAGAGATGTGTATTCTTGTCAATATTCCAATATATGTAGTGTAACTGTCACAGCACGTTATTCCGAGGTCATCATATGGTTATTGGAAAGCTAACATGATTGATGGTTGGTTAAGATGTTATGATATAGAACACTATTGCATCTCCAACAAACCAACAACCAACAGTCCAACAGAACCAAACTTGCGGGTCTAAACAGCCTTATCAACTCCTATCGAAACGGTGTCAGCATGGTAAGTCCTCCGTATGGACTGGTGGACTCCATAGTATAGAGTATATACTAGTAAGGACTAGGTGCCGGTATCCCTTGAAGAAAGGAATTTGTATTCTTTGGTAAGCTTAATTGGTTCTCTCCGCCTGGGAAGAAGCTTATAGGGTGGATCGAATGGATGGAGGATGGATATAAGATGAAACCTCGGGGAAATATTAGAGGGCGTGGCCTTCACCGCCACCAACGGAAGGCGCAGGAGATTCTGTATGTACAAAGTATGTATGTTTGTGTGTATGTACTTGGGTATGTGTATGTACTGGGTATGTACTGGGTATGTACTAGGTATGTACTAGGTATGTACCGGTATGTATCCTCCGTATATATCTATGTATAGATAACGAGGTTTTGCGTATATCTTCCCCTTCCGCGTTGGATCAATCTTATCATATCCCCTCCCCTCCACCTCGTAAGACTTCTAGCAGAATGACGAAAGTCCCAAAGTTGGGGCGAAATTTGTCATGAAATAAAAAAAGGTTTGACTATTTTCCTTGATGAATAAAGTCTAGATTGGTTTGTGTGTTCGATCACCTCCGAAAAGAGACTTCAGCAGTACACGGATGCTACTTTACACTTCCGGACCAGGCTCGGAATGGAGGCAAAAATGATAGATCAGGAGAGAGAGGTCGATAGTTCATTTTATATTGAATTAGATGGTCGTTTATAGAATATTGTAGGTAGTACAGTGGTAGGTAATATCAATATCAATATCAGCATCAGTAATAGAATAGACAGCAACAATATCTCAACAATCAATCCATAAAGTTCTGATAGGAATATCATCAATTCATCCAGTGTGATGTGATAATAATATAATATATTTTGATCTCTCTCTCATTACCTAGTTACTTCCAAACGGGCACTAATGAAATCATCGACATCGAGAATCATGTAACGGTGACCCCGCATTCACCCATTCCCATCACTCATCCATTGAAATCAAACAAATCAAACAAATCAAAGTTATCAATATTATCAATGACAATTCTTCATGCAACATGCAATATGCACTCAATGAAAGGGTCCCCCAATAGAAACCCTAACCTAAAAAGCCAGCGTGGGAGAAATTTCTTTTCCAATTGCCGCAAATCCCCACTTTCACGTAAATCCTTGTACCGTCCTGGGAATATCTTCCAACTGGCATTTTCAAGAATGATGATGGTACATTTCCTCTGCTTGCACCATGTACAGTTCTACATATTATACCACATATGGTACCACATATTATACCACATTATACCACATATTGTACCACATATTCTACCACTCTACTACATCATCCTCCTTTCATCTCATCTCATTTGTTCATCATTTGTTCAAGTTCCCACTGTGAAGCTAAAATTGGCGATCGATTGACATAGTCCCCGTTCTTTCTTGTTGGCATAGATAGACTTTTGGTGTACCCTAATGCAGGTTTGCCATTGCTATTGTTTTATTGTCCAGTTGAAAAATCAAAGGGTCTTGGGTGAATTGACCCGTCAGTCTTGTTGAAGGATTTTTCCTTGGTCAGTGTCACCTTTTCATTCCGTTTAGTAATTGCTCTTTTGGGATTTTGGGACCTCATTATTCGACAGGGGGATCAACAATCATCTGGGGTCGAATTGCTGGTGGAAAGACCCAACGTGTTTGAGCCCTTACCGCTCCTGTTCTTCATCATATCATATTGGGTCTTCCGCGGAAAGGATATATTGCCTGTTCTTTCTGCCGGGTCTTTCAAATGTGAGTTCGTTCCTTCCATTTGTTGGCCCATATATATTACTATACATATTTCTATAAACCCACATGATTGTGTGAACTTCACATCGAACGTTTGGACTTTTTTTATTTGTCCTTGCGCACCATGTCATCAACGATGGATCAAAAAGTCAGCCTTGAACTTATGGTTTCGACCATGACTGACAAGCCAGAGATCGTGGGTAAGCCGGTGGATAAAATGGCGACCATTGAGAATGATGATGAGAGGTTGTTGAATCGAATTGGTTATACTCAAGTAAGCCTTCTTATACTCTGCCCTTTTGGTGATCTTCGCTGATAATAATCAAGGACCTACGACGACATTTCTCAAAATGGTCTACATTATCCTATGCCGTCTCCGTTCTTGGTGTGTTGGGATCTGTTCCAGCTACCTTTGGTAGTCCATTGAGTCTTGGTGGACCAGCAGCTTCAGTTTGGGCATGGTTCTTTGGATCAATGATGGCTCAAATTATATCAAGTTCAGGTTAGGAATCTTCACTTTAAAATTTGGACTTGTGCTTATACATTCAATAGTGTCAGAACTGGTCTCAGCATATCCGACGGCAGGTGGTATGTATTTTGTTACGAAAAATGTTGTTCCAGATGAACATGCTGCCATTTGGAGTTGGGTTATTGGATGGTGTAATTTATTGGGTCAAACTGCTGGTGTTGCCAGTGTGGGATATACTGTCTCTCAACTTATCCTAGCAGCTGCTAGTATGAACTCGAATTTTAATGAGATCACAGGGACATATTCCTACTCGCCGTAAGTGGAAAGCCAAAGCTAAGATTTTATTTACTAACAGCTTGATAGAACTGCTCTAGAAACAGCCCTTCTCTCGTGGTTAATCCTCATTATTATGGGAGTAATATGTTCCCTAACAACAAAACGTCTTCATCAAATCGTAACTTGGTTCATGCCTATCAATGTCCTAGCTTCAATCACAATTTGCATCGCACTACTTGTTTTAACTCCCAATAAACAATCGGCAACCTGGGTATTCACTCACTTCACCAATGGATCTGGATGGGGAACATCATTTTCATTTTTCCTCTCCTTCTTATCCGTAGCATGGACCATGACTGATTATGATGGCACAACTCACATGTCAGAAGAAACCCATGATGCAGCAATCCGTGGACCAATGGCTATTCGATGGGCTGTTACAATTTCTGGAGTTGTTGGTTGGATGCTCACAGTTACATTTTGTTTTTGTGCAACGGATCTTGATGCTATTATTAATTCACCAACAGGAATGCCCGCTGCTCAAATCTTTTTAAATGCGGGTGGAAAAGGAGGAGGAACCGCAATGTGGTTTTTTGTTATTCTGGTTCAATTCTTCACTGGATGTTCTGCTATGCTTGCAGATACTAGAATGGCATATGCATTTTCTAGGGATGGAGCTTTACCATTTTCAAAGTATGTCCAAATTTCCCTTTTCCTTCATATCATTTTAGTATTTCAGAGTCTCAATCATCATAGTCCCTTAAACTAACATCTTCAAAAATAGATTTTGGTCCAAAGTAAACCCCAACACACAAACCCCAGTAAACTCGGTCTGGCTCATCGTCTTTTTAACCTGCGCCCTTAACACCATCGCTATCGGTAGTACCACAACCATCGTAGCCATTTTCAACATCACCGCTCCTGCACTCGACATGTCTTACGCCGCTGTCATCGTAGCCCGTAATATCTACGCTTCACGCGTAAAATTCATTCCGGGTCCTTACACACTTGGAATATGGCAAAAGCCTCTTAATGCCATTGCATGTACTTGGGTACTTTTCATTAGTATAGTACTCATGTTCCCGACGATTCGACCGGTTACCATAGAGAATATGAATTATGCGGTGGTAGTAGGAGGGGCAATTGCGGTGTTTAGTTTTGGGTGGTGGTGGGCTGGTGCGAGGAGGTATGTTTTTTTCTTCTCTTTATTCTTTGTTCATTGTTGGCTCGGGATGATGTGAGATGTGATGAGATGATACTGAGACTAATGTTGTCATCATATAGAACCTATACAGGACCGAAAACAAAAGATCTCATACAATCTATCGCTACAGAGGAGGGAAACTATGAATCGGATCAAAGACCTGATTATGGTAGTATGAATAGTCATTAATTTCAGGATGAGCAATTGGATTTGTAATAATTACCAGGGCATTCTAGAGTAGGATTTGATTCTTAGATTAGAGAAGTTTTTTTTTTCTTAATTGATTTAAAATAAATATTAATAAGAATGTTTTTTTGTATATTATTTATATTCTTTAAATATATATATATATATAATTAAGAAAAAAAGTTTATATATAAATATATAAAAAAGATAAAAAACTAAACCCCCGCTACCTCTTTTAAATTAACAAAACAAAAGTTAATTAATTTCAAATTAAATATATAAAAAAAATAAACCCCTAACCCCGATCATAAAGAATCCTCAAACCCCAACCCAACAACCCACACCCATTCAAGAAGAAGAAAAAAACCCCCCACATCCCCACATCACATCACAAATTTCAACTCAGACTAAAATAAAACCCAAGCCCTAACTAAGTCGTAATTATTGCAAATTATAAAGTTTATTTCTTCACCGGAGATCCAACAAGAAGAAAAAGACAAACAGCTCTTGTAACTCAGTGGTAGAGTGGGCGATTGCAGTAACACTCTGATAGGAGTCGTTATGGAATGCAGGTTATCGCCAAGTCGCTTGTTCGAACCAGGCCGGGAGCTTCTTGTTCTTTACTTTTTTTACTTTTTTTTGGCTCTTTGATGGGAGGGGGTAGGAGGTAGTTGTAGGGAGTTTTTTTTTTTGAAGGGGGTTTTTTTAAAAGAGGATTTTTAAACAAATTCTTTTAAGAAATTTTTTTTAAAATAAAAATGAAAAATAAATATAATCAAGATTAAATAAGAGTTTATTTTTATAAAAATATTCTTTTTATATATTTCTTTTGGAAATATAAATAAGAAATTAATTAAGAAGGAAATGAGAATTTTATTTTTATTTTTAAATTTCGAATAATTTTTTAATTTTTATTAACCTTATAATATATTAATATAATTTAAAAGAGATTTCAAATAAATATTCGAATAATAAAATAAAAGATTTAAATTTTTGATATAAATAATAAACGGAAAATAAAGATCCAGGGGGTAAAGTAGATTAATTAATCTAAACGTTACTCTATACCTAAATTCTTTTATAGATGATAATATATCATGATTTGAGACCGGTAATCAATGTTTTTCCCTACCTACAATATATACCGTGAAATGTTTGGGGAAAGCTTACCTGCTCATTACTTTTATGAATCATACATAAACACCAACCCGACTAGTTGTATTCCGATGAATTTCACTACAGAAATCAAATCTTGAGGCTTTCGGCAGGTGGATGGATGGCGCCGTTATATTTGCTCAACTTTCACAACGAAATCTGTACCTCTAAATGGTACATATGGGTATCAGAAAAAATGATGTATCGATAGTCTGATTTACTTCTCTTTGCGTCATTTAGCAGTGTTTTGTCCTCCTAGAATAAAGAGGGAAAGGTACAGTCTCCGGCTAAAGAACCTGGGACTACCACCCACCATTAGAGTATCGAGAGAAACAAAGTTAGGAAGAGAGATGAGTGTTTTGTGTGTTCCAACTTTCATTATCAAACTTTAGATTCATTTCTTACATGAGAAACAATCCTGAACTATAGCTACTGATACAAGTTGAAGGGCAATTTCTCGAATTTGCAAATTGCTGAAGTTTAAGATTGACGTATGGAAAATACATGTGCTTCAATTTATACCTATCATTCATGCGATCAGGAAATAGAATCCTAGAATACTACAAACTTCTCTGGATTTGAAGAGATATCTGACCCAATGGTCTATCCCGTGTAGTAGGTTTGATTTGGCTTTCATAAGCTCTGACTTGATTAAATATCAATAATGATGCCACTTAAAAAAGGAGAGAAAAAGAGTGGACCAAGCGACAACAAGTCTGGTATCAACTGATCAGACTACAACAAAAGACGAAAAACGTTTTAAAGTATGATAGAGATGAGACTGAAGAGTTATGAAGATACAAGTGAAACGACGAGACCTCCGAAGGAAGGCAAGGAACTCTACTACCCAGCAACAAACACGATTAGGTCAAAGGCCTGAGAATTGAATAGCATCAAAAAGTCACGGAGAAAACTCAAAAGAAGGGGAAAAGAAGGTAGCCCGCATTAATGGAGGTTGTGAGGTCCATGTATTGGAAGAAACTAGGCTGTGACTGTGGGATGAAAACATCTTGAGTCACGACTTTATCAATGAAGAGATGACTCCACATTAGAAAATCTTCCTGGACTTTATGGAATGACAGGACTGAACCATCAAATATAAGAAGCATTCAAAGGAGGTTCTGAAAATGGCTGCAAAGATCTGCAACTATGAGACAACTTAGGGGAAAGCCTTTTCATTGCCCGAATGAAGATCAGGATGATGAATGTTTGGATCAAAATGGTCAAACTCTATTTTATCTCTTTAATAGCTATGATCCGACTGAACAGGGAGACCCTCAGCAAGAAAATTACATACTTCGCAGAATTTCAATGATCGATTCCAGGAAGCAGCATCAAATCTACTACATCTCCAGAGAAGATACAAAACTTTTCATAACTGATCTATAGGAGTTCCATTGGACTGACTTTATACTTACTTTTCATGAGATGAAGTTGGGTGAATTTGTAGGATTTACTCCCGTCGTCCGAGTCAGAGAGGGTGTAATTTGATTGGACTTTCTGCGTTGAAAGATATAATCTGCGTGATGAATTTGATGGATCTCATAACAAATTATATCTTAAAACCTCTGGAGCATGCGCCTGCCCCGAAAGTTTTGCTTTACGATAGTTATGTCTGTCATACCTTCACCAATTATCCATATCAATCTTCCTGAACAAGCTGGCCTTTTATATGTCGCACTACAGACCAGTAAGGATTCAAAAATCAAGGCCATTAACCCCAGGGGCGATGGCAAGAAGAGAATATGTCCTGACCGTCTGGAATCACCAGATTATTTCTCCATGCCAATTTCATGACCATCGTAACGAAGAAATTAGCGACCAAAAGAGGTTCAGAGAATGGTCAGAAGGTCTGAGATGTCCTCGAGAAGCTCACTCACTGCCAACCAGAGCTGAGAATTTGGTGTACTGACAGGTTCCAGAAATTGGTGACATATCCTCAAGCGCTTTGATTACCCTGCTTTAACTGCATTTGAAAAGGGTTGCTTCAGCTTTAGCTGAGAACTTTGTGAATGTATCAGATTCGCCCGAAGATTGATGGTACTTTATTTTCAAGGATAATGATGCTTTGTTCAACAATTGATGTTTGTCGGCATGTCACTTAGCCAAATAGCCAAGTACTCGGTCCGATGACTTTATCGTAACAAGAAATATGTACTCTGGTCATGACAGTATCTGGTTGAGTGCCTTTGAAATATGTTACTGGATGCTAAGGTTGTTCGCACATAGATAACCTTACAGCTGAAAACAGCCGAATACCTACCTGGTAGACAAAAATCATCGCCGACTAGAAACGCCATGTGTTTCTTTACTGACGGGGACTTGAAGATGATTCATGAATGTCAGTCAAATACCGTGGAAATTCATATTTGGCCTCGTAGAAGAAGCTTGGCGTTAATATCTCATTAGATCTTGATCGGGTCTCACGAAGAGGATTTTGAAGCAGCACAAATATGAGCTGGAAGTGTCAACGAGCTGGGGCGTCTCCGGGGAAGTAATAGTCCTTTTCGTTAGAGTATTTTGATCACAGAAGAAGGAAGCAAGTTATTAGATTTGGAATGTCGCAGCAAGCCACCTGCCCCGAGTCTTGGGGAATTCATCCATGGCCAACGCAGTGCACCTGAGTGTGGCACTGATTTCATGCATATAGAGTATTACAATCTTGCAGGCATCGAGTGTTGTGCACTTGAGTACAAGTTTGGAATAAGAATTCGGATGTGATTGTGAGGGGTCTCGTGAAGTTTCACCTCGGTTCGACCGGACGGCCGCCCCCATCATCAGATTGCACGACTTCCAAGTTCCTCCACAAACAACAATCACGGCAATGATCATAAACATGATGGCTTTTACGTCGCACTGCTGAAATCTTCTATTGTGACTGTGAATCTTGAGTTATTGAGCTTCCTATAGGACTTCAGAACAACTTCCTCAGGTCGTGGATTCAAAAGACATGTAAGGTTACCAATATTGAGGAACCATCCGCTGAAAGTATTATTCTTGTAGGTGTGAAGAGGGCTATCTTATTATTGATACTACGATTCCTGATTATATAGATCCATTCATCATCGTACTTGCCCTATTAGGCCTAACACCGCGGGATGTGGCTCCGTAAAGCATCTTTATGGCTTTTCATTGTGTCAATCGACGAATTTGCGATATTCCGATGGCATGTTAAATTCAGGAAGTAACCTATCGATTTTTTATTTATCTGGCCGAGTTCTCACTCCAGCAGTACTTGGTGAAGAGCATCTTTCTAACCCTTCAGCTTAATTTGCTTGCCCCTCAATCAAACAAGATGGCAGATAATAAACCAACCCTCCATCATATGGATGTAAGTCTGCCTCTTTCCTCTGGTGTCTAGCCTCTAACCTGAAAGTAGAACTCCCAATCTCAACGCATCCTCTGGCTTCTCGAAGAATTGGGTGTTGAATACAATGTAGTTCACCACTTTCGCAAACCTGCCGATGATCCAGTTGCTCCTTTTCGATCTCCTGAATCCATCAAAGCCCTTGGTCCATATGGCAAAGCCCCAATTCTCACAACTGGTGCTGCAGATGGCAATCGATATATTCCTGAGAGCGATGCTATCTGTACATACCTTCTTCGAAAGTTCGATACTGAGGATAAATTCGGCTTGCATAGTGGCGATTGGATTAGAGACGAAATTCTCAATTCATTCAATCTTACGACATTCGTACGATCGGTTTATTTGATCCTTTTCATGGATTTTGACTTCATAAGAAATGGAGTTGTGGATTATTTTGATGGACCTGAGATGAGAGAAATTCTCACCATTTTGGATGGAGAATTGAAGAATGCACCAGAAGGTGGCTACTTCATGGGAAAGAATCCAGGCAGAGCTGATATTATGATGGAGTTTCCTATGAGTTTCGTAAAACATAGGAACTGGATTGATCTTGAGAAGGAATTTCCTAAATTGGACGAGTGGTTGAAGAGAGTTTATGATAGACCTGCTTGGAAGAGAGGTTTGGAGAAGGGCAATGGTTCTTATGATTTCAATGTCTTTCCGAAAAGAGCTGTGATGTCATGATTGGATCATGTACTTTTGTATTCCAGTCATCCACTTCCTGGTACGATGCACTTGCCTGGGCTTGTCAAAGGCAGTATAATGTTTCAAAACTATTTCTCTAGCCACGTGAGGCTTTCTTTGCTTTACATTGTGGAATCAATCTGCGTTTTAAAATCATCGCTCTGGCTTTAATATCCCTTAGTTAATATGTACAGCTTTGCGATGCATTTACCTTATGATATACCTCCAAATTGTGACCAAAATCCTAGTCATGTTGCTAGTCTATTCTGGTTGATCTGGAGAAGAATCTCACTTATTTCGTCGGTTTGCGAGTGCAAAGGAAAAGATTCTCACCAGAAATCTTGAACGGTGTTCATATCTACATGGAGTCATTCGAAATTCTTTTCAAATACTCTCATGTTGAGTAATCTGGCGCACCATTCAAGTTACGGCACCTCTTTTTAATATAGGCATTATCAACATGTATATAGCTGTTTGACCATTTGTGCTGACGTTTTGCCACAAGACGGTATGGCTAAACAGATCATTTACTATTGAGGATCCGGGATATGAGCCGAGTGATCAATATTTAAGATGGGGAAAACGATGTTGTTGTCAGACTATGGAAGTGGTTTTGGTAATATTTAATAGCTTCTACGGCGGCTTTTATGTCGTCTGCATCGACAACTATATCAATGATTGATTTGACGGGAATTGGTTATCGTTAGGGTTTAATTTTCGTGAGATGTGAATAGTGATGGTATGGTTATGGAAAGAAATCCTTGCCCAGATAGAATATGATGCACAGCTGGCGTGACTGGAATTTGGTATTTCCTAAAACCAATAAAACTCATGGTGCTACCTCAAGATTATCATAATCAACATTCTCGGAAAGTTAAAAGGCTCTACTCGCAATTTATCATACAGTCATATGCATAATTCATGACAGCTCAAATCACGTGATCAATGTTCCCATGAACCATCACGACTTTCCCGTGAGCGGGCATGAGTAAATCGCATCTTTTATCTCGGAGCCGCATACTTCAGGCGTACAGTTTTCAATAATATAAACTAGTGGGTAAGACATAAGTTTCCAATATTTTCAAAAAAGACCAAAAAAGAAATGAATATCATCCCACCTTCCTGACTCAAACCCCGCCTTTCCTTTAACCCCGAACCCTGCGAAAGTTGGGTCAAAACGATTGCCATCACGCGGATGAAGAGATTTCTGTGTGCGAGGCCTTGATGTTTTATGAAGGAGCTACTCTTTCCAAGGTTTGGTGTGATCTGTTAACTTCTATATAAATTGCATGCCTCATAAGTTAGGTTATGTCGGTCAAACAGCGGAGACGGCTACAACACCATTCTCGCCTTATTTTGTTTCTGAAACAATCTCGATGAATATCAACGTTCATTACCGGGTCCTACCACAAAACCCCACGAAGATCAGCCTGTGCATCAATCAAAATGTATCAAAGTGAAGCCAAATAAATCGAAACAACTAAGCATCGCCATGGATCGACCGTCTGATCCGTCTCCACATGTGATAAACGTGCTTGACGTTGGACCCCGATAGTCCCCCAAAGGCGGGGTGTGCCTCCTTTTTTATGCGGGTGAAATACAGTTTTGATAAGATGTTCATGAATCGAACATGAATCACGCATGAATTGCTGGGCACCTTGTACCGTGAGGTCTTTACATATAAATATCAGTGGGTATTACACCAAATCTGCAGTGTTACATGTACATGTAAGGTTTCCTTTTTATCTTTTGAACAACGCATAGATCTTTATTTTTTCTTATCCTAAAGACCGTCTGTTTCTTCATTCAATTTCTATAAATAGATTCTGGAATCTGAATACCTGTCCCTTTCTGTCCCTTGCTTCAGTCAATTGCTTTTTGGAGACCACGCAAGTTTTGTTGTATTGAACCTCAAGATATCTTATATCCCATCAAACTTACGAGCCAAAATGGGATCCATCGCCAAAAGAACAATTGGCTCTACTCACCAATGGTGGAAAGAAGCCATCGTATATCAAATTTATCCAGCCTCCTATCTTGACACCACCGGATCGGGAGATGGAGATCTTAACGGGATCGCCTCAAAACTACCATACATCAAATCTCTCGGTGTAGATGTCGTATGGCTCTCTCCCATCTACAAATCACCTATGAACGATATGGGCTATGATATCTCGGATTATCGAGCTATCAATCCAATGTTCGGCACCATGGAAGACTGGGAACGTAAGTTTTTCTCTAATTTCCACAACTTCGATAAAAGTTACTAACAATCTCAGGTCTCTGCGAAAAAGCCCACGAATTAGATCTCAAATTAGTCATGGACCTTGTCGTAAACCATACCAGTTCTGAGCATGCCTGGTTCAAGGAATCCGTCGCTGGTGGTCCTAACGGTCCCAAACGAGATTTCTACTACTGGCAACCACCAAAAAATGGCAAAGAGCCCAATAACTGGGGAGCCATGTTTGGTGGTTCATCATGGGAAAAAGATCCATCGCATCAAACAGATGAATATTATCTTCACGTCTACGATGTCAGTCAACCTGATCTAAACTGGACCAATCCCGCCGTACGTAATGAAGTATGGGATATCATGAGATTTTGGCTTGATAAAGGATGTGATGGATTCCGTATGGATGTTATCAATTGCATCTCAAAGGAGCCTGGATTTCCCGACTTTGAAGTCACAGATCCACGTAATGAATTTCAATATGGAGTTGAAAGCAATTTCAATGGACCACATGTAAAGGAATATCTGGAAGAAATGCATCGCGAAGTACTTTGTCATTACCCAGAAGCTTTTACCGTTGGAGAAACCCCAGGAATCAAAACGGCCAAAAGTGCATTGGGATTAGTACAAGGAGGGAAACCCCTTCAAATGGTTTTTCATTTCGAACACGTGTACTTTGACATTCAACCTGGCAAAAAACCTTTCTTTCCCCGTCCTTCCTGGAATCTTACAGATCTTAAGAAAATCCTCGGAGATTGGATGTCTTACAACGCAGCAAATGATGGCTGGGACTCCCTGTATCTCGAAAATCACGATCAACCCCGCATTCTAGGTCGTTGGGCAAAGGATACTCCAGAATGGAGAGTTCAAGCTGCCAAAATGCTGGCGCTTTTCCATGCTACCGGAAGAGGAACATTGTTTGTATACCAGGGACAGGAAATCGGAACGGCGAATAGTCGATGGTGGAAAAATGAAGAATTTAGGGATTTGGAAGAGATTAATTTCTTTGCCGCGGAGAAGAAACGTAGAGAGAAGGAATCAAATGGGGAAGAAGTAGATATGTCGGATATCTCTCGTGGAATTCAAGGGTATGGAAGAGATAATTCTAGAATGGGTATGCAGTGGGATGATTCACCTAATGGTGGTTTCACCACGGGCAAACCGTGGATCAAAACAAATGAGGAGTATAAAGAGATTAACGTCAAGGCTCAAGAGGGTGTTAAGGGAAGTACATTGGAGTTCTGGAAACAGATTATTCAAATCAGGAAGAATAACCCGGTGTTGTGTAAAGGGGGGTTTGAAATGCTTGATCAGGAGAATGAGGAGGTTTATGCTTATTTGAGGCTGGGGGAGGGGAAGGAATATTTGGTTGTTTGTAATTTTAAGGAGTGGGATGTCACATGGAAGGTTCCAGTTTTGAAGGGAAAGTTTTTGTTTGGGAGTTATGAGGATGAGGGGGAGAGTGAAAGTAAGGAGGGGGAAATGAAGTTGAGACCGTTTGAGGGGAGGATTTATGTTAGAGATGTCTGATGGGGAGATATTTGATGATTGGTTCTTTGGGGAGTTTAATTTATCGTTGTTTTTGTTGTATATTCTTGCCTTTTATCACGTCCAGTGTCGACTCATCTTTTCGCATGTAGTATTACTTTTATGGAATACTAAACACCTGCCTAGCAGCTGTCGGATTCGCATCATCGACTCTCACTTGGATATAATGCTTTTCCCATACGATCAGAAGTAATCTACTACACTGATAGATAGCACTCCTAGACACCACTCTCACCTACGATAGGAAAACATCACACTTTGCATCAATTCTTTAATATATCGTTAACTCTACATCTTGAGCTTTTGCTTCTAATTCCTAGCTCAGACTAAAATGTTCACAAAAATACACACTAATTACACTCCAGATGAAATAATCACAGACTCGAAAGAATATCCAGTGATTACCTACTTGTAGATATGTATAAACTACATAATTCCCTACTCTCTCATCCGTATTTGGCCATGGTGAATCAATTCCCGAGAAATGATGATGATGCTCTGGGATGTTATATATTCATTATTTTCGATGATATATAGGTATCAAGATGATTAAGCTAAGTCTTATTTTCTTTATAAATAATCTTTTAATAGATATGAAATTTACCTAGTAAGGGAGCATGAAAATAATCGTGCTGTATGATAGTTGGTTGATAGGTGCTTTGGATAGAGGAAAATGATGGGGAAATTATGATTGATCATTCAAGTTATTTCTACGGAGGGAAGTAGAGGAGCTGGTGTTTAGAAACGGTGTCGTTGGAGATGATCGGGGGGGGGATTAGGGAGAGTCGTTTTGGTTGGTGGGTAGTTGGTGGAAGGGGATATTCTGTGGGCTGTGAGAATGGTAAGATTATACTCGAGTTTATTTCTTCGGTTTCTACTGCGTTGTGAAGCGGCTGGCTAGGGTTCCTGGGTCTATGTTAAAGGGAAATGGGATGTTGAGTAGGCGTTTTTGGATCTTTCCCCAAACTTAGGAGAATCTATTGATGGTAAGTAGGTATGATGAGCGAGTATATGATCAGTAAGTATGATACCTAAATGTATGATTAGTACATAACATCTATTAGCCTCAAAATACACACTTGGAGCAAAGGGTAATTCACCTAATGCTGATATATTCATACGCTACTACACTCAAAGCCTTGAATTCAATACGCATCTTCCTCGAAGGGAATCATTGGATAAAGTGCCACCGGTACAGAACCTTCCTTGCAGTTCCACATGATTCATCTCACTTGCGAACTGACATTCCCCTACCTACGTTTCCGAGATTAATTCCGTAATTTCTTCATCACTATATGTTCAATTTTGTTTGATTCCATTCCACAGCTGCTTTTCTCAGGGCTCGAATGACAAATGAACCTGGAGGCCTAAGATTTACCTACAAAAGAACAAACGACAGTGAGTAGGTAGACATCCACTTGACTTCTCAAGTCTTCGGGGGCCCCTGAAATATTCATTGGACAACTGCTGACTGATTGAAGTTTAGATTACTTTCTTTTCGCCGCCGTTCTAGACTTCTAAGCTCGCAGTCATAGTGAAACGAGGTGTGTATCATAAGAGGAGGAGACACCTCACCGTTATAAACTCATTCCTTTCCCACCGTCAAAATGTGCTATTTCAATGTCTCGCTACATTAGCTAACTCATAACACAAGCAAATCACACCATAATTCCTTTGAAACTTCCCTAACATGGCACGTCCAATCCCCGGCAAAGATTATCCTCTCTGGAATAATCCAATCCTAAACCAAGAGTATCCTCGATGGAACAACCTATTTGACACAATAAACTCCAATGACAGAGAATCTCTCAGAAAAATCCTCCAAGCAGCCAACACAGCAGAGAAATTCCATCCATTCAACCTCAAACTTCATAAAGACACCACATTAAACAATGCTGAAATGATCGCACTCCGCGATCTTTCCTATGCGTTTAACCGAAATTTTCTCTGCCGAGATATAATACGCCACCTAATATTATTCTCCAGACATGACGACGACGAATTTACTCTGGGGAGAGAAATAAAATTCTACATTGAGATTCTCAAAAATACCCAGTTGAGCCCTGTGCGTCAGCCAATGGTTTATCTTCAGGTTCGGAGGGAATTTTGTTTTCGTGCGCTGGATTTGGGATATCCTGATGAAGATGAAGCGATGGGGGAATTGGACAGATGGGCAAGTTGGGGAGTTAATGGAGTATGGGATGGTGTGAATTTTGAGGTGATTAATATTATGCAAGGACAGAATGAAACGTTGGGAAATGCCGGAAATGGAGATGTTAATATGGGAGATGGGAGTGAAATCGCACGAGCGAAAGATGGGGACGAAGCTGGGATATTTGAGGTAATTCATAATTCATCATACCCGTAGATGAGTATTATCAAACTGACGAGTTCTCCTGTCCAAGGCAGCAAAAATTCTCATTTCTATGAGGATGCAAAGACATTGAGATTTCAAGGTCTTGGATTCCCACTGCAAAACTATAGATATCCTTTCTAATAAGAAAAATGTGGAAGAGCTGCCAAGACATGACAAATCGCGACGAATAACTTCATCTTGAAACAGTCACGGTATTCCTCGTTCCGCGTCTCTAGTTTTGCTATCTCTTGGTTCCTTGCACTGGTGATATATTTATCTTCATGAGACATCCGTGAAAATTTTCATCATGTTCAACTTTTATAGTATGATAAGAAAGACGTCTAAGTAAGCCGTGGTAGCATTATCACACATGTCAGGGAATCCAGCAGTCTGCAGCACTATAGTTCGATCATAGAGAGATTTACTTTCTTTAAATTATTTAAATTTTTCAAAATAATAAGTTTCATATAAAAACCTTTTATAATCTTAATTATAATTTATTTTAGAATCATCTTTATTTCAGATTAAATTATTCATATATATATTAAAATTTGAATAAAAATTCAAAATATATAATTTTTTTTAAAGATTTTATTATTTATAATTTGTTTAATTATTTCGAAGAGTTTTTTTTAAAGATAAAATTTACAAAGATTATAATAAATAATCAAATAATATTCATTTTAAAATTATAATAAATATAAATAATATTAATATTTTTTATTATTTATTTGAATTCAGTTAAAAATAATTTTATTTAGTACTTTATAAAAATAAAATCTTAAATTAATTTTTAATAATAAATATTTTGTATAAAGATATTTCAATCTTTATGATATACTTATAAATAAAAACTTAATTTAATTTATTTTTTTTATAAATTTCATTATAAATATTTATGTTATTTATTTTATAAATTATATTTTTAATTTTTAATATCATTTATTTTAGATCTATCTTTAAATTATTTTTGAAAGTCTGATTGATATTCATATTCACTGGTAATTATATATTAATATTTCCATCTCAGATCTTGAACTTATAATATCGCAATTTTATAAATTCCACTATTATAATTATATACTCCAATCTCAATTCCATTTTCATTTTCATTTCATTTCCTAATCTCAGTATCCCCATACTAATCCTACACTTAAATCTTCCAGTATTAATCTACAAATATTATCTTTCCGTTTCTTAATATCCTAACATCTCATTTCATCAATACCTATCATACTTACTCGTGTTTATCATCACATGTTTCTTTTTCGTCACAGCCTGCACCCCCTTTACTCCCTGCATAATCTCCTTACTCTCTTCCTTCCCCCCCTCCACCCTCTCAACCTTCTCCGCCCTCCTCACCCTAACCCCCTCAAACCACCCCTCCTTCCTCCAATCAATCTTTTCCCTAACTCTCTCCACCACCTTCCCACTTCCACTCCCACTCCTCACCCACCCCTCAAAAACCCTCCTCCTCAAATCGCTCCCTCCTTTCCCTACCCCATTCCTAACCCCCCTCCTCACCAACCTCCCCTTCAAAAACGGTATTCCGCCAACCCTCCCTCCATCCCTCTCTACCCTACTAACCTCCAACAACCAACTCCTCAAAAACTCCTTCCTCCTATAAAGTTCTGGAGTCTCTCTCACAAAAGGTCTATATTGATCTAAATATCTAATTCCCTCCGCATAAATGGTTCTGGTGCTATCTTCTAGGAGGAAAATTTGTTTATAGCGTTGTAATGTATGTGCGTTGATGCGAAAGTGTCGACGGAGAAGAGCTTCGCGTTTGTGGCGGGGGATGGGTTTGTGTTTGTGGGTGAGGGATTTGTTGGGTTGGTGGCGTCTGTGCTTGGTGAAGATGTGGGAGGGGTTGATGGTTTGGATTAGGGATGCTAGGGCTGGGGAGAGGGTATGTGTTAGTAGGACTTCTTGGAAGTGTGGAATCGGGGTAGAGGAGATACTTACTGCCAGTTCTATCTTTCCTAATGGTTCCTTGATAGGATCTACCAGGTTTCTCCTTAAAATCCTTCTTAGAGAGTATAGAAACGGGTATCTGGGGTGATTTACCCGGATCCAGTGCATGAAACTTATTCTTCCCCACGAAAACCGCACTAATATTCGCACCCGCATTCATGAAAAACGAGCCAAATTTCGTAGAACCCGGACTTGATGGAGGTAAATTTGGTGTATTTTCTGCAAACGACGTAGTTTTAGAAAGTTTCGATGTTGTTTTTCGCACTTGATTAGAATCATTAGAGGTAACAGTATCGATACTTAATCTTGGAGATGCTCGGTGTTTTGATGTAGATTGACCTTTTGCGTGTTCAAGATTGACACGATGTTCTTGCTCTAATGCTATATCGAGATCAGCCTCCCAACCTCCAAGCCTTGCTGGTTTCTTCAATTGTGGAGGAATGAATCCGTATAGTTTGTTTTCTGGTGAAATGGGACTTTCATCTGAAGAGGTGGGAGATTTATTGGCTGTATTTATTCGTACCGCCGGCTTTAACTTCGGGGCAAAGTCGTTCAGGATTGGTGTTTTGGCGGATGGAGCGTGGGACTTGACTGTATTAGGTGTTGAGTCTTGAGTCGGTACTCTGCTGGGTGGAGCGGGAAACCTATATGGCTCTCTGCAAGCAAAAGCAGTGTGAGGATTATATGCTGTACAGCTTTGTTGTGAGCCATCGAATATGTGACCCAAATCTCCAAACACAGATGTTTGATTCGGCTGTATAGCTGTATCTTTATCTTTCCTACTGTCGCTGCGAGGAAAGAGACCTAAACTCTTTTGTTTCTTCAATATTGGTTGCTTTGGAAGATCCACCAAGTCATTTACTGAATCACTTCCTTCACGAGGAAAAAGGCCCAAACTCTTTTGCTTCTTCAATGCTTGTTTAGCCGGCAGTGAGGGTGGGAAGCTCATGAAAGAATTTGCCGTAGAGAGAAGAGAAATGTGAGATAATGTAGTACTTGATTGTGCATCTGAAATAGAGATACCTAGTGCATTATCACGGCCATTGAATGTGGCAAATTTAGAGCCCACAGATGATTTTAGTGGAGTTTTTGAGCATTCCAATGATTTCCTGGCAGTTTCCAAACCTGCGCTATCATGACTTGTTGCTGTATCCTCAAATCTCACAGACTTCAAACTTTCAATTGATTTCCTGCGAAAGATGCTGGCCATACTGCTCTTTTTCCTTAATCTTGGCTGGATCCCAGTAGGGGGTTCGTATGGATTGTCCAAGAATGAAAGGTCCGCATTTGGAGATAATTCTGGCAGAGTAGGTTTCCTGATAGTTGTATCTGCCAAATGTCTTTCTGTAGTGAAATTCATGTTTTTGTTAAGGGAAGCTAGTGTGAATTCGCATTGAATGCCATTTTTCGGCCTTAATTTTGTGAGTTTTTTGCTTTTTTGATGAACTTCCATATGTGGAGAAAGTGTAGTAGGATTCAATGATGAGGGTAAAGGAGATTTTGACTCTGATGGCGAAGTATTTTGTGTTTGGAATCCAACAACTGAAGAGTTATGTAAGAAAGTATTATGAAGTTGAGCTCCAGGACTAGGTGTAATAGGAATTTTTTGTCTCAGCAGTAGTGATCTTGAAATTGAAAGAGACGAACTAGGTGTTTGGATCTCCGCAGCAGAAGTGTCATCTAGCGGTATCTTACGTAGTTTGATTCTCGGTGTGGTCAGCGCTGGAGTAGTTTTAGAAGTAGGAAAATCATAATCACTGAAAGCAGGAGATAAATCTGATACCCGAATATCCGTAGAAGATTCGCGCAATGGTGTTTTGCGAAGTTGAAGTTTTCGTGAAGTACCTGTCACTGGTGTCTCTTGCTGCAAAGGCACTTGAGAGTTGATGGACGGAGCAAAATCACTCATTGCCCGACCTCGAAGACCACCAGAGGAGCCATAAGACTTCTGTTTTCGGAGCCGGGATGTTTGAGTATTCTCTGAAGCTACGGCTTTTGGAACTGAAGGATATCCGGGTAATTCTCGTAGATCCAAGGCCTGATATGCTTGAATTGCACTTGGATTACTCTTTAAAGCCTCCTCAACTTGTTTTCTTGGGCTGATTCTAGTCGAGGAACTCTCATGTGGCAAAGAGCCAGCTCTAAGCGTCTCAAATGAAGTAGCACAGCTATCTTTATACATTCTGTGGGATTTAACCTTTGTGGAAGTGGCACTTGAGGCTCTAAGCCGGGAGGATGAATTTATCCCATTGGTAAAAGATACTCTTCTTCTAATCGGAGCTTCCCCGCGGCGCAAAATTTGCAGAAGCTTTTCATCTTCAGATAATTTTCGTGGAGGTTGTTGATATTTCGGATTGG
Source organism: Sclerotinia subarctica (assembly GCA_025389085.1). Taxonomy (NCBI): domain Eukaryota; kingdom Fungi; phylum Ascomycota; class Leotiomycetes; order Helotiales; family Sclerotiniaceae; genus Sclerotinia; species Sclerotinia subarctica. The sequence continues at coordinate 736,267 of QRFI01000013.1, forward strand.
GAGGACCTCTTGACCATGGATCAGGATACGAAGTTTGACAGGATGTTGATTTCTGATGCTGATCTTTTAATGGGACCCAGGATTTGAAACTGCAATGTTGTGCTGCCTCAGATTGTTGTTCCCTAAACGGTGTATTTGCTCGTGGCCTCGTGTGCTGGTTGTTTTGTACTGTGACTTCTATTTCCGTATTCGGCGGCGTTGAGGTTGAGAAATTTTGGTCATGGGAAAGGTTAGGAGCTGTCGTAACAGAACGGAGTATTCTTGGAGCATTCATTGGTATGGTATGATATTCTTGAGAGTACTCGTGATGACGTTTGGGTGATGCCAGGCGTTTTCGACTCGGTAGTTTTCCTTCACCCCTGCCAAAACTTTGAGACTCGATTGAAGGAGTTGAATTGGTTGCACTCTTAGAAAAGTTCTCATGACTGTGAACTTTGTCTGTTATGCTTCTTGAATGAAATCGAGAAGCTGGATTTTTTGGACCGGGAGGGACATCCGTTGCCGTGGATGATTGTTCATTCTGATTATCCTGTCGTTCAGTGCGAGCTGATAATAATGAAGATGCGGTTGTGCTTCCTGGGTGTGCAGATCTAATGCTGTTTGATGCTGCATTGCTTTTCTTGAAAAACACAATGTCGTGTATAGCATTGGATTGCTCGATCATTTTACTGGCTAGTTCAATGTAATCTTTTAAATTTTCTCGAGTATCAATCCAGTTATGTTTGCAGGCTGAGTTCTTGAGATGCATTTCGAAATCATCCAGCGCTCTAATGCCTCTGTGCGACACCTCAACGATGAGATTGTAAAACTTGGATCGGTGTCTTCGTAATTTTTCAGGGTCAATGCGATTGTTTGGAAGTTCTCGAATGCATGGTGGATAAAGGGTATTGAGCATCGCAATAACATTCGGTTTATAGAAGGGCAGAGTTTTGAGTTCATGAAGCATAGTCTATCGAGTAAGTCAGCATGATAGATTACGTTTGGGGGAAAGATTCACAAACCCAGATTCTTAGATCAATAAAGCAAGTAGCATAAAAATCTTCAATAATTGTCTCTTGAGCTTGAATATCTTCCACCCACTTCTTGGCATCAGGATCAGCACTGAGCACCTTTCTCCAATTATTCTTGTCAATTTTTAATCGCAAGGCCACTTCTCTAAGAGCTTCTCTTCTTCGGCACTCTAGGTCTTGAAGATAGTCTATGCCAGTGAGTGCCTGACTAAAGTCCACTTGTGCCTCCACCTTTGTAAATACTTTATCCAAGCACCATTTTCTGATGAAGTCAGGTGGAAGTCCTCGACTTGCACGTTTGCCATCGGAGAATTCTGATGCAAAGTCAACATCTAGTAGAGTTTCATTGTGGGGATCCGTGAAAGGGTCATGAACAACATGATTGATCTTTTCTGTCTCGATGCTTTCATCCCTATTGTCTTTGTCTTTGCTGATTCCACCCTTCTTCTTCCCAAGCTTTGATTCTTCCAACAAGATAAGAAATTTAATGATAGCTGTTCCCTTTGGTTCATACTGCCACCATTTGTATGCCTCCTTCAATGTTGGTACCCGATGGCCTTTCAGAAAAGAAGTCAGTTATTACTATAGAGGTTGCGCCCGGACAGTCCGTTACAGTAGGAAGAAAGAAGGAATTTTAAAATGTTTCAACATACCCGCATTAAAGGAAAACATTATTCTCAAGGGAAGTTCATAAGACAGATGACACTCTAACACATGATTGATGATCCAAGGAATTCGATCTTGGTGTTGATCAATGGTGGGTCTGATGGGAGAGTTAAAGATCGGGTCGCTTGAAGTTGATGATAAGGAAGACCTGGTAGATGAGGCATCATCATGCCATGAAGCACTTGAGAATGAATTTCTTGCCATTATATTGACTGCCTTCAACTTCAAGGTGACCCGTGCTCACTCCAATCATTGGAGATTATAATTATATGAATGAATTACTTGAAATGAATATCTTTGAGAGAAGGGCAATGACAATGACAACAAAAATAACAATGCGAACAATTTAGAAAGCTCTACTGAATTTACTGTCGTAGAAATGCTATTCTTCTTCTGCTCTTCTTCCATAGGCAATGACATTAAATTCCCCAGACACTCATGCGGAAGTGGATATCAGATGATACGATCCGTGTTCTCAAAGCTCTCAACGTGCATAGTAATGATAGTTTGTGTTGGTTTTATCGAAGTAGCTATACCTATCATATATGAAAAGATTTATAACGTCAAGTTCTTTGATTGTTATCTATTCTTTCGATATTGCAGGACTGACACTCGTCGATGACTCGGTAACCACAGATTACATCTTGATGTCAGTATCCGTCTGGCAAACGGATGAGAGTAAGGTATGCTAGGAGTGGATCATCCCGGCTCGGGGATTTTGAAATATGATGGTAGGTAAGTTCAAACGGGTACTTAGGTTTGGGAAGAGATGTATGATGCTACTTTCATCTCCCCAGGGGGGGAAGAAGTAGATCACATCCGGGTCCATGACCAGTGGCTTTGGAAAGATCCATGTTCAATAATGATTAATAGCCAATGGAAGTATCATTTCATACATATGTATTTGCTCGACTAGCCCAAGCTTTGGCAAAGGTATAAAATGGGTTGCAAAGGGGCTTCGGATGGTACAGACGAAAGCCTATCCATAAATGGCATTGGCTGCATCTTCACATGATTATATACTTTGATGTGCAGTTTTCGAATTGTTCCACCGTATCCCAACGAATCTGGAATGTTTCTCAACATTGTTCATGCACGATTAAAGGGTGGTATCCATTCATACGTTGACCATCCGATGCTCGAGTTCGGCGTTCATTCTTAGGTTAAATGAACGTCCTGTATGTCCTGCATCGGAAAGATAATTGGCCTTCATTCGGAATCTCGTCATAAACCATATATACCACATGGCTCTCAATGATCAAGGATATAAGGCTTAGTACAGCTTGATACATCTTTGGTCAGAAAGGAGAAGAAGCTTGGGAATACAAGAAGCAATGTTGAAATGCTGATTGCCGTCGCTAGTAATGCAATTGTCCTTTTCTAGAAGGACACAGAAGAAGCAGTGTGAAGATTAGTTGATGTTTGAAGGTACATTTTGAACGACGTTGAGATCCGAAAGCGATTGTTGTTTCATGAACCATATTCTGTACTAGAGAGATTGAATTGATGAATCTTGATGTTGTTCGACATGTTCATATGTTCATGTGGCGATGAAGGTCACCGTATAGTCCAAGTGTGGGTGTTAGCCATGACTAAAAGGACAAAACATCACCAGCAATCCAGCAATCCAGCAATTTATATACTAATCGTACCAACTAATCTCATCAACTAATCTTACCAAGACCTTTTATTCAAGTGTGTTTTGGCTTCACGGACATTCCTACAAAATAAGTCCACAGACTTAAACCATTCGAGGACTTGAGAGCATATGAAAGGTTACAGGACTGCTGTCATTATGCATGATTTGACGGCAGTGCGGGTAATCTCAAGTGTTTACAGCCAACAAAACGTTAGGAATGAATCCGAATTTCTATTGACAGCCGCTGTGATCCGACGGGTAGGTGTATTTGATCGAGAAGAAGGAATTCGGGATGCGATTACTCGTGATCTTTCTACCTACAGCAATAAGTTACCTAGGTAGTTGTTAGTATTACACAGGATTTTAAAGAACGAACTGACAATCATCACAGTGAGCCAAAGCTTCATTTTGCTTCTTATTCCAAAATTCACAAACCCTCTACTGGTACCAGATCAAATAAACATATATGAGTTGATTCCAAGTCTCATCCAGAGTATATATATCTCACTCGTTTCAGCCTTCAACTTCGCCGTAATTTACCATAGCTTCAGCACCGCCAAGCAGATTAGGAACATCAAACTTTGCTTTGACGGCTTCAAATCAAAACATAAAACATAATCTAACATTTTTAAACAACAATCAAACAGCAACAACAAAAAACAAATTAGAAATGATTTCTGACAGCTATACCCAATTCACACCTTTTCCTTGATCAATCTTTTCCATTACCAATATTTTCATACATCCATCCGAAAAAAAAAGGAAGGGAAAAGGGGTATAACCTTAACCTTGACCATGCAACCTTCAATCATTCAAAGATCTCTGGCCACAAGATCCATATTACGCGCTTCTACAACGCGCCATTGGATACAAACACGAAAGCCCATCATCGCACGATCACGACTACGATGTATCTCGACGGAAGCAAATGATCCTAATCCTAAAAAACGTGAGTGTGTCCCTTTCTTTGAATATCTCCGTCCAACCCATGTACTGCTTGGCATGCATTTATTCCTCTCGCTCGTTCTTTTTCATCAGAACTTGATTTTCAATGGGGATGTCTCAATTATCTGTGGTTCAATTTCAATCTGATGACCATTGGCGTAGCATCAGCTAGGTATGTAAAATAGGTCGAAAAGATTACTCCAATGAGTGCTCTTCTTCTAGAAGGATGATGTATGCACCCATGGTGAGCATAAACATATCTTCACACACGTGGGTTTCACGTGTCACTTGCGACAACTTACTTCTTATCTTCATCATCAATCATCGTTAAAGAATCTTCATCTGACAATACACACAGAAATCCCTGAGGCGGAACCACAAAACAATCATTATCGAAAAACTCGAGAAGATTCGTCGTCACATGATGAGTCATCCAATCTCAAGGCGAAGATGCTCGAGGCTGCAGTGACGGCTCTTGCATCCATCATTGTACTTGGAACGGGTTTTGGTTTAGGAGGTTATCTCTATCATAGATTCTACAAATGGATGGTTCTTCATAAGATGGAAATCGCCTTCAAGCCAGGTGATCCAGTGCTGGACCTGGCCGCCACTTCGAAACAAGTGCCCAAAAAGTATACAGCTCAAGATGATGAACATTGGATACATCGTGCAGAGCAGGAGAAAATTGATAAAATAGTGAATGGAGAAGACCGTGGTCATTACCATTTGTTGATTGGAGAAAAGGGTGTGGGAAAATCTAGCATGTTACTTGAGGCTATGCAGAAGATCGATGGAGAAGGAGTTAGTATGTTTGAAGCACATGCGGATCCTGAGATTTTTAGAGTCCGTTTAGGAAAAGCTCTCAATTTTGAGTTCAATGAGGATTATATTGGATCATATTTCTCTGAAAGGGGTCCTAGGGATAGCACAGCTTTGTTGGATATTGAACGAGCAATGAATAAATTGGAAAAGGTAGCATTAAAGAGACGTAGCTCAGGGCGTGGACCTCTGGTAAGTTTATGCCCTCCTCATCTCATGAAATTCTGGCCGGAGTGTTCTCTGATAGATTGTTAATACTCACAATTTCAGATTATGATTATTAATGCGGTACACCTTCTTCGAGATGATGAAAATGGCAGGGATTTGCTTGAACTTTTACAACAACGAGCTGAACAATGGGCTGCAGCTAACCTAGTCACTATGGTTTTTAACAGTGATGACTACTGGGTTTACGAAAGATTAAAGTTACTAGCAACCCGTATGGAAGTCACTACCATTCCGGATCTTCCACGTGGACTAGCAATCTCTGCACTTCAAAGATATCGTCAGAAATATTATGCTGAGACTCCCTCGTCTGAAATCTTAAATGAAGTTTATAACAGAGTGGGCGGCCGTCTAACATTTTTGAACCGAGTTGCCAAATCTTCAAACATGCTTGAAACTTGCGATAATATTATCGACACTGAACGACGATGGTTCTTGAATCAATGTTGGATCTTAGGAATGGAAATGGATGATGATGTAATGGATCAACAAAAATATGCTGTAAGTATCATTCTAAACTTAATATTCCCTCATACTCACCCTCAATAGTCCGCAGCCATGGTCCTAGCCCAAGCACTCGTCGCCGCCGAAAAAGACACACCTACCTACATCGACGATGGTTCCCACAATATCCCCGAAATCCCCCTCCATAAAGCCCGTCAAATCATGACCCGAGCAGATTTCATCCAACAATACGATCACGTCAATCTCTTTACCATTACCTCCAAAGCCATGGTTCGAGCCGATTCAGTACCAATGCAGCAAGCGTTTCGAAGTATCTGTGCTGAAGAAGGGTTTGAAGAACATCTCGAAGCTACTTTACAGAGAATCAATGATATTGAAAGTTTAGGGAGAACGAGGGAAATTGTGGCGAAGGATTTGGTTTTGGGTGGGAAGTATAAGATTGTTATGAGTGATGGGGAGAAAAGGGGTTCGAAGGTTACGGAGGTTACTTTGGAGGAGAAACCAGAGGAGGATGGTGGTGATAAGTAAAGTGTTAGTATCTTATCAAGCTGCTTTGTATGATAGTTTGGATTTTGTATATATAAAGGTGATTGGATATATTTAGATTACTAATGTTATTTACAATTTACACAATTAGATCTAATAACCCATATATTTGACACTTGAAAGATTAAATTCAGAGAAGTTTCGTCCTCCTTGTTACATCCCCCAGGGTCAAATTCTCACAGCACGTCCAATCATCTTCAGATATTCTAGTAGTAGTCCAGAACTGAATCGAGATATCCAGTCTTATTAACTACTTCTCTTTTCACACTCACACTCACGCACAACATTAACTTCGACGAACCATAACAAGATGAACACACGCATCTCCAGAACCTTTTTTCTAGGACATATAAATCAAGATTAAATTAAAATTCTTCTACATCATATTGAATAATGACTCACACAGAGCGATATCTTCCTTCTAACAATAACCTCCACAAATCTCCACAAATAACCCCCAATTACCCGTAAAACCATTCATCCAACTACCTCCAACAAATCCGACTGTCTAGTATATTGTACCCAATCAATAGCCTCCAACAAATAAGGAACAAACTTTGCCGGATTTTCCGTAGCTGGGAAATGACCAATACCAGGCATGGACTTATGTTTTGCGCCTGGGATTTTATCACAAGTTGCTTGAGCTATAGCGGGAGTATTGCTCCAATCATATTCACCTGTTAACATATACACTGGACATTTCTTGATATCGATATTGGAAACGCGGGAGCGTCCGTCGAAACCACCAAAGTAGAAATCTAAATCGCCGTGGAAAATCCCATAGGCTTGTTCGCTGTACATGTGCCAAATGAGTTGTTTGTTGACGAGAGGAGTAGTCGGTGACATCATCTGTGAGTGGGTGAGTGTTAGCTCTATAGGTGAGAGCAGGATAGGAGAACCTACTCCATAAATCCATTCGGGACTAAAAAGGGACTGGTTTATGTAAGGCGAGAGATCGTTAAACTGACGATCCATATTAAGATAATCACAACTATAATTGTCAGTAATGCTTTTGAGAAGGTAGATGTCTTACCCTTGCAATGGAATTACTCCACCAGCGCCCACTTCATCAGCTCTGGTCGCTACAGCTAGGCAAGCTCTGCCTGCCATAGATGCTCCACATATTATAGGCTTCTTCAAATTCAACTTCTTAACTATGGCCACGATAGCACCAACATAGCTATCTTCGGTGTTTGTATAATCACCAGGACTAAAGTATTCAGTGTTAACAATTATCTTATATGATTTAACACCACAGTAACACCAAGCACTGGTCATTTTGCGTCACAAAGCTAACAGAATGGTAATAAAAACTACCGTTGTACTTACCAGTAATTATGAGGAGGGAAACTTTTTCCATGACCGGGTAGATCAAAAGCTATCATATTGCACCTCTCCCGCATGGTAGCATGATTCATAACACCATGATATTGCCGACCATCTGCACCGGCGGTATGAAGGAACACTATGTCTTGTTCTCCAGAACCACTTTGTTCGTAAAATACTTTGCATCTTCCCCATGCTGGGATAGTTAGATATACATAACGGCCAATAATATAATCCTCATCCATTTCAAGCTCTTCGTCCACTTTCATCGGCCCGCAATATGCGTCGTGAAGGACTTCAAGGACACGCCTCCAAATATGGGTATGCTGAGTGAAAGATATTTGATCTCCTTTAACCCGAGTACCTTCCTGCTTGATATTCATTCCAAGCATACCCCAATAACTTTGGAAGGGAGCAACTGGAATTGGTTGGAAAAACTGCTCCCACTGTTCAGGAGAAGCTAATAGTGTAAATGAAGCCTCCTGGGAATTGCCGGCTTTAGCATGGCATTTGCCATTATCAATGGCAACAATTATGATTCTATCTGACAAAGTTGTGCCAATCCCAAAGGTAATTTGAGATAGAATCGCTGGAGTCTTTATAAAAGCATTATATTGAGGATCTTTGGCAATCAGTTCGTCGAAGACGGGAAGGATTGAATGAAGTTGATCTGGTAGATTAGTCCAAGGATGAGATGAAGCCATGCTGGAAAGGGTCTTTTCACAATGGCGAAGAAGATGAACCGGTAGAGAAATAAGATAGCGTTTGATTGAAGGTAAATTATAGACAGCCTTATAGTTGACTTATTTGTGGAACTTAAAACTACATTGATGTCACCTACCCCGCAGCAAAAACATACCACTCATGCACCTGCACGACTTGACAATGAGAAATATACCCCTTTCCCAGTCAGGCAATCTGGAGGCTGCCCTTAAGCTAGATAGGTAGTATGACTACATTAGTTCGTGGGCATTGCTTATGATAAGAATATTTCCGACTGGCCTATTAAGATACGGATTTTCCTGAGCTGCTGTGTATAAAGTTACCTTGGCTAGAGATATCACCAGATGGGTACCATTTTGAATGTGTAATTCTCAATGCTCTGGATCACCGTGGGTTGTTCGATTTTTGAGAAGTCTCTTATGGAAAGCTCCAAGGTGGTATGCACCTAGATGACATGTAGCTCATTGCTGACTCCAAACTTCTAACGAAGCAACCGCATAGCTTGAATGAATGGTAACATGTACAGGTACAGCATAGGTAATTACAAAAAAGAATTCACCTAGGTGTTGGTTTTAGATCTTAGAATCAACCCCCTTCCCCTTAGGATCCGATATTATATATTATACATTATACCAGGGACTAGAAAATAGACCGGAGAGAACATGGAAGACTACCACATGGTCTGTGCGGAAGCTTATACTAGACTAGTAGGAACCACTAGATATGCTAGCGGCCGCTAGAAAAATCCAAGATACAGGACGCGTCTAAAAATTAATAGAAGCTCGATTACTCCAACAGTTCCCCTCTTCCATTTTGCAATTGTCAACATATCAACAAAACTTACGAAAAGAATTCAGAAAGAATATGCTTCAGAAATCATGCTAGGTTGGGCCAAAGGACTGTTCTCCTCACAGGTTGAATTCAATAATTCACAAGAAGATCCGATAGAAGATCAGTCTGATAAGATAATTGAAGGTTAGTCAAAATATTGGGTTATTTGCATTTTTAGAAATTTGAGATTGCTCATACGAGACCCCAATTGAACTTGACAAAATTGATTTCTGTATGGAAAACTGATTATATTTCCAATTTAGGACCCCAAGAAGAAAGCTCCTTCCTAAAAATGGATCCGGTCATGGAAACTCCGAGAGAGCCTGAACCTGGTGGTATGGAGGAATATAATGGTACCAGGACGAAAAAATCTAAAAAGGATAAGAAGAAAAAGAAGATGGGCGGATCAGCGAGTGTTTTGCGGAGAGGATTTGAGATTACGAACAGTCAAGGAAGCTCAGAAGATATCGGCACGTCAGAACAACATTTAGCTATTTTACCTACGCCAGCTTCGGAATTGAGTGGAAAGAAGGAAAAACGAAAATGGAGAAAATCTCACAGCAATGTTCATACTGAGGACCTTTATGAAAATGGACAAGCGGCAGGCTCAGAGGGTTCACCATCTGAGCAAATTGGGGAGCCAGATCTTGCTACAACGGAGTCTGAGTTGGCCAATTCTATGCACTCAAAATCGAAGCAAAAGCGCAAACATCGGAAATCTCGCCAAGAAGAATTGCAAACTGAGGATGAAGGTTATCCTCTGGTTGAGCCCCTCGCCGCAGTACAATTAGTAGATACAGAACAACAAGAACGCGAAGCCGAGATGCAGAAAGATTCTATGGCTCAGGAAAGTAAAGCCATTCATTCGGATTCAAAAAAGAAAAACCAACGCAAAAAACAAAAATCCAGCACGTCGCATTCTACAGCATTAGGTGAAGATGAAATCCTACTAGAAGAAATGGAAGTTCAAGCAGGCTTGACTCATGGGAAGGAAAAATCTAAGAAGAAGAGGAAGTCAAAGTCGGAGAAACCCATTTCAATAGAAGCTGTTGAAACAAACGATGAGGGTCGTGATCAAGATCAAATAGGAAATTCTGTCGAAAAATCCACTTCAGATGTATTGAACAACCTTTCAGCAGAACAAATAGATCTTTCAAAGTCACATAGTGGGAAGAGAAAGAAATTGATTTATGTTGAAGAACCGGACGATAAAAGTCATATTCTGGACAAGCCCATACTCCCACAGGCAAAGGGTAAGAAATATATCACGAAACCAAAAACTTTTAAAGCCAGCCAAACAGAAGCTAGTGATGCAAACTCAGCTGCTCTCTTAAACCAATTCGCTTCCGCTCGCAAGAATCCTCAAGCGGAAGCAGAACCGGTTGTTCTATCTGCAAAGGCCCTCGGAAAGAGACCTGCTGTTGACCAACCAATTGAGCATCAGTCGAAGAAGAGAAAACGGGTTGATTCGGACTCGAGAAATGGCGATATACGCTCAATGTTTTCGGACGATGCTCAGCATGGAAGTTCAAAAGTAGCTGCATCAAAAACAAAGCAAAGGGCGAGAATATCTGCATCGAACTTTGATGTGTCTATCCTATCCCCCGCAGTTAAAACAAGTCGTTCCGGGACCGAAGAGATGGCAGGTTGGACGGCTAGTGATAAAAGATCTACATCTGCTGGAAATGATAAAGACTCCTCGGATGATGGTTCAGGGTTTGAATTAGAGCAACAGTCAGACGAAGCACAATTTACCCGTCGAAAGAGGTATTTGCCCGTGGACGAGCCCTCCCTAGTGGAATTAGGGACATCTAAATCGGGTAAAAATTCAAAACAGCTAAAACCCAAAAAACCATCTAGCTCAAAGGGCGGCAAGGGCAATAAGGTACCTTCCAATGAAGCTAAACCAAAACGTAGCAGAAGCCAATCTGTGACGAGACCGAAGGACGGGAATGGAAGACTCAACGAAGACGAGACAAAGAGGATCGCAGATGCCGTGGAGTTATATCGCGCTGATAATGATTTGGAACAGCAAGCTGTCAACGTCATTATCCAAGGAAATGCTATCACTGATGGAAAGAAATTCTGGGATTTTATAACGGAGGAAGTACCTGATGTTCCCAAGCGAAACCTGCAAAGTTGGTGCAGAAGAAACTTTCACAACTACGCAGCACGAGGTGTTTGGACTACCGAGCAAGATGAAGAATTGATGGAAGTCTTTAATAGGATGCCTAAAAAATGGTCTCTCATCGGTGCCGAACTGAACCGTCTGCCTGATGATTGTCGTGATCGGTGGAGGAATTATTTATCTGTTACGAATCTAGAACTTGGTCCATGGAAACTTCAGGAAGAACAGCAACTCAGGGATGCTGTGAAGAAATGTATCGAACTCATTCGCGAAGATAGACGTCGAGACGGACTGCTCAAACCTGAGGAAGAAGACGACGATACTTATCATGAACATGATATTAGCTGGATGAAAGTCAGTGAACTCATGGACCTTTCCAGGAGTCATCTTCAGTGTTATCGAAAGTGGAAGTCAATCAAAGCAAGGGAGCATGCTACTACGGACGACCTTATTGCAGAACGTATTGTGATTAGCAATAGCTGGAAGAATCTCAAAAATTATCAGGAAGCAACCAAGTCTCTGGCGGCGGAGAAACTACAATTTTTAAGGGCGATCCGTGATAGTAAAGCAGGAGCAGAGAGCAAAATCGACTGGAGAGCAATTGATGAAAAGCTCGATCGGAATCACGATGCTATGGAAATGAGAATTTGTCTTCGTGGCTTACTGCAGAACATTACTGGTCACACTAACAAGCCCCTTCAAGAAAACGTTAAGCTACTCATCCAAGCTTTTGAAGAATCTGCGCCTCATGAACCTGAAGGTTATGTTGACCTGCCTTTTGAATCGACGGGTCTCAAAAAAAGAACCAAGAGATCAAAAACAAGCTCTCTTTTTGAGAACAATCCTCAGCTTTATGACGTTGGTGGTAGCAAATCCAAGTCTAAAATGAGGCATCGTATGCTTAATAAAGACGAATCGCAGGGGAATGGGCAACTTGATACTGTCCAAGTACCTGATTCTGCAAAGAAGGCCAAACGTGCAGCCCCCGTCAAAAAGCCAACTAAAACATTTGCATTGAGCACTGAAAGGGTCATGGATAGTGAAAGTGATGAAGACGATGGAGCACCAACGAGTGCACAGAAGCCTAGACCTGAAGAAGAAGATGATGATGATGATGTTTCAGAACCACAAGCCAAAACAAAACAAATTTCACCGAAGAAGCATAGTCGGCGGGTGGCCAAAACGGAGATTGTTGAAGACAGTAGTGATGATGAGCAAGAAAGCCACCTCGAATCCGATTCTAATTCTAACTCAGAACCCGAGGATGTAGAAATGGCTGATGCACGGGACGATTCGGACATTCAAGATTCCGACATTGAAACTTCTCAATCCACTCAATTCAACCTCGGAGGCAATAGTTCGAATAGTAAGAAGAGTCATTACACTAAGAAGAAATTTCCTAATCAGGATGCGAAATCGGTTTTTGTTAATTCTGAACACGATCACCCTCCCGTTGACCCTGACGATTATTTCGAGATGGAAGATCCAGATGAACCACAAGTCCCTGCTACACCAGAGTACGAATTACAAGAAGGATATAGTGGCATAAGAGAACAAAGTGCGGATCTTGATGAGTCTGGTCAAAATTATGGAATGAGTGAAGATGAAGTTGAAGATGATGAAGAAAGTATCATGGACGATATGTCTGATATTCCAGCCTAAGTCGTCAAGAAGAAAGCGCCTGGTTTTAACGGAAAGGGAGATGTATATTTTGGTAAAGATGCGAGTGTGGACCTAGACCAATAGATACAAAGCGATCAAATGAGCGCAGGGAAGTACATGGGAGTACAGAGGTCCGACTACAACATATAGATCGTTTGTTCGTTAGCTTATGAGCGGAGGATACCCGGAGAAAATAAATTTATCATTTTGAGGAGTTAACGGTGTGTGTGTTATGATCACCATGATATTTTTTTCAATAGTAAAGCGTATTACATGAATATTATATTCAATGGTTAATTGAAGAGCATTTATTGATTAGATGAGGAAAGCAACCATATATATGTAGATACGAATATTCTAGAAGATAGACTGTCAAGTTAATGATTATAAAATAAAGTGATATTATAGATAGTGTAAATAATTATTGTATAAATTAAAACATTACAATTATATAATTTAACTCTTTTCGTTCTATATCTTGACTTTTGTATTAGAGTGAGTAAAGGGTTGAAGTTTTATAATGTTGATACTTTATATATGAAGGAAGTAATATAATATAATATAGTATAAGACTTAATAAATTTTTTCATAATATGATTTATTTATTTTATTTATATTTATTTAATTATAATCTTAATATAAATTAATAAAAATTTTTATTTTATTTTATTTTATTATATTATATTATATCTTTTAAAATATATATAATAGAAGATAAAGATAATAAAACTCTCAAATTAATAATTATAAATTATAAATGAATTTATATTGTTCTTTTAAATATTAATATAAGTTTGACATCTTGATATTGTATATATTATATTTGTTAATAAGAGGAGTAGAGATTTTACATTATTTCCGAGTAGATTTTAATGTGTTTAAGATTTGCATTAGAGGATTGGTTTTATTTTATTATTCTAAGATCTTGGGTAGAGATTTGATAGATTATAAAGAGGAGATATTAAAGATTGAGGATTGAAGAATGGAGGGTGGAGAGTGAAAGTAAAAGAGTAAAGGACGGAGAGTGAGGAGGGGGGATAAGATTGTATAATAAGAGCATAGATATCATTTTAAAAGGAAGGTATATTGATAAAAAAACCAAGATGAACAAGAGAGGAATGAGAGAGGCGATTGTGAGTGAGTTTTTCTAGAAAAATGAATCGTTTATTTATATCTAGTTTTGTATAATCTACCTAGCTAAACTATCCTCCTTTTCCTCAAAACGGAACCCCTCATTCTTATTCTCATTCTCAATCTCCCGCACCCTGATAATAAAATAAATACTCTTGATATAGCGTAGCCTTATTGCCGCACCAAACTCAAGCGGCGCGCAAAACTTCATAGAAGGTAAGATAAAATAAGATTATATCTATAGCTATAGCTATCCATCCATCCAGATATAGCGCGAATCACTTAACTAATTAGAGGATCCAGATATGTTAGTTCCACCCGTTTCACAGGAAAGAAATCTTCATAAGGCTGGCAAGGGCTGAATCTACCTGGGTATATTTTATTAACCTCTACCCTAGATGGAAATATAAGAACCGCCATCTTGCTAGAAAAAAAAAAGGAAGGGGATTCTTCCAGGGCGGGGAAAGATACCAAATGTATTCATCCCATCATATAGCCCAGAATCAACTGACGTTCAAAATCATGAGACTATATACACCCTTGACAACAACGTAAAGAGAAAGTGAACAGCTACTGTCACAAAGTCTGTGACATAGCAAATCGTATGCAAAACCCGTTTCTAATCCTATTCGGCTCGTAGGACTTACAACAACATGGTAATAAGAATGCGAAAGAAAACCGTACCTCAACACCAACTCGCTTATAATTACTACAGAAAACAGTACGTAACCTTTAATAAATTCAGAAGTCAAATGTCTAGACCAAGTCCACTATCGCATCATTTCACCTACTCTACCTTCTTATATTCCACACTGCTCCTCAATCAATATCTCCAAAAAGTTTTCAAAATCTTTTAATGAAAACTTAAAGTTAAAATTAAAACCCAATATTTATACCATTGCACAGATCAGCTAATATCAATCAATAAAAAAGTCTTCGCACCAACACCATAAGATCTCTATCCAATCATCCAAAAACGTGGGGGAAAACCACAGACAGACAGAAAGACAGATAAAAAGGGTTCAAATAATCCAAAATTCACACAAATCTCCATCTCTATATTTTTCCGTGGATCTCGGGAATCTCACCCTAGTGCAATTAATCCACAACACTTCGGAATTCAGGGAGATTTTTTAAAATAACTTCTAGGTTCGAGTAAGAGTTGCGTGGCAAATACCGTGTAAAAAGATAAGGCTGGTGGGCGGACGGGTGTGATTTGGTAATGGGGGGAAGATCTTGATGGAAGCGGTGAACTGTGGATACGTGAGAGCCTTATGAGTATACTAGACTGCAAGAAAGGAGAGAAAGAAGAATGATATGAGAGATTGTGCATCGCTGGGTGTCTTGGGTGCGTCCGAGTGTGGCGACGGTATAGGAGAATGTCTAGGCTGGAAAGAGATAAGCGCACTTGCACAGAAAAATACGGCGTTGGCATGAGCACAAGGAGCTTATGTTCATGATGATGTGATAGTTAATGCATTATGAAGTCTATTAATTCAACGTGGTCCTCTTTCAAAGTTTTGTAATACAATAATAACGCAACGGGCAAAACGCCTTGAAATTCCCCAAATGCACGAAACCACTACTACGAATCCATCTCCTAATATGAACTTTAGAGTGTCACATGCCAGCACATAACAGGTACGAAATAATTGCTTTTCCTCCCCTCCAGATCTAAAACAGCATTGCTCAACTTTCTTATCCTTGTCGAACAGTAAGAAATCAATTCCTGCCATAACCAAGAAGAGTCTCCCACTCCGGCGAATAAGACCTGCATGGAGACATCATCTTGATGTTTCGGACTCTGTCTTCCCTCCATCAGAATCAGAAGTCATATTCCTACGTAACATTTGTAATTGCGTGTCCAATAGGCAAGGGGATCCCACGGAACCACACACGAAAGAGTTGTTTTGCGATGTCTTTGCATTTTGGGCTTGGGCTTGTCGTAGATTGTTCTCATGCTCCAGAGATTTCAATTCTTGTTGATACTGATTGATAGAATCCATGATCTTATCGAAAATGCAGGCTCAATTAAAAAAATGAAGTCTTTTTGAAAACCAGCAACTGATTGGGGCTGAACCGAAATGATGTTGTGCTTCTTAAAAGCCCGAGAGAATCGAAATTCTTGCAAGAATTCGGTAATTGGTGGTACTGAACTGAATATTGGCGTAAGTGAAGAGCTTGATAGAGATGAAAACACGGATGGAGAAGAGTTCTTGAGTCTTGCGATGTGCTTGATGTATTTTTTGGAATGGGATAATCTGGATCTAAAAATAGATGTTGGTTGAATTTGGAACGAAAATCTCTTGGTGATTCAAACAAAAGTGTATTGCTATTTACTCCAGAAAATGTGAGTGAATGCTATGGGAATTTTATCTGAATATATATCCTCATGATACTCAAAGTTTATGTCTTGCTGACCCTGCTTTAACCTTAGCGCTAATTCTCGTGGGATGCGATGAAGCATTCCTCTGCATTCCTCTGTTTCGTCAATTAGCCGCTTGTCTCAAAATCTTTGCCGCATATTTTTCTACTTTTGGGACAAATGCTTACCTGCTATATTCCGAATGAACACAGTAGACTAATGTATGTCTAATTTAGACTCATAACGGGTTCCAACCCGCCGTAAGCCGCGAAACCCCATTTTGTTACAGAGCCAACAAAACTGTGTGACGTTATAACAAACATAGGGCAGCATAGAGAATACCTTGAAGAAATCCAAAACAAAGCTTACTGAACTTGTCTCAAATATTCTTTCTTCGGCGAGGCTTCGCATCTTCGTTGTCATCTTTCTCCACAAGCATGACAGGCTCTGATTGTTCAACTTTTGCATCGCCACCAACTACCCAAGTTTTCATTACCTCCTTGACCTCCTGTAGCTTCTTTGCTTGACCCTTGGCTTCTCCCACCCGTCTGATGTAACCCATATAAACCACCACTTCGGCAATTCCAACAAGTAGACTACCACTCATACTCAAGGCCAATCGAGCTGGTGTGCTCCACCACCTTGCAGCCATCCATAGCCCAAACGCACAAGCAACAATAGATACTATTACATTAAATATAACAGCAATCTGTCGATCAATATCCGCATATGTAACGTCATCATCCTCAGAGTTACCAGGTTCTGGAAAGTTGGCACTGAATGCATGAGCGGCAGAGGCAGATGGGAATATTTGTGCAAATGTCTCCATAGGAGGTGGTGGATTTATCATTCGTTCGTAAGTTCGAGCTTCTTCTTCACGTCGAAGTCGTGCCATTAGAGCTTTGTATTCTGATGTCTACAAACGATGAATATTAGCTTAGATATCGTCAGATTTCCTGGCAGGGATATTGTATATGATCAGGTGAATGAATTTATCAAGACCATTTTAGACAACCTTGGAAAATGAATGACAATGGCAGGTTGTTGGATTGTGACTTACAGGCTCCGCCTTTGGTACTGGGGGTGGAACATAAACACGAGATCCTCGAAGTAATAACTCCAGGGTAAGTGATGAAAGATTCTGCTTGTTTATGTCTCGCCAGAGATCAATGATTTGACCATGAGATATGGGATTCCCAATTTTGGGATTTGCTAGTAGTGGTTCCTGCGATACCTTTACATTTCCAACCGACTTTGAATCATCCGAACTCAATGTTGGCACATTCTGCTGAACTAACAAATCAGTCTGGTCACTATCCTCTGTCAACTTTGCATCTCTCTCTTCGCCTCCTGTCTCTTCATCTTTTTGGCTCAGTTGGGCTTCGTTCTCCTGGGAGGTTGTCGGGATGCTCTCTTCGATTTCCTTTCCCATTTGCTGTTGACTAGACAGCTGTGCCGACTCTTCAAGAGAATGAGAAGTTTCAACTTCATGGAGGGTTTGCAAAGCTTCGACTATAGTCGCAGTCATAGTAAGAAGAACCATTTTTGCATCTCATCAATTAACGTAATGATGATATTACCCACTGAGCTCAGATATTCGTGATGGCTTCAAAATCAAGTTGCGGGAATCTCTCAAAGCTTATCGGCAGAAGTTGCTTATCGGTATCGACTTGTCCGACATTGGTCTAGCCCAACCGAAATATTTATCCTCGGAATCTTGCGGGGATAATTTTTATATTCCCCTACATTCTTTCTTATTAATCCCAATTAGCAAGCACACTCACAGTCGTTTTTGATTTCGACACAGTTACTGGAGAATTGGATGTTGGGACTATCTTTGCCGTGAACCAAATTTGTTATCCGGTCAAAGTTGGGGTTTCACAGGTCATGAGGAATTATTCGACGAGGGCTACGAAGCTCCTCCCCAGCTCCCCCATAGCCAGAACCAAACTCAATGGCGCATGTTTTCGGTGCCAATTGACTAGTACGATATCGCTACGACCTACACTTCCTCAATCATATCATCATCGGCCCACGAGGCGGACGCAATCGACTTGGGCACAGGCAGTATCTGTGGCTTCTAATGTATTCTCGAATGCCACAAACCGATCGACAGCAGGAGGCAACTCCATAGATCCTTTACGAATGGTTGCAAAAGAGATGAAGTTTTTGACTGGAAATATACGGCAGCTCCTTGGATCCGGGCATCCTTCTCTCGATACTGTTGCGAAATACTATACACAAGCTGAAGGCAAACATGTACGACCTATGATTGTACTACTAATGTCTAGAGCTACTGCCTTGGCGCCCAAATCTCCCAAACACAATCCCAATCAAGAAATCGCAGATATAGACAACCCCATATCGCCAACTACCATTCTCTCGGATGTCAATCCTACGGCGCCTACATTAAATCCTTTGGCACATGTGCCTAGAACGTATTCGGCAGCAGAAAGCGATATACTTCCTTCCCAAAGGCGTTTGGCTGAAATTACGGAGCTCATTCACACTGCATCCCTTTTACACGACGACGTCATTGATCATTCCGTCTCGCGGCGAGGTAATCCATCTGCCAACCTTGAATTTGGAAACAAAATGGCGGTTTTAGCTGGGGATTTTCTGTTGAGCCGTGCTTCGGTCGCTCTTGCACGTCTGCGTGATGCGGAAGTTACTGAGCTACTTGCCACAGTCATTGCGAATCTTGTTGAGGGAGAATTCATGCAATTGAAGAATACTGCGCAGGATGAGAAAAACCCTGTTTGGACCGAAGAAACCATCTCTTACTACCTACAAAAGACATACTTAAAAAGCGCAAGCTTAATATCAAAGTCATGTCGAGCGGCGGCTTTACTTGGGGGATCAGATGCTGTTACAGTTGACGCAGCATATGATTATGGTAAAAACTTGGGATTAGCATTTCAACTGGTTGATGATATGTTGGATTATACCATTAGCGAGAAAGAGCTAGGGAAACCAGCTGGCGCCGATTTAGAACTGGGTCTCGCGACCGCACCATTAATATTTGCTTGGAAGAATAATAGGGAATTAGGTTCTCTGGTAGGAAGGAAGTTCTCTCAAGAAGGAGATGTCTTGCGGGTAATTTGCCCCACAATGAGTATCCTAATGTTCATACTAACATAACCACAGGCAAGAGAATTAGTGCTACAAAGCGATGGCTTAGAGCAGACCCGTGCCTTGGCCGAAGAGTATGCCAATCGAGCCATTTCTGCAATTAGTGCATTCCCCGAAAGCGAAGCCAAAGACGGTCTGATAGAAATGGCTGATAAAACTTTGAAACGAAGGAAATGAATAAAATGTATAAAAATGAAGTTTTTAACTTGTATCAATGATATCATAATCCTGTATTGGATGGAAGCTATTGTATTTTAAGAAAAGCATTCAACTCGATGGGAACTCCATAGACGGGACCGGAAAATCAAAATAGACAATTGATACCTGCAGGAATTTTGAACATTTTTCGGATGAAGATTGAAGGTTGGATTGTATGAATAGGTAGAAGGCTCGCCGGGGATTTGTTGTGCAAAATCTGTGATCTGCATCTTTATGTCCTTCTGCTAGTATGATGTGAAGAGACATTGAATTCCCGATAGCGATGTTCACCAGTGTCAGTAAGATAGGTATGTGCAGCTTGAACATTCACTACGAATCGCTCACCTGAAATCTGGAACCCATCAGAAATGCCCAATACACTTGGATGAACGAACCTATCTCCATTCATGACCTTTTAAAAAGGGAGAACACAGCATAGGTAGTATCAAGACTTGGTTTTATAGCAGCTTTGAAAGACTCAAAGTTTTGGCTAGATGAGCATCTTTCCGTCCTGGATGGTGGTCTTTCACAATATCAAGTGAAAATCCGTTAAATACCATCGGCATTGAACCCCGCGGCGGGATTCCGACGGATACGGTTTCCACCCGTCAATATTTTCACGGATATCTGTCTTTTTGGTAGAGTGATGCATGCTCTCATCCTCAGCCGTCACTGAATTTGCATGATAGTAATACGGAGTATGAATATTCTATAACATCGCTCCACAAGCTCTCCGCAACTCCTTCCTCTCAAACCAAAAGATGAGAAGATGAACTAGCAAAGTATCATTCAAGGTACATTTATTTGTATATTTCCTTTTACTAGCTCACTTTCTAGTCGCTTTGACTAATTCTTATAATAAGAAAGAGACCCTGTGAAATGAAAGCACATGGAATTTGCGCTTGCATGATTACCTACTCGTGGTAAGTGTTACATTGTGCTATCATCTAGGCACAATACTTTATAAACTTTTAATGATAACCTGACAAGAAAAGGCTGAGAACAAGGCTTTAAGAAAACAATGGGAATTGATATGGATGATCCAATTTATTCTTCATTTCATCTTCCGAGGTCCAACGATGAAAGATTTATACATTTGTCAATCCAATGTGGAAATGTCAATGAGGTTGATGATTGATGAAGTTGACAAGTACTTTTATTAGTAAGCTTAATGCTCGGACCACCACTTTAAGTAGTGTGGTCTGTTCTTCATAATCTCTATCAAAATTAGTCAGAACGCGTCTTCCCAATATATCATGACCACAAGGTACATTATCACAAAAGTTCACTGCCACCACCCGAACTAACAATGGAGAATCAATCAAAAAGGTATCAGCTCACTTATTCACTTAAAAAGGCACAGCAACTAATGTATCCCTTCAAGAAAAAGTAATGCTACCATGCGAACTTATTCCAAACGCATTAGAGGAAGCAATCAAAATTTCTCTATCAAGAGACAACGTGTTGATTCTTCGGAGTTTGTGTCAGTTTCTTCTCCAGCTCTTTCTGAATCATCTACACCTTCAGAGAGCTATTCTGAGGATAGATTTGAGGAGAAAAATCAATCTTCTCTGCTCAGTTGCCCTTCGCAACAACTTCTAGAGGATATCAGAGATTTTTCTCTCATAAAAACACGCGTTTCATCCCATAGATCTGGCAGATCTATCTCTCCTGAACTGGAGTCGGGTAATCAAAATCGACGCGATCACGAGATCAGCCCTTCCAATTCACCTGATATTCTGAATCACAAATCTTTAACGAAGTTCGAAGGTGCCAAACTCATTTCCGCCAAAGAAATCTCAAATTTTGTCTTGGAAAGAAGCTCTACTTCAATACCACGGCGTAGTAAAGACAGAATTACGCCGGAATCATCTTCTCCTACCCAAAACCCAAATTTTTCAATAGGGGAAAATCTCGCTTCGGACCACACTAGTGTTGATCTAGATTCCTTACGAAAAAATACACACAAGAATACAACCTTAACACCAAAAGAGATTCTTATTACATCCTTGTCAGATACCATACCTAAAGAAGATAGTATTATTACTTCAGAACCCCATCCAGTGGATACAATCAAGAAATCCTCTATTCGAAACTACTTTAAACCAATACCTCAACCACGAGGATCTTCGAGTCCTTTGAAACCTCAATCTCCCGTACTTTTAGATTCCCCTCATCAACCAATATCATCTCTACTTTCGTTACCCCCTCCAATACCTGAGAATCCACTCGTATCAACGAAATCAAAACCCGTTCGGCGTCGCATTAGTACGAAACCGAACTTGCCGAATATCAACACCATGTCTGACATTTATGAAGGTGATTTGCAGGAGCTTGGCGGCGATTTTACAGATGATTCACGAGTTGAAATGATGGAACGTTATCATGATGCTCAAGATATGAGAGATCATGCCATCATCGACCATGGTACTCTTCTCCCTCTCGCTGATCAACCCCTCGATATCCCGGAACGAGCAAAGCTCAAAGCTGATATTGCTCGACCAATGGGTTTTGCCCTTCATCAACAAATTCTAGATCTAGGTCAATCTTTCCATAATAAGTGCCAAAACTGCGGTATGCAGTACGCTATAAACGTCGCTGCCGATCAACGACTCCATGACAACTTTCACAAGATCTTTCGCATGGGTGGACCTACTTTTAAGCCTAAATATGTCAATACCCAAACATGGCAAAAGGTGATCGAAAGCGAGTTCCACAGTATTCAATGTATTAGCTACAAAGAATCTAGTCCTATCCGAAGTCTCGTGGAAAGCATCTTGGAAGCCACCCTAATGGACATGGATGGCATCTTACCAAAATCCGAGCAACTCTGGTCCATGATAACCAGTCCCAACGATCCCAACGACCTCATCCCCGTTCCCCGCTACAAAGTCTTCCTCTACCTCATCGGCGCCCGACCAATTGGTATTCTCCTCGCTGAGCGAATAGGCAAAGCAAACACTATCAAGACCACTACCCAAAACCCCAAGAAGATCACCCCTTCCCCACACATCAACACATCCATCATCCCTCCAACATCCATCACCCCCATCCCACATGAAGCATACATGTGTATCGATCGACTATGGGTGCACACTGATTTCCGGCGCAAGGGCATCGCCACCGCGCTTGCTAATCAGGCTAGAGAAAAATTCATCCCCGGTTTGATTGTGGAGAAATGGGAAATGGCTATTAGTCATCCGACTTCGGTGGGTGAAGTGTTTGCGGAGAGGTATTTTGGGGGTGTTTTTGAGGGTGCGAGGTTTGCGGTTGGGTGAGTGTAGTTTGTGGGGGATGGGGGAATGGAATGGAATGGAGTTACGTGGGAGGAGAGGGTTTAGTTGGATTGGATTGGGTTAAATCGGAAATAGCATGGAATGGGTTAGATACATGGTTATGGTTACGGGTATGATTAATGAATAAAGAATTAACGGATAAAGAATCAATCAATAAATAAATCAATATTCTCTTCTCTTCTCTCTCCCCAAACCTACCATCAATAATAATCTATAAAAACCCAAAGATCCTCCACTCAGCACAGCAGTCAGCACAATTAGCAGTAAGTGAAATCTTACGGGAATCATAGCCGTTTGTAGGTAGTACCTAAAATCTTACTAATGTCATTTATTAGTCCATCCATGATATCGATGATGATATTGAATAAATTTGACAAATAGGTCCAATCTCTCTCTCATTTCCATGCCCGTATTTGAGAAAGAAAAAAAAAACCTCTTCAAAGCCCAAGGTCCAAATTCCAAATTCTAGATTCTAGATTTCAGAAAGCTGAACTAAACTAACTTACAAAAACAGTAAAACTTTCCCTAATAAAACAAAAAATTCAATTACAGGTATATCCTCCCTGTAAAGCCACAAGACAACCCAAAAAAATCAAAAGCGAGATAGCTTTAATTGATTAATTTATTTACACCTCAAAAGTTTAAGTAGGTTCCGAGGGGGTTGGCTACTCGGTAATACTAGAAGCAGTGGCCTCTGCTCCCGCTTTCTCGCGATTGATTTCCCAGATGGGTGGGATTGGTGTAATTGCGATGGGGTGTGTGAGCTTGAGGGGGGTGGATGGGTTGGTTGGTTTCATTGGGGGGAGGTTACTAGAGGTAATAGGTTGTCGAGGAGTGGAATTTTTAGGGGTAAGTGGAGTTGAGGAAGTATTTGATTTTTGTGCCGGCGCCCGACTGGTTGGATGGGAGGAAGCTTTTGCTGCTGGATTTGGTCTTGGTATAATGGGAGCAGGCGTACTAAAAGCGGGTGTAATGGCAGCAGGAGTGATAAGTTCAGGTGCCGGACCAGGTGCAATAAGTCGAGGAACAGTCCATTGATTTTCTTCAGGAAAATGATTATACATAATAGCAGCCTGCTCAGCTAAAAGATCAAGAGCTTGTCGTTTACTTCCCAATGGCTGGGTGATATTGGAATTGATCGAAGAACGCTCCAACTCATCAGATGGTTTATCATAAACAATTTCCTCGTTATACAAATTGCGTTTCTTGTATCGACGAGGAGGAGGCTCTGGTTTAAATTGATGAATAGCTACTGGACGAGGCTGTAGCGGTCGAGGCTGAGTACGAAGACGGACAGGATGATTTGGTGTCGTTCCCATTGGTGAATCAACCAACGTGCGATCATTTTCACATGCAGAAGAAACATACGAGTCGTCTTGCTCTTCAGAAGACTCTTGGGCCCCTGTTCTACCCCTGCTTTGCCTAGCCAGTTGTTTCTTTCCCCTGGTAGATCTTATTGGCGGATGACCGTTCCGCTGAGGAAGCACGCTAGTTCTTAGTCTTTCCATAACTTCAATAGCATCAGGGGCACGGAAGTAACTAATTTCCTGCCGTAGTACCCAGTCAGGTCGCTGGGGGATCTGCCGATTCTCTCGAAGTGGCATAGAGATAGAAACAGCTTCGCGTGAACTATTGTCATTACCCTGACAATGATAACGACGGGGAGCACCCGGAGCGCCTTTTTCCTGCTCGATATTTCTAATCAAGGAGTTGTATTCGCGTGCGATTTGTATCCAATCAATATCCTTTTCATCGTCGAGATAATTGCGAATTAAGGCAGTGAGAATTTGTTGTTCCTGTACCGTCCAGAACTCCTTATTATCATAAGCCTTTCCAATTGCTCTTCGAATAAGTTGACTTCGCCAGTTGTTTAGTGCGTGTATGGATTTGGCACTATTCCAATCTACTTGAACGCCCTTCGCATCATCAGAATATTCAAACCTGACATCACTTTCAACCACCTCGTTCGTGTACTCGTCGGTTTCTTCCGTCTTGAAACTGATTACAAGTTTGGATACATCTGGTTTACCCAGGACTGCGCGGCTTCGGTCGGTCGTGCCGTCGTCGATATAGCGAGCGCCTCGTTTACCTTTTGGCGCGTGTCTCTTGTTGAGCTACATGTCTCTTAATATGATATGAAGAGTAAAATAGAAGTCAAGAATATAAACTTACTCGGTGTTTTTTCTCTTCCTCAGTTTCATTTGTGAAATCGGGAACAGGAGCTTTTTTCCATTGTATATAGCCTGGAGCGTGACCGGGGCTCAAGACAACATCCGAATCTTCTTCGACGGGCTCAGGAGTGGCGATAAAGGCTTTATCAGTGGAGGAATGGGGTTTAAAAGCCAGTTTAAGTCTTTTCGGAGCGCTGATAGGTGGTGGGATAGTGTGCTCTTGAGGTGTCTCTGGGTGCTTGCCAGGTTTATCGGGTTTCGCGGCAACTGTACTGGCGGTCATGATGAGAGCTCCTGTTGCTACCGACTCGTTAGTATATTTTCTTTAGAATGTTTGAAATGATGCTAGGTTTGTGGAAGATCTGAAGAAGGCAAGATAGACAATTAATATCTCAAATCAGATGGCAGTCTTTGATGAGAATGTGGGAGTGAGATGAAAGAGGTGGAGTGAAGGCTCCAGCATCCCATCTTATCCCAATAGTGGAATGGAAGCGACGGCAGAACAAGTCTGACAAAGCAGCTATTTTAGAAGAGCAGAAGTAATGTTACACTTACTCAAATGATCAGTGATGAATGATTTCTTTTTGTTGTTTCTTTTCGGTAAAGGATGACTTTCCCCTGTGAGAGTTTCTAGTTTAAAAAACCGTGAAATACCTAAGTAGAAAGAATTTGTTGGAAAAATTGAATTGTCATTATGAGATGAATCAGATTCTTCAAAGGAGTAAGATAGGTTGTCATGGGTAAGGTAAGAGATGAAGAGATAAAGAGAGGTGTTGACTTGTTGGAAGAAGAACTTTCTCGTAAAGAGATACCTAGTATAGCGTGAATAGAAATCTCCTGACAGTCAATACAAAGGCAAAGTCTGTGTATTAAATAAAGTGAATAATTGAAAGAGTTGTAGAGATTGACGGGATAGCCCGTGTTGTGAGGGGAGTGACTTATATCTTTTCCTCATAAATTAGGCACAGTTTAGAACAGTAGAACCCTCCAATCACTTAAGATACACATCAAGAAAAAACACAAATCCATATATAAGGGAATTGGTGTGATTAGACACGGCTGAGATGAGGATAGTGAAGTTGAATGGTAGCCTTGTACTGCGGGTAAGGCCATTATCATTCCATGTCTGCTCAACATCAAGCAGGGAGTTTCCAGATATTCTTCAAGAGAACCAATACGAAAACATTACATAGAGTCTGCAGATGCGATGTTTATTAGAGGGCATTAGTCATATTATTCTATTTTAATCCATACTTAGCATCTGATGATATAACATCTTTCTCCATTGCTAAAGCCAACATCATTTACGCACATCTAGCATCCTTCAAATATCGTGTGTTGTTTATTACCATTTACCGACATGTCTCCAGTGCGCCTTGAATAGTCACTCAAGGATCCACGTCCTCGCTATGCTATATGTCACGGAATCAACATTGTGCAAGGTATACTCCATCTAATCTCATCCTAGTGCTCTGAATCCCAAATAACCAAGTTAAATGGCATTATGGAGCTCAAGACTTGGGATAAGTATATCTTCAAAACAATGTCGCCAGGTCACGCCACATGATTCTCAATGAAAAGTCTACGGAAAGACGTCTTGGCCATCCATGTAGTTAGAACGGCAACTATTTAAACATTGAGATCAGACATAGTTTTTACACGTAGCCCAATGTCCAAATATTAGCTTTTCGAAACCTCCTTCGTTTCCCGCCAATCCTGGACGATATATTTTCACACCATTGAACTCCAAGTCGACATAATCTTAAAAGATTTCTAAAAGCCAGTAACGAGCGCAATAATCATTGCACCAAGCTCAGCATCATGTAATTCATTCGCAAAGATGGCTCACCTGGGCTTCAAATAATTTGTCTGATTTTAAAGTGGGAAGGTCATCTCACCTCTATTAGTAATGTGTAAATCACTGCTTTGGTTTTACCTTTCTAGATATTTTCTGACCCCAAAAAGATGAGAGCCGTCACTTCTTCATGTTTACAATAAGCACCCCAAGTTTTGACTTGAAGGAAGCAGCACCATTTCTGTTTAGGCTTTTAAATGTTCCTTTGTCAATCGAGCTAGTCGTAATAAGATCATAAAAAGCAAAGGATTAGATATTAGCCTTTATCATTGCAGCTAACACGGAACATAGATTATATGGTAGTCAAGGAATGAGAGACGTTATAAGGAGAGAGGATTACCAAATCTACCGAGTAGGCATGGCACAGCACAAGAGACATGGAACCATCTAATCTAATTCTAGTAAGATTAATCAACATCTACAGAATTTCAATACCAGCTTCAGGCTGGATAAAAAAAATGTTGAATTTAGATACATCATTAGATGGTGGGTGGGTTGGAGATTTTCAGATACAATTTATTGCCAATAGACCTATTAAAGAGCTACTAGCGAACCTTCTCATGTCGGACTAATACATCATGCCTTCACATCACGAAAGACCTTTTTGGAGAAATAATTGTCATTAAAGCTATCTAGTTGATCAAAAGATTTCGTCTGCCAGCTTTGTTGTCAACTTGTTCTTCATAGCAAGTAAAAGTTAGCCGCCTTGACAGATGAATGCGAACAATGCAATGCATTTTATCAAGACATATTAAACTCCATTGTGATCGTTTCTTCCAGCATCTACATGAAAAAAATCGGTTTATATCTTTGTACAGTAGTTCCAAAGCTGTTACCTCATTGCGCAAGACACTGAGGACTTAAAGAAAACAATGCAATGATCAAAAATGAGTGGTCACTTGATCGCATAATTCCAAAGTCTGCCGTAAAGGGGTATATATACAGCCGGTATGTACACACTAGTCCAACAAATACAGATAGCCGGTATCATATACTGCCCTAAAAAGGGGGCTAGTGCCTGAATCGAGATCTAAACATCCAAGTTGTGTAAAGCCTCTGAATCTAGAGGCTGAACTTAAAGCAAACCCCAATTCCATAGGCTGTACTACTGTATACGGCACCGTATTCAAAAAAAAACTTATATACCGCGTATACAAAGATACAGCCCGACATTTGGGCGTAGTCCCCAAACCGCACATAAATAAACGAGGACGCCGTATAGACTTCAAATCAATACTTAAATACTTGAGGTCTCCACGAGAAATCTTCCTCTTCACTCTTCCACACACAAAGCTTTCTAATAGTCGCAACCAATCTTCTACAAAAAGTGTCGCACTTCTATTACGAAAAAAGAAAAACACCACTTCTATTCAGATTATTCTACTTTTTTGTAGAATTACCTATCTACTATTTTTTTTGCACAAGCAAATCCAACTTCACACATCTTATTTACTCTATCCATATTCTAAGTCACAATGTCTCCTCCTCACGCTTCCAAATCTCAGGGAGACAAGGAAGAAGACAAAGGCAGCAGCAGCGGCGGCGTTGGAGGTAAGCTTGCTGGCAAGGTGAGCAAGATCTTCAAATGGAAGAAAACACCAACGGACTCAAAGGTATGGATTTCCAACGTTGTATGAAAGGTCTAACGCACTAAGACTAACCACCACTTGTAGGTACCGGCAAAAGGGAAGAAAGCATCCTCCTCCGCTAAAATTCTGGCACCATCTTCTCTTGTTCCAAGAGAAATTTCATCGATGGTGTCCAAAGATCAAGTAATCGGTGGAGAATCCGGTCAGAGAAAAACTCCAGGAAAATTGACATCAGCTGCTAAGGCAACTGTTGTAGATTCCCAAGCAGCATCAAGCTTGGCCGCTGAATCTAACGTCTTAGAGAGACAAGCACCTTTAACTTCGGTCAAGGCGATACCACAGAGCAACGATGGCGAAAAAATTGTAAGTCTTGTCTTTCTTTACAACAAATAATTAATGAAAACCAAATACTAATAAACCATCTTTAGGAACAAGCTTCAGTACCAGAATCACGCAATGTCTTAGGCCCCAAGAAATGGGACTACAACAACTCTCACCCACCAGGCAAGAGTTCTGGTGCCTTGTCAAAGGCTACTGAATTCTTTGATAGAATGGAACCTACAATATGGGACAAAGCATGGGATCTACAGGCGGCCGATGAGGGAAATCAAGCAAGCTTTGCGAATGCCACCTCGACCGGAAAAGAGCAACAAAAGGATTCGCAAATTTTAAGACGCGGGGGTGCTAGTAGTCCTCGCCTGCTCACCGCTGCAGATTTAGCATCATTGGCTGCTGATAAAGCCAAGTTCAAGGACGAGGAATTGGCAGCAAAGCGCCAATATATTGATGAACACCCGGGAGGTGGTTGGGACCATCAAGATTATGAGGAGGTCTATCCTGAGCGTAAAGTAGTAACTGCTCATACTGCGGTTAATGATAGACCAGCAGATGCTGAGGATGCAGAAGTATCCGGATCGAACGATGCTTCAAGCGATGAGGAGATCCCAGCCGGGGTTCCTGCTGCTCGGCGGGCCAAGGCTACACGTCCAAGTTTGGTTGGGAAGGCTAAGAAGCTTGAGAAGGGAAAAGGAAAAGTGGGTCCATAGTCTTTCTATTTAGTTATTATTAATAGACCAAATGCTAATTGATATTCTCCACTAGGCCGTTGACGAAGATGAAGAACATCAGAGTAGTGGTAGTAACGTCGACTTCAAGCACCAGGTGATAGCTGCCGATGATGGAACAGGTCATCCCACTATAGCTTCAGGAAGTGATGCCAAAAGCGTAAGTCCTCCTTTTTACTCGTTTGATTTCAATTGAATGGTCTTTGGAAATTTTGAATCATCATGCTAACTTATCAGAAGGAGCTCCTCTCTGGCCCACCGGGTCCTATTGAAAAAGAGGTTAAGAAAATACCCACTGGTCACAAGGCTGTCTTTGGAGAAACACACCACCGCGATAACCTCCCAGCTGGAGATCCGCAGCCCAGTGCTTTAATTATTGTGATCCGTAGTGAGAAGCGAGATCCAAACGACCCAAATGTGGTAATTATGCGAGCTAGGATTACCCATCAATTTACCGACAAGGTAGATTGGAACGATAAAGAATCCGTCAGGAAGCTCAACAAGTGGCGTGGACAAATCTTTGAACGAGCTTTCGGATCGAAGGTTCCTAGGAGATGGAAGTACACCAATGGTGAGATGAACGTCCTATGCGACATTCTAGAAGCACACCTTGCTACACCAAAAGTGGGTGGTCTGATGACGAATGTTGATTGGAAGTTCGTAACAAGTCAATACAACGATCACTTTGAAGGTGTCAAACAGAGCGCCGGAGAGACCTATGCCATTACTAGTTGTACTGGTAATGATGAGGAGAAAAAACCTCTCCCTAGCGATAAGTTGAAGGAGAGCCGCCAAGCACCTGTTAGATCCTTGGTGGGCTTGAGAAATCAATTACATCACTTTAAAGACCAGCGAGTAATCGACCTGGTCAAAGGCGCGAAGAATATTAAACAGGAGGTTGAGCCAATGGCCGATGTCGAAAAAAAGGAAGCAGCTGCTCCCAGCAAGGGATCGTCTTCTGATACTGGAAGAAAAATCAAGAAGCTCATCCTCAAGATTGGGGACCGTCGCGTAGTCCTCGTCGGTAAGAGAACTAAAAGTGAGGATCATGCAGATGATCAGGATAGTCCACCAACTAAAAAGACAAAGTTGGAGGGTCCTACCAGCCTCCGTGATGGCGATGGTGACGTTTTGGACAGTCATGATACAGATAAAACAGATGAATCTGTGACTGGAACTGATCATCAAGATCGTGAGTTCCCTCCTAGCTCACCACTCTGCCAAGTTCCGGATGCAAGTTCGGCTATCCACGCTGCTCAGGCTATGGTGAACACCAAGCAGTTTTTCGATGATAATGAAACTTCAAACTATGCAAGTACTCCTCCGACTGTAGATCAGCCTGTTACTATCTCTAAGAACAAAAAGAGATCAAGGGAGGTTAATGGAAACAATGAGAGCGACAGCGATGATGAAGGAAGCTCATCGCCAAAGAGGGCCAAGATTGATAGAAGCCTTTCCCGGGAGCCTCAACTACCACCTATCAACGCACAGGGTCGTCACCCCCTTCCCAATTCACCAATTTGTACTGGTTTATATCCAGAACCTTTGAAATCAAACCACAAGAAGAGATCGAGGGACGATGACCAAGTCGATGGTAGCGACAGCCAAAGTCGGCAATCAGCAAAGAAGCTCAAGACACAGACTGCAAAAGGCCCCAGCCTATTTCCGGAATCTCTAAATCAACTAGCTTGGGACGTGGTAAGCTCATCGCCCCGTCCTCGCACAGCAAAAAAAACTCGAGCAAAAACCACCAAGAGGGATGTTGGGACCAGTGCTCGTCTTCCAACCCTAGGCGACTATTTCCAGGATTAGTAGTTGGCTGTGGTGTAGTTTGGTAATAAAATGCGTTGACAGGGAGAAGTTTTTCATTTGGTTCGGTTTGTTGTCAAAGCGGTCTGAGACGCGTGACAACCTAGTGGTGGAATATTGGTATAGTGTCTCCTTAGTACAATTATTAATACATACCTAGGTATTTAGTGTTAAATATTAATACATGAATTTTAAACTCAAAAATGTAAATCATTGATTTAATATCCTTTATTGTCGAGTAATAATAAAAAAATGTTTGTTTCTAATTATTTGAGAATATTTTTCAAAGCTCTTTAAGATTTAGAATTTTCGACGTTATTTAAAATTTTGAGAATATTTTTAATTACTTTAGATCATAATTTGGGGTATTAATAGCTTTTATACTGAATCAAGTTCTGAAAGTAGATTCGGAGATTCAAAGGCATTGGTTTAGTTGGCCGAGATGCATTGCGATGATGTCACGGTTAGGATGAGGAATAGCAATAATTACAATGGATAAGGAGAGGGAAGTCATGATTTCCGCTGCTAAATTATGAACTTGTTTCAAAGCTACCACTTGTATGTATAAATTGGATAGCAGTAGGAGTATATAACTATGGGAAGCGAAGTGGAAGGCATTCGTTGAGACGTACAAACATAGGGTCTGTTGTTGGGACATACATGAAACATGTATTGTACGATATAGTAGGAAATAAGGCGTAAAGTGCTTTTAAGCTTGGTTCTCGTTCAAGTATATGATAGTATATATCTTTAGCTTACATGTTCTTCCACTATCTTTCATATAGCATCTCTAGCTGACACAAGCAGGAGTCTGGAACCTCTATTATAGCGGTAGTACTTAAGCACATTAAGAGACTTATGACTTAAAGTCCATAAGTTTTTAAGCTGCACATATACTGGGCATGCCTCCCATAGCTTGAGACCTAGACGTTCTTTCGAAGTCTTAGACCGAATTATTCCTTTTCTGCTGAACATATGATTTATTTCAGCGACCTAGTGGCCCCATAACACTTGCCACCATTACTGCTACTTCTCTTTCCCAAATACAATCCGCTCTTTTCTCGCCCTTGAGAGCACTTATTCCAGCTGGCGCTCTACTACCCTTCACAACACATTCACGGATCGCATCTCTGACACTATTACGATTACTCCTTAGCGTCCTAGCGCTAACACCACCCTTATTGATGATTTCTTGTACTTTTGTGGTCAAACCCCCTGCTAAAGTCCTCCAGAAGTAACTTGGCAATGAACCCGTTTCTAACGACGTAAGAAGAGGTTGAAGAAAATTCACCGGCGCCATATCGTCAGATGGTAAATTCGGATGTGGTGGAGGTTGCATAGATACGAGTAGTGATTCTAAAGCCAAAACATTTTGACATCGAGTAGAAACTTCAAGGAGAGTTCGGTCTAGGGTGGGAAGTGTAGCCAGGGCGCGAGAAAGAGATGCTAATGAGCTAGTAAGAGCAGTGCGGAGATAATCCTGAAGCGATTGCACGAGGAGATCTGGTTCCCATTTTAGTTTCTTCGCGCTCTTACTATTAAGCCCAGTTGTGGAAGATAAAAGATATAAAGTTTTCAGAGCCGAATCTGTGCGCTCTTTCGTATCCCTTGTCTGCGCATATGTTGACGGATTGCTATTGGACGACGACAAATTGCTCATCGAGAATTCCCGAATGAGTTGTTGCGATCTGGAAAGTACGACCCGCTCTGCGGGGTTAATGATAGATATTTGAAGTGTCCGCACAACATCTATCCTCTCTAACCCATGGCCTTCTTCCCCTGGGCCACTTTTTTGGAAAAGCTCTCGTATATTCAATAATGTATTCGAACATCGTACTAATGCTTTATGATCCTCCTTCGCTCCTGGAACCTTAACAGGCGCACCCGTATTTCCAACTTCAGATAGTTGAATCTCAAGCTGTCTTCCCAATTGTAAACATCGT
This sequence comes from Sclerotinia subarctica, assembly GCA_025389085.1. NCBI lineage: Eukaryota > Fungi > Ascomycota > Leotiomycetes > Helotiales > Sclerotiniaceae > Sclerotinia > Sclerotinia subarctica. The sequence goes on from QRFI01000013.1 coordinate 769,805, forward strand.
GCTACCACTCGCCCCAGTCTCACCGTCTCCCATAACCTGCTAGCAACAGTTTGGACCTCCTCGGCAGTTTCATATCGTACTAGAACTTCCTTTTCGAGTCGTTTGTATCCATCATTGAGACTTGCGACCTGCGAATCTATTTCTTGTACTATCCTTTGGCTCGATTCGGTTTGATCTTGGGTATGTGATAGTAGAGGTAGGGCGTTTTTAGTTGTAAGACTATCTATGTGTGTGTTTATTTCTTGCGCATCGAATAAAACGCGGGAGAGGGGTGTCGAGAGGTCGAGAGGGGTATCGGTAGGGTTATTTGTGCCCAGAACAAGGGAATTTGCAAATGATGAGGGGGAGAATGTCGGAGAGAGAAAAGTTTCGTAATCGATATAGGAGTTTTCTTCATCTGCCGATGTCATCTTGAATCTCTAACTGAATTTGTTTGTTTGTTTGTTTGTTTGTACATCTGTCGCTACATTCAATGGTTTCGCGACGATGAACCTGAATGCCAATGATTTACTCATTAGCTACTCCGTACCTACCCTAACCTTAGCTAGGTAGGTAGGTAGGAGTGACATTGTGGGGAAATCAATGCACGGACCATGCGGAGGATCTATGGCAAAAGCTCGAGCTTTATCATTTCTAGATTTCTTTCACATCCCTCCCTTCAACTCCATTCCAAGCTTCACTCCAAACTTCAATAAACTATCGAGACTCATTCCTTCTCTATCTTTAGTGAAACTATAAAAAGTCAATTATTATCGACCTCTTCATCATCTGATATCAATAAGCTGTGAGTGTTAAAATCATCCGCGGAATGTCCGGACTTCCATCGAGCATTGTCAGCTTAGCAACAATCCATACTCTGATCTTAAACCCAATACAACTTCCAACTTGCAACTCCCAACTCCAAGAATTGTCTATTAATATGATGTGCCATTATTGATCTTCCTGCCTCGGAGCTCAGAGGAAGTATTGGACCTGTGAATACTTATTCTTATTCGAAGCAAACTGCCAAGGATTGAATGTTCGTTCCCAATGGCTTCCTTAGACAGTCGAGATCTTGTTCCATTTCCACCTGGTAGCAATGCCAGCGACACTTTGATCGAAGGAGTGCATTATAATCTCACAACATTGAAACATTGGAATTATACTTATTACTCCAATGGCACATTTTCCAATGGATCCCTCTGCTTCATCCTCTTCAAACCCTACACCCCTCATTTACTCCAGAACGGTACTTTTCTCAATAGCACATCATGTTACTCTCCGATCGAATCTATGGGAGCGCGGTCTATAACCGGTCTTGCGATGGGGATCTTATTCCTGATAAGTATTATGTTCACATTGGCTAATCTACGAAAACATGGCCGGACAAGCATATCTCCTCGCAAACGATTCCGTGCAGTGAGTAGAAGATGGCAATGGTATTGGATGCTTATAGTTGGAACCTGTGGAGGTATAAGCGGCATAAGTACTGTGGATGTCGACAGATACTTTTTACCGGAGTTACCTTTTGCTTTAACAAACTTCTTTTGGTTCTTGATGCTACCGGCAACAATGGCAGCTGTGTGGGAGAGTGTGAGGCATTGGGGCAGTTGGCAAGAGAGACAAATGCTCGATATCCCTGAAAACAGACGTGCACTGAGGGAAGATGATAGGAGGACGAAGATTGAACTAGTGATACCATTGGTCTTTTACTTCTTCTTTTGGTTGAATTTTTTACTGGTCATACCAAGATCATGGGGTTCCTTCGAAAAGCAACGAGATTTGGATCAAAGTAATATTATTGCTGCACCAGCTGCTACTGATATTCGGTTCAAACTCGCAGCTTTCTTTCTTTTTGGGGGATGGTCAACAACAATTTACTCTTTACAACACTCAATATACCACTATAGATCTCACGAACAGGGGTTTTGGAACCGTTTCATTGCGCTCTTCAGATACACTCCTACCAAATTCGTCCTCACTCTCTTCCTTTCTTTAGTAATGATTGGATATATCGCAGCGACCTCATTTTATTTTCCAGTGTCCCCTCTCAACATCCATGCGAAAGTGGAATTCATATATCCTTTAGGTTGGGGGCCAATAGCACTGATACTGCTCGTCTACGAAGTCGCTGGCTACTCGAATCCGAATGAAGATCGTGATCTACTCCGTCAGCGACGTATTCGCGACGTAGCAGCAGACGAACAAATGGGATACACGAGGAAACCACGATGGTGGAGTCGACTACATGGTGATAACAAATTCGGCAGTGTGCAAGAGAGGATAATTGCCAACGTCACTGAAGTCAATGGTGGAGTACCAACAACTAAGGGATTGGAGATGCAAGATCTTTCATCGCCTACCAGAGATGAAAGAGATACTCAGCATCTAATAAACGACATTGAGACATTGGGGACGGCCGCTGCTATATTACATCCTCCGCGTCTGGATACCGAAGGAAGATATAGGGATAACCCACCAAGGACTAGAGATTCAGAAGCGAGTTCAGTGACACAAGTGGAGTCTGAACAAGGTGCAGGTACTAATAGTACTGTTTCCGTATTGGCACCTCCACAGCAGATTAGGAGTATGCTTGATGTCTAGTTATGATTTGATCAATACTATAGGCGTTTTTGGGCTTCAAGAAGAAAAGGACCAGTGGTATAGTAGGTCCTGAATAAGTTGATACGAAAAGATGGGTATGGGGCATACGGTCAAGCTGTGCTTGAACAGCAAGAACAGCGAATAAATGGTTTTGCCTATTCTAAAATAGCACGGGAGTTCCATTTTCATGAAGTATTTTGCGAACTGTTGATTTCAGGCGCTCAGCGGTGGTGGTTATTTGGGTCTCCTCAAGCCCAAAAATCAGCATCTACTTTGTCGGCTTTTTGTACAAGGCACATTTCTTAGTTACTTAAAGATAAGGCGAGTACTTATTGTGTACTTCGCTTTCGATAACTTGGATTTCGGTGTAAAATATCATTGTCCTTTTCCAACTAAATCCAACAGAAAAATAATCAATTGCTAGCTGAATTGTTTGATCTTACATGGCGATTCTGTGCGAAAAGCTCTGTGTACCAATATAATCATCCTTACAAACGAAGTGAAGAAATTGCAGATACAACTGTAATATAAGCATTCGCATCAAAGAGCACATGAGCACACAGGATGGACATGCAATTGCACCAAGAGTGTTCTATGTCCTAGTTCATATTCGCTTTCAATTTAGTAGTTGACCTTTGGCATTGGACACAGACTTAGCCTCACTCAGAATTGATACGGGTTATGAAAACGCTGACCATGCATCATATTTTGTTGTATTGCTTGAGCATAACTAGTATGATTTCACCTAACATACGTCAAATTTTCGTTACAGTACTATTCTTTCGACTTTGTCATTATTGATATAAATGTGAATACCCATAATCATGGTCTTTGGATATTTGTCACATATAGTGACTAGCTACAGCTAATAGTCTCACGATTTCTATTGTTTATGAACTTTGCAATACTTTGGACTTACTACAGCTGCCTGCACAATGAATTGTAAACGAGGACCAGCGTGAATCACGGTAAAGTCTGTAGGTCAGCTGTTTGTCCATACTATATCACATTTAGTATCAAAAACCTGGATCTACGCAGGCGTGTTAAGTATATAAACCGTTCTGTATGCTATTCCGAACGCTTAAGAATTCACAGCATTAACTTGTCTAAAAAGAGCGGGCTGCACTCTGTGTTCTCACTCGATTTTGCGTCTCTAAATCAAGTTGGGTGATACGTCTTTGAGAGTGTCTGCTACCCATATAGAAAATGCACGTTTCACCGGATTAACTATTTGTTTATTCGAAAATAAGAAGCAGTGATCCATGAATACTAATATGGAAATAAATAAACAATTGCAGAAGTTGGCCCCATGCTCCATAGATGGCGGGTATGGATTCAGAGATTGGGATCCTTTGATACCTAGTTCTAAGTAGGTATGCAAAAGTTTCCATTATATGAAAAATCATATATATTCACTCCACATTCTGGGAAATCTGCTGTGTTTTTATGCCATGCAAAGCAGAGAAGCTTTTTATAACTATGAAAGAAGTGTACAATATCACATTACCGACAGCGATTCCAGTCTCTTCTCAGATCCCATGAAAGAGCCCATGCATTGCTAGGCTGGGACAGGTGAGCTGAACATGGTCTTGCTGCTTCAAGTCTTGAGAAAATGCATTCATCGTGTATAAATTATACCAATGACCTGATTAACCTGCCCTTCAGTCAGATGGACCACCGTGGCGCCTCCGTCACAGAGTTCTTAACACACATCAACGAAATTTGTCATAATCTTGATCTAAATAGTCGCAGTTGAGAAAACTAGGGCTCTACATCAATCTGGGAAATAACTAAGTGCTGCTAATCATCTCAAGAGTTTTTTTTTTGGAATAATTTTCAACGCTAATATATAGCTTTACAAAGACAGAACAACAAGGATATTACTACAAATACCAGCAGTCGTCTCAATTCTAGAGAAAATATAACTAGCATGAAATTTGACTGAGATATGGAAAGACTGTGCTTTATTATGTACGTGCACTTTTAGCATTGCATACGAAAGCCATGAGATGTCATTGCTTCATTGTAGGAGAATTTTGACTTTCTGCGTGTTTTCCCCGCATTTTTGAGATGTGTTTGGAGGTCTTTTTATTGTCGCGTTTACTGTAGGAAGGTCTATTTTATTTTTGGTATAGGCTTGGGAGGGATCAGGGTTTTGGAGCGAACTATACCATAGCTTTGTATTTATGAGTGTGCGACTAGGTGTCTGGTGTGGCTGGCTGGCCATCACTTAGATATCTTCCGTATCTCACATCGCACATCCAGTCATGAGTTTGCGGTTGACTGTTGGACTAGGTTGATCACTTACTGGACTTCCTCCGCACCTTGTTTTTGATATGTAAGAACATTTATATTTAGGAGGTTGGACATTTGATTTTATGATACTCTTTGGGATATGGATGGGGAGAATAAGGGAGGGTCTATGATTACAAATTGCGCCAACTATTACTATAATATCAAATAGCGAATGGATAATCGCCTGAATATGATAATGCATTTCCAAACAATAAGATCTGCAAGTCAAAAGAGCTTCAAGATCAATTGCGTATAGTACTGTACCATAATATGACATCATGAAACTGACTCAATAATTGGGGTCTAAATGGTATTTACTCTGGAACAGGTAAAGACGGGGGGAGGTTACTCAAAAGGGAAGATACCACTCGGTTGATCTCCTTATTGTTATATTTCAAGATACATACCAAAACGGCAGTCGTCTACTAGGATTTCATTGCTTAACCGCGAATAAGACTTTCTATCCGCTGCGAAAGCTGGACTCACAGAAAATCAAATAAATTCTTAACTAACCGTCTTCGTTCTCAAAACACCACTTTTTACCACGTCCGATTACTCTTCTTTCCTACATGTCCATAAATTCAAAATCTCAACCCTTATTTAGCATTAAAACCCTTCATCTAACTTCTATCAATGTTTCCCTCTTAAAATAAACATCAAGCACATCGCCTAAAGCCTCCGCAATCTTCTTCTCCATTGGTATCCATCCCAGAACATATCTAGCCGTCGTAGTTCGAACACATCTATCCACACCAAAGAGATATGAACTCAAAGTACCAGTGACCTCCACAACTTGTGGAAATGCTGACTGGTAATTTTTGCATGTTGAATGAGATTATATGGCGGAGAAGAGAAAGGTCACACGAGAATTGTCGTGTACTCCTTGAAAGGAAGGTCCCCAGACGCAGCGAAATAATAAGATTCCGTGGCCCATTTTTGGGAATTTCCTGATGGGGTTTGAAGTGTGTTGTCGACGACTAAAGGATTCATTTGAGCAATATCAAGGACTTGAATGTAGGCTTGAAGTGGATATGGTGGATATGGTAAATACAGTGTTTACCTTGCTGATAGTTTTAGTCCACAACATTACTCAATGTATCAAAATCTTCTCCAAAGTTGTTGACAGGGAGTACGCGCTTCGAGAACAAAAATTTGGATACAAAAGTAATAGCAATTTTGAAGTCTTATTATAATAAGTATAATTCTACCATTTACTAGAAAATATTCACTCCGCTTGCCTCTGATCAAATCTCAACAACAAACTTTACTCATAGGTACTTCTCCACAAGTATTTTTTCTTTCCTCTCATACCAAAAGTTTCCCCCGGATAAACTGGCAAGCAGAAACCGGTAACTAATTGACCTTACATGAATATTTTCGACACGTCTGATTTAATCGACAGTAGCATAGCCCCAGGTTATTTCTTGATGGGTATTACAGAAGACAGATAATAATGAAAAAATTTCAAAGTGGTTTTCTGATCAAAAGATGTCGTGGAATTAAACGTGCATATTTTCTTATCAAGTTGGCTACACAGCAAGCAAAGTAGCCCCTCACTCGAGGATATAAATTGGTGATTGTAGTACAGAAGCATGTGAATATAGCGGGGTGCACAAGGTATGTAATAATGATACATGCTTATGAACCTGCGTGACTGGACTTGCTGGACTTGTCGATCATCATCTTGACTTTGCAATGAAGGCACAACATTTGAAGGTAACAGGATAGCATCAACGTCAGCATCAACCACTGTTTCTTTTGTTTGGATCACTAAAGCTCCGCGGAACAACTTGGACATCTGAGATCAGAAATTGCAAATCTTCGTCGCTATTCTTACTGTTTGAACACAGCTGTCAATTGATTGAAAACAAATGCCAATTAACCATTTTGTTTTGACAGTCATCGACATCTGCGATGACAATAGTTTACTCGAAGGCCCGACAAGACTTCTGGACGAAACTTCTAGAGCTTGATGGATCTCAACTTCCAAAGACAAACAGTAAAATATGGTTAACATATGAAGTATTCCAGGTGATAATTATTTTTATTATTTTTATTATTTTCCTAGGATGCAATCAATATCAAAATCAAAAACCAACCAGTTGATCGTTAAAAAATAGGCTGTCGGTCGTTAAATTTTAGTGTGCGCGCATCAAAGCCACGACGCACGCTACTCAAAACAGTAAAAAGAAAGATTGATTGCATCTCAACATGATTTATTCAGCCATTCTCTCTCACCTCAACATACATGTTCACGATACACAGCATACAGCATACGGCATACAGCATACGGCATACAGCATGATTACGATGTTACAGATATAACATCATCTCAAATTTCAAATCACGAAATCCTTCCGCTATAATTCTATTGTTATAACAAGTTGGAATGTCATCGTATCCTCGTCTACATACATACATATACATGTATTTGTAAGATACATTCGTACCATCATCTTACAAACGAGAGACATTCTCTTCAATAGATAGATACCCATGAAAACAACGCATTTTCAGCTGATGATCGGCTTGCCGAGCTCAATATGGTGCTACCGATACACTGGCCCCAAAGGAATGAAAGCCTGGCAAATCATCCTTAACCAGGAGCAAATGGGAGTTTTGATCCTTGACCACGGAAAACAAAAAGCCCGCCTACATTCATGGGTATATTATCCGGATTCAGTCAGCCACTGAGTGAGGCTAACGACAAGTCTAAGCGGAATTGCACAAGTATAGTAACATCGTCCGCTGTGCCTCAGTTGTACTTCGGATAAAGCAAACTGCAGGAGATCAACTGTAAAGTCTGACAGGTACAATTTCAAATTGAAGTTGACTGGAAAGGTGGGTATCATCCATCGGAGACGAGTATGAATCCGAGGGTAGTCGGTAGTCCTGATTTGTTCATATAAATGTAAATCTATCTAGTTACTTTAGGCAATTCCCGAAGTGGGTTCAACCGAATCCCAACACTCATTTCTCGATCTGGTACTATTGAAGGCATACCAGACTATTCGAAAGAATACAGTTGTGACCCACAAGGTGGATCTCATAAGGATGAGCGAGCATACTCCGTACTCATGGCTCAAGATTGGGCTCAACCGTAGAGACGCCGTTGAGAAGAGTGGAATGATTTTGATAAAGCCAATAGGAGATTTTAATGTTCCTGAAACGATGATTAGAGTTTTGATCTTCGAGCATGACCTCATTTGTCTCTGAATAGCTTCAGCATTTAACTTCTATTCAAAAAGCTTGTTCGCCGTCTCAGCCGGCCATCGCCTAATTGCTCAACATGGTATATATCATCTTTTGTTCTGTTTTATTTCCTTCAGCATTCATGTTCAAATTTTTCGTTGATCTTTTACATTGAATCCAAATTGATGATTCCCAAATGGAAGACTTAAAAGAAGATTCCTAGTGCGTATCCGTGACGGCTCAAGTGCTCACAGATAAGATTTTATGCACGTGGGCTGCACCTACAAACATCTCGGAAGTTTTTCACAAAACAAGCAACTTCTCCATACGCAATGTGATTGATTGCGCACCTGTTCATGTAGCACTGCATCATGCAGACAGACTAAGCCAGCCCATGTTCTCTGAGAATCTACAATGCCACAACTGCGAAATCACTCGATAGCCCCATCTTTGTACGACCTCAGATGACATCCACATCTAAAAAGTAATTAATTATGGTTTTCTATTCCAAGCCAAGTTTCGGCAGTTACTTACATCTCCAGACACAGCGACACAATCAAGTGATATGCGTACTGGAAGGAAATTCCTGATCAACGAAATGCGAAAACTCAACGGGCCGATCCATGATACAGGCTGAAGATTTTCTTGCTTTATGCATTACACATGCGTTAAAAAAATCATCTCGTACGAATAATATAGTTCCCCTTGATTAGTATCTGCGGGCGCCGGCTTGGATTTCCATGCGCAATTTCAGAGATATTTAGGTATGTACCTGTTGTTTTTACGGATGTCAGGAACTGACTGCAGCGTTGTGCAGGAACATCCTTGGCTGATAAGTTAGAATTCAATAATTTATCAGTACTCGCTACAATCCTACCTCGGTCATAGGGGGTACGGATAACCTTACCCTTGAAAATATATCCATGCTATAGATGTACCTTTCATATGTACTAACTCCCCGAATTTCGAGGCTTCAAAAAGTACTCCACTTGCGAGGTCAAATTATTTTATGGTCGTTATGGTCAGATACATCCAAACAGACCTTCTCCATTCGATAGGATCAAACGTGAAACGTTTTATGTATTTCCCCGGCGAAAGAATAGTAAAATATGCACAACACATTCTGTGGAATTACTATGCATCATAAGAACCCAAAAAATTTAAGTTTAGGCTACTTCCGCAGCGGGGCGGTGATATCATTTGATATTGATGAATGGACGTCTTTCATGTCACAGTATACAAGACATACATATGTAGCATGTACATAGAAAGTCTATACACAATACAAGGAAGGAAGTATACAACCGTCACTAATCCACCTGATAATACATCATCCATGCGTATCCTCCAAGTATGTACCGTGTATTCTGTACATAATATGTGTCAAAATAAGAATTGCATGGGCTGATCTCTCATACATACGCGCATTTTCTCGTACGACTCATTTTCTCATCTAGACAATCTTATTTCCAATATTCATACCCCCTGCCTAGTATTTGCATAACACCGCACTCACTCAGTCATGTATCCGGGTCCGGTCCGCTCCGTGACCTTTTTCCTTTTCCCTTCCCCGCTAGGGTCGGTCATGTTACATCGCAGGGCGGGCGGGGCTGAACTGGATATACTCGGATATGAATATGATAGAAATTTCTACAAAAGGGGATTATGGATGGAAAAGTATTTATTTGATTAAGCTAGATCCTTTGATCTTTGCAGATTTTCGGTCTTAGGACGTCGTATTCGTAGAGGATGGCGTGGATTATCTTTACCTGGAGGACTCTTTGTTTCTGTGGGTTATATTTTGTATTATGTCTTATATTGTACATATGGTTTATGCATGTTTCGTTTGTTCGAGAAGGTCGTTGATTATTTGAGTCATTCATTTTCCGTCGTTTCGTTTTCGTGTAGTGTATCTATGGGGAAATAATTTCGAGGTGTTGCTTTTTCCTAACAACCTACCTAATAATATCTAGTTGATTTCTTCAACACCCTATGATTAGTAAATACCCCCATTCATATCCTATATCCCGAAACCAATATATCAAGTATTATATATATATGTATAAATTTTCACCACCACACAGCATCATCATCCGTCCCCTCCACCCACACAAACCACAACAACATTCACATGTTCATGTTCATGTATATACCTCCCACACCTCTCTCCATCCATCCATCCATCCGGCCAATCTAGACCCACCCACCACCTGTCTTACTTTACATACAAAAAAAATACAAAAACAAAAACAAAAACAAAACCAAAACCAAAACTCCTAATTACCCCGCAAAATCCACCAATAAAGCTTCTTATCCCCACACTCACTCTATCTAATCTATCCCTTCATCCACTATGCTATCGATATCTCCAACCAATGATCATCAATCAGTAGGTAATCAACACATTTCCCTTTCTTTCTTCCTTCCTTCCTTCCTTCAACGATTCGTCCACCGATGATATCAATCTAGAATATTACTCTATTAATATATATATATACTCCTCTTCATCCATCCATCCATCCATCCATCTCTTAAGATCGATATCTCCAACTAAGTAAGTAAGTCATCAATCAAGTCATCTTTATTTCCTTCTCCAACCACTCTCTAGCTGATCTCTAACAAAGTCTCAACTCTTCTCTCTTTTCTCTTCTCTTTCTTCTTTCTTCTTTCTTCTTTCTTCTTTCTCTTTAAAAATCCTTTAACAATATTATTAATTCCTCTCCTCTTATATTATACTCATATTATATTCTTCTCTTATTACTCTCTTATTACTCTCTTATTACTCTCTTATTACTCTCTTATTACTCTCTTATTACTCTCTTATTACTCTCTTATTACTCTCTTATTACTCTCTTATTACTCTCTTCTTACTCTTTTTCAAATTGTTTATTTAAAAGAAAAATTAAAACAAATATATACAACATTCTCCTCTTTTTTAAATTTCCTTTTCTATATATCAAATATAATTAATATTAACCATAATTAAAATAAGTAAATTTCCATAATATATAAACTTAAAAAACCTAAGATTATCAAATAATTTTTTAATGAAAATTATTTTTGAATAATATTAAAAATTGTGATATTTTAATTAAAAGATTTTATATATATATCACGGTGGTAGATAGGTTCTTAATTATAATAATGATATTCTATAAAGAAAAAAAGAAGATATTAGGAGGAGCACGGACTATATAGGGTGAGGAGGCCATATAAGCCTATATAGGCTAGCCAGAACAGGATGAACCCTTGACAATATATATATATTTTTATATATTTTATATATGTATTGTTTTAATTTTATTTTTTTTCTCCCATTTCATTACTTTTTTTTTAAACATCCACTTTCCCTCTCTCATTATAGACACAGCAATGTCAAAATACCAGATATTAGATTTCAAGTACAAAGTACCAAATACTAAATTCAAATATCATACCAAATATCAAATACTAATTTCAAAATCCAAAAACTCGCCAACCAATACCAAAAACTATTCAGTAACCCATCCAATCCAGTCCAGTCCAGTCCAGTTCAACCTATCCAATGCATCCGCATTATCCACCCATGGAAGGAAGTTCCACCTTCCACCCCACCTAACCACCGAGATCATTCCTATTCCTATTCTTTCCTATCCTATCCTAATCCTATCCCATACCACCCAGATCATCCAATCCCCTATCTATCTCACCGAAAGAGACATGAGGTTTTGGTAAAGACAGAAAAAAAATAAAAAACCACACCAGATTTTTTTTATCTGTATTTAAGGTTTTCCCGTTCCTGGACCCCAAGCTAAAATGCTGAAAGTCTGCCCGCCCAAAGATATGATGTGACGAGAATGTTTGAAAAGATAAAATTCAAATGCCAATGCCATGCAATGCGATAAACAACTCCCAATGATATGATTCGTCAAATGAAAACACATGATAGGATGATAAATAAAAAAAAGGTATCTTTTTGAATAAGAATGTCAGCATCCCCAATGTGGTATTCCGAACTTTGAGTAGTCCATATGAAGCGCAGTGTCGAAGCCAAAAAGTGACATACAATTGCACAAGCTTTTGTAGCGCGGTCAAATTCCGAATTCATGCTTCGTATGGATAAAGCTGCGAAGAACGATATAAGCCGTGTCGTAAAATAAATGGATAAATAATAATGTTGTGATGATAGGCAAGGTAAGCCTCAACGCCAGGGATGAAAATCATGGGAACGCGAGGCGGTAAATGATTATCGATCCGAAAGTTTTTCGGCCCGTATGTGCATATTTTTCGTCCAACCCGAGTTTCCTTGGTGCAATTAATCCTAGATGTGATACGAGATCCTGGTTCATGGTGTGTTACCGTTTCGCGGCAGGTAGATTCTAGACTTCGTAGAACCGGAGTCGGATATATTTCCGTTGCGACGTTACGGTGAACCGATTGGGGTCGGATTTGTGGGTAAATGTTTGATCATCTGTTGTGACGAGGATGATGAGCGCTGATAATATTTCAGGTAGCCAAAAAATCCATGCCCAATCCATGAGCTAAACTTTGCCAGTCCCAACTCCTCTCATCTCGAGCATCCATTAATCTCCAAACTTCTTCAAGTACCTTGAGAGCTGCATCTGAATTTCGATATTCCATGTATGCTTTGACGACGCCAATCGCTTTCCTAATAGGTTCTCTTTGTCTTTTTTCAAAGGCAGCGCAACCGATTATGAAAGCTGGAGCCAGAACGAGAGTTTGAGCTGGATCACGTGGTGGTACTTGCTCAAGTAAAGTGATTCCATCGTCGACAGCTTGGGTAATTCTAGGATCTGGCTTCCAAGATGTGTTCTTGGGAGGATTGATAGTTCTCCAAAGATAAACCCACATCATTTGTTTGTAGAGTAGACCCGCAAGATCTCTAGAGTCTCCAGCTGGCCACGCAGGCGTCCAGTCTCGAATGCCAGCATCGATTTCCGCGGCTCTGTATAGAGCCCTATAGTCTACCACGGGGTCAATCTTGTTCTGTATGTTGTGGCGAATAGAGTTGCGAATGTTTGTTATCTTGGACATGTAAAGGAAAAGGCCATCATTGACACCAAGAAGGCGGACGGCATCGGGTTGAATGATATTGGATGGGATATCCCAATCATCAGACACAGCGCCTAGACGACCGCGCCCTTCTGGAAGAAAGATGATCTCATCGAGGATAATGTGAAATTGAAAAAATTCCCGTATGAAATTTAGGAACGGTCCTTCATCAGGTTGAGATTTTTGGATGATGTGCTTGTAAGCCTCAAGATGCATGCGATGCGTACCATTCGGATTAGGATCCGCGAGGGTTTGAAGTACGAGACACAGCATTTGACCAAGACAGGCAGATATGACTGTACTGTCCGTTTCCCCTCTTTCATGTCTATTCAAATCTTTGTGAAGCTCCTCAATAGCTGCCGAATGATGGTATTGGGATCTCTCTTCCAGGGACTCTCTATCAATATCAGGATGTTGTAGTAGTACTTTCTGGCCATATTCCGAGTCATAATTAATATGCTTGCTCGAAAGAGAGAGAATTGAATGCATGAGACCAGCGTGTTGTACAGCCATTGGCAGTAACTGATCCTTGAATGCATTGTTGTCCGCCCCTTCAACTGTGAAAATGTGACTCAATCTGTAGATGTAATGTTCGAAGAAAACTTTGTCTCCAGATGTTTCGACTCCACGAATCACAGGTTGAAGTATTATGCTGGGCAAGCTGACCCTTCGCAGACGGGCTGCTGTCGATTTAATCAGTATCTCCGGTATTGATAGCTGGCATTTCCAAAAGGGTGTACCTTCTTCGGCCTTTTCCTTCCCACTCCTCCAGACTTGTTTTTCTGGATAACCTTCACAAACGACTGCATTCTTTTCGCAATTCATACCTGTGTAACGGATGACCATTAGCATGATGACATCATGGGAGGGGCCATGGGGCCATGCAGGTAACTTAAAACATACACCTAGGTTTGGCTTCATCACACTTCTTCTTTCTTCTCCTGCATGTTACACAACCAGTCTTTGATCTTCCTTTCGCAATCTTGTGCAATGGCTCGATAGTTTGTACGGGGTTTTTACGCGGGCGGCCACGAGGTCGTTTCGGTTGCGCAGACGAGGGTAGTGTCGAAGATGTGCGCGGAGCGACCGACTCCAAGTTTACCTCGTCCTCCAAAGGCTCCAATTTTGGTTCCAACATATCGAAATCGTGATCTTGATCATGATCATGGTCATGTATGTTTTCTCCATCCCAACTACCTTCTACTGATCCGTTATGTTCATGGCCATCTTGCTCTTCCTCTACAAATCCCCCTGCGCTCCAAGGATCACCACACGATGAAGTCGCCGAAGTCATAACCGTAATTGCGGAGGAGTTTGAACCATCTGAACCATCCATACTGCCAGCTCTCATTTCAATTCTCCCAAATTTGTAATTTTGAAAGTTGACACTCGAATAATCAACACAAGATTCGTCAATTCGAACTCGTCGACGAGTTGGTGCTCGGATCACTCTTGGTCTCCTTGGAATATTTGGGTATACGCCCTGCGTTTGTCGTATGATTTCTTCGACGTCGTCTCGATCTGGGCTAGTGGAATGATCTGACCATTCGAAGATGGCCTCCTCTGATGACACAGGTGTAAGTTGCATATCCATATCCACCTTTCCTACCGAGTAAGATCCGACCAAAGAAAATGATGAATGCGATTTATCAACGACAATCACCATAACATCCGAGCAGCACGGTGTATTGTACCAAGTTTTAATCAAACAATCATTCGAAGATGTTTGTGCTGGCAATCAAAGTTAAAAAGGTAAAGAAGGTTTGGAGAAAGCGAGTTGGTGGGAATGATGTGGGTAGAAGTATGAAAGTGTAATAAAGTACTTTTGGTAAATGGATGCAGGTGTGTATGTAGGTGTGAATGTACGGATGCGTATATGTGTGCGTGTATGTAGTATGTATGGATGGATGATGTGTTTGTGGGTGATGTATGGATGATATGGAAGCTTTGACTTCTGGGTTGGAATTTCGAAGAGGAGGTTCACAATAGTATATGGATATTATTATCCAACGAACCCCGTCTCCTCTTGCCGATAAAAAGGGAAATGTTAAAGTTTCGGGGTAAGAGTAAAGAATCGATTTAGCGGGCCTGTTCCGAGGATTAATTAATAACGAGAGACAAGGGTTATTTTGGATTTTTTGACCGAATGAAACAAAAGATAATGAAGGGGGTGGAACACTTTTTGAGCAAGGAAGGAAGGATGTCGGGATGTTAGGATTAGGACATTAGGATGGAAGGGGGTTTTAAGAAGTAGGTGGTGGGTGTGAGGTGCGAGGAAGAAGGTACGGGAGACGAACGTGCGCAAATTGAAAATCTGACAAGGGAGGGAAGGAGGGACTGTACACACTTCAGATTTCGAGATTCAATTCCGTCTCGATCCAATCTCAAATCTCCAAAAGCAAGTGGAGTAACGGAGGGTACCTGGGTACTGGATGCGTCCGTATGGGCAGGCCAAATGATTTATATCGCTTGCTTGATCGATCGACTCTCGAGCCTCAAAGGTGTGCCGAAGATTTGTATCGAAAACCAAGTAAATGATTGGAATCCAAAGGAGGACAGGACGCACCAGCAGTTCCCCTTCTTATGGTAGAACGTGTGCCGGACGCAACGACTAAGTTTTCGGGGAGAAAGAAAAAAGGGTGGTTTGTTGTACAAGAAGCGTACATGTACGAGTGTAAGTGTAGTCTGTGTCTGCGTAGTAGGTGTACAAGAGGAAACACAAGGACCAGGACCAGAAGATGTACAGATTATTATGTATTAATAACGGAAAGCCAAGAGAGAAAAGGCCACCCCCAGAATTGGGATTTGCAAGTAGGTTGAAAAGGGTAACAAAAACTGACAATTAATAGTTTTGGTAATTTGGTGTGAATGTTGGTTAAATCGATGTGCAAGGTTGAGAGAGGCTTGTCGCTGTGTTTTGCTTTGCTGCTGCTTTGCTTTGCTTTGCTTCGTACTGCTTGCAGAGGGCTAGGCTGGACCTTACCGTACGCAGTAATTGTATGTATGTACGTATGGATGTATGGTCGTATGGGTACTTGTATGGATGTATGGATTTATGGATGTATGGATTTATGGATGGATGGATACTAGATGGATACTAGTTGGATACTAGTTGGATACCGTATGCGTAGTGGATGAACAGGCCTAAGCGAAAAACCACTCAGAGACAGGGTCGCAATTCGTTCCGTGGTGGGTGCAGAATAAAGCTTAGGTAGGTAGGTAGGTAGGTATGTATGTAGGTAGCTAGTAGGTAGGTGGCTTAGGGTAAAGAGAGCTACGGTACGGCACGTAGGTTGGATTTAGGTTGGATTGGAGAGAGATCCTTATGTACGTAGGTCGTATGTCGTAGCTTTCTATGGACCTATGGTACGGTACGATGCCCTTTTCGCTTGATGGTGCTTTGCTAAATGCTTCCTTTGATTTTCCCTTCCACTTCCACTTCCACTTCGACTTCTCCAGAGTCCAGACGGTGATGACTCAAGCCCAATGTGAGACCCGTTTGATTGTTTTCTCGAGATACGATGGTCCGTGGTGATGGTCCAGGAGATGGATGGTATTGCGGTATTGCAGGGGACGGGAAGATTAAAGAAATAAAATGGAGGTATCGTGAAGGTGGAAACCTCTTGTATATTATATAACTTTTTAATTCTTTTTTTTTTTAAATTTTTTGAAAGGAGAGAGGGGAAGCGATTATGATGTTGTGTTTCGTTATCTTCCTCTGTGGCTCATGAAGGTGATACATGGAACCATTACTCAAAGTAGAAAAGTAGATGTGATCGAGGAGATATAATAATTTAGTCAACTAAGTATCAAAGTAACAAATGTCATCTATCCATCACATACATCATATACATCACATCAGTTCAGGTTCCGGGATCATGCATCGCAGTTCAGATGGTTACTTGGGCGAAAACCACTGATATACACTGTGTCCCTGAATCGTGCATTAGGATCAAAAGACTCTAGAGTCTAAACCCTTTCGACTTTATGGAAGACAAGTTGGATATCCTGTTGGGAGCGGTTGTCTTGATCTCATGGGATGGGATGGATGGACTCTCTCCGGTCATTAAAAATGCAGGTGGGCAGGCTCAGCTCCCAAAAACGTTACATTCCGAAAAATGCACCAAGATATAGGCTGAAAAGATAGACCAAATTTACGCTTCATTGGATCCAATATTCTGTTTGTTCTATTTTGACATTTTCATTTTTTCATTCTGTGATGGAATTGGTAGTGGTCCTGAAGATGTCATTGATTGGACGAATGATTTGGGAACATATGTTTCCAAGGTGTATGTATATAGGAAGCTTTCAGCTCAGGGGTGTTTGTCTGACTTGAAATTTGGTCGATCGATGGGGAGGAGAGGGGAAGGGGGGAAGGGAAGATCAGGGAAGGGAAGATCAGGGAAGGGAAGAAAAGGAAAGGAAAGGAAAGGGAAGAATTGGGGATTTCGAGTAGTTCGTCTTTGATTCTTTAACAAAATGTCATAGGGTTCCACATTCCATGGTTGAGGGATTGAAGATTCTGAGAGAGTGATGAAAGTTTCCACTTTCTCACAAGGTTACGAGAAGTTTTATCTTTTGTTATAGAACGATGATGATATGGAAGTGGGAGTAGAAGTGGGAATGGAAGTGGTAATGATCACCAAATAGATATGAGTAAGATGAAAAAGAATAATTCAAAGAGGAATATAATGAATTAAATGGATTGAAATAAATTCATTCATTCATTCATTCATTCATTCATTCACTCATTCACTCATTCACTCATTCACTCATTCGTGATATATCATATTCCTTCTCGGATCTTAGCTGAAAAGTACCCCTAACCCCGCCTTGTAGAGAAATGTCATCAAAGTCATAGTCACGATAAATCATAATAAATATAATAATCACCATAAAATATACCGGTAGCCTAGAATTTCCTTCATGCTACGGTCCAAGGTGGAAACGAAAGACATCAAGGAATATCCTTGCACAACTCCTGCATATCTGCATATTTGCAGCAATAATCTTGATTGGAAATTGTTGACTGATTGGTAACGAAGTAATCAGAGCGAACTTAGGCTATTCATAAATTTATAATTTATTCGATTATATTAACCAAAATTCATGAAGAGTTAATCAAGATATTCCATACCCATTATGTACTAGATCCATATGCACACACGATACAGAAGTATGAAAGTAGGGGGGCAATGGACATTTCAAGACCTTTGATACGTCTATCCTCTGATTCTTCTCTAATGCCATCCCCACTAGAGGCCAAGTCGTCCTGAGATGGCTTAAACCATGTATCTCTCTCCAATATCAGGTGTACATGCGTCGAGTCGAGCATGTTGAATTGTCCTGACTTGGCCACTGTGGTCTTTTTCATCCCTACAACATATACAACACACACAACACATGCAACATACCACCCAACAAAACACCATCGGCATCAAAAATCACCCATCACCGTGGTCCATTGACCCTCAGACTCAAGTACAAATGCATTCACTTACTTACTTACTCACACAGCACTCAAAGACCTACATCCATTGCGCATACACTACGACGGAGTAGGAATACTTGCAGAAGTGGAAATACTGATCGTCGTCGGCCCTTTCGACACCAAAAACTGGACCTCTCCTCTTACCCGTATATCCATCCCCCCCCGTTATTGCGTGCATCTCTTCACTTGAGATTGCTGGATGAGAAAGTGGTATGGGCCTAATAGATGACGACTCGATCCAAGATACCTGGATACAGTATGTATGAGTGATACCAGGATCAAGAGAATACCCTCCTTTTCATACCCAGATTATCCAGCTAGACGAATCACATCCAGATTCATCCAGACTAAAATGGAGCATCATCTTCAATAACCCCTCTTTCTAGAACCGATGCGGAAGCGCAGCGTTACCCATGGTGGGCACGGAAGATATTTAAATGACTTTTTAAATGACCCTTATTCTGTATGCAGCAGTTGGCAAAAAGTGCCAGTTTCATCCATTTAGGGTCCTGGTTGCGAATGTCGATGCTTTTCTGTTTAATGGAGAGGAGAGGAAGATCATCAACTACATCAGTCAGTCTAGGATTATCTATCTTCGGCATCTTCCATTTCCCATCTGAGCCACCCCAAGATCTTAGACATCTTCATGTAATCGAGTTATATACTATCTGCATTCGGATGAGGATGATGAGAATGAAAATCTTGATACTGACACATCCAAAATGATGCCCCCTCCAATTTCGTTCCATGAGATGGAAGTACGAATGATACGAGTTATGGAGAGCAAAAGGTTTGAAAGACCGAAGTTTTCCCCTACATCCCATCCCTTCCTTGTACGGAGAGGCAGTCGTCAAATATGTCTGAGCGAAACGTGAACCTACCAAAAAAACCGTCTCGGTCCCGTACACCAAACTGCGGACACCACGGACCGGCCCTCAATTCTTTAATTACTCCGGCGCACCAACATCAACGCCAACACCAACACCAATGCTAATCCCCAAATCAAGCCAACCCAAACCTAACACTCATCAAAACACAGACGACGAAAATCCACCAGGAAGAACCACGGATGAAAATTAGTTCCCAAAGCTTATTAAGAGAAGGGAACCGAGGGAGACTCGTCTCTCTTGCTGATCAATCCTTTGCACTCACTAACTTTTACTAAGATCTTACAACAACCAATCAATTATATAGGGCAGAGATCAATCTTCCTTCTAGCAAGCTTCTCGTCTTGTTTTTTTTTTTTTTTTCGTCTCCGAATCTTTTTGCTGATCTGAACTCGGGAATCTAGAAATTTATATTAAGATTACCTAGGTATTATATTTATATTGAATGTGAATCTAAAGAATATTTACTATAAAATAAATGATATCATTTCTTATTCATCTTTTACTTCTCTTGGAATTCAAGAATATTATTTTATTAAGATTTTATTTAAATTCAATAATTTTATTATATATAATCTAATTGATTTTGATTCTATTGAAGAAAAGAAAGATATTAAGATAATCTTTACAATCTCAATTATATTTCTTAATCTATCTGAAATTTCTTATATCAATTAGAAGAATTTTGAAACTCGGAAATTTAAATTATAATATATTATATTCTTAATTGAATTTTTAAAAGAGATTTATTATGATAAGATTTTAATTATATATTTATCGAAAATCTTATAATTTTTAAATTATAATAATTACTTTTTAAATTATAATAAATTTCTTTTGGATTTTGAATGAAAATATCAAGTTTGTTATTTTTAAATCAATATTAATAATTAATTATGAATCGGAAATTGAAGATATATTTCGATTTATTAAAATATTAAATAGAATAAAATAATTTTATAAAAATGGATTATTGTTGAAATTGAAAGTATTTAGGAATAAAAATAAAAAAAAAATAAAAAAAATAATTAAAAAAATAATTAAAAGATATTTTATTCTTTATATAATATTATTATAATATAATAAAAAATTTAATTATTTTTAAATCAAAATGAGATTAAAATAATTGAAAAGTAATTAAATTTATTAATTATATGAATTTATTATAAAGAAATATATTTTACAATTTGAATATTTATTTATTTTATTACAATTAAAAAAACTTTGAAATATTCAATTCAAAAAAATGAGTTATTTTAAAAGAAAAATTCTATATATTTATAATTATATTTTTGACTTTGGTTTTTTTTATATAAATTTTAAAAAAGAACTCTTTTTATTATCTATTTCTTTTTAAATTATATTTTTATTTATTTTATAAGAATTTAAATTATTATTAATTTTTTTTAATATTTTGTTTGAGATAATATATATAATATATATTTCAAAAGTTTCACTTTCCGAAAAGATATATTTAAAAAAAAAATTATATTTCAAATACAAATTATTAATGTTCTTAATTAATATAATTTATAATATATATATATTTTCTTTTTTTAAATTTTAATATTGAATTTGACTTTTAATTGGTATTAGAATCTAATTTTTTGGATTAGAATCTAAAGAGCATGAAAGTAATTAAAAACTTTTTTTTAAAAAATAAAAAAACAATATTACAATCTAAATTTTTGGTTTAGAATCTAAAAGGTATGTGTTGGTATCACTCCGGTGATACGATGCCTACTAGTAGAAGGTATCATGTAGTTTGGTTGTTAATGTAATCTTGCTTGTTATTATTATCTATAAGAAGAGGGTCCTATTTATAATAGAAAAGGTAGGCACTAATATGCGCTAATGGATACAGCTCCCCTTTCCAGTACGGTAATCATATGGTATACCGACAGTATGAAAGTAATTATCTTTTTTTCAAGATTATTTTTAATAAAAAATTGAGTTTTGAATATTTCTATTTTCATGTGTGTGTGTATCTTTGAAGAGAAGTATATAATAATAATTTAATAAAAATAATTTTCTATCAAAAATATAAATTAATATATAAATATTTGTTTAAATGTTTATAATAAATATTTATATATAAGATTATCTTTTTTTGAATATATATATTTTATTATTTTAAAAATTAAAATAAATATATTAATTTTATTAAAGAACCTTTATTTTGTAAATAAAAACTTATTAAATTAATATAAATCTTTAATATTAATCTCTTTTTAATTAATCAATATTTTATATTTTATATTTCTAATAAAATAATTATAGAATTAAAAAAAATATGATGTATATATATTAATGATGATTTTATTTAGTATAGAAATAAAATAAATCTTTTAATAAAAGACTTTATTAATTTTATTAAATCTAAGACTTTAATAAAATAAAATTTTTATATAACATGTAAAATATTTTTTTATAAAATATCTTAAGAATTTATTTTATTTGTTTTTTATAATTGAAAAATTTTTCTTACTGAGATTTCTCCTTGTGATGAGATCGAATCTCTGATTCTGACGATGGGTTCAAGATTCCCGAGTCATTCTTTATACTTGTAGAGTGAGTTTTATAATACAGTACACGATATTATATATATCTCTAAGGCTAGAAGTCTAGAGTAGCTATATTTATCCAACTAGGCAAATAGGTATCTGATTCTTAGATTAATTTTTTCTCTCGTCTCCTCAAATCCCAACTCCCCACGCAGTACATCCTGACTCGAGGATCAGATCACACTCAAAGTTCCAACTCCGGACCAATTTTCTCCGCAAATCTCCGCCTTAAAACTTTATCTCTAGTCGCAAGATCAAGATCGAAATCTATATCGAAATCGAAATCTGCATCTGCATCTCAACGCCCAAAGCCCACGGCCCAAAGCTCAAACCTCTAGGCTCATACATAGGTCAAATGCTTTGATCATGTGGAGGTTTTAATATTTACTACGGGCTGTGTGTCCGCACGGAACCTTGAAATTGTTTCTACAGATCTTTCTTCTGCTAAGTCTATTTACTCCATGTTCTACCCCAACTTCGCTTTCCTCCTCCCCCCGCGCCTCCAGTTCTTCTGTACGGAGTAGTCTACGTAGTAAAAATCTACAAGCGAGAGCTTATCCGACACGGCAAAGAACGGAAAAAGGTAGGGAGTCTAAAACTCCCTGAGCTTGTTGCAGGTAAATGAAAAGATGAATGGATAGGCGAGTCGATAAAGCAAATCATGGTATACGTCGCATCACATTTGAAACTCTTAACCATGCATCCATGCATCCATCCTCCTGTCAAAATCTGCATCTGGAGAATCAACACGAGGAACTTTAACCTTATCTTAGCTTGATCTAAGATTACATTGCTCTATCTTACCTTACGAGATACTCTAAAATGCACCGTACAAGCAAACAAGCTTGGGAAATAAGAAGACGGAAATAGAGAACCTCCGTGTTCTAGAGTTTTTCTACAGAGGAACACCGTGGTACCTTGAAAGATAATGGGAAAGGGGTCGCTGATATTGGCTATTACTACCCAAGCCTCTCGTTCTTCAGCGAGATACCAGATAGTAGATAGTATAGTTGCGCGAGATGAACTGGTGGAGAAGACGGCGTAGATTCTCGGTATGGAGTTCAATGTTGGTTTCTATGATGAAGGTTGTGGATATGGATACGCGTTAATAGGGGAGTGATTTCGTGATTGATGACTCCATTCATATCTAATGATTACGAATACCAATTCTAGAAATTCAAAGGTTTCATATTGAGATAAGAGCTTGTGAAGAAAGCGGAAGCGTTCCGCCAAGATTGATTAATGTAGATATTCGGTACGTGCTAATTCCTGAACCATATCTATGTGCATGTATAACTCCGGACGTAGGATTTAAAGGGTTCAATATCCATTTCCTCAACCTTACCCAAAGAAGAGCGAAGCAAGCTAAATCAAGGACGATTGATGATTAATCAATCAATCTATTAGTATATATATCTTAATTCTTAAATGCTTAAATCAGCAGATAAAACAAACCCAAACAAGGTTCTCATCCAGTTCCTGTCAATCCACAATATCATATATTAAAACATCAGATCATTAAATTTAATATTGCCAAGGTAACTTGAGCGTTTATTTCACTCAACGTGACACAACCTACCGCTGAGCGAAAAGCCGAAGGCCGAGAGGACCTATCGCAAAGGTACATGAGGACGCCAAAGTTCCCACTTCATCGTTACACGAATCTTTTAGGGGGGGTTACCCGATGGTGTTGGTATGAATTGGGGAAGCGACTTAATCTCCTTGATTGATCATCTTGTCTTGTGCTTCCCCTTGACATAAAAATCATCACTATTGATTCTAGGATGGGAAGTCTCTCCGTTGAAGGATGTGAGTCTTCAGGGCAGTCAGTGTACAGTGTACATACATCCTCACCATAAGCTTCTCCACCGATCGTAAGCACCGAACCAGATTTTGGGGACGGCAGGGTTGGGTTGGGCCTGGGGGCTTTGGGCTAGGGGCTAGAGCTAGGGGATTTATATCGGTTTCCATTTGCAGCTAAGGAAGGTACCTAAGCTAAGCTCACTTGTACTTAGCTCCTAGAATTAGGGATTAATTATCGAAGATATATTATACTTTTTCATACCATCGTTCAAGACATAGTATGATACCTACGATATGATGTGATCTGATCTAAACTCTCTCCTTTTCGCACAGACATCTCCATCCTCGTCCTAAGAGTCTAAGACCAATGCCAATCCTCGCATGCTATTCTGGAAAGGGAGCAAATAGACGGAACACCCGGGATTCACAAACAGTTGGCTCTAGCTTTCTTTTCCTTTTAGCTTTGGCAGGATCCGGGTTGTTTTAATACACGCTCTATCCAATAACATGATGGAATCGCTATATGGACAATTATTGTTTTCCCGTTGAGTTCCCAAGACCCGTTGGTGACTGGATGATTTCTTGGTAATGAGGTAAGGATCATTAATAAGTGCTGATGCTGATGAATATCAAAATAAGTCGAGAAAGTCTAATTAGTCAGAAATTTAATTGTCAGGACTCGGACGACGGGGTGGAGTGGAGTGGAGCCATCGCGGGTGACACTTTCTTTGAATCATCTTGTGTAACCTTTGACTGGGATAGTGATAAGGGAAGAATGGGGTTGATCACGGGAGGATCTCTCGATTTAAAGCACGCACGGTTCAAAGATTGAAGGAAGGGAATATGGGATGAATCATGAATCATGAATGAAATGATGGGTAATTATTCAATGTTTGAAGATTTGCAGGGCTGTATCAAATTTGCCGATTTTCAGCTCAGAAGAAGATAGATAGATTCAAGTAAAAATGCATCGGAAGTACGGCAGAGAAAAAGGGGTATTGAAAATCATTACAACCTACTTCATCCTTTCCTATTCCTATTCCTATTCCTAATCCTGTTCCTATTCCTATTCTCCTAAAACCCGATAACTAATAACCATACCATAAGCAAAGCCGTTAGAATCCCTATCCTACCATCCACTACATCAAATAATCTATTCAGCCGCCCAATTCAGTATTAGCACTCCAACCCTAAATCCTTACCGATATTACATCACACTTCCAACCCGAAATCACACTCCAACGCGGACCGACTTATGTAAGCCTCGGCCCGTCCATAGCTGAGAATCATATTATATATATTTCATCAGCCTCTCTTCATCCCGTCATGCATACGCTTTCGGTTCCATAGGCTCGGGTTCAGCTCTGGGATTACTAGAGGTGGAATGGGATGAGTAGGAATGATTGGTTTAAGGATAAAGGATGCGGGAAATGGTACAGCGGAACCGTGTGCTTTTCGGGCTGTTTTCTACTTGCAGATTCCCATGCAGTTATATGCTAGGTTCAAAACATGTATGGATGCCAGTTTTCGTCATAGATATTATATTCCACTTACTAAATGTAATACTCCCCTTTTTTGGTTCATAAAACTAATCTGTCTTCTTTAGAGGGTGGGCTAGAACCCACATCTGCAAACCTCAAGATATGCGCAGCACCTACTAAAACTCTCATTCCCGCGTCGTACAAAAATTTGATGGGATGAGATCTCATGCTGCACAAACCTTTTCGTTTGTTTCCCGTTTATCATTCCCTGCCTAATAAATCCCTACATAAATCCTACCCAGCAAATCCTTAGCCTTGATCCGCTCGTTTGTAGATGCTTACTGTGTTTGTACCAGTACATGGTTTCAGTACATGAGATGATTGAAATGTACGTAGTATGGGGATTACTAGACGAGTGATTCAACCAAGATTCGAGAAGAAATGGGGGATCACTTTCGCTAATTCGGTCATGAGTTCCGATGTTGACTTGGGATGATGTGAGGTTTGATGAAGAGTGGAGAGTAGGATATTAGAGACTACGGATTGATGCTAGTAGCTGGGCACTTTTCACTATTTTCCAGATAATATACTTCTTTTGGTTTGTGTACAACAATACGAGAAAGCTGGGCATCACAGTAAAAGTGGAGGGTTGGGGAAGAAAATGTAAATGTGTCTACCCGTGTCCACGCCACAACCCCGCATTGTATACATTTCAGGAGAGGTTGAATCAATCAGACGAAGATACCATGTTATCCTTACCAAACAGATCAAGATACCAAGAAATTGCTGCCAGGGCAAAAAGGATGTGACGAAATGTGTGTTCACTGTTCACTGTTCACACACATGATGAATTATCAAGGGAATTAGAAGTTTTGGTAAGTTCCATCTAGCTTAGTTTGGAAATCTTCAATCTAGCACTAGTGATGGAAAATCAATGCAATAAATGCATGTGAAGTCCAGCAAGGTAAGCTAAGCTAAGCTTCAAACGAGTCATGACCATCCATCCCTTCATCAAAGAAAATATTTCAAGCGAACTCGGATAGAAATAGAAATAAAAATGAAAATAATTAATAAATCATCGACACAACTTTCAATCCGACCACCATCCAAAATTTTCTCCAACCCGAAATATCTTAGAATCACTTGGCAATACTATATCGAAATATTGCTAAGACTGCATCCTCATCACAAGTAACACATGGCCACGGGATCACACATTCCGTATGCATCTTATCCACGAGTCACTAGCATGGCAATCATCGTCAATTGACGAAATGTTCCAGATGAGACTACTGAAACATACCCATTTGGATTTGCAACTAGTTTTTCTTTGCATATTCTTCATCTGTATGAAAGCTATTTTAGCATCCCCGATTTTACGATATAATCGGTGGAATTTGATATGTGATGTATCAGTTTCTCACCGGTACATTACGGAGGTTTTTTTTTTTTTTGAAGATATATTTAGCGTTTGATTTGGATCTACAATCCTAGTTTTCAAAGAAAGTGGTGATTAATAACAAGCGTTAGATCACCGACCATGTCTTACCATACCAAGTCGGGTTATGTATGATGAAGGAGAGTGTGGCTCATATCTCGTATCTCCAACGAATACGGCCCCCAAACAAGCACCCCAGACTTTGTAGATGCGCGCCTTTGCAGCTTTTGCTCCCCGATGTAGCACAAGGTGATTTCTTGGAGTATGCACCAAGACCGTTTTGGTGAAACGGGGGAGCTGGGGTTACTGGATTCTTCTATAGCTTTCGATTGTTTGGGGAATACGTGTGGTTGATCAATTTTACTTGCCGTATGGATTTGTGGAGAGGCGTTTTGCGAGATTCAGATTTTGGATCATCTTTTTAGTGAAGATTTCATATATTGTTGCACCTCTCGTTTAACTACATGGCTATTAAGAATCCATAATTCATGCCATACTATTGGGATATGCGTCTGTCTGCACTGCATGAACGAATGGATCGGGAATTTTACTATATCATATGCGATGATCAGCATACACCCAAAGCACCTCATTCCAATACAAGAAGCCAGAATCTCACTAGTTTTCGTCCATACCATACACTGCAGTGGGAAAGTAAAACAATATCAAAGCAAAGCCTCGTAATCATGCTTACACGTGGGAAGACACAGCGGCGGGTGCGGAGACAAATCTCCTTACTATTCAGTGTTCACATGCATTCATGCAATATCCCATACGAAAATCATATCCCCAAGCAATTCCAATTATATGGATAAACTTCTCTCCTAATCACTACATCTCATCTCATCTCGGCATTCCCTTCATCCATTTCTTTCCTTTTCCCTCATGTATATACCCGTCATAAGCTTACCACACAACCAACCATTATGCAACATCCAGAAAACTTCCTGCATTTCTCCCCCCTTCCCCGATCACCTCAATATTCGCTTCACACTCGGCATCTGTAAAGCGTAGCGATCGGAAGTATAAATTACTCATATGCTTTACACGCCCACAATACTATATTGACCCTCTAACTTCTACCCCTTGGCATCCCATCTATTTCATCAACTCCATAATATAAAATGCATCAATCAACTAGGTATCCAAAATCACACACATATCATAGTACATACCCATCGCTTACCACAGTACCACAAATCGCCACACATCTCTTCTATCGCCATATAATATAATACTTCATCCCACCACTGCAACTGATCTTACTTACTCTCACTTCTACTCTTAATCTCAACCCACCACACCACACCACATGCACACACCAAAGAACTCTCATCCAACCAACCAACTTTCCCACATCACAGCTTTCAAACATGAAATATTAGCTGCTAGATATTATCTATCCATCATATACGAGATTTCAGCTCATATCTCTTAGTCCCTTCTTTACCACCTATCTATTCGTCCTATCCCATCTAAACAGAATTTTCTGAGAATATCTAATCCACTCAATTACATAGCCAAGCTTTGGTTGATACCCAGCTTATAAAATTCTCAGCCCAGTATCTATTTATCTATCTAGTACAACAAAAACACCCCTTATAAATACTCCAATTCCAGATCTAAAAATCTTAAGAGATTATTCGAGTATTTTTTTTTTCTCTTAGAGGTGTATATGTAAGAGTTTATTTTTCTTTTCATCTTTTGATTTTTGGGATTTTATTTTTTATTCCTAATATAAATGTTTAAAGAGAGAATATAAATAATTAATTAATTTATTAATATCAATTCGATATTAAGAGTTATTAAGGATTAAAATTTATATAATAGTTTTTTTTACATGGCCTAGATTAGAGGTAGGGTACTAGACTTAAATATTAATTTTGAAATAAATAAGTACATAAATATATTCCTCTATAACTATAATGGATATTGAATATCTGATATTTAATCTCTTGATTATTATTCATCTATTAATAAACCTCTTTATTATATTATACCACCATCCACCAACTAGATACCCAAAAATACATCCATCCATCCATTCCATTACATCCCCTCCCCTCGTATCTCACTCTACACCTTTGCACTTTGCACTTTGCAACTTAAACTCACACCTCCAATCTCCTACAACCAAAACATAAGAACCTACAATCAAAAATTAACTAATAAATCTTAATCTATCAACTCATCTCAACCAGTCTACCTCGACTATCTCCCCCTATTTCCTGTATCTCTCAGCCCTCAGTCCTCAGCCCACAATATAATTAGAATAAGCATCCGAAAAAGAGCCAAGTAAATCTACATTATGATTGAATATAAACTCTATAAAGTATAAATCCATTAAATATACCCACATATATATATAAAAAAAAACACAATAATCTCACCCATATAGAACGTGCACAAGAGTATAAAATATCTACGAAACTATTTCGAACCATGCCATACGCTCAGACACCCGTTCCCGTTCCCGCACCCCTACCCTCAGACTCCCACATCAATAAACCAAATCTTCAACTACCTACCTAGTAAACACCTAAATCTTAACCTCACACTTCAAATCTTCCACCGATCCGCCCATTCCATTCCATTTAGGAGAGATGAGAAAATAAATCACCGTCTAATTTCCCTACCCTAATAATCACCCCTTCTAAGAGCGGATATTATCAAAAACATCATCTAGATCTCGCCAATTAATACATCACGACATCACAAGAAGCAGCACCTCAAGGCAAACCCGTCCAAGACAAAGCAGCATATAAACCAAGACCCTACCCTATAAACAAACCCACGTAAACAAATCAATCCACCCAAACAATCCATGGAAAATCAATCAAATCCACTCATACCTGTCCACACCTCACCAAAGCCATCATGCATAAGACAGACATATCCACGTGCAACTCAAAACCTAAACATACCACACCAGCGTCAAGGAAGCAAGGTAATTCCACCTCTAATTTACCACTCGAATAGAGTTTCGGAGTTGCATGCCCTCTAGGCAACCGTACCAGAAGATCGAAAACTCAATTCCCATCTCGGGAATCCCAAATAGTTAATGATTAATAACCATTCGCATCAACCTACTCGAGTATTCTACGTATGTACCAACAAGAAAACAAAAAATAAGCGAAGGAGATCAAGAACCACTAGCCCACAACCACTAGCCGCATCCTTAGCACCAAATTAAACTTTTTCGCATCGAACTGCCATGTACATGCAAGCTCGCGTTCCCACCACCTCGCACTCCTAACACCAATCCAAGCTCTGCACTCCAAAGTCCCATGCCACGCTAAAGCTTCTAAGCTTTCTTTCCAAACCCTAACTTAATTATACGTGTGCACATGACCAGTTTCCTCCCTACCAGCCCGTAACCCGCTACTTTACCGAAGATTCCGAAGATTTCTTTGCATGTGCATTTGGGGTTGGATGCTTCAAAACTGAGACACAATGACGATGTGTAACATTAAGAGTAACAGTAAAAGTATAAGATGATATTAATACATATGCCGATGCACAAAAGACTTAACTATAGCCGTTC
The DNA here is from genome assembly GCA_025389085.1 of Sclerotinia subarctica. Taxonomy (NCBI): domain Eukaryota; kingdom Fungi; phylum Ascomycota; class Leotiomycetes; order Helotiales; family Sclerotiniaceae; genus Sclerotinia; species Sclerotinia subarctica. The sequence goes on from QRFI01000013.1 coordinate 800,135, forward strand.
ATTGTGTGTGATACGTACTACGTATTCGTAGCAAGATGAGGCTGAGTGGACAGTGTACACATGATTGTCTATAATTGTAGCTAGTGATAGTCACGATGCAGTGTCCTCACCTCAATCCCCCTATCCAACCAATTGAACAAATCATCTCCCTCCCAAATCCACTAATCCCTGATCCCCTCCATGCATCAAACCAGATAATGATCTGATCCAAGTTCCTTCCGAGATCAGTTACCCAAAGTCATCGGGATTTACCCTCCAATCCAATTATAGAGATCCGTACTGATAATAGTGTAATATCTTCGATGTCATATTAGTCCATGGTATCCCTAGCGCTTTACAGTATACAATATTTCCCAATTCATCCAGCCATATGTGTGTAGTGGAGTGTATAAACTTTCTTCCCCCCTCTCAAGGTGCAGTTTGCTCGGGCATGATCCCTCCAACAAATGCATCTTGTCTGCCCCCTTAGAGTCCCAACAAAGATCACCATCACACAGAAGTGATTAGTGATTGTGCATGTGGACCTTTGTAGGACACCTCTCCCATACCACCAAGTCTTATCCAAATAAGTCTACAAGCCCTATCCCAGAATCCTCCAACTTTCCAACCAGTCCATCACTTTGTATCCGAGGTAATCCTACACCCCCATCACTCACCGCGCCTTCCATTAGCCCCCTTCCTAGCTCCAAACTTGCAAATCTTCATCAATGCACATTTCGCACGATCCAAACCCACTTTAAATGCCTCCACCCATCTCCACCGCCTGCACGAAACAATAAACTCCCGCTCATCGCACTGTCGATCCGATCGATCAAGAAATCTTCTTCAGGGTTCTTCGTGGTTCCGTGCTTTTTCTCGCTTCCTGCTGACCTCTCAAATTTCTAAATGGCTTTGCATATGAATAAACGAAACAAGGACCATCCATGCCTCAGCCTCACCGATACTTGTTCCGCAAGTATCATTATTCACTGTGCTTTGCCCTGTTTTCTGCTGCAATCAGCAGCGTCCACAAGCTAGAACCTTCCAGTCACATCCTTCGTATCCTGTCCATTTACTTCATTATTTCCAATGGCTTCAGGAATGGAGCAATGCCATATCCAAGAATCTGGAAGTCCAAACTCAATAAGCCCACCTCAAACAGAACAGGCCCAAGTGGGCGGTACTCATCCATCATGCCCAACTCCAAATCTCCCATACAGTTCCCAAGCTAAACACCAAAGCTTAATGCCCAAAAAGCTCCAACCTTTCGAGCCCGATTCCAAGTATTCCAACATAAATCCACCAGTTCCAAATATTTACAGATAGGCGCTGCAACCGCTTTCCAAAGTATAGGACTTTCCTATTCCTTTTACATAGCGGTATGAACTATGGAGTTTCACCATTGAGACGTTCCATAACATATTTTCTTGACTCCGAGGTCGCTCAATGAGAACCAGAGTGAATAACTAATTTGTCCACAATGCTATATTCATGTAACACTCCGCTGCCGTTGTTGTGATTGGTTTCTTAGTGCATCAATTTCTTGTTGTAAGGCACTAAGATCTGCTAGAATGTTGGTATTAACACCCGTAGGAGTGGCTGGACTGCTTTCTTCGTATCGTGAAGTTTGTGACATGGAGGAGCCATCGGAACTTCGTCGATATTCGCCACTATCACGATTGGAAGAGGAAGGTATGATTAGAGATACATCAAGACTATTCCGTGCTTGACGAGCACGAGGGGGCGGGGGCGGCCCTTGCATGGAGGCGCGTTTGGAGATATGAGGACTGGGAGCTTCGATACTGTGTATTGATGGTGGTCGACCTTGTTTTGATGATCCCCTTTTTGGCGGTGGAATAGGCAATGATGTTGCAGATGGTGAGGAAGATGCGTGATGGGATTGAGTTCGAGAAAGACCATGTTTTCGTGTTGGAGGTGGAGGTGGTGCTTTTCCACTGTCAGATCGAGGTCGCCCAGGTTCTATTGAGTATACGGATACATTGTCTTCTTCAAGCCTTGGTGGAAGTCTTCCGGAATTACTTCGACTCAGCTTCGAGTCACCAACAAGTTGACTGTGCCTTCGCGTGACAGGTGGCGGAGGAGCTGTTTTTCGTCTTATTGATGAGGATGGCGATGGTGGTTCGGGTGCTTTTCCTGCGGATTCTCTGTCAAATGGTGATTCTCGTTCGGATTCACCACTTTCACGAGGTGGCGCAGGAGGTAAAGGCTTGTTCAAATCTGTTAAGGAACGATTCGGCGTCGAAGTCATAATAGGAAAATATTGAACTGTCGCCGATATTTCCTGTGGAGGAGATAATGGAGACTCAGCCATAGGCTCATCCCTCAATTCCATTTTAATCAATTTACCATGCCTCGAACTCGGTGGAGGTGGTTTCTTTTTCACATGTAATGATGAAGAGTTAGAAATCGTCCTTTGTAATTCTCCAGGTTCTGATATCTCATGTGATGATCTTGGTGATTCCGGATGTGGCTCTTGTACTGGTTCAAAAATCGATTGTCGTGATAGAGAAGATGTATCCGTACTACTGCTGCCTTCATCTCTTAATGCATGAACAGGAGGGGATTGCAGTGGGGTAGAAGTTCCCAACCCCGCATTCCCGGTCATCAATAACCTTTTGAATGCATCCACATCCATAGACGCTCTCCCAGGGGTGGTAACATTTGCAGGAGATGTAGCTAAGGCATCTCTGTTTGGATTCTCCATTGTCTCCAATGTCTTGGAAAATGGATTCAGAATCCGAGCCCTTGGAGGTTTATTCTCCACCTCCACCTCATCCTCAGATATATCAGATGTAATACTGTCAAATGGATCCTGCTCATACTCTCGAGATACTCGCATCGGGTTTTCGAAAGGTCCCGAATCCTCCCCTATAGTTGACGTAGAATCCGGGATTGAGGGGGACGATGGTGGTGGAGACTGAACTCGAACCTTTTTGGGTGTCTTTTTTCCCCCATCTTGACTTTCTGAATATGCATATTCGGTATTCGGGTTCGCAGATTGTTCTGAGTCCGCGAAGTGGTTGACAGCGGGTATCGAAGGAGAGATGGTCGAAGAAGGGAAGGCAGCTTTCCTCCTGAAAGGATTAGATGATTGAAGTTTGGCAGACATTTTGTTGTGGTCTACTATGAGACATTCAGTATCACACTGAAGTGGAGCTTTCAGGTCATACAAGTCGTCCTTCCATTCTATATTGAGGTTCTCGTGGAAGTTGTATTACACTTCCATCGGACTTCTCGGTCGTGTGTTGTTGATTAGAGGTTCTTATCGTTTTATTGGTCCGTGCACAATTAATTGATGTTGAATTGTCCGCAAACAGCAGACAGAATTGGAGAAGGCTAATTGATTTATAATTATTGATTAGTATACAGACAATTTTACAAAGATAGGACGGTACAACTGTTGTATCTACTAGGTACACAGAAGTTTTGTGTGGTATGAAATGAGATGGATCGTGGAGATGAATGGCTTCAGGCAAAGATGAGATGAACTACCTAGTCAAGTACTCTATCCGTACCTACTTACTGATTGCGGAGGCGGCATTATCAACAGTCCGAGGGCTTTACAAATGGTTTCATGTCTCTGTTGTCTGCCGAGCTTCTCTTTGGATCTCTTTGTGCCCGCTGAAAACAATGAATTGGAAGTGTTATCCGGTTAAAGCAATGTATTAACAATGAAAGGGAGTTTCTTATTGGAACACAAGGCGAAACCCTTGCCCCTGAATCCTTCAATCTGGTAGAAAGAAGTCTTTATGGCTAAAGTAGGAAAGTAGTTCCGTTCCACATTGGTATCGATATATCACGGAACTTTTGTGTGGAAAATCCTCCCATCACAACATTTTATTACATATTCGTATCACAAGCAGTTAGTGCTCTTGTTCTCTTTTGGTTTCCAGGAGAAATCTAAGTAGTTCTTTCATCCATCCGGTCCCTGGTGGTGATAATACCGGAAGCGTGAATTTGCAGGTATCGTTGATCGATGGCTTGTCAGTGTGTTATTAGTCCAGCATATCGTTGCCACGTGTTAAAAGAAAAACTATTCACATGCAGATGCTCATACTAGGAAGTGCTAGTAAACTAGCCTAGGTGTAATAGCTCAAGTTGGCTTGATCCGCAGAAAATTGAGGTCTCAGTGTCTTCCTGAGGAGTGTTGCCCTATTTGTATCTGGACACATGTAAATCGACCTGAAAGTATAAGAAATTTAACATGCAGGCGATTTCAACTCTCATCAGAAGTTTCCTAAAATCATGACATCACCTTCGACTAGAACATTGTATTGTGCATTGCCGAAGTAACACATCTCGGCAAACTGAAGTTTGTAAACAGGGGACATTTTTCTTCGTTTTTTTCACTCTTTCAAATTTTGTAGGACTAGTTAGAAGACATCTTTGCATAAAAACGAGCTTAGTGGAATGGGTTGAGGGTGTTTTCTAAGGCAAAAAAAGAGATATCTCTGCCGATACTACCAAAGGTTCAGTCGTAATTGCCACCCGGCTCATTTGACGAAGCTACAGGCAGGTGTCAGCTCAAATTTGCATCTATATGCTCAAGCCATATTTCGAGATTAATCTTGGTAGTAAGCTTCTGGTTATCCAGACGTTTAACCTAACATCTATGCCTCTCGTTGCCCTGCATTTTTGGCATTTCCGACGTCTCTTCTCCTCACATTCATTGCGTGATAAAACTTGAGCAGATATTGTCAACCCAATCTATTTAACTCCACCATTCACTCGGGAATTTGTGTTCACCAATGAGCTTGACTGTTGTGGTATCTATGTTCAACATACTGGCATATGTTAGAGCACTAACAAGGATTTTCGAACCGCAAAGATTATTTTTGTCGCGGCACTTTGGCTAATGAGTTTTACCCATAGAACCTTCCGGCCATCTAAGTAGATTTCATCAAATTCACTGCGGTAAATGTCCCTTATTGTGCAAAATATGACAGGCAGCAAAGTATGCTGACGTATTTCAACAACTCGGAAGTCTCTCCAGCCTTCTCAGAGCTCTACTCTTCACCAATGCACTAGCATTGAACGGCTGAATTAAAATATTACAAATTCGATATGGAGAGAAAGTTTTTAAACAAGGATGGTAAGTTTACATACTCCATTTTCAATAAGTGAAAGCCTTCTTGCCTTCCAATTTCCGTCCAAATCCTGCCTCTAACGTGATTAGACTTTTGAAATTGTTTTGCCCTCTACCAATTGACGCTCCCAAACTGATAAATGATCTTTCTTTACACAGTACAGGGCGGAGATCAGAACTAAAAGCTATAGGTAATAGATAATGAAGAGACACAGAATCTGATAAAGCTTCCAGATCCTGCAATCTAGTAACAGATGACCACATACCCAATGAAGTCCGTTGCTTAATACTATCAAACACAATATCATCAAATTTACAAATACAGCCAACAGACGACTTAAAAACACTTTATAATCTGAGAAAAAGTTTCCATCATCGAAAAGTTATTTGACATATTGCCTGTGAAGCTCGTCGCATAAGACCATCAGTTCCACCTTGTCATCAGTGCTTTTCCATAAGTTTCTTTTAGGCCATTAGTATTGTCGTTCAAAAAAATTAATCGATGGGAGTAATAGCACCATTTAAAACATTACTAATCTGCGTGATTCCGATCTAGCAAGACTGTAAATCCTAAGTAAGAGCAGAGCGTCATGACTCAATATAAAGTGTGAAAGACTTCAGTCCGGAGCAATAATACAGTAAAAGTAGAGCATTTTAATGGATCCCAATGAGTCTCGGTGGCAATATTATCACCATCGAATAACTGTCTTCCTCTTCCATCAGAACGATCTTTCACTCTCTATCGAATCCCCTAAAAATCGTATGCCAGATACATATGAGTCATTTTTAGAAATCGACAGGTCCTCTGTCTCAAAATCTGAACATAGATTCATAACAGCATTTCCGGGTGTCTAAAAACAGCTACTCACTTGTGACTTCTGGTATTGATAGAAAAACCACCCACTTGCTCCTTCATATACATTTCCCATTCTATCAAGATATGAATACAACCCTACCATTTCCATCTTCAGTGATTTTCCATAATATTCCAAACTAGCCAAATAAACACAAACTCCAAACAAGATGTTCAAAAACAAGACCAATATTTTCCGGCGCCGAAGTAATCTTATACTCATACATTCCTAGTTCAAAGTGCATGTATCGACAGCGAGGTCCAACATCGAAGTTATCAAGTAATAAATGAGGAAATAAGTAACCGCTCACCATATTTGCACTTTCCATCACTCTATTCTGCTGGTAAGAATTTTGAAAGTAATAGCTACTTGACATTATTGAACCTTATCCGCGTCTATAAAACTCCAATCATGATATCTGACCATTGAATTTCAAGCTTCCATTATATCTTAAAAATCATCCCAACAGCAGCAAATAGTTCCTATTCCTCATTTTGGTTTCAGGATATAAATATACATCCAGCAGCCTCAGGAATATCCTCAGAGTGAACAACTGTCGCCTAATACCGTATACTTGTTGAGGTAATACAAATTCGCGGGACTGGTACGGGATGCAAGATTCGGTACGGTGAAAGATATTCAACAGCTTTTCTTGATAGATGTAACCGAGAGTAAGAAAGAAGCCGTACCTCTACCTCAGTCGATTGGTACTTCTTCGCATACACATATATATAGCCTCAACATATCTACAGAGCATTCTAATTTCTAACTCCTTGCATCCTCCTCTACAAACCGGACCAACATCCATCTTCCTGCAACCGACAAGCTAGTTGGCAACCTTCATTTTCCTACCACGGACTCCCTCTGATCCCGAAATTACCACTACAATATACATAGCTGAGAAGGAATCCAGAATCCTCCATAGACGCGAAAGTATCTTGCACGGATCAAAAATTCCTATTCCCCATACCAAACCCCACGTCTACTCTAAGGAGGGCCCAGCGGTAAGAAGTGGACAAAGATACGTCTAGAAGTAAAATGCGGTTCCTAGAAGGAATCGACATTAAAGACGCCGAAGCAATTCGGCGTGTATTCCGATCAGCTAAACTCCCAGCAATAGGAGAATTCTCAGGACATCCTCAACCTCGTCTTGATAATCCAACTGGCCCGTTCACATCAGGCGAAAGAAGGGCAGTGAAAGATATTGAGCGGTTATGGATGCTCGGAAAAAAATATAGACAACATATCAAACGCTTAATCCACGACTGCGATATAATTCCGCATTATATTATCGTAAAAGCTGCAAAGGCTGCGCGTAAATATATCGACTCTCTTAGAGCCCAGGGCTACAACGAATGCATTCAAGATCTTGAAATATTGGATGCAAATGATCCTCAGATAATGAAAGACACTACTACTATATCTAAGAAACGAAGTGCTAGTAGTCAAGAAAACTTAAAGAGTATTCCAGCAAAAAAACAAAACGTTGCCAACCAGGAAAAGGACAAAATAGTCACACCTGTCAATGGTCTAGTTCCTGCTAAGACGGATGATGGTAAAGAAGAGATCTATAGTAAGTACGATTTGGTTCCCGATTCGAATAGATTTTACTGACTTACCCACCTATAGTGCCAGAAATACCTGATCATCCTACAATCCCTGCCATGTTAAAGAAACTAAAAAACACAAATGGACTTGGAACCGAAGAGTTAAAGGCGATCACCAGGACAAGAAATAAACGTCAACTCCAGATGCAGTCTGATATCATGAATCAAATCCTCAACACTAATCGGGAAGAGCAGATAGTTGATAAAACCGGGCTTGGATCAAACGAACACGATATTTTGGTTAATCCGAGTGCTGCACCAAACGACTCCAGTAAGAGTATCAAGCCAAATTCTTCGAGTCGGTTAATGAAGGAACTGGCAGCTTATAATTCACCTGGAGGGAATGAGCTTGAAGATACCGGTAAGCAAACCACAGGTCGTTCAATTCGCCGGTCAGTCTGGACAGAAGATGCACAGCGAGTTTGATGCTTTCCAACTACGATTACCAGGGAAAGCAGGTGGTTAATAAGATTATGCAAAAATCATGAGATACTCCAGAGTACGTTATGATAGCCCAAACGATAGTGTTGAGCCAACTTGATTTCTTTTGCCGGGGAAAGATGTGCAGGTAAAAGTCACAGATACTGGTTATGGATTATGCTCCGACTTGCCCTGTGCAGAAAGCCTTGCAGCAGAGATTCCAGATCTTAGATTCTCATGATATGTAGTTTGATCATCAACAATTTGATGTGGTCGTCGATTTTGGGTTAAAGGTTGAGTTACTGAACAGACAGAACATTGGTGATAACAGGATACTATAATAATTTCACCCTAAAAATATACTATCTCTTGAAACTTTTGATATCACTCTCTATTTGATATGACCCCGATTTCACCATATATAAGTTATCTCACTTGTGTATTCCACACAAGAATTCGCTGAGACTTTTTTACACCTGCAGATAAAAGAGGAAGTATACCTTCTCGATGATTTTGTTGTGCTGAAGTTAGCACACCAGCCCAAATGCGATGATTAAATGGCAATTTATTACAAACACCGTCCTGCGGTTACTTGCTATCCATATATCAGCTATCGATCTCTGCGAAAGTCATCATTAACTTGGGGATACTAGATGGCTCTGTTTGCGATATCCCAAGTTCCTATTCTGCCTTCCAGTTTCCGACCCAAATCTGTTACATTATTGTAAGATTATCCCTCAACTTAACAGCTTCTTCGTCACCATTCTTCTAGCTGTACACCTCTCGGGATAAATATATGAAAGCATAGTAATTAACATCGGCAATTTCTCGTCCAGCCGTTCATGTGTTCTATACTTCTATACTTTGATAGCTGGAGCTTATTCACTTGCTAAAACCATATCGGAGACGTGCAGGTGGTGTGTATACACTAAGGTGATATAGTTCACTTCACTTCTCGATTGTTCATTCATAATCAAGCATTTCGCATCGGGAAGGCCATGCAATAAAGCCAATGATGAGTTGTCGATTAGTATAAGGTCATTATTCGCCGGCTTACTCTCCACACTCTATGGGCAAATAAGCGTCATTCCATCCTATCAAAATGCCCCGGACACAAAAGGAAAACCGTCAAAACGGGCGTTGCATGCCTTTTACCTGCGTGACCAAACACTTTGTATATGCTGCCAGTTGTGAATTAGTCAAAAGACTTTTTGTGGGTAGGCGAGAGTCAACGAAATTTTGTCAATCACAAATATTGCTATCAAAATCCTCTAGTTATTAACGTCTATATAAAATTCTCTCTGCCAAGTAGGCTAGCATTATCATCTCAAATAACCACCGTAGATACTTCAGGCTCGAACCCTAAAATTTCGAACCGAGAAAACTACCTATTCTCCTTTTCCTAGCGACGAAAGAGCAAACAAAGGACTGCAGACTACCCCTGAGATATAAATGGATAATCCACGAATGATTATTTAATGATAAAATGGACTATTGTCTTAAATTGAAGCTTAAGAGTAATCGAGATCAGAACTTTTAGCAAACGCTGGTAGTGGAAGGATATCAACGATTTCTTCTCTTTTGGAACTACAATCCAAGTCTACTATCTAGCTAGAGAAGGTACTTTTTAAGCATTGAATTTCTAAGCAATGAATGCTCCGCCAGTCAATGTGTTAACTTCACCGTGATACTATGCGTTTAGGCTTGACATTACATTCCATCAGCATCAAACAAGAAGTCCTAGGATAAGTATTCGGCATGATACTCTCGTCGAACAATGATGTAGGTGTGAGTTTTATGCTATTCACTTTTCTTCACTTTTCCAGGCAGGTTAGCTTGACTCTTGCTAGATAGGGCGGAACCAACTTTTGTTGTCGCTCTTACTCTACATATATTTATATATAAAGCGCAATAGCTACCATTCAACAACCTTCTGTTAATATCTCTCAATCATTTTAACCATCAGATAACCAACTACAGCCCAAGAATCTCCCCGCAAGTCAACAAGATGTCATATTGCCAGCATCAATATCTACTATCAATCTATGAATTTTGGAGGACTCTATGATTTTTTTCATAGCTGTATAAGTATTTCCTGCAATTTATTGTAGGTATGCTGAAACAAATTTTCTTAATGCGCAGAACTTATATACCTCAATTTTAGAAACATACGAGCTGTGAGGATGAGTAGAATAAGATTCAAGGGGATGAATGAGGTGTAAATGTGTACATCCTATGCGCAAGGAGGCACGGTTCATCATTCAGTAGATATAGCAGGTAGTGTAGAGTTATTGAGGAGTATGATCCATCTATAGACCCAAGGAAAAGTCTCACCCGCATTCCAGTCTTTGGAGTAAATCTAGATATATATCATATAATACATATTACTCCATTTATCAACATATGCTATACTGATATAGAGTCACAGAAGATTATGAGTTATTACATTCTATATCCCCTTCCAAACCAATTAAATTACCCTTCAACAGCTTGCGTCCAAACTAACCCAGCATCCAATTTCATGTATCTACTATCACGACTCAGACCTTGGAGTTATCATTTAGCCCCCAGAGTTACTGATGATTCTTGCCATCGTCACTCTTTTCATCTCACTTCACCGTTTCAACTGTGGTACTCTATATTTCCAACCCAAGCTCATAGCATATCTAACCTACGAGTATCTAAATAATTCATGTGGGATTTTAAACACTATAAATGTATTAGAATTATATTTATACGAGAAAACTCCAAGAAGTAAATTAGCTCCACCCACAGGATTAATCTTTCCCTCGCTTCCGTACAAATCCCTAGATAGGAATAGGAGTAGACAACAACAACTCAACATCACATTCCACAAGCATCTTCCCCTTTCCCCTCCACATCGTAGCCTTTTCATACGCATTCGCTGCGGCGATTAATTTTCCATCATCCCATCTTCTTCCTATAAATGATATTCCCACCCTGCAATCACAATAATTAGAAATTTACTTCAGAACCCCCCTATCATATCACCTCTCCAAGAACCAAAAACAAAAAAACAAAAAACAAAAGAAACAAAAAAAACCCACGGAATCCCCGGCCCAGCATCCACCATCCCATTTTGTCTAAAGATTTCCGTTCCAGCGGGACAATAACCCATCGGTACGCTTATCACAGGATTACCACCCACATCAGCCGGTTCGACAGCTACGCAGGTTGGTAGGAGGATCATGTCACATTCGAACTTATCTAGTAATTTTGGTATCTGTTTACCCATGTATTCTCTTTCCATTTTGGAATTTATGTATTCTTCGCTGGTGGGGGAATATGATTTCCCTGCTTGGAGACAAGATTCCAAGAATGCGTAACCGCGTGTGGAGGCCTCTTCGGCGGGTGTAGCGATTGTGTAGGAGATTATGTCCGAGAGGTTGTAGAGAGAGTGTGGGTTGGTGGAGAAATGGGAAAGGGACTTTTGCATGTCTAGGGAGACGGTTATTTGATAGGTATTGAGGATATAGGGAATGATGATTTACTGTGATATATATCAACTTGCAAAGCGAGATCATACTCGTCACCGGTACACGAAGATCTGTCGGGATTAAATTTGGAGTATGAAGCTGGATCTACTATGATTGCTCCTAGGGTTTTGAGGGTGTTGATTGCGTTTGTGAAGAGGTGAATGGTGGTGGGATCAACATTTTTGAGCATATGACGAGGTATCTAGTTGTAGCGTTAACATCATAACTGTCTGATATTTTTGAAAACTTCTTACTGCTACTCGCACGCCATCTAGCCTCCGAGAGTTGCATGCCTTTGTAAAATCTGGAGTTCCATATGATTTCCTGCAGGATATTGAATCTCTAGGATCCGAAATTGTGATGGGATCTTTTTGATCCTCGCCTCTCAGATCTTAGTTGCAGTATTTGGAATTTATTCAAAAACTTACCTGCAATCACGGTCAACATAATTGCGGCATCTTTAACACTTCTTGCTAATACCCCTACAGTATCTTGACTATCACTCGCAAGATACATTCCATATCTCGAAGTCATCCCTACTGTAGGTTTGATTCCCACTATGGCAGATCTCTGGGCAGGTAATATCAGACTACCAGAAGTCTATACCGACAAAATTCAGTCCACGTAATCCAAAGACATTGAGCAATGACGAACCTCAGAACCCAAAGCAGCAGCACAAAGTCCTAAAGCAGTCCCCACAGCACTGCCGGATGATGAACCTTTAGGATGTTGATCTTTAAAATAGATACCCAAACACTGACCTCCGACGGCAGACCAACCAGGAGTGCATCGATTATTTGCCCATTGAGAACCATTTGCTATTCCAAGGATAATTGCGCCTTCCTCACGAAGCTTGATGACTGTCGTTGCTTCGATACTTGGAATCGCTTCAAGAAATCCCGTGCAACCAACTTCATGAGATGGAATGAGAATGAGCTCGATCTAAAGAAAAAAAGGAGAAGAAAAAAAAACTTACAGGTGGTTTTGAGGCCATCAGTGGTAAAAAATAGATTCTTAATTAGGATCGGTACTCCATGAAGACTTCCTCGGGCCGAGCCGCGGGACCGTTCTTCATCTTTTTCCCTAGCAATTTCGATAGCGTTATGATTAACCTCACTAACGGCATGGGCAATCAGATTCACTTGTTCGATGCGCTTCATGTAAGCCTTTATCGTCGTTAGTCAAGTGAAAATGAAGCCACATGGCCATCAACCAACTCTAACAAGTTCTTCGCTTGAAAAATGTCCATTCTTCAAACCTTGCAAAATCTCGGTAATTGATATTTGATCGAGCTTGAGGGTGGGCATTCTTCGACTTTGAGGAACCAAACACGATCGGAAAATGTCAACAATAGACTTTAAATCGCACATAATGAAAACATTGACCAATTGAGTGGAAGAGGTAGAGGTCCTTGATTTCTACGATGAACCTATCACGGGTTTTATTAGTTTGGTTGTTTATGCTAAGATCATGCGGCAGGAGCACTCGGTCTCGCAGCTGCCTCAACCATTATACGTGATTGATATGATATACTGCGACTTCTCCATCTCACCCACAAGAATATTTCATACTTCATCGACCAACTGTTGGACCTTCATTTGAATCGATTTTCCCTTGGTTAGTATTTTGCGATGTTGTGCTTTGACTGTCGTTTGTTTTGTGTTATTCATCATCATTGCTCGCTGTAGTTAGCGGAAACATGCTGTACACTCAGAATGGTCAATCCCTGAGTCCAGGATGATTGATTTCAGAAGCTGTGTGCAGCCATCGACGATGATTGATTCGAAGGCATCTCAGATTCTGTCCCGATGCTTTCCATCTTCTCGGTACAAGCGACGACCAATTCTGCGAAAGACATAAATGTTTGTCATCACTCTCGCAAGTTAATACTTGAAGGCATCCACAACAGCTTGTTGGACCAATGATTCGTACGACGTAGATGAATTTCAAAGCCACATATGCATATGGATACTTCTCCTTACTCTTGAGTTTTCATCGAGTAATTATCGAGTAATTTATCGAGTCATTATCGAATAATGATCGAGTAAGAAATTGCTTTGTTCTCAGACGGAAAATCATATTAGCTAATCGAGAACTAGTGATAGGCTAAACTTAATTCCGACCCGACATCGGGACTCGCCTTGACTTGTGCTGCATTAGGACAGACGAGGCTGAGAGTAGAACAACAATAATCAACAAAATGTTGACACATGAAGTTATTCATTGATTGTGGCTTACCGACCTCATTGTCATACATACAGCACATATGATTGATATTGTATCTCCAATTGTTGGATAGGGATAACATCATGATGTACTTTCAATGCGGTGTTCATGTTGACAAAGCTCCAAAGCTCCACAGCTTCTCGATATGCCGAAATGTCTCGAAAAAGAAAAAAAGTTCCCCCTTCTTTGATCTGTCCTGACTCAACACAAATGGCTCAATGCTCAATGCTCATCCCTTCTAGCCTTCCTTACTAGGAAATTTTGGAATCACTGGAAGGAGTAGTTATTACTCGATCAAAACATATCATAGGTTATTTATCAAGGGTCCAAATGATGGATGTTCCAAGACCCTTGTTCCTCACACCAGGCACATGAAAAACCTTTTATTTATGGAGCTCGAATGGCTTTTCCCGTCTTGGACCGGGATTGGATCCTGATGAGTGTGACTGGCAATTGACTCGGATTGGGTAGTTGGAAGGAAAGATAAGGGCTTCATGATTGTGATAACGATCTTTTTGGTGGGAATATTTACAGACACATCTTCGGACTATGCCACCATGCACCATGGCATTAGCTGAATGTGAATATGAATATGAATAAATGCACTCCACAATACGGTAAGCCTATCGCGGTTGGACTCTCTTCATTTCCGTTGATCAAATTCCTTTTTATCCTCAGCTTCCCATTCCCCAGATTTGAAAGATTCTTCCTCAACTTTCAATACTCACTTGGACAAAGAAATTCCCCCTTCATTTTCCTTATCAGGCCTCAGACTTTACCCTTCAAAGCTTTCTTGCTTTCTTATCTATCCCACCTCTTATCCCCCACGATAAGAGTATTCAAGTGGATAGTCTTCTGAATTACATCTCAAAACAACTTGCATTCGTTCTTGACATCACTCATTACCCCTCAATTTCCAATACTACATCAAAAAGATCTTCAAAATGACTACAGCATATCCATATCCAACTCCTGCTGCTACACCACCTCTCGATTCCCCATTACAAACCACAGTCCTTGTTTCTTCTAGAGCAGTCATCTTTGATGAGAAAGACAATCTTACCATCTCACCCGCAACCATCACAATTTCACCGTCCACTGGCAAGATCATATCAATCTTACCTACCGTTCTCCCTCCCTCCAGCTTTCCACCAAACACAACCTATGTCGACCACACCCCTCATTTGATCCTTCCGGGGTTAGTTGACGCACATGTACATCTTAATGAGCCGGGTCGAACCGAATGGGAGGGTTTCAATACTGGAACGAAAGCTGCTGCCTCAGGTGGTGTCACAACCGTCATTGATATGCCATTGAATGCTATTCCACCAACTACAACGTTGAATGGATTGCAAGAAAAGATTAAGGCTGCCCAAGGTCAATGCTGGGTTGACGTTGGATTTTATGGTGGAATCATACCTGGTAATGCCGAGGATTTGCTTCCGCTTGTTGAGGCAGGAGTCAGAGGTTTTAAGGGTTTCCTTATAGAGAGTGGTGTATGTATATCTTCACCAATCATAGCTGCGTTGACTAACAATAGTGATAGGTTGATGAATTCCCTGCCGTCTCTTCCTCCGATGTAGCTCTCGCACTCAAGACCCTTAAAGATACTTCCACAACTCTCATGTTCCACGCAGAAATGATTCCACCAATAACAGCCTCCGTTGGTGATGACGTCCAAGTATCCCTACCACCTCTCCAGCCATCCGGACCCCTAACAGCATACGACACTTTCCTATCATCCCGCCCTCCCTCCTTCGAAACCTACGCGGTCGATGAAATCATCTCCCTTGCTCACCTCGCTCCCTCCCTTCACCTCCACATTGTCCATCTTTCCGCCATCGAAGCCATCCCACTTCTCCGCGCCGCTCGCTCCTCTGGGATAAACATCACCGCCGAAACCTGTTTCCACTATCTTGCTCTCGCATCCGAAGACGTTCCCGAGGGTGATACCCGCCACAAATGTTGTCCACCCATCCGCTCATCCGCTAATCGAGATGGTCTCTGGGCCGAATTGTCACACCCTGAATCCGTCATCAAAACCATCGTCAGCGATCACAGCCCTTGCACCCCAGAACTCAAACTTCTCCCCGAACATCTATCCCACGGTTGTGGCGCCATGCGCGATGACGCTAAAGCCGTAAACGGCACTTTGCTAAAAGATCAGGAAGCCAAAGAAAAGGGTGATTTCTTCGCCTCCTGGGGTGGCATCTCTTCAGTTGGTCTCGGCCTCCCAATCCTCTGGACTGAAGCCACATCCCCATCTCGCGCTTCCTCCCCTTCTACTCTCGGTATCGTCGACATCGTAAAACTTTGCGCAGTCAATACAGCTAAACAAGTTGGACTTCAACATCGTAAAGGCGCATTAAGACCAGGATTAGATGCGGATATTTGTATTTTTGAAGATGATCATGAGTGGGTTGTAGGCAGAGAAGAATTGCTTTTTAGAAATAAAGTTAGTCCATACACAGGGAAGACTATGAAGGGAAGGGTGAAGGAAACGTGGGTTAGAGGAGCGAAGGTTTATGAGAGAGGAACTGGGGAGATGAATGGAATGATTGTTAGGAAGGAGGGACCTGTTGGAAGGTTGCTTTTGGAGAAAAGGATTGTTTAGATTTTAGAATTTAGATGGGGTTGGTTGGAAATGGGTTGGAAATTGGAATAGGGTAATGATTTATGATATGATTTGGCGGTTGGTATAGCATAGCATTGGTATGGGATATAATTGCATGTATGGATGGATGTGAATGGTAAGGTTATATGGTTAGAAATTTGCATTAATCTAGATGATTGATTTACTGCGTACATTCTATATAATTAGCAATTATGATATATGATATATTCAGCGTTTAAAATCTTCCCTTCTCCTGTCTCTTCTTTTGATCTCACTTTGAGGAATTTGAAATGCAGTCACTAGGGATTTAATTGTTGTGGCTAGGAAGTACATGTGGCATAATTCTAGTACCAAAGAAGTTTAGCTTCAAACGTGGCCGACGGGTACGTAGATCATTCTATTCTTCATTTATCACCAACTTGCTTAACATTTCAATTCTATTTTATTTTATTTTTTGGCATCTAATTCATTTCTTAAAACAAATTAATTGTTATCTCTCAATACTGCGAACATATTCTCAATTCATTTATAACCAAAAATCTCAATCCGGCTACCAAAAAAAAAAAGTCAAGTCACAGCAACCCCTATCCTAAACTTCAAAACACACCTCAAGCTTCCACATCCACGTGCATCACAATGTCAGATCAACCAACAGTACCCAACGTCTTCCACCACCGCCATGCCTCTAAATCTTCCATATCGACAACAAACTACACGGTGAGCACACCCGCCACCACGGATCGCTCTATCGCCCCTGTACCCGCCGACGACAATCCGATTCTGCACCCACGAAAATTCGACTTCGTAAACGATACCGAATTATACGTTCATGAAAACCGAGTGATTCCTCGCCTATTCTTCTATGAGCCCGCGCAGGAATTGCAAATCTCCCGATTGAAAATGTTGAAAGAGGGTTATTTTGTCGGACATCCTAGGACTTTGGTTTTTAGCGTTGCGGGCGCGGTTACTCCTGTGATAGGTGATGAGTCTCAGTTTAGAGCGGCTTATTCGGTGCATTTTGGTCCGAAATCTAAGTATAATTCTACGGGTAAGATTCAGGAGACGGGGAGCAAAATAGAAATGCAGAAGATTGCCGAGTTGGCTGCTGCGTGTGAGGCGTTGGAGTTTGTCGAGATGAAGTGTAAGATGAGGGTTCCGGGGTTTGAGGATGTTAGTGGGGAGATTGCTTCCGGGGGTTTGGTGGTGGCGGTCACGAGTAGTACGAATTTGTGGTACGGGATTACTGAGCATATTGTAGGTTTATTTTCCTTTTTTTTTTGGCTTGGAGGTTGGAACGAGAGTAATGAGGAAAGGTTTACTATCTGATCAACTCTGTCAAGTTCTCCGACAAACATATATCAAACCTCAGTCCCAACCCCCTAAAACCAAACCATCAAACAAACCCTCCTCAAATCCAAAACTAACCAAAAAATCACAGTTCAAATGGAAACGCAATGATTTCCACAACTCAAAAGGAGGTAAGGTTGTAGGAGAAGAATTATGGAAAAGATTGGATGAATGTATGAATAGATTCGAATTCAATCAGATGAGAATCGCGTGGTTGTTATGTGAGAAGGAGGAAAATCAAGCCGAGGAAGCTGCGCAGCTGGAGGTTAGTGAGGTTTAATTTTGAGGGGGGAGTGGATGGGGAGGTAGGAGATAACAAGTATTGATGACAAGAGTGCTCGAGTTTAAGAATAGATCAATAGAGGATAATTAGAGAATAAGAAACTGTGAAATAAAGAGAGCAGCTGTACTGAATATTAAATGAAAGATAGTTTTATAAAAATTATTATTTTTGAAATAACTAACTTGTGGATACATATATATATATATATAATGAAAAGTGTCCGAATAAGATTCGATTGCATGATTCAATTGCATCGATCATGGAGTTTACACTGATGGTTGCGGATACATTCCAAAAAAAGCGGCGAAGGAAGCGTGGTTTAGAAGATAGTATCGCGGCTTGAAAACGAAACACTTTTCTCGCCATGATTTTCCCAATACTTCTGTAATTTTTGTTGTTGAATATTTGACTACATGAATGATCGGCAGGTACAAGTTCAAGAAGAGAAATCACAACATTGACAAAAATTTAAAATTGCATGCATAATGTACGAACGCTATGCTGATATCCGCGAAAATGTAGCGAAGAACTGATTTGATCGGCAGCCTCTGCAAAGCTAAATTCAGGGGGATGATAACCCAATATGTTGCAATGCGATGGCATTGAAAAGTTGAAACCGGTTGAAACCACACGGTTGAACACGTGTATGAATGAGGAACTGTGAAGGAAGATTAGTCGCTATCTTCAAGGAATGGTGAGTGGTGGGTGAGTGGTGAGTAATTGTAAAGCTTTCATTTTACTGTGACATTGTCTCTTTACTATTAAGTATATTGGTCTTTCCTGGACATGCTAGTCAAGGTAATCATCCATCATCCTACTCAGGCTACAAGCCATGAGGTGTTTACCAAGCGCAGCTAAAAAGGCAGAACAAACCCGAGTAAGCGACGAAGTGAATGCAAGTAAAATGAATAGATCGGATGGAAAGTCACTAATTAGGCCTTCACGATGTGTAGCTAAAAGTTTACGGCCCCTACCGCGAAGAAAATCAAATAAATATCAGACGACAAATCATTAGGCCTTTGCGATATTCAACTAAAAATGCTATCTCTAAGTCAGGCTGTAATGTAATAAAAGCGGAAGGAGGATGAGACGATAAGTCACTAGGTCTTTGCGCTACTCAACCAGGAGTTTTCGACCAATGAGAAGAAGATCAATCAATATTCATGCGAAAAAAAATATATAAAAATACATGAATGTGTTAGACAGTTTTTCTGTCGTAGAGTCTTTCAACCGAGATGACGTCTTGAATGAAAGGATGAATGTGGAAGAAAGACCCAATCACTTCCGTCTGAACTGGTTCACCTTGTGTCTGTTCCATGTTTGGGTGAATACTGTGGAAGTGGAATTTGTGAAACACACTGGATTGTCAAGCATAGAGTTGTACACTGGCACATATCGTTCCCTTGGCGGCCCCTTTTCAAAATTATGCTCTTGTATGAGCATTGAAAACAGTAACGTCACTTTTCTTCTACAGGCACCATGCAAATTGCATCAGGATCAAAATGAAAGCTGCACCGTTCGGCAAAAAGATAACATATGGGAGCACACGAGAATGAAAATATGATTTCACTAATCGAGAAATGATAAACCTCCACAGTTTGATCAATATGACAGCTCGAGATAAGAGGATGCCAAGTAAACTGTAGATCATACCAAGCCAACCATTCTACCCCATTTGTGACGGAAATTCTTGGGCTCGCAAATCACCTCATTGACTTTACCAAAACCAATACAGTAGTCGAGCTCTGGAAGCCAAAGCTCTCCAGTAGGGGGAGAAACACCTCCGCATTCACTTCTGATCCCGTTCACGCTTTCAGCAATATCTTCCGACCCGATATTAGCAGCCTTTCCAAGACCCCAGCCACAGATATATGCTTGAGCCGTGTTGTGAGTGTATGCCACCTTATCGGCGTGTATACCACCAGGAAATTGTGACAGCGTTTTTCCAGCGGGTCCAAAGAGGGATGAAAGACCTGCCAGAGCTGACAATGTGTCTTCGGAATTGAGGAAACCGCCACAAGTATATTGTGCTTCCCCATGCCTGTGTAGACTGCTTTGGGCTTCGTTGGTGGCAGTGGCAATGGCAGTGACACTTGCACTAGCACTAGTAGTAGTAGTGGTAATAGCCTTGGAAGTGGCCTTGGAAGCGGTAGAATGAGCTATGAGCAGTGCTGCTGACACTATCTTAACGAGAATGTCGGCCTTCATTTCGAGTGTAAAATCGTGGTGATCTGCGTAATTTGGGCCTGTTACGATAGATGTGTGGGATGTTCTGAAGACTTGTTCATTGAAAAGTTTTTTTGCAACGCTGCCGGATCGTGTATTATATACACATATCTCTCGATGGATTGATGAAACTAGAGTTTGCACCTCGTAGTCTTTCATCTCATTTCCAACGGTTCCTGGAAACTCTGTGTCTCAAATCGTGTGCTAGAATAGCAGGACAAGGAATCATCGGGCATATAGTTTAAACATCCGGACCGAGATATCATATCTTCTAGAAGTTGTTCTCATTCTAGATTCTGCCATGTCGAATGCCATAGGAATTTCTCTCGTCTTCAGATACCTATAAATATCGACGAACGAGTTCTTCTGTGGCTTTCACCATGGGTTTGAATACCAGACATTATATCAAGTTAACAGGGAATATACTAAAGACCGCCTAGGATCAAGTAGAAAGCATTCAATGAAGATATTTTGGAATGATCCAGAGTTGCGATGGGAACGTTCACGAGATGTCGGGTTGTCGGAGTCTAGATTAAGTGTGACTAGTGCAACTTAATAGTGAGTGGTCATAGCTCGAATCCCAGCAAGCGTAAGGTTATCAGCCAAAAAACAAACACAAACACTTGCAGTGTCTAATAATTCTTTTCTAAAATTATTCTATGCATATTTCGAAATATGAGGGATCTTTTATCTTGAAACTTATCAATGCGAAATAATACATACAGATACCCTTCAAATACTGGATGAGAAGAGAATAATTATTTTAGAATATTCATATGTTAGCTCTAAAGACTAGATAGTTCTAGGAGCATTCTTGATGTTCACGGAAGTCTAAGGACCTCGGGAATCACAGATCAACCATAACAGAAGAGTGCTGCCTCGAAGTATCTGTCACAGACTCATGTAATGATCAAGAAGCAAAGTTGAGTATGCTTTCGCATTTTGTTACTAACGAGACCAACAAATCGATATCAAAAGCTACCCAACCGAACTCCGATGCTCACAAATCATGCGTACAGTAAACCCGTTTCCTATCTCATTCCCTTTCATTCAAACAGACTTCTTCTTCTTTTCAGCATCTGCTTCTGCAAGAGCTTTCTCCACCGTCGTGAGCTCCACATCAGGATACCTATCATTATCAAGAGGATCCAGCTTGCCCTTCCCAGAGACCATATTTTCCAAATATTGCATTCCCTGCCAAGGCGGAAACAACTTATCCTCCACACCCCCAATCACAAACTTCAGGATCCAGGTAAACATCCGAAGCAATCCAACACTACCTATCCACATCGGTGTATACTGCTCACCACGTACCTTAGTTACAATTTCGGCCAAATCCTTCGCACTGACCGAGCTTCCTGCGATACGTAGGAACTTGGGCGTTGGGTTTGGATCCGCAGCCACAGCAGCCGTGTAAGCAGCTACATCTGGTATAATTGTGTAATCGAGCTTCTGATCTGCACTACCGAAATACATAATACGGTGCCATCTATCGTTGATAACTGGCAGTTGACCGGTCGTCAGAAGTTCCATGAAGGCACCATTCAGTATGGTCGTCCATTGAATACCCGATGCATCGAGTTTGGCATGAAATTCGCGACGCAAGTCTAAATTTCGGTTGGTACCTGGCTCGCACTTCGTAAAATCCAATGCGTAATCGGATGGGATGAATCGCTGCACTTTCGCAGCGACAGAAGCTTCGAGAAGTCTTCCTTGAACATCCAGTATAACGTCCCGGAGACCTTGAAGTGACGAAACGACTGTTGTAGCACCTGTGATGGCTTCTGTGATGGCTGATACATCGTTCATGTTGACTTCTGCTATTGCGACGCCGGCATCTTGTAAATTTTGGGTACGGGATGCTGCCGTACCGGGACGCACAAGAGCTTTGACTGCTACATTTCTCTTGCGTAAATCGAGGGCAATCTGAGAGCCAAGATTGCCTGTTGCGCCTGCAATGGCGACGAAACTCTGCCGGCTGGACATTATGGCGTAGTGACTTCGATGAAATAAAGGCTCTCGGATTGAGGAGATTCAGATATTTAGATGTTAAATCTGATACGGGGCATATAGAGATTAGATAAAAGGAGTAAATTAAGTGGTGAAAGATGATATAGATTCTAGCCAGTAGTCGAGGAATCCAAAGCTTTTAAACTTTCGCAGTCAAATAAGCTACTTCACTAGTGAGGGGTAGCAACCTTAACCTTACCCGCAATGAACTCATATTTATGCCAAGAATTACAAATAGACCAAACAATCGAGCAACAGAAGGCGAAACGCGAGGACCGAAGCATGCCATACGTCAAGACAGTGCATCTTCCTCCTGATTTGCATGTGCCATCAAAGCAAGACGAAGCGAATACGCTCTGTATATGGCTTAGGCCCAGCTTCGTGTATGCGCTAAGCCAAATGCAGAACGTATTCGACTACTCCACCCGTGTTCTTGGCGTGTGGTAGATCAGGATCGTACATCAACGATCCCCGCAGCCTTGGTGGCATTGAGATGATTTATTATTACATCACTCCACTCTTGCCACTCTCGTCGATTGAACTCCGAAAAACGATACTTTATATAATAGAAGTGGAAAATATCATCTTGATGCTGGTTCATGGAATTTGTTTGTATCCTTTCTTGGGTTTGTAAATGCTGCTCAAGGTTATTTTCCCTATCATGGCACATGCAGTGAACAGCTGTAATGGAGTATACTGAGAAATTTGAAGCTGCAATTTGCTCTAGATTTGGATGCCATTGGAACTGTAAAATACAAGGCCGTAGAATATTATTCTTATGCAACAGAGGAGGTCCCAAGCGCAATAAAAACAGCACTATTAGGAGATTTTTGGAGTTGAACCTCTTATCTAGCGACTATGGCTTACTTCAATATCCCCGCGGTGACATAGTCTATGTTTTTAAAGAGAGCCCAAAGAATAGATTCGCGCGTGGTTTGTCTTATACATTGAATGGCCAGACATGAATAGCTAAAACAGGCAACGAGAGTTATCCAGAACTCGTACTCCACCGTCGTTAGAGAGATACTAAAGGCGCTCCGGGATAAAGTGAGTGTAAAAGTTCCAACAATCTCAAGATGAAGTCCGATGATTGAATTTTGTGCTACACATCCCCCCTTGCTTTATTGCTTCATTGGCCATACCAAGGTTTTGCTTCCTTCCAAAAGCCATTCTTTGTATTTCGTTTCGGCACAGACTGCTTGAGGTGGAATCTGATGTTAGAGCGATGATTATCATCAATGGCTTAGCAATTTGGTACCAAAATGTCCAACATCTTCATGAGCTGCTCCAGTGACTATTTGCTAGGTCTTTTGACGGTAATATAGGTAGCGCTCAGTGCGTCAATAGCCTGGACATGCAGTCTGATTTGTGATTTTTAAACGTCCAGAAAAATGCGGATTTTTGAGAAGAGTTCCTTGTTTCGATGAATAGACGACGTAGATTTAATATTCTACTTGCATACATTGCACGAAATAAATATAAATAATCAGAATCCCATGATGTTGGATTTTAGTCTTGGGCTATTAGAAACATTGACCCTGCTCTTTGGCATGATATCTTGTTCATAGAAACGTACTACCATCAGAGGTCGTAGAGTTTGCTTTGTGAGTATTTAAATGACCTTTACTCATTAAATAACCGCATTTGCTAGCTGGAAAGTGTAGTAAATCATGAAGTCTGTGTTTGGTAGTTCTCTCCAAGTATGCGCAAAGTCGTTTACAAACAATAATTGCAGAATCGACAACCCACCAATAGTCGATTTGACTAAAAAGTGCGCTCCAATAACATAAAATTAGTAAAGCCCTGGGGTCCTTCTGTTCCAACAACGATACAAACGAAGTGGGAAGTTCACCCACGAAAGACATGAATGAGCATGCCGCTTCTTGACCAGTTCCAAGTCGCATCAGGTGACATAAGCGCCTCAAGGGCCCCTGGTATGTGTTGCTGAATCTATATGGATCGCAATCAACCTCAAATAGCCCATGAAGCGCTCTAGAAGTTTCCCGCGCCCAGGTGCTTCCGTCGTACGGCTTGTCATGATCGCAAATTATCTCATCTAAGACTTTACAATCGTGTTCCACATCCATCAAAACACTGCCCTCGAGATGAGAACGCATATCATTCGTGACCCATAAGATAGGTACTCCTCGCATAGTATGCAGCCAAGTAAGTGCTCCACTGGCATCAGTGTCAATGTCTGGGTTCAGTTGGACATTCCTAAATGCCAGCATGGTGTGGAAGTAAGATGATGCGATAATTACATCTGCATTACTAGCATTCAAAGTTGTCAGAAGTTCTGATGAGAATAAAGCTAGAGAGGGATTGTAATGCAACATGGAAGCAGTGCTGTATTTTTTCTCTTCCGGATGTAAATAATGGAGATGGCTTGCTGAAAAGGCGAGAATGGTGTGCATTAGGTACGGAGCTTTTAGGGAAAGCCCAAGCCCATAATGCTGCATAATTCGCTGAAATGACGGAGATCCGAACCATGGGGTAGTTACACCAAGAAAGTGGTTCAATAATTCGATTGCATCACCAGGTTTGTAGTAGGGATTTTTAACGTGCCAGCTTGAAACGTCGGACTTTTCTAGATAGAACATAATTTGGTCTTTGGCTGATGTGCTTGGTACATTAACTAGTGGATTGTGTGCTAGTAGACAAGATGAGTGTTCCGCAGCCGGCATTTGCGAAACGAAGTAGTCACATTGGAGTGAGCCCAATAGCCGATCTGAACATTGACCACAGCTTGGTCTTGCTTCATCACACTAATTTTCTATCAGAAAACATCAGATTGTAGGAATAATTATTAAACACCTTTATCCTGCGCTTTCTGCAGTTTTTGCAGCCCTTTCGGGACTTGGTATGTGATTTCCGGGGACGGTAACTTGAGTGAGGCTTTTGTGTTGAAGTGATCTGCTGTGGTATATGAGGACTTTCATTAATCCATGAGAAGGCTTCCTGTTGTGCCATTACGAAGACGTTAACATTTAAATGTACATTTTGTATATCAGGAACGTCAGGGGTAAAAGGTAGGCTTATGTAATAATAATGAGGATAGTGACTGGGGAAAGAGTCCATTTAGTGGTCCGTGCTTGTAAACAACATCTTCCTCCTCCTAACCATCATATCAACATAATTGTATTATTTTTCCATCAAAGCTAATTACTAGCTAACCAATCTCTTTTATTGGACCGTTAAGCGATCTCCAAGCAATACATGCCGTGTAATCCATCAGTCCTTAATTTTTGGATCGGGAAGATTAATACATTTCCATTATTGCTATAATATGGTTTAACACCAAGTGTATTATATCACCGAATACACCACTTTTACCTCAATTTACATTTTCAAACCCATATTATTCAACAACAATTGAGTCAATTGATTAAAACTATTAAGAATCTAATAATCTAGGATCTATTATATTGTTTTGATAGATTCTTGTATTATGTTCTGTTTTTCTGTATTTATTATAATATCGATTAGAAGATGCTTCTCTATTAGAAATCCCTTCTTTTTGATGCTCATCGTATTGAATCTGAATATCAACCTTTTATTGAGATAATATATCAAGAGCCTCTTATCTAATGAGCATTCCTCCTTGATGTAATTGGGTTTTTTTCGTATATCGACATTTGCTTAATACTTCATTTGTTTTTTGAAGTATACGAATCTCTACAATCAAAAATATATTTTCATAAACTAATATCTTTATATCTTTAATTAAAACTAATACAATCTCAAATATAAATATAGGGGAGCTTGATTGATAATAAATTATTCAAAATTTTACTAGAATTGATTAAGAAAGAGCTTCAATTGGATTGTGAGGAGTTTGAAAGATCTATTAATCTAGATCGAAAGAGGGGGGGGTAAATATACGAATTCGGATATCTAATTTCGAAAATACAGCTTCAGAATTAAATGATATTAAACCTATTCCTTGAAACCCTGATTTTATATTCTGAAAAGTGATTAATTCTTCGTATATAGTTTTAAAAGCTATAAAGAATTCAATCGTCGAAATATGATTGATATATACCTTGATAAATCTATCAATTTGATCATTATATGAACGTTTCAGATTACTAAAACAACCAACATCAAATGGCTGAGTTAAATGAATTCAATACAGTAGTAAACGTAAATATATGATATCGTTCTCTTTGCAGTATGCTTGAAAGGCTACTGATTTATGGTTTTCATATCTATCTAGTACCAACATTCGATATTTGCCCTTTCTTCGATTCTTAGTGTGTTTATCGAAATGTTTCAATTATTCTAAATCTATCTCATTATTTGTCTATCCATTAGAAGTAGGTTTAATAGCCCATTCCACAGGAAGATCGGTTTCGGTGTATCAATTAGAAAGATGAACCTATCCTTGAACTATTAGAAATGGGGGAATAGTTTCACCCTCCCCATTTCCATATATTATTATTGTAACCCATTCTCGATTACCTAACTGTACTGATTTACTTTTGCTGTATTTCTTAATACTAATAACAACCATTGCTGCATATATAATCCCTATTATAAAGTCTGTTTCATCGAAATTGTAGAAATCGCCATCCAAAATATTATATTTCGCTTGTATATTCACAACTAATCGAAATTATTCTTCAATAAGCTTAGAATCTTTGCAAAGAGCTCTTTGAAAGTTATAAACATAATTAAAACATGTTTTTAATTCGATTTGATATTTTACAAATCAATATACCTAAAGCTTTCCAATATTCTTTGTATTTCTCGATTTAAAAATATGATTTATTATATCTTTTATATTCTTAAGTTTAGGTGGAAATCCTTTTGAATCCATATCGAGTATATATTGAACAGTCATCTTTTCTTCTAATTCTGTAACCTTATAATTATTCACTCGAATTTATATATAGGGAGGCAAGTTTTTCATTCTGTAGAGAAGTGTTGTATATGTTATATTATATAGCTTAGCAATCTTTCGAATGCTGAGTTTTTTATCTTTTTGAATAGCTTTGATAGTTAAGAGTATTTGAGCTTCTTTTCTATTTGATTACATAATAAATGATTGATAAATCGCATGTTGAAGTTGAAGAGTGTAAATTGAGGTAAAAATAGTGTATTCGGTGATATGGTGCATTCTATGTTAAACCACGTTATATAAATAATTAATTAATGACATGCTAACCTAGATACATAGACATTTTATATATAAAATATACAGCTTATATCCAGAAAGGAAAAGGAGCCAGCATACCTAGTATTTTCTTTCGCAACCTTTTCAATAGTATCAGTGAATATATCTATGTCAATATATCGTCTGATAACACAATGGTGTTTGACACTCAGTTCTCGCTGGGAGACCATTCACTTAAGCATCCTCCTTCCCCCTTCCCCCTAAGCGTGCCGAAACACCGACCTCCCTACCTACATCAGGATAGCCGTGTGGCCTTCAAGCTAGTGAGTAGTTATTATAAATGTTCATTTATTCACACCTTACATGCATTTAATCAATTAATCTACGAGTACTTAACCCTTAATAACGAGGGACAAGAAAACGATAGTTCCATAACGCCATCTCTATCTGTAACTATCATCACATCCTTTCAAGGGATGTAAGATGCCTTGGTCCTTTACCCAACTCTTACTAAATAAACCTCCCAACTCACCACAAAATCACGAACCCCATCATTCCCTCAAGGAACTGTACGACTCTAATCCCACCCCAATCAATTCCAAGCCTCTTCCAACTTCTCATCAGCAATCATCTCTGCACTCTTATTACTAATATACTCCAACGGTCTAAACACATATCCCGGATGCACAAGCGACAAAGCATAACCCGCAACCGCCACAGTTCTACAACCAAATTAGCATCGCCAGTCCTGATAAAACAAAAGCAACTGAAGGAGAGAAAAAACTTACATGCCCTCTAAACAAACAAACCCAACCTCATTCTTCATAAACCTCATTCCCCACCCTTGTCCGAGGACAATCATCCGATAAATAACACTAACCCCTATCCCCAAAAATGCGAGCGGCAACGCAAGGGAAAAATACATAAATCGTCTAGAAGAGCGTGTTTTTTCCGCATACGCATTAAGTTGCTCCGGAAAAGCACGAACTTGGATTTTGAAATCCGCATGCAAGACACCGAAAGAAATCATAGAGAGGAGTTGGAAACATAAACCCGCGATGACGAGATGAGAGCCCGTGGGCAGATAAAAAGATGGGGTAAAGCCGATGGCAGATGTGCTTTGGAGGAGAGAACCGGATGTGAGGAGGGTAAAGGGGAGGAGTGTTGCTGAGGTGGCAATTAGGGGGTAGGTAGTGAGGTTTATGCGGGAGAGAGTGTAACTATATGTTTCGATAATATTCGTATAGCAGAGGAAAATCCCATTGAGGAAAAACATGGGTCCAACTGTGAGGCAGAGATTTTGAAGCGTGAGGCTATATGATTATTAGTATCATTCTTACGAATCGAGATGGTGGACAATTAACCCAACATGACTCCATGGATTAGATGCCATGATAATCCTTCCAGCATACCCAATCACTTCGCATAAGCTCCCCAGTATAAATGTAGCCGTAAATCCCCACGTCTGGTATCTGAAACCTTGGATTAATTGTGCCAGCGTGATGATACAGAAAATTGCTAAAAATGTAGCATTTGCAGCGAGTGATGGCACATACCCGTATGCCGTCGCGGAGATGGGACATTCATCTGAAACTTTGAGACAGTTTGCATAATAAGCCATGGCTAGTAGACTCTGGACTCTAAAATCAAGGGAAAGAAAAGAAAAGAAAAGAACGAAAAATTGTGAAAGATAAAAGAGTGATATTTGCAGAGAAGAGTGGAAGTTAACTTATGCTCCAACTTGGCATGGTGTGGCTTTTTATCCATGCCAACATCTTCACAGGAGCGGAAACTTATTTAGCCAAGTCGTAGGTCAGATCAAAGCCTCATCCAAGTTTGGTTTTGGCCTTTTGGGTGATAAGAGATGATGCTGAGCTTTTTCCACCTGCGGATTACCATTCCGTCGACAATGGTATATTCTGACGGTGGAAATCAGGCATGAAAATTCCATGTGACCTTGATATATTGCGCCAAAGAATCTTTTAAAAACATTGCAGTATACAAATATCCAAAGCCCATAGCCAAAGAGGAAAGGAAATGAAGCAAAACCCCCCAGATCTTTTTTGCCGAGAAGACTTACATGACAAAACATCAAGCAACGGCCATATTCTGGCCTTTGCTGGCCTTTTTACCGCGCATCACAAAATCCCATGGGGTCGGCGGCTCGCATCCTTTGAGTTAATCTCATTCTTTCAAGAACATTTCGAGGGTACTTCAGTATGCAGACATCTGCAGGACCGCTCTACCTCATCCCTTAAGCACTGCTCTCAAGTATGGGGTAAACTAGTGATTTAAATAATAATCTTAAAAATCCACCCTTGCCGCAACATTAACTAAACATGATCAGATTTGAATAATGCTCGTAAAGGTTATACCAACAATGTTAGTTGGTTTTAAGCGCCCTCCCATTCTCACAAGAATTGTTCCTTCTCCATGCGCTTATGATAAATTCTTAGTATACTCTTACCATTTTGGTCCTTTATCAGGCCAAACTGAATGAAATATATGGTAAGAATATAGCTAAGCGCTATGTTCAACCGGCTTGTCTGAGCAATGACATACTACACCTGTATTAAATAAATACGATGAACGTGATTTAATTGTCAAAAAGTCTGTAAGCCAGAATTCCATCCAAAGACCCAAAGACAAAATAAACATCAGACAAATTAAAACTTTGATCCTACGTGGAATTCCTGTGCAATAAAGCCAGTAATCATCTAGATAGAAAGAAACTTTTCGATATTGGAGGAATGCTAGTGCTCGCAGATTGCTTTGAATTGAGGATGTGAATACTACCTAAGCAGATGAAAGATGATTTTGAAACTATCCAAAATAGGATATGCAGATATATTTGAGGATTTACGATGTTAATACGTGAATTAATTTGGCAGATTTCATGATACTTCATGCGCTCTTTACTCGAAAAATATGTGTCCGTTGCTAGATTATCTCGTCAAAGTAGACTGTAAAATATTCCCGATTGGCTGGCTCATCACAGGCTAATACCATGGATTTTCCCACTCCAGGAACCCTTCGAATGATGACCTACCTCTGATCTCTGTTCTTCACCTACTATTCTGACTATTGTCCTTTAAATGTAGTTTTATTTACTTTTCAATTATATAAACGATAGTCATAAAAGAATTAATTTGAAAAAGAGCATGAAGTATTTTTATTTAAATAAATAGAATAGATGAAAATTAATAGGTTGGTTGACAAATGATAAGGTGGGAGAAAACAAACGGAAAAATGATGAATGTGGAAAACTAGCCTAGCGATAATAGCCAGCAAGAACGTGGGGATGGTCCCTTCTATCAATAGCAGTAGTTCTATCAGTAGAGGCGGGGAAGAATGCAAACCGGTGGATCTAGCTCAAGCTCTGATCTCATAATAAACATGTACTTCAGACGACAGACATCAAAGATCAAAAAGGGTTGCTAAATTTTTAAATTTCATAACCAAGCATATTAGACAGAGCCTTTAACTGCCTAACCAAAACAGCACTTTAGAGTGCTTTCCTTGAAAAGAAGTGAACAAATACCCGCAAGGAGTGACAAAACAATTCCCTATTCCCATTCTGGGCAACGCTGACAGCAGTCTCAGATGCCTATTTTTTCAGCATGGGTTTTCATAGCCGTGTCATCATCATTAGGCCGACAGCTCTCCTGAACAAATATCCAAATAATGAATCATAAAACAAGGTATTCCCAAATCATCCGTAACCCAAACATCCTTCATTCGTATCTTCCGTCTCGTCTTATCTAGATGCTCCATCACTTGCGCTTTTGGAGCTCTTTGTCGTCCGATTTCTTGAACTCCCGTTGTGCCATTGAGTCCCTTTCGTGGTAAGACAACTTGTAAGCGATAAGCTCGTGTCGCTCATGTTCATTGTACCAAGATTCCAGCGGTGTGGGGCCACTGGCGTAGGCAGGAAACCGAGAGTATAAAGATGGTTGATGCAGCTCGAACGAGTCATCTTGGGTTGGTGAAACGCTGTCCTCCCCGTGCCCTTCAACCGAGGTGGTCGGAGTATGGATACAGGTCGAAAATTGTGACATCGACTCGGAAGAAGTTGGGGTGTAGTTTATCTTCATGGATTCCTCCGCATCCACATACGAAGTTGCGGCACAAGTGCTAGCAGATAGACGGCGGTCAAAGAAAGATGGCCGTGCAGGTCCATCTGCAGATTTGTGGCACTGCTTGCCCTTTGCGGCCGCGAGGTCTACGTTGCCAGATATGTCTTTTGCCGAGAGTGCAGCAAGGTCTGCATCTATGTTGCCGGAGTATTGTTCTGCTGAAATGGTAATCCCTCGGAAGCTCCACTCGCTTGAATTATTGGAAAATGCAGCGATGCCTGCGAGATCATCTATGGAGGTTTGAAAAGAGTTCGACATTCTCATCGAGGTAACTAGGCAGCAACGTGAGTCTTCGAGACTTATTGACAAATGAATGAAGCGGTGATGAAACTTACCTTTTCTTGGTGTTGGGGGAGAACGAAGTAAATTCCAAGTAATGATTTGGAGAGTGAGAAGAATCGGGATGATAATAGCCCAGAAGCTGTTTGTGAGTGAGTCGTAGAGGTTAAAGGTGGTGAAGAAAATATATGTACAGTTGAGATGGGTGGGAAATGATCGGATAACGGAGGAAAGGTAGGGGCATCCACAATCTACCTATCCCACCAAAAATCTCATTGCCTACCTCACCCTTCCTCAATACACCACACCAGTCAATCACCGGTAGCTTCTATCGCTTGCCAAAAAATGACATTGATTGAGTGCATTTCAATCCATGGTAGTGTGGAACCCCGGTGAGTGACATTAGACAGGGCGATTCCGCGGGCATTGTCTATTTCTCTTAATTGATCCCCTTTGGCACGCCCTAACAAGTCCCTCTTCAATTCATAAGGGCATTGTAGCGTGACCTAGAGCCAATCAAACCTCGTGCTTAACTCGTAATCCTTCGCGATAGTCATTGATGCATGTGATTGGTCGTAGCTGCATGAACAGCTCATTGCCTCGAAACGGTCATCACTGAACCGAAGATTTGTAAGGCAAGAAGCTACATCGTAACTTTAATAGAGAGCTGCGCGGCCCTGGGAAAACAGAAAAGCCAGAAAAGCTCAGAGAAGGGCGGGGGGACTTAGATATATTTATTTTGTGATTGCTTTCCAACAATGGGCAGGATGCACATAGTATTCAAGCAAGGATTTCAACGCGACTTCGCCTGGAACAGCAACCCTTGCGACTGCCATGGTGGAATTTGATTCGACCTCAGAATGATAAGAGGGCTCGTGTGACTGATTTTTGAGAAAAAGCTCCTAAAAGATGGGCGTAAGACATCCATCATTTAGGCAGAAGGAAGATCCTCATGGCTAGCTCAACAAATGATATTGCAATCCGGACTTCCTTTGATGCATCTTTACTAGCCCCGCATATGACAGATATTGCTTTTTTCGAGTAATCGCCCGTCTCGTGCCCTCCGTGCAGCGTGTCAATTCAACCGGAAGGGCTCGTGAATCGTGATTGACTAGACGCAACTCGCCATTGTAATATTGTGCATTACCAGGGAAAAAGAAGCGACTTTCGATCTTCCAATCATTTCCAGATTGGGAATTCTTTCGTTTGACAAAACTTTGGAGACTCGAGGTTTGTATTGCAATAGAAAACTTGGTGGCTCGTATTGTCGCCGATGTTGTGTCAGAGGTTCGGAGGCTCGGAGGTTATAAAGAACAAACGATGCACGTGATTTCTCACATAGAGAACAACTTTTATTTCATCCATCTTCTTTTCCCCCTTTCTTCCCGTCGCCAAGATGTTTCAGACTTCTTATCTTGTTCTATTCTCATCTAAGTGCCAATGTGATAAAAACCTTCGTCGTCGCTAAATTCGGACGATCAAAACCCTCCATCGTTCCGAATAATTGATTCGGAATCAATTAAGCATGGTAGCCATCCTAATGATCCTGGCCTCCGAGAAAGTCAACTTAATGGTCTTCATATATATGAGGAAGATAGGACATTGAGGTGTACGTATACCATGTTTAAGCCCCTTATTGTAGGCGCATATCACAATCCTCTTCTGTATCCCGTCGGAGCCTTTTGATCACGCTCCCAATCAACAGCCGAGCAGGACAAATAAGTTGAGTCCTGCACCTTGGCTAGCGGCTTGGGAGAGTTTATATAAAATTCAACAGGAGCGACGGTGGATCGCTAGTGTTCTAGTGTACTTTCACACACGTGATGATCCTCGCGGACAAATCTTGGGCCTCCAACCAGAAGTCATGGATAGATCTGTTCTAGATTTATGCTAAATGGAAGATTCGAGGAATTTTCCAGAGCTACTTGAGCTCAATTAAAGTTTATTGGCAGACCTTATTACTTGTGGAAAATTCGAACTTGCAAATAATACCAGGTGGGCGGCGACCTGCTGCCAAGCTGAAATCTGGGGTTGTGGATAGAGCGATGAAACATTGGAGAATATTCATCATTATTGCAGACCAAGTTCCCATCTAGAGATTTTCATCTGGTACCACTTTACTGAACTTCTGATATTCATGGGCTACCTTTTCTGGTAAAATGCGGATGTCTTCTCAGCCCGCACTTCTGCGATTATATTCATTTGCGGAGAAACAATGTACGTACTTATCCCGGCCCATCAGAAGATTAGTTTGTATCCTTCGGTTTTCTTTTCGGCATGAGGAAAGGAGGTTCTAGGAAGATTGCCATACTTGGCCTTGCAGGACTTTATAAACTCGAGTGTCCTCGATGCTCTCCCTGAGTTCTGCAAGTTTGACTTTATTCATTACTTGCCTCCTCCTGATTTCTGCATGTTCAGCTTCATTCATCTGCTTGATTAACTCACACCATGCATAGAAACTTTCCCATCCCAGGGCTCTTAGCTCTCACTTTAGCAGGCGTTTGCACAGCTCAAACAACATGCACTGCTTCAGTGTATTCCCAAATCGCCCCTTGTGTTGCATCCTCGACAGCAATTGTGCTGAACAATATATATGCACCATCAGAAAGCAGTATTGACTTGACTAAAGTTAAGGCCGGTACTAAAATCATCTTTGCGGGGAAAACAACTTTTGGATTCACCAACGATAGTAGCTTCGACCCAATAAAATTATCGGGCTCCGGAATTCACGTCACCGGTGCGCCCGGTGCAGTCATTGATGGCAATGGCCAAGCTTATTGGAATGGGTATGGTTCGAACGACGATGTGCCAAAGTATGTTTTCACAGCAATTCAAACATGATTAAGCTAACAATCATTTCAGGCCAAATCATTTTATCGCTGCCTCGAAATTGATTGGCGGTTCCGTGATCGAGAATCTATATATTCAGAACTGGCCGGTTCATCTTTTCAGTATCAGCGGTGCTGTTGGGCTGACCATCCAGAACTTGATTCTCAACAACACAGCAGGGGACGCGCCGAATGCTGCCAGTGGTACTTTAGCTGCAGCTCACAACTCGGATGGATTCGATCTCAGCTCGAGTGTAGACACGATAATCAGGAATACATCCGTTTACAATCAGGATGACTGCGTAGCTGTTACGAGCGGGAACAACATTACCATTGATGGATTGTATTGCTCAGGTGGCCATGGTCTGTCCATAGGATCTGTAGGTGGAAAGAGCAATAACAATGTGACAAACATTACAGTAAGTTCTATATACCTCGCTATCGAATATATTTCTCATTATTTTCCAGTTTAAGAATAGTCAAATCGTCAATTCCAGCAACGGAGCCCGCATCAAGTCCAACGAAGGAACCACTGGCTTCATCTCCAACATCACATACAGTAATATTAAGCTCACCAACATTGATACCTATGGCATCGATGTACAACAAGATTACTTAAATGGAGGCCCAACAGGAAATCCAACAAACGGTGTCCTTATCCAGAATATTCTGTTCCAAAACGTGACGGGAACAGCCGCAGCTAGCGCTAGAAACTACTACGTGCTCTGTGGATCCGGAAGTTGTAGCAATATTAGTTTCTCTGGAGTTGAGATTACTGGAGGAGCAGTAGCAAGTACTTGTAACTATCCATCAACTGGCTGTCCTAAGTAGGCATGCGTCATGAATTGAAGGGATTAAGGATCTCTCCGGTAGAAGAAAGGAAAGGGGTTAGGTGTCGAACATGTTGCCTTCTGCATAATGGGTGTGCGGAAATCTATCCTTATAAGCACAGAAATATATCAAATATACTCACATTTTTAAATGATCACTCTAATGCTCAAACGAAACAGGCTTTCAACTCGCGTATCAATTGGCCCATCTGCGACTCGGCCTGAACTCTGCTCCCATTTTCCGTCATATATTTACTTTGAACCTTGTGTATTCTGGATATACCGAGGATTTGACATGACAGCGGCATTTATGAACCACTCAAAAGCACGGAAGATCTTCTAGTTCTGATCCCATGCCGTAAATGCCAAAGGCTTAGACTTTAGGATGTGGGATTTGTGACGGCGGACGGCGGACGGCAAATACGAACCGATCTCGACCGTTGAAACAAACACGATAAGGTTCGGAAAACCTGAGTCGAAGCAAGCGGTGAAGTTTCCTGAACAGTACTTAAATCCTACGGCCCTAAATGAGGGGCCATTCCATCCTGACAATGGAGCGGGGCCGGGCAACAATAACTCCGCAAATATCGCATGGGGAAATATCCCCGCCAGAATCTAAAGTCGGCATGAACGTTATTTGCCTTCCATGACATCCCGCAGGCCGCATATTCGCATTGTGAAGAAAACGCACGTTTCTGTGTCTCCCAACACGGCGATGACTGCCCCTTTCCGTAAACGATCTGTGACTTGCATTGAAACTTACATCGGTCAAGGCAGGACTTGTGTCTCAGAATAAACGAACAAAAACAAAGACTTCCTTCCGTTGAAGAAGTCTCGGGCATAATACACCTTAACAGTAGTATGCCCGCACGGGAACAAAATCTTTGAGATCCACAACACCTGTGCAGAGACAAAGCCCCGAGATCAACAAAATCCAAAATGCTTGTAACCCGCCTCAAAGAAAGCCTTACAAGAAAAAGCTTATGGACTTGCCTTATTTGCTCGCTTTTGGGTTTGAAACCTGGGAGGAACGGGTCGTCGACGCGATTGCGGCCGCACACGGATATTCGCGCCGAACTGCTTTTGCTGCTTGATAGGTCACTCTGAACTTTGAAGTCTCAACGTCAGCCCGACTCCGAGCTCATTCATCCTATCGGAAATCTTTCTTTTGATAGGGTTCTCCGACTCCAACACACATCATGCAATCGCGCATCTACATCTTCTTTCGGTTCGTCTCCGATGACATACTTTATGCTGCTCCTCTACCATACTGAACTTTAGGAAAATAGATGATTCTCTTATATCGGGAAAATCCTAGAACGGCATGTCGGTAGCATCGGCGTGATGTCCAAATTAGGAAACTGGGCCATTTCGGTAAGGCAACCAATGCGCTAGGTGCCTGCCTCGGCTCATGGCTATTGGTGAAACCTTGATATTTCAACCATTTTGTCACCAAACGCAACAACGCAGTAACATTTAAAGGTTCGAGTAAAACAGACGTCGGGTGATATATTCAAGTTTGGAAAAAGCACCTTGACGTTTTGTGGATTTTATTGGTACTGCATAGTCATCGCCTCGGAGGAAGGCAGGTAATCCATTGATACGAGACGAAAAGCATCGGTTACGAAACGACACAGCACGTACTTGGATGATCTTGGGTGTGCGGTGTAGTGTTCATTATAGTTTTGAATTGCACCGGATCGATCCGTATCACAGTAAGCGTCACATCACTTCGAGTATTCGACCTAGAATCGGAAATAGACACAAATTTGTTGGGAAGGGTATATCCGACGAAACGAAAGGATTCAAAGATATATAAGGGAGCGCCGCAGACCAACATCAAAATGGAGGGACAAAAGATCAAACGTTCAAAGAACATTATGGCTCAATCAACATATCAATCGGTGGTTTTGGCCAAACGTCCTACTGCTCAAATTGTCCCAGGAGAGACTTTTGAGAAGAAGGAGAATCCAATGGTGACGGAGGCAGATCTTAAGGATGATCAGGTGTTGGTTGAAGTGTTATATCTTTCATTGGATCCAGCCATGAGAGGTTGGTTAAATGGTACGTTTACAGACTGCTACTCTCTTCCTCTCCCATTAGCCATTAATAGATGATACTTAGGGGTATATTCTTGATGTACCCCGCCTCTTCACGTGATTATCACTGACGTTCACAATGCTGGAATAGATGCAAGATCATATGTCCCACCTGTTCAGATCGGAGAGGTGATGCGTGGTGTTTCAATTGGAAAGGTCATCGCCAGCAAGTCATCGAAATTCAATGTTGGCGATTACGTATCCGGTATTACAGGATGGACAGAAGTCGCCATCATGGCTTCCAAAGATCTCACACCCATTGATCTTCCACCTAACGGCAAACTCACCGATGCACTCGGTGTTCTTGGAATGACTGGTCTCACCGCTTACTTCGGAATTCTCGAAGTTGGAAAGGTCAAGGCCGGAGACTTCGTTGTGGTTTCTGGTGCCGCTGGTGCTACCGGAAGTGTCGTTTGTCAGATCGCTAAGCTTAAGGGAGCCAAGGTTTTGGGTCTTGCGGGAAGTGATGATAAAGTTCAATGGTTGAAGGAATTGGGCTGTGATGATGCTTTGAACTACAAAGACAAGCAATTTGCTTCCAAGTTTAAGGCTGCTACGCCAAACTTTATCGATGTATTCTTTGACAATGTTGGGGGAGACATTTTGGAACTTGCTCTTAGTAGAGCTAAGCCATTCTCAACTTTTGTTATGTGTGGTGCCATCAGTCAATATAACTCTAAAACTCCAGTAGGACCCAAGGTATGTTGTTTGCTCGATAAATGCCTGTTGCACTTTCTAACTTAATCCAGAACTTCTCGATGATCATCACAATGCGTATTCGTCTCCAAGGTTTTATCGTCTTCGATTATGCATCTAAATATGCGGAAGCTCGTAAGGAGATGTCCCAATGGTTGGCGGAAGGCAAACTTCAAAGAAAGGAGACAATTATTAAGGGTGGACTTGGTGTTGCTGAGCAAGGTTTATTAGATTTATATCAAGGTGTTAATACTGGTAGGTTTTTCTATTTTAATATTATTGGACAATTGTACTGACAATCTCTAGGGAAATTATTGGTCGAGGTTAAGGAAGATAGTTCAGCTGGATCCCGTTTGTAAGAGATATACTAAAAATATTAATGATGAAATATACACAAAGATAGTTCTACACTTTTCTTCCAAATTCATTTGAATTTTTTCGTTGCTGGGCACCTGTTTAGTTTTGTGTAAAATGTACTAGGTACATGATAGACTCTCAAATGACGAATTCGCTTTCCTTTTTCATATCCTTCCTATGCAATATTACATGATAAAGGGCATAAATGTTTGTTAGCTACCTCCTAACTGAGTAGAATCTCTACTGTAGAAGTTCCACACCTTAAGCCCAAAACTCGAAACCACCTCTCGTCCCCCTCAGCGCCAAAAACCCAACATCCACCAATTCCACTCTACATCAAACACCCAAGACCCAAGATCCAAGACCCGCCCCACCATCCCTCCACTTCCCACATCCCACTCCGTCTTTCCTGTCTAAGAAAACCCTAACCCTACCTCATGAGTCATGACTGGCTCTCGCTATACAGTATTACTCCCCTGCTCCCTGTCCCCTCCACCATTTTCTCCACCCACCCATCAAATTTCCCTCTTCCACTCCACTCCACTCCCACTCTTTTTTTTTAGTTTTTTATTCATACCATTAAATTACTCCTCTTCCTTCACAATCAAACAACAACCAGGTCGCTTAGCTCAGCTGGTTAGAGCGTGGTGCTAATATCCTCTCATGTTTCATGAGATAGATGCTGGCACGCCAAGGTCGGCGGTTCGATCCCGCCAGTGATCATTTCTTTTTGATTCATTTCTTTTTGATTCTTTTCTTTGCTTTTTTGCATCATTTGGGGGTTGCTTTGTCAATGGGTGGATGATTGATAGGTAGAGGATCTGGATTTTTGAATTTAGGGCTAGGAACGGAAGTAGAGTAGGTGAAGATTGGAGACTCTGGGGGTCTTTGTTCCTGGGTACTCGTAGGATAGAGTAAGTGGGAGTGTGCCGATAATTATTGGTTGGGTTGTGATGGGAGTGGGGCGGATATGAGGCATGTCACGTGATGGACATGTGATCCTTTTCAGCGTATTCGCTAGGCTTATGAGTTTTTATTATTGTGTTTATATATTTATTTATCATTGTAGCTACTAGGTATTGTGTTTGTACTTACATTATTACTTCGTGAAGTTGAATGCTGAGATCTAGATTAAAGATCTAAGTATATTTTAATCTTGGGTGAGTAAAGTTACTTCGAAGATGAGCATCACACTATATATAGAATCTACAAAATATATATTTCAAAGCGTTGCTAATATATATATAAAAGAATATTATTCATTTTATATTTTATATTTATTTATATCATATATATTAAATTTCTTATCTTTTAGAACTATTCTTTATAAATCTAGACAATCTTTCTACTTCACTTTTGATCGCTTAAGATTAATACAAATACAATTTATATATATGAAAATTATACTAGTTTCATCTCGTAGAAATTCTTAAATACTGTTACTATTATTCTACATGAATTTCAGAGATCATGTACAAATCTACTCATTCTTCCTATACAATCACCACTCGATCATCACATCCAGTATAACCATCCATACATCACCATTCTCCTCCCACTACATCATAGCTGTGAAAACCTTATTTGAAAGAACGGGAAATTCAGTTGCAGAGAACTTAAATTAATCATACAATGCGTTACTCTTAGTACTAAATAGTAAAGCTTATCTACCTATAGCAGGGAATTCATTGAAGTTTATGTTGGGATAATATATGATTTAACGAAGGGCTCCGTGGGAATGATATGAGGGGTTGGTGGGTATAGATGTATATATATATTATCTTGTTCATGATGGAAATGGAGGATTTCATCTACTTGAATGTATGGGAGTGAGATGTAATGGTGCTTTGGAATGAAGTTGTAGCAATTAGAAGATTATTTCCTTGATCATCCATTAATATACAAGAATAAAACATATAGTATCTATCATTCAAATTGTTGAGATTGGAAATATCGATCAATTTGAGAAAATAGGAGACTCTTTCTTTCTCCGCATGGGCGGCAATTTTCTAGCTGGTCTCATCAGCTTTGCTGGTTTTATCCCGAATTATATATTGTGTCAATATGATATAATGAATGCATCAAGCTTCATGCACCAATAATATAATAGTTCACAGGGAGTTTGTAGCGTGTGCTATCTCTTTCTCCTCTGAGTCCCCCTTCCACCTCTCCCGAGTTCCAAGCTCCATCTCCCTCTCCCTCCTCTCCCTCCTCTCCCTCCTCTCCCTCCTCCTCCCCTCCTCCCTCCTCCCTCCTCTCCTCTCTCCCCCCTCACCCCATCAATAAAACACTATACA
Organism: Sclerotinia subarctica; assembly: GCA_025389085.1. NCBI lineage: Eukaryota > Fungi > Ascomycota > Leotiomycetes > Helotiales > Sclerotiniaceae > Sclerotinia > Sclerotinia subarctica. Next base: position 840,943 of record QRFI01000013.1, read on the forward strand.
ACGCCCTCCACCCTCCCGCATCATTTTCAAACCCCTTAACCCCTCCCATATATCACAATAATAAACAAACACAGCACACAGTACAGCACAACACCTATAACAATCATTATAATATTTAATTAAAGTATAACAATATACCCATCAGTAACGAATAGCCACCACATCAACTCAATCAGTCTGAGCAGAATGAACGGCCTCTATGTTACAACGGATAACATAAACCCCGGGTCACATGACCACTCAGGTGACCGGCTCTAATAAATCTAGCTAGAGCCTCTAGAGCCACGGCTCTAGAGAATCTAATTAGAGCCAGCAGAGCCAGAACACGAAGGGTCTATATAATCAAGATGGATTTTCTTTATATAGAGCTTTGTGCTTAAGATCAATCATTTAGTATACTCTACTATTAGTTACGAATAGCATATTCATTATTGTCATTACTTAAGTCCCTGCTTGACGCCTAGTTATAAACCCATCTCGAGAGTCTAGAACACTTCCATGTGATCTAGACGGCTACCCTTGTAACACTTTGAGCACCATTACTGCTTCAAGTACCGACTCGATTAGTAACGACAATATATCTTCCAAGACACTATAGCCTAGCAACCCTGCTATAGCCAATCAAGGCACTTTTGGAAATACTAATAAGGACGGAGACATCGTTATAAAAGATATCGAAGACCCCAAGGAAATCACTATCACTGAAACTTTTAAAGTCGCCTTACCAAACCGATTCATAGGCAACCGACAAGAGCTAGAAATCTTCTTGCTCCAGTTTGAGATCTATTTTCAATTTAATCAGGACAAGTTCAACTACGACACTAATAAAAGCATCTGGGCCGCCTCCTATCTCAAAGGAGAAGCCGCTAAATGGATCCAACCATATCTCAAAGACTACTTCACCAACTTGAGTGAGCCAAAAAAGCGATTGTACCCAACTCAAACCATCTTTGGGAAATTCGAAGGATTTAAGAAAGAAATACGATGAGTATTCGGGAACGTCAATGAATTATATGATGCTGAGTCCAAGATCTATGGCCTTAAGCAAATGGGGTCAGCAGTCAAGTACACTGTGGAATTCAGAAGGTATATAGGTACCACTGGATGGGAAGAGAACACAACGATGAACCACTACCGGAAAGGGCTCAAGCCTGAAGTTAGGCTAGAACTAGATCGCAATTGCATTTGGGAGGATCTAAACGAGTTGATCGAGGAGTCTATTAAAGTGGATGAGATGCTTTACGAATATTAGAAGGAACGCTGTTCTTCCAACTTCCACGGAAACCGAGATCGTGGTAAGTACCACAAGAATGAAGGAAGACCTCGAGAGAACAGACAACCCTATAGAGACCCAATGCAATTGGATGCAACCTTTAAAAACAAACTATTTAAGGAAGAGGTAGAACGAAGATGTAAGGACAAGCTTTGTTTCGAATGCGGCAAGCCAGGTCATAGAGCCAGAGATTGTCGAAGCAAAAAGCCACCAGGAGGAGGTTATCACAAGAAGTTCGGCAAAGGCCAATTTAATGTGACCTTCACACCTCAACTGTATGCAACAACCTCTATAGAACCTGAAGAGATCCAGTGTGTAGGCTATGAGGAGTTCAAGAAATTACTAGACGAATTACCAAAGAATAAAGAAGGCCTCAACACAATAGATCTATGGGAACAAGAGTATCTACGAACTCCCTCCCCACCCTTGTCCAGAACGGAAACGAAGGAGGAACAGATAGCTGAATATGCTGTTATGAGCTGGACCGCTTGTTATGATGAAACCTGTAGGATTCATCTATCGGATAAAGAAGCTATAGGATGGTTTCCACAAAGGAAGGCAAGGAGATCCCGCAAGAAGGGAAGGTCAGTTAAGACCTATGGAAAAGGCCAAGGCCAATTGAATATTGCAGGTCAGGCAGGGCAAATCTATTGCAATGCGAAAATAAATGGACGAGCAATCCGGGCTATGATTGATTCAGGAGTTACAGGAAATTTTATTGCACCAGGAACTGTGAAGTATTTGGGAGTACAACTCCAAGCGAAACAAGCACCATATCAATTGCAATTAGTTAATAGACAATTAGCCAGATTGGACGGAAAGATTTCGTAGGAGACTCACCTTTTACAGATGAGTATAATCCAGTATAAAGAGGTTATCCAGTTCGATGTTGCTTCATTAAGGAATCAACAGATCATTCTGGGAATGCCATGGTTGAAGGCATATAACCTCCAGATTGATTGGTCATCGGAAACCATATCATTTCCGAAGAAGAGCGATCAACGAGATACGTTAGAGCCAGCAAGGTTGAACATACACGGTAGAGAATTGAAGGCGAACAGTACCATTAACGTAGGACACCAAGTTCAGGGTCCTTCATTAACAGCGAAGGAAGATGAACCTCCTGTACAAATGAAGAATAAGCAAAAGAAGTTGCTTGAAAACACCCCTATAGCGAAACAGGACAAAGCGCCAATACCAGTACAGTACCAGAAGTACAAGAAATTATTCGAAGAAAGAAAAGGCTATGACACTTTACCAAAACATAAGCCATGGGATCACGAGATAGTATTAGAGGAGGGCAAGATACCCTCATTCGGCCCAATCTATTCAATATCAGCCTCTGACTTAGGGACACTTAGGGATTACATTGGCGACGCGTTAAAAAAGGGATGGATTAGAGAATCCACCTCATAGGCAACTAGCCCTATGTTATTTGTACCAAAGAAAGACAGTACAAGGAGACTTTGCGTAGACTATCGCAAACTCAACGATATGACGATCAAAGATCGGTACCCACTTCCATTAGCTACGGAATTAAGGGATCGATTGGGAAAAGCCAAGATTTTCTCCAAGTTTGATCTTCGAAATGGATTCCACCTAATCAGGATGAAGGAAGGTGAGGAATGGAAGACAGCATTTAAAACTCGCTACGGATTATACGAGTATCAAGTAATGCCATTCGGTTTGACAAACGCACCAGCAATATATATACGCTTGGTCAACAACATATTAAGGAAATACCTAGATATATGTTGTATATGCTATCTAGATGATATATTGGTATTTTCAGAAACAGAAAAACAACACATCCAGGATGTTCACAATGTTCTACAACTTTTGGAGGAAGCAGATCTCCAATGCAAACCCAGCAAATACGAATTTCATGTCACAGAGACAGAATTCCTAGGCTATACCATATTCTCAGGAGGTCTCAAGATGAGCTCCGACAAGGTAAAAACAGTCAAAGAATAGGAGCCACCAACTAGTGTAAAGGAAGTACAGTCCTTTTTAGGGTTCGCCAATTTTTACCAACAATTCATCAAAAACTATTCGAAGATAGCCTCACTAATAACTGAAATCACTAAGAAGAATCAGGGAGAATTCCAATGGACGGAAACAGCACAAACAGCATTTGAATGCCTTAAAAAAGCATTCGCAGGAGAGCCAATTCTCAAGGCTTTTGATCCAGAACTACCAATAACTGTGGAGACAGACTCCTCAGACTATATAATAGGCGTAATACTTAGCCAGCCAGGCTTGAACAAGAAATAGCAACCAATCGCTTATCATTCACACAAATTATCGCCAGCCGAATTAAACTATGAAATATACGACAAGGAATTACTAGCGATAGTAGATGTTTTTAGGGAATGGAGAGTGTATTTGGAAGGATCGAAATATATGGTGCAGGTGTATACAGATCATAAGAACTTGGTTTACTTCACTACAACGAAGGAATTGAACAGACGACAGGTCCGATGGTCGGAAACTATGGCCGTATACAACTTCAGAATTTCATATGTCAAAGGAAACGAAAATGCTAGAGCGGATGCTTTAAGCCAAAAACCAGAATACTTACAAAATAAGACACACAAATCGCATGCGATATTAAAACAAGATGGCGATGCTTTAGTTCACAATAAACCACAATTCGCTACCACTTCAGGAATAAATTACGATACTATCAAGGATATCATAAAAACGGAATACGCAATAGACGCTACAGCCAAAAGAATCCTAGCTAAACCAGACAATCTAGAAAGAGGATTCATTATAGAAGATGGGTTCATCCACTTTCATAATAAGCTTTACATACCCTCCAATCTAGCTAAGGATTATGTTACGGAACAACATGAGCTACTAGCTCACGGACATCAAGGTATTGCAAGAACCTTTGCCAAAATAAGGAAAGAAGTGTACTTTCCAAAGATAAGGACTATAGTTGAGAATATAATTGGGAACTGCGATATTTGTATAAAGAATAAAGCTGTTCGGCATACCCCTTATAGTCAGCTCAAGACCCCCGAACTACTTATTCAACCTTGGAAGTCCATTGCTTGGGATTTTGTAGTAAAACTACCATTATCCAAGGACCCGGTTACCCAAAAGGAGTATGACTCCATACTAATGGTAACAGATAGATTAACCAAGTTCGCTTACATGATACCATTCTGTGAAACTTGGACAGCAGATGACCTTACTTATATATTCATACGGAATATAATTAGCATTCATAATGTACTAAATGAGATTATCTCAGATAGGGACAAATTATTCACATCGAAGTTTTGGTTTACCCTTATAGCATTGCTTGGAATCAAAAGAAAGCTCTCGACAGCTTTCCACTCACAAACAGATGGCCAAACAGAACGACTAAACCAAACGATGGAGGCTTATCTCCGCTGCTACATCAATTATAGACAAGATAATTGGGTTAAATTATTACCTTTGGCGCAATTCGTATATAATACATCAGAGACAGAAACTACAAAAGTAACGCCAGCATATGCTAACTTTGGGTTCAACCCATTGGCTTATAAATCACCATTGCCGCAAGATGCGAATGCAGACGAAGCTATAAAAGATATCACAGAAATCAAGGAGCTTCAAGAATAACTCTCCTTGGATTTATAGTTCATCGCTTTAAGAACAGTATCGTACTATAATGAATCAAGAAGTATAGGACCTACTTTTAAAAAGGGGGATAAAGTTTATCTTATTCGAAGAAACATACAAACAAAACGACCAAGCGATAAACTAGACCATAAGAAACTGGGATCATTCAAAATCGATAAGGTGATAGGACCAGTCAATTATAGACTGAAATTACCACACACAATGAATATCCACCCAGTATTTCATATCTCACTCCTCGAGAAAGCACCATTTGGAGCACCGAAAGCATCAGACCCAGAAATCGACCTAGTCAACTTAGAAGGAGAATATTATATTGAAGAAATACTAGATTGCAAATATATTAATGGGAAGGTCAAATATTTAATCAAATGGCAAGACTACCCATATTCGGAAAACATTTGGGAACCTAAGAAGAACCTTGGTACCCCTGATCTGTTGAAGGAATTTCACCAATGCTATCCAGACCTTCCCAAAAAGGATCCGAAGGACTCAAAAAGGAGGAAGGGTCAAAGTCGTTCAATACATTCGAACTAGCCTCAGCAGGCGTCAACGAACCAACACTTGCTTGCTCCTTCTCCTTCTCTACACGCTCATTTTCTAACCTTTCCTTCTCCTCTGCCTCGTCCAACTCGTCTAAAGTCTTCAAACCACATCGCAACATCTCACCAGCCCTAAAACGAAGGGTTTGCTGCTGAGTCAATAAACGAAGCTGTTTCGATAACGCTTCACGAAGCTCTTGTTCTATCCTCCGCTCTTCCTTTTCCAAAGCTTCCCAATCAGAAGCGGAAGGACCAAAAACATCACATTTGCCACTACCATTTGCATGAATGTATTCACCACAACACCGAGAATCCTCGGAAACCCGACACTCGAGACCGCGAGCAGCACAATGTGAACAGGGCGATATGATTAAACCATTCTCCTTAATCCGTTGATAAAGTAACTTACGATTATTCGTTGATTTGGAAGAACGAACTGGAGGCATTATGAAAATAAGGAAATTATGAAGTTCCATTAGTAACCTATGAGAAAGAACTATATAAACGCTCGGGACAAGCGCTAATCTAAGAAGGGGATAGTGTTACAACGGATAACATAAACCCCGGGTCACATAACCACTCAGGTGACCGGCTCTAATAAATCTAGCTAGAGCCTCTAGAGCCACAGCTCTAGAGAATCTAATTAGAGCCAGCAGAGCCAGAACACAAAGGGTCTATATAATCAAGATGGATTTTCTTTGTATAGAGCTTCGTGCTCAAGATCAATCATTTAGTATACTCTACTATTAGTTACGAATAGCATATTCATTATTGTCATTACTTAAGTCCCTGCTTGACGCCTAGTTATAAACCCACCTCGAGAGCCTAGAACACTTCCACGTGATCTAGACGGCTACCCTCGTAACACTCTACATTAACTCAACCACTTTAAACAAATATCACTTGATTAAATTTTTTTAAAATTTAACCACCTTACTTTTAAGCTCTAGATTAAAAAAGAGACTTGACAAAATTTTATTTTTAATAAATAATATAAAATATAAAAAAACCTTCAAAAATAAAATAAAATAAAATTTTATAATTACTCAACTATCTTTTTAATATTAAAATGAATACTTCTCTCTCTCTCTCAACCCCTCTCTTAAAATTTTTTTTTTTAAAACCACTCAACTGTCTGTCCCCTCCCTCAACCAGCACCAACAATCCCGCAAAAGCAAAAAGCAAAAAGCGACATGTGCAGGATTTGAACCTACGAGGCCGAAACCATAAGATAACCGAATTAATTCATTCAAGTCTTACCCATTAACCACTCTGGCAACATGCCTTTTTCTTTCTAATGATGTTTGCTGTGCTTTAGTACTGTTTATAAATTAATGACCCCGGTAAAGACGTTTAAAGAGTGGGGTTAGCTTTAGTGGAAATAAAATGTGATTAATAAGCAGCCGGGGTTCAAGCGATTCACACTGCTTGCTTGCTTGCTTGCTAGGTGAAAATACAATTCTCTCTCAAATATCCAGTCCCATTATAAATTATGAGTTATTCTTTTCTACCTCTTCCTCCTATCACTTCTTCACCCATAATTCCAAAATTCAAACTCAAACCCAAAAGATCAAACAATCCATGGTATCTGACGCCTCATACTCCAAGTTCCCACCTTATAAAATATTGTCTCCATGTTCCCATTCTTGATATCATGACGCATCTATTCATTCCTCCTCTCCTTCATCTTCTCTTCCCTTCCTTCCCAAGTCATTACCGCCATTATTATTTCTATGCATTACACTCAACTTCATACTCAACACTCTGACTCCACCTCTGTTCTCTTTTCATCGCCCATCCTTTAATTGCAATCACAAGAATAATCCAAGCCATTAAGAATGTGATGAGACCCATTGAAACGGTAAAAACAAACATCGCATCAAGATCATTCAATTCAATTGCTTTGACTGTATCTTTGCTCTAAAACTTTGTTAGCCTTGGTTTCATCAGACGATATAAGATGCAACATACACTAGCCATAAAAATCAAACCTCCAGCCATCAAACAGAAAGCTGTAATGATTTCAGTCGGTGGCCTACCAGGAAGAATCGAAGTGGGTGGTGCAAGATAAAATACGACATAAGTAGCCGCACGTGCAAATGCCGCGCCCACAAGTAATGTTCCCCATTGTTTGTGGATCATGGTTGAGATCATTGAATGTTGATGATGTGAACTCATCATCATTCCTAATAGCATGACAACCAAAGCAGGAATTGGGTTCATTGAAAATCTATAAGATTTTGGTTCCTGAGCTTCTGGGTGATAAGAAGACATCGAATATGATGATTGTTGGGCCACTGTATTTAAAAAGCTGCGGATTTTGTTTGATTCAATGAACATACCACACTGCGCATGTTAGAAGTGGTTATGAAATTATAGCGTGAAGACTTACCAATCCACCACCAATAAACATAATGGTAATTGAAATATGCTCAAGATCTTGTGCACTCCATGCACTTCCCCAAGCAGCCAGATGTTCCAAGAAAACATTTGTAGACCCATAAAAGAAAATGAGAAAACTCTCCACAAATTCAGCTGTTGGAGTGAATCGCCGTTCATTATGAGGCTTAATATTCCAAGACCAACCAATCTCAGCGAAACAACCTGCCCATCTACCGAGAGTTAAAATTCCATACCAGAAGAAAACTCCTCCTTTGATAAAGTGGGCAAGACCACTATAAATCTCCGAACCTTTCTGCAATAATATTTAGTAATGGGGCATATCTTCATAGTACTGGCAAAACTTACGAATAAACCACCATATGTGACAAATCCAGATGTAAGAATAGCAAAACCTAGGAGAAGAATTACTCGATTCACAAAGTCGTATGCAAATCCAATAATGCTTAAAATGCGTGCGGAAAGTAATCCTGGAAGTCGTTTCGATAGGTATTGATCCACCCGGGTACCTTCTATCAAACCCACTTTTTGCGGCTCGTCCTTTTCTGATTCATGTAGAGTATTTTCGTCATCTCCAGACAAAGATATTGAATGACTTCGTAAAGATTCAGTAATTGGTTCCGTGCCTTGCCCACTATCATCTGAAAATCTCGTAACAGGTTTAGGTCTTTCATGCATACGGGTATGCTCTGCCATTGCTTCCCTCGACACCGGAATATACCCGGAGTTCTCCTCCTGTTTCTCGCCTTTGCGGCCCGCGTAGGCACTAATCACCCCAATTACCCCTTGCGCAGCTATTAAGCATATCAAGAACCACCCCAATTTATGATGTATATTATTCGGATATAAGTCTGGAGTGGAGGCATTGTAGATTATACTGCAAAAGAGACCACCGCCATTGACGGCTAGGAATACGAATTGAGTTGGGAGACTTAATCGAGATCGAGCAATTGAGAACATCACACCTGAAACATATTAGATTTTTGAAGGCATTCATTGTTTTTGAGCTACTCACATAATGGGAGAACGAATACCCATCCTATGGTCATGAATATAATATGAGCTACCATGAGACCTCCAAGTTCAGGATGATGAAAATAACTAGATTCAGCTATACTGGTGTTGTTCACAACGGTTGAATCCGTAGCTGTAGCTGTAGTGGTGGCTACTGAACTCATCTGTATGCTCATATCCATTTCTGGTTCGCCATCGCCGTGTGCGGTTATTAGAGGTAAAAGTCCAAGCAGTATAAGACTGCTGTACAATGTGAGGTTTCGCATATATGAAGGCATCTGTATTGGTTCCGTGCAGTGCTAGTATTCAAATGCGACAACAGTAAGGAATGAGTCGCGCGTCAACAGATACACGGCTGAAATAATCTAGGGTATCAGGGTATATTGAATAGTAAAGAGGCAAAGACAAATAACAAGTGCGGGCGTTCAGTAGATATGTATACTGATGAAAACAAAATTGTGGAACAAAAGAAAGAAATATTCTAGAAGAATACTCTTGTGCCAAAAAAGGAAAACGTGGGTAAAGAGATCGGAAAGAGGTGGAAACATATTGGGAAGATGACGACAAATAAATAAGATTCCCATGATGATGTGAATTAACAATTAAAGGAAAGAAAGTGTCAACGGTCATAAGTCCGTGAATGCCGATGTCGAATGAAACAATGAAATAATAAATTTTCTTACTCCACTGACCGATTTCGCGGCATATTGACTGATATTGACAAAAATGTGCATATAGTCCGTAGAATCGAGATGAAGGCCAGCTAGTACAAGGTTTCGAGTGACAAGGGATTGGATGTTGCGGCACAGATTTGCGGCATTGATTTGGGAAAGTCGAGGCTGTTTTTGGTTGTTTATTCTTATGGTTGTTGTATGCAAAAGAATGTTTTACTCGGAGGATAATAAGAGTTAGATTGATATTTAATTTTCGATGCAGATGGGCGAATTCGATTTTGATAGATGACTAAGCCAGCATTTTGAAGCCAAGTACCGCAAGCGGCGGCATTTAGAATCGGATGAATCAGTGATATCATATTGTCCAAAGAGATTGTCAATAAACTTCTACTTCTACTTCTTATTTTCATTTTATATTTTATGTTTTAATTTCTAACATCGATGAATAACAGTATAGCCAAGTAGAATACCTGGTATTCCCCAAAAGTCATCGGTTCCTTACAAATGCTCACATCACATCGTTTTATCCTGTACGTACCTAAGCAAATGCATCAAAAAGCTATAGGGCTTGGCGCGCATGGATATGACGTGGGGTGATGAACTGAGTAGGTATCCACAGGTACAGCAGAATATCAACAAGCCAACATCCGTGCAACAAAACAACCGCGCGACAAACATTCATACTTTTACTTCATACCTTCATACTTCGTACTTTTACGATTAGATAATGGAATTTCTACAAGTCTCCTCCATTGCCTCAATATCAACGTAAAACCCTTAATGCATATGAGATTCACTCCGACTGTCATTCTTGTGTTCCCTCAACCAATACATACATCCCAACCAGACGTCTGACAACACAATCGACACATCAATAATCAATGAATAATTAATAATTAATAATCCATTTTCGCTCAGCTACTTTTTGCTGCACCAAGGAGAGAAAAGAATATTCCTCACGTCAAACATTTCACACTCTTCACCCATCTTTCACATCTTTCACCAATGATATCAATTCCCAACCCGTCCTCAGCTCCACTAGTAAACTCCTCACTCCTCTTATTAATGTCCGTTCCATCCATGCATTTACTACTACCCATATTTACTACTTATCCATGCAATATGACATGCAAAATCATCAAAAAGATCATCCAACCACCACGTTTTCTTTCGTGCCTCACCTCCACATTTATTACTTCAGCAGTCGAGCCATGTCAACGACCATCCCAACTCCGATTTTCCCGAAGAGTCATTCATGATTCATCAATATCTTCACCATTTCTGATTCAGTAAGGTAGGAGTGAAAGTGTGAAAATTCTTCTGCATTTCGGTGGGACATTCTAATTTCTAATCACCATTTCGACTTCTTGCATGCGGCACGTGGAACAAAATATCAAACTTACCAACGGATACATCGGAATTATGGTGGACATCGATAAATCAACAAGCCTTTTCACTCTTGATTTGCACATGTCATGTTTCTCCCCGGCAAGAGTCATTCATATTCATCATCTGATTATCAAAATACTTTGGTGCTTACAGACCTAGCTTCTCCCAAAAACACAAACTCGGTCACAATGTAGGGCCGTCTTTCCACATAACTCCCTACAAACATTCAAAATTAGAAATACAACTACTTTTACGCCTCGTAACACCAACCAGACAATACGACGAGCCATCATCTACTCCGTAAGCATTGACATATTCAATTCATCCAACGTTGACGCCATTCACCATCCTATCCGACGCCTAGCCCCCGCCAAAAATATCTCTACAGACTGCAGTTCGCTTCTCACATCCTTCCTTAAACGAGGGGTCCTAGCTCCCACTCTGAAGGATATATCGGATATCGGACACAACTCCTGCACCCCATCATCACAACCCATTGGTCACGGCATTTAGGAATTTCATTATTCTTTCCACATCTTATCTCCGAGCCAGAGCGTCGTATTTCTCCCGTTTTCTATAATACAATCCCATCTTCGATCGATATTTTTAATCACCTGTTCAATAACCAACTGACTCACTTCATCTACGATCTATCAGTTCATGATTATAAAGGATATTTTGCTATGGTCGATATGCCTAGGAGTTCAAGATACTAATTCAAGTAATCAGTAACATATCAAACCTGCCCCAATAAGCTGACATCCATCACCGATCCTAGAAGCGTATGAAACAATCAACATAAGCTGAGAAGGACTACAGTAGCTATAGAACCCCCCCCCCCCCCCTCCCATGTTTCTTTCTTACTCCCAGAATCATTAATAACACAGCAAACTCCTCATTCATCCTCATGAATACTCGGTACTACCACACCATCAAAGTAATTTTTATGCATCAGCATACCATATCCCTGAATTTTTAGAAGTGAAAATACATAGATAGGTTTGCTGGTGAATATTACCGGATACATATCAGAAGAATACTTTATAATGATTTGAGATTCAAGTTATATTATTATTATATTAATTATTATATTAAAAACATTTAAAATTTATATAAATACTCTTATAAGAATAAATAATCATCAATCTTAGATTTGATTATTATATTTTGACTTATTAAGTATAATACAATATAATACAATATAATATTCTAAAATCAAATTAATATATTATTTCAAATCTATAAAAATCATCTCTTTTATATTTATATTTATATATTGAATTGGATTAAAATCTAAATTAGAATTAGAATTGGATATTAAAATTCTCTTGTTTATATTAATATATAAAGAGATAATAAAATATTAAATTTATTTATTTATTTATTAATTAATAAAAGATATCTTTTAATTATATCTTTATATTCATTTTATTAGATATTAGAATTCATCTCATCCTATCTCAATTCAGTTCCTCAAATATAAAAGAAAAGAAAATATTTAATAAATTTAATAATTTATAATAATATCCCTCTATCCCTCCATCTCTCCACCTCCACAATATCTAACCTCCACATAACCATCCATCCAACCCTAATCCAAATCAGCTCAATCCAACCCAACTTAAATTTAACCTCCTTCCCTCTTTCCTTTCCATCCCCCCTTCCCCCTTTTCCCCTCCACATCTCATCCTCCTCCTTCTCTTCTCAAGCTCCTACCCTCTCTTTAAACCTCCAGGCCTCAAATCTTCAACCTCAAACATTCAATCATTCAATCATTCATCCCACCGAACGAAGAATCAATCAACCAATCAATCAATATCGAAAACATCACCTATATATACCCTATCACAACAGTAACAACAATCAAAAGCAGCATTCCAATCACAAATTCTTTTGATTTCCCCTTTGTCTTTCTCATGCACCCCTCTTTCTCCCACGCCACCCTCCCCCCTTTTCCCTCGCTCAAAAGCCAAAAAGCCTGAAAAATTTACAATTTCAAAATAAATTGAGAATGGGTATATATAAATAAGTAAGTAGGTAAGTAAGTAGAAAGTAAGAAGTAAGTAGATGATATAAACAAGTCTTGCAGTGAAGAAAAATATAAAAGGAAAAGGAACACCCTAAAAATCCCCCCAAGTCCCCTCCCCTTCAAATCTCTATGATTCTTGAATTACCAACCATGCCATACCATACCGTACCATACCATATCAAATCCTGCTCCATATCCCATCAGGCAATACCCGCGACTTTAACGCCTCCTGGATGCGAAACCCCTATGTCCCAACTCCAGTCCAAAATACCTTGTATATATGCCATGCTATGCCTCAGCACTCCACCTCTGTCTCCCCTCTTATGCTCTCATGTGACATCTTCTCCGACGTTCCTGTGCTTATCTATATGATACGTAGTCCCCTTGTGCCACTCCAAATCACTATATATCATTACGCTAGACTTTGAACAACGTAAAATAGCAGAAAAGCCTGTTCATTTAACACTTGACTCTTGCTCGCCAATGTAACATTATGGTCATTGAACTTAAACCATTGATTTCCCACTCGAGAGTAGGATACATAGTGACCTATTTGTACACCTCTGATTAGCAATCTCATCACAAACATACCTCCCACAATTTAGGGAGTGGTGAAGGATAACAAGGAAAGAAGTGCTTCCCACCAGTCTCCAAATTTCCAACATGAACGACAACGCTTTGTAAATCATAAGTACACGACCTGGCCAACTCAAAATTATTCTTTGTATCTTGACCACGAGCTCGATTGGTATAAGGAAGCATATGTAGCTGAAGTGGAAAAGTGACAGTAGTATCAATTTTTGAGGCTAGGCCCCTAGGATCTTGTTTGAAGCGCTATTTCGTGTTAGTTCAGATTCGATTTTAATCTAGTAATAGAGATAAAAAAAAGTTACCTTGAGCTGAATACACAATACGTTTGGTAGACTTTTGATACTGAGTTGCTTTTTTGCCTCTTGAGTATCGCATTGATGACATGAATATTCACATCGTTCAGCCCGAATGTACTCTTCGTCCAGGCAACGTTGCAGACTGATTGTGCCAGAAGCTGCCTTTAGCTTGCTCTTTTTCTGAATAACATCAACACCTAAACTTAGATCTAGAAAGGACTCGACTGATGTGTTTACGTCCCCACAATTTTGGCAGGTGATAGTACTTTGAAGCTTCCCATAGAATGTCTGATGGACAATACATTTGCAGCCTTGATCCATTTTCGACCGCTTAGGATTTGGACTGCTATCTTCTCGATCGCTTGCTCGTGACCCACCGTTAATTTCGTGTAATTCTTCTGTAAGGAATTGAAAGAACTCGTGAGCATCTTGCTCTTTGTTACTTGCTAATTCTTCGTATGCTTTTCTCTTCGAAAGCCAAAAGCTGGCAAGTATATTCGAAGCTGAGTATCCTGTTGTAATCTCTTGAGAGTAGAAATCTTGAAACATATCATCCATAGCGCAACTCATACAATTCTTTTGTTCGCATTCGCTTGCTTGGTGCCCATCTCCGAGATAAAAATTTCGAAGTAGAGGATTATGAACGAAGGACTGAAGAATGACGTTCATGTAACAGGTAGCTCCCATGTTATAAATACCCCTAACACCACTTGCTCTACAGGGAGCGGACATGGTATTTGTGGATATAAATCTTGGGTCCTCTTTTGTAGCATCTGTAAAAAGCTCATCATGTTTTCGTTTTCGACCTGAAGAGAGAAGCAAATCAGTATGCTGCGTCGAGATACATTTGATATAACGGATAAAAAGAAATGAGACATGGTATAATGGAAACTAGAAGGGAGACATTTTGGAGATTTAATATGCAACTTTATAGGAGTGTAGCCAGTGTCGCTGAAAAGTTCATAATCAAGGCTTGGAGAAGGCATATAACTCATATGTGACTTACTAGAAAAAGAGCCAGTCCCAGTCTTCCTCACTCTTAACTCCTCTAGTGTAGGATCCCATACAAAATCATTGCACATTTGGCAAAACAAAGCCCCCGTCCTCGATTCAACATCTAATTTGCCACCAATTAGCGAAATCGCAAAGACTTTGCACCACAAATCCGACATACAAAATCTATGCGAAGTTTCCTGACCATGCTTCATATGATCCTGCGCCGTAGCCGTCCGGTCACATTGTAAACAGAGGTAATTTGGCGTCAGAGATGTGAGGGGCGGGCCTTTCAGAGTCTTAGATGTTTGTGGAACAATTGGAGTATTATCTAGAACCACTCTCAAACAATTCTTATAATATGTAATTGTATTTCTCATACGTTCCTCATTATCTGGGTTCAAGAGTAGTTGAATATGCACTAAGATGCACCATTAGCAATTGATGAGAAGGCTGAGAATGCGACACGAGTGGATTGCGAAACATACGACAGCCATATTTCGGAACCCCAGGTTGTGGTGATTTGATCTTTATATATCGAGGAGAAGCTGGAGTTACTGGTCTAGAAGTAGACATTTTTTTCAAAATGTGTAGATCTCCTACAATTGTGACAAATCGTAGATTCGTTGATGGATTTTTGATTTCTTGATATATATTAATATTGATTGATGATGCTTAAATTGGCTGAGCCTTGCGGAAAATCGGGCGGGCGGTGAAATTTACAAGTGGCATTATTTTAAGGCTATTTTCGGGCTAATTGTCCCCTATTGAACTATTGGAATAAGTCTTACCCTCAGTACCTACACACAAACAAAATACACGTTGTGATACAATGTACCTAATTACCAGACGGGTTTCTTCTCACGTTATCCAATTTTAAGGTAGGTATGATATGATATGATCGAAGTAGCAGGTAGCAGAAACAGCAGAAACTTAGTATATCTTCCTTTTTCTGCTTGTATCCCGTATCCTTACGCTAGTTAGACACAACCCAAAGCTATAAACGAATAGCAAACCAAGTTCCAAACCGAGCATATCATAGATAGATATTTCTGTACTCCTTTGACAACCTTGGTACCAGCGTATCAAACTAATTAATCCATCGTCTATACAAAATACTATGTAACCATCAGCTCAAAGGACCAAAAAGTGATACTCATACTAACGTGGTTTATCAGTAACCGGAACATATCAGTAACCGGAACACTTTTACCTCAATTACCTATATTCCATTAAAATAAAATTACAACAACACTATAAATTAAGATTGAATTATATATAATCTAAAGATCAATTAATATTGGATCGAACTGATAAGTTTATATATTATATAAAGTACTACCATATTTGCTATATCGTTATATAGTAACTTGCCTCCTTGCTGAAGAATCATCATTTGTATATTCGTCGCGTCATATCTGATCTTCTACATTCTCTTGTTCTAATATACTATGCCCATCTTCTATTGAAAGTGCTCCTCCTTTTCATATTAAAGCTTTTCTAGCTCTTCAGCGTTTACTAAGTGCTTCATTTGCTTTACAGAGACTATGAACCTCAGCAATTAAAAGCGTATTCGCATAAACTAGGAGCTCTGTACCCTTAGCTAAAGCTGCAACTGTTTCAAATATTGGAGTAGGTGAGCTCCCTTGATGTCGAGCAATACGACTTTTCACTAAAGTGGATTGAGAAAGAGCTTCAATTGGATTGTGAGGTGTTTGAGATTGCTATATATCAGGATCAGCTGATATTGATTTATTTGATAGAGTTCTTATTCGAATATCTAGTTTTGAAAGTACAATTTCCGGATTAAATGGGATTAGCCCAGTTCCGCAAAACCTAGCTTTACTATTTGATATAGATATTGCTTCGATATATACAGCTTTGAAGGCTTGAAAGAACTTGGTTTTGGTAATATAAGTGATATACGCCTTGATAAAGTTCTCGATTTGTCGATTATATGAACGCTTTAAAGGACCAAAACAACCGATATCGAGTGGTTGAGTTAAATGTGAAGAATGAGGTGGCAAACTAAGTAATATAATATTGTATTCCTTGCAGTATTCCTGAAATACTAGTGATTTATGACTTTCATACCCATCAAGCACTAGTATTCGATATCTACCCACTTTTCTACTTTCAGTATGTTTGTTAAAGTGCTTAATCCATTCAAGACCTGTCTCATTATCTGTCCATCCATTGGTAGTAGGTTTAATAAGCCAATCATATAGTAAATCGCCTTCGGTATACCAATTTGAGAGATGGTATTCGCCTTTTACTATCAAAAACGGAGGTATATTATGACCTTCTCCATCAACACAAATAATCGCTGTAGCCCATTCCCGATTGCCTGGCTGTATAGCTTTGCTTTTTCCATATCGATCAGCTTTAGTAACTACTATATATAGTGATATTTGTCCCATCATAAAGCCTGTCTCATCGAAGTTATAGAAATCGCAGTCTAGAATACCATATTTGACCTGTATATTCGATACTAATCGAAACTATCTTTCAATAAGCTCTGAATCTTTGCAGAGAGCTCTTTGAAAGTCATAAACGCAATTAAAACGCATCTTTAATTCTGTATGTCGTTTCACAAAGCGATGAGCCCAGAGCTTTCCAACCTTCTTCGCACCCTGCGTTTCGAATATATAATTCGCCATATCTTCCACATCACTTATTTAAGGACTAAACCCTCTTTTGTCTATATCAATTATATATTGAAAAAGCGATTTCTCCTCTAATTCTGTCATTTTACAATGTATTGATCGAGATCCAGCTTTCGGCGTTCGACCGGCTATTCTGTAGGTAAGGGTAGTATACGGTATATTATAGATTTTAGCAGCTCTTCGTACACTTAGTTTTTTGGATAAAGCAATAGCTTGAATAGCTAGATTAATTTGCGACTCTTGCATATTGATTTGAAAGGTTGAATATGGATTTAACACATGTTAAAGTTGAGAGGTGGTAATTGAGGTAAAAATGTTCCGGTTACTGATATGTTCCGGTTACTGATAAACCACGTTAAACAAATCATGCTTATCAAAACAATCCATCAATGAACCGAGGCTTATCGGCATTGCATCATTTTCAAGTCCATCTACTCACCATCGAACAATGATCCTTTATCCACCTTTATGATATCTCTCAAAAATACCATCAAGAAAATGGCAACACAGCTAGTGTTCCTGCCGGACGTCGAAAGATTGAGTCCTACCGTAATTCGGATCCTTGGTGGAAATCCAGGAAAGGTGAGGACTTTGAAAGAGGAGTCATGTTGGGCATTGTCAGCTGATATCAAATAGTTTACTCTGCAAGGTACATGAACGATCTGAAGAGTGTGGAATAGGTGGTTCATTTTCCTAATGAGGGTGTAGGGACGAACACATATCTTGTTGGGAAGGGGAAAAATCGATTGTTGATTGATACGGGGGAAGGGAGGGAAAGTTGGATTAGGAATTTAAAGGATACTTTGGAGAAAGAGCAAGCTACGATTAGCTCTTGTATTCTCACGCATTGGTGAGAGCCTATTTACGTTGAGTTGCAACTCGACCACTAATTAAATATTTTAGGCACCATGATCATGTGAAGGGAGTTGACCACTTATTAGAGTACTCGCCGGAAACCATCATCCACAAAAACCGTCCAGGTGAGGGACAAACGGATATAAAAGATGGTCAAATATTTTCAACCGACGGCGCAACTCTCCGTGCAGTTCATTCGCCTGGTCATACCCAAGATCACATGGCATTAATACTCGAGGAAGAAGATGCCATGTTCACCGGAGATAATGTCTTGGGGCACGGTACAGCAGTCTTCGAAGACCTGACGACTTACTTGAACAGCCTTGAAAGAATGAAGGGCGTTTTTACAGGTAAAGCATATCCAGGACATGGAGCACTTATAGAAGATGGACCTGGTAAAATTGGAGAGTATATCAGACACAGAAAGGAAAGAGAGTCCCAGGTTATCCAGGTGTTGAAGTCTGCAAAGAATAGAGCTGGGGTCACTATTACCAGAGATGAAGAAGCTGATGAATGGACCTCGATGGAAATTGTGAAGATTATATATAAGGATGTACCCGAGAGCCTTCACGTGCCGGCGAATGGTGGCATTGTGCAAATATTAAACAAGTTGCAAGCGGATGAGAAAGTGGTCAAGGAGCAAGATAGATGGAAATTAAAGGCGCGAGCCGCTCTTTAAATGTACCTGATTCTTTTATGATGGAGATAATATACTCTTTTAGCCATACGTATTCTACTTCTCTTCTTCTGGCTTTCTCCACGTCCAGTGTTCACATTCAAAATTAGCGAAACAAAAGAACTCATTACTCAACCCCTTTGCGTGTACCGGGAGAAAAGTCGTAGTTGCAATACCTTGTCTATTTGATATGAGTTAATATGCCACTAATAGAACAATGAGTACTCACGGTCGATAAAGCTTATTCACGACATCTCCTACCCGCTCACCGGTACATACGATGAGTTTCGATGGCGACGCAGATTGTTCTTGACCCCATGACATCAACGATTCGTTTTGACCCCATGACTTCGACAGCCATCGAACAGTTAAAGATGCTAGAAAAGTCAGCTGAGTATCCTAAGCATCCACAAAACGAATGGCTATATACCTTTAGTCTGGCACTCCTCGCTCAAAAAAGGCGGATCGCAAATAACACGATCAGCACACCCCTTCAAATGCGCTTCCGACCTATCAGTAAAAGCCCAGCCGCATCTCAACCCAAGCGCTTGCAGAACTCACAAGGAAGCTTCAACGGATTATTAAAATCATAGAAGCTAAACTCAGGAAAAACCCCAAACCTCTCATCAAACTCCAACAAATGAAGCTTCGGCCTCTTATCCACCGGCCACCCTGCCTTCCCAATGTTAATCTCGTTGCCCACACGCGTCCCAACCTACAAAATGACTTACAACAATATTCTTCAACTGAATAAAAACACTCGGAGCCGACACAACCGCAATAACCGTCTCGGCAACCGCATCTCTCAGGAGTTCCTGCGCAAGAATTGTAGCTGTCTCATTGGAATACTACATCTCCATGTCATGAGCACTCTAATTCCCCCAATCTCAAACTTTCAAACAGAACAATGCAACCCAAGAAAACTGACCCAAAATTGCGATTCGTTCCAATCCTCAGCAAAAGCATCCATAGTTAATGGAACACCATCAGCCTGATCTTCAGCCCGCTGCTTCAAGGCTTCGAATTTTTGCTGATGCGCATCTCGGTCTGCGTAAAACTCTTTCAGCGCATCTAGCGCTGAGCCCGATAGAACGCTATTCGTGCTTTTGTTAGTGATGTCTTGGATATTTTTGTAATCATGGTGAGCTTACGGAATATCGTCTTCGTCTGCGTTTTCCATTGTTGATATTTGAAGTTATTTTCAAGAAACGTGATACTGTAAAATTGCGCCGGGGTTTTTGGAGGGGTAAAATTGTGGGGCGAGAGAGGTCTTTTCAACTTCACTTCAAACAAATTGGTAAAATCTATCGATACACAAATGGAAATCGGATTGATTTGGAAAGACAGCGCTTTCCTCATTCCGTCTAAATTTCAAAGAAGACTATCATCTTTGACTGGTTGTTCAAAATCCAAATATCACATACAACAAAAAGTGTTTTCAAATAAATTTGGCATATGTACAATTCGCATGTTATTATGAATACATCCCATAACCAGAACCAGTCTTCTACTGGTCATCAAGGACATGCAAATATTTCTTCTCCTCCCTCCTCTCACGCTCCGTTGATGGAGGCAAATCGTAAAATGCAGCACTTCGGTACCCCAACTATTTAAAATTAGCATTGCCTTATTGAAATTTCCATGGAAGAGTGTACATACCAGGTAGTGGAAAGTAAGACTACTGAGCTCTGCTGGCTCGATTCCAAGGTCTTTGAACGTCTTTGCGGAAGGATCAATCTTTTGGTCAATGAACTCCCGCTCAACCTCATCAGCAGAGAGAACAGGCCACCAAAGAGCTCTATTCAAGACTTCAGCAATTGGCTTGAGGATCTTCTTTGGTAAGTTGATATGTCGGCGACGACTGTTGATTTCTCTATCCACCAAGGCAGCGATTTCGGCCGTTGAGTAATTCTTGGGGCCATAGAGCTCATATGTTTGGGATGCAGTATTGTCATCTTGAAGCATTTTCTCAAGAGCTTGGCCTACATCAGGTGCCTGAAAGATATTGTGAGCAGAGAGCCATGTAAATAGAAGATTTAAAACATACATGGACTGGCCAATAGCGCTCTTGCATGTTGTTAGATGTAAGGACGTTGGTGAATCCTGCAAGTTTGTGGAGAAGACGATCCTCGAAACCAAACAACGGAGCTGGTCTCACAATTGTGGTCTCTGGGAATATGCTGCGTACGACTGCCTCACCTCTTGCCTATAGAAGATATGTCAACCATGTGGACCAATGTTTCAGAAGAAATATATCATATACCTTCGTTCTGTAGAACTCAGAGGGTGAATTAGGGTCCGCATTGTAGGAAGAAACGTGGATGAATCTGTCCACGTCATATTTGGCAACGGCATCTGCAATTCGCTCGGCTCCTTCGACATGTACATCCTCGAGATCGAAGTTCCTGATATTAATGAGCATTCATCTCCCATCCGGTCTTGTTTTGATGCATACTTGGTGGGATAATTACGTCCAACAAGGTTGTAGACTACATCAGAGTGCCTGACACTTTCCTCCAAAGATTGTGTATTTCTCAAGTCGTATTCCTATCGGCAATCAGTCAGCCTGACCAATATAACGTCCCATAATCCTCTGTCGTACCATGAATATGACTCTACCCAAATCACCGGAAACCTTTAAATGACGTTTGGCCATTTCTTCCCGGAAAGGAACAATAACGGTGCATCCTTGTCTTGCTAAACCACCACCCTCGTCAGTCCAAGCAGCTCTAGAATATACATAGAGAATTTCGTACCAAGTCTGTTCACAATATAACGTCCGAGAAATCCAGTCGCACCGAAGACCGTTGCAGTATGTCCTGTAGATTCAAATTAGGCCTGTGTTGATTGGGGGTTTTGTGGATGATATACCTCCAAGAGATGATCTAAAGAACGGCACATCAGCAAGAACGTCCACAGAGCCCAGAACCAGAGTACAAGAGCTCACCTGCCACCCTGGGTACGAATGATGGGCTTTCCAGTCCTTGTAATAGTGACATCAGATAACTTCCTGCTCAAGGGTACATTTTTAATGCCTCTTTCCGATCGTACAGCAGTCCGCAGACTGTTCAAAGCCGATGGACTGCAGGATTTCTGCATTCTTGCGACTGAGTTACAAATCAATTGAATCGCAGACGCAAATGCAGTTGGCAGGGTTCTACTTCACTTGATGTTGAAGTTGTCGATTGACATCGCGGGATTCCAGCCGCGGATTAACCTAGTCTAAATAAGGTTAGGTCCGACCTTGCGCAGCTCTCTCGTTGCCTCGCCTTGAACATATCAAAACCCCAACATAACTGCTTCAATTTCAAACATTTACAAACACAAAAAGATACCCAAACGATACCACCTTTATTAATTTTGAGGGGTGTATACTAGGTAGTTCGATACCAGAAATCAGGAACAAGCCAATTCTACTTCACCTCACCCCGCACTCAATCATCATGAATGCCGATGCAATCCCCGACTTTCTTGGGGAGCAACGCGATGCTGCGCCAGCAGACCTTCAACACCTTTTCTTATCCTTCGAAGATCTGTGGGAAAAGAAGCTGTGGCATCAACTGACGGATACTCTTGTTGAGTTCTTCAATCACAAAGAAAGCGCTTCCCAACGATTACCGATATACAAAACATTCATCCTCACATTCGCCGATAAGATCAACCAGTTGAAGCTTGTTACTCTTGCTTTAAGCGCAGCTTCGCAGTGTAAAGGTAATAGACTAATCCTAGAGGCTCTGAAATAACTGCTAACCTAGCATTAGACAGTCAAGAGCGCTTGTCTTTTCTGGAGGCTGTAGCAAAGAAAGTCGATAATCCAAATTCCCAAGATGCATACGTATACGCAACTGTGGCCGTGGCTACCGTCAAATTAGAACTACAAAATCAAGATGGGGCGAGGAAGGATTTGGATAAATCAGAGAAGATATTAGATGGATTTGACTCTGTGGAGACAATCGTACATGCTGCTTTCTACCGGGTTAACGCAGAGTACTATCAGTCCAAATTGGATTTCGCATCGTATTACAAAAACGCCCTGTTATACCTAGCCTGTATCGACCTCAATGATCTCACCCCCTCTGAGCGCAAAAGCCGAGCCTACGATTTGAGTATTGCAGCACTTATATCCGACACAATTTACAACTTCGGTGAGCTCCTTCTCCACCCCATCCTCAACACTCTCGTTGAGGGTGACGCCTGGCTCCGAGATCTCCTCTTCGCTTTCAACCGTGGTGATCTTGCCGCCTACGACGTACTGGCTGGTCACATAACTTCCAATCCTCTCCTCGCACAACATCGCGACGCACTCAAACAAAAGATTTACCTCGCCGCCCTCACTGAAGCCGTTTTCCGTCGCCCTCCTCACGACCGTGCCATGACGTTCCGTACAATCTCTGAAGAAACAAAAGTCCGTCCTGACGAAATCGAGCATCTGATCATGAAAGCTTTGAGCTTAGGTTTATTGCGAGGAAGCATTGATCAAGTGGACGAAATCGCACGTATCAATTGGGTACAACCTAAGGTATTGGACATGTCACAAATTGAGGGTATGCGTACACGACTAGAAGAATGGGATTCTAGCGTTAACTCACTGGGTAACTGGATCGAGTCGAAGGGTCAGGATGTGTGGGCAGCGTGAGCAGTAAACTCATGATCATGAATGAAAAGGCAAGAATGGCGTCTTCGGCTTGCATGGGACTGTAAAATAGATATTCCTTCTCCTACGTGCATGCCTGTGGGCAGTTGCATTTGTGCTGAGAAAGAATAAAATGATATATGAGAAAAATACCCTTGCTATGTTATATTTCCAACTTCGCTGATTACGATGCATTACTACATTCGTTACAAATACATCGTGCAACCAAATAGTCACCTTATTTTTTCTCTAGTCCATCCCTCACCTCCACCAGCTTTTCTTTAACCTCATCCGCACTCCCATCAACCCTCTCTTCTTCCTCCTCCCTAGGCTTCCCAAAAAGTAAGATACCACCCACCACCCACGCAGGCCACCAAACACACCAAATCACCACCTGGGTCGTCATCCCCCAAACATCCCATCCAAAAGCGGCTTCTACCAAAACATCTCCCACATCCAAACCCCAATACTTCGCTCCCACAAGCAATACAGTTGAAGGTGCCAATACACCTAGCAATATAGCGAGTATAGAAGCGAGGATGGGATTATGACCCAGTGGACGAATGTATGATAAGGGGGTGGATAGGATACCGATGAGGATTGAGAGGGAGAAGTTGAGGGTAGCGAGGGAGGAGAGGTACATGCCGAGGAGGAGGAGGGAGAAGGATTGGATTAGGGATAGTTGGTGGGGTGTAGGTGGTGTGCAGTAGGTGGAGTGGAGGAGGGTGGAGAGGGCTAGGGGGAGGAATGTGTTGAGGATGGAAAAGATGATGAAGACTGTGGGGAGGTTCTGAGAGGATATCTAATGTTAGTTTATGATTACTCGAATTTGGTTGGGGATGGAGGGAGGAAGATAGAAACGTACGGCTTTAGATGTATGGTTAAAGATGGAAAGAGGAACAAGTCCTAAGAATTGACATCCAGCTACAACAGCTAGAGGAAGAAATAGTTTGCGTTCGCGTACTTGGAGATCTTTTTGTGGGATGAGTGCCTTTGCATCACCGGATTCCACGACCACTAAAGGAGTCTTCTCCTTCTCTCCACCCTTTTCCGTAGACATCAATGATTTCGTCTTCGCAGGACTGGGCCAACCACTTTTTACCCATAGGTAAATAGCCATAATAGTAAAATTTGTAGCCACAAGCATAGCACTTGGAAGATAAGTTCCAATACTCACGAAACGATTAGCTTGCATCAATAAATAGAAGAAGAAACTTTGATGGAGATGTTCCAACAAGTTATTCAAACTTCGAAATGTACTTTCGATTACTCTTCCCATGGCCATCTCATCTTGCCAACCTTCTCCAAATGGTTGGAGTGTGATGGCATCCACATGATATGGAATGAAACTACTATGAGGTCCCGAAGCATGGCCTAATCCTTGATTAATCATACCGCGTAACATAGTCTTGAGTCGATCTTGGTAGCTATCGCTGTGCTGCCACATCTTCTGTAGTGAGACTCTGATACCCATTTGACCACTAGCAATTGAGACTACGGTGTTGAAGAGATCGAGATTGGGAAGTTGGCCGTTAATTCCATCGTAGACGATATGGATCGATTCAAAGCGATGATCAAAAGGATAGTCAATCACAACAGCTCCTTGAAGAGCTCCACTCTTAGCAGGCAGCGATTCAACGGCAGGCGACTGGTGAGTATCGTGATAGGCATCAACCCAAGCCTGAGGGCCAGCTTTACTATCCGCTGTAATCAGGAATATAATATCCTTTGACCACAAAGACCAACGATTGAAATATCTCGCCAGAGTAAGAACCAAAGGAACACCACTTCGATTCAACTCTCCATCAATATTTCTCCAAGCCGCTACCAACACAATTGCTTCTGTGGCATCACCTCGGGGTGCATGCAGAATCGCATACACATTCTCTCCTCTGTGAACCTCACCTGCGGATTTATACTCGTACTTTTGTCTCGCAACCTTAAGTCCCGTAGCTTTGAAGAATTCTTCGACTTTATCATTAACTCTGTACGCGAAAATCAGCTTTATATCCTTCAATCGTAATGCCCTTCCGCAGCTTTCACACATACTCAACATTACTACTTTCCCCCAAAGCATCAATCTCCCTCTTATACCCTCGAAAAACATTCTGATCACTCCCCGCAAAATAGGTATGGACTTGTCCTGGCAGAAGAGCATTTTCCGAAACATAAGTATTCCTCGAGTAATCGTTCAAAGGTAGAAGTAGCAGCCATGCAACACCTATGGCTATGCAAAGAAAGGATAGATATGGTGGTAATTTGCGAACCGGCGCATATCGCAAGACGGTGGATGCTTGCTATTGTTAGAATTATGGTCCATAGCAAATACAAATACGTACACAATAGCCCCATGGCTGAAAAAAGAAGTCCTCACGAAGTCCGGAGCGTTGTTTTTCTCACATTGGAAGCTCGAAGCTTAGGTGGGTTGTCAGCCTTGCCAAAATGTACCAGAATTGAGACGAGGTTCGGGAGACGCGAAATCAGGAGCCGACGCGAGAGATTTTGGTTTAAGGTCAAGTTTCCGTCCGAAGGAGACACAAGTTTCCCGGAATTTATTAATGTTCATCATGGCATGGGACAATTGATTATACATCTAATTCACTGCTTTAGAGTTCAGACAGGTACTGTGAAAAAGGAATAACTTTGGACGCAACCTGAACAACTCCAAATGGCTTCGTCTAGTTATAAAGTTGTCATTAAAAAGCATATAATCATAAATTGACCGTATGCCTTAAGCTATCAGCAGTCTATCTACCTGAAGCCAAAGAAGAAACCAAAGCCGTATATCATATTCCATTTCCACCATTTTTAACATAAAGCATGACCGCTCCCAGAACATCCGAACTCCGTAATTATGCGTAGTCTTTGTACATAGAGAAGGGAAACCATTGCTTCATAAGTACAATATCAAGGTCCCAATCGCTGTGCTTGGCCAGAAAATCCTAGCGCAATGTTTGTGTCGGATGAGATGATTGGATTGTTGGTGGTAGGTAATAAACCATATCTTCCAACCGTTTTCTGGTCAACGGAAACGTAGTGTGGTAATCTACCCAAAAGATTCATTTTTCCTTCAATCCATCTTAGAATCTTCTCTGGCGGAGCTAAGAATTTGAGATAACCCAGGCCCCCTATGAAAGTTAGTTAGCGGTCCAAACCATGGCATAAGGGGGGCACTAACATCCATAACCAAAAACAAGTCCGCAAAGGTGACCAAGGAAGCTGGTATGTGGTACCAAGAAGGAGATGAATAGTGTAAGAATGATTGGTGTTGTCCACGTTGGAATTTGGACTGTACCCAATACGAAATTAGGATTTGTTTTATATGTCTTGATCGCTTCCATTGCAAGTAGAGTGAAAACCCAAATGCTGATGTCTTTGTTAGCAGGAATTTCTTAGCAGAATTTGATGTATATCTCTCTTACCTGGCACCCATCACTCCTGTGTTCATATGGAAGATCCCCCTTTCCACGAATGTATATATTAATGCAGGAATCGTCGACAAAGCTACAACAACCATTAGCTCTACCTTCCTAATATTATCATCTTCAAGAGAAACCTACGGCCCATAAATAATGCCAATGTAGTCAAAGTCCCATATTCTGCTTCAAATCTCTCCAACAATGGAGTTAGAGCAATGGTATTCATTATCATGTGTATGAAACCCATATGTATCAACGGGAAGGTATTCGTGCGGTACACTATAATAACGTCAAATTAGCCTCATGATCCATAGTAACAAGCCGATTGTTGTATGAGATGGTAGATCTACTTGACTGCAACCCAATCTCATTTGGGTACAAGCCACCCCATTTCTGTAAATCCCAAGCTGACTGCAAACTGACAAGCCATAGTATGAATATGATGGCTACTATACATCTTGTAAAAAGAGGTAAACGAAGGATGTATGATCTTAGCCGGGTTGCGCCGAATTGTGGTAATGTAATCGCCATCGTAAATGTTGCGGACTTTTGATGGCCTCGCTTTTTGGGGAATATGTATGGCAGTCTTCGAAATCCAATGACCTTAGCTATCACTTCTTATGAATTCTTACAAAAGGCCCTTGTAGCATCATCTGAGAATCGATGCGCGGAGTGCTATGTAGAAAGATCAACCGTCTATGGAAATTGTTATGGGATTATGGACTTTTCGCTAGAGTACCGCAAGCAAGGCTGAAGTTTCCATGCCAGAGCAGCCATTCCCGGGGTTTTTACCAATTATCTGAAAAACTATAGATCATTAAATATATTTGAATTCTTCAATCAAAAAATTGGTACTTTTCTCCTACGACTTTAAAGGGACACTTCTAGAATTTTCAGACTATGCTTGAATTTTCCCTTCGGGAGTGCAAGGTCAGACAGAGACAAGGCTGATAAGACAAGGCCAGCGAATTCGTATTTCGAACGACTTTCATTGAATTCTATATTAACAAAGAAAACCTAAAAGTCTTGCCTGATTGATTCTGGTGGTGGATATACACCCAGAGCTTCGCGATTCGAAGCCATTTGAAATATTCAAAAATGTTTGCCTTTACTCAATAGCATTATTTGAGTCTCACCTGGGACAATTAGCTTTCCTTCCCCGTGAGCTGCCAAGGAGGTCACCGGAAGCACAATTACATTTTGCCCCCGGTGAACTCATTTCATGTTTTTAGACTCACTATTGAACTCGGGTGATGCTTCAACGCTGATTGGACTTAGGATATTGCTTTAGTTTACGAGGCAAGCCGGATACAAGACCAAATCCCTTGTATCCATAATCTTCTTTCACTATACTCCTCCCTAGATTGCATGTCAACCATCATCTTTACCACAAATGCATCAATCCAAATCAGGTTTGTAGAGCGACAACGGCATCTCTCTTCTTGCACAGTCAGTTATCCACGTCTTTTTACACATCGACGGCTGCAATCGTTTACAACGAATGATTCTAGATGGAGAACGGCAATCCATCAACTGTGTGGCCATCCCTTCAATCAAACGTTTATTTTGTCGATAGATATTGAGTTACCTTAAAATGTGGACAAAAGACCGAAAGACCTCTCAAGAAATACAGCAGATAAGTACTCCAAACCCTTAGTCTGAGCGGTCTTAATGGAAGATTTGTCTCATGATATAGACGTTGGTCTACTCTCCAAAATCCCATCGTATTGTGCAAGTACGTGTCACGGAACACCATCACTTCAATCCAGTATGTCGTCAGTGTCTATGATATTCTCCCATTCCGCGCCTTTTCACCGTCAATATGTCACGAAGCCCAACACCAAGTTCACAGACCAGCTAGAATTACTGGCCGTCTCCTCTTTCCAGCCGCTACACCATCTTATTCATTTTCCTCCAGTAATCCATACACATCGTTAACCATAAAAGCTACTAGATTCGAGATCTGGCTCTTTAAGAGTTTCTATTTTAAGTGAAGCAAGGGCCAAAATCTAAAATGATCCGTAGTCTATCCATAACTCTTGTTGCATTGACACCTGCAGCCAACGTTTACTGCTTAATTTTAGATGCAAAGCACTGAAAGGGGTAGATGACGTTATGCTTGTGGTGGAGAATGCATGGGAAAAGTAGATTGAGTCGGGCTATGAGGTGGATTGGATGTTATACTATTGGTGAGAGAACGAGTTTCGATTCTCAAAACGTGCGTAAAAGTTCAGATTGGGTGTAAAGCATAGCATGAACCTCGAGCTTAATAATGAAATATTAGTAAAATTTGTGGCGTTGGTGTTATTGAAACTGCTTTTGGTCAGGATATCTTCAAACCCATCTCATAATTCACTATACGCACAATACCGTGCTATTTCCACCGTGAGCAAAAACGCCAATGAGCGACCATCATTGAACCTCTCCCCCTATCCCAAACCAAAATTCCGAATTCAACATTTTCCACTATCCACATGTTAACCATCGCAAGCGAGATCTAAAAAGGGGGGTTCGCTCCACACAGCCACACTGTAGACTCTAGACCGTTGAAGCGACACCCTACCACCATACCTATAATGTTTGATCCAAGCCCATGTTTACCAACTATTGGTATTGGAAACTTCTACAATCAATCCTCGGTTACGAATTCTTAGAACTAGATATAGTGATTGCGGTATCGACATATGTTGATTCTGTAAGATTACACTAAAATCTATAGTTGCAATAATTCAAACTCTGCCGGCATTTTAGAAAATTCTTGACTGCCCTAACTGAATGCTTTCCTCCTCTTCGGGCATACCAAATGTCTTTCAGCACTTGAAGACAGATTGTAGAAGCTGTGCGGTCACGTTCTACGTTCTCATTGTAGAAATATTGAAAGTGAGGATTATGGGAACTGTGTCAATGTTGTGATATCGTTGATCTGCATCGCGCATTGCAAGATTTGCTGGTACTGCGCCGCATTTCTTCTCGGTGTGAATAATGTAAATATATTGTGGTGATCATCTCGGAGAAGTAGTGGAGTTATTACTAGGCGCAAAAACCTTGGAATGGATTGATAACATTGACTCTGCTGAAGTCTGCATCTTCTATTGCCTGTAGAAGTTGTGTATATGGCGTACTTTGATCCTTTAATTATTTTAAGCACAATTAAACCAAGAAAACCTGGATCCATTAAAAAAGCATTCGAATACTAAATAATGCTGGTATGTATGTATTACTTGTTTATTTGGATGGTAAATTATCTGGAAGTATGCTAATATGCGTTTTAGATTTTTCTTGGCGGCGGTGGGCTTTAGTCATTTAGGCCTAGGGTAGTATAGATCTGGCCTGAGAGTTTTTTGGGCTATAATATAGGAGAATGAGAGTTACTATGGATATATGGAACCTGGATATATCCCTTCAAGGCTTTAGATGGGGTGTAGTTTCTACTTGGGTATGAATGGAGGAAGCGGTGCTCAATTTTTAGACTATTATTGTTTTATGGTTATAGAACGGTCAGTAATATATTTTTATTACTTTCTTGGTCTAGTGTCTTAGAATGTAACAGTTGATAGGTTTTAAAGTATGATTTTGGTCTAAACAAGAAATCTATCGTATAATAGGATAAACGGCAAAGACCCCATAAATCCAATCATGCCCCTCAAAATAATCAATCACCGATCCCTAAGCTCGAAAACTGCAGTACTTGAATCTGTTCAGAACAGATAAGTAAGCCAGGGAACTACCAGAAATGCATTTACTTCTAAAGATGCCCTGATAAAGTTGTGTGAGTATTAATTGTCACACCAGCAAGAGGGACATCATAAAGCTCCATCCTATATATACAAATCTCTATCAATAAAAAGAAATCCTAAACCTTCAATCAAGAAAATCCCAAATTAGAAATGAAAAATCGAATCATGAATTCCAAATCTCAATATTTACTTGCCCTTATTAACGCATATTTTATAATCCTATAAATTACCAACTTGTTAACTATAACTACCTATGAAAGCGAAAATTACCAAACCAAGGAATTGTATGAGGAAAGTAAGACTTACTAATAACATCAACCGACAAGATAATAATGATACAATTCGACGGCCCTATAGTATGCATTGTGTAGTAATGCCACCGGAGTAACAAAGGAAAACACACATTTCCAAACTAATAGCGGGCAGCGGAACTAGAGGATAGCGTTGGTGTATACGTCTAGATCTTCAGATCACAGGGTAAGCAAGACCTGTACAAGTCTTATACTTGGGTATGCCAGGACAATAATAGGATTGCCCGCATCTACATCCTATTCCTAGAATACCTATAACTATTACGCATAGCCACCTGGGTCATTATCTCAGAACCAATTTCTTCAAGGACTTCCGTGAAAATGTAAATATTCATACTTTGATTTACTCCCTAACTTCAGACATTTAAATCAAAGTGACGAGTTTCTTTCATAATTCAAACAATCACATTGAAAAACCTCGATGCACAATCGTTCATTATCATAGCATTTCCCCTTCTAGGGATTTTATACTTTTAAAACTTAGGAAAAAAAAGAGGCCTAATGTACGGGAGTAAACTGTAAAAGCATTAACTAAAAAGGTCCACTGTCGTGAACAAAATACAGTAGCAGACCAGAGCGACCCGTTAGCTCCGAAAGTCCGAAAGATTTAGTTCTCGTAAACCACCATCCAACACCACAACCGCACCCAATGTATTTTAATCATTTATGCATTCATTTTTGCCATTGTGTTTAAAGCGCTTCCATTCTTGAACCATTCAATTTGTGGAGCGTTGAAAGTGTGAGCGAGCTTAATTTCGAATGCCTCGCCGGACTTGGGGTGAACCTTGAGAGTCATTGGCTTACCAACGGCGATCTCAGTGCACATAAGGTCAACCTAGAGGTGAAAATGATTAGCTTTGCTTTGGAGAGATAATTGCTGAAGATTCATACCTTGTCATATGGATCAATCTTGTCATAATCCTCTGGGTTAATGAAAGTCAAAGGAAGCATTCCTTGCTTCTTTAAGTTGGTCTCGTGAATACGAGCGAAAGACTTGGTGATGATGGCAAGACCTCCAAGATGTCTTGGCTCAAGAGCAGCGTGCTCTCTTGAACTTCCTTCACCGTAGTTCCAGTCACCAACAACAACCCACGGGATTCCCTTCTTCTTGTAGTCTCTGGCAGTAGCTGGAACGGCATCAAATTCACCGGTGGTGAAGTTCTTGACCTTGTTGGCCTCACCGTTTGCGCTATTAGTGGCACCAATCAACATGTTGTTGGAGATGTTGTCCAAATGTCCACGGTACTTGAGCCATGGACCAGCCATGGAGATATGATCGGTAGTGGTCTTTCCCTTGGCCTTGATCAAAATAGGCATGTCCAAAGCATCCTTTCCATCCCATGGCTTGAAAGGCTCCAAAAGTTGAAGACGATCACTGGTTGGTGAGACAGCAACATTGACCGAGGCACGCTCAGCAGGTGGGGCTTGGTAAGTGTCTTGTCCTGGATCATATCCTCTTGATGGCAATCCATCACCGGTAGGTGGAGACAACTTGAATTCCTTGCCATCCTTATCCTTCAAGGTATCGGTGAGAGGGTTGAAGTGTAGGGATCCAGCAATGGTCAAGGCGACTACCATATCTGGTGATGCGACGAAAGAGTGAGTAGCAGGGTTGGCATCGTTACGTCCAGTGAAGTTACGGTTGTAGGATGAGATTATCGAATTGGCTTCTCCTTTCTTGACATCTTTACGATCCCATTGTCCTATTTAAAAGGTCAGCAAAGATCCATGAAAATAAATGAAAGAGACATAAAGAATTATTCCAAAATGTGGTATTTCAATATCTAAATTGTTTTGAACTATCAAGACGCCTTGAAGTTGGAGCATGACATTACTTCCCCAACAGAGCATTTTAATGTTTTAAGTACTGTTGGCAATTGAAAAGGTATCAATGTCTCAAGTGCTATTGACAATTGACAAATGAAAACGTTTCAACGTCTCAAGAATTCTTGGTAATTAAAAGGGCATTCCTGAGGGGTAGCAAAAAAAGGGGGGGATTAAAGGGGTACTAACCGATACAAGGTCCACAAGCATTAGCACTAGAAAGTTAAAATCAACATCAGTATCCAGAAACCATAAATTAGATAAATGACAACGAAATATCCAAACCAATTTGAACATTCAAGATACCCAAACGCGATTAAACATTTGAATACTTAGAATCAATAGGATTGACTAATCTGACGGGGTGAGACACCCCACTAGATTTTGACATTGGGGATATAATAAAAGAAAAATATGGAGATTATAGGTTGGGGAATTCTTACAGTACCATGCCACCGAACTGTTCAAAAGTTTGCAATTGACCATCACGCTCGATAGTAGCACGAATTTGTTCGGAACCTGGAGTAACGGTGAAAAGAGACTTTGCCTTGATACCATGATCCATGGCATCACGAGCGATGGAAGCAGCACGACTCATATCCTCATATGAAGAGTTTGTGCAAGAACCAATAAGTCCGACCTTCAATTCCTCGGGCCAGTTGTTAGCCTTAACGGCCTCACTGAATTTGGAGATAGGAGTGGCAAGATCTGGAGTAAATGGACCGTTGATGTGTGGTTCGAGCTCGGAAAGGTTAATCTCAATCAACTCATCGTATTGTGCACCTTCATCCGCCGTGAGTTCCTTGGCGTATGTGCGAGCAAAGTCTCCAATCTCGGTACGCTTAGTAGCAGCGAGGTAATCGTACATGCGGTCGTTGAAAGGGAAAAGAGAGGTTGTTGCACCGATTTCGGCACCCTATTGAAATTGTTAGTAACGGATCGTAGAGAGGAACTGAAATACACATTCCATATTCGCGATAGTTGCCATTCCTGTGGCAGAGATGGAGTTCGTTCCAGGTCCAAAATATTCAACAATAGCACCAGTTCCACCTTTAACAGTCAAGATACCAGCAACCTTGAGGATAATATCCTTTGGAGTAACCCAGCCAGAGAGTTCACCAGTGAGCTTAACACCGATAACCTTGGGTGCTTTCAACTCCCAAGGAAGGTTGGCCATAACATCGACAGCATCAGCTCCACCAACACCAATAGCAGCCATACCGAGACCACCGGCATTAGGTGTGTGCGAATCAGTACCAATGAGAAGACCACCTGGGAAAGCGTAGTTCTCAAGGATAATTTGATGAATGATACCGGAACCTGGCTTCCAGAAACCAATGTTGTATTTTGCGCAAGAAGTAGAGAGGAAGTCGTAGACCTCCTTGTTGATGTCAATAGCCCGAGTAAGATCCTTAGCACCTCCATTTTGTGCCTCAATCAAATGATCACAGTGAACGGTGGTGGGGTTTGCGACAGAAGGCATGCCAGCGGACATGAATTGCAAGATAGCCATCTGAGCAGTGGCATCTTGACAAGCCACTCTGTCAGGACGAAGCTTAAGGTATGATACACCACGTTCAATCTCTTGACCATGAGGGTCATCCAAATGTGAGTAGAGAATCTTTTCAGCATATGCCAAAGGTCGGTTTAATCTCTGACGAACAATTGAGAGGTTGTCGGACATCTTCTTGTAGTTGATGAAGTTGTTCTTTTCGTGGATATTTTGTCTGACTTGTTTATCAAGCGGGGAATCACCAACAGTGGCCATTGTGCGAATGCTCATGCCGGTGATTGCTCGCCGCTTCGCAGCAGCGAGAACCTGTCTTGTTGCCAACATTGTGAGAGAGTTGGTAAGGCAAAAGAAGGAAGAGGGAGAAAAAAGATGGAAGGTTGTTTATTGTTTAAACAACTTTGAAGTTGCAAAATAGTGGGAGGAAGAAACTTGGACAACCGAAGCTTGGGAACCGCGGGTTTATCTTCAAGCTTTGACCAATATGAGCGGTCCAATCAAAGGTGAGGTATTATTTTTTCTCAAAAATGGAGGATAGATTAGGATTGAATGCACAACGATGTAATATGCGTTAAATTTGACCAATTAGATGAAGGAAAAAGGTTGATGTCAGAAAATACGAAGGTATTCAAGTTGTTGTATGAATTAAAGCAATTGAATTGAGAAACTCAAACTTATCAAGAACGGGGACAAGAGATTTTGAATTTATTTCTATTTTCTTTTTCTACCTTCGTGTCGCCCTCATCTTTCTTGGTCCTCACAATTGAAGCCTTTGTTTGCGGCTATATTTCAAATGCGAATTTTTCGTAGGTCTGCAGGTTGATAGTGGATCAAACTTTTCAAGCTACATCCAATAAGGTGTCAACGCCCGCTTCCATTTATCCACTGTCATCCACTGTCATTTACTTGTGAATCTGGCTTCACCATGTTTTCCGTCAAACGCTTCCGGTTTTGATGCGAAATCGGATCTCTACTCCGGTCATGTGCTATCAACAATAGGACTTTTCCGAGGCTTTAGTCTTTCAAAGGCGGGATGGATGTTTATTTCTCTACTTTCCTTTTGCCTCCTAGGTATTTCTACTCCTAATATTTCAAACAACTGGAATATCTCGGCTATTCTAGATGTTCCCAGGTTTTGGTAGCTTATTCCTTATAAATATGGATGTGCCCGAGCAGAGGTAGGTATGGAACATTCCAAACGATCTCAAGTGAATTTGGGTCAAAATATCCAAAGTTAGAACATACAAATCCAGCCAGGACAAATGGGGCGGAGAATCGGAGCTTTTTCCGATGTCCAGAATTAAATTCGGCATACTCTTTCCGTTCTAACCGTGCCGAAAGATGCACAAGTTACAACAAATCCAAAGGTGGATCAAAATTTCTATGGGGTGGGGGTGGATAAAAGTTTCCCCGTAATTTTCAAAAATCCATTTGCAGTCCTAAGCAAAAAATTTAGTAATTTCAGTATCAACCCACCACCATACATCGAGATTTCCATTTGCAGCAAAACTCCCATCAAGTAGACCAAGCAGAAGTATCACCAAGTCGATAAGTCAAAATGGGTATCCCTCAAAAATCAACTAAAACTAAGACAAGGAGAAGATTGAGGCAAGTTAAATACAATTCAATTATTGAAAAGTTTTTTTTGGTGCGCCAGACTAATATTTTCCATTACAGAGATCTCGATCAAATCTCGGCCGATATTCGTTCTCCAAAACATCTAGCACAACACAAAGACTCGAAAGCTGCAGAAGATTTGCCAGGTTTGGGGAAATGGTATTGCATCCAGTGTGCGAAATGGTACGAATCGGAAAATAGTATGCTGTCGCATCTTAAAGGCAAACCTCACAAGAGAAGGTATGTTGAAAGATTATGGAGGATTCTGAGAGCATCATGCTAATTATCTTTTATAGGGTCAAGGCATTAAAGGAGGGACCATATACACAAAGAGATGCAGAAGCTGCTATAGGGCAAGGTCCTCCAGATAATGGTACCAGAAATAAGGCTTTAGATGTAGAGGTTGAGATGGAAAACTCTGGATTACTTGACGACCAGGAAACTTGAGCATATGCATAAACCCGAGTATATGCATCGGATTCCCCTACATTAAGTAATAATGGAGGGGTTTATCAAAGCTCAGTCAGTCGTGGCTGCTACTATAAATCTATGACAGGGTATCATTGCGAAGGATTTGTGATGTGTATTTTCGTCTTATCGTACACCACGACCTCGACCTCTCGCAAGACCACTCGCTCTACCTCCACGTCCGCCGCGCGGAACAGGAATACCTCTTCCAGATGATCCAGAGCCACCAGAAGATCCACCTCGACCAGAAGAGCCTGCTATTCGTGATGGTGCTGGGGTTGTAAATTTCGGGGTTGCTTTGGAGGAGGTTGGAGGATTATCAACGAAGGATGTGTCAGTGGTCCTAGAGAGGTCAATTAGCCACTAGCCATAGTAGCAACTAACATGTTGCTTACAAAAATGTTGTTTCTCCATCAATTTCACCTCGAAATCTTTCTGAATTTGTTGACCTGCCTAATGAAACTATCAGTAACGCCTCCAATGCTTATCCGTCTATGAAACTGACCTAACTGTTCCTCCTGCTCCTGTGCTCTACGAAATGAATCCGTAATAGGCGCCTAGCAAGGCAATTAGAAAACACCAAATAGCCCAGGTCCAAGTAAACAAACCTCAGGAAAATCCACACAAAAAGCATTCATATTCAATCCATAGAGAAAACTAGCAAAGTTCTCACTAAACCTAGCCAAACTCTCATGCATCAACTGTAAATGCATAAAATTAGCTTCCAAATCCGCCATCGAGTCAGACAACTCTGCAAAAGCCGGCTCAAATGCTTCCAAAGGAGCACTGGAGTAACCGCCCGTACTCCTTCTCGCAGAATCGCGGAGGGAAGAGCGCGAGGAGGGACGTAGAGGCGTTGTTGGTCGAGAAAGTGGGTTACGAGAGGCGGAGTGAGATCTTTTGGTGCTACTATTGCCGCCGGTGAGGGGTGTTGTGGTGGCCATCGTTGTTGGCTTTTTGGATGAAGGATAGACGCTGGAATTGTTGTTTTGTTTTGAGTCTTTCGTCACAATGCTGGATGCGCAACTCCTACACAATCAATAATTGACGCGCAAACCCAAAGTTATTGTGTATTCGGTGCTGCTGCACAATACAATTCAGGGCTGATGGATCTATCTGATAGTGGTGAAAATGGCTGACATCCTGCATCAAAAATACATACAGGTACCAAGTATTGGTCTACCCCGCTACGCACCTACCGTGTGCACCTACAGTTTTTTGTCGTGTGCATGAATTTGGTACGAATACCGTGGACCACAGAGCGCACAATGACGAAGTTTTATGAATACGGGAATACGAAATACGATATGAATAGGAAATTGTAGCATTTGCGGCTTCTTCGGATTACAATTCAGAAATGCAATTCCGCCTCTTTGCTGATCTTTTTCTAGTTTCCTGTCGTTTGACAGTCAAAACGGCGGAGAGAATTGTTTGCTTAGAAATTGTAGATATCAATTAAAGATTGTCATGTTAGTGTTATTTATGTACAGTAAGCTCATAACTTGACCTGTCCTGTTTTCGAATTTTGTTTTCTACAAACAGGTCTGCCCATATCAAGGCTTCAGTCCCCTCACTTCTCAACCCCTCCCTCCTCTTGACCCTTTCAACTCTACCGAGTCAAGATTACTCAACTATATATCTTTCCATGAAAAGGTCATTGGGAGTGACCCGCGGTATTGTTCATCAATATACTCAGCATTCACTTTCTGTCCCTCCCACATTCTTACGTCGAAATCCTAACCGTGGAGATTTCATCGCGTCTTTGCGTAGGATAGAAACATTTGCGCCTCTTCGTCGCAACGACTCTGAAATCCACTCAGACATTCTGAGACTCAAGGGATTGGAAAATACGGAAAAGCGCACGAATCTACTTCCTAGCTCCGTTTTGGGACGGTCGAGCGCTCTAACATATACCTGTAATCGAAGCCTATCCTCATTGTCACCCAATCAATCTAAAAAGCCCAATACTTCTCGTGAAACATCTTTACCAACACCTGTGCAAAGCAGCTTAGGGAATTGGGGTACCGTTACTCTTTTACTTCTTACATTTATTAGCAGCGCATTTCTCTATACTTCAACCCAAGGTCAACCAAAGACACAGAAACCTAAATTACGAGAAATCGATCTCGAGCAAGAATATTACGAATATTACAAAATGACGGGCGAAACACTCCCAGGTCGACCTGGCACATTGACTGCACACGAAGAGGAGAAATTACGAGAATTCTGGGTTGCCACTCTACAAGTCTTTGGCGTACTTGATCCTCACGCAGACACCAATGGAACCAGTGGCGATTCGGAAGTGAGCAATGGCAACGCAAAATCGGATACCTCGGCTTCTGAGAAGCCCAAGAAGAAGAGATTCTCTGCTCTGCGTAGGAAACATAAGGATGATGATTCAGCTTCTACGAAATCTTCGAGCGCTGCATCGCGCATCTCAAATGCTTCTGATGCGGAGGATAAATATGGACAAACTAAGGAATTCCACGATGCCTTGGCTAGTCTACCACCGGCATCTATTCGTGCGGCGTTCTGGAGTATGGTGAAATATGATCATCCAGATGCACTTCTTTTGCGGTTCTTGCGAGCCAGAAAATGGGATGTGGATAAGGCATTGGTCATGATGATTTCTACCATGAGATGGAGGGCTTCGGATATGCATGTTGATGATGATATCATGAAAAATGGAGAATTGGGTGCTCTTGTGGATGAGAAGGGAACTGATGCTGAAAAGAAGAAACAGGCAGAGGGATTTCTTATGCAAATGCGTTTGGGGAAGAGTTTTTTGCATGGGAGAGATAAGTATGTATTCTGATCTTCTATATCTACGGACTCGTCTCTTGGTTACCCCTCTGTGGCGGACTTCCATCACATTTGCTAATATGAAATCCTTTCAGGGCCGGGAGACCAATGTGTTTTGTGAGAGCTCGCTTACACAAGCAAGGCGAGCAGACAGAAGAGAGTTTGGAAAAATATACAGTTTTTGTTATAGAATCGGCTAGGATGCTCTTGGAGCCACCGATAGACACTGCTGTAGGGATATACTTTTTATGTCTTTATTCCACTTGATAGATGAAGTACTGACCATACAATAGTGTGTAGTATTTGATTTGACAGGATTTTCTCTGGCAAATATGGTAAGTGAAATTCCTCAACTCACACACTACGTTACTAATCCCATCATAGGACTATGCACCCGTCAAATTCATGATCAAATGTTTTGAGGCCAACTACCCGGAATGTCTCGGTGTAGTATTAGTCCATAGAGCACCATGGGTATTCCAAGGTACACATCTTTCCCCCAATTCTAAACTCCAATCACTAACATAAACCAGGCATCTGGAAAATCATCCGAGGCTGGCTCGATCCTGTCGTAGCAAGCAAAGTACATTTCACAAACAACGTAGAAGAAATGTCTGAGTTCGTTGCCCGTTCTCAAATCCTCAAAGAACTAGGTGGCGACGAAGACTGGGAATACAAATTCGTAGAACCCGTTCCCGGTGAAAACGACAAGATGAAAGATACAGCAACGAGAGATAAACTTCTCACCGGAAGAGAAGCAATCGTAGATAAATATGAAAAAGCTACAATCGAATGGATCAATTCGGAAGGAAGCAAACCGGAACTCAAGACCAAGAGAACCGAATTGGCAAAGGAATTAAGAGATGATTATTGGAAATTGGATCCCTATGTCAGAGCGAGGAGTTTGTATGATCGAGTAGGTGTGGTGAATGCAGGGGGAAAATTGGATTTTTACCCGAAGGTTAAGGGGTCAGAGACACAGACTCCGGTTGCAACGTCAAAGGTGGAAACTTCGACGGATGATATTGATTAGGGACAGGAAGGGAGAAGAAAGGAAGAGAAAGGAAGAGAAAGGCAAAAGGAAAGGAAAGGAAAAGAAAGGAGATAGAAATATACAAATAGAAAAGAGGATTTATAATACCTACCTAGGTGAGGAATAGAATGAATTGAGAGTTAGAAGATAAGATAAGATAATATGAAATGATATGAGATGAGATGAGATGAGATTTTGAGGTAAATATGTGATAATTAGATGATAGATTAATGTTTATATTTATGGTTATTAACCTTTTAAAGTTGTTTGCACTGCTTTTTAGATTTTAGATTTTCGATGGATTTTAACTTGGCATCTCAGACAGAAATGGATGGGATGGGATAAAGGGGACTATAATAGATGACCTCTAGGAAGGATATGTTTTTTGTCTTTGTTTTGGCTTTTGTAGTTATGTTTTTTTATATTGGGTTAGTTAGTTAAATGAAAGTACATGTAAAGAACAAGGAGGTGGAGATTCTTTTCATCGTATTATTTCATCCCCTTTCACAAACCCACACATTGATATCATCGCTCATCATCCCTCGCCAAACCAGACCATCTCTCCCCATAACTCATTAACTCAATAACTCATAGTGAACACCTCAATTTCAACGCCCTGTTCATTTGCTCACTACTTCTGAAACTGCTCCCACTGCAATGTAACACAACACAATGCAACCCATACTCATAAAAATCGAACCTCTACATCTTGGATTTTATCTCGGTGAAGAGGGCTTTTAGTTTATCCATATCTGTCTTTTGTTGGGGCCAGCCGATGGACATTCCTTCTTCGATGGAGGGTTTGGGGATCTATCGGGGAGAGGTTAGTTGGGTGATGATGGGTTATGCTGCGGTGGTTTGCGGGAAGTGGAAGGGAAGGGGAGTGGGATTTGGAGAAAGGGGAGAGGGAGCGTACCATGTGGAAATGTACCTGCAGAAGGAGGGATTAGTTATTATACGAAAAACTCATAGAGGAAGGGGGAGAAAATGAAGGGAGAAAAAAGCACATACGTGATCAACCTCCTGATGTGCAATGCGTCCATTATTCTGCAAAACATTATAATTTTCCGCACCAGTTGCTACGACTAATTTCTTCACCACAGGCTATTTTTATTATTCATATTAGCAGTGTTTCTGAATACTATCTTCCTTATCCTATTCTCTGTAATATGCAAAGAAGGAGAGCATGAAAATGGCAGATTCCCATATCGACAGAACCGGGAGAACGAAGAAGGAAGGGAAAGGAGAAAGGTAACGTACCAAAATCTCCTGTAATTGATCATCGGGAATATCGACCAATTTCTCACCGTGATGTTTGGGGATTACAAGCTAGGATTTTTGGTGAATGTTAGCTAGATAACTCTGTTTGTTTATTTTGTTTATTCCTGCATCAATCCATCCACCAATCCACCCATCAATCCAAGTATTCATCCGTCTAGAATCTGGAAACCCCGCGGGTATGCATATATGATATATA
Source organism: Sclerotinia subarctica (assembly GCA_025389085.1). Classification (NCBI taxonomy): domain Eukaryota; kingdom Fungi; phylum Ascomycota; class Leotiomycetes; order Helotiales; family Sclerotiniaceae; genus Sclerotinia; species Sclerotinia subarctica. The sequence continues at coordinate 882,808 of QRFI01000013.1, forward strand.
TAATATCTTCACCCGCAGATACAAAAATACCAGAAAGAGGAGCCAGAATAGGAACAAGAGTAGAGCAGAAGCAAGAGCAAAATAAGGAGATACTAACAGCATGACCCCTAGACAATGGATTAATATCCAGAAACGCAAACACCTTTTCCGATTCGAAGAGTTTGAAGGAAGGGATATCACCTAATACTCGAGGATATGATATGATTAGCTTTTGCACATGAAATATAAAATATATAGAGAACTAGACATAGAGAAGGAGCTGAAGCTGAAGACTGTGGTATAGATAGATAGAAATTCGCACCTTTGATGATCTTGCAGAAGATACATGCAGCTTGAGAAGCCATTTTGTATTGTATAACGATCTCGGAATGAATCTAGGTATTGTGTTGTATCGTGTGGTATAGTATTGTAAAAACAATTAAAGCCTACCAGCTACAAAAAATGTAAAATCAAAACGAAGATATATCAGATATAATGAATTCAGGTCCTCTGACGCGGGGTCCAACATTCCTCATTCCTCAAGCCGAATATTACCCACAAACTCCGATTCCCAACATCTATCTATATAAACTTGAAAATCATAGTTTACTTCTCGGAGTGGGACAAGCTAGCTCAGAAATCATTTCTTGCCTTTTACCAGAGATGACCGTGGCTCATGCCCATAATACTCCATTCATCAAATATTTGGAACATACCTGTCTGATTATTCAGAGACAATTTATTTTGGATTTATGAGGGTGTGGTTTTGGTTTTTTGGGATGGGGGATTTTTTTGGATGGGTGGAGGGAGGTTGTACGGTAAGCGAGGTTTTTATGGAGATGGATGGAGATGGATGGATGGGTTTTGGGTGGTTGATGGATGGACGGATTTTTGAGGGGTTGATTGACATTATGTTTGTAAATGCATTTTAAATTATATTGTTCATCAATTGGATTTTTAAATAAATTAATAATAGTAATAAGATCCAATTATCATAATTTTGATTTGTATTTCTCTTTATTCTGTATAATTTATACATTATAATGATATATATTATATAACATTAAGAGATCTTAATCCAATCTATACATTATATCAATTTCCACTTGATTTTCTCTCACAGAAGAATAAGTCTTACATTACTGTTGAAATTCACGAATTGATTTTAAGAGTTAGACGACACCCGAATAATATTTTAAAAGCTAGAAACTAACGATAATATACCAAAAAACCTCACGGAAGTATGATGGTATGTATCCCTTATGGTACTGAACCAAATTCTAGCGAGTTCGGGACTTGAGCTAAACCAACCCTTATAAATATTCCCTCTTCAGTCCTTGGTTCAATAACGAGATATATCACAATAAAGCATTGCTTGCCCATATTATCATGTCAGGGACACTTCCAATTTGTACCATTGTCAGGCCGCTGGAAGTGCGCTGTTGGGTAGAGAGAGAGCCTTTTGGGTGCTTCTTCATTTTAAAAAAATGCATTGCCGGGCCTTGAGACGGCGGATGTGTCTGAGGACGCCAGTTTTGGGAAGGCGCGCGTGATAATTGTTGTATCCGAGCCTGAGCCGATTTGTAAAAATTCGGCACAGGACGATTTTTCGATTTTGCTGGATGAGTATAGGGGAAATGATGAAAGAGGATATCAAACTTAGAAAACCATTTCTCTCTGGCGGAAAAGCTCTGACTCGTAAAGATCGCAATTTGAACCAGCCATCTTCTGATAATCGATCGAATTTTAGTAAAACCTGTTCAGGGTCAAGTTCTTCTGGGAAGCTCATGTTCGAAAGTGTTACAGACACATCTCCTGAGACTGGCCATTGATAAGACGAAGAGTTCAAAGTGTGAGATTCGCGGATAAAACGCGCCCATTAGGAATTCCATCGACAGTTTTGATCTCATAGTTAGTTATCTGTACTCTAAATCTTGAACTACTGATCCTCTCCTCCTCGGACTTGGAATTATACCTAAAATCATGACCCGGACACTGAGTATTGAAACCGAGGCTGGCCCAGCTCCATGAAGGTGCAACATATGCTTCTGGGATACTTACCGGCCCTATCGTGCTCCAGAGAAGGCCGTCATGAATGTCTTCAGCCCGTATCCCCATCCAATAAGTCAATCCGAACTGTGTTTCGAATTCTTGTGCTAAAGCAGCCAGTGCATGGAGTCGGTCGGTCTCGAATGTAAGTAAACGAGCTGCGTACTAATTTACCAAGCTAAACCAGCGCATTCTTAGGTCAAGTAACTGGGCATATGAAGGGCCAAATTATGTGATATATAATTTTGCCCGTAGTCTGGGGCCAAGAAAAATCTTATGGGGTCCGTCTTGAACCAGAGCCTATCGCTTGACCAGAAGATTTCCGGATTTACATTTGACTCGGAGACTTTTTGAAGCTGGCAATTCCAGACTAGTTGCTTGGAAGTGTAGTGTAAAACACGTGGAGATAAAAAGTGTTCTTGTAGTGTCCATCCTCTATTAGCAAGAGCGGTGCGACAGCCAGTAATCTCGTATGCACATTGACTCGAAGAGCCAATCCGCTTGGGCGACAGCGTCTGAGCCTTGAAGAATGCAGATCGAATCAATCCACAGATATTTGAATCCTATACACCTAGTAACTATAATGGCGTCTCTTAGGGTGGGTGGAAGCTTGGTGACATTGGTCACATGGCTACTGATCTGGCGCCAACAATGGCTTAACGCGATCCAACTACCAATTTCACCATCCTTACCAGACAATGAGACTGAAAAATTCCAAATAGAATTGATGGAAAGTTTTTGATACTGAGTTCTGTGAATATAATTGTGTAGGAATTCAAGCACCAAGCAACCCCGCTCAAACTTGCCTAGACATGCGCAGGCAATAGCATCTGAATTTATTCACATGTTATTCACATGGTCATATTATACCAAGAAGAATAAAACATTCAATACCCACCCAAAACAATACCCAAAGTAAGCATTAGGCATACATTTGTTGTTCTTTCATCTTCCCTTCCTTGTTCTTCATCAAGCGAGGCACCAACAAGTGACGTGACGTCTTACCCTGTCATCCAAACTGCAGCCCTACACCGTACAGCTACCAACACAACATATCAAAGCAATCCAACCCCATCATCAACCCTCACACGATATACGATAATAGATAACTCAATATACTCTTCGAACATGACTACATATACATCCACTCCTCTCTTCGGAGGCGCTCTCATAGTTGATCTCCCCTCTACATTCGCCGACGTCAGGTAAGAATAAAAAAGAAAAATAACCAACACCAAACCCCTCCAGCCCCACCTTCTTTCTTTTTGACAAATCTCACAATCTCACCACATCAACTGACAAATTCCCATAGTACAATAAGACAAGTTCCCGATCATCAAGAAGTATATTTGGATAAAGATGGCTTCACAAGTATCATCTTCGATATCACAGAACGAGTAGGCGCAGCAGGTTCTAGCCCGGCGACCGATGGAGCGGCTATGACGACTCATTTGGAAGATATCGTTGATTCGGATCTTGATACTGTTAAAGTATGGTCGATTACCGATACGAAGTTTACCAAATTACCGTAAGTACCTCTCATGCACTTGATCTCTTTTCTTCCGTCTTCCCTCATCAATCACCATTTCCTCTCATCCCACCACATCACGTGACATCCCAAAATATCCGCATCAGCAGAGCTGACAATCCCAAAGAGAAGGCATACCAGCCTACACGCTAATTGCAACTCAAACCCCACCACACGATCCCAACTCCCATGCCTCGGCTCCGGATTTCACTGCAATAGTACTCAATCTGATTCGTTTGGAGCGGGAGAGTACGGATATTTTGGTCACGATTAATGTTCCGCATATTAAAGGCGAGTATTCGGCTGATGATGTGGATTTGCAATTGGGGAAACAGGGAAAGTTGATTGAGAATGCGGTGGAAGATGCGGCGAAGATTTGGGAGACGTTTAAGATTAAGGATTGGGGGCTTTTTGATGAGGTTTAGATGCGGAAGTGGATGAGAGGGGTATAGGGGTTTGAAGATGCATGGACTTTGGGGATTGGGGGTTACATGAAGGGAATGGTATTGGTCAAATCTGATGAAATGGCATGATATGGCGAATGATTTACCGTGGCCATGGTGGATGGCGGAATCCCGTGACGATGTCTTATGGATGATTTTCATTTATTTTGTCAGGAAGGGCAATGCTGATTTACTGAATAAGCATTCGTTGTGAGATTTGCTATACATGGGAAACGTTTCATAGTTCAATTAACAAATCTCAAGAATAAATTTGATTATTCGAGAACAACTCAAGGGGTCGTCAAATCCAGGAAATCCAGTTTCCTCGAAACGACTTCCACTTCTTCCTCCTCATCATCAACTGCACTCTCCTTCAAATCCACCATCTCCACTCCACCCTTCGCAGCCTTACTAGCCTTAAACTCCTGATACCTCTTCCCCACCAAGCTCATAATATCCTTCTGCGGACTCCCCGGATTCTCCTCCCTAATCTTCCTCATATTCTCCCTCACAAAAACCTGATACTCATTCTCCTTCCCCTTCCCCTTACCCGTACCCCTAGGCACGGGTTTAATCTGCAGCAAAACCCCCTTACAAGCACCACACCTATGTCTCAGGGTATCGATACTTTTCGAATGACGTTTGAACAGCGTTCTGCAGGTGTGCTCCGTACATTCCCACACATATTTATAGTCGATCTCGTAGCTGTGTTTAGTGGTGACATTGATACCGCGATGTGCGAATTCGGCCGAGCATTTCGAGGCCCAGACTTTGAATTCTTTGCCGTGGGGATTGGTTTTTATGTTTGAGATCATGAAGTTGGCTAAGTGGCAGAATTCGTGGGCGAGGACGTTTAGGAGGCGCGGTTCGTCGTCGATTACTTTTTCCGCGAGTTCGATGGAGGCGTAGTGGCGGTATTTGGTGGTGGTTTCTTGGGGGTCTGTGGTCAAGGGGGAGGGTTTGATGGTTTCTCGTCGCCAGTTTGCACGCCCGGCTGTGGTGATGAGTTTTTTGGACCAGACTATTTGGACTCCGCCTGTGGAGGCGGAGAGTTGGGCTATTTGGCCGGATGTTATTTTGGAGTCGAGCTCGGCGAGGAAATCAGAAGCGATGCCGTGTTTAGCTGTTGAGAATGCTTTTTTGAAATCTTTATCAAGACGGGCAGGTTTAGCTGGGACGGGTTTTTTGAACAGACTGGTACCGTTGGATGTAGAAGGAGGTTGAAGTTTGGGTTTGGTAAGAGGTTGGAGAGTTTTCATGGGGGAGTACTGATCATTCCAGTCGTTGACGAGATCTTGAGACCAGAAACTATCCATACTTGGACGATGGGTTGTAGAAGGTATGCGTGATAACTTTTTAGGAGATACGAGACCTCGGGGTTTGAGTTCCGGGCTTCCTGGAGGTGTTGATAGTCGGACTCCTTTTGAGACTTTTCTGGGTGATGGGGAGCTTGTATTTATTAGCATATATCCTCTACCCGTGGAATATACTTGCTTACAATCGTAAAACAGCTCCATTGTCATCGAAGCTAGAAGATGTACCTGGTCGAATCTCGACTTTCTCGCTTCTTTTTGGCGGTTTCAATTCTGGCGCTTTGAATTCAGGAGGTGTATCTTTGTCATTGATTGAAGTTCTATCTAGAAGCTGGCGTAAAATTTCATCTTCTGTATCGGTATCGCTCGATTCTTCCACCACCGTTCTTCGACCTCTGACCAGTTTCCGAGTTGATTTCGGGGGCGTCTTGAACACGTCAGAATCGTCATCATCATCTACTATGAAATCTGATAAATCATCCGAGTAGTCTTCTTCCTCTGCCTCCTGCTCGTCTGAATCCGGTATCCTAGGTTTCCGAGCAGTTGGCTTTCGTTTCTCATCAAAATCAGGTATCCTAGGTTTTCGAGCCATTGGTTCCTCCCTTGGTTCCTCCTTCAACACTTTTGGCATCGGAGCAGCTGAGTTAGAAGCTGATACCTTTCTAGGCTCCGTACCCAATTTCTTCGTGCTCACACTCAATGGTTTTAAAAGCGGATTATCCGAATTGACATTCTGCTTCAATATGCGTTTCCTAGCTTTAGGTTTTGCATTCTCAAAACCATTTATCTCATCGCTATCCAATTCCCTGACATTTAGAACCATCGTCCCTTTCTCCTTCCTTGAATTACTTTTCGCTGGTTCATTGCGGTCGACTTTCCGATTTGTTTCTCCCGATACTTTTCGTGTTGTCGTCGATGTTTTTGTTGTTTTTGTTCCCGTCTTCCCTCGAATCACCTCGTTTACATCCGGAAACTCCTCATCACTACTATATACCACAAGTCTCGCCATAGTATATACTGTTGTGATAAAAATTGACTATTAATTGAGCTTCAAATTAATATTATAGAGTTGTTAATGTTCAGTTATCGTCTTTTTTTCCGAGGTTGCGACTTCTTCCATGTTGGCTCGGCAACGATACCTAAATAAAGTGGATTTTGAGGATTTAGTACCTAGCAGCTTCACGATGATTAGATGACGCAGTCTATGTTTTCAAAGTTATTTCATTCATTTATTTAGTATAAAATTGCAGACACCGTAGATGGGTGATATCCAGGCTTTACTTGTAACAACTTCTAACACTGATGAATATTAAGATTACAATACTCTTCCAACAAGTATGGTGTCCTCTCGATAGCCTTTTACCACTCATTAGGAATAGCTTTGTGATTTATCAATCATTCATCATCCTCCTCCGGATATACTTCTTTTGATTTGTCCTTCCCATCATCGATCTTCTGCTCCTGCTTCCTCCACAACCCAGCAAGAAACTCACTTGTGCTTGCTTCTTCTATAGACTTATCTTCTCTTTTTTTCAAGAATCTAGGGAACCTCAAACTTAATCCCTTTTCATCGCTCACAAGGCCGATGGCGGCTCTATACACCGGACTAATTGTAATATCCGCATAAGCCATCTCCCAGACCTCTTGCGGTTCGAACCATACATCGGGGTGCCCACCCCAATAATCGACATAATTTGGTTTCCCTCCTAGAACATGCTCGCCACCCTCTGTGTAGAATTCTTTGTTGGCCTTATAAAATATGTCACTAAATCCCGAGATACACTTACACACGGCTTCCAGAGTGCCAGTCTCATCGTTGCGAACAGCAAGGAGAATTGGTGACCAGAATTTCGCCTTACGTCCTTGACCATGCCATGCCGCGACAGGTATCAAATCCAATGTATCAAATGAAGCACTGTAATCCTTTTTTACTTTCAGCCACGAGTCCAAGCGTTTGTCGGGCTCGTAGGTAGATAATAAAGCTTTTCGGCGCGTTTTCTTCTCGGGCTCTTTTTCAGCAGATTTCGTCTTCCCTCTGGATGGGTTTTGGGATGTTTGGAGGACAGGGGGCTCAGTCTCTTCTGAGATTTCCTTGGACTCAGGCAGTGTAGTGCTAGGTAAATTATCTAAAATCTTCACCATTAAGCCCTCGCACTTTCGTTCTATGGCAGTATTGAAGAATTCTAAGACAGCCTCTGAATCCTGAGAAGTAGCATCAATACTCTTTACCCATGTGAATTGGTTCGGTACCTCAACGAACAAACCTCGTAGAAGTTCTCGCCTTTCCCTGAATGTTCGATTGAGAAGTGATTCTCCGTTCAGGTACATTAAATCGAAGGAGAAGAGACACACATCAATCGTAACACTCCCAATTGCTACATCTTTTCTCGCTCGATTTGCGAGAGATTGGAAAGTTTTCAGATCGCCAGATTCCCGATCAACAGAGACTACCTCTCCTTCCATGATGAAACTGTCGACACCTTCCCCACGTATTTTCGGTATCAAGGCCACCAAATCGGGATATTTGTCTGTCATAAGTTCCAGGTGCCTGGAAAATATTGACACTTTTCCATTCTCATCACAATGAACTTGGGCTCGCTGTCCATCATACTTATACTCACAACTGAAATCACGACCTTGAAGCTTCGTAAGCATTTCTGCAAGATCCCTGGTAATGCTCCCTAACATGGGGCGTAACGGAATATGTAAGGCTAGTCCGCATCTAATCGATAGCTCCTCGCAGACTCCGATCTCAAGCAAAACGGGTATAAGGTCGTTGTAATTGGGCCTTTTAGCAAAGCATGCTTTCACAATTTCTTCACCCTTCGACCACACCTCGGCCAAGACTTCCTTTTTGACCTTTACCAGCTCTTGTTGTGACTTAAGAGGAAAGTCTGCTCCAGGCGGCCTAGATAGCTGAAAAGCTCGAGATAAAGCAATCAACATTGTGGTTTTTACTGCACCAATACGGAGCTGTAGGTAAGTTAGTATATATATTCCTATGGGAAATAAATTTGACAACGATACACACGAAAATTACAGTTTGGAATTTAAGGTAAATAGTTAAAATAATTACTCACATGTTGACACAGGGTCCTGACAACATATCGGCTCTCCTCTGCTCCTCTGGCGTCTTGCAATAATCGATCGACGATCCTTTGCTTGATCTCGCTACTGCCGGTTCCTTGTGTCTTAGCTATTTTGACTAGGGATTGATAGACCCCTTTTATCGTTAGTGGTTTCGGTTTTCTTAAGGTAAAACTCTGTCTCTTCTTAGCTTCAAAAGCAACATCGCCAGCATCACCGTGCTTGTTATAAAGTGTCTTCAACGACCTTGAATCTAGCCCGCACACGTTTTTCAATGCTTTCGAAATGGCCGAACCACCCAAACCTAGTTCGAGGGATATGTATGGTGGTGATATTGCATTCGTCGCGAGCCAGACCTATATCGGGAATTAATACAAGTAGAATAAGGGACATGTGGTATGGTAGGTAGAGAGTTTTGACAGAATCATACGTGGGTTCGAATGGGAATTTGCTATATTTTGCTTATAGAAGACTCGTAAGAATGGTTTGAACGTACAGTAGGGAGAAGCGAATCCGGATCACCCTCAATGATCACCCTCAGCAAGTTGACCAGAGTATCTACTATTTTTATGCGGCTCTGAGTACTATTCACGAGTATAAAACATCTTGTCAAGAGAGCGTAAGACGCATCCCCTCCTTCTACAGCCCAATGTTTTTGCAGGTCAAACACATACTTCGAAGGTTCGAAGGTCAAAGGGCTTTCATCCAATGGTATGTTCGACGATATAGTATCCTCTGCTGTGCCAGCAGATTGTAGTGAAAGAGTATTCTTATTGATAATTGGTTTAATTGGTTTTGTGGTAGGCTGGCTGAAAATGCCATCACTCGGTGCCTCATCACTTGTATGGCTGGTAGAAACGGCAGAGCCTGGAGTCACAGGTGGCTGCCCATTGTTTTCGACCGGGAGACCTTCAGGCGCCTCATTTGTGCCAACTGGTTCCCGATCCCATTCCTCCTGGAGCTTTCTTGCCAGTTGCTCGTCTGTCAATTCAGAGGGACCGGCGCCATCGGGAACATCTTGGGATGGACTACCCACTAGTTGAGACGGCAAGTCTCGTTCCTCCTTCTTTCGCTTTCCAAAAAAGAAGTCGAGATTTCGAGAGCCATTGGACTTTGTGTCATTGTTGAGCTTCCTCCGCTTCGTAGGTGTCCCCATTATCTCAATACGTTTCGCCACTCCAATCGGGAATGGTAGGGTTAATTGTTGCGAATGTGATTAGTATTATCATCTGCGAGCCATGGTAAGAACTTTTGTCGAGTGGCCAAAAATTGTCATGATATCATGAGTATAAAACACCCCGCAATGTCTAAAGTGAATGGGTGAATGGTAAGACTTAAAGTTACCATGGAGAAAATCGCGTCCCGCATTTACCTGTGGACGTGACGCGGGCGGCAGATTTCAGGCTGTGGTGACGTCGTTCTTTGAATGAGGGGGCCCCAGAAATGGGAAATGGCGCTTCTTTGGCGACCTGAGATCGCTAAATTTCAATTGTTAACCTTAGATCACCAGATGAGGACAACTTTAAAACATTGCGACAGCAACTGTGAGGAAGCAACAAATTCACAACATTAAAACATGGCGCTTCAAATAGAGCTGGAGCGTAGCCCGAAGGCTTATTTATGCAATCCGAATGTCGATATACCAGTAGGGGAAAGAAATTTGCGGGTTGAAGATTGGTTGAACGACAAAATCCAGACCACCGCGGATATGAACAGCCTATCGAGCCTATTAGAGAATGTAAATGCGAAGCAAAAGCAATTGGAAGAGCAAGTAAGTCACAATATCACCGTGGATCTCACTCCACTAGCTAACAAGAACTCTACACAGTTGCGAGATGCCACAACTAAGCTCGCAGAGGCCAAAAGCGCCGCTGCGAATCACACTTCGTCGCTAGTCCAAAAAACTCAAGCCTTTGAGCGGCAACAAGACGATCTGCGGGCGCGATTGATGATGCTTACATCTTCAGATAGTCCAGAAGAAGCAGTGCGGCTCTTGGAGGCACCGATGGAGAAACTACGACAAGTTGAGCTGGCCCAAGCATACGTTGAATTATTGGAAGATGTCGATGACATGACCAAGGAAGCTCGCCAAATTTTACCTGACAATCCTACCGAGGCTTTGAAGCCATATGTGAGATTGAAACAACTTGCAATGGCTTTACAAGCAACCCAGAATACCACAGAAGTTACTGCTCCTCATCTCGTTGCCTATGTGGAACAGACAGCGACTCATTTATGGGCACAAATGGTCCAAATCATGGTCAAAGAATTCCGGGATGTACTCAAAACCTTGAAATGGCCAGATCTGGATGTCGAAGTTTCTAGGGCATGGCAAACATGTTTTGGAAGACTATTGGATCTACAAGCTCCAGAAATTAGAGAAGCTCGAGAACCTCTTATACTTCTCCCTTTTGCGGTTCTAGTCAAAGAAATCGAATTGAAATTTCGCTATCACTTCATGGGAACCACGCCAACGAGTGCCAGCAGTCTTGTAAGTTTTTATCTTATTGTTCATGAATACGCTCTAACAATATCAGCTTGGAGAATATTACCTGAACTGGATCCTCGATGTAATAGATTCGCATGAGTCTTATCTTCGAGTTAACGCCGGGCCTGTTTTGGCTGCACACTTTTTGGGTAGTTCCCTGGCTGGGAACTCACTTTACATAGATCCCGTATCTGCCTTCATCACAGCACTCCTGCCATTAGTCAAAGATAAAACCGAGGTTGTTTTGCAGGATATCCAGCACGACCCTGTGCACTTGAGTAAATTTATAGGCCAATTAATGATTTGGGATGATAGTGTTCGAAGCAAGTATAAGTATGATGGCGGTAACATTGAATTCGGCTGGGTTGGCGTGACCTGGCATGTCCTAGATAATTGGTTCACTCCCTGGTTAGAAGCTGAGGAGAGATTCGCATTGCAGAGATATGAAGACATAATGCAATCGCAAGATAATGGAAATATCGACTACGACAGCAACGAATCGCAGAAGACTAAAACTACCTTTGGGGCTTCAAAGGTTACTGATCTCCTGAAGACCATTACAACACAATATAAAGACCTAAGAAGAGTCTCACACAAAGTTCGATTCTTCCTCAAAACTCAAATTGCAGTACTTGATAGATATCAAATTCGTTTATCCGAATCTTTAGACGCCTATATATCTCTAACTTCAACTGTCGGTCGTATTGCAACAGGCGCCACCAAAGAGCAGCAACGGTCTGTCGAGGGAATGGCAGGGCTCATTAGTCTTTGCAAAGTTTTTGGTAGTGCAGATCATATTATCTCGACTCTTGAATCTCTAGCCTATGAAATGGTTAGTATCTCTATCATTCGATACAACAGTATAATGCCAAGTACTGATATGTGGTTAGTTTTTCGTGGAATTATATTTCCAGTTGGATGATAGGGCACGAAACGTACATCCTGAGAGCGCCATCGCTGGCCCTATCATATGTTCGCAGCTTCAGTTATCTACTTCTCTTAAATTAGGCACGGGTGAAGGAACAATTTTCGATACAGCGATCCACGGCTTCAAGAAGATAAGGAGCAACGCGGGAGACCTTCTACAACGAGCGATCAAATATCCAATTCCAGCCGATTTTAGAGCCTATTTTACTCAAGCGCAATGGACTACAGTTGGTCAAGATTCTCAATCTAGTAAGTGAGCCTTCTTTTATCCTACAAGAATTTTACTAATCAGGTTTAGTAGCAAATTATACGTCGTCTTTGACAATTTCAGCCGAGCTTGATCAACCTCTGCAGGTGAGCGTATTCCTGTCTCGCAAATTGCATCCACATTAACATCCTCGCTAGGTAATGAAAGAGAAAATGGCCTATCTGGAGAAAACCATTTCTTATCCCGCATTTATGCGAATTTGGCGCCATGCAATCTCAGCTCTCGATGACTTGCTATTCAATGAAGTCCTCCTCAAACAGGATTTCACAACATTAGGCGCAGCTCGCTTTGCCCAGGACTTGAAAGGAATCCAAAGCATCATTGGCGCATATCTACCGCTAGAGAACACGGTATTCATGATGCCGCGGCTTACGGAAGGTGCCGCTTTGCTAAATCTGCCCATAGAGGTATCAGATGCGGAAGCGTTGTCTCTGTCTGAAGCAGCGGATAAAATATATGCTGGTAGGGAGGAATGCGAGGAGGTTCTTGCTAAGTTGCATATGAAGATGTTAGATAACCCTACTGCGAGACAGATCATCCTGCGAAGAGTCGAGGCAAACGAATAGAGTAAAGGATGGGCAATGTGGATGGAAGATTATTCATGACATGATTATAGTTCATATCATTACTTCGGTTGTTAAAAGTTTCAATTCTATGTATATTCTTATTCGATATGTATATAATTATCATTAGTATGTTTCGCTCTTCTTATAAGCGGACCATTAAACTAAAAATCTACAATTATAAATTATGACAGAATTCTACCTGAAACCCGATTTCTTCTCAGACTATAATCATCTCTAGGTATGGTGTATGGTAGGATTTAAGAAGTCAACACTACGACCTGGAAAAACTATGCTAACAAGTCTCATTTCAAGGTATCAGAACAACATAATCATTCCCTAATTTTCCTTTCTCCCCCGTCGCTTTTCTTAATCCACATCTACTTCTTCAGTGCCCGATGAGTAGAATCTCCTCCTCGCAGGATTTATTTCTTTTTTTGTCTTTTCTTCGGCAGGTCGTGTCACAAAGGATTATCTTCTCATTCATCAGTGATACCATAAACCCACGTAGATTTCGAACCTATGACACATTGTATTTTTTCTGGTGAGATGGAAAGATGGGCTTGTAAATGTTAGATGTCGAGCACAGAGATGCTTTCTCTGGTGTAGAGCTCGCATTGAGGTTTTGGACAATGAGTTCTCGGTTCCTGCGTAATTGTGACAGCCTACAGGTACGAATGAACATGAGATTGTGTGGAGAACAGGGAGGATGTTGAGCAGGGGCAGATGGTAAATATAGCAAGAGGTTGGTTCATTGTTCAGACAGATGAGGATGTGTTGGCGAAGACTAATTGCTGTGATGTTGAAATGGTGAGATGTTGAAAAGCGAAATATGCGCAAGGGAGTTAGGGAATATGAATATTGGCGCAAGGGAACTCGTAATTAGATGTAGCTCTATCGGACTAGACATGGGGTTACCGGCGTCTATTTGCTGGGCAACAAAGCAAATGATGAATGACCGAAGAAAGTAGACGGTATTGTGAGGCCTGGACAATGGTGCTTTGAAACTGTGGAGATGTTGGTTGCGATTTTAGCAAAGAGTTGAACTTGGCCGACTTGCAAGCGCGCAACCACTCAGCCAATGTAGTGAAGATAAAGATAAAGCGCACTTCAAAATATGCATTACAAGCCGGAACCTGGATCAACACAGCTGCGAAAACATCACACGAATTTGAAGAATCGAGAACTGAATCAAAAAATTTAATCATCAGTCAATGAGGTCATATTTGTCTAAGCAATGCTTTTGCATTAGGATCTGGCTAAGACGAAATGCATCCCGAAAAACCAGTCAATAACTCCCCATTCTCAACCAAAAGCACTCTAAGCCTTAGCAGCGGCTTGGTTTGGGTTGACCTTCTTTCCGTCCTTGTTGTATCTAACACGGGGAGGTGGGGCACGGTTGCGTCTTCCAACACGGGATCGGACTCTGTAAAAAAGAGAATCAGCCCAAATGTTCTTGTAGGGTCTAACTTACTGGCAGTTCGACCAAGGATTCATCTCATAGCATGGACATACCGGACAATCTTGCCGTGAATGGCACAAGAGACGCAGTATTGCAATTTGAGGTACATCTTGGGAACTGTGTACTCAGAGAAGACAGATGCCTCTGAGATATCACCTGTAATAAAACCGTATTAGCGTCGATTTCGCAAAGTCCAAAAGATCCATTTGCAAGATCCCATTACGATCCATCTCTATTCTAGAGTTGCTGAAGTGTCGGAAACAATGAAAACATACGAATGGCAGCGGACTCAACCATGTTACGGATGGTAAATCTCTTTATCGCCTTGTCCTTAGGGGTGCATCGAGAGCAGTTGGAGCATCTGATGGGCTTGACGTGACCACGACCCTTCTTGTTACGTCCACTAAAATATTAATCAGCCTCCCAGGTTCCTGAAGTATAACATACTCGTCGATAATGATAAATGTATCATTTTCCGAAAAATTCGAGTTGAATGAAATTATGGATGGAGTTCTTACTTGGACGCGCGCTTCTTGACCATTTTTGCGGATTCTAAAATGAGATGTTAGATTTCTCTACCCAAAAAATCGACGATATCCCCAAACTTACTGAATTGGCGAGTTATTCAAATCTTTGGTTGTTGGATTGGCGATTGTCGTTCGTAGGTTTGAAATCTCTCAAGTCAACATCATCTTTCAATATTCAGTTGTGTGATCTGGTAAGCGAGACCTAGCGCCAAGCTAGCGGATTTTAGCGCACAAGCAGAATTTCGAAATTCCCTATCAATTATCTTGAACTTTTTCCTTTTGAACTCAGCACGACCACTTAGGAAGACAATCTAAATAATTGTCCAGGTATGTTTTTCTATTCTCAATGCGAGATCGCATTATTGAATATGATAAAATTCTAATATATCCTCAAAGGCAGTCATGCAGATCTTCGTCAAGACCCTCACGGGCAAAACTATCACCCTCGAGGTTGAGTCTTCGGACACCATCGATAATGTCAAGGCCAAGATCCAAGACAAGGAGGGAATCCCACCCGACCAACAGCGATTGATCTTCGCCGGAAAGCAACTCGAGGATGGCCGCACCCTTTCCGACTACAACATCCAAAAGGAGTCCACTCTTCACTTGGTGTTACGTCTCCGTGGTGGTGGTAAGAAGCGCAAGAAGAAGGTCTACACTACCCCAAAGAAGATCAAGCACAAGCGCAAGAAGACCAAGCTCGCTGTATTGAAGTACTACAAGGTTGATGGTGATGGAAAGATCGAGCGTCTCCGCAGAGAGTGCCCAACTCCAGACGTAAGTTATGCCTTGACAAATTCCGGTTTTTAAATGGTGCTAACTTTCCCTTCAGTGTGGTGCCGGTGTTTTCATGGCTGCCATGCACGACCGTCAATACTGTGGACGTTGCCACCTCACCTACATCTTCGATGATGCCAACAAATAAATGATCTACAACGGATAGACGGACGTGAAGGGGATAGTTTCTTGCATGCTATGATGTACTTCAAATATTACTCGATGCTATGCAGAATCTAAAGCAAACATGACCGTCCTCTTGAAGACTATGTAGTGAAACGTGAATTTGGTTGCTGTGAATGTGTGGAGAAATTTAGCCTAGACCTTGCACATGAGTGAAAGTGATGCCATTTGTTATCATAGCCCTCCTATTGAAAAAGAACGCGACCAATGCTGTTGGTACATGCTATTCTACCATCAATTGGACTTAACTCCAACTCTCCATGTCCAATAGACTTGGTACTTCTTTTTGCACCCTAGCCTTTATTCATATCCCCACCTCCATTCGCCATTATTGAATCACTCTCAATGTTCATGTTTTGCAGTGTCGCTGTTATTCGGCGGTAGGATATGAGGCGAGAACAGTGATCAAGTACCCTTGAACTCGACGGACTGCCTTTGGAATCACAAGCTTTTTGTACACAGATGAGGCAGAATTATTGATTACAAGATGTTCTACTAAGCATCAGGGAATGACAAAGGGAGCCTCAAGGACTGACGTTGAATATGCAACGACATTCACAATAAATGCTTCCGTTATTATATCACGTGATATACACATTTTAACTTTTGTTGCACGTTTGTAAAATTTATCTTTTCATCAACGGATTTTAGGGCCAAACTGTAGAAATTACATCTACTGGGAATAAGAATGGTCTTGGGGTTTTATTTCCGGGTTCGTGGTGGTGGTGATTTTTGAGGTTTGGGAGAGGTGGGAAGAAGGGTAATTGTCTGGAGTCATGTTGGAGGTTCACACTCTCGGGTTGATTGCCACCTTATTTTATATCTGATTAATCATGATTGATTGACTGCCAGTGAGGATGTGATCATGCATGATATGTAATATCCTCAACTGAATTTGTAAACCCTCCGTCTAAACTAGTATTACGTATACAGTGCTTTTGACTTCCATTTTAAAACCGTACGCCGTAAATAAAGTCCATGCGATTGATATCCACCCACACTCTGAGACGAGACAGATTTGCTCATCCAGCAAAACATAGAGTTCTGTATCTTTGTACTCTTGAACTCCCAGCCAGGCTGTAGCCACTCTCCGTTCGTACGGTTGCTTCGAGTTCTTCGAAGTGCCTATTCTTCGCAGAATTCATGACTATTGTTGCCATATTCCTGCTGCCCTTATTATCAGAATCGGAGAAGTCTTTCATGAAAATGCTCCTGCCGGTCTTCTTGCCCATTCCAACACCACCAGGACCAGAGGCGTCGTCATCGTCCCATCCCGCTCGTCCCCCTTTCTTTCCCAGTCACTCCTTCACCTCAACATAGGCACTCACACCCTACCCAACAACCCTTCTCATCTCCTCCTCGCCCCAAACTTCCGTTCCCTGCTTCAATGCATGCACCAATATCTGCAACGCATTCTCATTAAAATCATCCGCTTCACGAATCTTATCCAAATCCTCAGAGAACTCGATAGTGGCGCGTTGAAGATAATGCGCTGTGAATTTCTCGACAAGAGCTGCATCTTTCACAAGATTTGGTTTCTAGGATATGTTAATAAGGCCAGAAGACAGAAGATGAGGGGAAAGCGTTGGGTAAGTTACAGATGGAGTTTTGATTGTCTGAGTTGGTATCGTTTGAGAGACTGATTTGGTGGCTGCTGGCTGGGCTTTTGGCTTGGAGGATTGAGATTTAGTAGCAGTGTCACTTTCACTGTCGGATATCGATGTTACTATTGAGATATTAGTATCTAGCAGTTGATTGAAAACATGGGGATACACATACCTTCCGTTCGAGACTGGCTCTTCTTGCGACGCTTAGGTTTCGCGGCTTTGGGCATTTTGGGATCCATATCTAAAGATACAGTAACGCTATGCTCTACTTTATTGTAAACCAAAAAATGTCACTTTGAGATTCAAGATTCAAGAGCACTGAACGATGATCGAGTGTACGGTTATTGCACGTGAAAAGCTCGTGAGAAAAATATTTTAGTGGGGCACTGGATGAGAAATGACAAGGGCCTGGCAAATCATCATACAGATTTCTACTCCATACAATCCCCTCAGATAAGATTATAAATGATTCCATATATATTTTAGAAGAATTATATCATGAAAAAAATAGAAATCTTGCTTTATACCTAGTGGTAAAAAGAACACAAAAATAACTGTGGTGATATGCCAGTGCATTTCTATATTTACTGCGAGTCTGCAAGAAGAACGCTAAGTCAGGCCTTGCGATGTTATCATCCTTTCAGCTTCCTTGCTTATGACATGGGCTCTGAACCTGTAAGATTTGAGCCAACTGTTGCAGCTTTTAGCCACGAGCAGTCGTCTCCAAAGCAGGCAGTGCCAACCACAATAACTGCGGTACAATCTGCGCATATTTTCAGTGTATATAAAATCTGATGCCGGAATTCTACTATTGATTCTGACACGTTAGAATTCGGGACCTACCGACTCACGTTCAAAAGCACTCCCAACTAGCAGGAACCGTTCAAGCTGTCAACCTTCCCCCTTCCTATAATTTCAAAGATATAGCTGATAGGAGTCAAGGTTGTAGTCACTTTGGGTATCAATTTTGTTTTTATTTTGCTTCAACAGCCCTTCCAAGCCGGGAGAATCAGCATAAACCCAATTTTTTTTATCTCACTATCGACTTCTATATTGCTACCCTTTGCTCAAGTCTGCTTCTACTTCTGGAGGATTTGTTTATAGAGCTTAAGGTCAGCGATGCGATTACGTCCTGGCTCTCTACTCTACAGCACAATCTCTCTCGCTATATCTTGCAAAATCACAAGGAATACGACTACCTCCCGTCCGTCTCTTCTACATTGTTGCGATCACTTGTGACTTTTGACACTCGAGTTATGCGGCAAACGTTACCATCATTCAATGCCATCAAGCAGCATAGGCCCCCCGATGAAATCTATGGTCTTTTCAATAGAATCTTCTTTATATGGATCAATCCAATTCTTGTTCGGGGTTACAAGAATCTCCTCACCAATCAAGATTTACCATGTCTAAGTCAAAATATGAGGCCGGAGCTCACAAGAAAAGCAATGCTTCAAATATGGTCTCAACGAAGTTAGTCTAACACTGGAAAACGTCTTTTCCCCTTGCTATTGACAAGATTAGCCAGACCTGAAACCAAGAAGAGTCTACCTATCGCTTTGATCAAATGTCTGAAGAACCCCTTCTTCGCTGCTATTATGCCTCGACTGCTCTTGATCTCTTTTCGTTATTCTCAACCTACCCTAATCAATAAGTCGATCAGATACATTGTGACACATCCTAAGGGCGAGGAAAGTAATCATGGATTTTGGCTTATCGTGTCTGCCTTAACAATATATGTCGGCCTCGCTGTAAGGAGATATTTCGCTGCGTGCTCTTATCATATGCTAATATTCAATTCCAGCTATCAACAGCTGTGTATCAACATTTCATAAACAGGCTAAAGCTTATGACAAGAAGTGCGCTTGTGGGATTGATTCATGAGAAGACTATGAAATCGCCCGGCATATCCTATGACAACGGCGATGCTACTTCACTCATGAGTAATGATGCAGAAAGTCTCGATGCAATTGCCGAAATGTTTCACGAGACATGGGCTCAGGTCATTGAAGTTCTTATAGGTATAAGTCTTCTGGCTACGCAAGTTGGCTGGATTTGGCCTCTTCCGCTGTTTCTGATATACAGTAAGTATTCCACCTCAGCGCTCTGGATAGATACTCAATTGTGTAGTATGTTCACACATGAGTCGATTTGTTGCAAAGCATTTACAACCTCGCCAAAAGGCTTGTAACACCACAACACAAAGTCGTATCGCATCTGTTAGTTCTCTCATAGGTTCCATGAAGGTCGTCAAAATGATCGGATTACAGCACACCCTTACCAATCAAATACGGAAGTTACGGAAAGAGGAGCTCTGGGTAGCGTCGAAACTTAGATGGGTTATGGTATACTACAATGCGTCTGGTTCGTTCATGAAAATGTGTAAATTCGACATTGCGTCCTTAAAACTGACACTGATATAGCTAATGCACTCGGGATCTTCTCGCCAGCCATCACGCTAGCTATATTTGCCTTGATATCACAAGCTCATGGTGCCAATCTTGATACGGAAACTGCATTCACCACTATGGCGATCTTAAGTATGGTCACCCACCCAGCAAACATGGTCATGACGATTGTGCCTCGCGCAGTAGCAGCTTTCGCTGGTTTTGAAAGAATCCAATCATTCCTGCTCCGCCCATCTCTACAAGACAGTCGTAGCATATTACCCAGACCTGGTCGGAGTGGTCTTCCATCTAAAAAGCCCAGCCTCGCTATTCAAATCCATAAATTGAAAATCGGTCACAAACAGATAATCCTTGATGATATAAACATTCAAATGCATGCCAATTCATTCATTATAGTTTCGGGCCCTACCGGTAGCGGTAAAACCACTTTATTGCGTACTATAATTGGAGAAGTAGTTCCTGCTGGTGGATCTATTGCTCTAACAACGAGAAAGATAGCATATTGTGCCCAGAGACCTTGGCTACCCAGCGGCACTATCAAAGAGGCTATTTATGGTGC
The DNA here is from genome assembly GCA_025389085.1 of Sclerotinia subarctica. Classification (NCBI taxonomy): domain Eukaryota; kingdom Fungi; phylum Ascomycota; class Leotiomycetes; order Helotiales; family Sclerotiniaceae; genus Sclerotinia; species Sclerotinia subarctica. Next base: position 902,976 of record QRFI01000013.1, read on the forward strand.
TAATGATATCTACGGGCCTGCAATGCAAGACCATGAAACATGGTACAATACCATTACAGAAATATGCTGTCTCGCTCATGATTTCGACTCCCTGCCTGAGGGAGACCAGACAGAGATTGGCAGCAGGGGGCTGAATTTATCCGGAGGCCAGAGACAGCGTGTGGTGAGTACTCCAATACGGCAATGTCTTGATCAATTTAACATAACAATGTTAGACACTGGCACGTGCGTTGTTCGCAAGATCCGACATACTTCTGCTGGATGACACTTTCAGCGGATTAGATGGTGATACCGAGCAAACTATTTTCGATAATCTGTTCGGATCGACCGGTCTACTACGCAAATTGAAAACCACTGTTGTTCTTGTCTCTAACTCTTGTACGTTTGCTTGCCTTTTTTTTCAATGCAGTGTCTTACTGTGAAATAGCTCAATACTTCCAATCAGCAGATCACGTTGTCGTTCTTGGGGATCATGGAATTATAGATCAGGGGAACTGGCAAACTATCAAATTCAAAACAGGATCTATAGCAAAATTCTCTTCTGGGGATCGCAGCAAAGACAACCTGGTAGTGTCGGCAGCTTTTGATAAACTCAGCTCGCAGGTGCAAGCGAAAGACGAAGCTGAAATCGATCTTGCAAGACAAAGTGGAGATTTGGCTTTATACGGTAACCCTTTTCCCTCTTTCTCAACGTTGAGAATTTAAATTCATGTGAGCATAGGATACTATCTAAAATTTGTCGGGCCGAAGAACTTTTTTCTCCTAGTCTCTTGCACAGCGTCATATGCTTTCTTCATCACCATACCTCAATACTATTTACAGTTATGGACTGACTCAAGCGGTGGAAATGCTACCTTCTACGCATTTGGATTTTTATTCTTATCATTCATGTCATGGGTAGCAACAAGTCTTCAGATGTGGTAGGTTTCTCGTAAACTTCCATGTTTTCATTATCGTTGAACACCTTCTAGGGTTGTCCTTATACGATTAGCGCCACGATCTGGGTTACGCCTGCACGAAAGGCTTCTACATATTGTAACGAGGTAAGTCTTTTTGTTAACGAAGGACAACAACATCATTCAGAAGATATTGATGATTATTAGAGCACCTTTATCATATTTTTCGCGAACCGATAATGGTTCGATCCTAAATAGGTTAGCAAACCTACATACAGATGTTTCGACAGAGCTAAAAATGAAACCTCCAGATTCAGTCAAGATTTTCAGCTAATTGACAAGCAATTACCATCAGCCCTTCAGACAGTTATAACTCGTAAGGCGATTATCGAATTTCATACTCCCGAACAGTCTGAAAGACCCTAACACATGTAGAAATCTTCAAGCTCTCTATACAGGTCATACTTCTTTTCGTCGCCCAGAAGTGGCTCACAGTGTCTCTACCAGCATGCATGGCTGTAGTCTATGTCGTCCAGAAAGTCTATCTTCGCACCTCTAGACAACTTCGATTTCTAGAGCTAGAGGCTCGGGCAGGAGTATTTTCAAGCTTTTTAGAATCCGTACGTATAGAACTATGTGACTAATTAATCTACTTCATCTGACAATACCAGGTTGAGGGCCTCGAGACGATACGCTCATTTGGTTGGTCTAATGCGGTCATAAAGGATAACATATTAAATGTGGACAATGCTCAACGTCCTGAATTTCTCCTCTTGTGCCTTCAAAGATGGCTTAACATCGTCCTAGACCTATTAGCAGCGGCTGTCGCAACCTTCGTTATCGCTATAGCTGTAGCATTTCGAGACCGTGTTAGCGGCGCACAAGTTGGAATTGCGCTCAATATTATGCTCGTTGCAAACACAACCCTGCTGAAGCTTGTAGAGAGTTGGACGACACTAGAAGTCTCTCTTGGAGCGATTGCTCGCTTGAGGACACTTGAAAAGATGACACCACTTGAGGGTGTTTTGGCCTGGAACTTCGAGCCCACGGATTCATGGCCATCTCGAGGTGATATTGAAATCAAGAATATCACCGCATCTTACCTGTATGTAACCTCAACTAAGTTTTTACTATTGTAGCTAACAATAATCAATACTTAGGTCCAACTCTGTGGCCCTCCAAAACCTGAATTTGAACATCACGTCGGGCCAGAAAATCATCGTCTGTGGACGTACAGGCAGGTCAGCATTCTCCACTCCATTAATTTTTCTGAAGGCTAACTTTCAAAAAGTGGCAAAAGTACCTTGCTCTTGACGCTCCTTCGGCTTCTTGAGTTACAATCTGGCCAGATTGTGCTAGACGGAGTTGACATCAAGAGTGCCGGGCTTGATGTTCTCCGGCAGCGATGCTTCATTACCGTGTCACAAGATCCTCTGATTCTACCCAATGAGACTTTACGCTTTAATCTGGATCCAGATGCCTCATCATCAAACGAAGCTTTGATTGCCTCTCTGAAAAGAGCGGATCTCTGGTCACACTTCATGCAAGAGGCAGCTGAATTGGACGAAATCTTGGGAACAGAATCAGGGTTTGCTACTGAAATCTCGCCATACAATGAACATCCAATTCTGGACAAAACTCTTTCACTATTTTCGGAGCTATCTGTAGGACAAGGTCAGCTACTTGCACTTTGCCGGGCGCTCGTCAAGGCTCAGACGGCTCAGCATTCTGGTCGAAAGCCCGTCGTTCTGTTAGATGAAGTCACTTCTTCCCTTGATCCTGTTACAGAGTCAACAATTTACGATATTATTGACGACGAGTTCACTCGAAAGGGGCATACGATCATATGTGTAGCTCACAGAATTGATGTACTGGCAAAGCACACAGAAGCCGGAAGGGATGTCGTGGTATTGTTGAGCAATGGCCGGTTGCAAGAAGTAATCACAGATTTGAATCCGACGACGTTGGAAAAGCTTGGGAGATTAGATTGATTTGGGGTATGTTGTTATACTTGCTAATAGACGAAGAATTCGTATTCGGTGTACTACAATCAAGTAGTATGGTATCATATCACCTCAAGTTATGTACTCATCCCTTAACATGTAACTCACCTGAATCGAACAAGTATCTTCTGTCTATAACATACATAGGCAACTTTAGTATCCATGTAGGTTAACCGAGGGGGGGGCACACCACTTTGCCATGAGATATCGATGTATATATGTGTGATATGCTGCTCGCTAGCTCCGAGAAAACTTTCATCTGCTCACCTACTTAAATGAACAAATATGAATATGCCAATTTTGAATCCAGCTCCTGGAGGTAGTACTCATTATATAATCTCGGGTTTTGTCAGTCGTGGCAGATTGTTTGCTAGTCACACATTTCGTTGCTGGGGCAACGCTGATGTTTGATGTTTTTGCGGATGGAGCTCCAACATTCATCAAAACTTTGACATGATTTTAGGATACATCAACTCAATCGACACTTGAATATTGGTACAAGATACTTTTCAAGGGAGTGGACGAAGGATTTGCTTTTTTTAATACAGTTCTTTGATTTTCTGATTTCATTTCGCATAATCACTCATTCTATTTTTTCCTCTGCTCTGTTGTCCTGATATTTATTCTTTGCTTCCTTGCATTGTGATCATGTCTGTAAGAGGTCAGTATTTTCGCACATAACAAGTCAATTTTCTCTCAAGCTTACCAATTGTCAAATAAGTTGTTGCAAGGATACGTCCTCTTCTTCCAAAGGAATTAGACAAAGATACCATCGTGCGCGCCGAGAGCAGTCAAGACAGCAAAACTTTCAATGTAGTCCGCATACCGAACCCCAAAAATGAATCAGAGGAGTTCAGTTTTACCTTCAATGGTGTCTACGATATGGGAACATCACAGGAGGAGCTGTTTACGAATGAGGTTGCCCCAACGTTAAAATCATTGTTCCAAGGACTTGATGTTACGCTGTTTGCATATGGAGTTACTGGAACGGGGAAAACACATACAATGCGCGGTGGGACGAAGTTGGCAGACCGTGGAATTATTCCTCGATTATTGAGTGGAATCTATCGTCGTGGTCGTAAGGTTGCTAAGGATTCTGGCGAAGAAACATCTGTCACTGTTACATTGTCTTATTACGAAATATACAACGATAAAGTTTTCGACCTATTCGAGTCTCCCGATAAACGATCTCTTGCGGGACTGCCTCTTCGAGAAAAAGATGGGAAAACAATAGTTGTTGGGCTGTCAGAAAGGTCCTGCAATGACCTGAAGGATTTCGAAAAGTTATATATAGAAGCCAACAACAACCGGAGCACAGCAGGAACCAAACTCAATGCGCAAAGTAGTCGAAGCCATGCCATCTTGATGGTCAAGGTAACACAAACCACTGGCGATGCGTCTTTAATCAGTACTGCATCTGCAATCGATTTGGCGGGATCAGAGGACAACCGGAGAACAGATAACGGCAAGGAGAGAATGATTGAATCTGCAAGCATCAACAAAAGTTTGTTCGTGCTCAGTCAGTGTATCGATGCTATTGGTAGAGGCGACAAGAGAATTCCATATCGAGAATCTAAAATGACACGAATTCTCAGTTTAGGTCAAAACAACGGTATCACTATAATGATCTTGAATCTTGCACCCTTACGATCTTACCATTTGGATACTTTGTCTTCTTTGAATGTAAGTTCAAGAGCAAAGAGAATAGAGGTTAGGGAAATTGAGAATGAAGTCGTATTCACTCAACCACCCAGGAAAGTAGCTGGAACTAGTATGCAACGACAGCCACTGAGGCCTATTACGAATTCACATAATGCTGTAGCCAACCCAGCACAAAAGGCTGATAAGCCCGCAAAAGCTTTCTCTGTATACACAGATAAAAGTAAGGCAACGACAGCGCGGCCATCGAACAACACTCAAACACTCCGAAAATCGAACTCGAATAAGAAAAGGCCATCTGATGGAGTTATCGGTTCACGGGTTACCAAATCCACTAGGCCTACACCTTTTGGGTATAAGTCGGCCACTGCTGATATCTCTGCGGCCAAGATTGAGGAAATGGTTGAGCGCAAAGTCTCGGAAATCCTCGCTAACCGTGCCTTGGAACGGACATCGAATTCAGCCCCTATTGAAATTAGTGAAGCTGTTCAGAAAAGGCTCGAGGCATTAGAAAAGAAAGTTGATGAAAATTCGGCGGAAGATGCGAGATCTGAAGGCCTCAGGTTTTTGCTCATGGCGAGACAACACAAAGAGCGCGGTGAGGAAAGTAGTGCTCTGAAGATGTATGAGTAAGTTATTACCTAGCCTACCAGCAAGTCTCAAGTAACTTGAACTAATTTTCATTAGAATGGCACTTCCTTTCTTTCCAGGGCAAGAGAAATTGCTGAAGAAGATTGAGCATCTCAAAGCCAAAATCCAAGCAAAGAATGCTGGTGTAGCAGCCAAGCACTCAGACACTGTAGAAGCAGAAAGGCGAAAGCCCACTGCTCCATTCTTACAGCTGCCAACGCCTGCCAGTTCGTTTCAACAAGAGGAAGAGGAAGTACCACCTGTGTCACGAAAGGGCTCAAAGCCAGATGCCAAGCATGATGCATCCTTCGTACACCAAGAGGATCATTACGAAGATGAAGATAGCTTTTCATGTCGAGCTGCCAAGTCAAAAAAGTCAAAGTCCAAATCGACAACCAAATTACGTGTCTTCAACGATGAAGCATCTATTGCCCCGCTAGAACCCCTAACGCCTCGAACAAGGCATTTATTAGATATTGTCAACTCCAGAGATGTTGGCATGATCAGAGGCCTGTGTGGTGTAGGTCCTAAGAAAGCTAGAGACGTGGTTGAGTTTCTAGAGCTACAGAATGAGGACGATGGTGGTCAGATTAAGACATTACAGCAGCTCAGAGCAATCCCGGGACTAGGTAGCAAGACGGTAGAACGGGCGTATGACGGAATCCCGTTATTAGTTTGAACTTTAAGTTGATTTGCATTTTAAGATTGGAATGTCCTTGCCTTAATTGCCTTTTGGGAGCGGCATCACTGGGAGTTTGGTTGGATAGGTTATGAGAATTAGCGGGCATTGTTGAATTGGGGTATTGTCTATTGGTTATTTAATGATAAGGATTATTAAACATGACATTTTACTGGGGACAGTCATCATCGGCTGAGTACATAAATGACAAGTGCCATGTCAAGTGATGAAATTTCGTGGATATTCTCTACGGGGATTTGAGACAGATGAGTGAACACCGAATATTGCCGAAGTTGAATCCTCTTGATCCAGTGATTATGATTAGGAAGTCTAGCGGGCACAGTAGATATTTCTCTTCCTCTCCACCATATGGGAAGGAATGAAATCGTTTATCGAAAAAAAAAGCATCCTGCCACCAATCCCAGGTTACTATATTACTCACGTGATTCACCCCTCGATGTTTTTGCCTCACTCCCACCTGTGGTGGCAGCGATGCCTGCTGCCCCGATATAATAAATAATACGAACAGTACGTCAGATGGACTTTACTTACACAAGTAGTGTACCTGGCAACCGAATCGATGAGCCACACATTACATACGGGAAGGTGCAGATCACGGAAACGAAATCCCGAAGACACAAGTGTTCTGCATGGAACCGCCATATCATATGTGGCTCATTACAAAACCAGCCGATAGCGTGAATAAGAATCGTGGCTTGAAAATTGTGATTGTGCTAGAGATAGAGAACTGAGGAAGTGGTCGGACACGATCGGCAGTAAGTCTGGGTCGGATAAGTACAATAGGGGTTATGATCGGCACGGATCTTTTCCTCCTTCTCTTCACCACACAAACCCCCCTATGAAGTCCAGCCCCGTTATCCCATTTCTTCATGCTATCCGAATACTTCCCAAGCATTCGAGCTTGTCGTATTAGCCACAGTCCAAGATTCGTGGAATCATCAAGCGAGCTCCTTATGCAGGGAGTCTGTCCCGTCACATCACACGGCGAATCTCGGGACGTTTTTGTAAAAACGGCGGTGCTGGGGAAGGGGATATAGCCAAGATGGTAGTAGCACAGGCAGCTATGCAAGCTAGACATGGTAAATATGGTCCCCTGTGCTGACCCTGAGGCTTATCGGTTAAAGGATCCGAGGAAGAAACAATGCTGAAAAGTTCTTCACGATCGGCAAAAAGTCTGAAGACATCTAGAACGGTGATTCTATACGTATTGATATATATGGGGTGCGCGTGAATGTTGTTTGCTTTGGGTGGCAGGGTGGCGATTTTTCGGTTTCGGGGCTTAATTGGGTTGCTGGGTTGTTTACTATATTGCATGGGATTACATGATCTACATTGTACATATGTATATATTTATATACTTATGATGCCATACTACGGATAGCTGCATATAAATGTACCATGTCGATCACTCACATGGCGACTATCCCTACGATCCTCATAGCACTTCTTTCCACACTCTAAAGATTTACATACAAATCTTAACAACAAACTCTCATTCCGATACTAAACTCTATTTCAACCCCAGTTACCTAAAACCCACACTTTTCTCTAGCTCGAACCATCCGGGTACGAAACCCTCACGAAATTTCCATTCCGAGTACCCCAAGACTGGTCCGTGGGGAAGCTAAGTGAAGAAACCACATCAACATCATAACTTCTTACCGGTACTCGGCCCGGGTGCCTAAAGATTCCTTTTGCACAGAGAGAAATATGTAATCTCTAGTATGCCTTTAGTGCCATATTAGTGCTTAGTGATTCATCATCATGATCCATGATTCAGGAGGTAGATTGCTCTAATGACGGATAGTATCTTATTTCTAGCAATCGCGCTATAACTTTGCATCTCCACAATATCAACAGTCAACACACACACATACATAACTCAGTAGTTGAGCTCGCATGCCAAGAACACACCAAACTAAAATCCACACAAACATAAGCACAAGCACAAAACTATGGGGTTACTGAGAAGAGGTTAAGCTAAGCTAAGCTATAGAACTACAGCATCACCTGCAGCTACCAGCTACCACCCACCAGCTACCAACTACCAGCTATAACCCACCTATCTAAAAAAAATAACCACAATCCTCCGATACAAACTCCAAACTCCAAACTCCCATGTATACTTGTACCCCCATACCTGCAGGGTGATCTATCGATCTAACCTATCTCTAGCTTATTCGTTCCCCACTCTATACAATCAATTCCATCCATACTATCAAATCTCCATTCCATTCCACCCCTTTTGATGTACACAGATAAGATAATGTAGATCACCCTAATAAAAAGCAAACCGGATTATCCCGCCCCATCTAATCCTATCTACTCCACTCCACACAACTCTGACTCTAACTCTAACTCAACTCATAGTTCACACAACCATTCATTCATTCATAGATACACCCAGATTCTATCTTTCCCAATATCGATCGATCGATCGCTCGATCTATTCATCCACCCATCCATCTAACATCCAATCAATCAACCCCCCCCCATCCAACCCCCTCCCCTCCCCTCAAATCAAATAACCAAAAATAACCAACCCCAACCCCCGCTCCCCCCGATCCCTCCCAGACTCCACAAGCCAAGAACAAATACAACCATAAATCCCAGCCTCCCAATCTACCTAGTACCTAGTACCTAATACCTAATACATCATAACAAACCCCAAAAAATCTTCCATCTTCGCTCTAGCAACAAGACAAGCCTACTAGCCTCTTCAAAGCTTCAAAGCTTCAAAGCCTCACACCTAACTAAAATCCTATCCTACAATATAAAAATCATATCATCATATCATCATATCCGCTAGCCATACTAGCTACACTAGGTATTCCTAAAATATCCATTTATTCATTCATCCGTTCATTCATATAGAGTAAACAAGACCAGACTAAACATAAATACCTTCCTAGTATAGATAGAGTAGTGTGAACTAGTTTGATATCGCTGAACGCTAATTATCTATGCTATGATCACAAAAACAAATACCTAGTTGTGCAAAGATATCTTGGCTTATCTGATTTGGATTTTTGCCAAGGACAAGTCTGTTTATTTCACTTGAGCAATATGATGCCCACGCAGGTGGTTCCTGTTCCCAGGTGCTTTGACGACATGAGTGTCTGATTTCACCTGAACATGTGAAGGAGCGTTAAAAGAAGTGAATGATTAATAGTTTTGTATTTTATTGCTGTAGCGGTTGCAAAATCAAAATATCTGCGATCCTAAACAAAAGTACGCTGACGTCACCATTGCCATCGATGCCCATCTGTGTACCATTTTGAATAATAATCTCCAGCCTCATGGAAAAGAAATGGTTCGTCCGCATCGTGAAGTGCCATATACAAATGCAATTGCATCAAATATTGTGTTCGATTGGCTGCTGGAGCCGTGAAAGGAATGGAAAAGTCACCCGAAAGCTTACTCCGATAGGAACAAAGGTGAAAAAAATGCAAGAAAGTGTGAAATGCTCCCTCCCCTTCTACCCCCTGCCAATACGGCTGAGACCAGACGCCAAATCTTTCCCTCAACATCTCCCACTGATGTAAATGCTTCTCTCTTCAATACGGACGTCTTGGAGGCGGTGCGGAGCAAGACATTTCATAGAAGAAATTGGTATCTCAAAAAACGACATTGACGCCCTTCAAGCCCAGTCCAAAACCCGATCCCAGACCGTTACAGATCCATAACAATTACACGACCATCTCCTTCCTGGTCTATGGGGGTATAATAAAACAAGTGATAAAGGAAAATTAAGTGAGTTGATTAGAAAAATAGCCTCAATTCGTATCCTTCGCTTTGGACAACGTTCTGTGTCGCTCCAGCGTTGTCATTGTCTACAGTGACATCCATTTCCCATTCACGTTTGACGGGTGCTTGGGAAGCCTGAATTTCTAGGATGAAGTCTTGTCCTTCGGAAAGCTCTCGTACAACATCATCGTCCATCTCGACCTGCAGACCACTGTCAAGTACACGGAGAGTGCGCATGATTTTTGTAGGCTCAATTTTCCATTTCAACGCGATGGCATTAATGAAATCTTTGAGTGTTCGTTGCATCAAGTATATAGCTCGATGGTACTCATGTTTGCCTGGCTGAGCCGTGTCTCGGCGGAGCACATAAAAGCAAGCCACAGGCCTGACAGGTTGTTCGATTACAGGCGGATTGTAAGAGGGATCAACTCCCAAAGCCTCAATCCAGCCACTTAGGCTTCCAGCGTCGCCTGACTTGGGAACCTTGGTTAGCTGATCTGGCGGACTCGCCAAATGCTGTGGGTTTTGATTTTGAAAGTCTCCCGATGGCAGGTTATGAAAATCAGTCCAAGAAGCTGAAGGGTTGGAAGCAGTTGCAGCAGCTTGAGAATGTAATGAGATTGAACTTGGTGATGGGGAGATGATAGATGAGGTACCAGTCGTCGAGCTGCGTGCGCTACTTCGCGCCGCCCAAATGGCATTGTCATGGGAATCCACTTTGGTCAAGTCGAGCGGTTCGCCGACTAAAGCCACTGGGTGGAGATCGGGATCATCTTGTTCCGACCCACGCAGGAAAAGGACACTACTTGGTCGTGGGCTTGAGAACATTTCTGACATCGCTCGAAGCTTAAAATGAAGATCCTCTTCCATAGGAACCCGTCCACCTGCGGAAGATGCAGAAGACATGGACCAGGTACGTTTATGCTTTTGAACCTTACCAGGTCGCTGTTCACTCAATTGTGCCTTTGTAGTTGAGCCTCTCTTTCGTTTCCCAAAATCTTTCATACCAGTCTCTGCCTGGCTTATTTGCTGCTTTAGCTTGTCAATGGTCTTCCTAACGTGCGCAATGTCGTTGGCCAATTTTCTCTCAGCTCCATGATCCCTGAAGAGTTTTACTTTGCAAAAGGCCACTTCAGAGGTCTCGTTGGCGTGTGGAGAACCAGAAGGTAGCGTTTGGGTTTTCGCGCAAAATCGAACCGGGATACCCTTCACACCTTTCGAATGGCTGAAATCAGTGGAAAGGAAGTTGAAACGAACGGCGATGTTGCACTCGGGAGCACAGTTGGCAGCTGGGGTCCAAATCACAGAAAAACCATCGAAAGAAGCCGTGTCAAGCTCCACGCGAGTACGTTTATCATCACTCTCGCCAGGCTGTGAGGACTCAACGTATTCTACCGCCTGAAGCTTTCCACCGCGTTGATGCGCCTCATTGGTACCTCTTCCTTCTTTCCATAACTGCCAGCACGAAGCAGGTCGATGCCTCTGCTGTTCGTCTTCGAATGAGATACGAACGAATGTCCGGTAACGAGTTCCTGGTTGAAGTGGTTGAGTCAATCCAGTATCCATAACAGAGACCGAATATGCCTGCCCCTTGTTGAGATACGTGACTGGGATCTCATCGGCCTGTTTAATCATGGCTGTTGGAGCATTTAAAATGACGTGAAAACGGAATTTCTCGGCAGTTTGAGGACTCGGTCCAGACATAGGCATGGCGTACGATTGTGGCTGGAAAGTCGTCAATGGAGATCGGTGCATCGCCCGCTCCATTGAACCAAGTGGTCCTTCGTCATCATCCATAGGAGATCCGTCGTGGTCCATTGTTTCGTAACCTGTATCCTGATGGACGAAGGAGGATGGCGCGAACGAGGTCTGTTGGTGTTGCTGGGTTTGCTGGTGATGATGGGGATGTGCAAATGGGTTAAAATTTTGAAAATGTGGAGGCAAGTGGTGACCAAAATGGGACATGTCCATCATAGTATGAGTATGGAGGCCATCTGTAGAAGTTGGGATTGGAAGAGGAGTTCCAAGTCCCATACTCATACCCATGCCAGGCGTGTGAAGATCTCCAGCTTGATTATGATATAGAGGATTCGTCGCTCCCGGCGTAGGTGTGTAAAAAGCTACTGGCGTTCCATTGGGAAAGGCAGAGAAACTGAAATTGGTGTCCAAAAGTGAAGGTGTGAATCGCCATGGTTCTTGCTGCGCTCTGGGCGTTGGGTCCAAATCTTTAATCTCTTCACCTCCTACGCTGTGATGTCTGAATTGGTAAATGCGTTAGCCCATGTGCATGAAGAAATATAAAGCAGGAGAAATTTATGCATTCATCCCAGCTTTTACGACGGGAAATCTTGAAACCCATGCAAAGTGCATATGATTGCGACGAGAATTTGAGGTAACTTGCCTGTCTGGCGCGCCCGCAGGCGCGGCTAAGTGAGTATTGTTGCTTCCAGCAGAGGTGGTTGCAGTGATGGCAATTTCTGGAAACGTTTGTCGAAAGTTGGCGATGAATTCATCACCGGGTTTTTGCGATGATGTCCTGTGGAAGAGAAGATGGTGAGTTTTGTTTTGATTGTAGTAAATGGAGCTCTCTATACTAAGCGCAAGGTAGTGCGCAGGAGCCAAACAACAACGACGACAACAACAACAAGATGATGGAATTTTCAGCTTACCGATTGCGAAACATCTGGAAGGTAGATAGAAGAGCTACTCCAAGGTCTTTCAATTAAAGAAGTTTTGATTAGTGAGTAGAGGAGTTTCCTCCTTCGTAAAGCTTCCGTTTGATTAATACGTGGGTGGTTTGTATTGTGAATTCAGCTGAAGTAGAAGTGGAGGGGTAAGCATATGGGATTTGCTGGGAGTTCGGGTAGCGAGCGTGATGGGAATTCACCTCATGCCTAGGTATTTAGGTATCTAGATATCCAGGTGTGAAGTTCCGGACTAGAGACTTATTATGGATATAGATATGGAAAAGCGAAAAATGATATCTGAGGGGCGAGGGTGCGGGTGCGGAAGGGACACTAGATGCTTATATTTCGTATCAAGGCGTGTGTCTAAAATGAGAAAAGCTGCGTCAGACAAGGGGAAGGCCAGGGGGTGAGGGGATCATGATGGTATATTTTCATGGATTTTTATTGTATGAATTTGGCCATGACGGAAACTTCCTTGAGGAATACTTTTTGATCGTGATCTTCTCTTGGTAGGAAAACGGTCTATTAGAATTTAGCCTCTAGGTACGCGCATGGATCGAATTAAGTTTGTTTATATGGATGGATCAAAATGCAGGCGAGATAAAATAAATAAGAGCTAGAACTAATTGCGAAATACTTGGTAATGTTAAATACGCTCACTACCAACCATCTACCACTTGTTACTTATATTACTCTACTTACGCGGTACTTTGTCTACTCTACACTACTTTGTACCAGTGAATGGGAACGTGTGACTTCTTCCTGGCATCTAGGCGCTCCCTGATACATATTAACACTTTTTCGATATGGATGAATCTAATACGCTAGCTCAGCAGAAGCTACTACTTGAACTAATTGAACTAATTCCACTAACTCTACTAATTCTACCAACTAACTCTACACGAATGGATCTCAAGCTAAAACTAGCCTGGTGGTAGTCAATCTAGGTATCTACTTTCTATTGTTGGGCTACAGGAAATAACGGCAAAGATAGAAATCGATGTCTAGTGATTCTACGGAGGGAGTACTTTGAATCAACTTCAAGTCATCTCCTTCTCATGTCATGCATCTATGCCAAACAAAGCAGCAACAAAGCAGCATCAAGCAGCACAAGCAGCAACAAAGCATCCATCGTCCCCAAGCAAACCCAAGTAAGAGGTACCACGAATGAAATATGTGTATTGTGTATTGGTTGTGATAAGTTATAACATCATCGGTGGACCCGTAGAATTATTACTGCTGCAATTATTTCCGCTATTCCTTGTCGTTTTTTCGGTGACAGACAATCCCCTAATTGCTCACTCCTCTCCCGGCTGGGATCCTCATATGCAAATTATTTATTTATTGTTCAAACTTCATGTGGACTGCTGGGGGAGGGATGGAGGGATGGAGGGATGAGGGATGGAGGGATGAGGGATGAGGGATGGAAGGATGGCTAAAGAAAGCTCTACCTACATACGGAAGTCTTACCCCAATGAGACCTCGGACGGGAGAGAACAAGGAATTCTCAATTCTCAATTCTCAGTGTCAAAGCGGCATCAGAAAATTCACATCATCAGCCACATCTACATCCACCCACCACCAAACAATTAAAGAAATGATCAACACTAATAATAAACTCGCGACATATCTCAAATTGTGGCGAAAGATTCGTCCTTGATCCATTTATCGAAGCGAGGGAATTGCACATGTTTTCCTTCTTTTGCTCCCCTTTCTCTAGAATCTGGATGCTGAAGTGTCAAGTAACACTGGCTTATGCTTGCTAAGCTGAGGCCTGCTGAGATCAAGACCATTACGGATAATGGATCATGAAATATTTCACGGCTCGTCTTTTTCAATCCCGATTGATAACAAGGACTAAACTCGATTCTGCTTCATCTCCGTTACATATCATACAAGCTACACACAAGCGGAGCAATTATATATTTTCCGATCTACCACACATGAAAAGAGCGTCTACGTATCGAAATCTGGAGAGATGTCTACTTTCGGAGATCGCCCCCTTTTTCACCCTTTGGTTTTCACCCTGACGAGCTGCTGGAATCGTGAGGTTACCACCAGATAGATCTATTTTGCCTAGACACACATAATCCTCATGTTGCTCACTCTCATCCCATTTCACTGTTTACTCTCATCACCATACAAACAGTAAAATTGCTGTTATTGTTCTGATACCGTGCCCGGCTATCTAACTATCCTATTGCGAATCATGGTCGTAATAAATTGACTAGTCCAACAGGTCCTTAATCTCATGAAATTGGGGATTGAAAGTTCGGGCCCAGGGGCTCTAGATTTTTAGTGCGTTGCATACCATATTTGGGGGCCACTTTGGTCATTTCAGGCCGCGCGGGGAATTTTTCTTCCCTTGTCTTCCATTTGTGGCGCCGAACAAACAATCCCATCAAATCTTTTTTGTGTTTTTCGTGCCCATCCCACCGGATCCAATCATTTTCCACTTTGAATTACTCCAGATGATCACAACTCTTCTATTGCGTCGTTGCATAGCCACAGCCACGATCTTTAGAAGAATGTCACAAAGGAACTCTTTAGCGAGCCGTACAAGCCACAGTAAATCAGCGGGAAAGCTTTGGAATTATACGGAGACTACTCCATAGGCGTTGTGGCGGATCCATCAACCTATCGCACCGGAGATGAAGCGCAAGCTTCATGCTTCGTGATCTTGGACGATAGTGTGATCTCCGGAAATATGGTCCAATGGTACTACACAGTCTGCATCTCGACGATTCCATCATGCATATCAGGTTTGATGCTGATATAAGAGAAGCACATTCGGGCGTTAAAAAAACGACCGAGCTTTTGCTGTCTTGGCCATCCACTCCGAGGAATTCTCAGCAAGCTGTTAACAGATGTTGCATACTGCGTCGTGTCACCTGCCGCGATTTTATCTTTTCTCCATACGTTCATATGCTCCAGAGCCCAGACTTCGCTGCACACAGCATTACCCTAGCAACTGTCTGCTAGGTGTCTAACGGGAAATGGGAGTGTTTCGATCATCCTAGAATAGAAGCTCCTCAAGCCCTCATAGGCTAATCAAACATCTGAAAGCTCAATCGACAAATGCCTAGTCTGCTGCAATTGAATGGATTCCGCTACTTCTTATTCGTCGACAACGATTGTTGCGGAAATGAACACAACAGCCGGTAATGCCGACTTTTGTTCTCGAACACACAGCCACACTATTGCCACAAGCATGTCTTCTCGGACAAAAGCTATCGTCGAGCCACGGTGGCGTGAAAGGTGGTGCAGCCGATTTCCCATACTTTCCCCTTGGTCTGTGGGATGCCAAAGTTGTGCAGCTCGTCTTTCACCTATGGCCTAGAATGAATATCACAACCCCTCACACCATGACTACCCTCGAACATTGCGTCTTCCTTGTCTTCCCTTGCTGCATTCAATGCCTTTCCTGACTTTTACTCCTTCCTCATAGGTTTATTGTTCCCTCATCAAAGTCTCCTCAAGTGGTTAATTAACGTTTTTTCATCTCCGTTTAAACACTAGCTCAATCTCCATCCGCCATTAGCTTGGTTGTCAGGCATAGAGAGCGAGCGCAAAAACGCGTGTAAAGGTAGATAGCTGCATTTGCATGGATGGAATTCACATCTAACCTACATTAGACGGCAACGTGATGGATTCCACTAGCACGGCTTGATTAAATTACGTAGACATGTATTTGAGGGGTGATCTTATTAACGATGTGCTTTCGCTGCCTCGATATACTTTCTCGAGTGTCCAATTTTTCGAAGCCTCCTTAAAGAAGAATGTTTCTGCCATTTCATGATGGCGGATTACTGACTACATACTCTTGCATTCGAACACATTCAGATATGCACAGCAGCATGGTAGCCCGGAGCTGCCCGACCAGCAGGTGTATGATTGTGTAAAACACGAAGGCATCTTTTGGCAATCTCGATGCAGCTCTCGCCAAAGAACCGAGCCGTGGAACCTTCGCGAAAAGATTTCGGCCCCCATCTTATTCCCTTCCTGCGAAATGAGTTGTTCACTCTAGGAGCAGTGTCAATACTGAATCTAGTCGATAAAGTGTCAAGTGATCGAGAACAATGCACATGAAGCCATCACGGTACACCGCTGGTGACAGTGGATAGAAAAGTTTCAGCCACAGGCCGCATTAATGACTACCAGGGTATCTCAAAGATACTTGCCCTACGACGGTGGAGACTCGAGCTTATCTCGGCATCTAGAATAGTCGAGTCTTGAATATCTTCTCCAGATAAAAAATGTTCCGCTGTCATTTGCTGCAAACTAAATCTGCAAAAGTTGAATTGCCACGTTGAAAGAGCATCGCCGTTACCGATACACGACTCAAAACGTTCATAATCATGAGCCATCGGCCATCGGCCATCGGCCATCGGATCGTCCCTCGTCACGGGCGCGATAATATAGCAAAATGGATATTCTATCAGTGAAAATTCCACTTGAACCAAAGTTTTCTTTACCTTTTCATCTTACCATCTTACTTTTGCGTGTTTTTTTATTCATGTATAACTGATATCCGCCTTCGAATTCCCCAATAAGGGAGGATTTTCATATGTTCCCATCCGATGTTCCGCACAGTTTTTAATTTTCCGAGTTGAAGCCCATACAAATGACGTCAATGGTGCTTGTATGATGGAGAACCTTTGCAAGCCACCCCTTCCCCCCAAGAAAAAGTTTTGGGAAAATGGGTTTGAACAAGGGTGGTACAGTCGGTATAATTTTGGTCCTTTTTTTTTCTTTTCTTCTCTTTTCTTTTTTCTTTTTTTTTTTCTTCACTTTTCTTCATTTTTGGCAAAGATCTTTGGTCTTTTAGCCGATTACTCCTTGACGTCTTGAAGTCTTGATCTCTATTGGTCGTGTTTCTTCCATTTATTAAAATCCACAAAGCGCAGAGATCAAATCTAGTAAGCCTTTACCTAATGCAACATCTCTATCCGTGTGAATTCGATTCCTAGTTACAGATATGTATGCTGCTGTATCATGTATGCTTCGACGAATATTCTACTGCAAATACCCGGTATCGTTTTGGTTGTAAGACCTGGATGGCCCTACCGCCTTGCCGGGACCCTTATCAACGTTTTTTTAATCTGTCATCAATTGTGATCGACCCGATAGAACTCTATTTCAAACCTTCTTAGCCCATCAGGTAGGATCTTGCATGTACCATCGATGGTTCAGTGGTTACTAAGCCAGTGAACTCAAAATCAGACTTTCAAACACAATGGGAATGATGAACGTCGCTGTCGTCATTCGGCAACACTGCAGGTACGAGAACTGTACACGGTCGGAACTTCGGCACAATTGGCTGGGTTGCATACGTTTTACCTACCAAATTTTGGTTCTTGGCGCAAGTTTGCATAGGAAAGCTTATCGAATGATTTGCACACAATGCTCACGGACAAGCCTTCATATCGTATGATGCCCAATTTAAATGCTTGGGGAGTCGGGGCTCGGGATAGGAAAGAACTCTTCCCCTTGAAGTCAGACATTGGTTTCGTACACGTGCTCGGGCTCCCCGGTGTGGGGATTTTCTGCGGGAGCTGTTTAGGTTTTTGGTCTCTGCGAGAGGTCTGAAACGGAAACACGGTTCGTTTTGTGTGATTGGAGGAAATGTAATGTTTTTTCTATCGCCCCTTTGATTGTTCTACCATGTAGTCACTAGGAGGCCGTTTCCGCGACCCGGTCTAGTCCAGCCGGAACTCATTAGGATCTTGTCTAGACACTCAGAGCGCGCGCTTAATTTGATCCAGAGCTTATACGCTGTTGAGATGGATGTCTTCATATTGCACAGGATGATATACATACATTCGGGATGCAATTTGTCGAATTGTATGTGCTTGTCCCCATCGAGGCTGGACCGCCTGCTAGTCGGAGCCTACGTAGATGATTGGGAGCTAAATGTAGTAGGTAATTATTTTGAAATTACTTTGTGCCAACTAGCTTTTCTTCTTCCAAGATGTCCTATAGGTCGGATTTCGGTCCAATAAGAACGGATAACTTTCACAACACTTTGAATCTTTGAGTATGGTTTGTCCACTTTAATGAACTGAATTTCGGATGAATCACATATATCATAGGAGTTATGGAAGCAGGAATCTCGCATTTTCGGACCGCAGTCTGGACCATTGGGACTCGGGAGTCATTCCTCCTTTCTTCACCATCACTTGGCGTGAGACGTATTATATTCTAACCTTATCTTTTCACTTATTTCAACGCATCTACACGATTTTCATCAGCCTCATGCCAAGTTCATGTTTTGATGACTATACTTTAGTACGCAATACGACTCTGATTACGACGGATTCGAGAATAGTAAGGTAGTGAGCAGCAAATTATTTTCCACTGTCTGTCATATTTTCTCTATATACAAGTTTGAAAAGGCCTTCCACTAGTGATAAGATCAATCTTTCCTTCTGGCAAAAAATCCTTTTTAAGAGCCACCACGCAAAGAGGGCCAGACTGGGGAGGTCAAGAGTTCTCTCTGCAGCTCGCTTGGTGTGCCTTAGGTCAGTTTGAATGCACATACTCGACCCATGTTTAAAGTATATTGAGCTCGCTGGTTCACCTGCAAGTAGGTTCTCCTTTGATATCGGCTCAAGGCATTTTAGGAAGGTTCCCTATTAACTGCACAGAAGGAGCATCAATATGATCAGAGAACCTTGAATATATCAATCTTATCACAGAATTTTTCCGCAAACTTGTGCGTGATTCAAACTTAGGGAGAAAGGAAACGCAGGAGAGCTATTCAACACAATCTACTTTGCTGGTATCATGGACGGTGATTATGAGTGGTGGCTTTAAGTAGACGGTACAGATTTGCTGTACTCTTTAATACTAGGAACTTCAAAATCTCGATAGATATCTCGGTAGCATTCTAACATATATAATTGTAGTTTGATATACTCAGACCAGGGGAAGAGAGGCTCGACAGGATCACAGTGCTTCGGGAAGATTTGGATGGCAAGGCAGCTGGACAAGGGAATGATGATTATGTAGATACATTGTAGACACTCTAGAAATTTGATCATAATCAATTGAAATTCAAATAGATCTCACAATAAACTGGACCAAATTGTGATATTCAGATCTCATGGTATATCAGCCAGGCAAATAACCGAGCGGGAGTCATTGCGTACGGGAACAAACCTAAATTTAATATTTTCGATGATTTGGTTTCAATTTCGCAGGGTTGTTCATGTTTTGTAGCTGGCCGGTTGATAATAAGCATCTTAAAATCATCTCGATATGTTTGTTTCTTTTAACTTTATGGATTCTTCCAGTTTTGCAGTTTGCAGGTGAATTATACGATCAGTCAGGTGCAACTCTCTAACCTCAATTTACCCTATCGGCTTCTTATCGTCAGCCCCTAAACGTCACTAAAGAACTTGTACCAAGGATCTCTCAGCATCATAGGCCACATTACTGTACAACCAACCAACCTCGAACACTTAAATTTCGAAGTCACTTCAACTTTCCACTTTCCCCTTTAACTGTTGCTCGTTATACCACATATACAATCTTTAATCATCATTTTAGTCTGTATCTTCAAATATGGCATCTGCATCATCGGGATCCTCTGCTATTAACCCTTCGCCCGCTGCATCGACGACCCCTTCCACTACTTCCGAGTCGTTACCTACCGCCTCTGCCGCAGCAGAGAAACCACCAGATGATGGCTCGAAACTTAAGATGTTCTTGGGAATTCTGCGAAAGTAAGTCATTCTACTTCTCGCATCTGTCCTCGAAGATGTGGAAAGAAAACACACCGCTATCAACAAGGGGCAATGCGACGAACTGTGGTTTCAGCTCTGAGGCAACTTCAACGCCTTCCGCAGAGGCGTATAGGTCTCAGATGATAGATGACTGACATTGCTTTCTCTTCCTACATAGGTTTATTGGAGTGGCAGATATTGCTTCCGTTCGATTTAGTTTGCCGGCCCAGCTATTAGAACCGACTCCCAATCTCGAGTATTGGAACTACCTCGATCAACCGAATACATTTGTGGCAATAGGAGACTCGGATGATCCATTAGATAGAATGCTAGAAGTCTTGAGATTTTGGTTTACGAAGGATTTAAAATATGTTAAAGGAAAGCCTTGCAAACCATACAATTCTGCCCTTGGGGAATTTTTCAGGGTAAGCAGTTGCATCTAAAACGGCAAGATCGTAGTGGGGAATACTGATCTTTGAATAGTGTAATTGGGAAGTTGAGGATTCGCAACCGGCTATAGAGACGATCAAATTGAGTCCTAGTGCTTCGTCTTCGAAAAAGAACACTCCTATGTCATCAACAAATGCGTCCAATGTTACAATTCCTAAGCCAAAACCCGCCGGCAAAAAAGTTCGAGTATCTTACTTAACGGAACAAACTTCGCATCATCCACCGGTCTCCGCATTTTATGTCGATTGTCCGGAGAAGGGTATTTCGGCTAGAGGATTCGACCAACTATCGGCGAAGTTCACTGGAACGAGTATCAAGGTTACACCAGGGGAGCACAATTTGGGTATCTTCATTAATATTGAGAGGAGGGACAATGAGCAGTATCAACTCACACATCCAGCTGCTCATCTTGGGGGACTTTTACGTGGAACTTTGAGCGTTACCGTGGGAGACCAGTGCTACATAACCTGCACTCAGACTAAGATCAAGACAATTTTGCATTATGTTGAAGAAGGGTGGTTAGGAAAGACGCAAAATAAAGTGGAGGGGGTAGTGTTCCGCTACGATCCGGACAATGATAATAAAACTAGGATAAAAGATGTCCCTGATAAGGATGTATTGGCAAGAATTTCTGGAAACTGGAAGGACAAGCTTTACTTCACTTTGGGGCCAAAGGGCGTAAGTATTGTCTTATGCATTTAGATGGTAATCGCTAATTTAACATTACCAGGACAATCCAATTCTTCTGATAGATCTTATGCCGCTTCAAGTAGCACCTAAGATTGTTCCTCCAACAGAGAAACAACTACCCAATGAATCCCTCAAATTCTGGTCAGGCGTCACAGAAGCCATTAACTCTCGACAATTTTCCCGAGCGACATCCATCAAACAGGAATTAGAAGAAAGGCAGAGAGAAAAGGCTAAAGAGCGACAGGATCAAGGGGTTGAATGGCAACCGAGATTTTTCACAGGATCTGTTACACCATTAGGTAAACCGGATTTGACAGATGATGGAAAGGAGGTTCTACATATGTTACAACAGGGGGAATGGGATTTGAAGGAGAGTGAAGTTACTGGAGCTTAGAATTCGTTTTAAAGATGCATTTCCTCATGAAGGATCTCTTTCCGGTCTTGGATGATACCGATACATTTGTTGATACATGATATATATATATCTATATTATATTAAGATCTTACATTGTTTTATTATATCAACGAGGAGACGATGGAAACAAAAGCTGGTGTGGATACGAAATAGTGGTTTGTATATCATTATTCTTTTAGTGGTTGATTCTGTTGATTGATTGATTGATTGATTGATTATATTAGGTTTCCTCTTTTTCTAATAATTAAGATTAGGTTCCTTTGTGTATGTAGATATAGATAAAGGTATAGATTGATCCTTAATTTATAAGTTAGGGAGATGGTATAGAGAAAGGAGAAGGGGGGTGGGCAGGGGGGAGAGGGGAGTAAGTAGAGGGATTAGCATAGAATAGGATAGGATAGGATAGAGCAAAGGGAAGGAGAGGATATTAATAAAATATATTGTTGTGTGTGGTGTGGGTAAGGTAGTTGGATGAGATGGAGGAGGAGGGGTGTAGATGTAGGGAGGGAGGGGAGTTGTTGGATGGGATGGAGGGATGGGCTGGAGGGATGGGATGGAGGGATGGAGGGATAAAGAGGTGAAAATGGGAAGTAAGATTTTTAGAGCAGGGAGATCAGGTGTAGGCTGTAGGTGTAGGTGTAGATATAGACATAGATATAGATATAGATATAGATATAAGATTACAGAGGTATATAGTTTGATTTTACTTAATTTGACTTGACTTAATTTAATCTAGTCTAGTCTAGACTTGAGTAGTCTTGAGTAGTCTTGAGTAGTCTTGAGTAGTCTTGAGTAGTCTTGAGTAGTCTTGATATATAGGATAGGATAGGGGAAGGGAGATGGATGGGAGGGGGAGGGGTAGGGAGGATTGGGGGATAGGGGGGGATATATAGTGGTGTTTGTGTTTGTGGATGAGGATGGGAAGAGTGATGGATGGATGGGTGAATAGATAGCAGCGATATAAAAGCATAGGAAGAATTATTATGATAATTATAGAAATAGGAAATAGGAGTACAATTTCCTATCTCCTAGGTAGCTACACCACTATTAAGGATATCTATTTATATTTTATTTATTCATTCATGTGTTTGTTTATATAAGATTATATAAATGGTGATAGTATATATATAATCGAATAGTAATGAATGAATGAATGCTGAATAGAAGTAAGTAAGTAGCCTTATAGTAGTATATGGGACGAGGAATCATAATATTGATTTGACAAAAGTGATAAGAATTGAAGGAGGAAATACTTTGTACAAGTAGTTATTCCTATCTTCCCAATATGGCCTAGCGCCGTACCATATGAGATTAACCCGTTTCTGGTCAACAAAAGGTTGACTAGAATACATATCACATGTATGTGGAGAACACTAGGATTGATTCAAATATCCAGCCATAATATATTCACACTATATCATCATTCCTTTTCCCCTTTCATACTTTCCGAATCCTACCCATCACCAGAGTTTCCAGAAAATGAGATATATCAAACAGAAGCCTCGGCAGCTTTAATCAATTTCTCGGCTAACCATTCCGGCTGGCTAATAAAAGGACTGTGACCGCAGTTTGTACGTTCGATTGTATCAAAGCCTAAGTGGGTTTGTGATTAGTCTTCTGAAAATTCTAGGATTGAACGTGAAATGAAGAGAGAACCAAGGTCATATCTTCTTTCGTGACATAGGACTCATAGTGTTCTTTACAGCAGAAACAACCCAAACTTATTCAAAGAAGAAAGAGACAAAAAAACAACAACAACACTTACTTCCTGAAGCAATCTCCTGCGCGTTTTTAATCAATCCTAACTGTGCTTCCAAAGGAAGCGCCTTATCGTCCTCACAAACCACATACGTACTTGGAATAAATCTCCAGGGCTCCGCTGTAATGGATGAAGTAAAAACCATTGAACTATGTTCCTTCAACGCATCCACATATTTCTTGGCTTCGTTTTTCTCAATATCGTTATAGAAAATTTCGTATGGATCTGAACAGGTTATTGTTTTGAGATCGGGAGAGCTAACCCACCAAATGGGAACTTGGTCGAAGAAAGCACTGAGGGAGGTGGACTTGGGGAGACAGAATGATGAGATGTAGATTAGGCGGCGGATGAGGCCGGGTGGAGATGAGGGGTCAGTAGAAGTGGGGAGGGTATCGAGGTAATTAGCTAAAGCTTCGGAACCGACGGTTCCGCCGTAGGAGTGGTAGACCATGATTACAGGGGTGGAGGTGGAGAGGAGGGATTCGACTTTATTTCTGAGATGGTGTTAGGCTTAGGTGGAAAGCGAGATGCGAGATATGAGGGGATATTACCGGATTGCTTCTACATCTGGCTGGAAATCTTCGAGAGGAGGAGACGCACCCACGGATTTGAGGCTGACACCATGAGTTTTATAGCCCTTTGCTTCGAGGATATCTGCAGTGGGTTTGAACTTTGAGTGAGAAACTTGTCAGAACGGAACATTAAGTAAGAGTGCAATGAGTGTGCGAGCTTCTTGAAGATTAGAAAAGCTTAAAGGGAGCAGTAGCGATTACGCTCCTGTATCCCAACACACATATCACTTAGATGAGGTCAAAAGTAGGAGACCTTACACATTCCGGACCATGCAATGCTCCCGGCACCAAAACAAACTCGGGCTTTTTCAAATTACTTCCCATATTGACACGAGGATGAAGATGAGGATGAAGATGAGGATGAAGATGAAGATGAGGATGAAGTCACATCTTATAAGTATAATTAAAATGGAGAACCCAGCGGTGCGGCAAACTTACAAACCACAAATCTCCGCAGGCTACATATTGAATATGGAGGCACGGAAAGGTCGAATGATCTCTGTTTTGCTCCAATAAAGCTTAGATTTATTTTGAACTTTTAACCGTTATTTATTCCACGTAGATAGGTCCAATTATTTTACTTTGGTGCCAGGATAGATACAAGGAATTCTGAAATACGGTTTTCGAATTGCAACTCAAAAATCTTTGAGTCTTTCTTTTTCTTTTGGAATTTTTCATATGAGTTGCGGCGGATTTTGTATGGATCTGAAAAGAATAGACGGGTAGACGGGTATGGTTGGTTGATTTGAAGCTATTCCCAATTTAATCAAGACTTAATGATGACTATGTACCTGCTTACCTCGGAGTGAACTCTAAAGTATGTACTGAAGATCTTTAATTGTGACCTGGTATGATATATATAATCATTTAGGTTGGATTCCTAAAGCTGTCTTCCCGGTAGAGTGAATTGTTATATTTATTCTTATATTTATAATAGGTTTTCTTTATTATAATTTCATCAGATTATATATCGGGTATTTCTTGATTATTACAGACTTTTTGTAAAATCTATATAAATATTTAAAAAAAATTATTTATAAATTTAAAAGTTTTTATTAAATCTTAATTTTAAAATTTTAAAATTATAATTTTTAATATATTTTATATATATATAACACCTTAAAAAAGTTTTTAATCGATTTATTATTATTAAAAAAACATTATTCACTGCTAGGGATTAATTACTCGAGTACTCCCGTATTGAGTCGTGAATAAATAGACTACACAAAAATAATCCATAACCCACGGATATCCGTGGATAATCCACCTTGTGGATTATTCATTATGATTAATCTGTCAATAATTTACAGATTATCCATTTAAATTTTCATTCAGTCCGCCTTACAAACAGATTATCCATAGATTATCCAATAGAATAACAATCCGCCCCGCGGGTACCTGTTGCGCAGTCTAATAGACAACCATCTACCGAAGAATCAACCCGCACAGTCAAAGTACCGCATAAAGCTCCCGAGGCCCCAAAAAAACTAGATTAATTTGTCTTTTATACTTTGTAGCTGCAAGACCAGCGATACTGTCAAATGCCTACTCTGTAGTAGGTGTGCTATAAAGTATAATTATATGGGGAAATATTCATGGGGTACGTACCTATGAATAGGAGAACCCCGCTATACCGGACATTTGCTTCTCCCGAACAAAAACCTCATAATTCGTGTATGTACAAAGTATTATTTATTAATATAATACTTTATAAAAGTTGTAAATTTATTTTTATAGTGTTTTTACTTTTAAATTTTTTAAATTAATCATATAATAAGTGTATAATAATAATGAGATTAAATTTCAATACTAGATTATTGTATAAATTTATTAATATTTTAATATCTAAACCTCTTTATCAGAAACTTGTTTATACTAGAGAAAATAGGATTGATTTTTTATATGTCTGGTATAATGTGGTTCTAATTTGGCTTGACTACTTACCTAAGTAAACAGATTATATACTCCAAAGTCCGATGTTGCATACAAAATTATTAGCACAAGATACTTCAGAATTCACTAACCACAGCGTAGATAGATGATGGCGGCGATATAATATTGCTTTGTAGAGGTATCGTTGTAACACAATAAACTTAAACGTGGGTAGAAAAACAAAGAGCATGATCTCATTAATAGTCTCATTAATAATCGTGATACATCCAATCCATCCACAACGTTTATCCAACTCCTGAAGAACAATAACAAAACAGAGCTATGAGATCTCTCATCTCATTACGCCCGACCAGTAATGTAATCCTTATTCTCTATCGTCACACTCTTGGTCATATGATTGACCTTGTATACACCAACTAATCTACTTGCGAGTTCAAACATGTTGTTCCGCAGTGAGATAACAATGAATTGTGCGTTTTTGGTCCGTTCCTTGATGTAAGATGCTACGATAGAAACCTGGATAAGTTAGCAAAGTATATCGACAAGACGGAGGATTCTACTTACATTTCTAAAATCAAGAGCAGCATCGATCTCGTCCATTACATACAAGGGTGTTGGCTTGTAGTGGTGCAAAGCAAAAACAAGTGCCAAACTGCTTAATGTCTTTTCACCACCGCTTAAGTTTGAGATGTTCTTCCAAGACTTCTTGGGTGGCATCACACTGAATAGGATTCCTTCGGAGAATGGATCTAGCGAGTCCACCAGTTCCAATTCGGCGTTTCCTCCCATTGTGATCATTTGGTACATTTCTTTCAGTCGAAGGGAAATCGTACTGAAACCTTCCATGAACCCTTCTAGACGTAGACGTCGTAAATCATCACATCGTTTCTTTGCCATGTCTCTTTGGGTTACGGCACTTTGTAAGTCCTGATTCCTTGCAGCGTGTTCTTCGACTCTTCGACGATATTCTGCAAGAACACCTAGCTCGACATTGACATTCTGAGTTTTCTCTTCCAGAATTACAATCTCTCCTTTCAATGCCTCCTTGCTCATATCTGCGAGTTCATCTCTGGTGAACGTGGGAAGTTCTCCCTGTTCAACTCCTTCACCCAGGTCACCAATATTTTGCAAAGTAAGTTTGCCCAACTTTTCCTGCCAATATCTTAGTCGCTTTTGATTTTCGGCTAATACTTTATGGTTCTCTTCAAGCTTGTTGCGCATCTCTATCTCAATTGCACGAATCTCATTGAGCTCAGAAGTTTTCTCATCAAGATCGGCTTTCAAGGCATTAAGCTCCTTCTTCTTTTCTTTCAAGGTCTCCTGGGCTTCGTCAACTCTGGCTTGCGATCCTTCAGAATTTGATCCTTGATTTTGAATCTCCTCTTCTAGTGCCTCTAGCTCGGCAATGGAAGCCTGTATCTCCTTGGCAGCCTTGGCATGATCTTTTTCATGCTTAACGACTTGTTTCTCTGCTTTGGTTTTTGTTACTTCCGCTGTTGACATGGCTTGACTGAGGGTACTAATCTCTTCCTTCAAGGAGTCCACCATGGCACGCTGAGCGCGAAGCTTCTCGCCACCAACCTGCATGATCTTATCCTGAAGAGCTTTGATCTCTTCCTCAACGCTCGCTGTTTCAGCATGAAGCTTCTCAATTTCTTTTTGAAGTTTCGCGATGTCTTTATTTAGTGCAGATACTCGACTGTCGTCCGTTTGTGAGGGCTGGTGCTCCTTGCTTAATTCCTTGATGCGTCTTTGTGCGTCTGCCAAGTTTCGCTCGGAACTCTCTACCTCCAGAACGAGCTTTTGCATTTTAGTGTCAAGTTGTGGTATTTGATGGTTTATATCTTTAAGCCTCGTCTCTAAGTCTCTTTGGCGGTCTTGAAACTTCTGGAACGTCTGTTCAAGCTCATCTCTGTTTACTTCTAACTTAGAGACTTGCTCTTTAGAGACTTCGGCCACAAGTTTCGAAGACATCAGACCCTTCTTGACAGTATTTCCACCACCAGACATCGTACCTGACTTATCAATCAATTGACCATCTAAAGTCACGACACGCCATCGCTTCGCTCCATAAGCGATGCGGTTAGCTTGTGCTAAATCTTTCGCTACAAGTGTATTTTGTAGTGAGTGAAAAAATGCTGGTCTAAACTTGTCATCTTTTGGTTTGATAAGATCAAAGAGACGAGGGACGTTTTCCGGTGTTTGGATGGGCGACAAGTCACGGTTTCCTAATTTATCTAAACACATGAAATTACCTCGTCCAAGATTGGTTTTTCGAAGATATTCGATACATTGCTGGCCAGCCTCAACTGTATCTGTGACAAAATTATCCAGAGCACCACATGCGGTAGAAATTGCGATATCAAATTGCTGATCAATTGTGCCTAGATTTCCAAGCCGGCCATGGAAACCATCAATCCGACCAGACTCTTTAAGTCTCATTAGTCCCGTAAGAACATTCCCTTGAGTTTGAGTGTTCGAAAGACTAGCACGGGCTTCATCGGCTTTTTGACGAGCACCTGATAGTTTAGAACGGAATTCTGGCTCTTTCTGGGACAACTGCGTGAGCTCGGCTTGTAATCGAGCACCATCCTTTTCTAGCTTCGCTCTTTGGCCCTTGCATTGCTCAAGTTCTTCGAGTTTAGCCTGCCTACTTTCTTCTATATTCTGCACCTTTGATTGGATCTCCCGGAGTGCCACAGCACCCGCATTTGCTTTCTCATGCAGGATCGCGAGCTCACTTTCCGCTACGGCAATCGCAGATTGTTTTTGACTAATCTTCTCGTTCCAGGGCTCCAATGACTTCTGCTTGGCCGCAATTTGATCGGAAAATTTCTGCGTTTTCCCCTTTAGACTATCCCTGATATTAGCGAGCTCTAACTCTTCTTCGGCCATCTTCTGTTCAGTTGCAGCGATCTCAGCGGCAGATTCCTGGATTTCTTCTGCACACTTCTCGATTGTAGCCCGAGCTTCGGAAATAGCTGAGTCGGATGTATTTATTGTCTTTTCCAGCTTCTTCTGTTTGCTTGTCAAGAATTTCCTTTTCTCTTCGAGCTTCACTCGCTCCTGATCAAGGTTTGCCATCTCCTTAAGAATTGCTTGCGTATACTTTTCGACCGACTCATACTCCTTCTGACCCTTCTTGTACTCTTTTTCAAGCTGCTTGATACCTGCTTCGTTGCCTTGATGTTTTTCCATCTCGGCGTCTAGCTGTGCCTGCATCTGGCCAATAGCCTCTTCTGTAACTGCTAGATTATCACCGCACTCATTGATATAAACTTGATATAGTGCTGATTGTTTCATAGACAATTCATTTTCATCCCTGATGTAAGCAAGTGCTTTGTCTTTTTTATCTTCGAGTGCATTTTTCTCTTTTTCGACATGCTGGACCCGTCCACTTTTCTCAACACACACTTCATTCAACGTTTCCACTTCGGCAGCAGATTCTTCAATAGGGGTTTTATATTTGGATGTACCAATGATATCCTCCAGATATTCCAACAGCCCGTCATCGTGCTCATTTGCAGCTTTTGGCTTCATTTGAGCAATTGACTCGACTTCACCTTGGAGGATCAAAAATCTCTTATGATCTAAATCGACGCCTCTGTCACGAAGAAGTGTCGTGACAATGGTGAAATTTGACTCTTTCCCGTTTATATAATATTTACTGGCGTTGTTTTTAAAAGCCCTGCGTGATATCACTAAATCAGAATTGGGAATGATTTGATGAGTACCATCGGGCTGATCCATCACTTCTTGAAAATGTACGGCAACCTCACAATGGTCCAAGTCCGGGAAGGCTGCAGAGTTGTGAATTAATGCGGAGATCTTGCCTTGTCGCATTTTACTAGCTCGGAAGCCAAATACAAAAAGAAGAGAATCAATGACGTTGGATTTGCCGGATCCGTTAGGGCCAACGACAGAAGAAAAAGAAGAATGGAAAGGGCCAACTTCTTGACGACCAGCGTAACTCTTGAAATTCGTAAGAATCAAATAAGTGATGACTATTCGAGCTTTTGGACCAGTATCCTCAACCACTGGAGCTGTCAAAGTCCTTGACTTAAGCACAATATCCATAGGCTTTTCCATGATTGTATCCATTGCTCGTATAGGTTTGACATCTGCCGCTTGACCCTCCGAAGTCCCAGGCCTTTCCACGACATCGGTCAGAACTGTCCTATTGTGCATTTCAGATGGCTCAGGAGATTGTGACGTAGTCGGTGTTGGTAGAAGTGGGTTTGATTCGGGTGCAATTGAGCTGCGTGCACTTCTGGTGGGCAGCACACTCTTCCTCTTCCGCGGGGCTGCCTTTTTCGTAGGTGATTCCGGTGCTGGAGTTGCCGTCTGATCGGGATCGAACACTTCCGAGGGCTCCATGTTCTCTGCTCCCATACTCTTTTTTGCTCGGCCGCCTGTGCGAGGCGTAGCTGCAATTGAGTTTGTTGTCTTCCTCCTTGACTGGGGTGCTTTTCGTGGACTACGCTTCGGCGCAGGTGTAAACTCCTCCTCATCATCTTCCTCAACCTTTACTTCCATATCCTCCCCTTCGTCCGATGATTCTACTACCACTTTCCGGCGAGAAGCCACACGCCTCGAAGACCGCACTGGTGATTCCGACATAATGAGGTCTAGTAAATGCGTTACTTTTTTTTACTCGCGGGGTAAAAATGATTACTGCTGTCAATGAAGTACCTATGGTCAAAGAATCAGTTCTGCGCAGTGAATAATATAGCATAGAAGAGCCCAGAATACCTCCTAGAGACGCGCCTTATATTCAATCAATCATTCGGGCGTAAAATGTTTTGTTGGATTTTTATGTTTTTATTGTTTGCATATTGCTGATCACCATTGTTTACTTTCAAAACAGTGAAAATGACGCTAAGATAAGGTTCTTATCTACTTAAGGTTATCAACATCATTGCATCTTTCAAAATAAAATCCCCTAAAAGTAAACATTGAAAGTTACGGGAGTACAACACAGCAATACCAAATGTTTACCTTTCAGAACTTTGATGAAGTCTTTGACTTTGATCCAGATTGTTCCTATGATGAATATGCTGTGCGGGAAATTGAGAACAATCGTAAGAAGCTTGAAGGGCTGTTCGTGGATACTTTACTGAAGAATTTTGAAATTCGTCGACGTGAGCTACTAAAGTTATTCACATAGTGTATCCCTTACTAACTGTCTGCAAGCTGCTAAGCATTATCCCCCGAAAACAAATAATGAACTCAGAAATCTACACAAAGTCATCATCGACTCAGCGGGCGAGGCCCATCACAAATTATCAGCTCTATATTATATATTGCTCGACTTCGACGCTCCAACCGGACGAAGAGATTACTCCACCACATTCGAACAAAAGTCGTTCTTACCTCAGAGTTACAAAATTTATATGAAGGGTCTCTGGCATTTGGATCGTCTCGATTTTGAGGTTCGTGATTCTATGTATTGGATGATCCGTAAGTACATAGCATGGACTGATCATTTCTAGTCGGCACTTCAATATCTGACCCATCCATCCTTGATACCGAGTTTTGCGGATGAAATATTAGAGGCCCTGGTATTACATTCCTCGGAAGATCTAACTACCCCATTGGCATACTATCATACCGTCCAGCCAGCCTTGACTTCATCCAAAGCAACAGAAAGTTTGTTTTCTGCCATCGCAAGAACCAGTGTCACAGAAGCCTTCTACTTCTCACGCGGACAGTCACAATACATGCAAAGACACATGTTCGAGTTGCTCATTTCTGTTGTTCTCAAAAATTCCCCTCCAGAAACCATTGCGGATCGCAGCGTCGAGTTGGTAAATTTGCCATTCTCACCAGAAGAAGAATCTTGGTTCGAGGACTACTTGCTTCGCGGAGAAGGAAGAGCAATAAGAAAGGGCCGGGATACAATCATGATGCGACGAATCGGTACTGGAAAATTCTCGGAGACTTTATCACTGAAAGGCATCGGTGGTAGATCAATTGGAGGCTTGGATTGGGAGCGTTTGTCTGCAGCTGTGAGAGAAGGGCTTGGGCCAAGAATCGATGTATAAAGGAGAGTGCGGAGCCTGTACATCTAAATTTCAGAGATACCAACATAGCGTTTTGGAGTTATTTGAGGAGTTACGATAGGAATGGATTTTGAAAGCCAATTTAATTTTTTTATTCTCGTGTAGGCTTACATTCCCATGTCACTTCCTCTTGTGATAATCAATTTTTATGTTAACCGTGCCGACGCGTTTACTTACCAAACCGCGTTCCGACCAACATCTTCAAAAATTCTTTTACAAAAACCAAACACATTTTTCTATACTCTTTGATGAGTATGAATTTTTTCAACCTGCGCGACCTTGAATGAATACCGTACAAGTGTAGCCTTTTAGGCTCTGCCCATCCAAGGACTCGTTCCTAACATATTGTCGCCGAAGACGTACAAACAATGGCAGTGTGTAAATTCTGGCAGCAAGGACATTGCAAACACGGAGGTACGATGCTCGCCCGAGTTAAAATGAAGATACAAATTTGCTAACTTCTGAAAGCTGGTTGCAGATTCGAACACCCCGACCAGAATGCCAATTACAATAAGAACGGCTTCAATAATCGATACGCTCCTCTTCAGAATCAAGCTTCCAACCAATCCAACTCTCGGAACTATAATACACAACGAGGAGGTGAGTTTATCCACGAACATGATTGTACACTGTGGCTTACTATGTTTTGAAGGAAATGAAGCGCATATACCTTTCAGTCTCGATAAAGCAACTATAAGGCAAGACCTTTCGACCGACAGACCGCAGTGGATTCTTTCGGCGTACGGACCTGGGCGCCATGCGCCAGAGCAATTGTTTGGTGGACCAGCGCGAGAACAAAGTTTCGAGGAAATGCGCCTTATCCACTACATTGCAGCAGCTTCTGGGAATGTTCAGCCTGCTGTATGTGATGGATTCAGGGGTTGTGAACTGAGGCTAATATTTTCCAGATACAAGATGCAGAGAGGTTATGGCAAGAAGCAGATCAACAAATACAAAATGCACTGAGTGACGTGGATGGCGCGATAAATTACATTATCGAAGCCGATAAAAAGCATCCAAATAGGAATGATTATTGTCAGCAGAACACCTCCACAGATCAAACGCCTTGGATTCAGCGTAATGATCATCCTGCTGGAAGTACTGCTTTCGGTGCACCCAGTCAAACATTAACGTCAACATTTGGGCAACCATCTACTCAAACCAGTTCTGCATTTGCACAACAACCTATTCAAAATGTTACAGCCTTTGGACAGCCTTCAAGCCAAAACCCTAGTGCATTTGGTGGAACTGCTCAAGGCTTTGGAGCTGTGCAGCAAGGTGGAGCATCAGGTGGTTTTGGTAAGCCATCAGCTTTGGGTCAAAATCCCAGTGCTTTTGGTAGTGCTTTTGGTAGTGCTTTTGGGCAGCCTTCACAATTAGACCAAGGAGCAGGGGCTTTTGGAACCTCATCGGCCATGGGGCAGAAAGCAAATCCATTTGGTGCACCTTCAAACAGCGGCATGAATTCTGGACAGCCAAGTATCTCTAACTTTGGTGGTACTAGCAATGCGTTCGGTCAATCCAATCCAAACCCCTTGGGCAATGCTTTTGGTTCCAACCCTCTTCCTCCCGGAATTCAGCAATCACAGATCAATCCGATGTCACAGGACAACAACCCATTAGCACCTATTAACTCCTTTGGCCAGCCTGCTCCATCAAACCCCTTTGGTACTAATAGCGGAAACAATCAGGCATTCGGTGGTCCTTCGCCGGCGCCGAAAAATCCTTTTGAAGCTCAGAGTCCGCAGCCAACAAATTTCATGCAAAATCAATTTACAAATCCTGGACCACAGGCACAGCAGTTTGGAAATCATCAAAACTTCGAAAATTTGAACATGATCGCTGGCACTCCCCCTGCGCGGAGTGACTCCAATATGAACACCTTCAGCCCGAATTTTCGACCACCGCCAAATGCCAATATAGTACCGCATCCTCCAGCCGAGAGCTATATTAGAACGGGTCAGGGTGGAAAATTGGGGTCTTTCAACGGACGTCCAGTCATGTATAAGGATGGAGAACCAGGGACTAACATAAATGGCAAATGGCACAAGATATGGTGTCCAAAAGGGTATACAGGGCCAAACAATACTACGGAAATAGAGAACGCGGTTTTTGATGAACAAACGACTGTTGCCTTTTTACAGGCCAGGCAAACTGGAACGTTCCCAGGAGGTGTTATGCCTTTGATACCACCCAAAAGGGATTGGTGCTTGTTCAACTTTTGATTCACAAAATTAGATATAGGCGGTTATGCATTGGGACGGCGTTGTGGGCTTATTAAGTATGGTTTCAGATGAAGAGTATACACCTGACCTAGGAAATGAATTGTGGGAAGCGTTGGAGCACTGATCACAAGTATATTACTAAACCTGATTAGCATCTAATTAAAAGGGCAAGAGGAGACGAGGTTAAAATGTGTTTTCTAACCCTAGTCGAGGCTACTGCTCTCAAAACAACGTGCATGGGGTACTTTCTTTGCCCTGATCCGAGTTCTTTACACTTTACATAGATTTCCATTTCATCTCTTGGATGGCGTGACACGACATTTAAGTGAAAATTATGTTGAATCTTGTGCTCTGGGGCCTTTTGAAAAATTGATATAGCAATATTCTCATATCATCACACCCCCCTTCTTCTTCGTCAAATCCACACGCCTCGCCTCGACATCAGCATCTTTTCACTCCTTTCCTCCTTTCATCCCTAATATCCTTCTCCACCCGCTTCGCTTTCCCTTTTAAACATCCACTCATCTGTATCCAGAAATCCCAAGGCCCCCTTTGAGTCCCGTCCATATTCAAAAACTATCTTCACCTCCCGTAGGTGAGGCATACCTGCTACGATGGAAGCGAGATCGTGGTCGCCGCACCCAGCACCGATAACCAAGCCCCAAACAAGAGACAGGAAAACACCGGATGAGATAAACAACAGCGGTGAGAAGGTTGGTAAATGGAGTATAGCCGCAGTGCAACTAGATGGACCAGCCCAGATAGACTGTGTCATCGGTTGGGACGCGCAAGTTGTGAATAAGGAGAATTGAGTAGGTTGAGAGACCCAGAGTGCGAGATTCTTGGTTGATGAAGAGAATGATAGGTGGTTTGGCGAAGGAGACTAGGTCACTAGGGGCGAGTTGTACTGGTTATCTCGTGATGCTAAGTGGATGATTCGAGGTGAGAGAATGAGTTTCGATCATATTTGAAGGCGGATTTCTCTGGGGAGGTAGCAGCATTGATGAAAGTTTGATGGGTTCTTGCGTCATGATAGATATGATGTTGGTTTATGGTGGAGTAAATGGAGATGAAATATCAAGAAAGAGGATATAGAAATTTCAATATGGTTATGGATTTATGTTAAAGATCGCGAGGAGACAAGAATAGTTAATCAGTGGTGATTGATTGTTCCTTAGAAGTATAAAAATTAAACCTCAAACATATGAATGAACTTGATAATGTAATGTTCTTGCATCAGTACAGGTACTCAAGCCTCCAACGAAAAGAAATCATGCCTCATGGTATGTATGCAAACCCTCAGTAGTGGAAGTACTGTGTATGTGTAGTCTTTTCACAATACAGCTTTCCCGCTTCCATTCGTAGAATATCTAGCCCCAAAACATCTGGATAGAGGTTATTTCCGTACAGATTGAATCACAGAAGGACAATCTGAAAGACTTCAATCACCTGAACTCGTTGACGTGACGGTGTCAGACCTATTCACGTGATGACGAAAATGAGTACCTAATGTTATCTCCAGATTTTCACACAGACTTTCGAACAACATGGATGTTAAGACCTTCTCATTGATGGATGAAGTAAGTCGTCATGCACAGGAAACAAACTTCTTTCACGTTCCTCGGTACCTGTTTCAGCACGAGAGAGCATCTGATTGTTAAATTCGAATTGGGGCATCAAAGAATATTATGAGGTCGGCAGGTAGGTATAGTAGATGTATTCTTTTGATGTGCGGTTTGTTTCACCCACCGCATGTGTTTGCTTCCCTTTTAAACCGCTTTCCAATTTTCATACCAAGCACATAGTGCTGTGGTGACATCAAAGTGTTGCCAATTACTATTTTAACGGAGGTCTTTGAGAGGTCAAATAAATCTGATCATTGGAGTGCAATGGGCAATGCTACCACTACAGACGGCAGCTAACGGCGCTACTATACTTTATTAAAGACAATACGAAGTCGGCATTGTCAATGAAGGGTCTTCTCAAAATTTTCGATGTCATTGTCTATTTCAGGTAGACTGTACAATTCCCGCAGGGCTTTAACCTATCTGTCTTCTCAGACTATTAATAGCCGAAAGAGGGGATCAAGGTTGCTACTAAAATAGTACTTACCACTCACTTATGTTGAAGACAGAATAGTCAACATATCAGTTTATACTGTCATACTCTTGTGTTCCTGACAGGGCAAAGAATGATGAAAGTTAAAACGGACCTCCTATGTGGTTGGTTGTTAGTGCATCCACTCTAGTAGTAATAAAGTCAATTTTCCTGGCCTAGAATTAGATTTAATTCAGGGTAGTTTTATCGTTCAAAAGTTCTAAATTCGTTTTAATAAATGGAGTTCTCCAGATAAATTCATATATCGACAGATTTCATTCATCTGGTTATTCATTCACTAGACCTACAAAATAATTACCTTTGAACTAAAGAGACGTCTCATCCATATGAACAACAGATATCAACGCGACCACCTCAGCTTCTGACAATTTCGCAAGGACAGAACCCATATTCAAGCTCCCTAATGAGTTGCTTACACAAATAGCATCCGAAGCGTCACTTTCATCTGCGGCATGTCTTGCTCTTTGCAATAAAAAGTAAAAGTTCTACTTGGAGAAGCTGGAGAAGGGTATTTTGACCGTCAACGAAAGATACTAAAGTCTGGTGCTGATGAGATTTTGGCAGTTCTGTCAAATCTGGAGAAAGACCTTCCACCAGATGAATACTTTATATGCCGATCATGCATTAAAGTCTATTTACTCCGGAAGAACTTGAAAGTCTCAAAGGACCCATGTTTCATCGCCCACGCATAACCTCCTATTGTGCCTTCATCGATTCTCTATCTAACAATGACGGAAAATCAATTGGCTGCGACCATCACTGGAAATGAGTGCGTCGGATTAGGAAGCTCTAGGCGGATTGAGCATAGTGAAGTGTAATATACACGCTACATCTGAGATTTTCGACTATGTTACGATATCATTATTGCTGTTATCTTAATGGGATTTATAGATATATATATAGGTATATTGATTTATTCAAGCCTCATTAGTTTCTCGAGTAATTTTAGAAAGATATCGTCACCGTAGTCACTCAAGGATATCGATATAATCACAAGTAATCATATCGTACATATCAGCAACTAATCAAAAGACTTTATAGCATCCCACGAATATTGATAACATATATCTATTTCATTCTTTGGTCTTCTCACTACATTCGCCACTTCTGGTAACGGTGTAAACTACGTCACCTCACCTTTTTCAACCCCGCATTTCACCTTTTTGTCATAGCTCAAGCTTACCTCATCCCTTTCATTGAAACAACATCATCTCAAACTCTTTACATATTATACCTTCAAAACATCCAGCGCGAGATTATTGAAAGGGTGTAACTTTGTGTGTATGGATCTTAACTTACTCTTTGCTCATACATCGTAAACGACGAGAAGTTATTTGGAAAGGGAAACTAGAAATCGAATGAGCCGCATACATAGTTCCCCTCACCTCATCCCGAACTACTAGGTATCGTTTGATATACTCATATCAGCAAAAGAAAATCATTGAACACCAGCGCATGAGAATCCCCCTACTCACCATTTATTATCCAATATTACTCATACCGATCCTCATATTCCATCAAACCAATCCAACCAAAGCAATACTCCAAGTCTCCATAAACATCACTTTATCACCTGTCAACCTCCTCACATATTTACCGCGCTTTGCGCATACAAATGACACGGAGGCTAGACGAGAAATAACAATTCATAACAAAATGGCGTGGACATGTTCGGGTCGTACTAATGGGGAGTTGATATCTAAGATGTGGAGTGCGCGGTTGATTCTTAGTGAGAGGGTTAAGGATGCTATGATTTCTGTATGAATCTTTCGCTACTTATATTCATATTTTTTGCTTTACCACCTTTCCATCTTTTCTTCAAGAAAAATTGAAAAATAGTGCTAATAAACAAATCAGGTAGATCGCGCTAATTTTACCCCCTCGCAACATCTAGCTTATCAAGATTCTCCCCAGTCTATCGGTTACTCGGCTACTATTTCCGCACCTCATATGCACGCTTCCGCTCTTGAAAATCTCCTCCCCTTTCTAGGTGAAGGAAAAAGAGTTTTGGATGTTGGAAGCGGAAGTGGGTATCTAACTGCTGTTATGGCAGAACTTGTATTTCCTTCTTCATCTTCTGATACCTCAAGTGAGAATCCTGGAGAGGTCAAGGGAAAGAGTGGAAAAGTGGTGGGGTTGGAACATATTAGGGCATTAAGGGATACAGGAGAGACTAATATGATGAAGAGTGAGAAAGGAAGAAAATGGTTACAGGAGAATAAAGTCGAATTTGTAGTTGGAGATGGAAGACAGGGATGGATAGATCTGGATGGAGAAGAAGGGTGGGATGCTATACATGTTGGGGCAGCGGCGATGGAAATCCACGAGGCTTTGATTCAGCAGTTGAGGTGTCCTGGTCGGTAAGTTTGATGATGATTTTACGTTTATCTTACTCTATATTGTATTCCCTGATGAACCAAGCTAACTAAGATTACAAAATAGTATGTTCATACCGGTTGAAGATTCCAGAGGACTCGGTCAATATATTTGGCTCGTGGATAAAGATCGAGAGGGAAAAGTATCAAAGGAGAAGTTGTACGGAGTGAGATATGTTCCTTTGACTGATGCGCCGAGGACAACATCTGATCTGTGATATCGTGATTTTTTGGAATAGTACAGGGTAGGGTATTTGGGTGAAAATAGGAGGATACGAAGATACTTTTGGCGATGGCGATAGTAATGTGAGGAATTCGAATTTGGCATGAATGAATAGATGGATGGATGGATGGATAAATACCCTTTCGAAATGTAGTAATAAGGAGGACAATGATTAATGTGATGAAAACCTTCGCATAGTTTAAGAACACTGATTGATAGTGATAGGTGATGATAATGAGTGACAGGTGTCAAGATATATTTGAATATATTTATTTATATCTATATCTTATCTTCATCTCTAAAGATTACGGGTACGTTAAATGATTGAGCAGGAGGTCATTTAAATTTGATTCAGATGGATATAAAATATAAAATATAAGATATAAGTCTAGTACCCTACTTTCGGGCCACCCCCAATTTGGGCTACCCTTTTACACCAAAAATCATCATTTTCGAATATTAATAACTTTATAACCAATCAATATAATTTAATAAAACTTGAACTGTAGATTCATTATATAATTATAAATCTATTCTAAAAATTTCAGATTTTTTTAAATTGATTTCATTGAGATCTATAACTTTAAACTTTTCGATTTTTGATTTGTATAAGATTTATATACAAATTTATAAAATCTTCAAAATCTTCAATAACTTTTCAACAAAAATAATTAAAAATAAACTATAATTTTTTTTTCAAATATTTATATTATACTTGATCAAATAAATTAGGTTATTATGAAAAATAATTTACCAAAATCCTTTTAATAAGAATATAATGATTTTAAATCTTTGTAAAATCTAAATGAAAGTTTTTCTATATAATTTAAAATTCAAAATTCAGATTTATTCGATTAATTACAATATAAATATTTGAAAAAGATTTATAAATTAATTTTTAAAATTTTTTGTTAAAAGATTTTTTAAGATTTTCAAGATTTTCAAATTTATATATATATAACGATACTGTATTGGAGGCAGCGGCTGTCTGAGGTTTCGTTGGTTGGTAGTTGTAGGTTAAGGCTTTATCACTAAGGTTCACTTGAAAGTGAAGTCGTTATTAGATCAAGTAAAATATAGGTAAACTAATTGATAACTAAGTTGAGTATAAAGCTTTTAAATTATAAAATTATTCTAATTATATATTAGTTATTCTTCTTGAATGTTAGCTATATTAATTGATTAATATAGCTAACATTCCCTTATTATTAGCTTTGCTAACTAATTAACAAGATTAATATATTATATAATCCTTATTTGGTTTTAGGACATTAATCTTGGGATAATTTGTTTTCTAGGATAATATATTTCCTAGAATAATAATCCTGGGATCAATCTTATTCTAAGACTTTCTATTCTAAAACAAATAAGATTCTAGGATAACTTGTTCTAAGCTATTATGATTATCTAATTGGTTAATTCTAGGATATATACAATCCTAGAATTAATTGAATCCTAGAACATTTATCTTAGGATTCCTTATTGATAAGGATCTTTCTGAAAACAATAGTCTAAATTACTGTACTTGTTTTTATTATATTATAATAAATATGATTCATGATATTATCCCTTTTCTGGCTAAGTGTTGTCCTTGATCACTTATAATTATCCGATTAAGAATCCTTTCATCTCTATAACTTCTTAATTTATTTTCTTCATTATATTATCTGTTTGTTCCCAACCCTATATTGATCATAAAGCTCTGGGAAGGGAGATTAATTTGTTTGGGAAAAAGATGGCTTCTTACACTTATTATGAAACTGTTGATACTAAATATATTTCTTTTTGTAATATTAAATATTATTGTTGTAGATATTGCATTTCTTTAAATAAATCTTGTAATATATATGATTTAAATAAAATACTCTTTGTTTCTAATTAAAAGATTATTAATACTCAGATTGAACAAATGGATATAGAGAAGGACGAGGTGATATCGAAAATACTTCGACTCAGTAAACAACAAAAGTTTCTTTATAAAAGGAAATAGAAGATAATTAATGTTGGGTTGAACTTTATGAATAAGTTCGATACTCTAAAAAAGAAAGAAAGATAAGAAAAAGAGAAAGAAATTGCTGCAACTTTAATGTCTATTATTCTCTTTAACTCTTTTAATCAATTTGGTCAATTTGATTCTGAATTTCCCTTGATTAATTCCGACTTCTTCAAATCCTTTTTTTATATTTAATAGATTCGTTATTTATATAAATTATATTGAATTCTCCTTTTTTTGGATAAATCTGGATTCTATTGATAAAATTTCTCAAAATTCTCAAAATACTTAAGACCTTTCTTCAATTTCTATATATTCTCGAAATCTAAGTAATTTTCCTATTTCATTAAATATTTGATTTTGTTTCTAATATATTTGTAATCTAATATTTTCTTTACTTTGTATTCAGCGTTTTGATTAATAGATATGATTTTTGTTTTAAGGGTTTTAGATATTCCTGAAAATGTTAATTCGAATAAGGATATATAGAATACTAAATGAATGTTTATGTTTCTTGATAATATCAATTTATAATTCAAGGGTTCTTTAATCTTCTTGATTTTGAATAATCCTAATTTCTTATAATCCAGTTTTGTATTTGATTTCTTTATCTCGATGTTTTTTTGGAGTAGATAGACTTTATTCCTTTTTCTTTAGTATTGGCTTTTGATTATATTTCTTATTATAATAATAAATATTCCTTTCTATAATAAATTTGAGTTCTATTATCAATTCCTTATAAACTTTCTTGAATTTCTCTATTTATACTATAATTGATTGATTCTTTATTTCTGGAATGCCTGGTTCCTAGTATACAATTAATTCATATCCGAAATTAATATAATTCGGGGAGACTTAGGTAGTTTCTGAAGCAGAATTATTGTATACAAATTGTGCTAAGGATAGTAATCTTATTCAATTGTTTTGTTAATAATTTATATAATAACGAAGATATACTTTGACAATCTGATTTATTTGTTTGTTCTCTTCATTTATTTATAAATAGAATATTATAGATATTTTCCTTTTTATATTTAATAATATTATTAAAACAATCTAGAATTTTGATATAAAGAGTTTATTCCTATCGGATAATATCTCTTCTAATAATCTATATATTACAATAATCTCCTTTAGGAATATAATTATTAGGGTTTTTGTAGTTAAAATAATCTTGTATAATATTAGTATTATATATTTGATCAATTGATCTATAATAATCAGGAGATAATTATACTCTATTTCTATTGTTGAATCTTTGGATTTAGATAATAGATCTATAAAGTCCTATAATATCGATTTCTATAATATTGGTGGTATTTTGGTTATATATATCTATCTATAAGGGGTATAATAAGAAGCCTTGTTCTTGATATAGATATTATATTCAATGATTACTTTTTTGATCATAATTCAGAATCCCGGATTCCAATATTGTCTTTTAATTCTTAAATATGTTCTTTATACTCCCTAATGATTATAAGTTAGCAATATATATTGTTCTTCGATGAATTCGATGATAATGCTATTTGATAACCAAATTTTCCTTGTGATCCATATCAATCCATTTACAATTATTGGTGGCTTAGGTTATTTGATATTTTCCTTATTTAATTGTATATCTATAAATTTGTTTTTCCAGACTTCCATTGATTTATTCTCTAAAACAACAATTTCTATTAGATTTGGAATGAGGTCCCTATTTGGTAGAGATTTCAAGATTATTGTTTTTTGATAGGTTTTATCATTTTTATATCTTAATGATCTATTTAGTATATCTACCCTTACATTATCTTTATCTTTAACATATTTGATTATTAAATCGAAATCAGTTAATTCTTTAGTTTATCGAGTCAATCTTCAATTATCCAGAATCTTAATTATAATAAAGGTTTATAGATTTATATAATTAATATAAATGATTATTAGGAATTTAGTTCCTTAAAGATAGATTCTTTAATATTTCAATGATTTGATTATAGTTATAAGTTCTTTTTTATAAATATTGTAATTCTGTTCTGTCTTATTCATCTTGCTGGAATAATATACGACTGGATGTAGTTTCCTATTATTATCTCTTTGAAGATGAACTCCTATTATATAGATATTGAAAACGTTTATTTCAATAATACTTTCTTGATTGTTATAATAATTGTAGAGTATAGGTTCCCTAATGAATCTGTCCTTGATTTCCTGGAAAGCTTATTCTGCCTTTTTGTTCTATATGAATCCTATATCTTTTTTTGTTATTTCTGTAAGTGGTTCTATCATTTTGGAAAAGTCTTTGATGAATATCCAACAAAAGTTAATGAATCCTAATATAACCTATATATCCTTGATGTTTCTAGATTGTTCCTAATTCTTTATTTTCTTAGTTTTCTTTGGATCAATGCTTATCTGTCCTGATTCGATTATATATTCCAGAAAGATTACTTTTTTGATTTCAAACTTATATTTCGATAATTTGAGTCATAAATCAACCCTTCTAAATACTTCAAGTACTTTAAGAATATGTTCCTTATGCTTTTTCTTCTTTTGAAAGAAGATAAGGATATCATCTAGATAATAGATTATAAATAAACTAAATTCCTTAAGTATTTTGTTATTTTGTTGTTGACAAATAGCAAATATATTTATTAATCCAAATGGTATAACAGTATATTCCTATAATCCAGAAGGTAATATGAAAGCAATTTTTCATTTATGCCCTTCCTTGATTCGTATTAGATTAAAAGTGTTTCTCTGATCCAGTTTGATATAAATTATTGCTTTGTTTAGTTTATCTTTTAATACTCATCCATTTATTCCAGCCTTTTTTCCTTCCAATAATATCAGTTGATAAAGATGTTCTTTAAGCTCAATAGGGATTCCATTTTCTTCAGCAAAGTTGGGATCTATAAATACTTTTATAGCTTCTGAATCGATTAAAGCTTTAACTTCCTATTTTCCAAGATTGATTCCTATAATTAATTGTCCAATCCTAATTGTATTATTGAGTTCTAATAATAATGATTTGGTGATCTATTCTTTAATGAAGAGGTTCAATTATTCATATTGATATTTACTTCTACTCAATAATCTATAAGATATAATTACTAATAACTTTATTAATCCTATTTGAAAATTTTGACAATAATCTTTAGCCTATCAATATTCATAGTAAAGATTAATCCTATATCAGATCCTGCGATATCCGATTTGTATCAGGATCTCCTATACATCTTCAATCTCCAGATCACAATCGTTGTACTCCTATCCTTCATTAATATGAAAAGAGTCTAGATCCACAATAAATCTCCTAATATTACTTTCCCCTATATTTTCCTTGAATACTATTCGATAAAAATCATTATAAATGATAATATAAAGGATCAATAAGATTGGATGATTATAAATCTGATATTTTTCTAAAAAATCAGGTTTCTATTCTTTATAGTAATATTATATATATTTCCCTTTAAGATAATTGATTATATATTATAACTCATTTTCTTGAGGTTTTAAATGAACTTTGTTGATTTATTGGTTGTCTTCGGATCCTTTGATAAATCCTTCTTCTTCGAACAATTCGACTAACTTATAGTTCCTTAT
The DNA here is from genome assembly GCA_025389085.1 of Sclerotinia subarctica. Classification (NCBI taxonomy): domain Eukaryota; kingdom Fungi; phylum Ascomycota; class Leotiomycetes; order Helotiales; family Sclerotiniaceae; genus Sclerotinia; species Sclerotinia subarctica. Next base: position 947,391 of record QRFI01000013.1, read on the forward strand.
AAGCTCAACTTCCTTATTAGTATTTCTGGATAATTCCATTTTTATATATAAAGTGACTAAGCCCAACTCTCTAAATTGTTCTGGATATAATTGAGGTAACTCCTTTTCTAACAATCCTATTTTGTAGAAGTTACCCTTTAGTATACCCATTTCCTAGGGTCCCTATTTCCTATTTCCAAATCTTATTTGTTTTTTGTCTTTTGTAACAAATAACTTCTTTTGATTATAATCTTAAAATATATATCCATTTTTTCTATAAATGAAATATAGATTATTCTTTTTGTATCTTTTCTTTTCTTCAACGCTAAGTCCATTTGATTTATATCGATATTCGGCTCTGTTCAATTCTATTAAATCATTGGCATCATAATGTTTGTTCTGATACTGAGTTTTAGAAAACTTTCTATTTTTCTGAATGATTCCCTTTTTCTTTATTCGTCTTTTATAGAAACAATTGTCAATTAGAGTAAAGATCTCGATTAATTTAGAAAAATTTGGTGATTTCGGAGCTCTTATTAGTTTATCTTTGATGATACCCTTAAATCTCTTATAAAACTAGGATCTAAAATAATTATTATCTTATATAATATATCTAATATATTATTGGAACTTAATAATATAGATTATAATTGACCCTATCTGCTTAAATTATTGTAATACTCTCTCAATTATATAATCAGGGTCAATTTCCCCGAAAACCCTATTGAAACCTTATCGGAATAACTTATAAATACCAAAAAGATAATATGTCTCGGATTTTATATTTTCATTGAGCTGATTATTGATAGCTTTGGTTATTAAATCATTAAAGAAAGATTCAATCCAATTGAATATAATTCCTCAGAAGAACAAGATTAATTATAAGATCCTTTATATTTATATTAAGAAGAGATATTTATTAAAAGTGTAATAAAAATCAGCTTATATAATAAAAACTCAATACTTACTATAATCTCTATAAAATAGATTAGAAATGGATATTTGGATTGTTTATCTTAGCTTTATATTAGTGGTGGCCTGCCTTAAGGCTCTGATGGAGGAGAAGGAAACTGGTTTAATAGGTTGCTGAATGAAGTTTATTATAATTAATATAGTTTAACCAAAACAATATTCAAAATATAATAATACTATATTAGAGGCAACAATTGCTTAAGGTTTCGTTGATTGATAATTGTAGATTAAGACTTTATCATTAAGGTTCATTTGAAAGTGAAGTTGTTATTAAATCAGGTAGAATATAGATAAACTAATTGATAATTAAGTTGAATACAAAGTTCCTAAACTATAAAACTATTTTAATTATATATTAGTTATCTTTTTTGAATATTAGTTATATTAATTGATTAGTATAACTAATATTCCCTTATTGTTAATTCTGCTAACTAATTAATAAAATTAATATATTATATGATCTTTATTTGGCTTTAGAACATTAATCTTGGGATAATTTGTTTTCTAGGATAATATATTTTCTAAGATAATAATCTTAAAATCAATCTTATCCTAAAACTTTCTATTCTAAAACGAATAAGATCCTAGAATAACTTGTCCTAAATTATCATAATTGTCTAATTGATTAATCCTAGGATATTTACAATCCTAGAATTAATTGAATTCTAGGACACTTATCCTAGGATTCCTTATCGATAAGGATCTTTCCGAAAACAATAGCCTGAACCACTGTACTTGCTTTTATTATGTTATAATAAGCATGATTCGTGACAATATAAATCCTATTCAAATTAAAAATCATAATTTCAATATTTAATATCTTAATTAATAAAATTGTAAAAAATCTGAAATTTTTGAAATTCATTATTATATATATAATAAATCTTTCATTCAAATTTTATTAAATTAAATTTATAAAAAAAAAGATTATAAAGGTCGATTTTCGTCATTTTTGATAGGGAAAAGTGGCTCATATTAGGGGTGGCCTAAAAGTAGGGCATTAGACTTAAAATATAAGACATAGAATACTTCAACTTAATAATTTATAAGTCTCCTACCTTATATTCCAATCATTCTTTTATATCAAAAATTATAAATTATTTTTATTTTCTTTAGTTAAATACATTTATGAATTATTTATAAAGATAATAATAAAATGTTTAGTTGATTTGAATAATATATATTAATCAGATCAATAATAAAATAATAATAAAGAGGTTTTGATAAAATCAAAATAATAATAATAATAATAATAAATTATTATTTATCTTAATAAAGTTTCGGGATAACTTCTGTCACGGGAAACTCATATATAACATTCACACATGACATATAAAGAAAGGCCTAACCCTTTCTGATAGAGGACCGAAGGATGAAAGAACTTTTGTCTATAAGATAATAAGGTTATTTAAAGATTCCCTTTCCCTTCATTATAGAAAGATAAGGTTTAGTTCTATACACAATCTAATCTTATGATTGAAAATTCTATATATCCCCTACTGTGATATAAAAACCTGACAACTTCAGAACGAAATAATTTATATAATATAGTAATAAAAACCAAATAATCGATTTACAATTTTTAAAATAAACAAAACAATAATTGATTATTATTAATAATAAAGTTTCAAATATTTTATAAATATATTAAATAACAAATCAAGAATTTAAATTTAAAATTATATATAAAAAAAATTTTAATATCATTTTTAATTTTGTTTATAAAGATTAAAAATTATAATATTTTAAATTAAAATATTTTTGAAAGTAAATTGATTTTTTCTATTAACTATTATAAATTTATTTTAAAAAGATTTTCAATTTTCAAATATTTTTTTTATTTAAATTTTGAATATATTAAATTTTATAAAAATTAAAAAATTGAAATCTCAATTATCGACATCGTAATTAATAAATAAAACTATAAAATTTTTTTTATTATTATTTAAATAACAAATTTATAATTAAATTTTTTTTAATTTATAATTTTCAATTTATATAAAATGAAATGAAATGAAATGAAAATTATAATTCTTTAAGATAAATAAAATATAAAAGGAATCAAAAATGAGATGATCTGAAATTAAAATATTAAAATTTATTATAATAAAAGAAAGAAAGTTGGCATTTTTTAATTCAATAAATTTTATAAAGATGGATTATATATTAAATGAAGATATTGAATTTGATTATTTAATTAATAATTAGTTTAAAGAATATTTTGATTTGTAAAAGAATTATTTTATTTAATTATAAAAGATAATGATATTTTTTCATTTTAAAATAATTATTAATTCTAAATTAAAAAAAATAGAAAATTATATATATAATAAAAGAATGTATTTAAATATTTATAATATATTTAAATAAAAAAAAATCTTTATACAAAGAAACCATTCTGAAATACTATTAATAATAATCCTTATAATAATCCCATAACCAAAAAAAAAAGATATATTACCCCAAGATATAGCTCCACCTCAAAATCTTCAACATCATCTCCATCCAAAAGTCTAATTCAAATCCTATTTCCAAGAGTGTTGTCTTTTGACGATGAACCCATTAATACACGATGCCAAGATATCATTGGGAAGTACTCGTATAACTTGTACATTTCCGATCTGTTTGAACTTAAGATTAATATTTTGTAATGTTGTTGACATTATCAATATGATCAAGAATATATTGGATACTAAAATTGAAGGGAATGGGAGGAGTCTAGGATATTCCAAATGGTTTGATATTCCCTCAAGATATGGAATCAGAGGGAAAGAAATAGAAAAGGTAAAGGAAGAAATAGAAAAAGAAGGAAAAAAAGAAAACTAAAATCATACCCATACCAAAGTATAAATTCTAATAGACTATAGAGCATGGTTCTAGGGTATTCTCGGGGATAATTCAAAGTTACGCGCTTCTAAGGTTTATACCTTCATTATGTTCCAATAATTAATCCCGATTCCTACAGCTAGGTTTCGATGAGCGAACATGAAATGGAGTTGTGGAGTAGAGGGCTGGCAATGTATTGGCTATTGGAATTGGAATTGGAATTTCCTCGGCAGTGAAAATGTTGTCGAGGAACTTTTGAGTATGCTGTTACTATCAAGAAAGGAAGAATGGTATTTTACATTTAGTTTGAAGTTAAGGTTCAAAATGTGTAGGGGAGACTTTGAAATAAAAGTTGAAGTGAAAGTGTTACGAGTTTGAAGTTGTGTAGAGAAAGACATGTATATACCTTGAGCGATTTGGGGGTAGTCTTATTCGACTTGATATGGACTTTGAAGTGATGTGCTCTTTCGAGGTGGTAGGTTGTCTGAATGTGGCATTATTCGCGAAAGAATATGAAAAAGCAAGATGAAGTGGATCCATCGATACATAATAGGCAACTGAGCCACAACAGGAATAGGTTGTATCCTGGTATAAAACGATCAGAGAGAGGGGGTTGCGGAAACACCCGACGAACTATGGCACAAAACCTGGTATATTGATTGAGCTGAAGTCGACCTGGTTTCAACTTGAAGCGGTGATAACTGTGTAGACAACTGGGTAGACGACAAAGGTGTATGTAATTGTGAGAATATTGAGCAACTTTTCAAATTCAAGAGGGCACTAATCCTCTTTGACCCAATTCTATCTCATCAGATCAAGGTCATTCACTTGTGGAGTTATTTGATTACAAATTATTTGGAACCGGATCCTGAACCGAAGGATCAGCCTCACAGCAGGGAGTGCAAGAACCCTTCGTTGCCCTGTTCACATTCATCTAGCCTCATTCGATATGCATAAATGAAACTAAGACCGGGACAAATAATGGTAGTGGGATTAAGCCAATAGAGCATGGGAACGTTCGGAAAGATGGGTGAAGCGAGAGATGAATGAGAGGGAGATGAGAGAGATGAGTGAGGAGAGAGATGGATGGTGAGAATGGAGAATGAAGAGAAAGATGAATGGAGAGAATTGAAAGGACCGCACGCACATTCATCACAGCAGCTTTAAAAATGACACTAGGTTAAAAGCCATGACTAAAATTTAAACCGCAAATAGTACCAAGGACCTATGCATAGTTCATACGATATCACATACTCGGTGATGTAAATGCTGAGCTAATCAATCAATCAACCAATCAACCAATCACTCACTCACTCACTCAATCTCTCAATCTCTCAATCAATAATGCCTAAGTGCCTAACTCGATAGAAATATAAGCGAGGGGCGATTTTGGTGGGAATAGCCAAATCTCCAATGATCGCCAAGAATTACAAACCGGGGATTATTTTTAACCCAACCGTTGTATTTCAGATGGCCGGGAATATATGGGAAATCTGTGACGCAAAAGAAAAGCTTTGGGGATTTGATATTCACGTCTTTCTCTTGACTGATGATTGTGATCAAATTCTGCGGTGATGAGTCGCTAAGGTGTATCTATCTCTCTATCTATCTCTCTATCTATCTATCTATCTATCTATCTATCTATCTGATACAGATTTGATCATGCTCGTGGCCCAAAAGTAGAAAGTTCTTGGCGTGTTTACTTCTGGTTTACCCCTAGGTAGAAAGTAGGTACATGTTCAGCCAGAAAGAGTTATCCGTGCTTCACCAAAAACTCGGGACAGCGATCTGCGCATTGTTTCATGATTGGTAATTGATGACTACCATGCACATCGAAGGTGCGATGCAGTAGTCAGTATCTACTATCTATAGCTCGCAGGATTACCTCGATAGGTATACTAGGTCGCTGCTACGTGATCATCCGGAAAGCGAAGAAATTGCTTTTTGCTGGGAGGAGAAGTCACTAGGTTCACAGATCTCGGGAGGGAAAATATTGTGGATAAAAAAGATAAAATGATAAAAAACACGAATACGAATCATGTGATCAGGTGCTTGAACGCGACTACAGATCAGTTCCAAAGGTATTTGAAATATCTCTGCGGCGGTCCGGAGTCAATAAAAAAAAAGGTAAATATGTGGCATGGTGGCTTCTTAGACCCTTAGTTAAAAACGGGTAAGCAGCCCTGTCGTCATATTTGCGATTTGATGGTGAAGCTTTGAACCATGTCGGGATCTGGAAGCGATGGACCAATCAAATTATGTCAAAGAGAGGTGACGGAGCTCTCTTCTCTTGGGCTGAGGATGAAAAAGATGAAAGGATGAAAAGATGAAAAAGGGTTCCAAGCCATGGGGATGTTGGCAGGGATGCTGGCAAGGATGCAAGCAAGGATGCGGACAAGGATGACCTTGAGCAACACCATCCCTCGCCAATCTTGAAAAGCCCATGCACAAATCGGGATCTACCAATGAGAGCCGGTATTTGGATCAGTATGGACCAATGAGAGAAAAAACAGTGGGGACGCTTCCGATCTGTCAAAAAGATTCCTGCCTGCATATGCAGATGATATGTTTCTGATATCTACTGGGTATCTAGATCTTGAACTTTGATTTCTTTTCCTCTTCTTTGATTTCTCTTATTCGTATTCGAATGACCTGGTAGTTGTGATACTCACACTCAGATACTGCCGTCAATTCATGCACTCCGATCGATGTGACTGGATAATATGAGTGATGAATGGTTATCTCCCAACGAGTGGATTCCGCAGTAAAGAAGCAAGTGTTTGCGATGGGATTCTTCAGTCACATTTCCCCAAACATGTGTTGATCATAAAGTCAATCGATAAACGAGTCTAGCATTATCCATTATTAAATATTAAATATGAAATATTAACTTGAATATCAAATATCAATAGGTCAAGGTGCAAGTCCGGTAATCCACTGAGGTCAAGGTTCTCTTAATTATGTTATGTCTCGTCTCAGTGTGGGAATATCCATCTAGGCTTATTCGGCTTAGATGAATTTTATCGGATTCTTCAAATCCGGTACCCTTTCTTGATCGGAAAGTTCAAAAGAAGTGAGAAATTCCCATCTTTCATCTTTGCACTCAAGGAAATGAATTATATTCATCGTTGTACCAACTCCCACTCACAAACTCTGGTTAACTCGTTAATAAATCTTACCGACATATTTCTTACCTCAAAATCTGTTGCTATTTATTTATTTATTTGTTTATTTATATACTTGTACTTATTCATTGATTAATCAAGTGCCAATAACCCACCTTTCAAAGGCTACTTCACTCACTTCACTTCACCCCCTTCACTTCACCCCCTTCACTTCACCCCCTTCACTTCACTCACCTCATTTCACATCTTCAAACAAAAAAAGAAATTTCCTCATTTCACCGACTTGACCATCTGTGATATCACCCATTACCCATCTTATCATCCTTTTACTCCATCTCATCCGCATTCAACAAAGTTTCGCTTACCTACGATCTACGACCCCTTCATCCAGGTATCTCAAAATCGACCTCGCAATCGATCTCTCAATCGACCTCACAATCACAATCACAATCACAATCGCTGTTGCATTCACAACTCCACACTCAATCTTGATACCTCAGATATTTGTAATCGCAAAGAAACCCTTCCAGAATTTAATTTAAAGAGCAATTCCCTTACCCTTCAATTCTTTCTTACCAATTTCTCCGTCATCACATCTGTCACGTTTATCGATCGTCATCATCACACATTGTTACTCAATTTATTTCACGACAAACACACATTCACAGCTCACCCATCTCAACCTTTCTATGCTTACCGATTATCACACCTGAAGGATTGTACCGTACGATAATTACTAGGTAATCCAAATGCCAAAAGTAAAGAAGACCAAGGTTTCGAGAGTAGTTGAGAGTGAGCCTTTGGGCAAAGTATGCACATCCGATACACTCCTCATCTTTATCTTTTGATAAGCCTCTAACACACTCAACAGAAACCAAAGACCGATTCCGAAAGGTTATTTCACAGCGAGCGAGCATTTATCGCCGCATCCAATAGAGGCGATCGTAAAGAGTTTGAATCACGGATGAAATCTGCCCGTTCAGCTTCAGCCATACACAAGCTGAGAACCGGTCGAGGACTCATTATTACCGAGGAAGCGGTAAGATCAGGATTGGTTGGTGAGGAAGAGGAAAGCCCAATGCGAAAATTTATGAGATCCCATTACTATCCCATGTACAATCAAGTACCCATTCCTACCACTCACAAAGATCTCGTGCAACATCTGCGCCAGAATCCTGAGTTGATAGCCAATATTCAAGCTTTACTTGACGGTGCTCGAGATGAATGTACGCTCGAGCCAGTGGAACCTCAAATGGCGACCGAGATGTCACTATTTATACAATGTGGTCAGCAATTATTCTCTCAAAATCCTAACCTTCCGGGGGCGACGACACAAAATATGCCTACACCTCCGCCATCACTCAGTCGACATTCAAGTTTTGGACAAAGTGTATCGTCACCATTGACAAATCATTCACCAAGCTATGATCAAAATATGGCATCGCCGCAGATGGATCCTAAATCGAATCTTGGACAAACTATGTCATCTCCATTACCCTACCGAACACCGAGATATGATCAAAACATGACATCCCCACCGATGAACCAGACTAGCCTTGGACAATCACCATTACCAAATCAAATATCAGGCCATGAGCAAAATATGGCAGTATCGATGGGACGAAATCCCAGCACCCAAAGTCATCAAAGCAACCACTCCAATTCATCCGGGCAATCATCGACCTCATCCACAAACCCAAATCAAGGCACATGTCAAAATAATACCAACACCACCCCAGGATCACTTTCCAATAGAATCGACTATTCAATGTATCAGGATCCAATGGCTCAAATTCAAATGAATCAAATGCATCAATGGAATTCAATGGCACAAAATGATGCAAATTCAACCTTTCAACAGACGTCATTCTCTCAATTAGGCCCAACATTAACATCAACAACTGCAATCGAAGCCCAACCTTTAAGCTCCTTTGCACAAGCATCCATGTTGGAAAATGACGAATCGTTTGATTTTAGCCTGGTGGATTTTAGCGGTGGCCAATAAATTTATTTATCCATGATTCACAGTGCGCTACTAAAGAAAAAACTCGAGCTTGGAGTTTGCGGTATATTGAATTGGTGTAAAGGGGTTTCGGTCTTTCTTCTTTTTTTCCTGTACGATTAAATGGGGAAGGGGAGGGGAGGGACTGTGCAATGTGCAATGTGCAATGTACATATTTGATGGATATTTGAAGGAAGGAATGAATGAAGGAAAGAAGGGATACCACTGTTTGGTTTGGGAATATATAGGATTAGCGTATCCATACGGATATGATATATGGTGTATGGCGAAAATTCGGGGAGGGGGATGGGGCTCTGGTAATATATACCCATCGGATTAGTTTATATCACATCATATTGTGATAATAGGAGTGTGTGGAGTTTTTATTTTTACTTGTAGGGTTGTTGTTATGCTGGTATTATATGATGTGATGTGATGTGTGGTGTGATATGAGATAATATTAAAGAGGTAGGTAGACCTTGATTTGATTATTTAATTGATTATTAGATTATATATTATTTTATAAAATACCCCAAAAAAATTAAAATAATAAATATTAAAATAAAATAAAATATTAATAAATAGAATTACTTACTTATTTCATTCATTCATTCATTTATCTATTCACCTTATAATAAACAAATATAATAATTCCATCTTCATCTTCATCTTCATCTTCATCTTCATCTTCATCTTCATCTTCATCTTCATCTTCATCTTCATCTTCATCTTCATCTTCATCTTCATCTTCATCTTCATCTTCATCTTCATCTTCATCTTCATCTTCATCTTCATCTTCATCTTCATCTTCATCTTCATATTCTCTATCATCAACCAATCTTTAATTTATTCCTATTTCTTTATTCTCTCTATACAACCAACCAAGCTCACATCCCGCTCCAACAAATATGAGAGGTATCAAATACCTAAATACTATCATGATCCATTCATATATACGCAGTACCTGAAAATTGACGATAAAAAATCAAGCTATGTACGCAACGCACGCATAGGATATCATGCTATTTCATTCCAATTCATTCAATTCGTCAATCACATCATATCATATCAAAGGCAAATAATCAAACATCAAATCTGCCTCTTCCGCCATCCCACACATGCTCCCCTCTTCCCAGACTACCTGGAAATATGCTCCATGTCCTAATCAATCCATCTACCCATCCAAGCTCCAGGTTATAATCGAAAATATTACCAAGCATTGCCATGTTCATCCAATGGCATTTGCGAAGTAACACCCGTCTTATCTTCTACATCCTTCTTCGGCATAATGTGTATATGTCGCGGGTTCACAAATCCCGCATTCTTCACTTCCCCCATCTCCACATCCTCATTATGATGCACCTCAACACCATCCTCTAAGTTTTTAGCCCACGAACTCGTACTTGTAGTAGGAGGTAGATTTGACAACTCATCTCCTCTCAACTCCCTATGCACAGCCCCTACCAAATCCTTCACATCCAAACTTCGTACATAGCCGAGATAGTAAGGAGTGCCACTCGCACCAGCAGCTTCGTGTTCAAAGATTCTACGACGATCACGCACTTCCGTAACATATTCATCATTGTATTCTCTCCAGATATCATTCTCAAAATCATAAATGTAGATCCAGTAATGACCACCACCAGCTTCACCACGATGAATAAATACTGTTTGGAGTTTGTATTCATACTTTGTCATGTTGGTGAATTGTTCATTTCGTTTTTGTTTGAGGAGCTGGATTTCTTCGTTATTTCTTTGAATCTCTTGGGTTAGTTCTGCCTGACGTTCTTCAAGCATTGTGATTAAGTCTGTGTCAACTTCGATATCATCCATCTCCTGCAAACTTTTAGTAAAACTATGTGCTGCGGATAGCGCATCACAAACAGAGATTTCTTCTGCTGTTTTCTCTTGCCCGAGGGTCCGTTGTCGCTCTTCCAGAGTATTGATACGAGCCTTCCATTTCCATGCTTCTTGGCGCCGGCGCATCAAAATAGAGTCAGGATCTTCAGAGTCCATATATCTATCGAGGTATATCGTCTCTGGAAATATTACCGCATTTCTATTCTTATATGCCGTATGCTTGATATTATCGTAACGTGTGCGTTGGATTTGTACTTGTAGGATGGGAGGTAATTTAGTAATAGACGCATATTGTGGTTGAACAGTACCATCAATATGTACCTGCTGTTCATCAAAGACCACATCTAATGCTTCGTAAATGTCTCGAGATTTGTTCTCATCCGGGAAAATGATAAGATTAGCCCATGGCTCAACTTTCTTTTCTAACTTTTGCGACTTTCTAAGGTAAGAGGCATTTGCACCATAAAATGTGTCCCTGATATTGTCGATTTGCTCACCAGATACAGGATCGATACTGGTTGGTTTAATAGCACATTGTAAACGAAACATCACGTTTCCGATAACCTCTGTAACATCTTGCTGGGATCCAAATTTCCACAAGTCATCGTCGGTGATTACCTCTTTGTGATCATTTGTCTGTATGGAAAGGCCAGCCTTATTTCTTGGAGGGATTGGAGGTGGCTTCTCTGGTGCGGTGGGAACGACGTCCGGAGCTTGGGATACCGAATCACCATCGACCATGACAGCATCGTCAAATGTACTGCTAGTGTCCTCTATCTTGCTATCCCAGACTTTTTCTACCGCCGCCCTTGTTTTACCTACAACATCAGAGTACGGAGGTAGACCATCCATGTCCGGTGCCTCTACCAATGTGCCTTCACTACTATCATCGCGTTGATTTAAGTCTTTGTCTTCAGGCCGTTCGACCATTTCAATGTCTTCATCAGTTGAACGTGGAGGGATTGTAGTCGTCGGGGGATTTTCTGGTCCAAAGATGGGGCTCATCATGGACGCGATGTTTGGAGGACCACTTGGACTACTGATAGAAGCTCGTCGAAAATTCGCTTCAGCTGCTGAGCTAAATATAGTCAATTCGGCTAACTCTCTGGTGGGTTTGACGGATCTTGTTGAAGCAGTCTTCAGATTTTCAAAAAGGTCGTGTAACTCCATCACGACTAGATACGATTAGCGAAATCACATCTCCGAGGAAATATGCGTAGCTTACATTTTTGAGCCTTGATGATTTCAGCTTTACTGACCGCACGACCTCCAACACGCTTCTTCTTGATATCCTCCTCATTTAAGGACATGCGATTTTGTTCAAAATTCATAACTACCTGTCGAACAGATTTGACCGTGTAGTAATATTGAAGAAGGCTGTTCAGATAGCAAGTGTTCCCAATGTTGTCCAGACCAACAGGTTGATTAACTGTTGACTTTTCCGCTTGAATATCAGCATGTGGATCATCAAGTTTTCTTAATAAGTAACTACTCTGTCGATCATGAGCTATCACCCGGAACGCCTCTGTATAGCTATCTGATGATCCAGCAGGAGCACCAGCCCTCAAACTTTCGTAATAGGCAAGTACAGTATCATCTGGAGCACGCCTGTCGTTGATTTGAAGTCGATTGTATGCCTCACCAACGTCAAGATTTGAATTTTCAGTTCCTGACTCCATGGATGTAGCCGCGCGCTGCAGGGTGTAATCATTGCCGCGGTTGTTAGCAATTGCTCTCAAGGCTTTTGCGACTTTACCCTTGTCACCTTCGAAAGACTATTTGAAAGTTAGTTGAGAATCTCCAAATAGCTCCTATTGAAGGCTATAAATATACCATTGCAACTGCGGCAGCTTCAATGCTATCCGACGCAGTATCTGAAGTCACACTCAGGAATTCGAGAGCTTCTTCAAACGTCATTGTCCTATCGTTCGCTACAGTTTCTATAGCAGTGCTCCGCCTATCCTTTGCTATCACGCGCAGGCATTCGCGTGCCTCGTCTTTCTGGCGAGGTGCAGAATCAATACGGGACTTATAAACACCAATAATATAGTCATCAGCCTCAGACTTGCTATCGCTTCTCCGAAGCGCGAAGAATGAGTAAGCTTGCTCGATATCTTTCAGGCTCACTTCTCCAGTAGACATGATCATTGTAGCTTTCGTTTGTAGATCGGAACTACGGCGTCCGTTGCCAAGCTCCCGCAAACAGTCCAGATAGTATGGCTTGTTCTCCGGGTCACATTGACATTGTCGATCATAGCTCCAAGCTAACAGGTCATCCGTGAATTGCTCGACTGCGCCTAGACTGGCGTAACAGGGATGCTCCATAGAATCCACGATTTGAACAGCATCTCTTTTCGGATAGTCATCGCAAGCCAAAGATCGTAAAATATCAGGTAGAGCATAGGTGGGAGAGTCGAGGGATTGAGCTGAAGGTGCCTTTTGCTCCATATCTGGTCGCTCAAGCATGAGCTGGTTGAGCTCGAACGTGACATCGTCTATGAATACGCGGTTCTTATCATCGACAACGGGTAGAATCCAAAATGCTTCGAATTCCTCCTGATACAACAGTTAGTGATGTGACCGAATTGTACGAGGGAGCCTGTCAACTAAACCCCGAACCACAAGGTATAGCATGTTGACGGAATACATACTACGGGAATGGACGATGGTCTCAGCTCGAGCTTGAAACCCAGGTAACTCAGTAGGCTGTCACAATCGTCTCCGAATGCCAATCTGAACCTTTTGTTTCTCGCTGCAATATCCCTTCTGTTCTCACTTCCTGCGTCTTGTAGATATTTACGCAGATTGCCAAGAACCTGAAATGGATATAGCGGCCTGTGTCCTGAGAATCTTGCGGGATCTTCCTCAATCACTTTCTGCCCACGAGCTAAAGTGTCTTGAGGATTTATCAGGAGGGCTATCATACTCGCGGACAGCCGAGGTCGCAATAATTTGACTTCAACTTTGACTGGACAGATACTGGCAGTGCATGCAAATTGATGCGTCACAAATTTGTAAGTGTTTTTCGAGTCCTGCGACGATATAGAGTCAACTACTCGAAAGTGATGGAGTGGGTTTTCCAGATCCATATAATTACAAGGAGTTTGTCCATCTTTCCAGTCCCGGAAATCCACTGTTATCAGGAAATGATATCGGCATTTAGAACAATATGCAGCTATTTTGCAGATTGTTGTGGGATCCGGCCTCTCATGTGGGCGAAGAGGTGCAGTTTGGGAGTCTTTTTCATAAAGCTCATGGTGGCAATTGGAGGCAAGGAGTCTTTGATCAACGTGGGATTCATTGAATATTGGCGCCGGATCTACCAGAATATGTCTGGCCGTCTTTGCGCTTCTCCTTAAATCGTAGTCAAGTAGATCATTCACTAACCTAGGAGCCGTCTTCCCTACATGATCACACACAATTAGCCAGATCCCAGTATATGCGAGAGGCTTGGAGTCTCTAAATTCATAAGGAAAATGAGTCGCAGAACTTGCCTGGTCCAGGGCTCTTCTCGTAGTTAAACATAGCACCTTCCACTTATCTGCCGCACGCTTTGCCTACCGATACTACGTGATTCGTTTCCAACTTAGTTACCCCGCCTCTAAGAAGGTTGCAGACTTGAGAATATGTCGAAGTTGGGAGTAAGATCAATATATTGGTTGGCATTCGAAAGGATACGCTTTGAGAAGACACTTGAAGACGAGTGAAAAGTTTGGGCCCACCGAGGTACTCGATGTATTTTTGGTTGTTTGAATGTGTAACAGTGATTGAGTCTCCAAATTTGGCGAGGAGGATACAAGCAACAAGAGAACGGGAACTGGTGCATAAACAAGTTTTATGGTTAGAAAAGAGGAATCCGTACAATTATTTTCTGTCAAGTGTGTGGTCAAATATGTATTTAATTGTATGTATTCTCATCTAAACAAGTGAAGGTTTGTCTGCCTGCATTTTGTTGCTTAGAAGCTTATTAGAATGGTGATGACGGAAATAACCAGCCCCGCCCCGGTGGATGGGGTGAATGGCGGCTACACACCAAGCAGCGTTTAGCGGTATGTTCCGTCCAAAAACCCCGGATCTATCAACCTCAAGCCAACGACATAGCGACTTTGAGATCTCGATTTCAACTATTGACTTCCCGCATTGCCTCAACATGGCACCGAATAGTGACGTTTACCATCCTCAAGATGCCCTGAAAGCAGGCATCAATGGCGCCTTGATTTCGGGATCCGCTGGTGCTTTTGCTTCCGCGATCCAAAATAGTTTACACAAGAAGAATATCGGAGCATTGGGTTTCATCACAAGGACAGGAGGCACAGCTTTCATAATCAGTAAGCCCGTCAAATCAACCTTTCTGGCCGCTATCATATTGACACTTTTCAGCCGCGATGGGGGGAACATATGAATTCACAAAATACGCATCTGCCAACTTGCGAGAGAAGAACGACACTTACAACACTACAATTGGAGGATTTTTGGCGGGATCAATCCTAGGATTAAGATGTTAATTCTCACCCAAATCTTTCGCAGCGAACTGATGCTAATTCATTGATAGTCGGAACAACCCCTGCCGTGCTTGGATTTGGGACTTTGGCGGCGGTTGTGCTTAGTGCATTCGACTATACTGGTGGTGCCCTATCCGGATACAAGAGAGATCCAAATGTGGATGAATTTGAGCGGAAGGAGCATTTGAGGAAAAACCGAAGGATACCTATTGAACAGACGGTAGCAGAATTGGGCGAAGGAAGAGGTATGTTTTACCAGCCATTTTGAAGAACTTACAACTAATGACTTCAAGGCATATATGGACCAGGTTACGACGAGAGAAGAAGGGAGAGGATCAAGGAAAGATACGGTATTGATGTACCAGCTAGATCTTGAGGGACGTTGTATTCATAGTATGGAGGCCTCGAACAACAATGTACATATGTTTAGGGCTTGCAAATCGTTTTAAAGTTGTAGGTTGAAGACCTATATTTCAGTTTTAGGAACTGACGGCGACATTATGACTTACCTCACTCCGATCATAGGAATCTGAATGATAATCAAAAAAAAAACCTAGAGCACAAGTGAGCATGTTCGAGGGCTTGCTTTTGGCTGAAAGGAAGCAGCGCAATTGGCGGGTTCTCTATCACCCACAGAGAAACTGTATCAACATCTGTGTCAAAAAAAACTTTATGATTTTTATGTCAGCTATAACATTGAAACTCGACCAAGAGCAATCTTTCAGCTCTCATCCTCTTGCCAATAATCACGTGCATGATGTAAATATTGAACTACTGCCGGCAAATACTAATTATTGAGTTTTAACCCCGCAATGTGCTGCGAACCTCGTCCAACCCCTCATTGATCGACAGTTTGAGTAGCATAGTTATAAGGTCAGCAATTCCTATAAATTCAGACACATTTCGTCTTTACAATCAACACGATTTGCAACCTTCTCGTGTGCCTTCACTTGCATATTTTCGATCACAGGAATTTTGCGCGGCCCCGCTATCAGGCAGAAAGTGGTGTGCTTGAAAATCAAGTCATCTGCTTCCACTCTACAACCAGTTGACCCATTTTCGGGCGCACATTGAGACCTTGGGAGTAAAAGGACTTGTTTGGTCGCCGCGACAAAGGTTGATATACAGTAATACAACATTTCTTTTTTTTTAATACATTTTACCTTTTAATATAATGGAGAAGGCGATGCCAGCTGTTCGTGCACCATTTAACCAGTCGGCTGGATCGTCGCAGGATGTGAAGGAACGTTTCTATCGACACTTTCAAGGAGAAGTGACAGGCGAGTCAAGACCCGCCCGGCTACTGAATCTGAGAATCTGGGGGTGTTAATCTTTCAATAGATCTCCAACAGCGAATAAGCCAGCTCGGGAATCTCTCCTTGGTTGGAGGGGAAAGGCAAGATGCTACAGACTACTGCCTTGCTAGTATCACGAGACTTTCCAATGAAGTCGCCGATGCCACTGATTATCTTCCAGCATATGATCAGAGAACTTGTTCTCAGGCAAGGATATCCTTAAAGATCGATGCACCCATACTGATGACAACCAGGCCATTAAAGGTCTCTCAGAGAATCTACAAGAGGTAAAAGCCAAAGCCGCACCAAGAACTAGGTTTCGGTTCACATCTACGAGCAAGAATAGTTCTGCTGTTTCTATCAACGACGCCGCTCGGCTAGCCAAGGAAAGTCTCGACGCTGCTATGAAGTCGTCCATAATGTCTTCCACCGAATCATCAATAGCTACGACGCCAGCTGATTTGATGACACCCCTCGGTGAAAACAGCGCTAGAGACATCGTTGGCGATCTACCTTCTTTCCCCAAGAATTATAATGACGAGATGGCCACTGCCTCTGACCAAATTCGAAAGCCGAGTTTCTCAGAAGCAAGCACCATAAATATCACAGGTCACACTGGTCTTCACATTATCCTACCTTCTTCAGCATCCCGCGCAACTTCTTCTGGAGCTATAACGAAACTCAATAGGTGTATCGTCGATATGTCGGTACCGACGGCCAACGGAGCTCCTTTTGCTGGGCTTGCTTTGAAGAACATCAAGCATTCTTTAGTTATAGCTGGGCATGTTGCAGGACCAGCGCATGTTACCGGTGTTGAGGATAGCATAATTGTCGTTACGTCAAGACAAGTCAGAATGCATGAGTGTAAGAATGTTGATATATACCTGCATTGTGCTAGCCGGCCCATCATTGAGGACTGTAGCAATGTTAGATTTGCACCAATCCCGGATCCCCAGGTATGTTCTACCATAGTTTATAGCTAATAACGGAACACTGACATTATGTTTAGAATGTTACAGATGAATCCATCGAAAACCAATGGGATCAGGTTGATGACTTTAAGTGGCTTAAAGCAGAACCTAGTCCAAACTGGACTATCTTACCCGAAGAGGAGAGATTGAAAGAGGAAATTTGGACAGATGTTATACCAGGAGGGCCGGGGGTCGGGCTTGAGGATATTCTGAAGAAGGTTGGGCTCGCTGGGCGATAATAATCACTGACCTCCTCAAAGCATACAGTCCTCTAATGCAGGTCAACCGGTGATGTGCATAAGATGAACGTTTAGGTAATGCTATAGCGTAGTAATAAAAAGTTTCTTCTGTGACTTCATATTGTTGATATTGTATTAAAATCATAATAGCATCGCCGCTGAGGAACGAGTGTGCATTTTGCTCTACCCGAACTTCTAATCATCCCAACACTCTGCGTCCAGTCTCGCGCCATCCAAGGCGCTCAGCGCATGATAATGCTTCAAAAAGCCAGTTCGATCTTTGAGGAGCTTTATTTAGCGTACCTCACAAGGTATTCCACGGCGCTGAACACCTGACTAATCCCGTTGGGCCTCTTCCTTCATGAATTGTGTTCCCCGTTACGAAAGTAATGTTTGATTCCTCTCTTTCTTTCTTTCTTTCTTTATTCCTCTCTTTCTTACTTCTCTTGACTATCCACTCTCTCAAGTTTCCATTTTATCTCCAGATTCTCTCTCCTCTCGCTCTTTCTTCATATTCAGCCCTACTTTCATCAACAAATTCAAAACCTCCTTCTGCTGTCCAATCTTCTCCTCGCACTCTCTTATCTCCTCTTCCTGGTCTTCAATAGTTCTATGCATATCCGGCATACCCTTCACACTCACCCTCGCCTTTTGTAATTTATGCTTGATGCCATCGGTCGCGGCGTAGATATCTTTGATACTTAACGGCCCGGTACTATTTGCATTGAACGAAGGGGTCGCGCCAGGCGGAGAAGCTGCAGATGGATTACTTGGAGAGAAGTTTTGGAGACGAGAAAGTGTTTCGCAGAGAACTGGGATTGTATCGATTGAATCTGCAGTAAGACCCTCAGGGAGAATCATGGTTGAAGGGACTTGAGACGATGTGACTTGCGATGGGGTGGTCGTCATCTTCAGTCAACTTTTCGTATGGATTATGAAAGTCAATATCCGGACCCGAGTCAACGAATTCTGCCGTATCTTCAAATCCTCGAATCGAATCGTGTTAGAGATTGAATGTGGAGAGGTCCGATCTTTTCCTTGTCCTTGTGCCAGCTAAGAAAAGCAAGCAGGGTAGGGCAGGGCAGGTTCGCTCTTATCGCGGCGGTTTCGCAAATACGGCTTGGAGGGGGCCTGAAAACCATCCGTGACCCCACCATAAGCGCAAAAAGCTTCTTAAAGATATCTCTCAACAATTCACTTTTTGATTTCCTCAAGTCTTTCAATAATAAGACTTATATCGATTTAGAATAGATTCTTTTCTTGTACGTGGGTTTTTGGTCCTCAATCTCTTTTTCATTCTGTCTGGCGACTAAAGAAATGCTGATGGACATCGATACTCTTTGTTCTGGGCTACCGAAATTGGAGCTGATATAGCCTGTGTTTAGATTCGAAACAAACAATCTCGCCAAAATGGTCCAAGTCGAAAACAAAGCTGTCTTGAGTACGTCAAAAGATTCCACGTATCCTCAATCTCTTGATATATCTATCAATTTTCCCATAGGATTCTGTTGAGTCGACGTATCCATTTGGCGTGTGTATACCGGGACTCGTTCGCAATGCCTCGAACCTCTATTCCCACAGTTCAGCTCAACACTGAGAAACTACTACCCCCTACACCTCTCACAAAGAAGAAACCAGATTATATACTTGCACTATTTTATATCCTTGTATATCTTGAGGTCTCGTGGCTAATTGTAATGGTTTGGCGCAGTTGTCATTGATGGATGGGGAGTTCCAGGCGAAAATTCACCCAAAGATGGAGATGCTATTACAAACGCCGAAACTCCAGTAATGGACGCTTTCGCAAACAACGCAGATGGTTATACCAAGCTCGAGGCATCGTCCTTGGCAGTAGGTCTCCCAGAGGGCCTCATGGGCAACTCGGAGGTCGGTCATTTGAACATTGGTGCTGGACGAGTCGTATGGCAGGATGTAGTCAGAATTGACCAAACAATCAAAAAGGGAGAGTTGAACAAAAACGAGGTTGTTTTGAAGGCATTCAAGGCTGCCAAGGATGGCAATGGACGTCTTCACCTTTGCGGTTTGATCTCCGATGGTGGTGTTGTAGGTACTTCTCCGACACAATTGATGCAGTCAATACTTACTCGAGTAATAATAGCATGCCAAGCAAGATCACCTCTACGCCCTCCTCAAAGTTGCAAAAGAACTCGAAATTCCCCACGTCTACATTCACTTTTTTGGTGATGGTCGTGATACCGACCCAAAGTCCGGTGCTGGTTATATGGAAGCCCTTCTTGAGAAGATCAAGGAGATTGGAATTGGTGAGATCGCGACAGTGGTTGGCAGATACTATGCAATGGACCGTGATAAGCGATGGGACAGAGTCGAAGTTGCATTGAACGGTCTATGTATTGGTGAAGGAGAGGAGAGCAGTGATCCAGTCAAGACAATTAAGGAGAGATATGAAAAAGGCGAGAACGACGAGTTCTTGAAGCCTATTATCGTTGGAGGAAAGGAAGCTCGTATCCAAGGTGAATGGGTCAAGTTTCTACGAAGTTCGTCAGCGGGACTAACTAACATTCTTAGATAACGACCAAGTTTTCTTCTTCAACTACCGATCCGACCGTGTCCGAGAAATCACCCTACTCCTCGGTGATGTTGATCGCTCTCCAAAACCAGACTTCGCCTACCCAAAGAACATCACCCTTACTACCATGACCCAATACAAGCTCGACTACCCATTCGAAATCGCGTTCAAGCCCCAGCACATGGGTAACGTTTTGGCCGAAACTCTCGGTGCCCAAGGTGTTAACCAGGTTCACGTTGCCGAAACCGAGAAATATGCTCACGTCACATTCTTCTTCAACGGAGGTGTTGAGAAGGTATTCCCTCTTGAGGTTAGAGATGAATCGCAAGATCTCGTACCATCAAACAAGAGTGTCGCTACCTACGACCAAGCCCCGGAAATGAGTGCTGCAGGTGTTGCCAAGCAAACGAGCAAGCGTATTTCCGAAGGAAAATTCGAGTTTGTTATGAACAACTTTGCGCCACCTGATATGGTTGGCCACACTGGTGTTTATGAGGCTGCAGTAATTGGTGTTGCTGCTACTGATAAGGCCATTGGCGAGATCTACGAGACTTGTAAAAAGGAGGGATATGTTCTTTTCATCACTTCTGATCACGGGTATGTCTATCACTTTTTCTACCTTTTTCCTTTTAAATAAGCCATACTTACAAAACCCCTTTTTAGTAACGCTGAAGAAATGAAATTCTCCGACGGCAAACCCAAGACATCCCACACAACCAACAAGGTACCATTTATTATGGCCAACGCTCCTCAGGGCTGGTCTCTCAAGCAAACAGATGAAGGTGTTCTAGGTGATGTTGCACCTACGATTTTGGAAGTTATGGGCTTGAAACAACCCGAGGAGATGACTGGAACCAGTCTTTTGGTCAAGAGTTAGATTCCCACCCAGCGTTGAAGTAATTTGCGAATTGTTTCCAGTTTTGCCATTGCATTGTTATGACTAAATGAAGTCTGCGTTTCTTCTTTTTCTTTTTTTTTGGTAGAGCGAGCATAAAGTTACACAGAATAAAGAGCTAAAATTCCATACTTTACAGGCAAGGGTACGAAGAGAACTCATGATGAGACGAAATAGAGAGAGATAGCGTAGATCCGCGAAGATGTATTTATAGATACCTTGAATGTATATGGATAAAGTGTTTGTGTATATTATTGCTATGCACTGTACAGCAGCTACTATGCAGCAGCTCTACAACCCGATGACTACTTTCAAATCTTCGCCCTCACCTTCTTTGGATGATATTTCTCCTGCTGCTCAATCATTTTATTCTCCCCCTCCATACGCGCCACCATACGCGCCACAGGGAGACATACAGATGTTCATAAGCCCCTTGTGTTTCGCTGGCTTTCCTGTATTCTAATTGAAGAATGTCATATGACCTGTCTTCTCAGCGACGATAGCTTGCCGCCTTGGCGACCATATCGTCGTAGTGATACAGTATCGATCGGGAAGTACCCTCATTATGCAATTTCTTATCATGAAGAACTACATGCAAGTTCTTAGCCATGTTTCAGGCGGAGCTGAGTAAGTCTACCTAATTAATTGGGAGATCTCGCATGCTTCTTCATGTTCAATGTCGTGGTTGAGCTATGCGTCTAATGAGCCTCATGCTCATAAAATCGTCAAAAGGTTCCTTGCGCATCCGTTTCTCGATTGGGTATATCATGCGCTTGTGGCAGGTTATCTATCATGTATGTAGTACATGTATCCGTGATTTCTGACGTGTTTGAAAGGAAGAGTCTTGATCGTCGGACTAGTTGATGTCTTATTCTATCTTTGTTTGAACTTTCTTGATACTACTTCATCTTCAGAGCGGAAGCTATCTTCTTGTTGCGAAACGGTGCATAGAGAGTCGCTATCGGGAGCTTGATAGGAGGATCCGCGTAGGAGTGAGTTGATGTCTGCGGGAACTATTGTATTGTAATGTTCTAGGAGGAGAAAGATACCTACTGGTGGAATATTTTTGGCGTGTAGGAATGTCGATTTTTTGGAAGTTACTACAATTTTTGACAATTTTTTTTTTCTTGACATTAAACTCATTCGGGGGTTAAAGAAAAGTACGAAAGGTCGAATGATAGCATGCTCTGTGGGCTACCACATCAAGGTTGGATTTCATTATTGAAACAGCACCAGTATATGCACGAGAGTAGGCATCACACAGGCTATTATCAAGCGATTGCCTCGAAATTTCATACAGGCATTATGCATATCCTTTTACTATACAGGCTGAGTACTGCTTAATATCCGGTATATTAGTAAGCTGAAGGAAATCGGGTCATGTTAATAGTTAATGTGGTTTCTGGAAGTTTGGTCCTTCGGGCCTTCCACAAATTTTCAAGGGATTTATTTTGTTGAACTTTTAATAGAACTTGGTGAGAACAACTTGTTGTTGCCAGTTGTGATGGTATTGAGAGCTCAGATAGAAACAAATAAACTCTTCTGAGGGTTGCGGAATTAGGCAGAAGTTAAGACGGGCTGATCAACGTATTATATAGCGGCTATGGTATCGCCATTGACAGGTGCTCATTCATGGTGGCTCGAGCATAAGCTGGGAAAGAAAAGGTGATGATTTGAGTTTGAGGACCATTGGATACTCTGGACCTCCCAACATTCGAAAAAATCATCGTCGCCGTGGAAATTTTTAAAATCAACCATTGGATAAAAAACCACAAATAAGAATAGCTCCATCGTGACCAAGATACCCTATATAGGCTTTGCTACTATGTCCACGAGATTCCGCCACAAGAGTACTCAGAGTTCTTGATCTGTGTGGATGTCAAAGCCTTCTTCTTGCCCAGCACTTGCTAGCTCTTTGCCTCCTTTCGAAATGTTCTTCCATCGAGGAAAGATTGCAGGATTCCTCAGCATATGATGTTAAATAATGCTGCACTTGAAAAGGATGCAGGCACACTCTCTCTTCGCGACGCTGCACACCTCAGGATCAACAGGAATCTAGCTCTGCTCTTCTTCAAAGAGAACGATCAACTTTGATCTAAGATTTCCAGAGCTTGCCATGTAACTGCGTAGGGATCTCCAAACACCTATTCCATTGCGAATAAAATCCGAGCTGTAATTTGCGAATACGCCCGAAGTAACTCCATCAGGAACTAAAATTTCCAAATGAGTTGGTATAGAGATGTTGATAGGTAAGTGATACTTTAAGATCGCTGACCGGCCGGGGTTTGATCAGAAATGCACATTTAACCGCAAAGGGAGGTTGGCCTTTGTTAGGGCGTAAGTACTAAGTTGCCAACTACTCGGTACATCTTTTTCGTTGTGTTTGTGGTTAAGGAGTAGGTGTCTCAGTACCACTGATCTTGATCTTGATCTTGATCCTATTTCACCTAGCGTTTTCAAGACCTCCGCGGGGGATATAAGAGCTATTACCATTACCGAACAAGGAAGGTCTTAGATCCCCATCTCAAAGAGCTCATCCGTCCTCTCAAAACCTCATAATACTATTCTCGTGATTTGATCGAGCCGAGCACAGCGAGAGATATGGCAACCGCAATTACGAATTCCTCGCACGCACACACATAAGGTAAAGGGTAGCAAAAATGCATAAAATCAATAAAGTCTCTCTATACTCGCAGTAATAAAGTACAAAATCTTCCCTGCACTAGCTTACAGCACCGCATATTTAAACTCATAGAGGTTATATCATTTCGACCCAGCAAACCACTAGCAACTAAATTCTAAATTACAAATTCCAATCCCAAAAAAGAAACTCGCCGCCTAGAGAGAGGATCTAACCTCATCTGAGTTAAGCTTAATACCAAAAATCAAATCCCCATCTACATCTACATATATTAATCTCCTCACTCACCCATTCAAATAACAAGTAACTCAATCCTCCTCTATCCATGCAACCGCAGTCCTACCATCTAATAACAACGGCATTAACCTCCCGGATTAATATATTGCCGTGAAATAGATCTCTGCTTCAATATCGGGAGGCTCAGATATCGTATATCTGTCTAGTGATTGATTGATTGAAGTATTGTATTAAAAAAGCTATATATTACAGATAAATTATATCAGTAGAAGAGATTAGGGGCATGGGAGGACGAATGCATTTATTGCAAGCTGAAAGGGGACTCCCGTATTTACAGCTTTGTTGGTAGGGGCTTTGTAATATGGATGAATGAAACTATCAATGACCGGAGAAGTTGTATTTCAGAGCAAGTAGATGATTCCAATCAAGAAAGAAGTCATGGAAATGAATCAACGCATCATATTATCGATCTGATGAACGCCCCCCAGCCCACCCCCAAGTATAGGTATCTGTATGTATCTCGTATAATCAATCATCTTACATTACCTCTTCGGTCTACTTCCCGCAACCGCTCCCCCCAACCTCCCAAACTTACCCAGACCACCCCTCGGTTTCGTATGTTGTGGCCCCGGCGGAGTCGAATTTGGCGCTTCCTTAGGTACCGGAGATGGACCCGATAATCTTGGTGAATCTCTAAAGCCCCTACTATCCCCGCTCTCCATCCTCGATTCAAATCCGCCTAATCCATCATCCATATCTCCACCAGGCCTCCTTGACCGCCTAGCCCTCTCTTGTACAATTCTGAACTTGTCCAGTAATTCTCCCCATCTAATACCACTTTCCTCTCTGCCTTTCAATCTGCTACTCCTGTCATAATTTGACGGCCCTGCAGTCGTCTGAACGCTAAATGAAGGAGAAGAACCATGAGTCTCTGTGCCACTCTTCTGACGTTGATGGAAAGCAAAGGTAGAAATCGCGTCGACTACACTGTTATTACGAGATGAAGATGGTACGTACGTTCGAGGTGCTATGTGCAGATAACCTATCGCACTAACACTATTTAATCTATTCTTCAATGCTGCAAAGGCCGATGATTGCGGAAGCAGCATAAGAAGGCCGTAAAGACATTTGTAAAGATGAGGGTATTTTTCAGGCTCAAGTAGTTGAAGTCGAAGATCTGAAACATGTGGTTAGTGGAGTTCTAGGTCCAGTGTCACCATCTTACATGTGAAAACCGGAGATTCTAGCAATTGGACCAGTTTATCGATTTGAATGAGCATATTGACTGTCATTTCGAGCTCGGCACTATTCATGTTAGTATCGTTTCAAATCCGAGCTGCTTATGCATACAATATCTGAAGAAGATTATATGCTTGTTCATAAGCTTGCCCTAAAAGACACAGTGAGAAGGTAGCTACAGCATTGTAGCACCAAGACCTGAAAAGAGCAACGAAGAAAGCTTGCCCGTCCTATATGAACATCAGCAGATGATAAACCAGTCAAATGTGTATCACAAACCCTATTCTCGATATTTCGAAGCCTCTTTCTAAGGTCTGCTAATTCGGGTGCAGTGATGAGATTATTGTTGAGATTCTGGACCATGATGCTAGCAAATTCGACATCCTCTTCCTTTTCTATGCAGTCCGCAAGTGTTCGGTAGATTCGTTCCGCGCTTAAATTGATGCATAATTGCCTAATAATCAAGTTTCCTCGAGTTTCGAGGAGCTTCCTGTCAGTAGAAAATAGTTGAAGTAAGTTTACCATGAAAGAAGTAAAGTAGTCATCATCACTATTTCTCGATATTTGAGATAATAGTTGAAGATCCTTGGTAACTACGGCTTCAGATATATCAGAGAGTGTCTTGAGAAGAGCAGGAAATATGCCATCATTGAATGCAAGCAGTTTTTTGGGTGCCTTTCTGTGTAGCATGAGTAGCCAATTTAGGGCTTCAACTCTGGTAACTTCATGATCATTCAGAAACAGCAGCGTGAGTGAAGTGACCGCTGCTGCATAATCTAGATCTACATGTGCCTGATATGGGGGAGGTGTCTGTGCTTTGCTGGTTGGGGGCGGGGGAGTTTGTACTTCTATCTCCCTTTTATCAAGCTCACGAGACCCTGACAGGGAGCCGCGGTTTGTGGCAGAAGAATCTCTTCGTTCTTTGGGAGTAGACTCCTTCATCGCGAGGAATCTCGATGGGGCCGAGGATGGAACCTCTAATGCAGTACCCTCGTCCGATAATGACACAACATAAGCCATTAATGATGTATTAACTCGGGCGGCGGCTTGCCGTATTGTTTCGACCCCACTAGCCATTGCCGGAAGCAAATGAGCCAATATCTTTGGGGCGAATGGAAGAACTTCTTCAGGGCAAATATCGAGAAATTCCACGATCCATCTCAGTGATTCAAGTAGGCTGTCCTCCTCTAATTAATGTTAGCGAATTGGGTTAAAAGGCTTAATGCTATATCCTACCTAACGGAGTATCCAAATTTGCCGTAAGAATCTCAAGGATTGCTTTGTGGTCAACGTGAACATCTTGACCGGGAACCCAATCATCGTCGCTGCTGATGTCCTTGTCATCTAAATCCATGTTTGAGTCGTCGTCTCCACCTAAATCTTGCACTAATGATCCCTCACTGTCCATAGAACCCGATCGCTTCCGTTTCGTATCGCTGCGTGATTTTCGGCTTTCTTCGATTCCTTTCTTGATGCGCGATATTCGTTTGATCTCGCTGAGAAATCTCTCAATTGCACCTTGAGTAGCCACGTGAACATCTCGATTCGGATCACTCAAAAACTTGAATAGCCCTCCGAGAAATTCAGGTAGGAAGGAGACAAGTTCTAAATCTGGAATAGAATCCAGCAAAGTTATCCAACCCACAAGAAAGGTACGCGTGAATGGGTTTATCACGTAAATCCGTTCTTTAAGTAAAGGTATGAAGCGGGCCAGGGAGAAGGCTGTAGGAAGATCTTCGGAATCCTCAAGAGCTTCTTTATTAGATTCGGACGTGGAATCATCAGAAGTATGTAGAATTGAAACGTAGGTGGCTGCAGATTCGGAAACTATGTCTTTTATTAAACGATCCAGAAGTTCTGCACCATTTTTGACGGAGAGTTCTGAGTCTGCTCCTAGCTGTTCAGCGCCGTTAGTTTTGAAAGTCGATTTAGCGGGTTTCTACAATTTGACTTGCCTTGCATAAAGCGTCGAATATGTCATTAAAATAAGGTAAAACTTCACCTTTTGCCACTTTCGCAATATTGTACATACTTTCGCACGCATAATACCTTACACGAGCATCTTGATCTGTGAAGCAGGCAAGGACTGGTGGCACAATTTCGTCAAGGTATCTTGCAAGGTCCTATGAAATATTCAGTTTGGGGCATGTACTACCAACAAGAGTCTGCATCATACCGGACCTAATGCGATTGCAGCAGCAGCCAGACCAATGAGACCGCCATTTCTGGCATGCGGCTGATGGACGGCGTACGCATAATCGTTACACAGTTGTTGAATGATCTTTTTGATTCTATCAAACTCCTTGGCTGCAGTAAGATCACGAATAACGCGTTCAAGACTGTAGATATCCGTCAGTATATTATTACACATGGGGATGTTTGAATAAGGCTTGAAGGGAATGATATTTCAAACTTACTCTAACGCGCCGACTTTCCGCTTGTCATAAAGCTTATCATTTAGAGCACGTTGTATACTTTGATCCATCTTGAGTTACTGATACAGTCAAAAGTTCATGTTAGCTGAGAATACTCTGCTCAGATGACACCCCTCTCAATCTTTCCTTCTCATATCGCAAAGCAAAGTATAATGGCGAAGAAAGTGGATAGGTAGGTGGATAGCTAGTTGGAATGAGGAGATCACATGAGTGAATTGAATGGTGGGTGCACCGTGAGAGTCTTTATTTCACCAAAGAAATGGAACCAAATAAATTGAATTAGCTCGAGGCGGTCAGATATCCCGATATCCTTCTCACAGTTATGAATGAGGGGGCGAGCGTATATTTGATTGTATTGCAAGAGTTTTTGTTTTGCGGTGTGAAGAAACTGGTTGTTTGCTTGAGGCTGTGGTGGTGGATCTCAAGTTGCAAGATGAGGCAGGAAAGCTTGATGACGAGGATCCGTGATCTTCAGTAGTAAGAGAAGGGTCTACCCAATCAAAATGCGTGTTTCTTTAAGGTTATGAGGACAAAATGATATTATATTTATTTATCATCACTGCATCCAATTATTTCTTTTTTCAACAACGGTAATAAAGTTCGATCAGAGATTCTAGAAGGGAAGAGAGAGATATGACGATATACTTACAGACACAGTAATTCACTCACAACTCACCTACTAGTTATTATCATATCCGACAGGAGAATATAATCCCTACGGAGGTGGTAGAATCAACATTGAATCGTTTGCTTTCCCTGTTTGCTGTTATCAGATTATGTAAGCTCAAGGCTCTTAAGCCATTCGAACCAGTCAGAGCGGGCCGAAGCGCAACGGATAATGGCCAGAGCGTCCACGTGATCAATTCATGAGGAAGAAGATCAACCTCTCGAGGCGTCAAGGTGGTTGTTGATATTAGCAATTCATAGCATTCAATTATCAGACTATTTGTAGCGTTTTATATTTCGTTGAAGTCTCCGTTTGACGTACCCATGGTCTCAACTAATAAGATATCACTATAATCAAATGTCACATTTTTATGCACACGAAGTCAACTTCGTCGGAGCCTTCATCACAAGCATTACGAGTATATCAAATGCTCATGTAAAAGCTTAGGTTGCATTGTTTGCCTTTACTTCTTCCATCATGTCCAACGTTGCAAAATCACATCAGCGGAGCTGCCGAAGCATGGGTATTGACATTTCAATTCCCATATTCCATTTCCAATTGCCAATCTAGTAACGAATATGAAAGCCCAAGGAGAATACGTGTTCCAAGGCGAGTAAGATCCCCCAAAGGAAAAGTAAAACCATAACACTATCACCAAAAAGTTCAATCTGAGGCATTTGACCTCCTCTGAAAATCATCAGGTAACATTCAAAATTCAGCACTCGCCTCCTACCAGCCCCACTTGTTTGCATGACGAGCACAGAGGGTTTCCGTGGTGCAATAGAGGCATTGTTCACCTCCAGCGGCCTGCTCTTGTTTATCGCGTGGAGAGGTCTTATCTGTCAGAGCATTTTCATAACCAGTTGATGCACCATGCTCCTGTATCTGATCCTGCATCTCCCTTTCTCGTGTAGCCTGAGACTGAGCATCGCGTTGGCTGTTGCTATGACCCGCTCGAGCAGATCTTCTCGCGAATCCTGACTTAACGAATGCTTAGTATTTTAGTTGCAGCTTGGTCAACCCCCAAAAAACTTACTCCAGGGTGTGCCTTTGCAATACGTCGAGCAGCCTCGGGTGACATGCGGCGATTGCCCATTTTGAGAGTTATGGAATTCGATAATCTGTGGTCGATAGCTAGTGGATTCGAAGTTCTGGTACAGTGCAGATAGTGCGGGCTCGGAATATTGAGGGGCCTAGACCATTGATGCAATGGCGTGTTGAGGATATGCGTAGGTTTTGCTCGATATCATAAACAGGATCTTGTGGAGAGAGTTAGGAGCCGTGTCTGAATTTAGAAGCCCAATACAGCATTACCTGGGACTCACTCCGCGTTTGCTTTTCTGTCTACTTTTTTTTGCAGCCTTAAAACACATAAATATGTCGCAACTGGCAACTTTTGCGCGAGCCTGATGCTGTATCATATTCCTATGGCAATCCCATTTGTTCGCTTCCTCTTATAAAATGTACTTGTCATACATCATTTAGGCTGGTGCGTGTGCAGAAGGTGGCTCCACCGCTTCTTTGATTTCCGTTGAATGGTAGCAAGGGGCACTCTCTGGACATGGGATCCAAGTCCATCATGTCGGGCTCGTTGCCGTCTGCACACTCAAGCCCTTCTCCGCATCCTGAATGAAATTCTAGTGGTCCCGAGTAGATTACCGCACTGCATATTCCGTAAAAATTCGGACCGAGTGTCCGAAAAGAGACATGACAATAAGTGATCACAAAAAAAGGGGCTGATACAAATGTTCTGGGGACAATCATATCTTGAAAGACGTTAATGCAATGGGATGGACATCTGCAATCGCTTGCAGTACGCAGGGTCTATCGCGAAACGTTAGACAATGACTGGCTATGGAATCGAGAAACGGGATCATACAGCCCCTGGTAATATATCAATGCATGGAAAAGCGGTGTTAATATTGCAATTCACCGCTCCTTGTGATCAAACAAGTGATACAATGCGGGTGAAATAAGACCTCTATTGCAATTACCTTGGGACGTATCTAGTGCCCATGGAGAATATCACCCTTTTCTACTATACTCTTTTGGCATTTAGCAAGGATCGCAGCTTGCCTACCAACTTCTTCCAGCCTACCAATGACATCTTTATTGCCATCCACAAATCCGTAGAGTGCGTAGGGGATGCCCACGTCGTTGCAGAATTCTAACACAAGCTTCTGAGCACGGCGAAGATTATGTCTAGGCATTCTAGGAAAAAGGTGATGAATAGCCTGGAATTGAAGTCCTCCATGAAAGAAGTCCAGCCACTGTGGACAATCGATATCCATGGTCGTGCGGAGCATCTTCTGTGGGAAAGACTCATGTGGTCCAAGCTCTGAAGTGCTCATGGAGAAATGTGAAAGAGTTATCTGGGCATGAACCGGCATGGTAACCACATGACTGATCAGGACGAAGATAACTCTGGCACCATTTGTTGGAATACCTTTGTAGACTACTCCATAACCAAACCATGTCCAGAAGAAAATCTGACCTGTAATTTCTAGCCATCTTTGCCACCATGCTGGACCTCTCTTTGGCCCAAGGCCTCGAAGAAGATATTCCCAGGACAAGCGGTAGAGATTAAATCGTCCAAAGCAGAGTATTACATAATAATAGTATGATTGGTACGGAAGCAGATATTGCGCGAATGCGTCATACTCCAAGCACTTTTCATAAAAGGTTGAGGTCAGAGATTCCAATAATCTGTGTGTGACAGCAAAAAAAGGGATGTGTTGAATATCTGGATCATGCTCGGGTGAATTTGTCACAATGTGATGGACATTATGATTGCGTTTCCACCATCCAAGTGAAAGACCGCCAATAAAGTCTGCAAGTCCAATGCCGATGAGGGAGTCAATCGTAAAGTTATGGGTGATACCCATGTGGCCCGCATCATGCACCGTGAACACTAATTGATGCCATAGACAACCCAGGAACAACCCACTTGTCCCATACCAGCCCCACTTGAAGAACATGACTGCCATAGAGGCAAAGAAAGTATAACGACAGCATTCAATGGCGTATGCAGTGTAATTACAGTCATACAGGCCTTCGGCACGCATTCGTTCATCCAATAAGCGGTACTTTTGGACGATCTCTTCTTGCGTATCCGGATCAAGGGAAGGATATCTGGCATGATCTAAATCAATTTGTTCTCGAGTCAAAGCATCGAAGTGTGACATGCCATCGTCCAAGTCAGGGGCAGAGGATATGGAAGAGGCGGAGGACCCGGGGCGATCGTCTTTAGCCAGCCCTCTTCTGCGTACCTCTGGGCAATCTTCATCGAATGTAGGCGAGGGGAGTCTTGAGCTATCAGAGTTCGCTCTCTCATCGAACGTATTATTATCCTCTTCGGAATCGTCTGACATGCCTTCAACATAGCTCCGAAACTTTCCGTATTGTATTGGGGGAACAAAATTCTTCCAACGACCCTCCACTCTACCAATTTGGTATTTGCTCATGAATGCTCTCGTTTCTGCTGAGTGAAGCCTATAAAGGACTTGTTAGTCTGGAAGATTGTGCAAGTGTGAGACAGATACTTTACGTACGCATTTACTTCATCTGTTGCATCTCTGCCTATCATATGCTTAATAGCTTTGTCTCCGCCAGGATGGTATTTCATCCATGCATCTACTTTGAGTACGGCCTGGTCAACAATAACGATAGACCTGCCATCTGCGATGAGACCTTCGATTTGTCTTCGAGATATAACCTTTTCCTTGGAGGCGGCTGCCATGGCCTCGAAGGAAGACATTAGAGAACGATTCTTCGTTGTGGTGGATGAGAAGAAACAGCACAATGACAAAGAAGCTGTAGTGACAGTGAAAGCAATCAATTGATGCTCCAAAAGAGGTTGCGTGATAGAGTCATTCGATAATTTTGATTATATTTTGAACAGAGTTAATGGTACCAAACTTAGCACGTACCTGATAGTGATCGTTAGGAACTTGCGGTGTCACTAGTGGTGCCAGTCCCTTGAGCCAGTGGCGGGGCTCGGATTCTCAATCTCTAATCCTACAGGGTTCAAAAGGCCATTGCATTGCTCAGTAGCGTTTCGTATGAAGTGTTTCACAGTTGCAACCACAAATGATAGAGTTCAACATCGCTATTCATCAACAACTTACTTATCAATTACCATCATCTATATAAAAATTCATTCTAGCACTTTGTGGGCTCATTTTATATCACGACAATTTTGATGGATATAACTTAAAGCGTCCAGAACAAACTCCATCTCAGAAAAAGACGCTGTTTGACGCTCCATTTCCGCATATAATTGTAACAAGGTGGGCTTGGAAAGCTCTCAGTCCTACTTAATTGTCTACAAATCAAGAGCTGCCATGAGAACTAACACAAACATTGTTAATCATCTCCGTCCATCATTTCTGATTGCAGCGTGAGTGAGAACGAAAACACGAAAGCTCACCGCCGAACAAGCGTCAGCAACATCGCTCGGCGGCGGCATTGACCGCCGCGTTGACGGTGATGGCCTATAATGCAAACTCGGTTTTTGTTCAAAGTCCATCATAGGTGCCTCATATACGATAATGGGTCGATCTCTTATGGAGTTTCTTTTCTTATTGGATTCTCTTCTGCTTGTAGTGTGACTTGATCTTTGGTAACACTGGGGAAGTCTTCATTGTAACCTATTGTGGTGAGTCGAATACCCTCATGCTACATCGAATGATTTTACGGAAGTTTCTAGAAATAGTATATATTTCAGCTGTAGTCTAGTGCATCAGCCAGTAGTACCATTTACATGTCGATATTGTCACATTCCGGGTGTAATGTCTTTTTGGGACATGTGTTATTTACTGCTTAGGTAGAAACTTGCAGCAGCAGCCGTTATGATCATCTTAGTGATATCTAGTCCCAAACACTGCCCCTCGGGATTGTGCTTGTGGGTTAGGGTTCTGCTCTTTTTCCGCATTCGCACACCGAGGTCAAGTCTTGTATTCCAAGGCGGTTAGAGGCCCTTCCTATGTCCCATTGAGCTTGAGACCGTCACGATCTACTTCTTCACACTCTCCTTTAAGTCAAATTCGGCAATCACTGCCTTCCGGAAGGCCAATCGCTTTTGATCCATAAGTGACATTGCATACAATGAGAAGGACAAAGTGTGTTTGCTTGACTCCTTAGCTTCTGCGTAACTTCAGGTGTACCTATCAGAAATCTCCTGATGCTCAGAGAACAATTGCAAACACGGCATAGATTACAATATAGAACTTCCTTCGTTGTTATCTCCTAATATTCCCGGTTGCACGGGGATGTAAGCCTCGTTCTCTTGGGCAAAATCGTCGTTTCACAGCGAGAGGGTATCCCGCTTCCCCCAAGTATAAAACATTGGTCGAATATCCATCCCATACTCAAACAGTCAAAAAACATTCTTGCAGTTTTACCAAGTCTGTGAAGCAGAATTGCTCAGCCCCAACCACCCACAATGAATCTCACTACCTGCCTCCGCAAATACAACCCCAACGTATTCCGCCAACTAGACCCCTACTCCGACCCAATCTACCTACAATTACCGCATCGACCCCAAACCGCCCTCGCACATTCCTTAATCATCCCACGCACCCATCCTTCCTACAACTCTACTCACATCTACAACGACTGCCAGTCCTGCGAAGATGATCCACGCACCGGTGCACACTACTGTCGTACTTGCATCGAAGCACAATACTATGCCCTGCAATCCCAATCACATTCCCAACCGCAAGTCGAAGATATGTACTACACCGTGTGCGAATGTCCGCATTGCGATAGCATTTCAAATCCCTCCACCTTTTCTTCAAGAGCCTATTCCAGAGGTGACGGCAGATATTCAAATATAAACATAGAGCCCGTTTCTCAACAACTGTAAGTTCAACTTTTTACCCGACGATACAATCTAGCTATATAGCGTGGCTGACTGACGATGGCAGGCTTAATGCAGGAAGATATACACATGTATCTCCCAGTAGACTCGAACGAAGTCCTTGTAGAGACGTGGGTTTACTTGGTTCCAGTGCCTGTTTGGGCGCTCTAGGTGGTCTAGGTGCGCCCAGTCTTGGAAGTCTTAGTGCTCTTAGCGGGATTGGCGGGGTAAGAGACATGAGAGATACAAGGCATCATGGTGGAAGATATGGATTGCAGAATAACCGGCTCGGGATTGGATATCGGGTGTAGGATTTCGCTTTTGTTTCCCAATTATCATCAACATTTATTTCAGAGTTCGTAATGGAAGTCAGGAGAATCACGGGTAGCAGGGAAGGAGTTAGTCAAAAATGATCAGAAAACTCTAGGTTTCATAGGTTATCGACGAGGGTTGCGCATGCTTTATGTAACCATATCTTACACGAATCACAAATTCAATCTCATGCTCATGCTAGCACCATTCATTAACAAATCACGCCCCCCTAATTTCTAGCATGCTTCTAATAATGAACAGCCTTGCCATAGGTAGCCATAGCAGCCTCCTTAAATGCTTCCGCCAATGTCGGGTGTGCATGACACGTGCGTCCAATATCCTCACTTGATGCGCCATATTCGATAGCCAATGTAGCTTCCGCAATCATCTCTCCGGCATTTGGCCCGATGATGTGAACACCAAGGATTCTATCGGTCTCGGCATCGGCAAGCATCTTTACCATACCTTCAGTGTCCAAGTTGGTCTTCGCTCTTGAATTTGCGGAAAATGGGAATGTCCCGATCTTGTACTTGGTACCAGCAGCCTTAAGCTCCTGTTCATTCTGTCCGACCCATGCGACTTCGGGATGTGTGTACATAACAGATGGAATGGCAGCATAGTTGACGTGGCCATATCCCTTCTTAATGTACTCAACAACGGCAACAGCCTCTTCCTCGGCCTTGTGGGCAAGCATAGGTCCGAAGGTGCAGTCACCTACAACTCGGATGTGTGGCAACTTAGTTCGGTATTCCGAGTCAATAACTAATCTTCCCTTATCATCGGTCTCCAGACCGATGTTCTCTAATCCAAGACCTGCTGTGTATGGTCTTCGTCCAATGGCAACAAGTACGACATCGGCGTCAAGCTATACAAACTATTAGTGGTGTATATGCAGTGCTCAATAGGTTTAGCTTACGGTTTCTTCCTTCCCACCCTTTGCAGCCTCAACTGTAAGCTTGACCTTCTCACCACTAACATCACCACCCATGACCTTAGTGTTTAGCTTGAAGTCAATACCTTGCTTCTTGAGGATCTTTTGCGATGATTTTGCGATCTCGGCATCCATTCCAGGTCCACCAATTTGAGGTAAGAACTCAACAACTGTAACCTTCGTACCAAGTCTTGACCAGACGGAGCTCATCTCAAGGCCGATGATACCTCCACCAATAACAACCATGCTCTCAGGCACCTGCTCTAGCGCAAGAGCTCCGGTACTGGTAATAATTCTCTTCTCGTCAACCTCGAGTCCTGGGAATGGCGTAGCTTCACTACCAGTAGCGATGAGAATGTTCTTTCCAACAATAGTCTCTTCTCCACCCTCGGAAAGGTTGACCTTGACTTCATGCTCGCCAGTAAATGTAGCAGTACCCTTGACGTATTTCACATTGTTCTTCTTGAATAAAAATTCAACACCCTTTGTAAGTCCGGAAACCGCAGTGTCTTTCGATTTCATCATTTGTTGCAAGTTGAGTTTGACATCTCCGACTTCAATACCTCGAGCTTTGGTGTCATGTAAAATTTGGTGGTAAAGATGCGAATTGTTGAGTAGAGCTTTCGAGGGAATGCAGCCGACGTTCAAACATGTCCCTCCGAGAGTTCCGCGCTTTTCTATACATGTTACCTGCAAAAGATGTTAAGACGCTGCAGCAAAAACCCCTCTTGCCAAGCAAACCGTACTTTCATGCCCTCTTGACCAGCTTTGATAGCGGCAACATATCCAGCAACACCACCTCCGATGATGACCAAATCTTGCTCATCTTCTACATGTCAGTTATTTCCAGCTCATGACATTGATCGAAATCTACTGACCAGCTTCAGTGGCATATCCTCGTCGCGATAGGTTTGCAATTCCTGAAGGGGCGACTATCTTGGGAAGGCTGATTAAGAGAAAAAAAGTTAGGACAGAAAACTTTCAACAGGAATTGTAGCCTGGCAGTTGAACTTACCAGGATTGTTGTCTGAAGGCAGACCTTACGGCCGCTCTAGGCACTAATAAACTGCGAAGCATTTTGTATAAAGGGTACTGTTGTGCTATTCAACAACTTTTAAGGTCGCCGCCGTTTGTTTAGTAACCCGAACGGATGAAGCGGATTGATCCGAGAATCACGTGGGGGATTTCTTTTTAAACCGCGAGTCCCCGGCGCCGCTTGGCTGTGTCAGCTAGAAGCCGAAAAAAACTCAATTTGGCATTCGTAAGGTTTGTTTCGGTTTAAAAAAGATCCTCATTAATCACTACTACTGTATGTGTATGCGTCAAGGAAAGCCAAAAATTCATGAAAGCTATAATGTTCATCATTTCCGAATTTGTATGTCACCACTCACGGGTATCTATGTTAAAGCATGAGCTAGCAACAATTTTATAAGGGATGTGACCTTCTAACTCCTAATCTCATATCACCACCCACTAGGCACGGGTATCTTCATTAAGCAAAGCCTGAAGTGTATCCCCAGCGACTTTACAACCCCATTTCACAGTATCCTTCTCAGTTTTTCCTCCTGCTATATCCGTCTTGCCAACAACCTTCTTCAAGAAGTATTGTAGTCCAGTTATCATCTGAGGTGTATCCTTCACCCTCGAGAACAGATTTGCAATTGTCTTCTTATCTCGGCCGTCCTTCGATGCCTTCTGAGTTTGAAGTAGAATAGTGATAAAAAGAACCTCGCAGAATGTTTTCGTCTTAGCTTGTAAATAGCTAAGATTCAAGTTCTTGAGAACGTTAAGTCCAAGTCCACCCTCTGCCATCAATGTACCAAACATCTTGGCCAGATTGACAATGTGCCTTGTATCCAACTCTGTATCTTCTGCAAAATTGTCATCATCGTC
Organism: Sclerotinia subarctica; assembly: GCA_025389085.1. Lineage (NCBI taxonomy): Eukaryota > Fungi > Ascomycota > Leotiomycetes > Helotiales > Sclerotiniaceae > Sclerotinia > Sclerotinia subarctica. Next base: position 984,820 of record QRFI01000013.1, read on the forward strand.
GTCGTTTGTTTCCCCCATCTTCTTGAAAAGATCCCACAAACTGAATTGAAAGGCCATCTTGAGTTTTCTATCGCCACATAATCTCTTTGCTATTAATGTATAGTACGGGTTGTACAACTTTTCCGCACCAGAACATTGTATCAAGACTTTCGGTATCTCAAGCTCTTGGACTTTTTTCAACTTCAACTTCATCAGCCGTAGATATGCGTCTTGATAATCCGAGGCGGACATAATGGTAATGAATACAGCTCGACGAATGTCCGTGTTCATACGTTGCTCTCTAGCAAGTTGAACAAGATCAGAAGTTCCAGCATCTACCTCTTGAACTTCTCTGGCGTTCCTGGCTTCCGATATGGGCACTTCATCGTCTTCGGCATTACCTGCCCAGCTCGCACCAACCAACCACCATTTCCCCTTTTTATCCGAGTCTCTTATGTCCTTGAGGCCTATCCGCAGGGGCTCACTAGCTTTTATACTTCGAGTATTTAATGTCCCCAGTGTCTTCTTCATCCGAATTGTATGCTCTGAAGTGACAGCGGAGGCGACAGCACCAGTTTTCATTTTATTATTTTTAAGATCATTGATGGTTTCGATCATGAATTTTGTCCTCACTGACAACTTCTCTTCGCCACCTGCCTTCTGAACGGCAGGTCGAAGCATAGTAACAATATCCTTCAACGCTGAAGGGTCGTCTTGTCGTAGTTGAGGGCCTGAAATGCGTACAATCTTCAAAAGAAGTTCGGCATTTAGTTCTGATAGCGTATCTAAAAAGACCTTGATGTAGTCGAAAATGAGATTGCTTCCCACTACTTGGAAGTTATACATTTCTGAAAGTAAAGCTATCAGGTTGGTTGTTTCCTTGCTGTCAGGGATGGATGCTGAGGAGCCCTGGTTGAGTGATATGACACGCGCATAGTGCTCATCAAAGAGCTCAACCACTCTCTGAATTACCTGAGCACCAAAGTCTGTTCCAATGATCTTATAGATCGCGGCAATGAATCCAGCGGGGAGGATGATAAGGGTGTCCGGTAAAGTCGTTGGTTCGCAAACGGAGGTCAGAAGTAGATCAATAAGGGTAGAAGTCATGTGTTGACGAGCATTGACCCGATATAATTTTTCTATCTCTCCAAGGAGGGAGATCAGATTGGCTTCTGTCAACCTGTTGACCAAACCTTGGGTTTGCCGTCGCAGCCGCACTAAATCCTCGGAATCTGAAGAAGGCGCCTTTCGTAATGAAGGTGGGATGTATTTTCCAGAAGCTGCAGTTGCAGCCACAGGTGCCACATAAGGATTTTCACGAATTTTTGGCTTCGGGGGAGAGACTTCTTCACTTTCAGACCCAAACCCTTCAAAGTCGTCATCAGCCATATCCTCATCTCCAAGATCACTATCGCTATCACCAGAATTACCACCCATAAAATCAGGTTCATCCATAGAAATATCAGACGCTTCATCGTCATCATAATCATTCAGCATCTCGTCGTCTTCGTCCTCTTCTTCATCCTCGGAAGTCTCATTGCCCCTCGCACGCTTTCGGGCTTCTGCTCTCTTGCGTTCAAGCCAATCATTTGCCTCCGCCTTTCCTTTCTTTTTGAGCTGAACTTCTTCATCTTCGCTCTCGTCTAAAGCGTCCAGATCACCTAACAGCTCATCTAACCCATCTTCTTGGAATGACTTTGGCAGGCCTTTCTTCTTCCCTTTTAACCCTAATTTCTTCTCTAGTGCAGCGATCTCGTCATCGTCCTCTGCCAATTTATCCTTGACAGCTTTCGAAATATTCTTCCCGATTCGGGATCCAGAAACAGTATCCTCTTCATGAGATGCCTTGGCTTGATGTGGATCCGCTTTCTTCGTTGTTTTCAGTATAGATTTTGGTTTTGGGCTATCGTCTTTTCTCTTCTCAGGAATAACTTTTTCATTCAACGGTTCAATGTCCTCATCTTCCTCATCTCCTTCGCTGTCATCATTGTGCCTTGCATGTTGCGACTTCAATCGCTTTTGAGGAGGAGGCCTGGACGACTGAGATCTACTTTGCTTCTTCTCTTGTCTTTCTGCTTTTCGCATCTCCTTGCGCCCAAGACGCTTGCGCCCCCGGCTTTCATTTCTACCACCATCTGCAAATAATGGTAAGCATGTGACGTATATCGTTGATGGATAGTATTTACCTTCGATTCCTAGTTGCTGTAGAAGACTATTGGGTAGTTTTGGGGCTTTAGATTTCGGCGGCGCCATTTTTGTGATAGACTGCGGAACAAAAGATTTTATGCAAATTGGGTATCGATTCGAACTTTCGGGTTAAAAAAATTAAACGGTTAAATAGTTAAATAGTAAAATACAATAAAAATGCGTTTTCCAAGGCAAAGAAGATTCGGCGACCTTCAGACAGCGATAAGAAATTTTGAGCTTTATCAACTTTTTTTTCCCCAGCCTTGATAAAAATATTCAGCCTCGCGTTAGAAACCACTAGGTAGCCTGGTCTAGAACCCCACACATTTCACCACCCCCACAATCATCAATCACAGCTTAAAACAAGCATCATAACAGCAATTCGCATTATGGTGTCACATTTAAGTAATGATGAGGTATGGTTATATTGATCCTGTTAATACGCTTTGGGCAGACAATTAACAGTTATGCACAAATAGTTTTTCTCAAAACTTGGTTCTCTCTTTGATTCAAGACGGGAAAAAGACCATGGCTCTGTCACCCTAACACAGAAATGTTGTGAGTACTTCTCTACCCACTTGGTGTTCTGCAGCAGCATCTCCCTACATGTATCAAGGTTTCTTCTGACTGCCAAACCAGTTAGTTACGGCCCAGCTTCCGATACTTCCATGGCTGTGGTACCAGCCGCCGACGCCCTCAGCGATATCCTCACTACTCAATTCCCAGACCTCTCACGCGATGCCCCTATGCCACTCCTCATCCGTGCCACAAATTCCAAAGGCAAGTTGAAGCGTGGAGAAAAGATAAAACTATCCACTATCGTCCAGCCAGATCAATTAGAAGCTTTTTTTGCTAGATATGCAGAAATATGTAAAGGTGGCATGGGTGCGCTTAAGAAGAGAGATAAGAAACAGGCGAAGGAGAAGCTCAAGGCAAAGAAAAGGAAGATGGGTACTACGACTGTTCCTTCAGGAGAAGAGAAAAAATGAAAGAATGGAAGCTGGATTTCGCTGGGGGAATAGAAAGTCCAGTACGGAACATCGATCCCCTGGGAGAGCAACCGAGCAGCATCAGGGGGTGGAGATTTTGTTGTTAATATCACAGCATAGCGTCACATAGACGGAAGTTGTTTTTCATTCCTATGCAAAGGTATATAAGAAGATAATAAATACCGGAAAAAGGCATACAGGGCGTTTGTCCAAGACATCCATTCCCAAGGATTAAATACTCCCATTTATTCAAACTCTGGCCATGCACTTATTATACACATCCCACACCCTGCGTTACAGTGGAATCAGTGTTCCAACAGTTCTTTAACAATGTGGAAGCCTTGCCTACGACTGGCGTTCGAAATATTTCTCCAGTGGTATTCAGCTAGTAACTTGTCACATAGTTTACTACTTGAGGCTATCTTAACGTGCTCTATTTCCATTGATAAATACACAGGCAAAGAACTCCTCTTAAGCTCGAGAATTTTTACAAATCTGATCACCAGCCCATATCCCCTTCCACACATGGACAATCCATTTAGCCCCATCAATAATTCTTCCATTCCACAGCAGGCTCTTTCATCGCCTGCCACTATGATATAAACTCAGAAGCTGAACACCATCAACTAGTCCAATCATATAAGGATTCTCTCATAGTTCAAATCCATCCCGATCTATATCACCGTCAAGAAGTTCAGGTCAATACTGGACTAACTATCCATTCCCAAATACCATAAAAAGAAAAAGAAAAAAACCACTTTGAAAGGACCATTGCCTTGGAAATACAAAGGAAGGGAGGAGAAAGATAGATAAGAGAGAAAAATATCAAGATCAGTTGTGTAACAGACACAGAGCCGTTCTGAACTCCGGAACATGTCGGTTGTTGTATGTATATTTGTTAAGTACACTCGATCGATTAACGATAATAATAATAATAATCCTTATGGGGGAGTAGCGATACGTGAAGCCGAGACAGGAGCAGGAGAAGACATATCAGCTATTAGAGCAGAAGCAAAAGCCTCATCGGACATTGCTGTATGAGTATTTTGAGGGGCATGCTGAGCAACATGCGCTTCTGGTAAAGCAGGGCTTAGCAAATAATCCGGCTGTGGTGTAAACCGATCCGTTGTCATTTGAGGAACTGGTGCAACCGGATCGGTATGTGTATGTGTATTTGTACCAGAAACCGCTGTCGCAAAAGCATTGTTTGTATCCTGCGACGGAGAATATGTCAACCCTTCCTCGAAGGAAAAAGGTTCAGGAGTCAGATTGAGAGCATGATGACTCTGATCCATACCAGCGGTAAAACAGGCAAACGGCTCCTATTCAGAGATTCATTATCAGTATCTTCTCAAATATGGGTCATTATTTATAGCATACCCCAGATGTACCCAAATTAGTATCGGACTTCAGTCCTTCACCGCCGTCGCCAATCTTAGATTCACCATGTGATTCGTCGTTATCGGATTCGATGGATTGGTGGAGTTCTTGTTGTTGGAGATTTTCTTGTTGTTGGGGATGTTCTTGATTTTGGAGACGTCGAAGATACTGGTGATGTTGGAGGCCTTGGAAATGCTCTCGATACTGGAGATTTTCTTGATGTGCCATTGTTGAGCGCTCGAATTGTTGATGATTCGCCATGTTTTCTGCCATGCCGCTGCCGTATTGGCCGTATTGAGAAAGCGCTGCTTGATTTGGTAAGAATGACGGCATATCACCGGATTGGGTTGAAAAGGGATTATTGATATCACCATCAATATTCATACCGTAGCTGGGTGCGGTAGTATCTCTATGAGGAGGGGGAGCTAACTCCCAGGCATACTGGTTATATGAAGGTCCAGCAGTATTAGGATGGAATTGCCCTTGTTGAGATGCGTTATTGCTGTCGATGGGAAAGTTGTATTGGTTCGTTCGAGGCTCTTCCTTGATGGTTGCAAGATTCTTCTTCTTCTTACTGCCTCCTGGCGGCCTGCCTCTTCTAGGCTTGGTAATACCTCCTCCAGCACCAGCACCAGCACCAGCAGGGGAAGTGCGACGACGCTTCTTAGCTGGAACAGCAGGTGCATCTTCAGCAGATTCGTTCTTCCCTTTACGTGCACTTCCCGTTCCCTCACATCCTTCGCAATCCCTAACACCATCACTGCTCGCACCACAGACCCAACAGTTCCCAGCGAGCTCTGCTTTCCTACGTTGTTCTTCAGGGTCGTAGTTCTTTAGACACTCACCCACAAATGCATTATCGATAGGCGGTCTCCGAGCTTCGTAATCCTCCCCCTCAAGCCCCTCTCCCATGGCCTGACATCTCCAGCACGTACCTTGGAACACTTCATACCTGGAGCCATGCACTGATAAGCAAAAGTCCCTGTGACACTTCTCTAGCGGCCAGTTCTGCGGACATATGCTATCAAATTTAGAGACTGCGACGTAGATTCGGCCGCAGCAAGTGGATTTAAAAGGGCGTATGAAACACATGGTTTTGTGACCGTTAGTGATATTGCATAGGATGTGAAAGTGTATGAGTGTAATCGTGGTCGTTGCTCGCGTTGCTATTCTATTAATATCCTTGAAGGAAAATAATATTACTATGGAAGTTCGGTATTAGTTGTACATTCACAGTCGGAAGAGATCAAAAGGGGAAGATTTCAAGAACTATAAATATGACCAAGACCGAAGTCATTTCTGAGGGAGTGAATAATCAGATGTGATGCAGAAGCTGATTGATGATTCACCACCGTTTTCTAAATATGAAATCCAGGATTCATGTGATTGTGTTATCCTCGAGTATTTGTGATTGTTTTGTTTATGAGAACCAACAAAGTGTCAATCTACCCTTTTGACAATGCTGGATTGGCATACAATTTATGACGGTAATTTCTTGCATTTACATTCACAATTATACAGGTAAATGGGTTGATCTCAAAATAGACTTATATTGCTGCGAGTATCAAGAGTCTAATGACCTTGTACTAGCCAGGTCTATTCTGCGGGAGAAGACTTTTGAAAGAAAAAAAATTGAAACGGCAAATTGCATAACTATCCACCTCCAGATTCGCCACGAAATAGTAGAGCAATTCCACGATGGGCGAATGGAACCATTCATCCATGCAACATAGAATTCTCAGCCTCCGATGACTTTTTGGGGGTCAGGTCTTTTGGGTACACGTAAGGAAAATCGAGCTTAGGAAAAAAAAAGAATTTGTTGTAACATGGGCGAAATATGTCGTGAAATGTGCGCAGACCCAGGGCTCACATAATTTGATCTTGTGTGAGATGAGTAACTTCGGTGTCCATAGCATCACCAGCACCACCGGGGATTTGGTACTTGACAAAGCTCAAGCCAAGAGGACGGCCTCCGTATTGATAACCTGAGAATTTTTCAATGGCGGTATCGGCATTCTCGGCGGAGTCAAATCGAACAACACCGGTGCCACGGGATCGACCATTAGGCTCATACTGAATTTCAGCCTGCTCGACTTTGCCAATGGTGGTGAACAGCTCAACAAGATCCTCGTTGCTTGTGGACCATGGAAGCTACATTGCGCGTTAGTTTGTGAAAAAGCAGATGAACCAAGTGAAACTCACATTGCGAACATAGATGATCTCACTCCTCTCGGTGCCAGCAGTAGCGTGGTCGGTGAAAGGATTAGGTGCAGCTGCGGGAGCTCCAGCACCACCATCGAATCCACCAGCAGCTCCAGCGTAACCTCCTCCAAAGCCGCCACGACCTCCTCCAAATCCGCCGCCAAATCCGCCACGACCACCAAAGCCTCCACGACCTCCAAATCCGCCACCGAAACCTCCACGACCGCCAAATCCTCCGCGAGGACCACCGAATCCTTGAGCACCTGCAAAGCGATCTTCACGGACTTCAAGGGGACGACCTTGCCAATCATAACCATTGAATTGCTGGATGGCGTTACGAGCGTCGTCAGGAGATTCAAAAGCAACGATACCGGAGCCTTTGGGGCGCCCATCAGGACCAACATGAACATCTGCACGAACGACGGCACCATTTCGGGCTGTAAATATTGATCAACATCTTCATTTACATGTCTATGTTAGTGCAGGAGGGAAACATACCAGCGCCGCGGAATAGATCCTTCAGATCTTGCCATCCAACGGTGTAAGGAAGCTAGATCACCAAGTCAATATTTTCGACACTATTAGTATTTAAGGGAAAGATAGATGGGAACAAACGTTGGAGACGTAGATTTGACGTCCTCCACCACCAGCTCCACCACCAGGGGCCATGCCACCTCCGAAACCACCTCCAAAACCACCACGTCCTCCTGGTGGACCGCCGCCTTCGTAACCGCCGCGGCCTCCTGATGGAGTACCGGTGAATCGAGGTTCGGCCTCACGATCCTGTTACCATAATTAGTAAACTTCGAGTCCGCTTTGAACGGCACGGAAACTCTTCCTACCTCTCGAACGTAAACGAGTCTTCCCATAAGGTTCTGGTTGGAAAGAGTGTTGACTGCCTGTTGAGCTTGCTCCCTCGTAGCATATTCTACAATGCTAGTTCGAGTTAGCACTTGAGACTATTTAAGTCAAGTTTGTTACTTACCCGCATCCCTACAATACCCGCGGAACAACGTCCCAATCCGTCAATCCAACATTCCATCAAAATCCAAGAGAAAAAGAAAAGATTCAAAGCCAATCACGTATAGGCGCCCACCTTCGACATTCCATTTGGAAGCAATAACACATCAGCAAAGAGGACCTCTCCAGCTAAAGAAATCGAACCCCCGGTTAGCCCATATCCCCAACTCCAGCCTCCATTATCGAACACTGACCAGATCTCATAAAGTCTTTAAGATGATGCCACTTAACATCGTAAGATAAATTGCCGACATAAACACGACGGTCTTGTTGCGAAGATTCTCGTAGACTGCTCATCATTTGTTCTCTAGCCGCAGCTCTCTCTTCGTATGTCCTATGTGGTTGTCCACCGTAAGCTGACCCTCCAGAACCACCTACACCAGCAGCACCCGACATTGGGGATCGAGATCTGCGATCGTTTCTGCGATGTTCGTCACGGCTGCGAGAGCGACTGCGAGGAGAGTATGAACGACGGCGTTGAGTGCGTCCTGGACTGCGAGAGCGTTGTCGACGAGGTGAACGAGATCTCTCTCTCTGTGCAACGTAAGCTTCGTTAACCATCAGGTAGAAGAGATAATCAAGAAAAGTTTATTGTGCGAGAATTTTTGTAGCTGTGGGTTAGACCATCAAGGTTCTTACGCCATCAATTAGGAAAGGCTCCCACAGAAGCGCACTGGCGCGTTGCGATCAACGGGATTTTACGACTTGGTTTGCGCGTGGATATGAGATGCCATAAGCCGAAGGCTCACAGGCTTTCAAAGATGCTTTAGATTGCTGACGCCCAGACTTTTGTAATATCACAATAAAATAGTAATTGACGAGGGAGAAGAAATTGAACATACTTGTGGTCGGTAAGAGTCGTCAGCTAGATCAAATAATAGATGTTAATAAAATGTACCAAAAGGAAGTAGGATTGGGGTGGGGTGGTTTTGTGTAAAGTTTTAAGGAAGAGTTGAAGGAAGATATGTCGACTCAATGACGTGAATAAAGCAAGACCAAAAAAAGTGAATAAGGAAGAAGGTGAATGGACTAATTGGGAATGGAGGGGAAGGTGTTGGGGGAACATACCCATTGTATCTATTGTGAATGAAGTATTAAGGTGATAGTAGAATCAGGAGGCTGCTGCTGCTCAATGCTCTAATCTGCAGGTTGGAGACGAAATGGACTCCAAAGTGATTGCGCACAAGGATTCTATGGACTAAGTAAGGGCGAATTAAACGCAACGTTTAATTGATGGGAGTCGGTAAATAAAGTGAGCCAGTGAAGCTTCGTGAAGAATATTCGATGCGGCTTTAGGGGACCCGTAAGGAAGAAGAGCTATAACAAGGGCAGAATGACACAGCGTCTGTTTTTTTCTCTTCCTTCCTGCGGCAATGTTCGTCAACAAGGGCTTTACCAAAAAAAGATTGTGATTGATTGAATGTCAAGGATTTGTTCTGCCTATTTCGAACGCGTCTCTCTGCCGTGGCAAAGCTCGAGGGAAGCTGATGGATGGATTGGGAGGACAAGACTTGGAAAGGTCTTGAGGGGGGATGAAATATAAGCCATAGGGTGAGAGCTTACCTGGTTGCTTTGACCAATAGTTGGTGGGAAAAGCTGAGATGCAGATATTTCGATTTATTTCTCTTTTTTTTCCCCTACCCGACTAGATGGCTCACAAGGGTGGTACTTCTTCTTCAGGTAATACAGAGAAGAGGGTTGGTGTGTGAGTGGTGTCTGGGTGGTGTGTGTGGTGTGTGTGGTGGATGTTTTTGGATGGATTGGTGTGAGAGTGTGAACGCGATGTAATGGAAAATAGCGTGCAGGAACTGTTACTCTTCGGTTGATAGCCGGTACTTACTTCCTCTATCAATTTTTGGCCCCCAGCTGAAACATAATTATCAATCAATGCCGCTCAAATAGGTAATAATAGCTAAATGCGGTAATTGGTAAGTGTGTCATTAGTAAATAAATATTCTTAAATATCACAGGAATTATATGTATGAATTTCATTCATTCACCAAGCATTTTCTTACATTTTCCTACATTTTCCTACATTTTCTTACTCTTTAATTACCTGAATCTTATACTCATCTTCATTCTCTTAGAATATTCCAGATGTAGTATTATACGAAGATATACCTTATACTCACATGCATTGATTGATCTTGGGATCTTTTCGTTCTCTTCAATGCAGCATGCTTCTGGCTGGGTACATTACCATTGGATTTGCTATCCTATGAGCTTAAAAGCAAAGGGACTCATCGACCTGGAGTAAAATAATGCGAACCACTCATTTCTGTTCTCCACCCCTTCAGTGTCTATCTATGGATGTGGATCGTACCATTGCGGACTCCTTCACACCTCCAGCGTCTAGCGAAATTTCCGGACTACGACGCGGAAACATGAGCTCCATCATAGTTTAGTCAATGGGTGACTTGAAGTGGACTTGAAGTGGACTTGAAGTTTTCAAGAAATATGACAACCTCGTTGTACGGTGCGGGTGCTCATATATATGTAAACCAATGGGCACAACGTATCTTCCTCAACTCGTTCTCTCAATTGTTGATCTAGTTATTTCTATCCTTCAGACTAAACTCGCACCATGCCCCCCAATTGAATTGAGTGTATGAATCTCCAGGACCGCCTCGGCTTGACTCCATTTTTACCTAATTGCCTTTACATATCATGAAATTCAACAATCTCCAACCCAACTCACAAATTCTCCAATAGGTACAGTACATACAGACCCCCGCACAAGTCACAGGAACGGTTTAGTCGACGGGAAAGATTAAATCGACCAAGGTTGGTTCGAACTTATTCAAATCAGGAAGCTCAAACCTTTCTCTCAGATGGAGCAGACCAATGGCGTCTCTTGAACTAGGAGTAGGTGTCTACTAATTGTTTCCTTTTTCTCGATCGACAACCAGGGTCTCGCACACAATATGTGCGATCTCATATCGTGCTTATCCAATTGCACAAGCTACAGAGATGGAGATGCAAATACAAAATGCAATATTGCCTGGGCCTATGATTCTCGGTGAACGTCCTCATGAAACACGCCCAATATACGAATTAACGTATGAACAAGGAGAACGAAAACAGATTCTCCCCACTTGTTGGGTTTCTCAGCCATCTATGCATGCTTACTACCACTATGGGAGAAACGTTGAATCGGAGGTCTTAAACGCTTTGATTCCCAAAAATTGATGACCTGCAGCTGAATCTGCAACGATACCTGGCCTTAGCTGGCTCGCTGGGCGGAAGCTCTTCCCCGTAGCACGACAGAATCAAGTTGATATGTCCACGAGACGATGCCTTGACCACAAAATGTCATTTCCAAGCTCGATTTCAGCTGCTCTGGTGTGAAAGAACAAAGATCAGTATATAGGAATAGGTTCATTTCCCCTGATATGTACAATTGTATGTATACATATGCCCGTTCGTATCTTGCAGAATAAGACCAAAAATTTTCATGCAATACGATGTTGCCGTTGCATCCCTAGGGGAAGGCCCACATTCCATACTGCAATGTATTTTTGACCGAGTCCACACACACCGAATGGAATTCCGTGCAGGCAAAAAGCATTTCATACTAGGAATAACGGAAAAAAGTGTGACGAGAAAATCAAAACATGACATATATGCTGTGAGAGGCAAGTAACATTTCTTACTGCATATAGAAAAGTGGACCGAAGGTAATCCACAGGGCATTTGCACCAAACAGAGTGACTAACATGAGAAGAACGGCGAGTCTGACCTGGAACTGCTCATCTCCTCATTATCAACAGCCCAAATTCTTCATTTGCGAGGCTCCTCGGCTGTAAGAAAAAGCAATAGGGGAGCTTACTTCAAGTACTCTCTCCGTACAGAGTACAAACGGAATAAGCCGGGGAAGGGCAACTTGTTGGTCCATGCTGAAGCTATTAATCTAACACCACCAAAATTTATCCTCACAAACCACCTCCAAAATGTCATTGCCCACAATTAGACTTATGCCCCGCCATCTACGGCCTCTCGTTCAGCAATACAATCGCGCAACCGCACTTTGTATTTCCGCCAAATCGTATCATTCATACGATCGCCCATCTTCCTCAGACTCTCTCTTTCCACCCACCGAATCAAGCATACTCCGCGCCTCCCTCCCACATATACCTACCCACGGCTTCACCCTCAACACCCTTTCTCTCGGCGCCCAAGATGTCGGCTATATACCTGCCACTACCAATCTTTTCCCCAAGGGAGCATTCAGTTTAGTACACTATCATCTGTATACGCAAAGATTAGCTTTGAAGAATCACACAGAGCATATTGCTCCACCACAAGAAACCGAAGGAGGGGAACCACCAAAGGGAGTGGGAAAGAGAGTCAAGTCTTTAACGTGGGAGAGGTTAATGGGAAACAAAGATGTAATTCACAAATGGCAGGAGGTTCGTATCCATTCCCTACTCTAGACTATCATCACATTCCACAAGAAAACCCAAACCACCTCCAAATAACTTCACAATCCCGAACTCCCTATCCTCAAACCCCCATATATAACCACACCCCCACTAACCCTCCATCCCCTAGGCCCAAACCCTCCTCACCCTCCCCACTAATCTCCCCACCTCCCTCCGCGAACTCCACGCCCTCTCAGACGATATCTGGTTTCTGTCCGGCGACACCGCAGTCGATAGTTCCTGGTACACGAAGAGAGCCTCGCTCTCTACCATCTACGCCGCTACCGAATTATACATGACGACTGATAGATCCGAGGGGTTTAGGGATACGCGAGAGTTTTTAGAGAGGAGGTTTCGGGATTCGCAGGTCTTGGGAGGTCTTGTGGGGGGAATTGGTCAATGGGTGGGTTTTACGGCGATGGCGGGGATTAATGTTTTGAGGAGTAAGGGGGTTAGGGTTTAGTGGGTGATATATCCAATAGGGGAATACACGTTCATTTCACCTGGCATGGAAGGAGGGGAAGAAAAGAAAAGAATTATTAAAGATCATGTATTCATATTCATATTCATGTACTATTATATCAAAAGTTGCCACTCCGAGCAACCAAATGATCAAGACTATACCTGGCTCAAAGATCATTACACCACCAACGCCATAACTGTCGTAAGACATAGCACCAGAACTTCCCCCACCATAAAGCTACAAATCCCTGATCTTCTCACTCCAACGCCCCCTCAAAGTGAACAAAATAAATGGTACAAACCTTCATTTAAGCTCCATCCATCATCTCTGGAATAGATCTTTGATTTCTATCTCTCGGAGCTTTAAGTCTGTTTTATGGTCAGTAACGCGATCTAGATGTCAGGAAAAGGAATAACTTACTTGTGAATTTTCACATCATCATTAAACTCTATGCCAGCCCCTAGAGCTTTGGGTGTAATCAGGATGAATTGCCTACCGACGGCGCGTCGAGCAGCGCTGATCTACCAACTCGTTAGTATATATCGAATCGTGAAGAGAATTTGTGATAACTTACGATCATCTTGGTGCTCACGTCCCGGTTAACATCATCCATGAAAACGTCGAATTCATCTAAACAACGGAGAGGGGCACCCATAGCTTCCCAAAGGGATAGAAGGAGGCAGATGGACGAGAATGATTTTTCTCCTCCAGAAAGAGTTTTGGTTTGTCGGCCTTTCTTATTATTACTTGTCTCATCTGGTTCGACATGGACATCCAATAATTTAGCCTTGTGATCAATCACAAGTCTTCCCCTGAAAGCTCTTTCGCTTAGCAAATAATTGAAGTTGATACGAGATCTAGCTGAAATGCTTCTTTGGAAATTGCGGAATTGCTTCATACGCATTGAGAAACTATACTTGAGTAGTCGTAGTGTTTCTTCCATGTGTTTGCGGCGTGACTTGAAACTTTTCAACAACTCTTTGGCCTTTGCATAGTTATCTATAATTTCTTGCTCTGTGACACCAAGTCTCCTACTATACTGCTGTAATTGATCCGAGATGCTCTTGTACTTCGCCTCAAGGCTAGCTCTAGTTTCGTTTGGTGGTACTGGAATCCTAGCACATATTTGTGATGCCGATTCAATGTATTCTTCCACACGAGTTTCTGTCGCTGCGAGCTTAGACTCTGCTTCTCTCTTCATATTCTTGTATACATCAACTTGCGCAATAGCGGTATTCTTTTCCCCGAGGCCTAGAGTACGTGCTTGTTCTTTAGCTTTGACCTTCTGATTTGCATCGGCAATCAGCGTCTCATGATACTCAACACGTTTTTTAGCATCTTTGTAGACGTTCTTTTGTTCAAGAGCCTTTTTGTTGTACTCCGCCCTTGCAAGGGCAGTAGCGCCATAAGCGTTTTCGTAATGTGCTACGTGAAATTTGGCTTCCTCTAACTGTCTCTGGAGCGAGTCCAATAATCCATCCTCTATGTTAAGGTTGCTACGTTCAATTTCCAGTGACTCGACACGCTCTTCGGCCTTCTGTACACGAATCTTCAATTCACCTTGGAAAACCTTGTGCTGTCGGATTGCCCTCTCTGCCTCTTGAGCACGATGTTGTAATTTGCGGCAATTGTTTGCAAGCCTCGACTCTTCCTCCTGAAATTGCTTCAAAGCTTCCTGTTGTAAGACGATACGGCGTTCACCATCAGTATTCATGCGGGGTGGAAACCTGTACGGTCTGACGAACTCCTGTGCACTATTTTGATAATTTGGGCCATTCAAGTACAATCGAATACCCCAGCCTCTTCTTTGTGGGTTGGGAGCGTAGCAATGTCTAACATGTGCTGGTTTGGACCTAGGTTCCATGATCCGTCCTGCTTCCTTTAGATCGCCGACCAATAAAACTTGCTCAATCGCTTGGTTTATGATCAGCGTGTTTCTCACCATCTCATTGTCGATATCCAACATTCTCAAGATGGTCATGAAGCTTTGATCAGGTTCGTTGTTTGTGGTATCAATGGGCTGAGGATTCGTAATGTAAATTTGAGTCCGGGGTATGCCCATTGCAGATACCATCTTCTGTAATCTGACCTGATCCGCTTTGTTGGTAACTACAAAACCGTTCAAAGCATTGCCAAAAGTCACCTCGAGAATATCAGACCACTTGGGATCGCGAAGTTTCACATGGAGACCCATAGGACCGACAGGCTTATGAGTAAATCCTCGATCTTGCTGTATCTTCCGGAGCAGCTCTGGAACTTTGCGGTCAAAGCCACGCATCGGATCCGCGCGTTCGTTCTGCATTTCTCTCAGTCTATTTCTACAGTTCTCCACTTCCTTTTTTTTCGCAGCCCAAGGGTCTTGCTCTTTTTCAAGTGCACTCCTAGAAAGCTGACTCTGCTCTGTCAATCTTTGCAGCTCTCCGTTGCTTCTCTCTAGATCGGCTCTAGCTTGCACAGTTTCAGTCTTGGCTGATTCAATTTCTGCGCGTTTTCGTTTATGAGAACCACCATTAGCATCCTCTATGCGCTGCTGCTCGGCATCAATTTCCACTTGTATGCTATGAGCTTTTTTCTTCGCCTGTCTGAGCTCTGCTTGACTATCCTTGTGTTCCTGGTGAAGCCTTTTAATCTCCAAATCTGCCTCCTCAGTCCATATCTTGGCTTCCTGCTCTTTTAGTTTCATTGGAACAAGCTCATCTTCCAAAATTTTCGCCCTTCCAAGAGCTCGTTCTACTGAAGAATGCAGTGCCTGATAAGCTCGGTCTTTCTCATTCACAATCATTTCCTTTTCCTCAATTTTTCGCTGTGTGTCCATGACTTTCCTTTTGCGCTCCTCCAGCTCACTCTCTTGCTCGTCAACCTGGCACCATGTCAATTGATTTCTGAGAAGTCTTCTCTCCACTCTCATATCCTGATGCTGATCATAAATCTTCTTCTTCGCCTCCGCATCCTCGTCTTGTTTTTCCAACGCCTTAAGGTCATCGACGCTGTCTTCAAGAATAGCTTCGATCTGATCACAGCTTTCGGAAACAAGTTTGTAATCATTGTCGAGTTGTTCCAGTTGTGTACCTTTCCTGAAAAATTCGAACTTCTGCGATGGTGTGGAGTTTGTGATGAAACTTTTTGCCTCGTCCTGAGTAAGAATATTCATTGGGTTATCGACTTGAAGCTGGAAATACTCTACGATATCGTCCATATCACCTTTCTTGGTAGAAATAACGGTACCAGCTGCGTTCTTCACTTTATAGCTGCTACCACCCGTCCTTGAGAAATGTCGTTCGACAGTGATCGACTTTCCATATATTTCCGGCTGATAGGCGTCCGGGCCCTGATTTTTTAATTTGACAACAAGTATCCCTCGATCAGTTCCCGTTTTAATCAAGCTTTTCATACTACTTCCACGATTCGTAGCACTAGGCTTTCCTCCCAAACATAGTGTGATGCCAGTCAAAACTGCACTCTTCCCAGCTCCATTTTCCCCAACAACGAAATTGATGAGTGGACCTAACACCACTTTGAGGTTCTCGTGGTTCATGAAGTTCATGCATTGGATTTCTTCTATGATGGAATTATCGGCAGCGTGGTTGTCGCCAATCATTTGATTTTTGGCAAGGAATTGCTGCGTAGCAATGCGATCATCATCATCGGCGTGTTCCAAATGTTTGAATCCAGCATCACGAAGTGTTTCGTACTGAGTTCCGGGAGGGTGGGCTACTTCTTCATCATCGTCATCCTCGTCCGCCTCATCGTTGTTGTTGCCATCATCGCTGCTATCTTCAGAAGAGGAAGAAGAGCTGTCTGCGGGGCGTTGTAAAGATCTCGAGGGTTGGCCATTTGAGATTTTGACGCGTTTTCGTTGCTAGAATAAAGCATTAGCATCTATTGCATAAAAGAATATTTTGCATAAAAGAATATTTTGCAGGCATGGTTGAAGGTAGACGACATCTGCCAATGGTCGAAAGCGCGAAATGCTAATGGTAAGTATGCGAAAGTAAATAACTGACACTATCGCGACGCAGGTCTGAGCTTGCGCTCCCAGTTGCAATAACATCCCCGTCCTCGTGTCTTACACGTTTTAGGGGAGCCATATTGCTGTTCGATTACACTGACGAAATTCGGGATCAAATCACGAATAAATTGGGTTGGTCGTTTCTTGGTGACGCGACGAAGATTGCGGGGGGCAGACGCGCGAGGGCACCTGATCAGCCACAATCACCGTGTAAGCTCCCAACTGGTATAAATCTCGAACTACCCGTTGGATGATAATTGACGGAACATTGATATCAATTATGTACAGCGTACAAAATCTATTTGTTTTTTCGTCCAAATTATGGATGCCTACCAGGTACTTATTAATGCTTTGAAGTTGTTCTAATATACCCGGCTGCCGGCAAACAAAGGCTTTGTTAGTTCTCCAACTTAGCCGGTGCAGGGAGTAAAGTTAAGGGTATTGGCTTTCTTGACGGTGACTAATTATCTTTTTATAAAAATCACAGTTATTCAATAATCACGGGTGTACCAATCATTGCTATAGTAAATGTTTATTCATCCATCGCATCAACTCAGAGCTTCTATTTCCAGGCTGTTCTATCTATGTATCTTTCGTCGATGAATGGGCTCACAAAAACTGTTTGAAAACGAACGCCTTCTAAAATGCATCGCAGGCTAAGCTTCAATATATGATCAAGAAGACGTTGAATCTGCCGCAGCTTTCAATGCCATTGCAAATGTCTCTTTCAAATCACTGGCATCTTCGAGACCGACACTAATACGAATGAGTTCCGCAGGTACTCCAAATTGCGCCGCCCAATCCAGTTCCAGGTAATGGGCTAGGATTACATAGGGTGAAGTCAATGTGAAGTTAGTTCCCAGACTTGGACCTTTTGCAGTTTCGATCTTGTCATAAAATGCAATCGCTTGACGCTTTTCCTTAAATGTGAATGAAAGAAGTCCACCATAACCTCCATTCGGTGTACGACAATCATCGTAGAAAGTTCTCGACGCGCTGTATTTAGGGTAGTAAACCGACTTTACCAAAGGATGGGATCGAAGGATGTCGCAGATGACCTCAGCATTGTCGTTGATCTTTTCAATTCGAGATACAAAGTGTCGGCTATTCCGTTCCATGAACATAACATCTTCGGCCCAGTAGTTATCTTCGTACTCTGTTCTAGCCACGGCTTTCAAGGATTGATAATATTTTCCACTAGTATTGAAGATGGCGCTTCCGCCCATGACGTTGCATTCTCCTGAGAATATTTTCGTAAGACTGCTTACGACTATGTCCGCGTATGGTAGAACATGAACATTAATAAAATTTCCAATAGTCTCATCAACCACCACAGCGAAGTCGTATTTGTCGGCCAGTGCCCGAATTCTTTTTAAATCCGGGCAATTCAGCATTGGATTCCCTGGAAATTCACAAAATAGTGCGAGGTATCTTTCTCCTGCTTTCAATCTTCTTTCCAAATCATCTAAATCTTCGGAGGAACCGTTGCCGTAAAAGGTGCAACCAGGACCAAACTTTTCCAGAATTTTAAGAGTATCGACGTACGGGAAGCCGAAAGATATGCTCTTTAAAGAGCCTCTGGTTTTCAACAACATCTGGTGGGCATTGAAGATTGAGTTCATGCCGCAAGGATAAAGGTAAACATCATCCTCTGAAAGCTCAGCGACTCCACGCATGTTAGAGGTCATGTCTGTGCTCGGGGTCTCGGACAAATCGACTTCACCAACCAAGGAGCCTGTAATCCGACGGCGAATTGCAGATCTTGCATTGTCCACAAAAGAAACATCCAGATTTCTGCCAAAGCGTTCCTCTAGAAACTGCGAACTTTCCCTAGCCTCGGAGTTTATCGACGAGATAGGGGAGTTATGGCTCTCGCCTGCTTTCGAGCCGTTTTGACTTCTAGGTGTCTTGTCTATGGAACCTTTCTGGTATCTTCTAGGACCTTTGCACAACTTGTCATCGTTTTGAGGAGTTTTTGGGTTTGTCTTCTTCACTAGTAATCCTTCTTGGAACAGCGTGTGGCAAAATTCAGCTCTTCTGCTTGAGACACCATCTCCAGAATGCTGCCAGTATTGCTTCGCGACCGGGAACAACTCTTTGGCAAACAAAACAGCAGAAATCGAAGGGGAAATCTTAGTGAGGACTTCCGATGATGTTTGATTACGCTCAAGGACCAAATCGATGACTGTGAGTTGATTTAGATATATGGAGTTATCTCTCGAAAGCATAAACGCTACACAACTCCTAGCAGTCTTGGCCGAGGGGAAGAGCATTGCCTGTTCATTTTGATTGCCAAATGCTTTAACAATGTCATCGGCGAATGCAACAATAAGTTTGTGAATGAAGAATCTGAGTCACGAGACGGACGTCAGTCAGGCCAAAGTAATCAAAAAGAGTCGATGAGCTTATAATAAACTGACCGAGGATATCCAGTGGTCATTTTGCCCACAACCCTTTGGTCACCCTCTTCGTAACCAACGTTGTCTTTCCATGTTGGCAATGAAACACTCGTGGCCTAAGAAAGGATTAGATAAATAAATTATATCCACTGAGTCACAACAAAGAGTTTTTCGCTCTTTCACCCAGCTGCAATCAAATTCGAGGTACTCACATGTGGTGTCAAGGTAGGTACGGAGTCTCCAAGTTCAATGACGGACATTTTGAGTTTTAATGCAGAGAAAATTTGGGTATGGTGAAATATATCATTATAAAAGTGTAGGAATCCCGTTTTGTAAATTTACTTTTGAGGATCCCCCATTTGTAATAATTGTGCAATCCAAAATGTCTTATCCGCTATCGGCGTCCAGGATCAAGGGACTCTAAAATTTAAGCTTAAATATAGTTTATGAAAGGCTAAGACATTTCGCAACTTTTTTTGAAAAATATAATATTTGGAGAGAAGGCTGATAAGATTCGCTCAACAACAATAATTACCAGAATGGCTCCTCTCACGACAAAACGACGCAAGTTGGAGCATACAAGTGACGATGAGGCGCCGCAATCTCAAAAATCACAGATAGTCGACAGCGAAACTGAGGATGCTTCCGCAGATGAAGAGAGTTCATCAGACGATGTAGATGCGATTCAATCGAAACCGAAACATCCACCAGCAAAACGACGACATGATGATCAAGACAGCGCGTTATATGCGGGCGGTCTTTATAAGTCAAGTATGTTTAAACTTCAAATAGACGAGCTGTTGAACGAAGTGCGACCAAACTACGAGAAGCGCGCTGCTGGAATAAAATCCGCATTACACCAGCTTAAGAATGTAATTGAAGGGATTGAAGATCGGGAACCCCTCCCTGTGAGTTCTGCCTTAAAATTTTGGCGTATCTATGCCAGTCGCTGATATATGATCTATAGATACCTGATGCCATCAAGTTGTTCTCCAAAACTCACAAAATTGCCATTCCCTTTCCTGATCCTAAACCCGATAATAATGCAGCCTACAAACTTATATATTCGAAGCCATCCGGAATCAACGTTGTCGGGAGTTATGCATTGGGGACTATGATCAAGTCTGAAAGACCTTTGTGCGTTGACATGATTGTGAACATGCCCAAGTCAGTCTTCCAAGAGAAAGACTACCTTAATTATAGGTATTTTTATAAGAGAGCGTACTATCTGGCAACAATAGCAGCTGGACTTAATACTTTAATGCCGGATTTGTCTTTGGAATATGAATTTTTGAACGGAAACAGCCTACATCCTATTTTAGTAGCTCGATGGAAAGCCAACCAAAAAATCGATACAAGTTCTCGATTTGAGGTTCATATCATACCCGCTGCTCCTCGTGGTTTCTTTGCCGAAGCCAAGCTACGCCCTACGAAGAACTCCATTCGCCCTAAGGATGGAACAGGTAATGATGCTGCTAACGCTGAACCGTCACCATTCTACAATTCATCGTTGAGCGCAGATTGTAACTTTGAATCATATCTCCAGCTCCTACATAATGCATCCAAGACATCTGAAGGTTTCAAAGATGCGTGTTTGCTTGGCAGAATTTGGCTTCGACAGAGGGGTTTTGGTAGTGCTATATCTCAGGGAGGGATCGGACATTTTGAGTGGGCAGCTCTGACAGCTCTTCTGTTGAAAGGAGGTGGCCCAAGAGGACATAGCCTTTTATCTCCCGGATATAGCAGTTATCAAATGTTTAAGGCTGTGGTACAGTATTTATCGAATACCGATCTAGCCAAAAAGCCAATGCTTTATGAGGCATCAGATTTCCAGGCTGCAAAATCTGACATGCCAATGTTCTATGATGGCCCACGAGGTGTCAACATTCTATACAGAATGACTCCATTTTCTTACGAATTACTACGTGATGAAGCAAAAACTTCATTAACGATGCTCAATGACTCTACTTTCGACCAATTCGAAGCGACTTTCATCACAAAGGCCGATCAGATTCTGCAGAAGTACGACTGCGTCATAAACATTCCTGCACCTGTCGAAAAAGATGGCTTGTTTAATTGTGATCATAAGATTCATGCTACTACCTTCGCGAATCGTTTGTTTGCTATCTTAAAGGAGGGCTTGACCGATAGGATCAAACTGTTGGATATCAAAGGTATCGAAACAAGCCCTTGGCCAATAAAAAACTCGGGGGCCTCGACAAATAATGACCAAACTTTGAATCTTGCCGTCCTCTTTGACCCGGCGAATATTAGTCGTTTAGTTGACCATGGTCCGCCAGCGGAAGATAAGAAAAAGGCAGTCAAATTCCAGAAGTTCTGGGGTGAAAAGGCTGAGCTACGACGTTTCAAAGATGGAAGTATCCTTGAGAGTTTAGTATGGTCACCAGGCTCAACCTATTCTATTTTCGAGGAGATCGTCACTTATCTTACGAAGCGACACTTTGGAGCTGAGCTGAGCAAAAGATTAAGCTTCATTGGTGAAGGTTTTGAAAAAATACTACCTTCGTACGGGAGTAGCGCTAAAGCCTTTGAGGTCCTCAGACAGGCGTACGATTCTTTCGAAAAAGATATTAGGGGTATGGAGAGTTTACCGTTACAACTGAGACAACTTTCTGCAGTGGATCCTCAACTGCGATCTTCGTCGATTGAACTTCCATTATATGCACCGAGACAGCCTCTCCATACCCCAGCAGATGTGCTGATCCAATTCGAGGGATCTGGTAGATGGCCAGATGATTTTGTTGCCATCCAAAGAACTAAAATCGCCTTCCTCCTTAAGATTGGCGAGCTTTTGGCTGAGTCCGATGACAGCATAACAACAAGACTCGGCATAGAGAATGAGGATCAACCACTCCAAAACTGTGCTTTTTTGGATGTATTCTATCCATCAGGCGTCACATTTCGTCTTCGAATTCACAATGAACGAGAACAAACACTTCTCGAGCGTCAGGTCAAGGATAAGTCCAGTGATAATCGATCACGAGAAGATGCAGTTTCGGCACTTTCTATCTATAAAAGCTTCAATATTCAGCTCCCATTACACACACAGTCGATATCAACTAATTGTACTCGATTCCCTCTTCTATCACCAACAATTCGTCTTGTTAAAAAGTGGTTCGATCGTCACATGCTTTCTAGCCATATCAGCGACGAGCTCATCGAGCTTTTGACAGTTCGAGTCTTTTTACAACCTTATCCCTGGAAGGCACCATCGAGTGCTATGTCTGGATTTTTGCGAACCTTACTTTTTATTTCGAAGTGGGATTGGCGGTCAACCCCTCTTATCGTAGACTTCAACGGTACGATGACAGACAAAGATGTTTCCACCATAAATACAAGGCTTGAGGCATGGCGGAAAATTGACCCAGGCATGAATCGCACGGTTTTATTTGCAGCATCGAATCATGACACAACTGGAACCGCTTTCACTGACAATGGGCCTTCAAAAATGGTAGCCGCGCGAATGACGGCTCTTGCGCGATCAGCTTGTAAAGCCGTCAAGGACCAAAGTTTAGATTTGGATACCAGATCACTATTTGCTACGTCCACTAATGACTATAACTTTGTCATTCATTTGAACCCTAAGGCTACTGGTATCCCGAAGACAAAGGATTCACATCGCTTCAAGAACCTTGAAGTGCAGTCCAAATTGAGCATTGACAAAGTCGACTATCGACCCCTTCAAATGTTCAGCGAAGAACTGGAGAATCTATACAATGGAAGCATTGTCTTCTTCCGTGGTGCAACAGATGTGACACGCATTGGAGGGCTATGGAATCCGCAGACAGTAGTTCCAAGAGCGTTCAAGGTAAACTTGGCATATGCGGCCAAGCCCCTGGAAGAAAAAGGTGGGGAGGAGGAAGAGGCAAAAAATGTCGAAATCAATAAATCTGCGATGTTAGCAGAGATTGCCCGTTTGGGAGGTGACATGGTCTCGAGGATAGAAATTCATTAAGGGAAGACGCTTTATATATTATTCGATAGTGCAACGTAAAAAAGACACGAAATCTTAGATGATACCCATGTATTGCATAATATTCTATTGTAAGAGAGTACAATGTCTTTGACTGTCATTCACAATATAGTTGAACATCGATATCCAATCTATCAATTTTTTCTGGTGCATACATCACGATGGAGGGAAACATCCTGGGCACTCGGGAAATCTGAGCAACCATTCCAAAATTTCTAAATGATATCGATGAGATTGTAGCTCAAGCAAGCTTCAACTCTCATGCAGGAATTTGTAATTATTGAGGCAAAAAGAAGATGAAGATATTATGACAATGTGGAAGAAGTCACAAGAAATATTTCCAAAGCTCACCGGGGATAGTGAAAATATGTAGTTTTCGAGAGCTCACCGGGAGCTGATGTGGGCCAGAGCATTTACTAGTGATCCAGACCTTCAGCCTTACACTCACTCACTCGCTTAAAAAAAAGTTCGGTGGGGGTAAAAAAGTTATCGCGGGGCAACATTTCCGATGGAAGATATTTATTTATATGCTATCAACCAACCAGTACTAAATCCACTTACACTCTCACTGCCTACTTCGAAGACTTTCTACTTTGTATATTCCTATTGTGTTCTTTGGAAATTCTACTACAATGGCTCCATATGATAGTGATTCATCCGGAGGTGAAGAAGAAGATTACACAGAAACAAATGTTCTTCTTGGATATGCTGGGAAAGAACCTCAAGACGACACAATCAGTTATTTAGGAGGTGAGCCCGTAAGTATTCTCTGCAATTCTCTTCGCAAACCCCGAAAGAATACTCTCCCCGCAATAAACATCTCAAATACAACTAACACTCACCTCCAAGACCTGGATCGACCCTACCACTCCTCCATCCGCAACCCTCGTAAAATGCAAAGTCTGCAATGACCTCATGGTCCTCATCCTCCAACTCAATGCCGATTCCCCTTCTCACTTTCCGGACCACGAACGTCGTCTCTATATCCTTACGTGTCGCCGCAAAACATGTCGGAGAAAGGAAGGAAGTATTCGCGTATTGCGCGGTTCGCGAATTGCCGAATCTGCAAGCAAACCCAAAGCAAGAGAAATTGAAAAAGAGAAGTCAAAGCCAGAGCCTACAAAACCAGCAGTTAATCTAGGAGAGAGTCTATTTGGAGCCAAATCATCGACATCGGGAAATCCATTTGCGACGGGCCCAAATCCTTTCTCTACTGGAACGGGAGGAAATACATTTTCGAATCCCTTTGCAGCAGCCGGTCTACCGACTTCTGAACTTGCTGCTAAACCCCCTCAAGACCCCTCTCCAAAACCCGAACCCACATCCACAGAAACGCCAAAAGATACCCTCCCAAAAACCTTCGCATCCGCCCTCTCTCTCAACAACCCGCAATCCCCTGCGACTTTAACCCCTCCACCCCACGAACCCTGGCCTACAAGCAATCTCCCATCCCCATATCCCCTCTACTACCTCGTAGACGCCGACTACGAAACCCTCGATAAAGAACCTCTACCTCCACCCCCGCAAGCCACAATAGTCGACGACACCCCGGACTCTTCATCCGGCGGAAAAGAAGACAAAGAGGTCTTCGAATCAACACACGATACTACCTTCCAAAAATTCGCCGATCGCCTCTCCCAAAACCCCGAACAAGTAATACGTTATGAATTTCGCGGTTCTCCCTTACTCTACTCCAAAACCGATTCTGTAGGAAAGATCTTCGCAGACGCTGGAAAGGGGAATGAGAAAGTTAAAGTTAGTAGTGGAAGCGAGAGTGGGAAAATCCCGCGTTGTGCGAATTGTGGAGCGGGAAGAGTGTTCGAGGTACAAGTCACTCCGCATGCGATTATGGAGTTGGAGAGGGAAGAAAAGGGTCTCGATGGGATGGATTGGGGGACGGTAATTGTGGGCGTCTGTGAGAGGGATTGTGTGCCTACGTGGGTGGAAAGTGGGAAGACGGGGTATGTGGAGGAATGGGCTGGAGTGCAGTGGGAAGAGTTGGGCGGGAAGAAGTAGGAGATGAGTTGAGATTGTATAGGGGTCACAAATAGATAGTCACTTATTGCGAATACCACATGAGAAATGAAGTACAATTGTGGCTTTGACTTTTTTTTATTTCATTCGGCTGCTCGCAAGAGATTTCGCATGCATTTTACAAGTGAAGCAGAATCTCACAACGCTGCTACTATCTCTGTGATGTCTAGAAGCCAGCCACTCATCTCGAGATTGTCGTCATCGAGCGAGATGAAAAACAGATAAAGAGTATGCATCTTTTCCCGTTCCTCAAGGACACCGTGATATAACGCCAACCTCCAACCCATTATCCCTTTGCATACAAGCATACCTCATAATACCGTACCGCGCGCACCTAAGCAGGTTGTTCATAAGCTCTCCTAATTACCCTCGAGAATTGCTCCATCTTGACATTTTCCCGGACCACGGTTCCCTTGGCCTCATTCTCTTTGTTTAATGGCACAATGACGCTGCCATTTTCTATAGTCCATCCACACACCTCCTTGATGAATTTCTCAAACGCTTCACCATTCATTCCAAGCCAGTTCTCCAACTCGGAACTGGGGATCTCGCGCACGGATTGGGAAATGGTCGAGGCGATGCGGATGCGGACCAGTTCCTCAAAACCGCTTACGTCGGCGATGAGATCGGCGTATAAATCGTCAGAGTCGAGAGTCGACCAGAATTGACTGTAGTTTGCTGAGGAGAGGAGGGTGTTGAGGACAGCGAGTTTTTGTACGGCTTCAGAGAGAGGGGCATCGCCTGCTGCGGGGAGTGCTGAGGAGGAGGAGACAGGTGTGAGAATATGGGGTGGGAGAAGATGAAGAGCGAGGCTGAAGTCTGGGGAGGGGAAGACGGTGAGGGATTTGACGAGGATGTTCGTTATGGTTTCGTCTTTGGTGAGGTGGGGGTTGAATTGGTAACTGTGGTTTTACGTTGATATATTAGTTACATGTTCTAACTGAAATATTTGGTAACGGATTGAAAATTGATTATGTATCTTGTCTTTCAGATAGAGCTAATAATAAACTTCATGAAATGGAGGGATTCATTCTCCAAAGTTTCAGGTAATAGGGAACGTTAAACGTTCATTCATCATATAGACATAATTCTTCTCTCTCTCTCTCTCTCTCACACACACACACATGGGGACAGTTATTGAGATTATGAGTCGAGAGAAAGAAAGAGCACTGAGCTTCTACTCTTTTTCCCCTCACTTTCCCACCACCCCACAAAAGAAAATGCAAAGAAGTAAACATAAAAGAGATCCCAACTCACAGTTTCAAAAGCGCTAAATTGGCATAACAATCGTAAGTCTTCTCCTCGCACTGCAGCGTCACGTATTCTTGAAAGATGTTGGTTGTTTCGGGATTGTAACGGTCGAGTCCGTTGAGGATAGCATCGATATGTTCAGGCCTATCTGGCGCATAATCAAACGGGACACCCATATTGATTGTATTGTGTGCGGAGGGAGAAAAAAGAAGGAGAGGCGGAATGTTGGTGGAGAGACGATGAGGTGGGAGAAAATTGGCTGGTCGTCCAAGGAGAGAAGAGGAAAGTTGAAAGAAATTTGAGGTTTTGGGATTGCTGTTGCTTGTTAGGGCTGCTGTGTGAATTTTTTGGCGACGCTAGTGAGGTATTGCTGCCTCAGGCTGAATGATTGAGAACTTGTTTATATAAGATTATACAAATAATTGATCTCGGGTTCTCGTCTCGTCTCTCCTGATCAGTCAGTCTTCAATCGCCTCTTATATATTTCAAAAGCAAGTAGATAAAGAAAGTTTCAATTTTTTGTAAACAATATCGAAACTTTTTTATATACTACTCCAGCTAGAACTGCTGAGGCAGATCTATCTACATAAAACAAGATGTCCAAATGTACATAAGATCTCCATGCAACTATATATAAGCAACTACAAATAAATAATATCGTATATGGTAGTCTTTTCTTCATGATCCGTAAGCAGGTGGTGGCGAATGCCTTTCCCTTCTCCTCCCCTCCTGGAACCGAGAAGGGACCCATCCTCACATCAAGATACATTTCTGCTATTGTACAAACGCTCAAAACCTTTTCCCGTCCTTCTATCTTACATACCCAAACGTAAAACACGACTGACATATCCTATGTCCGCTATATCGCTCACAATTTCAGACGCAAATTAACGCCAGTTCCAGTCCATACTAAACGAATGGTACATGGGCCCCCAATGGTATATTTTGCTTACACTCCCAAGGTCCATCCAATTAAAGAAAGTCGTATTCATCCTCATCCCTTTCATCATCGAGCTTTACCAACCCCTCCCTTACTACTGGTAGCACTCACCAAACTAACATTATCCACGTTTCTCCTTGTATCCCATTGTTGATTCATGTTTCCGTTCATGTTATAAAACCCTTGGTCAGCAAAACTGCTTGGTCCACTGCCTACATCTGGCCCTGGTTCTCCCCAATCACCCATTGACGTTCTACTGCTATACCTGCTCTCGTAGGTACCTTGACTTGGTACTCTCGTGCTATTGGCCATTGCTCTCTGAATTGGCATTACTGGTGCCTGGCCCGGTTTAAAAACGGGCATCAATAATGGATCGGGATACAGATCGGAACCACGTTCAAGTAACGCAGGGCTATTTGCTTTGGGAACGCTGTTTGCCAATACCGGTAACCATAGCTCTGGACGCTCAAGGTCAAAGGGGTCAGATCGTCCAGCCATTCTCCGTGTATTATTTATGTTGGAGGCTGTAGAGTACAGCGTATCGCGAAAGCTCTCCGTGCTGGGTGCCATACTCGATGGATATCGTGATACGTTACTGATGCTTGGAGTTCTATATGCTGCTGGTCCATACACGCTACTTGGCGCGTTCTTATGACCGCGAGTGGTACTGTCCAATGACTCGCCGCGAGAACGACGGACGTCACTGATATATGTATTGGTTCTCGGGATAGCAGGATCAGGTCGAGGAATAGAATCCCATGTGTTGGGGTCCGCAAAGGGATTAACATTCGAATTTGAAGCTGCCGTCCTTGGAGCAGGGTCCGCAAATGGATCTTGTGGAATGCCAAAATCTAATCCTAGGCTACCGAGCATCTGTCCAGAACCCGAGTTGGAAGAAAGGGAGAGACGGCGACGCTCAGCTTTCATCAGCAGATTGCGATCATCCATGTCCATCAGATTCCCGAACTCCTGGGGTCGGCTAAAGTTTGTCTGTTTTTCGGACATTCCACGTGCCATCGCAAACGGATCATTTTCTTCTCTCTGGGTTGTTCGGAATACACCTTTAATCTTGTTTGTGAAATCGTCCGCTCGATCTTTTGCAGCGTAGTGCAATGAATGCGCAGATGCCAAGGAATTATTTCTGCTATGATAGGGGATCGGCGGCTCGAAGAACTGTGAGTTGCCTCTATCCAGATTCACAGTTGGTTTATTTCCTGGTTGGACATGAGACCTAAGGGTAGAACCTATTCCAACTAAACCTGCACCAAAAGTTGTCGCGGCACCACCTATTTGCGCCTTAAAATTGGTACCACGACCTGCAGATGCTACGGAGTCATCATAAATATCGTAGTATTGGCCCTGCGCCCTCTTATCGATATCATAAAATTGATCCCGAGTTCCAGTGTTCAGAGGTCTGAGCAGTGATTTTCTCTTTGACTTCCGTCTTCTCCTACAGAAAAATATGATCAATCCTATCAGTGCAAGAAATCCGATGCCGCCCAGAATCCCTCCAATCACTGGTGCGGTCATTAGCTGACCAAATGAAGAAATCCCACTGGCGGCTGATGATTCAGCTGACGGTGTTGATCGTGTCGATGATGCTACGACACTCGCTGCAGAAGTTGCATGACCGACATTAGGATCGTGGGTAGCGGGATCATGTGTAGACGGAGCTGTAGTGCTGGGTTCACTTTGAGCAATCACTAACGAGGTACTTGATGACTCAGTTGGGGTCGTGCCTTTAGATGCCGGAGTAGCAGAAGTTGTTGTACTGGTACTTGTCAAAGTTGTTTGAGTTTGGGATACACTTGAGGTGGTAGCTACTGGAGGCGGTGCTGGAGGTAGTTCAGTTAGTTTGCTTGTTGTCGATTCAACCTCACTCGTAGTCGTACTCGACGATTGTATCAGTGGTCCTCCCACAGCAACAGCCGCCGGTGTACTCACTGGTGCGCTCGCCGGTGCACTCAACGCTGCTGGGACTACGACAACCGGTGTTGGGATGGATTCCGGAGATGGGATGGCACTTTCCAAAGTCGATGTTGAAGTCGGTGTCGGTGTCGGTGTCGGTACCGGTGTCGTTGAAGTCGGTGTTGTTGTAGTCGGTATTGTTGAAGTTGAAGTCGAGGAGATAGATGTTAAAATAGATGTTGGAGTGGATGAAGGAGGGGCAGATGTAGAAATGGAAGAAACTGGAATTGCAGAGGGAACTACTGATGATACTGTTGTGGCCGACCTCGGGACAGCAGTACATCTTACTCCATTGATTGAGGTGATTGAAAATCCTGCCGGCAGGTTCGCACTCGTCGACATATTGTGATGTAGTCAAAAGCGACACCGGTCGCTACAAATGAATGTAATGAATCAACCCTCAAGGAGATTTTCTGAACGTTGGCTCCTCGGCCCTTCAAGTGATTGTCATAATGGTACTATGGGTACGAGTATTGTCGATGACTAACGACGGTTTCAACAATAGAAATGCAAATCCCCAAAAATGAGAACAAATTGAAAGAATCACGAAAACTTCGGGCACAGTATGATAATGAGGATCGATCCCTTGTTCACAAGGAAAAAGGTAAAGGCTAATTAATGATCTTCCTTGATTCCCTCGGGAGGAGGGGTGCATGATGTTGCAAATCTGATACACGAATTGTTTTACGCTCTGGCCTTCTTGAAGTACAATACCACTGGTGTCCTCGCTTCCTAATCGAATCGATCGAACATCTTCACGCTCAAAGCGGTAAGAATAGTCCGCAAGCATAGTAGGTTTGAGGCCTTGCCGCTGCGAATTGGGACAAGAAGATGAATGAGTGATGTAGGTGAAGGGATTATTTGAAAGGGCTTCCATTCAATCTAATTCATCGGGTTTCATTGGTTGTATAAGGGAATCTTTAAATGATTGATACTATTGATATTCATGCCCCCGCCTGGGGTGACAATAGGGTGGATATAGGATAGTTAGACTGGCCAAGGTAGTGTATTGTTCTTCAAGGGCGAGAAGTAAGGTTGATAGATTAAGTGCCTCTAGCAGGGCGAGAAGTAAGATTGATAGGTTAACAGCCTCTAGCAGTCAAATAGTCCGGATTGCCCGAATTAGTTTTGCTCTTTTGAACAAATTAGATTCATCCCCAAGGAAATTGGCATTTTTTTGGTCTTTTGTGGTGGTGTCATGATGGTGAAGGGGTGATGATGGGAGGGTTGCTTCCTGTAAGCGACACTGTCCAGTGCTCCGTACAGTGCTGCGGTCCTTGAGAATTAATATTCCCACAAAGAGATACGTACATAAACATCCCCGCTTGGCGGTAATGTTTTAATATATCTTTCTTTTTACTTAATTTTATATTTTATTTGTTTTTTCTTTTCTTCTGATAAGAGGGTAGAAACGAATCAACCAAGTATTCCGTTTCCCGATGTTGGACAGCGAAAGGAGTTGAAACTTGATGGGACTTGAGAGTTGTTCTAGATATCTTTGCCGACTCCTTTTCCGGCAGGTCAATGGTGTGTCCAAAATGCCTGCATGTACTATATTCTATCACTCCTACTGTACCTGCATACATTACCTTTATGAAAGATACGACTAGGAATCTCCGAGCCAGAAACATCGAACCCTTTCGCTTCACTTCATCTCAAGGGCTGGAACAGGTTGAACTGACAGAAAGTAGCCTCTTGCGTTTGGCTACCACGTTTTTCTTGTTTGAGCCTTGGTAAGATGTGTCTTTGGAGATTTAACCTTTGACCGATTCACCGATCTCTTCTCAGATACGCTACTCTTTTCCCTCATTGGTGGAAGCTAAATATCTCCAAGTTGTTTCTGTCATAGTTGTCTTATCCTTATTTGGTGGAACGAGTTTCCAGAACTCTGAGCTTGTAACTGCTATGACCCTATACTATCCCCACTGTTTATATCACAAAGGCCAGTATGTGGTAGGTAGGTAGGCACTAGGTAGGCACTAGGTAGGAACTAGGCCGTATCAAATTGATTGAAGCACAGTAAAGCAGTAAGGAGTACCAGGTAAAGCTTCTAGGTAAAGCTTCTGGGAAACTAAATGTGTGCTTCAAAGTCATACTCACTTTGTGCCATGTGTGATGCAAACATCTGCAAGTAAGTACGGGAAGTAGAGGAAGGGGCCACTTTCTCTCCACTTGACGCTTCACACGGCAATCTTCTGGTCCGCGTTATGAGGCCACTCTAGCAATAGAACACGATTAACCTTGTGTATGTATTTCCAGAAATTATCGGATATAGTTATGAATGCTTATCCGGACAGATCGGCGAGTTGTCACGGCTTTGGTACCGAAGTCTGCTGGCCACCTAGCTAATAAGTAAGGGAACTCAACGATACATCTACCTAGAGTTGTAAACGGAGTCGTTTGTAAGATTCTTAGTAATATTTACTAACAATATTTACTAATAATATTTACTTATAATATTTACTCATAATACTTACTCATAATACTTACTCATAATACTTACTCATAATACCTACCCATAATATTTACTCATATTCAGTCCTTTCCACGCACCTTGACTGATTCATCTCTCTTCCTAATTCATCGCTGTACATATAAAACCCCAACAGTTCTTCTTTCTTCACTTTATCCGGTCTGATATATCAATATCATTGGTTGGTCATTATCAACACTGCCCACTTTAATCAGAAAGTTGATTGGAAGAGAATCACATTTTGGACGACAATACGGAGTGTATGCATTATTCACGCGACAACCCATCTATTTGGTCTTTTACGTTCTCCATAACAATCCACCAGCAACACTCACAGCAAAGACTCTTCACATCAGATGTACCTCAATTCAATAATTCGACTTTGGACATATCAATGAGAGCTTCTGGATAACCCACAATATTTACAATCTCATCTCACGAGGAAGGGTCTGGTCTGCATTAAATTGTCAAAGGGCGAGCGGAAACTAGAGCTTCGGATTGCACTCAGTTATAACCCAAGAGATTCATAGAACCCCAGGAAATAGAAGACCATCATCATGTTTGGTAATTTTGCGAGTTTTGGTAAGCTTTGAAAAATCTCCTGCTGTTGTCTTCTATATTTCTAGGAATGGTCCTTCCTCGTACTTTACGTTTTCCATATTTGGTTCAAGGCACCAAAATATCCATGATTTCTGGGTAGCAGTCCTTTTCCAAAAGAATCATCTATCAATCTGCTACCTCAATCTGCTACCTCAATCTGCTACCTCAATCTGCTACCTCAATCTGCTACCTCAATCTGCTACCTCAATCTACTACTCAATCATGCAATTCTCCCCTTCGTGATAAGGAAGCAATTTTTCAATACGATCAACCTTGTTGATCTATATATACCATTAGAGGCAGGGGGTAGGGTCAACTAGCCAGATATTTCATCTGCGGGGTTATGATGATTACTGCATATTTGAAGTCCTTGGACTTTCATCCCAACTACATTAATTTAGTTCAATGAGTATTCACATTGGTGATTATCTGATGAAAATCATGAAAATCATGAAAATCCCTCCAAGCTCTTCCCCTCTCAAGTTTATCTTCGTCTTTCTGCTTTATCTTACTCCCATCCCATTCAGCCGTCTAGTCTAGGCATTTGATGAAGTCCATTCCGTATCCAAACTACCCATAACATCAAAGAGGAATCAATTCATGTTCAAGACAGCTCAAAATTCTTACTGTTTTACAGCACCGCTACCTACCACACCAGATGGTAAGCCTCGAATCATCCCGCCACCAACACCTCTCACGTTTCCTTCAAGTACACCTCAGTCACCAGACTATATTCCTCCGGGAGATATACCTCTAGTCACGTTTCTTCAGACTATTCATCGACCAGCGGATATAAAACTATCTCATTTCGAAAAGCTGGGTGTTCACATCATTCCAGATGCATCTCCTCAAGATTTCTTGCCTGATCCTTCGTTTCTTCCCCCTGTTCAAGAATGGACGAATATCCCTGAGCAGCATCTGGAAGATGCGACTACAGCAAGTAAAAGACTTTTAAGTAATGGCAACCAAGGGCCTGGAGTAAAGAATTATCTAGATCGACGAAGAGAACTTTCGATTGATAACACGGCTGCTTTTCGCACTGTCCGTAGGCTTCCTCAACCAAAAGGCACATCGGCAGCTCGCTTGGGCAATGCATATGAATTCTACAAGAATCTGGAAGTGTTCTCAAGTTATTGGATTGATACTTCTCTGCCAAAAGAGACTGCCCCTCCTCCGACTACCACAGAAAATGGCGCCGAAAAACAAACCAAAGAAGTAGAAGATAAAGTTCCAATTTATCAACAAACTCATGTTCGCACTGGCACGGGTTCCCAGCTCCCGCATGAATTCCGTCAAGGTATCACTACTGCTTTTATAAAACTTATCGCCTACGACTTCGGCTGTAACGTTTCTTTTCCACGTGTTGAGCCGCGTCTCCATATTCATTCACCTCCATCAAAATCCTCGACTCCTCCATCAAATTTCTCCGCCATGGGTGTCACAATGCTTTATCGTACCCCAACAGACCGTAACTCTGCCCGAGCAGGCTTCCTCGAAGGTCCACTTGCAGCTCTTTCATGTCGCTCTGCCACATCCTTCACCACGCCACTCGATTCTAATCTGGATCTCGCTCGTGAAATCATTACAATTTTGCTCACGGCTCAACAACGTAATCGTGAAGGTAAAGCCGAGAAGTTATTTGGTGCGGAACAATGGTGGACTACAGCTCCCCGGTGGGGAGGTGGGAAAGGTGGCCCCATTGGCAAAGAAATTGAAACCACTCAATCTAATTCTTCGCCTGCTCCTACATCATCACAAGACAAATCCTTTATGTCTGAAATTAAATCTAAAATTGGTGGTATAAATTCCCTCCCTTCTCTTCCATCTCTCCCATCTGCACCCTTTTCACCATTCATCACCTCAGAAAGACGTCCTCCACAAAAGAAGCCCCGCACGACACGTCTAGGGGGTCCATCCCAGTTATATGAAAATTACCGCAAGATGATGCCACCGGCTAGTACTTGGGATAAGAAAGTAAGATATATGGCGATTGGAAAACCAGGGGGGGTACAAGGGAACTGGGATGAAATTTTCTTAGTAAGCTGTTTAAATCATCATGTTAGTTTTCTACGGGGGAGAGTAGGGAAAGGGATCTTGGAAGTGCTAAATGGGGAAAAGGATGGGATGGATGGATTTGAGAGAACGACGGTTTGGAGAACGAAGTGGTATGATTTGTTTTTGGGGGAAGATAGGGTGGAGGCCATGGGAGTGGTTTGGGGGATGATGGCTTGGATTATGAGGATGGAGGAGGAGGGGGAGGGGGTAAACGGGAAAGTGGTGGGAGGACAGGGGGTAATGGATGTGGATAAGTAGATTGGTTGATGGGAATGGGTGGAAGTTGAAGTTGTGGATGGGTAATCTTTTGGTAGGTAGATTTGGATTGGTATTGGGAGGGAGGGATGGGAATGAGAATGAGAATGGGATTGAGATGGTTTTGGATAGTAGTGTCTGTCTGTATACTCTGTTTGGAATGTGGATAATAACTATGAATGTGGATGAATTAGAATAGAATGAGGATTTAAAGTGAGTTGAGATGAGTGATGTTGATGTTGATGTTAATATTCATATTGATTATTATAAAAAATTTAATAATTCTCGATTCTTTATAATTTTATTATTGATAAGAGAACTTGATAATAATTAAATAATTAATTTAAAATATTTTTATTTTAGAATATATATATTTATTATTATCAGATAAGTATACATTTATACATAATGATAATTCTATGTAATAGAATTAAAACAATTCCTCTTGTAGAAATATTATAAAGTTATTGAAATCGAAATTGCCCGAAATGCTAGCATGCAGGTCTTATGGATATAAGTCTTACATTGGACAAAGCCTTGCTGTACCTCAAGCGGAGCTATTAGCTATCGCCGGGTTGAGGCTAAGATTATGAATCACATCACAATTCTTCCGGCACTTTGTATACATACGTATCGTATCGTATTGATGCGAGCATAGAGGGAGGACGCGTTAAAGCGGAATTAAAGCCTGATCAGCGATTCGATTGAACTTAACGAGTGAGAGAGATGTCTTGAAGACAAAAGTAAAGTTACATTGAGGGAAATCTTCCCGCAGGTCATAATCTCGGAGTTAGGATCTATGATCAACGGGGGTGCTGCTACGTTTAGTGTGAAAAGGACGTTGGGACTCACACTTACTCGTACTTTTCCCTGTCCCCCTGCATTCACGCTCCCGATTGTTTCTCGGGTATATCGGCTGAATCCTTGACCTTGATTATTCGTGGACAGTTTGGGTTGCATTGGTTGGGATATCTAATGCTTTTGTTGAATGTGATGACGAGAAATCCTTGATGCGCTGACGAATTGAGCTACACTAGTGCTTTTTTTTATGCCACTGATCCGGTTTGTTGTTAATCGGCGTAGTTGCAATGCTTTGGATTTCTATGCTTGTGTAAAAAATCTCAAATACCGTGAAACGTTCTCGGTCAATTCGAAATTATTTGTAATACTACTTAGCGTTGAGTGCGGCTTGATATGAAAACAAATCATTCGAGGAGTTGGAAGTAGGCTGAAGTGATACGCTACAAATTGAAGGATGAACTCAAGCTTGCGCTCCTCTAAGCAGCATCCATGATTGCTAACACTTGTTGATGTAATTGAATGGTTCTTCCATTGCCAATACTTACAGATGAGCCCTTGATCATTACGTGCCGTGGATCCACATAACATCATAAATCTATCGATGATTTGTGATTAAGATGAAGGGTACAAGGCAGACTGCAGGATGGCAAATTGGTTAACCTGTAGATTCTCAGTACGTCCTTCAGACTCCACCCAGTGAAACTCCACAACAACATAGGGGCTTCGGACATAATCTCTGATAACGTATTCGGCGACCTGAGCTTGACCAAACAATTTGGTACCCGCTGTCAAGGTTGGAGTTGTGGCAGCGAAACCCATCCCCCACAAGATTGAAATATGATAGTATCTGGAACTATAGAACATGAATCGGTATTTATGATAGAAGTTGCTTTTGAAAAACTAGATACGGAAAGTGGTGATTTATGATAGTATAAACAGGGATGATTGGTGCATGACTCAAATGCAATAGCGTCAAAATTTAGAGTCAAGGAATCACTTGATATATTGATAAAGCAGAGGCTAAGCTCATGCTTAAGTACAAGAACCTTGTCCTGCGCATCATCCACTTTTCTGCACACAGTCCATTAGCGGCGGCTCCAAGCTCAGTTGGTTGGTAGAGTTAACTCGTAAGGCTGGAATTGCTGAGCAGTCTGCAGTCTTACACGAAAATCTATGATTAAGAGCCACACTTCGATGTCACGTAGCAGTGGGCCCAACAAAGTGAGTTGGCGCCAAGATTATAGCTGGCACTCATTAAGTTCGCGCGCCGGCACATAGCCACATCCAGCATGCTTACATGCTCGGTAGCAGATCTGGAGTCAAAATTGAAACGTGGGAAACAAGATTCTGACTGCAGATAATGCAGGCAAGGCTATTGATCCTTCGCTCTAGTTTCCGTGGAATGATGCATTTTCAGGAGTTAGGGATCTAGCGCGGGTCGATCTGCTAACCACTAGTGACTTTTCAGATTGTCTAGTCCTCGATATCTCAAAGTCTTGCTAAAAGGGAAAGTATTTGCAGATTATTACCAGAATTGTATTGCATTCCGAGAAAGAAAGAAAGTATGGAGTAGACGCGGGTGGCATGGGATACTATGAGGAAACCAAGCCTTCAAGCAGTTTTTCCGGTTGTCTAGGAAATAGTTGGACAACTGAGCTGAGAAGTTCTCTAGATTCTATGTGATGAGGATCTGCTTGGTGATGTGAAAGTACGTCGGTACCTGTCAATGCGTAGATGTTGTTGTTCTACAGGAGGTTCAAACATCCTTTCCACTGCATGGTCCACTGCATCGCTGCTTTTCGTGAAACTCTTTGGGTTACCTTAGATTTCCCTTGAACCTCGGTGCAAGTGGATCGAGAACAAAATTCTACATACGCTAAAGCAGCACGTTAAAGCCGACATAGTGTGGCTGACATTAGACGAGATATCTTGGCCAATAAATGTGGATATATGCATGACCACGCCAGCCATAAAATTGCTATCTCGGACGCTCCGTCCGAAGTTATCCACATTCAACGACATTAGCCACATTTCAACCACATTAACCACATTATTCGTTGAAAAGTATGAGAATTGGGGCATTTTCATCTTCTCCATCCGTCATCATACCGATATTGGAATTGTCTCGAGAGAAATTCTGCTTCCGGGTCTTTCATGATTGACGGAAAAGCAACGGACCGGTATGCAAGATCAAGCTTAGATCTGACGATAGCACATTTCAATGAACCACAGCCCGAGATGGGTTGCAGCTGCATTGATACTCTTTTCAGCAGGACATGATACGTTATCCCCATATAAGTGAGAGTTGTTGATGAATTGGGTACGTGACACCAAGTTAACATACCCAAAACGTCAAGTCGTTTGTGCTTTCGACGCGCACGAGTGTGTCAGTTTTCCAGACCTTTTAGCTCCGTGCCGTCAGTAGAATATCCATCAAGCTGTAAAAGGATACCTTGGAAACACGGTCTCTCCGAGTAGATGCAGTGAGCTGCAATAATGTACAGCGCCTCTCAAGGGATGTGAGTTTATACTGGATAGAACATCCTAAAATGGCAATGAGAAGAAGATTCCGTGGAAGCAACGTTAAAACACAGTGTGGTAGATGAGAGAGGGAGAGTAAGGTAACACGAATTGGTGCTTTTCCGACTAAACAATGAATACTTGAAGATTTTACATCATCTTACATGGTTCAAATGGTAGAAGTAATTGGAGCTTGATGAGGGCATCATAGCATCATTGATCGAGCATAAAAGTTTCAAAGACAAGCCAATTGTTGACATCAGCCAAACGGGTTCAAGAGTTGAAGAATGTATGTGCGTAGACCGACTTGAACTCTTTACCCTGACATGGAATATGATGTACTGCTCAATGATGATGGTGGATGGAAGGTTAAAATGTATGATTTTACAATATCGATAACATTTCATGTGAGTGAGTACCGTTGAGTAGTCATTGAGAGCATCGAAAGGCCAGAACCATCAATCTTGGAGATGCAGATACAAGACAAGGCCATCAGAACACTGCATACTGCATCCGAAGAACTCCTACCAAGAGTTCCAAGGTCCAAGGTCCAAGGTCCAAGGTCCAAGGTCCAAGGTTACCATCACCACATCTTACTCTCGATTGATTCATACTGTCCGGTACATATTCCATTCCGGTACCGACCGATGAAAACTCCATCATACATGCTACATACTACATACTACATACTACATACTACATACTACATACTACATACTACATACTATTAAGATCTGTCTATAATTAAAACTAAATTTTTTCATCTTGCATCTAATCTGCATCCATCGGAAAAGGCCAGAAAATCTTCAGCCCTGCTTCTTTACCACTCTTGGGTGATCTTGGTCTGTGTTGTGCTTATACCCGTAGAGTTTTTCAACCCTTGTCGCTGACGGAGATGGGATTGTGAACACTGCCCAGCGCTCTCTCTGCCCATCAAATTACCCGACCTCACCATCACAAACACTAAAACTAGCACTAACACTAACACACGTTAGTCTACCCGCCCATCACAACCTCATGCATCGCATCTTCCGACTCTCCCCTCCCGTCCGACGTAACGACTACACACCTACACAGTCACCTACTACCTACTACCTACTACCTCCTACCTCCTACCTCCTACCTCCTACCTCCTACCTCCTACCTCCTACCTCCTACCTCCTACCCGCCTACCTACAATATCTGCCCCACGTTGTGAATATTCAATATCAACGTCTTCCAAAATAATATTTATCCAAGAATAGCTATCCTTCCCACCCGGCTATAAAGACATCTGCCGAACCCACCTTCAAAGTCGATCGATCAATCAATCTCAGCCAACTCCGACCCTGAAACCTTGTTCCATACCGGTCCGGTTCATTGTTGTTGCGAATTACCAAGCCTTTTACCCCTCGTCGCGGCTCTGTGCCGACAAGAAGCAATCATAGTCAACAATCGTCAATCGACAATCATCAATCAACAATCAAACAATCTTCAATCCTCAATCGCTCATAACGTCTCCACACTTCGACGTCTATAATTAATATGTCTGGGTATCCGGGATACAACAATGGAGGTTATGGACCACCACCACCACACCAGCAGTACCCGCCCCAACCCTACTACCCGTAGGATGAATTTCTTCCTCCCCGATGCAATTCACATGGACTTTCACTTACTCTAATATAGACCTCAGCCAGGATATGGGGCTCCTCCCCCTCAAGGAGGCTACGGATATCACCAGCCTCCGCCTCCACAACAGCCTTATGGATATTCTCAAGTAAGAGTGTCAGTTATGCAGAAGTCTGTGTCTATCACTAATCGTGTACCAACAACAGCCCCCTCCGCAACAATACGGCGGATATAATGGTGTGCCTCCCAACGCGCCACAATACGGTAGACCAGGTTCGCAGATATAGTCTCGGTGTTGTAGTGGAAATACTGATTATTCTCCACAGGAATGCCCTCGGTCAACTCAAACGCCTATACAAATGGCAATCAGAATGCTCCACCACCACCGCCACAGGGAATGCACTCGTTTGGACAAGGTGCACCCCAAAATTATGCCTTCCAATATTCTAATTGCACGGGAAGACGAAAAGCGCTCCTAATAGGTATCAATTATTTTGGTCAGCGTGGTCAATTACGTGGATGTATCAACGACGTCAAGAACATGTCATCATATTTGCATGAAAACTTCGGATATCAGCGCGATGATATGGTTATTCTTACGGATGATCAACAAAACCCAATGAGTCAGCCCACTAAACAAAATATATTACGAGCCATGCATTGGTTGGTGAAGGATGCTCGACCGAATGATTCGTTATTCTTCCATTATTCCGGTAAGTGACCTAGAACTTGCCATCGTACATGCGTTGACCTTGATAGGGCATGGTGGTCAAACGAAGGACTTGGACGGAGACGAAGAAGATGGTTACGATGAAGTTATTTACCCGGTCGATTTCAGACAGGTCGGACACATTGTCGACGACGAGATGCACAGAATCATGGTCCAACCTTTGCAGCCTGGTGTTCGATTGACAGCAATCTTCGACTCATGTCATTCTGGAACTGCGCTCGACTTACCATATGTTTACTCCACCCAAGGAGTTCTCAAAGAACCAAACCTTGCGAAAGAAGCAGGTCAAGGTCTTCTCGGTGTTATCTCTTCTTACAGTCAGGGCGATATGAGTGGTGTTGCAAGTAATCTGATGGGATTTTTCAAGAAAGCCACAACCGGAGACGATGCTTACAACAAGACTTTGGCTACTAAAACATCACCCGCTGATGTGGTCATGTGGTCCGGAAGTAAAGATGACCAAACATCGTTAGTATATTTCTTACCTTGCCATTATTATAGATAACAGGGTTGCCCGAGTTAGGGAAGCCCTAGCCACGGTGTATTGCAAGGGAATCTTGTGGAATTTTTAGCGTCGGAGTTTATTCATTTGAATAATGGACTTATGTCCTGGTCATACGTGTACATAGATAGTTACGTTGAATTTACAAAGCCCAAGGTCTATATCAACAGCCAATTGTGGCTAAGATGTAGGCCAAGGGCTGCAAGTCACGTTGGGTTAAGTGGCCTAGCTGACCTAACTTGGCCTGTCAACCGGCTTTTTCCAAACGTTTTTGGTCAAAAGTAAGGACTAACGATTCTGGTACAGGGCCGATGCTACTATTGCTGCACAAGCGACTGGTGCCATGTCATGGGCATTCATTACCGCCATGAAGAAGAACCCACAGCAGAGTTACGTCCAACTGTTGAATAGTATTAGAGATGAGCTCGCTACCAAGTATACCCAGAAGCCGCAACTTAGTTGCAGTCATCCGTTGAGTATGGCTCCTCCTTTGCTTTTACAGTCCGTTTAGTGATGCTAATGATAGCAGACACGAATCTTCTCTTTGTCATGTAATTAGTCGCCCGTTCAATGTATTAAAAGGGTTATGATGCCAAAGCAATATTGTACGGCATGCATGTGTTTGGAATTGGAAAGGGGCATGTGGTTTTGAGGTCTACGAAGAATGGCATGATTGAAAGGAATATTAGTCGACTGGGGATTTGTATTTTTTTGGGATTTTTATGGATCAACGGTCTACGGCCGATTCTGGGATATATTCCTTTTTCCTTGACAAAATGAATGAATGAATGAATGAATGATAGTAAAGATCAAGATGGATGAATGGATAATAAATACTATTCTGCCAAGATGTCTTTGGTGGTTTGAAACTCTTTGCTCAAACTTCCTTTCTTGATCAAACACCAGATACTTACTGTATGGCTGTATTACTATAGGTATGTGTAGATGGTAATAATTTATGGATTCATTTACGTTTACGTTTTATTTACCTACTTCCGCACGCCCTGAAACCTAACAACTAACCAAAGGTACTTGGTAACTTATAGGCAAGACCAGCTATTTATTCCCTCCTTTCATCTCTCCCTTCCTACCTCCCTAGTATTTCACGCTAGACTATGAAAATATCCCTCAGGACCTCTGAATCCCAATTACACCCCGACCCCGAACTCGACCCCGCGCCTAAACTTAAACTTAAACTTAAACTCCAGACTACATTCATTCTGTTCAGTGCCAGTGTATGTATGTGTGTGTATTTTTTTCGTTGGGCTCTCCGTGGCCAATTTAACCAAACCTGTTCCAATCCAATCCGATCCCATCCAATTCAATACAAATGCAAAAAAAGCAAATGATTTTGATCATTTTTGCATTTGTTAGCAATACCCGCTATCCTTAACTACCTAGAGAACATTGCCCAATTTCATTACTCAAAAAAAAAAAGAAAAAAAAAGGTTGAAAGAAGAGAGAATGATGAGAAAAAAAAAAGGTGGAAATAAAATTTCAAGAGACGCAATGCAACGAAACGCCAGGGATTAGAATACAATACGATGTAATGTAATACCCCAATCATAACTAAAATCCGTTCACACGATCTGTAATCCCCTCATTCCTCTCCTTTAATATTTCTCTCACGGCACTCTTGAGACTGCTTTTTCTAGCTACGTTGAAGGTCGGGTTAACGATCGGTTGTGCCTGGTTTGCCTTGATGGGCGATGCATTCCGCGATGGATTTCTCGAGCCCGTTCGAGATGCAGAGCGGGACGCAGAGTTTTCTTTTCTCGCCGATGCTGGGGCTTGAATTTCTTCTCTTGCTGCACTTTCTTCATATAAAATTCTCTTTGCCCTGTTGGCTCTCATAACCTCTAATTTTCCAAGAATCTTTTGATGGATTTTCTTGTTTTTGTCCCAGGCCTCGGCACCTTTGCGCATGCGCAGACCGGCTATGATTAAGAAGGTTACAGTGCGGATAGTGGCTTTAGGTTTTGGAACGGGAGCGGGTTCGGGGATGAGGCTTGTTTGGCGTAGGAGACGAAGATCAGCTTTGTTGCTAGTGAGGTGTTAGTGGACGGAATGCTAAGCGGGATGCAAAGGGGCAACTTACCATGCATCATACATGTTGATTTTCGCGAGTAGGTATTTCTTCGCGTATGCTAAATCGGCTCGCTTGCTCTCTTCTCGAGCACATCGGGCTTTCATCCATTCGATTTGCATGCACAAACCCTTCAACTCCTTTCCATGCTTGTCGTCCCTCTTTTCGATTTCTCTCGAAAATCGCTTCTCCCCTTCTTCTTTTTCCTTCTTCAGTGCTTGGATTTCGTCTTCGGTATATGAGATTGACATATTTGGGAATCTAACACCACGACTAAGAGTGCGTTTTTCGGCTTCCCATTCACTTTTCGCCTTGATGTAGTCTTCCTTTGACTTGACATACTCCTCCTCAAGAAGCTCCAGTTGTTCTTTCGTGCTGAGTGCCCTAGCACGTTCTCGATTACGCTCTTCACGGACACGACGGAGACTGCTACGGAGCTCAACTTCCTTGGCGCTCACAGTCTGGATGGCATTTTCGCGTTCCTTGATGAGGAGCTCCAGGGATTCACGTTGAATTTGAGTTTCCTGGAGCATTTCGTGGAGGTCTCGGCGCTCAAGAGCTATGGTGTGTCCTTCACCACTGTTTGCACGTTCGGACATGAGCGCTTTTTGGAGACGATCAATCTTGTCACTGAGCCTATTGATAGCTGCTTCAAAAGAAGCGTTTCTGGTCGAGAGCTCATCTTTGGTAAGACGTAATTCATCCAATTGACGCTCCAACTGATCTTTCTCAGCTTCCCAGGTTTGTTCTTGGTGTTGGAAGTTGATGTTCATGGCACTAAGTTTTCGTGTTGCCTCTTTCTCGGATTCCTTTAGTCTGGAACGAAGATCTTTGAGAGACTGATGTGCCTCTGAGAGCTGATGACGGAGTTGGGCAACTTCTTTGTGAGTAGAGCCACCAACAGAAGCAGGTGAAGAGGCGACGGCAAAACGAGCCATATCTGTCTCGTGCACTTTGCGTTCAAGTTCAGCAATTTGGCGTTTGAGACTCTTAACTTTATCTTTGTTCGCGGTTTCGCGTTGAATGTATTCATTCTCTTTTTGACGAAGTGCTGTGAGATCTTGTTTGATTTCAGAAAGCTCATGGGAACTCTCGTTCTGGTGATCACCCGTTGCTGGCTGACTTGCCAATTCTAGGATGCGCTCTTCTAGTCTGCTG
Organism: Sclerotinia subarctica; assembly: GCA_025389085.1. Lineage (NCBI taxonomy): Eukaryota > Fungi > Ascomycota > Leotiomycetes > Helotiales > Sclerotiniaceae > Sclerotinia > Sclerotinia subarctica. The sequence goes on from QRFI01000013.1 coordinate 1,028,847, forward strand.
ATGGTTTTCTTAGCTGTGGCTAACTCCCGCTTTTCTGATGAGCCGCGAAGTATACGATGTAGGTCTTGAATTTCAGCGTTGAGACGGGCTTCTTCGTTGCTGGCTCTCTCAATCTCTTCGTTGAGCTCCTTCTCAATAGCCTTTTGCTCGGCCACGGCAACCTTGTGATCTTCCCGAAGTCGGCGAACTTCGTTGTCAAGCTTCATCTTGGCTGTTCGAAGCTCCACTCTCTCCTCTTCTAGACGGAAGGTTTCATCTTCTTGTTGCTTCAAAGCCCTCAATTGACTAGATATCTCATCTTTCTCGGCCTTTAGTTCAGAATTTGATGATCGGAGGGAGTGTAGTTCGATGTTGACTTTGCCGATCTGGTCTTGCAAGTTCTGTTTCTCTAACCGGACCTTTGATAATTGAGCCTCATGATCCCGCAACAACTTATTCAGGCTCTCTTTGGACCCCTGATCGGCCTGGAAGTCACTATGGAACACCTCCAGCTCTGCTCTTGCACTAGTAGCTGCGGCTTCTGCCTTAGCAAGGTCTTGCTTTAGGGTCTGTAGTTGTCTTCGGAGGCCCTCTGATTCATGTCTGGCGGCATTGACGTCTTGGTTGGCTTGCTCGCTTTCCTCGTCAAGGCTGGTTTGTAGAATCTCGATTTCATCTTCTAGACCCTCGATCTTTTCAGCCAGCGATTTTTGCTCACGTTGGCTGAGTCTGAGTTCTTCACGAACACTAGCCAATTCGGATCGTGAGTCTTCCAAAGCCTTGCGCCGAGTCTGGACATCCTCGTTCAACTCGTTAATTTGGCGTGTCAAGAGAGCTTCTTGACTCTCATGTCTCTCTTTCTCGCTGCGAATAGCCTCTCGAAGTTTCGACTCTCTTCCAGATAAAGATCCTTCTGTCTGTTGAAGTCGATCAATGGTCTTCTGAAGACCTGCTGCTTGTTCTTCCGCACGAGCACGTTTGGTTTCCAGGTTGCGTTTCTCAGTCTCCCAGCTCTCAATATCATCGTCATACAGGCGTTCCTTTTCTCGGATTTCTGCTTTGAGGTCTTCAACTTCGTTATTAAGGCGATCTATCTCTTCTGTGTATTGATTCCGCACGTCCCGTGCATTACCGAGCGCAAGAGTCTTCTCATGTTCCAGTTTGTCTTCGAGTTCCTCAATTAAAGCTTTGGCCTGGGCCAAATCAGCCTGTAGACTAGCAGATTCAGCCGTCAGAGCGTCATGTCGACCCTGGAGGAGATTCTTCTCATCATTTCTCTGTTGAAAATCTCTCTGTAATCCCTGCAAACTTTCGAGTCTCGTGGCTAGAGCTTTTCGCTCCTGAATAGTCTGGTCCAAATCATTTTCAACGTGCTCAAGTTTATCGTGAAGATTCTGCTCCTTCATTTCACTGTCGCGTCTCAAGTCCTCCAGTCTCTCTTGCATTTTTTTAACCTCACGTGTTTTTTCGGCATATTGCTGTTCCAGGTTTTGGTGTCGTTCTCGAAGATCCTCTAGGTCGTCTTGCAATCGGTTGGCCTTTTCCTCAATTTGTCGACTCAAGCCTTTGGTTGTAATTGACTTGTTAGCTAGCTCATCTTGGAGTTCTTCTAGGTTGGCTTCGGCACGCTCCTTATCTCGAATGGTTTCTTGATGAGATTTCTTAGCCTCTGACGCTTCAATCCTCAGGCGTTCTACATCACGCTCTAATTCCTCTATCGTTGACTCGGCCTCTCTGAGCTCGTCGTTTGACTGGCCCTGTGATTTTTCTTCCAATTCTATTGCTCGGCGCTGCGATTTCTTCAGAGCTGTCTCTAGATTGGATATAGTCCCAACGTGTTTCTGAACATCGTCCTTTAGGTTGTCAATATCGTCTTCCCGATCATTGATGACTCGATCCTTCTCACGTAACTCTGCTTCCAAGTCATCCATTTTGTTCTCCATGTCAGCGTACTTGTCTTCCTGGCTTCGCACTCGATTCAATTCATCCTCCTTCTCCTCCAAAACTTGACGTAAATTATCGAGCTCCTCCTGTTGTCCAGCACTAACATGCCTCCTCTTAAACTTTTCCTGCATATCCAGGATTTGTTGTCGATATTGTTCAACATCTTTCTCTGCTGCCGTCAACGTCTTCCGAAATTTTTGCAGCTCCCTTTGCATGGTTACTTTGTCGACCTTGAGCTCAGTATTCTCCTTCAATGCAGCTTCACTAAATCCCGGCCCTGCCTTTCTCAAGGCTTCTTCCAAGAAATGAATCTTGAGCTTTAGTCCAAAGTTCTCCTTCTCAATTCTATCAATTACATTTTCCTGCTCACGTAATGATAACTGATTTCCGTCCTGTAGAACCCCGGGTCCCTCATTTCGCCGGGGCAGCAAAGCTGCAGGTGTCGAAGCTGTGCTACTATCGATATGTGGCATCGGCGTACCGGCCATGTAGGAACCGGTTCTTGTCGAATCGTCGCCATACGCTGACCCCGCAGGTAATGGGCTGAAACCTTCCTGAATTTTGTCCAATCCCCCCGCACGGAGAAAGGCTGGTGTGGCCTGAACATTCTCTTTGTTATTCCGCCGGGCGCTATTCATCGTTGCATTCTTCAGTAGAGGTGTAAACTCTCCTCCCCCTAGCCCGGCCGGCAAATTTCGTCTATCTCCCAGCGTGGTGCGACTTCTGGGAGTACGGATATTGACACCACGGCGGCCATTTTGCATCTGCGAGACTAGGTTGTTATCCTTCGAAGGAGATTGGAAAGACTGTTCTTGCGAGATATCGAAGTCCAGGGCATGGCTACCTAGATAAGTAGCATCTCCAAGGGCTGTGCGTGGTGTATCAAGCCCTGCTATTCCAGCTTGAACCATTATGAAAATTGTGCTGAGCTTTTGAGCTCAAATTATGTAGGAAAAACTTAAAATTTACTGCAAATAAGATGCAAAAATAGCGAGCATAGCGATTGACTCCGAAGCAAAGGTGATATCTTTTAGTCGGAGTGCAATTGGTACAAAAATAATCTGGAATTGTGGTTTTGGAGGATGCGTTGGGAGAATTGGAGTTTTTGGATTGATATCAGTAGATACGCGATTATTTCCATTGTTTACCCTCTTTCCAATAGAGGTTAGCTCCACCAGGTTCTCCCGGTTGCCAAAACAAATCCCTTGCACGACCTTTTTACACCAATCATAAGATTATAATTGATTATGCTGCATTGTCAGCCTTATTGAACTTCTAAAGTCTTCCACCAGCACTATTGACATCGAACCCTTGATATTGACGACATATTCGGAATATGGATGGGCTCGACGATGATTTTAAAGGTTTTGGTGAAGGGTTCGATGGATTTCCCAAACGACTTCCGGAGGATTGTGTGGAATACTCACTTTATATTATCAACTCCAAGTTAAAGTCGCAAAAGGATTTACTCGGCAGGTTGGAGGATGTGCGAAAAGAGTCTCTGGCTCTTTTGAAAGATCTTACTAAAGACTATATATGGCAACGGGATAGCTTCAAGCTAGAGGTGAAGACTGAGAAGGGTATGATGCCTACAACATTTTGTTCTGCGCCCGTGCATTAACAACTCAGCAGGCTTGATGTACCTTAACGGGATTACAAATTATGGAGATTCTGTCGAAGACGAATGGCTTATTGTGTATATACTTAAAGAATTGAGCAGTCGATTTCCTACATTATGGATCAAAGTTGTGGACTCTGATGGCGAGTTTCTTTTGATTGAAGCTGCCAATGCTCTTCCGAAATGGTTGAATCCTGAAATCGCAGATAATAGGGTATGTATCCTGGTTCACATACACAAGTGATTAGATTCTGACGCCCAGCAGGTCTGGATTCATAATAATACCCTTCACATTATACCGTTGCGTGCAGTCACTGATTCCTCAATCAAATCCCCTACTGCCCCAGTATCTCGATCACTTACCTTAGAAGAAGCCCACAGAACCATATCTTCAACTCCAGAAATACTCATACGCTCACCCCTTATTGAAGCAGAAGCATTTTATCGTTTGCGAAGCTATCCAGCTCAAATCGCAGCATCCCTTCACCATGCTCGCATCACAATACCGCGCAAACTTGCCTACATACTTCATCTGCTTCCTACTTCTATAGCCCCGGCAGTCGAAGCATTCTATCTTCGAGATCCAATTGCGCTTAAGCCACTCCAATCAGCTTCGTCCAATCTTGTCTTCCCACCAAAGGATTTAGTCACCATCTCAATTCGATTTACCAAAGTACTCTATGCTCAACTGATGTCGCAACAGTTTTCTGCGCCATTTGCATGGAAGGATATCTTAACGCTGCCCAAGGACGATGCATTTGTGGAAGATTTCACGAAACTGGAGATGGGAATAAAGGTCACCTCCGGCTTCGAAATGCTAGTCACAGATCCTAAAAATGGCGGTCATCGATCCGTGAGAGAGATTAACATACTTCTGGAGGATCTTGATGGAGATGATTCTAATCTTCCTAATGACGAGGAGATATCGACGTGGAAGGACAATATGAGGGAGGACGATGAAAAATGGCTCGACATCAACTTTGAAGATTTCGAAAGAGAACTAGACGGAAAAAGTAAGGAAAAGAAGCCGGCTGGAATTCCTGGAGCTTTTGGACCGGAGCCACCCTCGGGGTTCGGCGATGCAAAGACCGAGGCCGACTTGAAGAAAATGGTGGAGCGATTTGAAGCTTTCCTTAACGATGATGATGCCGGTCCTGACGGTGCTGAAATGGATGATATGGATGTTGATGACGATGACGATTATGATGATGATGACGATGAAGATAGTGAAGAGGATAAAGATGTCAGTTTCGACGAAGTGGAGTTCGCAAAGATGATGAGGGAAATGATGGGGATGCCAACGGATGACATACATGAATCGGCATCTCCAGCCCAGCAAAAAATATCTCGCAGGATCGAGGAGGTCGATAGCGACGATGAAGGTGGGGACGATGATGAAGCGGAAGAAATTCAAAAGGTGATGAAGAGAATGGAAGCTGAGTTGAATGAAGCCGGAGCCCTCAATTTAGATCCTACCCCAAGTAAAATTGCAGCTCTTTCCGGAAGAAAGACTGGTAGGGGAAAGGATAAGCAACAAGAACAAGTACAAGAGGAATTGGACGAAGATGAAGATGAGGGAGACGGAGAAGAGGAAAGTGACCGGGAATTGGATATCGATTTCAATCTGGCGAAAAATCTATTGGAAAGTTTCAAAAGTCAAGCGGGGATGGCGGGGCCCGGGTCCAATCTTCTCGGCATGATGGGCATGAAGCTACCTCGCGATGAAGACGACGAGGGAAGAAGTCGAGGGAAAAGACCTGAATAAATATTGAAAAGAATTAAAAGATAAGATTAATGTTGCCTGGGTATCACTAATTACATCAAACACGCTAGTAAGCTTCAATTTTCCTCGACCAAATCCTCGATGCCAATTTTCCGCCTCTTGGCGCCCTCGACCTCCGGTGGTACGGATGAGCTCAGGCTTCGCGCTCTCTTGAGCACATCATTGACTGCAACATCCACCTTTTCCAGCTCTGACAAGGCTGCTGTTAAATTCCTCCTGTTTTCTAATTCGCGTCTACTGCTGTCGCTTTGTGGTCGGTAGTATTCTGTCACTATTCCTACTACCGCTCTGTAGCAGCGGTAGAGCAACAATCGCACTTGTGCATTGTCCGTGTCTTCGATAAGATTATCTTCATCATCACCTCTTGCTTTCCAGCCTTCAAGGAAACCTTCACTGGGGTTTTCAAATACGCTTGAGAGTAGGGGATCTCCAAAGATTCCCTGACTCCAGTTCCGCAGTCCTGTCAATTTCAGACTTTCAGTGGGGATCTGTGAAGTGCCATCTCTGATTCCATTCTCGATCATGATGTTTCGTTCGCCTAGATCGAGTAGTACCAATCTAGGAAGTTTGATGGCGTCCATGCGCCAGGATAAGCGTTGGTAGTGTGATCGCACTACGTCGTATGGGAGCAAGACCGCCATGTCCTCTCCATCTCGCAAAATTGATTCAAGTAAGGTGTTGAAAGCTTCTGACCAAGTTGTGGAGCCTTCGCCCAAGGGGGCTGAAGGGGGTGATTGTTTGAAGGGGTCTGGGAGAACTCGAGCTGCTGTGCCGAATTTGCCGTTGGGCGAGGTGAGAGAAGCTAAGCTTCTCGTCAGTGATCCGACTTGTTTATCGATGAGCTGACGTTCTGGTAGACTGAGGTATATTGAGAGGGCAGACAATGCTTTTCCAGGCGTCGGTTCAAATATTGTGTATGGATATGCCATCTCTCGATTATTGGATGAATGCTTTAGCATTTTTGGCACCACATCTTCTAGCTTGATGGATGCTATACTATGTTCTATATCTTCCATACCCTCGGCATTTACAGAATTGGCTTTCTGGTTCGATGTCTCGAGGAAATGTACGAGTGTTGCTTCGGAATATTGAAGCGTAGTCTCGTGTCTCAAGAGCCGAACTGCTAAGCTGGGCGCAAAGGATAGGAGAAGTTTGCTATCATTTGACATGTTGAGAGTGTATAGTCTGGGTAGCTGGGTAGAGGGCAGTTCTTCGACACTTCCTAATTTTATATCCGGTACCACATGGCTAAGTATTTCCTTAAGACGTCGTACTGGGACCGAGTACATAAGGGACGTCTTGAAGGACTTGCCAGGCACGGCAGTTTTGTACGAAGCCATGATAGGAGTAATGTGGGATATAGGTGTCAGGGTGAGATGTGGGTATGTACGGTTCAAGGATAGAGTGGGAGAAGTAGTGGATTTGATCAGCCTAAATATGGTGATGAGTGATCAAATTGATAGGGTTATGATCGGTATGCCGTGTATCTGTGACCTGGCAATGGTATCTTCCCAGTTCCTGGGTTGGAAAACAGCCCTGCCAGGCGTGTATTTAAGTACGATATGATGTAGGGTTGGCTTGGACAGTTGGACACAGGAGTGTTTCGGCGTTAACTCTGGTGTCGTCAATTCGCTTATAGTGCGCTTTAATTGGTCCAGTTGCGGTAATGGAGTTCTTGGTAACTGTCTCGTTTTGGGGTCCACAGCACTGGAAATTAGGTACTTGAAAGATCAGCGGTGGAAGGAAACGCACAAAACCCAAAGTATGAGATTAGGTAGAAATATTATCTTGCATCGACTTATTGACGTGTGTTTGGAAAGTAACCCTCGGTGTTTGGAGATTGGGTGCCTGCGAGGCATGCAAGGCAGCCACCTCTTTCAGAATCCTGGAATATCTTCTGCGGGCAAGAGAGCGCGAATTAGGTTGATCCTTAATCACGTAGAGTTCTTTGAAAGGGCTATTTGAAATGAGCGCCGAAACCTTGGCTCAGATCGGCGACGAGACTTTGATGGTACGGAGTTGTGGAAGTTCGATGGATACTTATGGGCTGTATCGGGTAGTTCTTTTGTAATTGTATATATAGCTAGTACTCTGTTGGTCTGTAGATGGATGTACATTTAAAGTAATTCTCGAAGCGAAAAACAGGTGTAACTTTTCCGAAGGGAGAATAACGCGAAACAAAAAGAGGTTAGACACCGATGGGAGATGAGATTGAGGCGCTTTTCGAAGGGTTCTGGAAATGTTGAGAGATTCCTAGGCAATGAGACTTGCACCAGAAAGGTAATTCTTGAGAATAATCAAGTATAGTGACGAGATGAAATAGCAGTTAGCACTAGAAACTAGTAAAGTGCGCTTGAGGCGTGTATGAGAAGAGAGATCTTTGTTAGATAGCTCCCGCTGGGAAATGTATAGCGTCCGTCGTGGTGTTGGCCAGATGGACCGCAGTGGATACTTCAGGTACGGGATATTTGGGACAGGTAAATTTCAAAGGAACTAGATTGGAATGGATCATGAGATCTTCCATATCCCGGTCGATGGGATATCTTGTTATCGAACCCAACCCAACCACGGACGGGATTTATGAATTACTCGAGATTATGTAGTTGTGCAACTTTAGGTCCCCGAGACATGGGCTTTTTAATGCACCAAGTCGATGATGCATATGCAGATGCAGATGTAGATGCAGATGTAGGTGTTGGTGGTGTTGGGAGACGTACTCCGTAGAAGTAGTTGTGATTGGTTCGGATGTGAACAATAGAATACATGCTCCGATAAATCTAATGTATAAGAAGAGTATTTATGATATGGCGGGTTTTTCCAGAGTAATTGTATTGTGTAGCTACGTAGGATAGGTAGCTAGTACTTCGTATTGTGAAGTTTGTTGTAACTGTAGTGGCAGGAAATGGAGATGGAATTGGAATTGGAATTGGAATTGAAGATTGAAGATTGATTAGATTGGTGGGGTGGGGGTACATCATTTGCTTTGGGAACAGTCAACAGGGGAAAGAAAGAACAATTAGAATTCTACGATTGGTCCGAAATAAGCGAGTTTTACTTTGGGAAGGTGTGCCTAGTGCTACCTACCTAGCTAGAAAGAGACAGTACCGAGTAGGTAGTAGTGTACATGGGAAAGGTTTGTCATCTCACATCTATCATTTCACATCCATCATCCATCATCCATCATCCATTCATCAAATGATATCTACTCCCTATACTACTATACCTACCACCTACCACCTATATAAATGCTACGAGGTGAACGATTGCGAAGTACTCCATGACACTACACTACATTACAGCATCAACCAGGTTCGACAAGGAGTATAGACTCATGCATGCATGCAACGCATAAGAGCAAAATCCCGACAATTTTTGAAAGAGGCGTACGGCGTACAGTCTGCAGAGTACAGAAACAAAATGGGGGATCGGCGAAGAAAATTTGACAACAAAAAAGACCCATGATGAAATCATTGACATGGAGCTGAAGTGGATATCAAAAAGTTCCAACACTAGAAACAGATCTTTCCGTGTTGAAATCTGGTTTGCCATTTCTCTGCTACTCCACCTTCTAATCATCTGGCTCCGATGGGATGGAATATTATATTAAACACGTGGCGTTAGTAAATCAGATATATGATGATCTACGAAAAGAATTGTAACCAAGAGAAAAAAACGACAGACTTGGTGATGTACTTTTCAGGTATGTGCATCCATCCAGGATGCATGTACCTACCTCCCTATACAACAACGAAAGAAAGCCACATTTTATTATTATTATTTTTTTGGGGGGGAACCCAAGAACTTTTCATCTGATTTTTCTGTCTCGTCTATTCCCACCCCGTCCAATCTTAACAATGGCCAATACCAAAATCTCATATTTCAAGTTCCAATAACCATTTTCACCGTCCCTCCCCAAGAAAAATCTCGGATCAACCACTTCCACCCCACCCCTCGTTAAATTTCAGCCGATCAGGTTAGCCGCGTTCCAGATTTGGCCCGAGTGCAAAGGAGGCACCTTGATTCGGCGCCCTTGTAGCGAGGTTGCATACACCATGGGAGATGAAATCTTTTGTGCATACCAGGCGTGTGTTGTTTGTGTTATTGGAGGTGAGGACTGAGGAGACGGATGGATAGGTAGTAGGTATAGTTTCAAGCGTGCTGCAAATCATCACACAGAGAATTCTAGTACTGCACCAGCTAAGGTTACCGTTAAGCGAGTTCGAGAACTTCTAGCTGCCACGGGTATCGTTGTTCAGCTGGGTTTATCGATTAAAATCATGGTGGCACCCGGTATGTGAGATAATGCAATATTGTGATCAGTAGTTAGCTCTACATATACTTGTAATATGCACTTGGTAACATGTTACATTGTCCACGATTCGGAAAATTTAACTTTTCGTCAAGATCGTGATATCAGTTTTCCGGTAAATACTCCCCGCCATCCACGTTTTTCATTCTTCCAGCCCTTCTAGGGCAATATCTATGCTTGCATATATCGGAAATCCTGATGTGAATGTAGCGGTCAAGCTTGTGCCTCCGAGGGCCCTAAAGGCTGGATGTATACCCTTACTCCCTGCAGATGGAACGGTGGGTTTGTTGAGATTTGAGCATGAGGAACATTGAACGGGTGATGTAATATAAATTTACTATGATATTATATGATATGAGATATGAGTAAGGTAAGCTGATCTAAGCGCGTGTGCGAGCGGATCCATTGCTGTAGAATATGCGCAGGTATTCAAATAACCGATTTTGATATCTTATATTTGGCGTCACAAGGGGCAGTTGTATTTCTCTAGAAAAGGATTGCCGTGCACGTTTGTGATGCAAAGTGATGCTAGTGATTCAAAACAGCTAACTGCCGTTTGATTTGTCGGGTAGTGCCCGAGCCTCGTCTGTAGTTACGCTTTCGGGCGTAGGTTTTGGTTTGGCTTCTACTAGTCCCCCAGATTTCGAATTGGTTGAAGGTGACTGGAGCTCGTAAAGGTTATAGCGCTTAAGCTTTTCCCAGTCATCTCCAACGACACTCATGCCACATATAGTCTAGCCAACACAAGTTAGTATCCCAGTAATTGCATGTGTGGGTTCCGATTTCACTACCTGGTAAATTTCGATTATTATCACTTTGTCTGGCTTAGTGAGATTTACTTTATGATTCTCATTCACCAGCGAAGCGACCTGTTTAATCACGGTATCCCGCTTCAATGTGCTGTGATTGCGTATCGTGGGTCGAATGGCATACTGCAAGGAAGTTAATAAATCTCGACCCAGGACTCAAATAACCTAATTAAACTCTAAGGCTAGAACTCCAATGTCGTGGCAGCACTATACGCAAAAGAGGAATACGTACCGAAGATGCAGCAGATTCTTCCGATTCTGTGGCTTCGCCAGCGAGTCGAAAATGAGCGCCTAGCACGGTTTGTCCGATTTCCTCGATACCTTTTTCTGTGGCTTTTCCAATGATTGACATTGGAGTTAGACGATTTACAAACCTCAATTTCCTTACCCCGCCTGATGCTGCATCTTCACACATCCTATGAACTAGATCAGCTGGATCTATTGGTGATCGAGTTTTGAAAAACAGCACGCATTGAATGTCTAGGTAAACAGCTGAGAATAGCTTTTCGGTCGGATCTTTATGCGCTGCAACCTCTTTTTGGATCGATTTCTCAATGTCGTCAACTGATTCGATAGCATCTTCATCTTCTTCGTCATTGCTCTTGCTACCTGACTTCACGGATATACCATAGTATTTCTCAGCAGACTTGTGGGAAATTAGCATGAACTGGCAGCAATTATGGCTGAAAGGTGTTAACTGACCTCCTCAAGTAGACTTCTCAGCTCTTCTGTTGCCTTTCCTTCTTTACCCTTCACGCAAGTTGCCCAGATTCCTTGGTCGCCGGGCTCTATCCTCCCACCACTTTTAGAGGCCATTTTCGTTTGTTGATGTGGAGTTTGCCATTTCCCATTTGAGCCGCCCTGCATAAGATGTCAGAAAGCTCTCAGGGAGACCGCCAAAAACAATGCCGAAGCATAGATTTTGAGCTCGAGACTCATTCGAAAAAACGCAGTAACACAAAATCAGAAATCGATAGCCAATCCAAGCTCATTTCCGTGGAAGTGCAACATCTCACTGATGATTTGACCAGAAATCAAACCCCCTCTCCGTATATATTGGAGCCATCATTAAGGATTAAAATCCAGTCGAGTGCCTTGGTTGAATAAACCACCAACGGTTAAAGGTTTATCTCATCGAAGAACCAAAATTCCCGACCCAAAGACTTCAAATTTAATTAAGTCTCATTTCCATCTCCAGCAAAAGCGCACTTCCAACCAGCACTTCCTCCACATCCAGTCATCTCAAAACACAGAACCCAACAGAATACCAAAAAAGTCGAACGAGAAAAAAACATACCTTAGCTCTCTTTCCCCCTCTATTATTTCCATCTCGGGCATCTCTCGTATCTTTCCCACCACTGCCCCCGGACCTTTCTTTCCTTTTATTATTTGAATCCGCCATCTCCTTTACAAGCTCGGCTTTCCAATATATTTTCAGCTCAATTCCACCTACTTTCTCGAATTTATTGGACGAATTCCTAATCCTAATTCGTTGTTTTGCTAATCTTTTGGGAATCTTAAGATCACGCCGTCCAAACAAAATGGAAAATATTGCTTAGTCAGATGAGCGGGATACCCCACTTGGCCTGATGGGGTTAAGTGATGGACAATTTGATTGAAAAAGTAAGGTTCAAACTCAATTTCTAACTCCAGCAGACATGATACCTTTGGTTAGGATATGGTTCATGATGTCTGTTCGTTGTGGCTATACTCAATTATATCATCCTTATATGCCGCCTGTCTTGAGAGAGTGACAGGTCGAGGATCATGACAATCAATGCAAGACGATTCATCATTCCTATGGATGAGAGTGAGAGGAAAATTTCATCAATTCATTATTTTCTTATCCTGCCCTAAAAGCTAATCCATACGCCTCCAAATCCCAATTATGTTAGAGCCCAAGTTATCAATCACTCCTTGGCGTTATTCTTCGCACTAGCCTCAGCCGTCAACACCAATGCTCTCGGAGCATCTTCCTTTGGGATATACAATTCCACAAACTGCAGGCAGTCCGCAGCATTGAACTCCTTATTGGTAAAGAGCTCGTTCACCTGATCTTTTGTCTTAATTTGGTGAAGTTGGTATTTGCCTTCTTTAGCGCCAAATGCAGGTACTAAATCTTTGTGCTTCCAGGCTGCTATGTCGTTGTATTCTGCTTCCATGCCGTGAATGAATCGCTCGATGGTATAGCCATCATTACAGATCACAAAGCTATGATTATCATTAGCCATGTTGGTTATAATCGGGCTGGTGAAGGGACTTACATGATGGGCTTCAATCCAAGGCGAATCATCGTGCTTAATTCTTGGACTGTGAGCTGGAAACTTCCATCACCGACAAATAAGACGGTTCTTCTGTCATTCCCAGCATCTCTCGCAGCTAGCGCAGCACCTTGGCAGGCACCAACGGAGTATCCAATACTACCCCACAATACTTGGCTAAGGGCTGTGACTCCCTTGGGAAATTTTGTCTCCCAGATACCAAAATTGGCTGTTCCGGTTTCGGTGATTACAATATCATTCTCCTTCAAAAACTCACCTGCCCTGGGCCAAAACCATGCTTGCGTGATGGTTTCTGAAATATCCTCATTTGCAGTAACCTTGTTTTCCATCTTGGGCCCTGGAACGGCAGAGAGCTTTTCAAGGTCAATTTTGTTAATAATCTTCTGGAGGACTCCTCGCATGTGAACACCGGGGTATTCAGAATAACGCACAACAATGGTTGTGCTGTGGAAGTCAATTGTGTTGAGCTGAGAGGTCTTGTAGGAGAATCCAGCGGTATTGAAGTCGCTTTTGATTGCTCCAATTGTCAAGATGAGATCTGAGGACTCAACTCGCTCTTTAACATCTGGCTGACTACCACTTCCAGCATAAACACCTCCATAGTTTTCGTAAGTCTCGTCAACAGCTCCTTTGCCCATTGGTGTTACGAAGACAGGCAACCCAGTCTTCTCTATCAATCCATGCACCTCCGGGATGACCCTGTGTCTGGTCGCGCATGCATCAACTAGGATGATAGGATTCTTAGCAGCCTCAAGGTACTTGAGAACTACATCAACAACGTAATCCTCCTTATTTGGGTCATTTGGAGGCAAGGACAAGTCGATAGGTGTCTTTAATCGTTCTCCTTCGACCTTCTTCTGAACCATATCTGTTGGCAAAGAAATGTAGACCGGCTGACTGTGGATCCAGCATTGTTGTAGTGTATGATCGATCAAGGCAGCCGCTTCGTTGGGATCATTAATCTTAGCCATTGCGCAAGAAATCTCCTTGAACATATCCGCGAAAACATGGAAATTTCCATTTCCAAGCGTGTGATGTAGAAGCATGCCATCCTTTTGCGAGATTGTTGAAGGAGTTCCAACTATGTGGACGACGGGGACTCGTTCGGAGTAGGCGCCGGCAATAGCATTAATTGCTGAGAGCTCTCCCACACCAAATGTAGTCATGATTGCGGAAATTCCTTTCACTCGAGCGTAGCCATCGGCAGCATATCCTTCAAAAGATGGTCGTTAGGTATGGACTGTTTGTTGGCTGATAGAGAAAAACTCACCTGCATTCAACTCGTTGCAGTTACCAACCCATTTCAATCCAAGTTTGGGAATGTAGTCAAGGGCAACTAGATTGTAATCTCCTGGTAAACCATGAATCGAGTCAATTCCAATTTGCTTCAATCTCGTAAAAAGATACTCAGCAATATCCACTGGGGATTTGAGAGATTCGGTTCTGAGATCTACCATGTTGATTGACAATGGCGGGGTTGCCGGAAGTGGTAGCTGTGAAGTATGCGGAGCTTTGAATATTTTAATTATTCTTGATAATGGGATTCTGTGGAAAGAAACACTAGATGAATGGGAAAGCGACTGAGTTCAGAAGTAAAATACGAAAGCGGAAAGTAAACTCTTGGGGTCTTTATAACTTTTCCATGGAGAGCCGTTTCTGCCGTCGATACCGATAGCAACACCATCCATTAAATCACCCCACCAAAGATGACGTTGTAATGAGTTCTTTGGAGCTGCAAGGCATGAGTTAACTCCACCGTAGCTTATTAAGTCAGCCACATAGACTCATTCACCCATACAAATCGTGATTATAAGGACCCGCATGTGAATGTTGCGTGCAAACTGCATGTGTTGTGCATGTGTTGAAAAAATGAGGTTGTTGGAAAGTGGTCTCATGGAGATGGCAAGGATTAGAAGGTTCGAAATGTTTCGATTTATACCTGGCAAGAGCATTGATTGTCTGACATTGACACGGTGACACACTGACAGATACATATGGGATGATGTGTGTATTGCATATCTAGAGACCGAAACTCAGAGGGGGGAGTGAGTAGATTGGCCGAGATGGACATTTATGGCTAATCACCACAATCACAATAAAATGAAAGCTTTCGATTCCAGAAGGGTGTGTGATTTAAGCTTCGTACCACTGTACCATGAGGGTTTTCCGAGTTCCGCTGTTGGTCTGTGAGGAATGGGAAAGGAAATTGGATGGGCCAACAATACCAAGTCGAAGTTTTTCTTTGCGTAGCATAGGTACCTAAGTAATGAATGAATGAATGAATGTATGTATGAATATGTGAATACATGAATATATGCTATATTGCAGCCGTCAAAGATGGAGTAACGTTACTTGAGTAATTGAACTACCGACAACCCTCTTTGATCAGTAGAATGTAAGCTGATCTCCTGTGCCTCTTTTGGTCGTACCGACATGTTTTCATGAGTAAATAGGAGGTGGAAAGCAGGAGGTAGATGGGAGAAGGGAGGTAGGAAGGAGGTACCCTACAGTATGCTGGATAGTAGAAATGTTCCCTTGATTTAATCTTAATCTGTTGAGTGACGCTCCGCTGGCAGAGTACTGTAAAGAGACGTATGTATGTGTACCTAGTACCTTTATATATATAGGTACATATATATATAAGGAAATCTCTTCCTCATATCCTTTTGCTTCGAGTTCGGTTAGAGCTGGAATACGATATCCTCATGCTATAATCCTACAATCCTATAATCCTATACCACCTTCACCTCAAGCCTCCATATAAAAATGATGTCTTGTCCTGGATTCCGAAACATACTCCATACAGAAACCAAAAAGTGTGGATTGGTTCAAGTTATGAGCATGAATGAACTGTGGCTGAAGCACCTAAATGGCTGATAGGAAAACCCAAGCGGGGGTAATTGAGTGATTGTCCGGTACTTAACCTTTCTCTAGCCTCCAAGCTTGGTAAACTAGGAGCCCGAAATCTTTAGCGTTGTTTGAAATCCCTATGTACTTTCTACCTAACAATCCAAATGCGAGAATTGTCTTTATCCCATAAAAAATTATTACATCGCATCCATTTCTACCCATATCTGCCATCTTTAGAAATTATCTACATGGTTTTTACTACCTCCCTTTTGGCTCCCATTTAAGATTCCTTTTCCTTCAAAGATTATATTATATTTCATGTAGTAATCCAGTCCTCCAATTTGCGACAACTCTCGGCGCCTATACCCGTCATACCTTGGTTGGTTATCTTTGCGAGATTGATACATTCCGGACAAAGGCCAGCGTTGCGACTTTCCAATCTCGTTGGACTCGCTCGAACTAATCTAAACATGCGCAGGCGACCATGAACCAGCGCCCTCGAAGCTCCTCTACAAGATCAAATACAAGCCTTTTAGAATCAAGTCGCGCTGTGCAGGCCTCACCTCGAAAGGTACCCTCGAAAGCGGAGCTTACAGTTCCTGAGAGTCTTTTACTTCTCAACAACGTTCCAACGTACGCAGTGAGTAGTTCTGCAAGTCTTCTTATACCTACGGCCTACGGATCAGGTTCATCGTATCCTACAATTGTTGCGTCAAGCTCACCCTCGCGACCCAGAGCTCAATCTGCAGCGACCAATCTAGCACCCCCTTCTGTCTATTCGCCTGCCACTTACTCTCAACATTCTGCGCAATCCGGCCCAGATCCTTCAATGTATCAACCAGGAAGATACCCGTCGAGCGGCGATCAAAGGCAATATGGGGTCCCAATTCCACCTCCACCTCCGCATCCCATGTCCCCTCCATCTCAACCGCATGTGAATCAGCTCAACGTGAACAATCTACCGCCGCCGCCGCCTCGCAATCCTCCACATCTACCTCCTCCACATCTACCCGGTCCACCGCCCCTACCCACAACTAGCTGGCAGCAATCTCAGCAAACTTGGCTAGTCAACAACAATAGATCGTACCCTGGGCCGCCAGCAAATCCCCCTGGCACAAGCCAATACCATGCCTACAATCCCGGTCAGCACCATCAACCTGCGGTGTTATCGATAGGCCAGCCTCAATCAAATAATGAGCAGATGTCAGCAACATATATACCGCGCGGAGAGTCATTTGGACCTGGCGTTGGGATACCTGCTTTGGGATGGAGTAGTCAAGAGAGCTTTAAGGATAGTGCAGACTTTTCTGCCGTCTCGGATAGCTCAAGGGGGACACCATTAGATGATAGTAGTTATTATAAGGATCGATCATATCCGTCGCAGACACCCCACCGGTTTAATAATATCCATCTCCCGGAATATGATTCTCCAGGCCCCCCTACAGCAACCTTGATGAATCCACAATTGTCTTCGGCCACCAATAGAGGCTTGACAGCAACGTCAAACAATTCACACCAACATGCGGCCGGTAATAATGCGAACACACCAATTTCACCAAACGACGCGGGTTCCCAATGGTCCATGAATCGCGTTTTGTTGTGGCTGGCCAACAATCACTTTTCGAATGATTGGCAAGAAACTTTCAAAGCGTTGAATATATATGGCTCCGTATTTCTCGAACTAGGCAGTGTTCATGGTGGTAGAGGTAATTTCGGGATGATGCATCAGCAGGTATATCCACGGTTGGCAAAGGAGTGCTCGAGTAGTGGAACTGGCTGGGACCAAGCTAGGGAGCGCGAAGAGGGGAAAAGAATGCGGCGTTTGATCAAGGCTATTGTGACTGGGAAAAGTATAGAAGGCAGCAAGTCTTCGCAAATTCGACGGCAATCGTCTGCAGCCAATCTCATTGCAGGTGCCAGTACGGAGGGCACTATGGATAACTCGCTCCATCTTAGCCGCGGAAATGGAGTATCTTTATCTACACCGAACACAGCAAACGGCGATGATAATAGCGCCGGAAAACAGATGTTTACAAGTTCCGGACAAGTTTTAGGAACGAGAAGGTTTTCGGGAAGAAGTACCACTATGCCTATATTGAGCAATATTAATACCGCAGAAGAGATCGATTTCAATAATAGCCGAAATGGTCATCGAAGTGTTTTGAAGAACATCGATAATGAAGGCCGGCGGCATAGCCCGAGCGCCAGTAATGAACTCAACGAAGGTCCTTTCAAGCCGCAGCCCCTTCGTTTAGATGGAAGCCCAAAGAGCGGTAGTCCTGCCGGGACATATGCAACGCTTCACACGCCGGTTGGGCAGAATTTGTCGGCCTCACCTCGCAGCGCCGTTTTTGGCCATCGATCAAGCAACAGTACCGATTCTATTTCTTCTAGTCAAGCAATCTACGGATCTGGGGTACCATCGGGTGCTAGCCAAGCACTCAGAGGTGGAATGGGGGGAGCCGTCGGCGAACTCAACCTTGTAAGAAACCAGGATAGTCGAAGACATGGCGTCGATGTGTCGCGCCCTTCTCCCATGGATGGCGAGCGCTCCGCAAGCTCAGAACAACCCAGTTCCGCAAAAGAATCGAAGGGGTTCCTCAGTCACTGGAGGAAGCGACGAGGAAAAGAAGACGGGTTTGCTCCATCACCAGAAGACCAGAATCTCGATTCGCCCACCAGCCCATCCCTAGGCTTTAAAGCTGCACCTTTCTTGGGTAATGGTAAGATTAGCAACTCTAGCGACACTTCTCTGGACCGACCTCTGTCCACATTCTCGGCGTCAGAGTATGATAAATTTGCTCACAAAGCCGGTTATCGGGGTGTACGGGCTACAGGAAGAAGCTATGTACTAGCAACTACAGACGGCTGGAACTTTCGCTTGTGCGATCTCACGGAAATCGACAACGCGCAGGATCTCAAGGCTACTATTTGCTCGAACTTAGGCATTCATGATTCAGAGTATACACAAATTTATCTCACTGAGCTAGGTAAAATGGAGCATGAAGAAGCGCTAGATGATCATAAACTTCTGCTTTGCAAAAAGACCAAAGCTGATCAGTCTGGTAACCTCAAATTTTTTGTTAGAGGCCCGGCGAATTCCGCAATATCACTTCCTGCCTCACAGTCAGCCGGTCCTGGTACGAACTTTACTACCGAAGGGAGTGGACTTTCACCTAGTCTACCAACGGCCCCTCTCGATGAAGAAGCCTATGCGCAACTCAATGGAAATAGAAGACGATCCAGCTCGTCCCCGCCTACTTCACGGCAGAACACTATCAAAGACGGAAGTGCACCACAAAAAGACCAATCTGTGCCCGTAACCGAAACACCAGACGCACTTAAAGAGCGTCTAATGGCGTATAGGGCTTCACACCTTGGAGAGAGAGAGATACCGGAAGCTGATAGACAAGCCTTTATAGCAATGGCATCAGCAGAACACAAAGCCGAAATGGACCGGAGGCAGAAAGAATACCTGGCCAAGAAGAAGGCGAGCAAAGGTACCTCAACCGCTGCGGATGGTCCTGTAGGCATTGTTGGTCGTAATGTTGATTTTGACCAACCTCGGCTCTCGCCTTTCGAAGATAAAAAGCCAGATATCCTTTTCCCCCAAAGAAAGGCTCCACCAGTCCCGGGAGAGTCAGCCACCTTAATTAAAGCCAATTCTTTGAGCAAGAAAACTGGCCAGCAAGTTCTTTTACCGTGTAGCAGTGTCGACAGCGAAGGCAAACATTTCTCTGGAAGTGACTCTTTGGAAGGATCTGGCACTAAACGGAGGCCAGTTCCAGCTTCGCCTATAACTCCAGGAGGTATCGGCGCTGCTCTCTTCGTTATGGGCAAGGGGTTTTCAACACTAGGTCATCCAACAAGCACCGTGGCCCCAGCCAAAAAGTCGCCTCCGATCGACGGCTCGGAGAATCATGGCAAAAATGCTATGTCGATGGTTGATCACGGGAACACTGGATCTGGTAGGAGCAGCCCTAAATCGAGTGGCACTCCGGGCAGCATTACCTGGGGCAAAGGTGAAACACCATTCATTATCCCTGATTATGCTGGGGAGGAAGAAAGCTTATCGGCGAGCATTGCTATATCGTTGACAGATCCTAGTACTGCTGCAATAGCTAGAATGAAGGAGGAAGAAATTCGAAGAGGTTCTTCTCGCGATATTAGTCCAAACAGTGCTCATATATCTGAACTCACAGTGCCTGGAAATCGGAAATCTTATGGTCCCAACCTTGACTTCACCGAGGCAAGCGTTGTTTTTGATAAGCCTCCCCAACAAGTAGAGCAAGAAGACTCCGACTCCGACTCCGACTCTGGTTTATTTAGCATACCAATACAAAAGACGCAGAAAGCCAAGGAGAGCGGCAGTGGAGATAATACTTCCGGCATCTCCAAGCGACCAAGTTTGACTGTCAAGACCGCAAGATCCAAGAAGGGCCTCTCTGTTTCATGGGGCTCACCTCAACAGGATAGCTCATCCTCATCAAGCCTTTCAAAACTTCCCGATTTTGACAATCAACGCAGAGACGAAAGCGAGCGGACCACTGAAGAAACTGAAGAGGAGAAACAGGCAAAAGTACTCCGTAGACGATCTTTTGCGCGTACCGATACCTGGGCTCCCAGACCTCCCGAGGAGAATATCCTTAAGAATCTCGAGGACTTTTTCCCTAATCTCAATGTGGATCAACCGATAATGGACGAGGGTGTCGGTGGTTCCCCACCAGTTTCTCCTATCGCGGAACAAGATACGGTGGAATCAGCTACAGCTACAACGCCTTCCATGTCTTCGTTGTCAATCACTGAATCTTCTATGCTTTCTACGCCTGGAACAAGCATTTACGGTGATGGAGACACTCTCGGGTCAGACGAATCGACTCTAAAGGCACTTGAGAGACCGGGCTCAACGCAAGGTGTTGCGCATCGCAGTATTCGACGCTCTGGTGGTTTAGGCCGAATGAAGTCAATCCGTGAAGTGGCAAGAGGAGCGCACGAAGCAAATAAACGTTATACTTCAGCTACGGTCGCCCCTGAAAAAGGCGACAAGACTTCAAGCACGATCCAGCGCCGAAAAAGTACCAAGATGTTTGGTGCTAACATTGTGCAAATCAAACCGCAGCGTGGTAGCCTACTCATTCCTCAGATCCCACAAGACACAATACCTAAACGACAAGCTACCTTTCGGTGGTTCAAAGGTCAGCTTATTGGAAAGGGTACATACGGTCGTGTTTACCTTGGTATGAATGCTACGACTGGAGAGTTTTTGGCAGTCAAGCAGGTTGAAGTCAATCCTAAAGCGGCTGGAAATGACAAAGAAAAGATGCGTGAGATGGTAGCTGCGCTAGATCAAGAAATTGATACGATGCAACATCTTGATCATGCTAATATTGTGCAATATCTCGGTTGCGAGAGAGGCGAGATGTCCATCAGTATTTTTTTGGAATATATCTCTGGTGGTAGTGTAGGAGGTTGTCTTCGAAAGCATGGCAAATTCGAAGAAACCGTGGTCAGCTCGTTAACTCGCCAAACTTTAGATGGATTAGCATATCTCCATCGGGAAGGCATCCTTCATCGCGATCTCAAAGCTGATAACATTTTACTCGATGTGGATGGAACGTGCAAAATTTCTGATTTTGGTATCTCAAAGAAGTCAGACAACATCTATGGTAATGATGCGTCCAATAACATGCAGGGATCCGTGTTCTGGATGGCTCCTGAGGTCGTTCGATCACAAGGCGAAGGATATTCGGCAAAGGTCGACATTTGGTCACTTGGTTGCGTTGTCCTAGAAATGTTGGGTGGGAAACGACCTTGGGCCAAGGAAGAAACTGTAGGCGCTATCTACAAACTGGGAAGTTTAAGTGAAGCGCCGCCGATTCCGGATGATGTTGCTCAGGCCATCAGCCCTGGGGCTTTAGGTTTCATGATGGACTGCTGGACTATGTATGTGTCTACTCTTGCCCAACTATCTACCTTTTTACTAACGCTATTATATAGTATCCCCAGCGAACGCCCGACGGCCGAGACCCTCCTTACCCAACATCCCTTCTGTGAACTGGACACGCACTACAACTTTCTGGACACGGAACTTTACGCCAAGATTCGCGGCACATATTAGTTAGACAAACGGCATTTTCACAACACCCAGCCTTTACAAACTACATCTCAAGATAACTTATCATCTTGAGGATCTCAAATCAATATTAATCGGCTTAGGCCGTGCTAATCTATCTATACGTCGTAAACCTCTATATTTGCATGATTTGAAACATTTTTATAAATAAAGCAAGCGTCACGATTTTGCGGGTGATAGACTGGCTGTTGGAGAAAAGTGCTGTATTTGATACCATCTCTTTTGTTTGTATCGTTTCTTTTTAATACATCGGTGCATATGCGAGGGGGATTTACAAGGGGATTCTTGAATGGATGGACCAATCTATTTACGGTTTATATGATTGGTCAGCATTTGCGTGATATGAAGGCAAGCGACATGGTGCGAAGGGTTTTGTATATATAGTCGATTCTCGCAAAAGATGTGCTTTACATGATTTTTTTTTCTCGAGGTTGTATTTTTTCAAGCAAAGGGCATACGTCTAGGTATGTCGATGGTTAAGGAACGGGAGATAATATAACGAGATGCATCAAATGCAATTGGCCTGTTCTCGGCCTTCATTGAGACGGTTTCATGAGTGTGGTGCATTCGTTTCTAATCGTGAGTAGTTCGAACGGCTACCTACCATACTATCGTCTAGTCTTTTTGGGACTTTCTCTCTCCACTAGTCCCTCAAATAACCCGTCTCTTTCCCTTGTAAAGTCCCTCAACTCCATTCTCAAACTCTCTAGTTCCAGTCTGGCCAAATCAATATCTTGTGGTAAACCGTGGAATGCCTTGACCTGCGTCTCCAAATCCTTGACTCTCTTTAACCACTCTTTGAATTTCTCTTCTTCGGCTTTGATAGTCTCAACAGTTACTTTCGGCGTAGATGTATTGGACGGAGATGATAGAGCAGCTACGCGCTCACGGATTTCGGGCAATTTGCTGCTGAGGATTTTTGCTTTGCGTTGGAGGTCGACTGTTTGTTTGGGGAGGTCGTTGGGGGCTTGATAAGACGGGGTTTGGAGAGAGGCGATGAGGGTACTTAGGTTGGTCAGTTCCGTGGTGAGAGAGCGCTGGAGGGTAGCTACGCGGGAGCTGGCTTGAGAAAGTGTGTAGGATGTTGTTTGTAAGGAGAGGAGTTTGCGGCCGATGAGTTCGGGGGAGGGAGTGGATAGGTTGAGGGTCGTCGATAAGGATGCGAGGGTCTCGAGAGAGGTTTGACCCTCTGGAGTGAGGGAATCTTCCAGGGTATGTAAAAGCTCGGCATTGGGGTCGTTTTCAAGGGAGGTTTGTATGGCGGTAAGAGCCTTTTCCCGCGATCGAGCTAAGAGTTCCTGTTCCTCATCTGCAGTTTCGTTAAGTGAGGCGAGAGAGAGTAGCGCTTTAAGCGTAGAAGGATTTCGTTCAAAGGACGGGATGGCCTGATTGGCGAATTTGATCGAGAGCCAGTTGTCAATATATGACCAATCTTTGGCAGCGGCAAGTTGCTGGCGGGCAACTGTGGGAGAGAAGATCGTTTCGGGCGAGAGATGGGACATGGTTATTACTGAAGGTCAATTCGCAGATACAAAGTAGAAATGTGAATTTGGGTGAGGAGGAATATCGAACCTATTTTTGTGAAAAGTATGGAGTAAACATTGACAACAAGGTACTTGTTCTGTCGACAAGGCTGAGGTAAGCTAAGCAGGGATATTCGGAGGTATTACCCAATTAAGCCTAATTAAGACAAGGCTCCAGATAATTTTAACACAAAGATAATGCAAGCGCCACATCGGTTCCAGTTTAGTTTACAGCCTCTCAAAGGAATTGAGTTCCCCCCCCCCCGAATTAACTCAGTCGAAAGGCCAGATAATACTGCCGATATCTCAAACATCTTCCACGTGTAAATTAATTTTGTTCATATTGTTGTTGACTCTTCCTTCTTAAAGACCCATCATCACTCACTTCCCCTTTCTTATTTTTCCCTGACTTTTTATTCCATGCTTTGAACCCTCTATACTTAGATTCGTCGTAGACGCTAACCTTAACCCATCCGGTCAATATGATTGTGAAAGTAAAGTTGTCGGTCCTTGCTTTCGCAGCAACTCTCTTATCCTCGAACTCCCTGGTCTCTGCTCTTTATGCGAATGACATCCCATCGGATACACCAATCTCATCTTTACTGGCATCTGCCAATGCGCATTTGGCAAAGGGCGAAACAAACGATGCTTTAACTTATTATGATATTGCGATCGCCCGTGATCCATCGAACTATTTAAGTCATTTCCGTCGCGGAGCTGCCTACCTGTCCCTTGGTCGAATGGCCCAGGCTGCCCAGGACTTTGACAAGGTTTTGACAATCAAACCAGGCCATGAGCCGGCACTATCACAACGGGCGAAAATTAGGGCAAAGAATGGCGATTGGGAAAGCGCAAAACAAGATTACCTCGCCTTAGGCGCATCTCAGGGGGCCGAAGAGGAACTCGCAAACTTAATTGAGGCTCAAGGTGCAGCTAGTTTGGCAATGGATGCGGAGAAGAGCCAGAACTGGGAAGAGTGTGTGACACAGGCTGGAGCTGCAATTATGGTTGCGTCCAAGGTGGTATCACTTCGTAAAACCAGAGCCCATTGTCGTTTTGAGCGCGGGGAAGTCCAAGAAGGAATGAGTGATCTGAAGCATGTTTTACAAATGCAGCCAGGACTTACGGACCCTCATCTCCGGATTTCTACGATTAACTTTTACAACCTAGGGGAATTGGAACAGGGTATGGACCAGTTGAGGAAATGCTTACATTCAGACCCAGACTCAAAGAGCTGTAAGAAATTGTATAGAAGAGAGAAAACCATCGACAAAAACTTGGCCCAGGCTCGGAAGTTTTTTGAAAAGCATCAATACTCGAGTGGAGTGAAACTTCTCGTCCCATCTGGGGAGGACGTTGGGTTGGTTCAAGAGATTAAGGATGATCTCAAGGAGTTCCGAGAGTCTGGCATAACCCCGGAGCATGCGCCAAATCACCTTGTAACTCAAGTTGTGGAAATGGTTTGCCAGGCTTATCACGAGGTATGTTTAGAGCATTGGCGACAAATCCCTCTGTAACTAACACAACACAGACCAAGAACATCAAGAAAGCTGCTACATACTGTGACGAAGCTCTTTCACTCAACGAAAACTCTCTATATGGGCTTCTTCACAAAGCCCAGAAACACATGGAAGCGGAGAACTACGAAGCCGCAATATCCACCCTCAACACAGCAAAGGAACATCACCCTGATGCACAGCAGATTGGAGGGCTCTTACAAAAAGCTCAAGTGGAGTTAAAGCGAAGCAAAACAAAGGACTATTACAAGGTTCTAGGGGTATCCAAGGATGCGGATGAGCTTCAAATCAAGTCGGCATACAGAAGAATGGTAAAGATAAATCATCCCGACAAGGCTCACAAGCAAGGAGTTAGCAAGGAAGAGGCCGAAAAGAAGATGGCAGCCATTAACGAAGCATATGAAGTACTGAGTGATCCTGAATTAAAGGCTCGTTTCGATCAAGGAGATGATCCGAATGATCACGAGCAACAACGAGGCCATCCGTTTCAAGGAGGTAACCCATTCGGTGGCGGTGGATTCCCTTTCCAACACAGCGGTGGACATCAACATGGTGGTGGTCAACAATTTAACTTCAAGTTTGGTCCAGGGGGGTTCAATTTCGGTTGAGAAGCCAGTCGGATTTCAGGTGTTGGTTAAGCTTTTCAAGTTGACAATGATTCAACGATTCAGTATATCTGTAAATTATACGCAATTTGGCTCGAAGTATGTGCCGTGTAATAGCCTTCAAGAGATTCTTTCTTCCCTTCAAAAGAAGCACTACCTGGAATGATCAAGCAGGGAATGGGGGGTGAATTATGCGTAATATATGTGATTGTAATGAAATGAAATGAATCATGACAAGGCTTCGTCATCAGCCTTGTTGAATACCGGGCGCTAACTTTTCGCATCCCGAGTGCATTGGGCATTGGCATGGCATTGATTGACTTCGGTTGCGGGTCACCACAAACTTCATAAAAGTACTCGAGCACCAACTTTCTACAAACCGTGCAACAGTGTTCATTGTCTGTGTTGATCGCGACAAACTGGGACTTAATTTACGACTTGTCTTGATTGTACTGCCCATTCTATTTCCTCGACTATATTAATATTTGGCGCATAAGGACTTCGGGATGCTCTTACGATAGCATAAATACTACTGCTCTCTACGATCTCCCTTTCGGTTTCGACCAACCAATATGGATGGATTCGAGGTCGCATACACTTTAGATAATGAACAACAATTCTGGGATGGTATGTATAAATAGATCCCTTGAGACTTGTGTCACTCTGGTGTTAAAAAATTGCTTCTAGAAATCGATGACATCGTTTCTGCGAAATGTGCCTCGCATCAATTAATTGATAATGCATTGCGATCCTACCTACAATTCACAACCAACTTTAAAGAGGAATATCTGCAATCAGAGTTCAACGTCGCAAAATGTTTGCACAAGCTAATGCAGAGCGAATTGTTCGCGGCGAATAAGGACTACGTGAGGACGCAGATTGTCTATAGTCTTGTGCAGGAGGACATACCGGCTACCCTGCATGTGATAGCGAGCTTTCTACTATTTGACGGACGTCAGAATGAAGCAACTTTCGAGATGATGAATAAGGAGGGGTGTTTCCCAAGGTTGTTGGAATTGGTCAAGAAAGGGAACAGCGAAGATCCAACTTTGCATAGACTACTGTTGGAACTTTTGTACGAGATGTCAAGGATGCAAAGAATCAGTTTCGAGGACTTAGGTCAGGTAGATGATGAGTTTGTCGCATGTCTCTTTCAAATAATTGAAGAGCTATCGGATGATGTTGATGATCCATATCATTACCCTGTCATTCGGGTTTTGGTAAGTCCCGGCTGAAGATTTTATGCGTCAATTGCTAACAGCTTCTCTAGCTAGTCTTGAATGAACAATATATGGTTGCTTCTACGTCAACGTTAGATCCTTCACATTCTCTAACAAATCGAGTTGTTAAAATTCTCAGCCACAAAGGGTCATCATATATGACCTTCGGGGAGAATATCATTCTTCTACTCAACCGCGAAACTGAAACCTCTCTACAACTTCTGATACTCAAGCTTTTATACTTATTGTTTACTACAAAGGCTACCTACGAATACTTCTACACTAATGATCTCCGCGTCCTCTTAGATGTTATAATTCGTAACCTTCTCGATCTCCCTAATGAGTTTGTTTCTCTTCGTCACACATATCTTCGAGTCCTCTACCCATTGCTTGCACATACACAATTACAACAACCACCGCACTACAAGAAAGATGAAGTAGTAAAAGTTCTAAGCATCCTTGGTGGATCAGGTAATGCACATTGGGAGCCAGCAGACGAAACCACGATACGACTCGTCGAGCGAGTAGCCAAAGTTCCCTGGCTTCGAGATGATGACATCAGTGAAGGCGAAGTAGCACGGAAACTTCTCGGTATGAGTCTTTCCCCGTCACAAACTGAAAGCTCGGTAAGTGTTTCAGATGTGGCTGCTGTCACAGAAAAACCCGGTGTCCAAACACCAAGTCGAAAAGCGGGAAGTGAAAGCACCGCACATGATCATGATGCGCCAGTGATGGCAACCTCAGACGGACTTCAGAGGAAGAAACGTGCCCTGCCTCCACTTCCACCAACGGTTAGAACAAGTAATTTGCAGAAAAAAGTACCACCAAAGACACCCCCAAGGAGGAGAACGAGACTTAAGGCTATGGTTACACTGCCACCTGAGGCGACAGAGGTTGAGTAATGGAATTTGGAAATTCTTGCGTATTATAGGCGAACTTTGGAGTTATCGTCGGGGCATTAGTATTAGGATGGGAAGGTCTCGTCTGTGTTTCTTCATAAATGCATAGAGTGGCGTCGGAGCGAGGAGCGTTGAAAAAGGCATTCATCCCCATTCAAACATTGGGATTGCATGGTAGTTATCGAAAGTTTCGGAGCTACCGAGTAGGACACTTAAATTCTGTGGACATTGAGGGTCGTATATATTCTGGGCGTAGATGGCATTAACCGGCTCTGAGCACATATTCATTACTTCATTTCGAGCTTGTCTTCGACCCTTCCATACATCCAACGCGTTCTTCTATGTGATGAAAACCAATGAACATTGAATGAGTATTCATCCAAGGGAATGTTCCCGTCCACTTTAGAGGAGGGTTTTTGCCTTGCCTCGCTTATCTACCTTCATGAACTAGTAGCGTAAAGGAAATTGCTCGGGTTAGTATCTTCATATTAGTATCTACTGGTTGGTCTATCTTGGGTATGTTAACTACAGAGTTTTTAGTCAAAAATTCAAATCACTTTCTATTTGTTACTAGAGGTATTTTAAGAGTCAGTAAACTAGTTATCTCTTGATAGCCTTTTCTAATATAGATTTAAGACCTTGATAACCTTTTTTAATATAATTATAAAGTGATTTTTAAATAATCAAAACATTTTCATATGAGCCTGATGAATGTATTTATTTTATCAAAATTCAAAAATAAGAGTGAGTTTTAATATGTTTTATTTATATTTATATCAAAAATTGTTTATAAATAAATATAAGAAATTAAAACTATCTCCTAACAAACCCGCCCTTTAAGAATCTAAAATCAGCTATCTCTAAAAGAATAAAAGCTTCTCTGACAGCAGATACTTTCTAATAGATTACAATGTAACTGGTTTCTTAACTCTTTAAATACCTCTACTGGATATTGTTAGGAAAAGTTGAATATATTTAAGCTTTGAAAGACTCGTCTAAACAAAACTATTCCCCCTACAAGAGTCGCTTAGAAGTAGTAGAACCTATTTTTTAAAATGCTAATAATGAACATCTGAATGATTTACATAATACATCACGAATTCGGAGGATTGTATAGGCCGATTGCCTTGATTGATCAAATTCATTCCATTAAGCAAACGTGTCCATTGTTGGATCCTAGGTGAAACCGGATTTCATTAGTCGAATTTTCGATTCGGTATAACCTAGCTCTACAATAGTTTGAGTGGGTTAAGGTTATCAAAAACCTTAAGTCTTGAATAAGCTTTCTAGGACAGAATTAGTGGTCGTGATAGCGGTTATTCGAAGCGAAGTATCGGTGATTGAACACCACGACTCGTTTCCCGCAACCCAGTGAATTAATGTGAATTAGTGTGAATCATATGGAAAAATGTGAATCATATTGAATAATGTAGCAGAATATGGCAAAAATATATTTCCCCCCTCTATAAATATGCTGCTTTGATCCCACTCCATTCCAATACAATACAATTATTTTCTTTACATTAAGCTAACCAAAGCCGCACACTTTGATCTACATCCAGCTCACCAAGTACCAAACCAATAAACCACTACAACGTAACCTCAAATTACCCCAATCCTCACGATGACATCTAAACCCATCTTTAACGCCGTTGACGATGCCTTCCTTACGGAACGGAATCTTGTGAAGCCAGCGGTAAATAGAAGGAGGTTAATTGCATCCTCCCTCTCACACTCTGAGCCGCTCTCCTCCTCCGAATCTGGGGGATCGGAAGGCTCAGCATTAGATGATAGAGTCTATACCTTGATACCGGAATTCCTTGACAGCAAGGAGACATTGGAATGGCTCGGTTGGAGCTCCCAGAAAGCATCTGAAATATGGGCACGATGGACAACAATCAATACAGTCGAGGAAGGGCACGATACTATCTTTGAAGTAGAATTTCTCGAACATGCTACCGGCTACATCCCCTATAATGAGCTCGAAGACAGCGCAGACGACTGGGAAGAACACATGCGGGAATGGGGCGTTAGTTCAGAACTCATCAACGCTATTATGGATGCCGAGTTTTCGAAGGTGAGGTTGACAGAGTCGGCCCATTACTGGGTCAGAGACACCATGGAGATAAGATATTTAAGTTTGGAGCGGATGATGAGAGATAGCGACTCGAGAGCGGAGAATAGGGATGCCCTCAATACTAGTGTCGCAACCGACACGGCCTCAGGGACATCCAATGTCCCAGGTCACCTAGCCTTGTACAAGGCCATCTCCACAGACCGAGTAAGAAGGGATAGAGAGGGCAATATTGAAATTGGCTCTCTAGTGAGTGGGACTCCGAGCGACTTCCGAGGCTTTGGAGGTACAATGCTTTACTTTACGCCAGATCTCAAGGTTGCGGAACATTATCGTAATTATATCAAACACCGAGCAACAACTTCACCGGCGTTGATAATCCGATTGAGTCTGCCTAACGCCTTCATAGAGGGGCTTCCACCGCATACAATCGAGTTCGGTGACTTGTGGAGACAAATCATCCACACCTGTCGTTCTGATCTCAATTTGAAGGGCAACTTAAAGTATCTTCATAGACT
This sequence comes from Sclerotinia subarctica, assembly GCA_025389085.1. NCBI lineage: Eukaryota > Fungi > Ascomycota > Leotiomycetes > Helotiales > Sclerotiniaceae > Sclerotinia > Sclerotinia subarctica. Next base: position 1,058,910 of record QRFI01000013.1, read on the forward strand.
GCCTCTCATCATAACTCCGATAGCCCATTCACCAAATATAGCTACTGCAAGGCTTCAAGATTGGCAGCAGGTTACAATTGGACATGTTTTGCGCCTTGAATGGCAACAAAGCACGGTGGTGCAATATATCTTTCAGGGGTACGATACCGTAGAGCAAATCGAAGAATTATGCGACCTGAAAGTGGTGGCTTAATCATGGTTCTGTGTGGGGATTCGAGTTTTAATGTTCTGCATTCGATGAGCCAGATATATGGTTGGCGTTCGATGGTTTAGGGTTATATGGCTTAGGAGTCTCGTTTTACATGGTTCGAGTTTAGATGTGGCTCGATCGTTTATGTTTAGAAAAATTTCAATTGTTTATATTTTAAAGACCCTGAACATAATATATAGTACTGAACTCCCAATTTGATTAATCTTTGACGGGAACGAGTGTTTTAGGTGTTAGTGATTCAGTGAAAATGATGAGTAGATAAGTGTATAAAGGGGAAGACCAGCTTATTCGGCAAAGAGGTATCTCTACTTTTCTAATTTTTTTATTATCTCTTTTTTTATATCTCTTTTTTCTTCTTTTTCTGCTTCTTTTTATTCTTTATGTATTATAGACTTTTCAATTATTATCACTTTCTCATCATCAATATTTATTGTTATCTTGTTATAATTAAGAGTTATAGATAATAAACAAGAATAGGAGTATCAATGTAAGCTAAAATAAAAATTGCAAACAAAATATATCTTCTATTGTAATTTTTATATTTTATAAATATAATATTATAAAATACTTAAATAAAGATATAATATAAATATAGAAATTTTATAAATACTTTTTTAATCTTCCTCAAAATCTTCAAAATACCAATAACTTTAAGTATTGAAGAATATTAATATAAAATCTTTATATTAATTATAATAAATATATCTTTTAAAATTATAATCCAAATATTTAATATATTAATAATTAATAGAACAAACTTTAAAAAGAGAATATTAAAATATATTCTTTATTTTATTATAATTTGTATTTAGAAATTTGTACTCGAATAATATCCAAAGATATTATCTAAAAATCACAATGTTTTTTATTATATTATAACTTTCAGAGCTTCTTTATCAATTGTTGAATCTAGATATTGAATAAAGTTTAGGATCTATTATTATTGTTTTAAGGAATATTTTAGAATAATACTTATAAATATCATTTAGATATTCAGGATTTGAATAATCTATAAAATTTTAGGTATACAAATGTAACGATTCTGTACTAGAGGCAGTGGCTGCCTGAGGTTCGTCTGATTGATAATTTTAGGTTAAGGCTTTATTACTTAAAGTTCATTTGGAAGTGAAGTTGTTATTAGATCAAGTAGAATATAGATAAACTAATTGATAATTAAGTTAAATATAAAGTTTCTAAATTATGAAATTATCTTAATTATATACTCGTTATTCTTTTTGGATGTTAGCTATATTAATTGATTAGTATGGCTAGCATTCCCTTATTACTAGCTTTGCTAGCTGGCTAACAAGGCTAGCATATCATATGATCCCTATTTGGCCTCAAAATATTAATCCTGAGATAACTCGTTTCTTAGGATAATATACTTCCTAAAATAATAATCTTAAGATTAATATTATTTTAGGACTTTTTATTTTAGGATAAATAAGATCCTAGAATAACTTACTTTAAACTCTTATAATTATCTAATTGATTAATCTTAGAATAAATCCAATCTTAGAATAAATCCAATCCTAGGATTTATTGAATTCTAAAATACTTATTCTAGGATTCCTTATCGATAAGGATCTTTCCGAAAACAACAATTCAAACTGTTATACTTACTTTTATTATATTATAATAAATATGATTTGTAATACTATCTTCTTCTTAATTGAATGTCATCTTTGATCACCTATAATTATCTGATTCAGAATCTTTTTATCTCTATAATTTCTTAATTTATTTTCTTTATTATATCATCTATTTATTCCCAATTCTATATCGATTATAAAGTTTTAGGAAAAGAGATTAATTTGATTAAGAAAAAGATAGCTTCTTATATTCATTATAAAATTATTGATGTTATATATATTTCTCTTTACAATACTAAATATTATTGTTGTAGATGTTGTACTTTTTTAAATAAATTTTGTGATATATACAATTTAAATAAGATACTCTTTATTTCTGATTAGGAGGTTATCAATATTTAGATTAAATAGATGGATATAGAGAAGGATAAGGTGATATCAAAAATACTTCGACTTAGTAAACAATAAAAGTTTCTTTATAAAAAGAAACAGAAGATAATTAATATTAGATTGAACTCTATAGATGAACTTGATGCTTTAAAGGAGAAAGAAAGATAAGAAAAAGAAAAAGAAATTGCTGCAACTTTAACGCTTATTGTTCCTTCCAACTCTTTTGGTCAATTTGATCAATTTGGTCAATTTGATTCTAAACTTCCCTCAACTAATTCCAATTCCCTTGAACCCTCCTTTTTACATTCGATAAATTCGCTATCTATACAAATTGTATTGAATTCTCTTTTCTTCTAGGTAAATCCGGATTCTGTCGACGAAACTCCTCAAACTTTTTAAGGTGTTTGAGATCTTTTCCCAATTCCTATATATTTTCGGAGTCTGAGTAATTTTCCCATTTCATCAAATATTTAACTTTATTTCTAATATATTTGTAATCTAATATTTTCTTCATTTTATACTCAATATTTTGATTAATGAATATAATTTCTGTTTTAGAAGTTTTAAATACTTTTGATAATACTAATTCAAACAAGGATATATAGAATATTAGATGGATGTTTATACTTCTTGATAATATCAATTCATAATTCAAGAATCCTTTAATTTTCTTGATTTTGAATAATCCTAATTTCTTGTAATTCAGTTTTGTATTTGGTTTCTTTATTTCAATGTTTTTTTGAAGAAGATAGACTTTATCCCTTTCCTTTAATATTGATTCTTGATTATATTTTTGGTTATAATAATAAATATTTCTTTTAACAATGAACTTGAGTTCGGCTGCTAATTCCTTATGAATTTCCTTGAGTTTCTCTATTTGTATTATAGCAGATTGGTTCTTTATTTCTGGGATATCTGATTCCTGGTATACAATTAATTCATATCCAAAATTGGCATAATTCAAGGAGATTTATATGATTTCTAAAGTAGAGCTATTATATATAAATTATATTAAAGATAGTAATCCTATCTAATCATTTTGTTGATAATTCATATAATAGCAAAGGTATACTTTTACAATTTAGTTCATCTGTTCATTCTCTTTATTTATTTGTAGATGGAATATTATAGATATCTTCCTTTTTACATTTAATAATATTATTAAAACTATCCAGAATTTTGATATAAAAAGTTTATCCTTATTTGATAATATTTTTTCTAATAATCTATATATTACAATGATTTCTTTCAGAAATATAACTATTAGGATTTCTATAATTAAAATAATTTTGTATAATACTAATATTATATATTTGATTAATTAATCTATAATGATTAAGAGATAATCATATTCCATTCCTATTATTAGATTTTTGGATTTAAATAATAGATTTATAAAATCCTATAATATCAATTTCTATAATATTGATAATATTTCGGTTATATACATTTGTCTATAAGAAGTATAATAAAAAACCTTATTCCTAATACAGATATTATATTCGATGATTACTTTATTGATTATAATTCGGAATCCTGGATTTTAATATTATTTCTTAATTCTTAAATATATTCTTTATACTTCTTAATAATTATGAATTAATAATATATATTGTTCCTTAATAAATTTGGGGGCAATACTATTTGATAATCATATTTTCCTTGTAACCTATATTAATCTATTAACAATTATTGGTGGTTCAGATTATTTGATATTTTCCTTATTTTATTATATATCTGTAAATTTGTTTTTTTAGATTTCTATTAATTTATTCTTTAAAACAACAATTTCTATTAAATTCGGAATAAGATCTTTATTTGATAAAGATTTCAAGATTGTTATCTTTTGATAAATCTTATTATCCTTATACCCTGATAACCTACTTAATACATCTACCCTTACATTATCTTTGTTTTTGACATATTTGATTATCAAATCGAAACCAGCTAATTCTTTAGTTTATCGAGTTAATCTTCGATTATTCAGGATCTTAATTATAATAAAGATTTGTAGATTTATATAATCAATATAGATGATTATTAGGAATTTAGTTTTTTGAAGATAGATTCTCTAATATTTTAATAATTTAATTATAATCATAAATTCTTTTTTATAGATATTATAATTCTGCTCTATCTTATCCATCTTGCTGAAATAATATACAATTAGATATAGTTTCTTATTATCATCTTTTTGAAGATGAACTTTTGTTATATAGATATCGGAAATATCTATTTCAATGATACTTTCTCGATCGTTATAATAATTATAGAATATAGGTTCTCTAATAAATCTATCCTTGATTTCTTGGAAGGCTTACTTTGCCTTTTCGTTCCACAAGAATCCCATACCTTTTTTTGTTATTTCTATAAGTGGTTCTATCATTTTTGTCAGAATTCCTAATAAGTTATTAAATCACTTAATAATAATAACCGAACCAATGATTATATGATCACATGATATATTAGTAATATCATTATATATTACGTAATTTTATTATTATATAAAATCTCGATCATATATCATATTAGAATGATTTGTAACGAAATGGAATGTGATGGAAACATATAGAATCATATGGAATTTTCTTATTTCTCAAATCAAATATTATTGGTTATTACTCATTTCTATTATATGAAATGATTCTATAAGATTCGATTTAAATCGATCTTATTTATAAACATAGAATATACTAGAATTAGATTGTAGATTATAAATACGAAGATTTCCTTCAAAGAATTCTTCGGAAAAGCAAGCAGATAAAATTCAATATTTATTATATATATTGTTCTGACTTCACCCTTAAATATTCGATTTACCTCAAAGCTAAATATAACTAAGTCTTCCACTATCATAATAGATAATAATAATATTATTATTATTATTTATTATTATCCAATCGACCACCCTCCAATAATTTTGAAAAAATCTTTGATAAATATCTGATAAAAGTTAGTGAATCCTAATATAATCTATACATCCTTGATATTTCTAGATTACTCCCAATTCTTTACTTTTTTGGTTTTCTTTGAATTAATATTTATTTATCCTGATTTAATTATATATTTGAAAAAGATTATCTTTTTGACTTCAAACTTACATTTCGATAACTTGAATCGTAAATCAATCTTCCTAAATACTTCGAGTACCTTAAGAATATATTCCTTATACTCTTTCTTCTTTTAAAAGAAGATAAGGATGTCATCTAGATAACAGATTATGAATAAGCTAAATGTAACGATACTGTACTGGAGGCAGCGGCTGCCTGAGGTTTCGTTGGTTGATAATTGTAGGTTAAGGCTTTATCAATTGGGTTTATTTAGAAGTGAAGTTGTTATTAAATCAAGTAAAATATAGATAAACTAATTAATAACTAAATTGAATATAAAGCTTTTAAATTATGAAATTATTCTGACTATATACTGATGAATCTAATTTGGATAGTTTTGGATAAACTGGATAGATCAGTCTATTTAAGTTATTCAGTCTATCCATTATATGATTTGTTATTAGCCTCAGGATATTAATCCTGGGACGATTTCAATCCTGGGATTGTAGAGGTCTTAGGATAATAATCCTGGGACAGATATTATCCTGGGACAATAGTCCTGGGACAAATACTATCCTGGGATAATAGTCCTGGGACGAATCATATCCTAAAACATTTGTTTTAGAATCCAATAATTGTCTAGCCCATTCCTTTTAGGATATTATTTGTCCTAGGACAATATTTGTTCTAGGATTCCTTATCGATAAGGATCCTTTTGAAGAGAGCAGCTCAAACACTGGTAACTAGTTTTATTTTATAAAAATGAATGTGATTCGTGACACTAAACTCCTTGAGTATTTTGTTATTTTATTATTAATAGATAATAAATATATTTATTAATCCAAATAACATAATAGTGTATTCCCATAATTCAGAAGGTAATATAAAAGCAATCTTTCATTTATGCCCTTCCTTGATTTGTATCAGATTGAAAACGTTTCTCTGATCTAGTTTAATATAAATTATTGTTTTGCTTAGTTTATCTTTTAATTCTTAAACTTTGGGTATTGGGTATATATCCCTGATAATCCTATCGTTCATTTGATAGTAATCTCTATAAGATCGATTATTCGGATCTCCCTTTTTGAATGCCAATAATACATTAATTACACAAAGGGACTTGGATTTCCTAATCCATTCTTTCTTTTTAGCTTTAGATCGGTATTTTTCCTATATTCTTAAAATATTAGGGTTATATAATCTCAATTTCTTAATTGGGAGTGTAAATCCCTTTTTGAAATTGATCTCATAATTCTAAGGCTTATGTTTTGGTAAGGCTTTCAAGTTCTGTGGATCTTTAAATAGTTTAGCGAATTTTCTGTATTATATTGGAATCTTTTTTGTATCGATCTCATCGATTAATGGAGGATCTATGGCTATCATAGCACAATATTCAGCCTCCCCAGAAATCTATTTTTTTTTTGGATTATATAATTATTTGTTTTTGTATTTGTAATAATCGAATGTAAAGGTATCTTTTATTTAATCAATATTTGGATTATATTTTCTAATTTAAAGGGTTCCTAAGATTATTATATATCTACCTAATAATATTAAGTTCAATTTGATTTACTTTATATGCTCTCTTAGTATAATTATTTTGAGAGTATTAGTTTATCTTTGTATTCATCTATTTATTCCAACCTTTTTTTTCCTAATAATATTAGCTAATAAGGATGTTCTTTAGGTTTAATAGGGATTCCATTTTCTTCAATGAAGTTGGGATTTATAAATACTTCTATAACTCCTGAATTGATCAAAGCTTTAACTTCCTATTTTCTAAGATTGATTTTTACAATTAATTATCCAATCCTAATTGTACTATTGAGTTTCAATAATAGTGATTTGGTGATTTGTTTTTTGATGAAGAGATTCAATTATTTATATTGATATTTGCTTTTATTTAATAGCCTATAAGATATAATTAATAATAGCTTTATTGATCCTATTTGAAAATTTCGATAATAATCTTTGGTCTATTAGTATTTGTGGTAAAGATTAATCTTGCATCAGATTCTGCGATATCCGACTTATATCAGGATCTTTTATATATCTTCAATCTTTAGATTATAATTATTATATTCCTATTCTTCATTAGTATAAAGAAAGCCTAAATCTGCAATAAATCTCTTAATATTACTTTCCCCTGTATTTTCCTTGAATACTATTTGGTAAAGATCGTTATAAATAACAATATAAAGGATCAATAAGATTGGATGATTGTGAATCTGATGTTTTTCTATAAAATCAGGTTTCTGTTCTTTATAATAATATTATATATATTTCCTATTGAGATAACTAATTATATATTATAGTTTGTTTTCTTGAAGTTTTAGGTGAATTTTATTGATTTGCTGATTATTTTCGGATCCTTCTGTTACGAGGTTTGCCGTCTAGATCACGTGGAAGTGCTCTAGGCTCTCGAAGTAGGTTTATAACTAGGCATCAAGCAGGGACTTTAAAGTAATGATAATAAGATGATGCAATTCGTAACTAATAGTATGGTATACTAAATGATTGATCTTGAGCACGAAGCTCTACATTTAATGAAATCCCATTCCCTTATATAGACCTTCGTCTCCTTTGGACAGCTGGGACAGCCGAGCGCTCCTGGAGCGCTGTCGTTCTAGAGCTGTCCATCACGTGATGCTCAATCTCGTGATTGATGCTGTATACGCCTGAAGCTTTCCTGTTTGTATATTCTGATGGTATGTGCACATATGATCCTCGGGTGACCATAATCACATACTAATATAGTCGAATCGTATCTTGCTCGCACATGGCCCAAGCTCATACAAACAAGTCAGCTGTTACCTTCGTAACACCTTCGATGAATCCTTCCTTTTCGAATAATTCAATTAACTTATAGTTCCTTATAAGCTCAATTTCCTTATTAGTATTTCTGGATAATTCTATTTTTGTATATAGAGTGACCAAGCCCAATTTTCTGAATTGTTCTGGATATAATTGAGGTAACCCCTTTTCTAATAATTCTATTTTACAAAAGTTATCCTTTAATATACTCATTTCCTGAGATCTCTATCTCCTATTTCCAAATCTCACTTGTTTTTTGCTTTTTGTAGTGAATAACTTTTTTTGATTATAATCTCGAGATATATACCTACTCTTTCTATAAGTGAAGTATAGATTATTTTTTCTGTATCTTTTCTTTTCTTTGACGCTAAGTCCATTTGATTTATATCGATATTCGGCTTCATCCAATTCCATTAAATCATTGGTATTGTAATGTCTGTTTTGACATTAAGTTTTAGAAAACTTTCTATTTTTCTGAATGATTTCCTTTTTCTTTATTCATCTTTTGTAGAAACAATTATCAATTAGAATAAAGGTCTCGATTAATTCAGAAAGATTTGGTGGTTTCGGAGCTCTCGCTAGCTTATCTTTGATAATGTCTTTGAGTCCCTTATAAAATTAGGATCTAAAATAATTATCATTCTATATAATATATTCAATATATTATTGGAATTTAGTAATATAGATTATGATTGATCTTATTTGTTTAAATTATTGTAATACTTTCTCAATTATATAATTAGGATCAACTTCCCTAAAAACCTTATCGAAACCTTATCGAAATAATTTGTAAATATCAAAAAGATGATATATCTTAGATTTCATATTTTTATTAAATTAATTATTGGTAGTTTTGATTATTAGATTATTAAAGAAAGGTTTGATTCAATTAAATATAATTCCTCAGAAAAACAAGATTAATTATAAGATCCTTTGTATTTGTATCAAAAAGAGATATTTATTAAAAATATAGTAAAGATTAGTTTATATAATAAAAACTCGATATTTGTTATAATCTCTATAAAATAGATCAGAGATGGATATTTGGATTGTTTGTCTCGACTCTATATTAGCAGTAGCCTACCTTAAGGCTTTGGTGGAGGAGAAGGAAACTAATTCGGTGGATTGTTGAATAAAGTCTATCGTAACTAATATAACTTAATTGAAACAATACTCAAAGTATAACAATTCTGTATTGAAGGTAACAATTATCTAAGGTTTCATTAATTGATAATTATAGGTTAAGGCTTTATTACTAAGGTTCATTTGGAAATGAAATCATTATTAGATTAAGTAGAATATAAATAAACTAATTAATAATTAAGTTAAATATAAAACTCCTAAATTATGAAATTACTTTAATTATATAATGATTCCTTTTTGAAGTTTTGAGGAGTTTGTGCTCCTAGAGGCTCCTAGGAGCCTTAAGGAGTCTATACTCCTGAAGACTCCATCATATGATCCTATATAAGTCTCAGAACATTAATCCTGGGGTAATTCCAATCCTGAGATTGTAGAGTTCCTAGGATAATAGTCCTGAAATGAATATTATCCTGGAATGTTTTACTTTAGGACAAATCATATCCTAAAACATTTGTTTTAGGATTATATAATTATCTAACCCTTCTTTTCTAGGATACTAACAATCCTAGGATCCTATTTATTCTAGGATTCCTTATTGATAAGGGTTCCTACAGAAACAACAGCTCAAACCTATATACTTAGTTTTATTTTATAATAATAAGCATGATTCGTGACAAAATCAACCTTCCTAAATGCTTCGAGTACCTTAAGAATATATTCCTTATACTCTTTCTTCTTTTGGGAAAAGATAAGGATGTTATTTAGATAACAGATTATAAATAAATTAAACTCCTTGAATATCTTATTATTTTGTTGTTGACAAATAATAAATGTATTTGTTAATCCAAATAATATAATAATATATTCCCATAATCTGGAAGGTAATATAAAAGCAATCTTCCATTTATACCCTTCCTTGATTTATATTAGATTGAAAACGTTTCTTTGATCTAATTTGATGTAAATCATTGCTTTGTTTAGTTTGTCCCTTAATTCTTGAACTTTGGGTATTGGGTATATATCCTTAATGATCCTATTGTTCATTTGATAGTAGTCTCTATAAGATTGATCATTCAGATCTCTTTTTTTGAACACTAATAATATATTGATTGTATAAGGGGACTTGGATTTCCTAATCTATCCTTTCTTTTCAATTTTAGATTGATACTCTTTCTATATTCTCAAAGTACTAAGATTATATAATCTCAATTTCTTAATTGGGGATATAAATCCCTTTTTGAAATTGATCTTATAATTCCAAGGTTTATGTTTTGATAAAACTCTCAAATCCTATAGATCTTTGAACAGCTTGGCGAATTTTCTGTATTGCATTAGAATCTTTTTTGTATCGATCTCGCCGATCAGTGGAGGATCTATGGTTGTTATAGTATAATATCTGACCTCCCTAGAAATCTGTTCCTTTGGATTATATAATCATTTGTTCTTGTATTTACAATAATCGAATATAAGGGTATCCTTTATCTAATCAATATTTGGATTATATTTTCTAATCCAAGAGGTTCCTAAGATTATTATATATCTGTTTAATGATACTAAATCCAATTTAACTTGCTCTGTATACCCTTCTGATATAACTATTTTGAAAGCACTAATTTGTTGTAACGATACTGTACTGGAGGCAGCGGCTGCCTGAGGTTTCGTTGATTGGTAATTGTAGGTTAAGGCTTTATCAATAGGGTTTACTTAGAAGTGAAATTGTTATTAAATCAAGTAGAATATAGATAAACTAATTGATAATTAAGTTGAGTACAAAGCTCCTAAACTATGAAATTATTCTGACTATATATTTAATGAAAGTAATTGGATAATTTGGATAAATTGACTATTCAGATTATTTTTTAGATTGGATAATTTGGATAGATTAACTATTCAGTCTATCCATTATATAATTCACTATTAACCTCAGGATATTAATCCTGAGATGATTCCAATCCTGGGATTGTATAGATTTTGGGATAATAATCCTGGGACAATAATCCTGGAACGGATATTATCCTGAGATAATCTTTTTAGGACAAATCATATCCTAAAACACTTATCCTAGGATCTTATAATTGCTTAATTTATTCTTTTTAGGATATTATTTGTTTTAAAACAATATTTGTCCTAGGATTCCTTATTAATAAGGATCCTTATAAAAAAAGCAGCTTAAATATCAATAACTAGTTTTATTTTATAATAATGAATATGATTCATGATACTATCCCCTTCCTGATTAAGTATCGTTCTCGATCACTTATAATTAATATAAGACCCACAATATCCATTGTTTATATTCCTTCCTTTCTTTTTGTAATATATCACTTCAATATATCAAAAAACAAACAGAGCAATTAAAACTTGGAAATCGAATTGAACAAACAGAAAGCGAGATGGTTGCTTATACTCGATATGAAAAGGCCAATCGTCGTTGTATTGCTTTGAAATCGGGCTCCAATAATAATAGATATGCTAAATGTTATTGTTATGGAAAAACTTGTGATATGAAATTGAAGAATACTATGCTATCTCTTTTCGATTGGTTCTTTATCGATCGTCAACAACAAAAACTTTGTGAAAAGAAGGAAGAGATTATAGCTAAGATTCTTTGTCTCCAAAAACAACAATGTTTCCTGGATGAACACAAACAAAAAATGATTGTGGCTGATTTAAATTCTTTAGATGAGCTTGATGCTTTAAAGAAGAAAGAAAGACTTGAAAAGGAAAAAGAAAGAGAAATTGCTATAATTTCAACATCTATTATTCTTTCCAATCCTTTTGATCAATTTGATTCCGAATTTCCTGTAATTAGTTTCAATTTCCTCAAATCCTTCTTTTTATATTCGATAAATTTACTATTTGTATAAGTTGTATTGAATTCTTTTTTCTTTTAAATAAATCCGGATTTTGTTAATGAAACTCCTTAAACTTCTCAAGATATTTAAAATCCTTCTTTAGTTCCTATATATTCTTAAAGTCTAGATAATTTTCCTATTTCACCAAATATTTGATTTTGTTTTTAATATATTTATAATCTAATATTTTCTTTATCTTATATTTGGCGTTTTAATTAATAAATATGATTTCGATTTCAAAAACTTTAAATGCTTTTGATAGTACTAATTCAAACAAGGATATATAAAATATTAAATGAATGTTTATACTCTTTGATAATACTAATTCATAATTCAAAGATCCTTTAATTTTCTTGATTTTGAATGATCCCAATTTCTTATAATCCAATTTTATATTTGATTTCTTTATCTCAATATTTTTTTGGAATAAATAGATTTTATCTTTCTTCTTTAATATTGATTTCTGATTATACTTCTTGTTATAATAATGAACGTTTTTTTCAGCAATAAACTTGAATTCTGCTATTAATTCCTTATAGATTTCCTTAAGTTTCTTTGTTTATATTATAACAGATTGGTTCTTTATTTCTGAAATATTTAGTTTTTGGTATACAATTAATTCGTATTTAAAGTTGATATAATTCAGGGAGACTTGGATAGTTTCTGAAGCAGAATTGTTATATACAAATTATATTAAAAGTAGTAGTCTTACTCAATCATTTTGTTGGTAATTTATATAATAATAGAGATATACTTCGATAATCTGATTTATCTGTTTGTTTCCTTTATTTATTTGTAAATAGAACATTATAAATATTTTTCTTTTCATATCTAATAATACTATTAAAACAATCCAGAATTTTGATATAAAAAGTTTATCTTTATCAAACAATATCTCCTCTAATAATCTATATATTATAATAACCTCTTTTAGGAATATAATTGTTAAGGTTTCTATAATTAAGATGATTTTATATAATATTAATATTATATATTTGATTAATCGATTTATAATAATTAAAAGGTAATTATATTTTACTTTTATTATTGGATCCTTGGATTTTGATAATGATTTTATAAAGTCCTATAATATTGATTTTTATAATATTGATAGTATCTTAGTTATATATATTTATTTATAAGGGATATGTGTAACGATACTATACTGGAGGCAGCGGCTGCCTGAGGTTTTGTTGATTGATAGTTGTAGGTTAAGACTTTATCAATTAGGTTTATTTAGAAATGAAGTTATTATTAAATCAAGTAAAATATAGGTAAATTAATTGATAATTAAGTTAAATATAAAGCTTCTAAATTATAAAATTATTTTGATTATATATTAATAAATTTAATTTGGATAACTTTGGATAAATTAGATAGATCAATCTATCCAAATTATCTAGTCTATTTATCATATAATTTGTTATTAATCTTAGAATATTAATTTTGGGATAATTCCAATCCTGGGATTGTAGAGATCCTAGAATAATAATCCTGGGACAAATATTATCCTGGGATAATAATCCTAGGACAAATATTATCCTGAGATAATAATCTTGGGACGAATTATATCCTAGAATACTTATCTTAGAATCTAATAATTGTCTAACCTATTTTTTCTAGGATATCATTTATTCTAAAACAATATTTATCCTAGAATTCCTTATTGATAAGGATCCCCTTAAAGAAAATGGCTCAAACATCAATATTTAGATTTATTTTATAAAAATAAATATGATTTATGATATTATCTCCTTTCTGGCTAAGTATCATCCTCGATTGCTTATAATTAGTATAAGATCTATAATATCCATTCTTCATATTCCTTTTTTTCTTTTTATAATATATTACCTTAATATACTCGAAAACAAACGAAGCAATTAAAACTTGGAAATCGAATCGAATGAATAGGAAGCGAAATGATTGCTTATACTCAATATGAAAAGGCTAATCGTTGTTGTATTACTTTGGAATCAGGTTCTAATAATGATAGATATACTGAATGCTATCACTAAGAGAAAATTTGTAATATAAAGTCAAGGAATATAATACCAACTCTTTCTGATTAATCCTTTATTGATCGTTAACGATAAAAACTTTGTGAAAAGGAGGAAAAAGTTTTCGCAATATTATAAAAGGCTATAATTAAGACTTTCACAGTATCACAAAAAGCTATGGCTAAGATTTCTTGTCTTTATAAATAACAATGTTTACTGAATGAACAAGAGCAGAAATTGATAGTGGCTGGTTTAAATTCTCTGGATGAACTTGATGCTTTAAAAAAGAAAGAAAGATTCGAAAAAGAAAAAGAAAGAGAAATTGCTGCAATTTCAACATTCATTATTCCTTCTGATCTTTTTGGTTAATTTGGTCAATTTGATTCTGAACTTTCTATGATTGGTTCCAGCTCCTTCGATCCCTCTTTTTTATATTCGATAGATTTGTTATTTATACAAGCTATATTGGATTCTTCTTTTTTTTAGGTAAATCTGGATTCTGTCGGCGAAAATCCTTAAACTTCTCAAAATGCTTGAGGTCTTTTTCTAATTCCTATATATTCTCGGAGTCCAGATAATTTTCCTATTTCATTAGATATTTGACTTTGTTTCTAATATATTTATAATCTAGTATTTTCTTTATCTTATATTTGGCGTTTTGATTAATAAATATAATTTCGGTTTTAGAAACTTTAGATACTCTTGATAATACTAGTTCGAGCAAGGATATATAGAATACTGAATGGATGTTCATACTCTTTGATAATATCAATTTATAATTCAAGGGTCCTTTAATTTTCTTGATTTTGAATGATCCCAATTTCTTATAATCCAGTTTTGTACTTGATCTCTTTATCTCGATGTTTTTTTGGAGTAGATAGACTTTATTTCCCTTCTTTAATGTTGGCTTCTGACTATACTTTTTGTTGTAATAATAAACGTTTCTTTCAGCAATGAACTTGAGTTCCATTGCTATTTCCTTATGAATTTCCTTGAGTTTCTTTGTTTATATAATAGTAGATTGGTTCTCTATTTCTGAAATATCTGATTTTTTGTATACAACTAATTTGTATCCAAAGTTAATATAGTTCAGGGAGATTTGGATAGTTTCTGAAGTAGAGCTATTATATATGAATTATATTAAGGGTAATAATCCTATTCAATCATTTTGTTGATAATTTATATAACAACGGAGGTATACTTTAACAATCTGGTTTACTTGTTCATTCTCTTTATTTGTTTATAAATGGAATGCTGTAGACATTTTCCTTTTTACACCTAATAATATTATTAAAGCGATCCAGAATTTTGATGTGAAGAGTTTATTTCTATCGGATAATATCTCCTCTAATAATCTATATACTACAATAACTTCTTTTAGGAATATGATTATTAGGGTTTCTGCAGTCAAGATGATCTTGTATAATACTAGTATTATGTATTTGATCAATCGATCCATAATGATTAAGAGGTAATTGTATTCTACTCCTATTATTGAATTTTTGGATTTAGGTAGCAACCCTATAAAATCCTATAATATCGATTTCCATAATATTAGTGATATTTCAATTGTATACATTTATTTATAAGGGGTATAACAAGAAGCCTTATTCCTGATACAGGTATCACATTCGGTGATCACTTTTTTGATTATAATTCGGAGTCCCGGATTCCAATATTGTCTTTTAATTCTTAAATATATCCTTTATACTCTCTGATGATTATAAGCTAGCAATGCATATTACTCTTTGATGAATTCGATAGTAATATTATTTGATAGCCAAATTTTCCTTACAATCTATATTAATCTATCTATAGTTATTGGTGGCTCAGATTATTTGATATTTTCCTTATTTATTTATATATCTATAAATTTGTTTTTCCAGACTTCTATTGATTTATTCTTTAAAACAACAATTTCTGTTAGGTTCGGAATGAGGTCTCTATTTGGAAGAGATTTTAAAATTGCTGTTTCCTGATAGGTCTTATTATCCTTATACTCTGGTGGCCTATTTAATGTGTTTACCCTTGTATTATCTTTGCCTTTGATATACTTGATTATCAAGTCGAAACCAACTAATTCTTCAATTTATCAAATCAATCTTCGATTATCCAGAATCTTAATTATAATAAAGATTTATAGATTTATATAATCAATATAAATGATTACTAGGAATTTAGTCTCTTGGAGATAGATTCTCCAATGTTTCAATAATTTGATTATAGCTATAAGTTCCTTTTCATAAATATTATAATTTTACTCTGTTTTATCCATTTTGTTGGAATAATAAGCAACTGGATATAATTTCCTATTATCATCTCTTTGAAGATGAACTCCTGTTACACAGATATCAAAAACATCTATTTCAATGATGCTTTCTTGATCGTTATAATAATTGTAGAGTATAGGTTCCCTAATAAATCTGTCCTTGATTTCCTAAAAGGCTTACTCCACCTTTTCGCTCTATACAAATCCTATACCCTTTTTTATCATCTTTATAAATAGTTTTATTATTTTGGAAAAGTCTTTGATGAATATCCGACAAAAGTTGGTGAATCCTAATATAGTTTATATATCTTTAATGTTTCTAGATCATTCCCAATTTTTTACCTTCTCAGTTTTTTCTAGGTTAATGCTTATTTGACCTAATTTGATTATATATCTTAGGAAGGTTACCTTCTTGATTCCAAATTTATATTTTGATAATTTGAGTCATAAATCAATCTTCCTAAATATTTCGAGTACTTTAAGAATATATTCCTTATATTCTTCTTTTTTTTAGGAGAAGATCAGGATGTTATTTAAATAACATATTATAAATAAGCTAAACTCCTTAAGTATTTTGTTATTCTGTTGTTGGCATATAATAAGTATATTAGTTAATCCAAATGATATAATAATATATTCCTATAATCCGGAAGGTAATATGAAAGCGATCTTTTATTTATATCCTTCCTTGATTCGTATAAGATTGAAGGTATTCTTTTGATCTAGCTTAATATAGATTATTACCTTACTTAATTTATCCCTTAATTCCTAGACTTTGGGTATAGGGTATATATCCCTGATAATCCTATTGTTTATTTAATAGTAATCTCCATAAGATCGATTATTCGGATCTCCTTTTTTAAATATTAATATTATATTAGATATATAAAAAGACTTGGATTTCCTAATCCATTTCTTTTTTTCAGTTTTAGATCAGTATTCTTCCTATATTCTTAAAGTATTAGGGTTATATGATCTCAATCTCTCAATTAGAGATATGAATCCTTTTTTGAAATTGATCTTATAATCCCAAGGCTTATATTCTGGCAGGACTTTTAAGTTCTATAGGTCTTCAAACAATTTGGCGAATTTTCTGTACTACACTGGAATTTCTTTTGTATCGGTCTTATCAATCAATAAAGAATCTGTAGCTGTTATAATATAGTATCCGATCTCCTTGGAAGTCTGTTCTTTTGGATTATATAATCATTTGTTCTTATATCTACAACAATCGAATATAAGGGTATCCTTTACCTAATTAATATTTGGATTATATCTTCTAATCCAAGGGGTTCCTAGGATTATTATATATCTGCTTAATAATACTAAGTCCAATTTGACTTATTCAATATACCCTCCTGATATAATTATTTCTAGAGTATTAGTTTGTCTTTATACCTATCCATCTATTTCAATCTTCTTTCCTCCCAATAACATTAATTAGTATAAATATTCCTTAAATTTAATAAGAATTCCGTTTTCTTTTACGAAATTGGAATCTATAAATATTCCTATAATTCCTAAATCAATCAAAACTTTAACTTTCTATTTTCTGAGACTGATTTCTATGATTAATTATCCAATCCTAATTATATTATTGAGTTCTAATAATAATGATTTAATGATCCATTTTTTGATAAGGAGATTCAATTATTTATACTAATATTCGCTTTTACTCAATAATCTATAAGGTATAATTACCAATAGTTTTATTGATCCTGTCTGAAAGTCTCGGCAATAATCCTTAACCCATCAATATTTATAATAATAATCAATCCTGCATCAGATTCTGCGGTATTCAGCTTATAACAGGATTTTCTATATATCTTTGATTATTAGATCATAATCATTATACTCCTATTCTTTATTAATCTAAGGAGAGCCTAAATCCGCAATAAATCTCCTAATATTGTCCTCTCTTATATTCTCCTTAAATACTATTCGATAAAGGTTGTTATAAATGATAATATATAGGATCAATAGGGTTGGATAATTATGAATCTGATATTTTTCTACAAAATCAGGTTTATATTCTTTATAATAATATTATATACATTTTCTATTAAGGTAATTGGTCAGGTATTATAGCTTGTTTTCTTAAGGTCTTAGATAGATTTCATTGATTTACTGATTATCTTCAGATCCTTTTTTTTCGAGCAATTCGATTAACTTATGGTTATCTATAAGCTCGACTTCCTTATCGATATTTCTGATTAGTTCTATCTTTGTAGATAAAATAATCATATTTAACTCCCTAAATTATTCTGGATATAATTGGAGTAATTCTTTTTTTAACAATTTAATCTTGCAAAAGTTACTTTTTAATATATCTATTTCTCAGGGTCTTTATCTTTTGTTTCCAAATCTTTCTTGTTTCTTGTCTTTCATAACGAATAACTTCTTTTGATTATAATCTCGAGATATATACCCACTCTTTCTATAAGTGAAATATAGATTATTCTTTTTGTATCTTTTCTTTTCTTTAATGTTAAGTTTATTTGATTTATATTAATATTTAATTTTATTTAATTCTATTAGGTTGTTAGTATTATAATATCTATTCTAATGTTGAGATTTAGAAAATTTTCTGTTTTCCTGAATGGTTCCCTTTTTCTCTATTCATCTTTTGTAGAAACAATTGTCGATTAGAATAAAGGTTTTGATTAATTCAGAAAAATTTGGTGGTTTTGGAGCTCTTGCTAGCTCATCCTTAATAATGTCCTTGAGTCCCTTATAGAACTAGGATCTAAGATAATCATTATTCTATATAATATACTTAATATATTATTGGAATTTAGCAGTATAAGTTGTAATTGATCTTATTTGCTTAAATTATCATAATACTCTTTCAATTATATAATCAGGGTCAACTTCCCCAAAAGCCCTATCGAAACCTTGTCGGAATGATTTGTAAATACTAAAAAGACAATATGTCTCAGATTTCATATTTTCATTAAGTTGACTATTAGTAGCTTTAATTATTAAATCATTGACAAAGGGTTCGATTCAATTGAACACAATTCCTCAGAAGAACAAGATTAGCTACAAGATCCTCTACATTGGTATCGAGAAGAGGTGTTTATTAAAGGTATAATAAAGATCAGTTTGTATAACAAAAGCTCGATACTTACTATAATCTCTATAAAATAGATTAAGGATGGATATTTGGATTGCTTGTTTTAGCTTCATGTTGACAGCAGCCTATCCTAAGGCTCTGGTGAAGGAGAAGGAAATTGATTTGGTGGATTGTTGAATAAAGTCTATTGTAACTAATATAGCTTAACCGAAAACGATGTTCAAAATATAATAATATTATATTGAAGGCAGCAGCTGCTTAAGGTTTTGTTGGTTGATAATTATAAATTAAGGCTTTATCAATTGGATTTATTTGAAAATAAAGTTATTATTAAATCAAGTAAAATATAGGTAAACTAATTGATAATTAAGTTGAATATAAAGCTCTTAAACTACAAAATTATTCTGATTATATACTGATGAATCTAATTTGGATAGTTTTGGATAAACTGAATAGACCAATCTATCCAAGCTATCTAGTCTATTCATTATATGATTTGCTATTAGCCTCAGGATATTAGTCCTAGGATGATTCCAATCCTAAGATTGTAAAGGTCCTAGAATAATAATCCTAGGACAGATATTATCTTGGGACAATAATCCTGGGACAAATACTATCCTGGGATAATAGTCCTAGGACGAATCATATCTTAGAACACTTGTCCTAAGATCCAATAATTACCTAACCTATTCTTCTTGGGACATCATTTGTCCTAGGATAATATTTGTCCTAAGATTCCTTATCGATAAGGATCCCCTTGAAGAAAGTGGCTCAAACACCAATACTTAGATTTATTTTATAAAAATGAACGTGATTCGTGACAATATGATAAGAAGCTTTATTCCTGATACAGATATCATATTCGATAATCATTTTTTTGACTATAATTTGGAGTCCTAAATTCTAATACTATCTCTTAATTCTTAAATATATTCTTTGTATTCCCTGATAACTGTGAATTGGTAATATATATTGTTCTTCAATAAATTCGATGGCAATGTTATTTGATAACCAAATTTTCCTTATAACCTATAACAATCCATTTATAGTTATTGGCGGTTTAGGCCATTTGATATTTTCCTTATTCAATTGTATGTCTGTAAATCTGTTTTTCCAGACTTCCATTAATTTATTCTCTAAAACAATAATTTCTGTTAGGTTCAGAATAAGGTCTCTATTTGATAAAGATTTCAAGATTGCTATCTCTTGATAAGTCTTATCATTCTTATACCTTGATGATCTACTTAATATATCTGCTTTTATATTATCTTTACTTTTGATATACTTGATTATTAAATCGAAACTGATTAATTCCTCGATCTATTGAGCTAATCTTTGATTATCCAGGATTTTAGTTATAATGAAGATTTGTAGATTTATATAATCAATATAAATAATTACTAGGAATTTAATCTTTTAAAGATAGATTCTCTAATGTTTCAATGATTTGACTATAATCATAAATTCTTTCTCATAAATATTATAATTCTGTTCTGTTTTATTCATTTTATTGAAATAATAAGCAATTGAGTATAGTTTCTTGTTGTTATTTCTTTACAGATAAATTCCTGCTATATAGGTATCTGAAACATTTATTTCAATAATACTCTCTCAATCATTATAATAATTATAGAATATAGGTTCCCTAATAAATCTGTCCTTAATTTCCTGAAAGACTTATTCTATTTTTTCGCTCTATATAAATCCTATATCTTTTTTTATCATTTCTATAAGTGATTCTATTATTTTTAAGAAATCCTTGATGAATACTCAACAAAAATTGGCGAATTCTAATATAGCCTATATATCTTTGATGTTTCTAAATCGTTCCCAATTTTTTATTTTCTTGATTTTCTTTAGATCAATGTTCATTTGTTCTAATTCGATTATATATCTCAGAAAGATTATCTTCTTAACTTCAAATTCATATTTCGATAACTTAAGTCATAAATCGATCTTCCTAAATACTTTAAATACTTTAAGGATATGTTTCTTATACTCTTCCTTTTTTTTAAAAGAAAATAAGGATATTATCTAAATAACAGATTACAAATAAGCTAAACTCCTTAAGTATTTCATTGTTTTATCATTGATATATAATGAATATATTTATTAATCCAAATAGTATAATAATATATTCTCATAATCTGGAAGATAATATGAAAGCAATCTTTCATTTATATCCTTTCTTGATTTGTATAAGATTGAAGGTGTTTCTTTGATCCAGTTTAGTATAGATCACTATTTTGTTCAATTTATCTTTTAATTTCTGAGCTTTGGGTATAAAGTATATATCCCTGATAATCCTATTATTTACTTAATAATAATCTCTGCAAAATCGATTATTTGGATCTCCTTTTTTGAATACTAATAATATATTAGATATATAAAGGAATTTGGATTTCTTAATCTATCCTTTCTTTTCAGTTTTCGCTTAATATTCTTCCTATATTCTTAAAGTATTAGGGTTATATAATCTCAATCTTTTAATTAAGGATATGAATCCCTTTTTGAAATTGATCTCATAATCCTAAAGTTTATATTCTGGCAAAACTCTTAAGTCCTATAGGTCTTTGAACAATTTGGCAAATTTTCTATATTGCACTAGAATCTTTTTTATATTGGTCTTACCAATCAATAAAGGATCTGTGGCTATCATAATACAATATCCGGTCTCCCCAAAAGTCTGTTCCTTTGGATCATATAATTATTCATTCTTGTAATTATAATAATCGAATATAAGGGTATCCTTTATTCAATCAATATTTGGATTATATTTTCTAATTTAAGGGGTTCCTAAAACTATTATATATCTATTTAATAATACTAAGTCCAATTTGACTTATTCTATATACTTTTTTGATATAACTATTTTGAGAGTATTAATTTGTCTTTGTACCCATTCATTTACTTTAACCTTCTTTTCTTCTAGCAATATTAATTAATATAGATATTCTTTAAACTTAATAAGGATTCTGTTTTCTTCTATAAAATTGAGATTTATAAATATTCCTATAGTTCTTGAATTGATCAAAGTTTTCGCTTCTTGTTTTCCAAGATTGATTCCTACAATTAATTATCTAATCCTGATTGTATTATTGAGTTCTAACAATAGTGATTTGGTGATTCGTTTTTCGATAAGGAGGTTCAACCATTTATATTGATATTCGCTTATACTCAATAATTTATAGGGTGTAGCTATTAATAATTCTATTGATCCTATTTGAAAATCTCGGTAATAATCTTTGGCCTATTAATATTTGTAATAATGATTAATCCTACACCAGATCCTATGATATCCAATTTGTACTAGGATTTCCTATATATCTCTGATTTCCAAATCATAATTATTATACTCCCATCCCTTATTAGTATAAAGAGAGCTTAAGTCTACAATAAATCTCCTAGTATTGTTTTCCCTTATATTCTTTTTGAATATTATTCGATAAGGATTGTTATAAATAATGGTATATAAGATCAATAAGATTGGATGATTATAAATCTGATATTTTATTATAAAATTAGGTTTTTGTTCTTTGTAATAATATCATATATATTTTCCATCGAGGTAATTGGTCAAGTACCATAATTCATTTTCTTGAGGTCTCAGGAGATCCTTGCTGATCTGCTGATAATCTTCGGATCCTTCAATAAATCCTTTTTCTTCGAATAATTCGACTAATTTGTGATTCCTTGTAAATTCGATTTCCTTGTTGATATTTCCAGATAGTTTCATCTTTATATATAGAGTAACCAAATTCAATTCCCTAAATTGTTTTGAATATAATTAGGGTAACTTCTTTTCTAATAATCTAATTTTGTAAGAGTTACTCTTTAATATATTTATTTCTTGGGATTCCTATCTCCTATTTCCAAACCTTATTTATTTCTTGTTCTTTGTAATGAATGACTTCTTTTGATTATAGTCTTAAGATATATACCCATTCTTTCTGTAAATGAAATATAGATTATTCTTTCTACATCTTTTCTTTTCTTTGATGTTAAATCTGTTTGATTTATATCAATATTCGGCTTTATTCAATTCTATTAGATTGTCAGTATTGTAATATCTGTTTTGATGTTAAAGTTTAGAAAACTTTCTATTCTTTTGAGTAATTCCCTTTTTCTTTATTCATCTTTTGTAGAAACGATTGTCAATTAGAATGAAAGTTTCGATTAACTCAGAAAGATTTAGTAGTTTCGGAGCTCTTATTAGCTCATCTTTGATAATATCCTTAAGTCCTTTATAGAATTAGAACCTTAGATAATCATTATTCTATATAATATACCTGATATATTGTTGAAATTTGGCAATATAGATTATAACTGATCCTGTCTGCTTAAGTTATTATAATATTCTCTTAATTATATGATCAGGATTAACTGTTACGATAGTAACAATTGACTAATTAGGAGAGCTTGGGCCTTGTGCAAAAGCGATCAGATTTCATCGAATTAATATGTGATCTGGGCCACCTTAAGATCGTATGTGCACGCACTGTCAGAAAGCACGTGACTTGGAGCCTTTGGAGCTTAGGATCCAAAAGGATCCAAGGGAGCATGAAGATCTATATAACCAAGATGGATTCCCTTTGTATAGAGCTTCGTGCTCAAGATCAATCATTTAGTATACCATACTATTAGTTACGAATTGCATCATCTTATTATCATTACTTTAAAGTCCCTGCTTGACGCCTAGTTATAAACCTACTTCGAGAGCCTAGAGCACTTCCATGTGATCTAGACGGCAAACCTCGTAACATTAACTTCCCTAAAAACTTTATCGAAACCCTATCGAAATGACTTATAAATACCAAAAAGACAATGTATCTCAGATTTTATATTTTCATTAAGCTGATCATTGATAGTTTTGGTTATTAGATCATTAAAGAAAGGTTCGATTTAATTAAACATAATTCCTCAGAAGAACAAGATTAATTATAAGATCTTCTATATTTATATCAAAAAAAAATGTCTATTAAAAATATAGTAAAGATCAGTTTATATAACAAAAACTTGATGTTTATTATAATCTTTATAAAATAAGTTAGGGATAGATATTTGGATTACTTATCTTGACTTTATATTGACGGTAGCCTGTTTTAAGACTCTAATAAAAGAAAAGAAAACTAATTTGGTGGATTATTGAATAGAGTCTATTATAATTAATATAACTTAACTGAAATAATATTTAAAGTATAATGATATTATATTAAAGGTAATAATTATTTAAGATTTCGTTAATTGATAGTTGTAGATTAAGGCTTTATTAATAGAATTTACTTGAAAGTGAAGTTGTTACTAGATCAAATAGAATATAGGTAAATTAATTGATAATTAAGTTAAGTATAAAGCTCTTAAATTATGAAATTATTCTGATTATATATTTAATGAAAGTAATTGGATAGCTTAAATAAACTGGCTATCCAGATTATCCTTTAGATTGGATAGTTTGGATAGACTGACTATCCAGTTTATTCATTATATGATTTATCATTAGCCTTAGGATACTAATTCTGGAATGATTCCAATCCTGGGATTGTATAGATCCTGAGATAATAATCCTGGGATAATAATCCTGGGATAATAATCCTGGGATAATAATCCTGGGACGAATATTATCCTGAGATAATCTTCCTAGAACAAATTATATCCTAGGATATTTGTCCTAAAACCCTATAATTGCCTAATCCATTCTTCCTAGGACAATATTTGTCCTAAGATTCCTTATCGATAAGGATCCTCATAAAGAAAGCAGCTCAAACACCAGTAACTAATTTTATTTTATAATAATGAGCATGATTCGTGACATTTGTCTTTGTACCTATCCATCTATTCCAACCTTCTTTTTTCCCAATAATATCAGTTGGTAAAAATGTTCTTTAAGCTCAATAAGGATTCTATTTTCTTCAATGAAATTGAGATTTATAAATACTTTTATAATTTCTAAATTGATTAAAACTTTAACTTTCTGTTTTTCAAGATTAATTCTTATAATTAATTATCCAATCCCAATTGTACTATTGAGTTCTAGTAATAATAATTTGGTGATTTGTTTTTCGGTGAGGAGGTTCAATTATTTATATTAATGTTTATTTCTACTTAATAATTTGTAAAGTGTAATTAATAACAGCTTTACTGGTCCTATTTGAAAATCTCGATAGTAATCTTTGATCTATTGATGTTTATAGTAAAGATTAATCCTATATCAGATCCTATGATATCCGACTTGTACCAGGATCTCTTATACATCTTCAATCTTTAAATCATAATCATTATACTCCTATCCTTCATTAGTATAAAGAGAGTCTAGATTCACAACAAATCTTTTAGTATTGTTTTCCCCTATATTTTCCTTGAATATTATTTGGTAAGGATTGTTATAAATAATAATATAAAGAATCAATAAAGTTGGATGATTATAAGTCTGATGTTTTTCTAAAAAATCAGGTTTTTGTTCTTTATAATAATATTATATATATTTTCTATTAAGATAATTAATCATATATTATAATTCGTTTTTTTAAGATCTTAGATAAATTTCGTTGATTTGCTGATTGTCTTCGGATCCTTCAATAAATCCTTCTTTTTCAAACAATTCAACTAATTTATAGTTCCTTATAAACTCGATTTCCTTATTAATATTTTCGGATAGTTCCGTTTTTATATATAAAATAATCAAGTTCAATTCTCTGAGTTATTTTGGATATAATTAAAATAACTTCTTTTTTATCAATTCTATTTTGTAAAAGTTATCTTTTAGTGTATTTACTTTTTAGGATTTTTATCTCCTGTTTTCAAATCTTACTTGTTTTTTGCCTTTTGTAGCGAATGACTTCTTTTGATTACAATCTCGAAATATATATCTATTTTTTCTATAAGTAAAATATAGATTATTCTTTTTGTATCTTTTCTTTTCTTTGATATTAAGTTTGTTTGATTTATATTAGTATTTGGCTTTGTTCAATTCTATTAGATTATTGGTATCATAATGTTTGT
The DNA here is from genome assembly GCA_025389085.1 of Sclerotinia subarctica. NCBI lineage: Eukaryota > Fungi > Ascomycota > Leotiomycetes > Helotiales > Sclerotiniaceae > Sclerotinia > Sclerotinia subarctica. The sequence continues at coordinate 1,085,246 of QRFI01000013.1, forward strand.
TCTAACGCTAAGTTTTAGAAAACTTTCTATTTTCTTGAGTGATTCTCTTTTTCTTTATTTGTCTTTTGTAAAAACAATTATCAATTAGAATAAAGATCTCGATTAATTCAAAAAGATTTGGTGATTTCAGAGCTCTTATTAGCTCATCTTTAATGATATTCTTGAGTTCTTTATAAAATTGAGATCTCAGATAATCATCATTCTATATAATATATTTGATATATTATTGAAATTTAGTAATATAAATTATAATTGATTTTATTTGTTTAAATTATTATAATACTCTCTTAATTATATAATCAAGGTTAACTTCTTTAAAAGCCTTATTGAAACCTTGTTGGAATAATTTGTAAATGCCAAAAAAACAATATATCTCAGATTTCATATTTTCATTAAGTTAATTATTGATAGTTTTGGTTATTAGATTATTGAAGAAAAGTTTGATTCAATTGAATATAGTTCCTTGGAAGAACAAGATTAACTATAAGATCCTCTATATTTGTATTAAGAAAAGATATTTATTAAAAGTATAGTAAAGATTAGTTTATATAATAAAAGTTTGATGCTTGTTATGATCTCTATAAAATAAGTTAAGAATAAATGTTTGGATTATTTGTCTTAATTTTATATCAATAACAACTTGCCTTAAGGCTTTGATAAAGGAGAAGAAAACTGATTCAATGAATTGTTGAATAAAATCTATTATAACTAATATAACTTAATCAAAATAATACTCAAAATATAACAATATTATATTGAAGATAATAATTGCCTAAGGTTTCATTGATTGGTAATTGTAGGTTAAGGCTTTATCATTAAGGTTCACTTGAAAATAAAGTTATTATTAGATCAAATAAAATATAAATAAACTAATTGATAACTAAATTAAATATAAAGTTCCTAAACTATGAAATTATTCTAATTATATACTTGGGATTTCCTTTGGATAACTTGAATAAACTGATTTATTCAGATTATTCTTTAGATTGAATAGATTAGACTATTTAGTTTATTCATTATATGATCTATTATTATAAATCTTAGGATACTAATCCTAGGGTAATTCCAATCCTGGGATTGTAGAGTTCCTAGGATAATAGTCCTGGGATGAATATTATCCTAGAATATTTTACTTTAGAACAAATCACATTCTAGGATACTTGTTCTAGGACTAAATGATTGCCTAGCCCTTTTTTTCTAAAATACTAATTATCCTAGGATCCTATTTATCCTAGGATTCCTTATCGATAAGGGTTTCTACGAAAACAGCGGCTCAAACCAATGTACTTGGTTTTATTGTATTATAATGAGCATGATTCGTGACAATATCCTAGAAAGGTTATTTTTTTGATTTTGAACTTATATTTCAATAATTTGAATTATAAATTGATCTTTCTAAATACTTCAAATACTTTCAAAATATATCCCTTATACTCTTTTTCCTTTTAGAAGAAGATAAGAATATTGTCTAAATAATAAATTACAAATAAATTAAATTCTTTAAGGATTTTGTTGTTTTGTTATTGGTATATAATAGGTATATTTGTTAATCCAAAAAGTATGATTATATACTCCCATAATTCAGAAGATAATATGAAAATGATCTTTCATTTATATCCTTCTTTGATTCATATGAGATTGAAGGTATTTCTTTGATTTAGTTTAATATAAATCATTGCCTTATTCAATTTATCTCTTAGTTTCTAAGTTTTAGATATAGGGTATATATCTCTAATAATCTTATTGTTTATTTGGTGGTAATCTCTACAAAATTGATTATTCAGATCTTCTTTTTTGAATATTAATAATATATTAATTATATAAAAAAACTTGGATTTCCTAATCTATCCTTTCCTTTTAGTTTTAAATCTATATTCTTTTTATATTCTTAAAATATTAGGATTATATAATCTCAATTTCTTAATAGGGAATATAAATCCCTTTTTGAAATTGATCTTATAATTCCAAGGCTTATATTTAGGCAGGACTCTTAAATCCTATAGATCTTCGAATAATTTGGCGAATTTTCTATATTATATTGGAATCTCTTTTGTATCGATCTTGTCAACTAATAAAGGATCTGTAGTTATTATAATATAATATCTGGCCTCTTTAAAAGTTTGTTTTTTTAGGTTATATAGTTATTCGTTTTTATAATTATAATAATCGAATATAAATATATTCTTTATTTAATCAATATTTAGATTATATTTCTTAATCCAAAAGATTCCTAAGATAATTATATATCTATTTAATAATACTAAATCTATTTTGATTTGTTTTATATATCTATTTGATATAATTATTTTGATAACATTAATTTATCTTTATACTCAATTATTTACTCTGATCTTTTTTTCTTTTAATAATATTAGCTAATAAAGATATTCTTTAAATTTAGTAAGAATTTTATTTTCTTTAACAAAGTCGGGATCTATGAATACCCTTATAACTTCTGAATCAATTAGAGCTCTAACTTTCTGTCTTTCTAAGTTGATTTCGATAATCAGTTGTCCAATTTCAATTATATCATTGAGTTCTAATGATAATGGTTCAATAATTTATTCTTTGGTGAAGAGATTCAATTATTTATATTGATATTTGCTTATATTCAATAGTTTATAGAATATAGCTAGTAACAACTCTACTGGTCCTATTTGAAAATCTCGGCAATAATCTTTGGCCCATTAGTGTTCATAATAAAAATTAATTCTGTGCCAGATCCTATAATATCTGTCTTGTACCAGGATTTCCTATATATCTTCAGGTCACAATCGTTATGCTCCTATTCTTTATTAATATAAGGAGAGCCTAAATCTATAATAAATCTCCTAGTATTGTATTTACCTATATTCTCCTTGAATACTATTTGGTAAGGGTTGTTATAAATGATAGTGTAAAGAATTAATAAGATTAGATGATTATAGATCCAATATTTTTCTATAAAATCAGGTTTTTATTCTTTATAGTAATATTATATATATTTTCTGTTGAGATAATTGATCATATACTATAGCTCGTTTTCTTGAGATCTTAAATGAACCTTATTGATTTGTTAATTATCCTCGAATTCTTTTATAAATCCTTCCTCTTCGAATAATTTAATTGATTCAGGGTTTTTTGTAAACTCGACTTCTATATTGATATTTTCAAATAATTCTATTCCTATATTTGAAATATCTATACCTAATTCCCTAAGTTATTCTGGATATAATTAAGGTAACTCCTTCTTTAACAATCTTATTTCACAGAAACTACCTTCTAAAACATCTGTTTTCCAAGGTTCTTATTTCTTGTTTCCAAATCTTATTTGTTTTTTATCTTTTATAGCAAATAATTTTTTCTGATTATAATCCTTAAATATATATCTATCTTTTCTATAGATGAAATATAGATTGTTTTTTTTACATCTTTTCTTTTCTTTAGCATTAAATCCATTTAGTTTATATCGATATTCAGCTCTATCCAATTCTATTAAATCGCTAATATTATAATATCTGCTCTAATATTGAGATTTAGCAAACTTCCTATTTTCCTGAATGATTCCCTTTTTCTTTATTTTTCTTTATTTATCTTTCATAAAAACAATTGTCAATTAGAATAAAGGTTTCGATTAATTCAGAAAGATTTAGTGGTTTTGGAGCTCTTGCTAACTCATTCTTAATAATATCTTTGAGTCCCTTATAGAACTGGGATCTTAAATAATCATTATCCTATATAATATATTTGATATATTATTGAAATTTAGTAATATAGATTATTATTGATCTTATTTATTTAAATTATTATAATATTCTTTCAATTATATGATCAGGGTTTACTTCCTTGAAAGCTTTATCGAAACCTTGTTGAAATAACTTGTAAATGCCAAAAAGATAATATATCTCAGATTTCATATTTTCATTAAGTTAATTATTGGTAGTTTTGGTTATTAGATCATTAAAAAAAGGTTCGATCTAATTGAACACAATTCCTCGAAAGAATAAGATTAATTATAAGATCCTTTATATTTGTATTAAAAAAAGATATCTATTAAAAATATAATAAAGATCAGCTTATATAACAAAAGCTTGATGTTTGTTATAATCTCTATAAAATAAGTTAGGGGTGAATATTTGGATTGTTTGTCTCGACTTTATATTAATGGCAGCCTGCCTTAAGGCTTTAATAAAAGAGAAGGAAACTAATTTGATAAATTATTGAATAAAATCTATTATAACTAATATAACTTAATCGAAACAATATTCAAAGTATAATAATACTATACTAAAAACAACGATTGTTTAAGGTTTTATTGATTGATAATTGTAGATTAAGACTTTATTAATAGAATTCATTTGGAAATGAAATCATTATTAAATCAAGTAAAATATAAGTAAACTAATTGATAACTAAATTGAATATACAGCTCCTAAACTATAAAACTATTCTAATTATATACTAATCTCTTTCTGGAACCCTAAGGAGCCTACACTCCTAAAGGCTTCATCACATGATCTACTATTAGCCTCAGAACACTAATCCTGGGATGATTCCAATCCTGGGATTATATAATTCCTAGAATAATAGTCCTAGAACAATAATCCTGGGACTAATATTATCCTAGGATAATAGTCCTGAGACGAATCATATCCTAGGACATTTATTCTAGGATTCTATAGTTGTCTAACTCATTCTTTTTAGGATACTATTTGTTCTAGGATAATATTTGTCCTAGGATTCCTTATCGATAAGGATCCTCATGAAAAAAACGGCTCAAACACTAGTATCTAGTTTTATTTTATAATAATGAGTGTGGTTCATGACAAATAAATCCAATTCTAAAATTTATTGAATCCTAGAATACTTATTCTAAGATTCCTTATCGATAAGGATCTTTCTGAAAACAACAGCCCAAACCACCATACTTGCTTTTATTATGTTATAATGAATGTGATTCGTGACAACAAAGTTAGATAAAAATGATTAGAATATATTATATTCAAAAATGAACAAAAAGTATTGAACTATAAATTTATGATTTGTGATCTACAACTTCTATTAACCCCTTCTTCAAAAAAATAGTAAGCAAGATTTAATTTTGAGAAATAAAAAAAAAGCCAATTATTAAAAAGAATATAACGAAAATTAACAAAAATAATAATTAAAGAAAAGAATATAAGGTATTTAGAAATATATATAATTAGTTAGAATCCTCAATTCTTCAAATGGCTATTTATTAGCTTTCAGCAATTATTTAGATAATATAGATAGCCATATTATCAAAACAATAAGAAATAACAGAAAGAGTTCAGATAATAGAAAAAGCTAGCTTCCCCAAGCTCTTCGATCATCCATTTGCAATCAAGAGATCTAGATGCAATATATTCTCCTATATACTATAAAAGCATCGATGAACCGTGATTACCTACTTAGCCTCAAGAACATAGTTGGAAAAGATTACTTTAAAATAGGGCAGATGCAGAAAAGTTAGATAGCACACAAGGATTTTTCATCATGTTCCAAACGTCTTTGCCTCTAAATAACAGTTTTATATATCGCTTCAAATATCATTGTTCTTCATAGAGTATATAAGTGAAAGAAGATATGTCATTTATATGATATAATGCATACAGATGGTGCTGGTTCAATCATCTATCTGCTTGACATGAATGCCAACATTCACATTGGCGGCACGGCATGACGTGCCGTACTTGGGCCCCAGGACATGGCATGATGAAGGAAGCTTGCAATAATTTTGTATTATGACAAACAAGTTAAGAAGAATGGAACAAAAGGATTTAAGAGGTCTCTCGAAATTTGTTTGTGCCTCCTCTTACCAAGTAGCGAATCTACTCTGGCACAACGCCGCAGCTGGTTGCAAGACTGGATGACAGTGGGACGAAATACTCGCACCTAACACTCTCCTTATCCATCTTACCCATTTTTAAGGTTTTACGTTTTCCTATTATTCGAGGTTTCAATCCAACCAAAACTGCTTTTGATCGCAATGACGACAATGGCTCGGAACTCAGACAGCGCAAATAAACAGCTCACTGTCCTCGTCATCGGAGGCTGCGGATTGGTTGGTTATCACCTTGTATGCCATTTTGTTGAAGATGTAACATTTTCCACCTTTCGCGGTCACGAGTCGTTCTGCCCAACAGTCCAAGTACATCAACCAAGTTAATGAGGCGAGCTACTACGATGTTGACTTACCAATCGTAGCCCAATTGAAAACCTGATTGAGGTTGTTAAGCCCACTGTGATCGTGCACGCAGCGTCTCCATCTCCTGTGACAGGAGCACCAAGAGACTACGACAAGGTAACGATCCAAGGAACAAAAGATCTCAGAATCTCAAGAAAATCGAAGGATGTACGAGGTCTTGTTTACACTTCTTCATCGCTCCTGTGCAAAGGTCCGCAGCATATCAATTTTAACGAAGAATCTCCACTTGCCGACAGCGATGCAAGAGCCAAAGCTCTAGCAGAGAAACTAGTCTTGAGCGCAAACGAACCCTTACCAGGTGATGAACCTATGAAAGTGCGTACATAGGGAGGCTACCTTTGCACCGGGGCTTTGATATTTCCAATCCCTTATGGAACGCATGATCTGATTTGTATACCCGGTGCTCTTGATGCCTTGCAGAAGCGTCGAACAAACGTAGTTTTGGGCAAAGGCGACAATCTCTGGAGTTTCTGCAGCGTTAAAAATGCAGCAGTCTCTCACGTTATACTTGTACGCGCTCTGCTTACCACACAGAAACGAAGATCCTCTAATCTTAAGAAGGCAGATAGAGAGGCATTCCACATCCATGATGGCGAAGCACGTAAATTTTGGGACTTTGCAAGGATGATTTGCAGGTTATGCACCGAAAAATGAACGGATTTTCTATTTTCCATCATGGTTTGCGTTGGCCCTTTCATCATGTCTAGAATTTGTGTTCCGCATATTTACATTTGGGAGGAAACGGCCATATCAACTGGGGAGACAGCAGGTGGAGTATGCACTATTCGAACATAAGTATAGTTTAGAAAAGCGAAAACGATACTGGGTTATGAACCAATTCAAGATTTTGAGAGGGCGCTTGAGGAGGCGGTGATATGGTCGTCAGAGCATGATGGCTGGGCAAACAAGCTTGGGAATGTACTTAGGGGATGATGTATTGTCAACACAAAGTTCTTTTGTAGCCTTTGGAAGTATTTCCCGTGATCACTTTCAATCTAAATATCTATCTACCACATCGTTAACATTCCGCTTGGCGTCATGGTATTTATGTGATGCTGGCTTTCTGGACGCTCTTCCTAATATTCTCGGACCCAGCGCTTCTTGAAGAGGTTCGGAAACAGGCTCAAGCAATAACAACTACCGAACAATTGCTTCAAACAGATATCTTTCAAAGCAAGATTAATCTTCGCAGATTGAAAGATGCGCCAATACTCTTCTCTGCCCAACAAGAAGCCTTACGATTCCGAGCTACGGGATCAGGACCACGTATGGTCATGGAAGATATGATCGTTGGGGACAACGAGTATTTACTTAGGAGAGGTTCGACCGTGATCATAGCCAACGAAGCATTACATTTTTATGAGAAGACTTGGGGAGAAAATGCCGATTCATTCCGTGCAGGCCGCTTTTGTAGCATGGTTCCTGGACATGCTTTTCGAGGCTTTGGAGGAGGGGTAAATTTATGTCCTGGACGAGGTTTCGCTGTGGCAGAGGTAGCAGCGCTCGTGGCAATGCTAGTAATGAGGTTCGACGTAACACTAGTGGCGAGGACCTAGGTTGAACCCGGTCAGGACCTCAACAACATGTCCGTTCAGATTGCTCCACCCAAAAGGAAGGTCATGGTAAGTATAGTAACAAGGGAAAATTCAAGCCAGGAGAAATGGTGTTTTGGATAATCCTGGAAGTTCCCAGTCGGAGGGACTATATGATCTTCATTATTATTGTGCGGCAGATTGATTGTTGATATAAGCCCAGATGGCTTCTCGAGTAGTGGTGGCCGAAATGACATAAAGAATCCGGATCACAAATTGCCAACAATGTTAGTTCCCAAATCCGAATCAAACATTGAAGTAGATTATCAAAATTGGTCTATAATATTGACACTTGGTTATCCAAATCAAATCAAATCAAAACATTAATGGTCTATTGCTTTGGTTGAGAAATGGAAGAATAAAAGAATGTTAGATCTAAGTCCTTTTCCTTTTCCCTTTCCTTGAGTCAAACCCGCAAACCGCAGTAAAAATATGGTCCACGGTCGGTCATGTTTGCAGAGGGCGAAATATAATTTATTACTTTCACTTACTTTACTTCAGAATTTTTGCATTTGTAAATATCGTTGTTTTTGTACCAAATTATAAGAACAATGATAGATAGAAAGTGCATTTTATAGTAATTTTAATTATCATCTTACTCTGACTTCCACAGACACTCCCTCACCACCCACTATTATTAACTGATGCGAAAATGAGAATAATTGCTAGTGGCTGCAGGACGACGGCTGTTGGAAAGCCTGCAAATATACGAAGGGGAGAAAGGGGAGGACGAGGAGAAAGGGACGGGAGGTTTGAGAATCAATGTTTTGCGGGAGCAACTCTGGAATTTTTGATGTGGAGGTTTTACTAATTATCATTATAGAATTTTTGTGCCATTGTAGTTTTGAGTTGCTGCTGTTGCATCATGAAATCTTTACTCTCCTATGCTCCTTTGGATAAGGCATATAAGCACCTATAAATATAGCAATGTGACACGATGGAAGTTTACTAACACACTAAGGATAAATCGCGCAACAAATACCATCATTTGGAAGAACACCGAAGCGCTCTAGCGGTGGTCAGAGCATGCCTCCCAAATTTACAGCCCTATCTATAGAGAGCGCTGAGAGAAGTGAAAATGCGGCCTCGTGGCACCATAGGGGAACTTGTCCAGTGCTAGTCGTCGCATCAAGAAATTCACCCACCCTAACAGACAGGAGCCGTTCGCTCTCAGCCGATGAAACTAGAGATTGGACAGCCCCGAATTCCCGAGCCAGATTGTGCTGTAGGAAGTGTGCAGCACCATGGAACGCTTGATGGTCACCACGAACTACAACACCGCTGGGATTATGATGGTAATGACAGCACCATCAGAATTCCAGCCAATGCTCGCACTTGCACCTCGTTGATTGTAAATTTCCATCCGACCTGAATCTTCCCCTGACCCCGCAAACAGGTGGACAGGCTGGGCGTACCTAAATACTGTCAAGGAAAAATGCATATATACCCACTTGCCTGAACGCTTAACGACAGTCTCAAATTTAGCGGAGATCCAGCGGAAGCACCTCTTGCATTTCAGCCCTTTCACAGATCTCAATCCAACTGTGTTTTCGGCATCAACTCCTCACTTCCCACGTTTAAGCGACACTTGCATGGGATTTCGTCTGTGCAAAAGGAGATTTTAAACGATTCAGCTTGGCGGGTTTTCCTTATTTCATAGGCCAAGATTTCTTGAAAGCTATCCAGATTACGAGGAGTTGTTAGCTACCTGCCCCGACGCTGGTGCTACTGGTTATGCATTCGAGTGGCATACTGGAACCTCAAAGATACCCCACGCCACTTCGGCATTTGGTAATGACCATGTTCATTCATGGTTATAAGAGAGGTCCTCCAAGATGCCACAACAGAAATGCTAACTAAGCTCTTCCCTCGGGCTTGGCAACTGCTTCTCATGGTACCATAGCGGCAAAAACCATGACACCGTGCTCGACTTCGAGAACAAAGCGATCGCAGCCATGAGAGACGGTCATGCTGAGGAAGACCGGGCTGATTATGCAAATTGCAATCGCGCAGATCCTATTGAACGACGATATCGTGGAGAAGAAAGGCTAGAGAAGTCAAAATCATTGAAGCAGAAATGGGATAGGCAGGGTGTCTGTCACACGGCAACTGTTGTGATGCCCCAGCCAAGGCTCTGATCAACAACGGACGGCCGTGACACTATTATTAATCATGGAATTGAAGTTGTAGATTCCGAGGTCAAACCGTTGAGATTGACTTGACTTGGACCATCTTCAAATTATTTTCCGTGGGTCAAGTGGTGGGTAGCTTGTAAGGATGACACAGACCCGAATTATTGGAATCAAATTATGGTTCTTTTTAGAATTCGATATCCTTTCATCTTCGACCAAGTTGATCCTGATCCTGGAAGAATAATTAAATTATGGTTCTTTTTAGAAATCCATATCCCTTTCCTTCTCCGAACCAACCTGATCCTGAACCTAGAGGAATGATTAGCGAAATCATGTAAAATTAGCGAAAATGAAAAGGACTGAAGGAAAAAAAAGAAAACCCTTTTTAAAAGTTGGTAGACCTGTCTTAATACCTCGCCGGTTCCTTCCTGGATATACTGATATATTGAGACTTTGTCTTGACTTTGTCTCACATGTCTTAAATGGTACCCTTCTCAAGCTTCTTTAAGCTTTCCCCCGTGACTTCGATCTCCTTAAGGAAGAAGCAGGAAGAAGCTGGAACAAGCTGATGATCGAGTCATTTTGCGGGGAACAGGATAAGTAATGGGATCCCAACGGGAGATCATCATGCTAGACTCGATCAAGTAGAAGACGCCCATGATCGTAAATTGGTATGGGGCAAATGCACAGTAGTGGGTGATTTTTCACCGGTGGATCTTTCTGCTTCCTAACAAAGTAGCTAGTACCTAGTAGGGAGTCGGTAGCCAGGATTCGGGACTCGGAAGTATGCAGGTTCAAATTTGAGAAAGAGTCGTTGAGATCCATATGTGAAATTACCACCTGGCACCTGCCTACTACGTTCTCACCTAGTATTTTTAGAGCACGTGAAACACGCAAGATATTATTATGTACGGAGAAACACGTGTGAATATGCATGTGGCACGTGGCAAGGTAAGGAGAGGAGGGTGGTGGCTGTTCAAAGTAGAAGCGTTATACTAGTGATGATGATGAGAGAGCTCAGTTCTCTCTGATGATCAAGCTTAGTCATCAACAATGCCACCAATCAATTTCAAGCGTAAAACACTCAAGTATCACGATATCATCAAGAGGTTGTTATTCCAAATACATAGTGCCGACTAATACAATAGCGAGCGAGGTGATCTTCACATCAAGTTGGAACTGTTCACCTGATTCGTCAATATCCAATATTGAAATTATCTCTTTAGGCCGAAAACAAGATTCCCTTTTCATTTTCCCATCTCGTTTGTACCATTCATTGGTGGGTCGTTTGTTTGAATTGAGATTTGCGTTTTCAGTAGGGACTTTTTGATTCACTAGTCCAGTTTAAGGTTTTCCCTCTTTTCCGGTTTTGTTTTTTGTTTTTTGTTTTTTGTTTTTTGTTTTTTGTTTTTTGTTTTTTGTTTTTTGTTTTTGATTTGATTTGATTTCTTTTGTTCCTTCTTCATCCATCCATTCATTCATTCATACCCGACTTCGACCCCTCCACCATTGAAATTCCCCCGGTTCTATAAAAGTGGGGTAAATTATCCACGTCATGGGGAAACTTCTCATTACGAATCCTTGGAATTTGGAAATCCTGGAATCTGGTTTAACGATCCTAATGTAAATCATTGTATCACCTGTGAAATGAAGATTAAATTTTCACATTTACTTTTACTGTACTTATTTATACATATGAATGAATGGATGGGTAGATGGATAGATTGATGGATGGATGGATGAATGAAGTTACAGATTTGTTAGTAACCGCATCTGAAAGTAAAACCACGCTATACTTATTAGGTATCTTATATATCCTATATTATACGATATTTTATATTCATCGACTGTTTGGCAGAAAGCGTCATCGAGTTCTCATTTCTCTTTCTTCGATTTGCCTTGCAACGCAAACACATGCTCTATATATTTATACATACACATACATACATATACATATACACACACACACACACACACATATATATATACATATACATATACATATACATATACATATATATATACACACATATACCACATTTACCTACGTATACATACACATACATCCAAAAAGTTATCGGTAAAACCCCCCATGAACAAGTCTCCTGCTTGTCATACCTACATTACACACTAGTCATTCCTCCCCCTCCGCCGATCCTAGCGTAACTCGCAAATTATCAGTATCATTCATTCATTCATCCATCCATCCATCTATCCGTCTCCATAACTTGGAAGGTTACAAAAGATACTGCACTATATGTACTGGCTATATTTAATTACCTACACGACCTACCTACCTACATTACCATTTCTTCTCACGCTCGAGACTCATTTTATTTACCTTACCTACCTACTAGGTCTTCTCAGGATCATCTCGAAATTCCTGCTTCTCTTATTGAATTCTCGATCCATTTCTGTGTCTAATGTCTTGGTTCCTTCTTAGCACGCAACCCATTTTAGTTTGAGCCGCTACGTCAACGATCCAACCCACCATCGACTTCCCTTCCTCCCGAATTTGAACCTAACTTTATTAATTGTCATGTCGACCGTTAGCACCAATTCCGCAATACCTGCCCCTTCGCAATCACATACAGATCGAGGATACGGCGCAGCAAGTACCCCACGAGCTCGTCCACAGTCTCAATTCGTCGTGAATGGAGGCCCTGCAGTGACGGATTACGCCACGAACGACCTTGAGCCTCCTGCAAATAGCCAGAACTCACACGGAAGATTCAACGAGGAGTGGGACGCAAGTCAACGAGGAAGCTCGATAGTAGACGGCAATATGCATCGATCACATTCAGTCATGTCGCAAGGCGATACCTTGATTCCTTCGAGAGGCGGAACCCTCAAAAAGAAGACTTCTTTAAAGAGAAGCAGTAGCAAACGCAGCTCGCGAGCTGGAAGTGTTCGCAGTTTGGTCGTTCATCCGCAGGGTGATATCGATGAGTTTCACAGTGCATTTTATTCTCCCGTTCCTACCAGCGGAAATCCGACGGATATTTTGGCAAACAGATTTCAAGGTATTTGCCGACAATTTCTTGATGTCTGCGACAATATGCTAATTATCATTTCTACCTGCAGCTTGGCGTAAAGTTCTCAAGGATCTTATCCTCTATTTCAAAGAAATCCAAAGTCAGTACGAGCACAGATCGAAGAGTCTTTCAAAGGTCTCGAATGTTATCAACAACACGACGGCACCGTCTGTCTTTTTACCGACGGGTGGGATTGATGATGCTCTCCAAATCCTTCGCAACTATCACAAGTCCGCAATCGCAGAGGCAAATAAATCCAGGGACATTGAACAAGATGTCATTCTTGCTTTGACTGGCTTGCGCAGCGATTTACAACAGAAGATCAAGGAGATCAAGGGTTTATCGGGTGACTTCAAGAACTCGGTCGATAAAGAGATGGAAGCTACTCGAAAAGCTGTGACCGCATTACAAGAGGGTTTGGGTCACGCGGATGTCAACCCTTCTCAAATGACGGGTAAGCATGATCCATACTTGCTCAGACTTGCTGTAGACCGTCAGGTCGAGAAGCAGATTGATGAAGAGAATTACTTGCACCAGGTATGTTTCGTATATATGCACGGTTGCTCGGCTCTAATATTCCCAGGCATATCTCAATTTGGAAGCCTCAGGGCGGGAGCTCGAAGCCATTGTCGTCGGCGAGATTCAAAAATCTTACAACGCCTTGGCAGGCATCCTGAAGCGAGAGGCAGATACTGCTTATGCCGCCGTGGATGAACTACGCACGGGTCCTATTGCCATGCCAAAGGATCATGAGTGGACTGCATTTGTCGAGAATGATGAATCTTTCGTTGATCCAAAGATCCCTGTAAGAACACCTGAAATTATAAGATATCCTGGCCAGGATAACGAGCTCGCTGGATGCATCAGGGAGGGTCTCCTAGAGAGAAAGTCAAAGTTCCTAAAGGTAATTCCTTCCAATTACAAGCATTCGATACCCTGCTGATTTCAACGTAGTCTTACACGTGAGCGATTAAGTAAAAGTGACAATCGATAGTTATGTACTAATTTTGATTCTAGTCCCGGCTGGTACGTCCTTTCTCCTACTCATCTACATGAGTTCCGTTCTGCGGATAAACTTCAAGCGCCCATCATGTCTCTCTATCTCCCCGAGCAAAAACTTGGCTCTCATTCAAACGAGGGAGGATCCTCCAACAAGTTCATACTCAAAGGTCGCCAAACCGGGGCATTACATCGTGGACACTCTTGGGTTTTTAGAGCAGAGACTCGTGATACCCTACTTGCTTGGTACGAAGACATCAAGACGTTAACGGAAAAGTCTCCACAAGAACGTAATGCGTTTGTGCGTCAGCATGCCCGCAGCGTTAGTGGTACATCTCAACGAGCTAGTTCCATCAGTAGCGACGGAGTCATGGACGAGGAGGACGAAGAACCATTTTCAGCACATACGTCAGCCATTATAGGCACTCAAGGACTCAAACAAGAACAGAAACGTCCTGAACCAGGTGGGAGATTTCCCTCAGATCTACAAGTCAATGCGGCGCGTGGCTTACAGGCTCCTCTCTCGCCTTCTAGCGGCAGTTCCAATTTTGGAGGCGAAGCAGATGATGCAGTAACCACTGCTGCAGCTCTGCCCGCAAGTGGTGTTGGCCATAATTATGGAGAGGACCCTAATCCCGCGTCGCCGACACACGCACAGATGATAAATCAAGCTGCTAAAGAAGATGGTGTGAATCCTTATACTTACGAACCCATTCAGAATATGAACAATACGCGTAATAATCAACACGAGTTACCTACCACGGCCGCTGCCGCCGGCCTAGGTGGCGCCGCTTTAGGCATTGCAGGTGCAGCCGCATATAACGATCGCGAACTCCGAAAACAACGTGAGCAAGCAGCCATGGAAGCAACAGTCATAGCCGCACCTGACGCGGATCAACTTCGAGAACAGGCAGATAAAGAAGCAAGTATGATTGCAGCGCCCGACGTCAGTACATATGAAGGCAAAGCACAACAACAAGCAGACTTGGAAGCCATGGCCATATCCGCTCCCGATATGAACATGTCTGGCGGACGCAGCCTCGGTGATAGTAGCGCAGCCCCTTGGTTTAACGAAGCACAGGAGAAGGCAGCTCCAACAACTGCCACAACTACTACTGAACCACGGTCAGTAGAGACAATCCTCGATCCTCTTGCCAAAGATCTCGGACGCCCGACTTTGGCTGCTGGACAAAATCATCAGAGTGTCCAGAGTATCAGTCAATTACATGTGCCTGGAGAATTTCCCAGGCCAAGAAAAGAGGCAGAAAGTTCTTTTGAGTAATGAAGCCATATAGAATGCCCCCCCCCCAAAGTGTTTCTTTTTCCATGTTGGTAGGACAGGTTTGAATCTTAATGGAGACAAAGAAGGATTTCTTTAAAAATTGTGCGTGTATGCTGGCGGAATGGCAGGTTCTGTAGTGATTGGCATGGTATATGGACTGGGATGGCATGGGATTGGATGGAAAAAAGGAAAAGAGGAAATAGTGATGAGTCTTGGGAATAGGGGTTTGATATGGTATGGTATGGTACGGTATGGCATGGATGGATGGAGGTGGATGGTAAAATTCCCATACTGTTTTTGTTTGAGGAGATTGGGATGGAATGCAATGCAATGAAATGATATGATTTCCTTGGTGGATTTACTATCGGCTACCTAGGAATTGCCGATTAGATATATCCTGAATATGAAGATATTAGTTTATATTTATGAATGCGTGTGGTGCCGATGTTGTGAATTTGATTGGGCAGGGATGATATTTCATGGGGAGGAGGGAGGTGATGGGAAAGATTATGCCTTTCTCTACCTTTAATCATATATTTCATGTCTATTCAATAGTCAATGTACAATAAACAAATCGAAACCTGATTCCTGATTATCTTTATATACCTAGATATATAATATAGATAGCCTAACACTTACACTACTGTCCGTTTATTTTCTTTTATTGTTTCATCTTGAAGAGATGAGAATACTCAAGTAGAGATGGAATAATAACTTTATTTTATTTATATTCTTGTTCTTGCTGTACCTTGTAGGATATAGCAATATGGAATAGTAAGACGGTAAGATGGTAGGTGGCGGGTTGTAGAAATGATTATCTCCATAATAATTATATTGTCAAATGCGGAACATATTAAAGTCAATTAAAGTTTGAGGATAGGAGCGGAAGAAAAAGGAAGATGATTATAAGGTGATGGGATGGGAGGAGGACTCTTGGGGAAAGTCTTGTGGGATTTGGTTTAAGATTTTAAGAGTTTGGTATTATTTTATCTCTTGTAGTTTATATCTTCTTTTTTTCATTTTCCTCCTTTTTTATTATTCTATAATAATATTATATATATATCTATATTCTATTCTTTGATTTCTTAATATAAAATAATAAATGATTTTTTAAATCTTTTTAATTTTTAATTATTAATTATATTTTTGAATATATTTAATATAATTTGTAATTTTTAATTTTCGTAATCTATAAGGTAGAATGTGGCTATGGTTTCTCTTCTTTAGGGTCTGGGGATGTAGTTGGGTATAGAATTAAATATATATATACTAGTGAGATGCTGTGTTGTACTGTACTTTTTGGATTAAATAATGTGTGATTCGATGGCGAGATATGTGAGAGGAAATACATGCACAGTAATGAATAAAAGTAGGAAGAGAGAAGACGGAATAGAAAGAATAGGATAGACATAAAGTCTGAAGGTATAGATGAGATCCTGATTATGTATTGAGAAATCCGTATGTAAATGGTATGAAAATTATACTCAAAAGGGTTTCATTATTAACCCTAAGTCTGTTTATTTAAAGGCACATATATTGAGCGGAATATTCCTTGTCAAATTAAGTGCTCTTTCCCGGACACATATGGTAAGCAGAAAGTTCATCAAAGACCGTGAGGATATCTTGACAAATTGTCCATAGATGGTTCAACTCAAATGGTTTACTTGAAGATATATCCAGCCTCCTTATGTACAGCGAGAACAAACCATAAGTGAGCCATTAAATCTTTCAACGCAGATATCATCAATAGCAGATTTCTCTTCATTCATCGCCTTACCTGCAATCATAAACATCCTCTTATTTGAGGAGCCGGTTATCACAAATTGAAATGACCCAATGCCGCTGTAATATTCTTTTCATTCTAGTCATCTCATCTCATCTCATTTCTCATATGACGCTAGATCTAGGATGCTTGTAGCAAGGAAAACACAATGCATCAAATGCTCTTTTTTATGAAGTAGCCATGATGCTTTCCCAAACCCCAGATTCTTATATCATCATCTTCGTATTTGTTAACTCATCTCATCAAAACTCTAGACTCTATTTCACCAGAGATCTCACAGTTTAAGCAGCAGGTGCAGCAGGAGCCACAGCTGCCACTGGTTCGGCAGCCTTTGCTTCACCAGGGAACGGATTATCCGATCTTCGCTCATCACGAAGTGCTGTGAGCTTCTCAATCGCTTCTTGCAATGAAACGGGCTTTCCTCTATCTTGACTCGATGTATCGTCACGGTTTCTAACATTAACTTCGCGACCATTCATTTCCGTGTCTCCGACAACTTTTGACAGCGTTAGTACTAATTTGTGAATATTAAAGGAAAACGCGACTGCTTACCGAATATAAAGTTGTATTGTGCCAATTGGCCTGTACGGATCTTCTTTTGCAGAGTGTTGCCACTGAGGTCAACATCAATGAACATTTGTTGTTTGTGGAAGATGGATTGAACTTCCTTAGCATATTCAAAGTAGCCAACACCGACTGGAATAACGAGGATTTGTCGAGGACTCAACCAGAAAGGCCATTTACCTGCGAAATGCTCGATCAATATGGCCGTGAAACGCTCGATACTACCTGCCATCGCTCGGTGAATCATGACTGGTCTGGCGCATCCAGGAGTAAGTGGTTTGTATACTCTCTCCTTTGGTGCATTTGGATCTTCTGGTTCGGAATCCTTCTTTGGTTTGACAACGGGTTCCTTGACGGCCGCCTCTTCCTTCTTGGTTGGCACATCACCAGTATTGTATTCAAGTCCAAAGTTTTGAGGCAGTTGGAAATCAAGTTGGATTGTAGCGCATTGCCATTCTCTCTTCAGACAATCACAGATAGTGATATCAATCTTTGGACCATAGAAAGCACCGTCACCTTCATTAAGCTCCCACGGTACTCCGCCATCACTTGACGCAAATTCGTCCAAGGCAGATCGGAGTTTATCCTCTGCCATATCCCAGGTCTCAATTTTACCCAAAAACTTCTCTGGGCGTGTAGAAAGTTTCAGCTTGAAGGTGAAACCCAAAAGGCCGTAGATAGCCTTGAGGAAGTCGAACAAGCCGGTAATCTCATCCTTGATCTGGTCTTCCCTACAGAAGATGTGGGCGTCGTCTTGCTGGAATCTTCTTACTCTTGTCAAACCAGTCAATGCGCCCGAAGCTTCGTTACGATGCAGCACACCAAAGTCTGCAACTCGCCATGGCAACTCCCTATGACTACGTTCACGGTGTCCGAACATTAAGCAATGGCCAGGGCAGTTCATGGGCTTCAAAGCAAAAACATCCTTCTCGACCGGGAATGTGAACATGTCATCCTTGTAGTATGCCCAATGACCAGAGGTCTTCCAGAGTTCAGAGTTGTACATATTTGGCGTAATGACTTCGTTGTAGCCACGTTTCCAGTACTCCTCTCTCAAGAATGACTGGATAGTGTTATAGATACGAGCACCATGTGGCAACCACATTGCAGATCCAGGAGATAATTCGTGGAAGAAGAACAGTTCTTGATCCTTACCAAGTTTTCTGTGATCACGCTTTGCAGCCTCTTCCAAAAACTTCTTGTGCTCGGCCATTTGCTTCTTATCTGGGAATGATACACCATAAATTCTCTGCAGAGAGTCGTTGTCCTTATTTCCTAGGAAGTATGATGCTGAATTCTTCATGATAGCAAATGTCTCGATCCTGCCGGTATTAGGAACGTGGGGGCCTCGACACAAATCGATCAGAGGTCCATTGCGGTAGACAGTAGTGTTAGTTCCATCCGCAATCTTGTCCTTAATGATATGCTGCTTGTACTTGTTGTCCTTGAACATCTCCAAAAGATCATCTTTGGAAAGAACCAATCGCTCGAACTTCTGCTTCTCCTTTACAATTTGCCCGACCAATTTCTCCAGTGGCTGCCAGTCTGCGTCGGTAACCGTTCCTTGGTTGGGTAGACCCATCTCGTAGTAGAAACCATTGTCAATGGGGGGACCGATACACAAACTGCAACCGAATCGTCTTTCTGAAGCTTCACCCAAGATATGAGCGCTAGAATGCCAGAAGACTCGTCTACCCTCCTCATTTTCAAAAGGAAGCAACTCAAGTTTGCAATCACTTTCCAAAGGTCTCTCCAAATCCCATAATTGTTCAGAATCTCCATTCAATTTGGCAACAACAGTACGCTTAAGAAGACTCTTCGAAATCCCCTCTGCAATTTGCGCGGGAGTGGTCTCCCAAGCGATACCTTCCTTAATGGATCCATCGGCAAGAGTAATAGTAATAGGCACTCTTGGCTTCGCAGCAATTTCAGCATCGTATTTGGCCTTCAACTTGTCGAAAACTGCTATGCGATGAGCAATAAATTCTGGCGCTGGGTTGAGTTCCAAAGGTCCGGAATCTGCCCCACTATCCCCTCCCTTTTCCTTCTTGGGCTTTGGTGCTTTAGGTGCTTTAGGTTTCTTCTCTCCAATGGCAACATTTTTAACACCCTCTGCCACCTTCTCGACTGCCTCCTTTGCCTGTTCCATGGTGTTTGGAGGGAGTTTGTTATTCGATTCTGTTTCTGCCGTACTTGGGGGAAGAGTCAAGTACAACTAGACGGTTGTCCTTTTTAATAAATTTATGACTCAAATCATTGTTTGAAACGTTTGCCCGCTCTTCACTTGAGCCGTGCACTCTGCAGATGACTAAGGCGAGTTCAGCCAATCAAAATCGTCCTCAGCTTTGCTCCACGCTACCCAGTTTTCGCTTGGAATAATTTTTTGGAGAGCTTTAATTTTTTGTACCTCTCAACGATAACGCCAAAACACCCTCGAATAATCGACAACAGCAAACAATGTCTTTCCGAGGTGGATCAAGAGGCGGTCGCGGTACCGGTGCCAATGCTGGTTTCAGCGGTGGCAGAGGAGGATTCGGTGGTCGTGGTGGAGGTGCGTTGATGCGAATTTGCGGATTTGAGATCAA
This sequence comes from Sclerotinia subarctica, assembly GCA_025389085.1. NCBI lineage: Eukaryota > Fungi > Ascomycota > Leotiomycetes > Helotiales > Sclerotiniaceae > Sclerotinia > Sclerotinia subarctica. Next base: position 1,105,426 of record QRFI01000013.1, read on the forward strand.
TTGTGCGCAATTACTAACACTTCACAATAGGCCGCGGCGGTTTCCAGCAAAGAGACAACGGCCCTCCAGCAGATGTCTTTGGTAAAATAGCCTCAATTGACATTGTCCGAGCCAATTGCTAATATTGGAATAGCTATGGGATCTTTCCTCCATGCCAGTGAAGGAGAAATTGTCTGCGAATCTATCAATACTAAAATTCCTTATTTCAATGCGCCAATCTATCTAGAGAACAAGGTAAAAATCTCCAATCCCCAAAACGTTACGAAAAACATTGGCTAATAATCGAATTGATAGACTTCAATCGGTAAAGTTGACGAAATTCTCGGTCCCATCAACCAAGTTTATTTCACCATCAAGCCCACTGAAGGTATCCAAGCTACTTCATTCAAGACTGGCGACAAATTCTACATCGGAGGCGACAAACTTCTTCCATTGGAGAAATTCCTTCCAAAGCCAAAGCCACCTCCAGGAGCACCAAAACCAAAGAGAGCCGGTGGTGCCAGAGGAGGTAGAGGAGGACCAATGAGGGGTGGACGAGGTGGCGGAAGAGGCGCGCCACGCGGAGGCAGAGGTGGTTTCACACCAAGAGGTGGTAGTGGAGGTTTCTCCAGAGGTGGAGGCGGCGGTGGCTTCTCTAGAGGTGGTGGTGGTTTCACTCCTCGAGGTGGCGCGAGAGGTGGTTCGAGAGGGGGATTTTCCCGAGGTGGTCGTTAAATCGCAGGGTAAAGAGCTGAAGTAGACAAATCTGGGTACATGGCGTTTTTAAGGGTCTGTTTGTAGGTACGGCTTGGGCTGCTGCGAACTTCTGTGTAAAAATTGTACTTTCTTAGTCAATAGTCTGTGGGACTATTGGAAAAATCCCGAAGCTTCGGGCAACATATTACACATGTTTCACCAAAGAGAATCTACTCTAAATTGAGATCAAGCACCCACCGAGGAATAGTGGACCGAAGAGCCTTTCTTACACGCTGAATTATCTGTAAATCTAGCCTTTATCCAATTATTCATCTCGGTAGGATCCAAATCCTTAGTTTCACATACATAAATGCATGCGTTACCCAATCCGCCAGCCAGATTGCAAAACGAAAGCTAAAGGAGGCTACATTCTGAGCCCGGGTGATATCGATTCATTATTCTGCGCTTGATTGAAGGATTAGGTATTGCAAGAAATACCATAAAAATTACATTACAGTTTGATGACGCATTAAACAAAACTTTTCACATGCACATGCATACCAGTCCTATACTCAACTTGAGAAGAGGATTGCATTTTAATATATGTAACGCGCCAATTGATGAATTTCAAGGTATCATATACGTACTTCATCTCCATTCCACCACCAAACCGGGTATGACTATTCCCATTCGTTCCTTTCGCTCCTCCCCCCCCCACCATAATCCATCCCCAGCATAATACATAATCATGGCTTAGGGATATGAATAGTTTTACTAGTCATCATGCAACCCCAAAGGACAAAAAGTCCCACCACCGGATGGAATTCAAACATGGTACCCGTGCCCACTGTTCCCAATGGCATATTGTCCAGAATCCAACCCTTGGATACCCAGTATGCCATTAGAGCGGCGATGGAAAGGGAGGTTGGAATGGGTGTGCCTTCGAAGTATTTACTCTTTCCAGTAGCATCCTTGGGAACATTGGCCACAGTGATGTTGAAGCGAGCGAGGCGCGTAAGACCACAGAGGACGAAGAAGGTCAGGAAGAGATGGTCGACAGGAGTGCGGATACCAATGGCAAAAGCTGCGGCTGCGGGAGAGACTCCAAAGGATACCTATGGTAGAAATTATTAGAATCACCCCAATTGAATGATGTATCCAAGTATAGTTAGGGAGACGTACCAAATCTGCCAATGAGTCCAATTCTTGGCCCATCAAACTACTCTTCTTCCTCCACCTCGCGACCTTCCCATCCATGAAATCGAAGAACAGCCCAAATGGCATGAAAGCCAAAGCCGCCCAAAGATTTCCATGCGCGTCGGCTGGGCCCAGACAATACCGCATCGAGGAGAACACAGACATAACACCACAGAATCCTAAGGAGCAGCACTCAGCAAATTTGTGCGAAAGAATGTAGGAGGGTGGCATTAATTACCGTTGAGTTCGGTGATCAAATCTGCAAGATGCAGCATCTTGATCATGGAGAAATGACCGGTGTCTTTCTCCAACAATCTCTTTTGTTTATCTGCAGCTATCCCCTCCATTAGCACACATTTACAATTATACAAATTCGATCTGTTCACACACGAGGGGGAGGGGCAATCATTTTCGCCGTCATAAACACTCACCGACTGTTGAATCCTTCGTTGCGCCATTTGCGGCACTGCTACTATTTCTTTTCGACATTTGAGATGAATTAGTTCGTACCGAGTATTCGTAGTGTAGAGGGAAGTGATAGTATTGTGAGGTTGTTGATTTTGAGACTTTTGGGAAGTCGTTTTCTAGGTTTGTTTTCTTTCGTTAAGAAGAGCTTGGTTTTAGCACCCATGACGTTGAGGGATCGCCAAGCCACAGCTGAACAAGGGGCATGAGCAAACTTTAAATAGGTACCAACAAGTACTCGAGTAGGTTCTAGTAGGTTGATAAGTCTTACTTTTATTGCCTTGGAAGGATTCGAACATGATTCACCGGGTGTATGAAACGAAGATTAAAATTTCAGCTGATCATTCACATGTTCAACATCTTCATCTCACAAGACAGTTGGTTGTTTTCTTCTTTAGTTCTGGTCCTCATATACAGTGTGTGCTTCGTGATACAAGCGACTTCTTCATCAAGGGCCTTTAGAAAGCCTCAAAGACATTCAAATCAGCTCACTGTCGCATTCAACAATGATTGTCAGTTGAGAAAAGCCTTCGGGACTAAAGGTCTGTCATTTATTCTAAACCGCCTCCGTAGATATGCACCAGTACGCCACATGCACTCGTGCATTTACCAAGGGACTGTTGCTAGCCACCATGAGAAAGTGATATCGTGGGATAGCGGTAATTTGTAAAACCCGTTCGAATCATGTCGTCCCAAGCCAAATTATACAATATTAATGTGTACTATTACCATCCTCCAGCAATATCCTTTAGACCTTTACCGTGTAAGAATAATGCCAAATCCATCAATCCATGCTGCACATGATCCTGAAACGCCCGCAATGGTGTATCCTCTCGGGGGTATCAAAGTATGCCTGGAGAGTATCAGTGAAATGCACAAGGATAACCAGAAGGAATAGGCTAGCTGTCGTGAAGTTTGTAACACCCCACTTGATACAGCACAACGTGGGAAAAATACTAACCCAGAACCGCCAACAGCGTTTCCAAAAACCTGGGACTTCCTCCCTAAACTAGTCATAATTGCAATACCGTCCAACCACAACCCACTTCTGACATAGAACCCGGTAATATATTCTCCTCGACGTGTATCTATGATATTGTTAGTACTTGAGACGTGATATGTGATGAGTCTAGATTATACCGAGACTAAAATCTGCAGCCGATCCACCCCTCTTGCCAAAAAGTTGCGAGGTCGCATCCTCGTAAATAAACTCTATACCGTCGAGTGCAAAGCCCGCCCAACTAGAGTACTTGTCAGTAATCGTACTTGGCTGAATCATCTTGGAAGTGCGGAAAACAGCGACCCGGTATGACCCTTTCGGCCGTTTCGAAGCAATGCACTTACACCCTCACTTGTATCATCAGTTTTGTTTGATAAATTGAACTATCAAATATGACCTCCTGCGGCTGGGTGCCATCCATCTGTGACGCGCCCAATTTACTGCTTCTGAAAGCCATTTGTCCATTCTTTAACTTCAGCTTGCTGGCTTTGGAGACTAGCTGGGCGAAGTCTTCAACCTCATGGCTACCACCGCCGAAGGACTTCACAGAAAGCTTCAGCCTCGATTTCCGGCGGTCCTCAGGTAGTTGACTTCTTAGATCTTGTTCCGTCAGAGTAATCTGTCGTTGGATGGGCCCATTGCCATTTCCGTCTCCGAACTCTTGCCAGTTACGACAAAGATCGTCGCCCTCGGTAAATATTTCGAGGAAAGCTACCCCAGATGCCGCTGTAACGATCACACTTCCATTATCTACGGGCCATACTTGGATGGAGTCATCGCTAACTCGTGGAGGGTCAGTCGGGAGTGCGAACGACGGGTGGCTTCTGAAACGCAGAGCGTCCAGCCTATGCCATGTGCATTCGTCTCTGGGTAAAACCAGCCCGCCCTTCGATTTTGTACGTGTCGAATAAGGCTCTCTAGTGGTAAAAGACCGGTTCAACGTAACGTAATCTCGAAGCATTACCCCATTCTCCTGATGAGGGCATCCAAACAAATGGCCCACTTCATGCAGGTGGGCGCCTATCCCAATGTTGGCAGCTTCCCAGTTGCTGCCAGATTCATTACAGTCATTCGCTACAAAATTGGTGTCCGTGACTGTACAATCAGAAAATGCCGGCACAACTTCTTCTAGCGTGGATGGGTAACTTTGTAATGCCTGGCTACCGAAAATAGCCAGCTGAAGCTCTCCACCGCCACCTCCAAGGGCGGCATGACCAGTGATCATGTTGTGCCGCTTCTCCCAATGAGCGTCCAGGAGGAGAACCGTCACATACTGTTTCTGACCTGGCTTGGGCTTAAAGTAATTTTTGACATCTTCACTAGCGAAGGCAAACAAATCGCCTCGGCGGGTGCCATTTTCGTTCTGCTGGGCAACATCGAGATGTCGAAGTTCGGCAACAGTTTTCGAGCTTCGGATAACATGGACTTTTGCTTCACTTCTCATGGTCCCCATCTCACGGTCTCTGTAGTTCGAAGTACCTGTAATCCACTCCTCTTCAAACCTAAACGCCCTTCGACCAAGCTTATTTCGAAACATCTGCTCGGCGGTAAATGCCTGCCAACTGGCAGTTGTTAGTTAAGTCGAAAGTTTATATGGGGAAAAGATATACGTACAGATAAGCTGCCATTCTGAACTTTCGTATAGCAGTATCCAAGCCATTGCCCTCTCTCTCGATGCGCGAGGGTACGGCATCAAATGTCCCCTGAGAATCTTTCCCGAGTAGTATAACCAATTGAAGCGGGGGATTTGTAAGAGTTGGCAGCATGTGGAGAGTGAGGTAAGAGGAGTGTATGGGATTAGGAGAGTTGCTGTTCGCAAGTTTCGGAGATGTGAAATCAAATCTTAACCGATTGGGGCCCGGGGTAAGGTAGACAAGTGCCTTGAAGTGCGACTCGGAAACGGGCCAGTATGTCGGAGGAAATCCATCGTCTAGACGAGTGACTGTGAGGGTCCCGTCTATCTGTACTTCTGATGGATCTGATATTGTGCCGTATATCGACAAGACCTTTTGATATACCTAGTTAAAGTTTGTTAGCTCCGCCCAATCCTGCGGCACTTGCAGGATAGCTTACCCATGTATTGTCCGTGATGGACAAAATTCGCGGTGAATATGGCGAGACAGGCAAAGCCGATTTTGAAGAAGGAGATCCCAAACCCGACATCCCAGATACGCTGTATCGATTTGATCCAGTCGTCGAAACAGTTGGCCGAGTTGCTCCCATGCCGTTGAGGGTGGATGAGGATTGTGAATTTGGCATTGTTGGCGGTGTTGTAGCGCCATAAGAAGAATTCAAGGAGATTTGCGATTTACTCGAAGTGAATGTGTTGCTTCGAAGACCACTGCCATTGCTTGCATTACTGGCGCTCGATTCTCCAGTGCTGGAATCGGTTGTTTTTGCGACGGGCTTGGAGCGCCTCTTAAGGTCCTTCAAGAAGGAAGGGGCCATACTACAGCCAGAGCAAGGAGCGTAGCTAAAGACAAGGAGAAGAATCAATTAGCTTGCGATGGTAAGCGAAAGAGACATTGAAATCATGAATCTCTTGGAGAATGATGGCAATGATGGCAATGATGGCGATGATGATGATCGATGATGGCAGACCTTGGGTGATATTTTTCTCAGGTCGGTGCTTCCCCCAACGAACAGTAGGTAGGTAGGTAAGGTGATGGAAGATAAGGTTAGAAGAGCGGAATGTTTAAATTTTGAGACTAACAATAATAAGATGACGACGCTTGGTTTCTTGATGGAGGGGGTTGATGTTTATTAGATGGGGAACAAAATGAAGATGGGGGGATCCTTATTTTAGATCGTGAAAGGCGTGAATGTTTCAAGTTGTACAGATTTAATGATTCAAGGTAGTAATGTGGTATTTCACCTATAGAGGTTCTTCTCTCCTTTCCCTCTTTGCTTCGTTCATACGGAAAGGAGGATTGTATGAGATCGAGGACCATTATTAGACTTCCTCCAACGTTGATCCATTGACCCATCCACCCATATGCACAGCATCCAAGGAACAGAAACATCTGAACGACTATTTGGCGGAGTGTCTAGGATCCCCCTTGCAAGGCATTTCTTATCCATCTCCGGAAAAGGAAGATGCACCTTTTTTGGCATCGTCCATCTGAACTGCATCTGAACTGGTACGGCAGGCAATATACAATTACGCGTTATTTGTACATGACATATGGAGTGGCATGATGGATGAGGAGTACAGTTAATTGATGGATAAATGATCATCATCGTCAATTGGTGTACTTTTAATACAGCAAAGATTTCAGCAGTTGAGTAACCAAAGCTACTCTGCACTGCCGCAGTCATGTGAAGATGTGAAGGTCAACGATATTATATAATAATTATCATTGTGTTTGGTGTTGTACCATTATCATTGTTATAATTATTCTTGGTCAATGCCAACAAGGCCTCGATACTCCTACGACCTAACCACTAGATCCCGTTAAACCGCTAGGCCAAAAGCCCCTTAGCAGCTCAGTCTGACCACTTCCCTTGTAAGCGATAGATAGATAGCAGCCAGGAATGAATGAATGAACGAGCCACGGAATTCCAACCTCTTTATCATCAAACCGTATCATTCACCCAACCAACCATCATACAATCAATTCACCTTTCTGCTAAAAGAGGAATAAAAGGGAATAATACCATATGATAATCTTCGACTCCTTTTGACATTTTCACAAATTTTTCGTACAGTCCCTTGTCCACATTGCTCTTGACCCGCAACAGAAAACTTATTCGAGAGAAAAAAAAATCCCCAGGTGGAAGAAGCTAAGGCCAATTTCACTTTCGGCGCCAATCCTCCCTTCTCACCTGGAAAATATCTAGAACATCTTCCATTCGGATATACTTCCTTGTACAATCTCAACAGCACGCAGATCAATCTTCGCAGCAAACTGGCTATTTTATAAAGATGTCTTCCCCATGGAAGAAGCAGCCCGAGGAGGTAGCGGGGGCAGTTTTGAAGAGAGCTGAGTTAAGCAAGGTAAAATCTGTCTTGTGCCATTCGGGCCAAGTCCTCTGCCTCAGCACTATACTAATGTCAAATTATCTAGATGGCTCGGAAACTGCAGAATCGACTGGCGCTTGCACAATTTAAAACCGAAAGGGGTTGGGAGGATCTCACACTAGACACAATAGAACCAAGGATGGAAGAAGAGCTGAGGAGAAGGCGGCCAACCTCAAGCGGAGATGTATTATCCGACTCATCCTCCAGTGCCGCATCTGACTTGCCATACTCGAACCGAAGAACCTTACTGAGTTCCCCTTTAAAAGCCGCGGCCATATTCTCCGATCGAATTGTATCGAGTGGTAGCAGCACTGGGCCTAGGAAGAGGTCGTACCAGACCACCTTCCAACCACCGAGCTCAAATATGGGATCTCGAAAAAGGGTTCGCTCTTCTCCAACACCGAGTAGATTACTACGACAGCCGAACAGCTCTTGGAAGAATCACCACCAATTAACCCAATCATCACCTATCAAGCCACGGAAACCTCATTTCACCACCTCGGCGGGACCGGATATCTCTTTCTACAGGGGATCTTCGCATATGCCAGATGATCTTACCTCTCCCAACTTCGCAGCCCCATCCGATGAAGAAGACAACCACCTTCCTCTACATTCTTTTAATATCCTGCCCTCGTCTCCGCGAACTCCATCTCCTATTCGAAACAGAGGCAATCCACACCGTCGAATTAAAGATGGCAATGGCAGGTCAGCAGAAGAAGAAGCAGATCTCTTACTGTACCTCAGTAGTCCCGCAAATCCTGTTTCACGAACAAGAATGCAACCACCATCTACCCCACCGTCCAGGAAGCTTGATTTGCCATCATCTATGATGACCACCCCAAGTTATAGCGGTGGTCTCTCAATATTCGGTGCACCTGCCACACCTTCACAAGGATTCGACTTCGCCGACTTTGTCAATATCACGCCAAGTCCCGCTCAAACGGCTTGGACTCCGAGAGCTGCGAAGACTCCGTTGACTGTTGCACGCAGGCGCTTAACATTCGAAAACTTTCACGCACCAAATGCAAGCCCATCAAGGCGCGAGAGTCCTGCTTCTTCTAAGCACACTGGACTTGGTATGCAATTAGGCGGGGATCTTCTACCCTGATATATTTCTGTTTATGTTTACGATACACTTTTGATGTTTACGACCATCAACTTCTATTCTCACGATTATGTTACTTTGTATATGAATTTGACGGCTCTTCTTATAATGTTCTATCTGCATGCATCGGCTAGCAGAAGTTTGGTGTTTGGTGGGAAGCTACTATGCTGGATGTAAATCCCCGGTAGGGATGCAAGGGATGTGATGAAGTGACTGGTTTTGGGTTTTGTTGCATCTCAATTTATGGCGGGTAAGAAAATATCTGATATGGAAAGACGACAAGATGGGATGGGGAAGGAAGGAAGGCATGACAAGGCGAGGAAACTCGAGAGAGCTTGAGCTTGTCTTTCAATATGGCGAATTTAATTTGATACCGAAGTTCGTGACAAATAGTGACGTCACGAGATGTGGAGGGGGTGCGTTAATAAACAATGACATTCAACTTGACAAAATTGGATTTTTCAGATACTTTTGATTTGCTGGATTCAGAAAATGGCTTAACTGAGTACAGAATATGAGGCATGGACGGACATACGGCGGTAAGATCAAGATCTTCTTGTACATACACACCTACACTGGGTAGGTAGGTGAGCACAATCAATCAACCGCAATTCCCAACTTATTCTCGAGTAAATTGGATTTAATGGATTCGCATCTAACATGTCTAATCTATTAGCTTGCTAACACCGGTAGTCGGCTCTTACAAACGGCCGACTAATTCCTAATCGGGGAAACCGAAATCCTCCTGGAAAGCGAATTGTCCCTTTGCCGGTTTTGATAGAAGAATACATCAAAGTCGGGATTATTACCAAAAACCTTTATTATTGGTCCACGATTCTGAATTTTTAAATTAATATAACGAATCATCGTTGTTTGATTTTTATTATCAAACTGAAACCAACAATATGAAAATTATGATACTGTATCATATATAGCAAGCGGTGCATTTCGTTCTCCGAGGATATTCGGTTCACCCATGATAGGAACTCGTCGGACGGATGTCAGAGCCGACTACTATCCCCCGCGAACTATAGGGTATCGCCAGGAAAAGGGGGGTCTTTCGTTGTAAACGTATAAAATGTGAGGTGCTCGACTCTCTCCTCGATCGATCCGCAACGCGATCATTTACTTTATTATCCATCATTCACATTTTAATATCTATTGTACCTTGAATAACTACTGGAGGAGTAGATTCTATAAACATTGCAATTCGTTCCAAGATATACTTCCTGATATATCTTGGAAACAATGACTTCTACCAGTGTTTGGATAGCTTCCTTCGCTTTGTTTTATTATATTGCAAGCAGGCTATACAAATCATACAGATATTCTGCGAAATCACGCAGCTTCAACTGTGAAGAACCAGTAACGCATGAAGCGGTCAGTCGCTGGCCTTTCGGTCTCGACCTCTTCAAGAGATCTTTGGATGCCGAGCTAGGGAAATACTTCCCAAACTTCCTTCAAAGCAATGCCGAACGTTATGGCAACACATTCAGATATACTATCATGGGCTCATCGTCTATTTTTACTATAGATCCTAGGAACATTAAAGCCACTCTCGCGACACAATTCGACGATTTTCAAATCCCGCAGTTGAGGACAGGGGCCTTTTGGCCTATGCTTGGGAATGGCATATTTACACAGAATGGCCACGCGTGGAAGGTAACGAGGGATATGGTGAGGCCACAGTTTACTAGAGATCAACTTAGTGATCTTACGGTGGAGGAGAAGCATGTTCAACACTTGATGAGAGCTATAGATGCCAGGCTTCAGGATCAATGGACTGCAGAGATAGATCTACAAACTCTCTTCTTTAGACTAACCATAGATTCTGCGACGGAAGTTCTACTTGGACAGTAAGTAGTATCTTTTACCATGCACGATCAGCTTTCTTTCTCAGAATGGTTTGCGGTTACCCCTAATAATCTTCAATAATACAATGATAAATAAGCCAACCATGATTTTAGGTCTGCTAATAGTCAGCTTCTCAAACTACCAGAGAATCACGATAAAGTCGACGACACCGGAATAGACTTCGCGGCTGAATTCGACAACGCTCTATCTTGGACATCTCTTCGGTGCCGTTTCGCTGATAAATACTGGCTGGTCACCAGCAAAGGCTTTACCAATTCTTGCAACAGATTAAACGAGTACGTGGATCATTCTGTCCAACTCGCTCTCACCAGAAACTCGCTAGGCAAACCTCAGGATGAAGACGACGTATCCGGTGCCAAGAAAAAGTACATTTACCTGGATGCTCTTGCAAAAGAAACTCATGATCCTGTTGACCTTCGCTCTCAATGTCTACATTTGCTCTTGGCAGGCAGAGACACCACCGCCTCGTTATTAGGATGGTTGTTTCTCTGCCTTGCTCAAAATCCCACTTATTACCAAAAGCTTCGCAAAATCATTATCGAAAACTTCGGAACGTACGAAAATCCTTCTGAAATTACCTTTTCCGACCTCAAACGTTGCAGAGATCTCCAATATTACATGAATGAAGCTTTGCGGCTTTATCCACCGGTGCCTCACGACGTTAGAGAAGCGACCAAAGATACAACCCTGCCTTATGGCGGCGGAAAGGATGGGAATTCGAAAGTTTTCGTCCCCAAAGGGACAGTGATTGAATACAGCGTTTATGTCATGCATCGAAGAAAGGATACGTGGGGTGATGATGCCGATGAATTCCGACCAGAGAGGTGGGAGGGGAAGAAAGTTGGCTGGGAATTTTTACCTGTAAGTCTAGATTCAACTCTTTTTGCCGCCCAAAGCTCGTTACTGATGTTAAAAGTTTAATGGCGGCGCAAGGGTTTGTATTGGACAGCAGTTTGCGCTGAATGAAGCTGGGTATGTTACCGTAAGGCTTCTTCAGCGGTTCGACATGATTGAGAGCATGGAGACAGATCCGGTGATAAAGCATGACTATAAACTCACGGACGCCTCGGCCAACGGTGTGAAAGTCAAGCTTCATATTCCCACTGCATAAAGATGGCATATGGTTCCAGCTTTTTGTACCGTACAATTTTGTTCTTATTTAACCTACTGGGTCTTCGATTTTGGATGCGCAGGACGAATCTGAACTTTGAAAGTTGATCATTTTTACATTATTTCAGTGTGTGGTCTTTAAAATATTGACGTCTAATGTGTCGAGAGCAAAAATGGTTGGACTGCGATGGTCAGGATTATCAGTTTTGGCCATAAATTCAAATCCGATCTTAGTACTTATCCCAGTTCCAATTTGTCAAGAATGATTTCAATCTCCCCAGCAACAAAACCTGGATCATCCATTTGGATAAAATGTCCACAGCCACTTGCAATTTTCACGCCCTCACATCGTCCTTCATCTGTTACACTTACCAATCCTGCATTGTACTTCGCCCAATATCTACATATTGTTAATTAGACAACTATGCCGAACAAGAGTTGCTTCAAAGAAAATAAGTTACGCACGGATTCGTGAACCTCATACTCATACTTCTCGGTGTTCCCATCCTCTCTAAACTCACATCTGCAAACGTGGCCGGATCATGCCCCACAACCGTTAACCACGGGCCCTTTCTACCCGTACCGATAAGTTTCGGCCGATCAGCATGCGGCAGTAACGTCGGTCCAGTTCGTCGATCCATAGATTCAGCGTTCGGGACAGATAAGTCGAATGCATTTATTAATCTTGTCCGTGCCCCAATGTATTGCGCGAGCGTACAGTCTGGGGCGACCACAAGCGATGAATCAAAGGTTGGGGATGAGGGGTCGGGAAGGAAATCGCTGTAATTCGCGTTTGGGATGTTCGAGTCGAGGGCGAGGAGCGCGCCGCAGATAAATGAGTGCGTTTGTATGTAGAGGCGGGATATGGGGACCTAGTTGAGTGTTATTCCGAGGTCATTTAACAGGGAATGTGGATAAAAGACATCAGACTTCGACAATAAGGGATAGAGTGTATCGGACCACTTACCCCAATTGAAGCAGCCACGAATATTACACTAAGTCTTCCATCTTCGATCTCATCTGGTTGAAGAGCAAACTTCGTCCTAGCGATCACTAGAATAATCTCATGGAGATCATTTGCGGCATCCATGAAATCATGTCCATAACCCTTTCCATCATCTAAAGGATCTCTAGCCGTAGTCAAACCCTGCCTATAACGGTCGTATGTCAAAAGTGATGGACAGTTCTTAACACGGGATCGAAGGATTGAAATACATGATTCCCAAGAAGACGCAGGAAGTCCAAGCCCATTTACAAAAATAATGAGAGTATGATATGGTTGGACGCTCGTTTCTTGGAGGACCGAAGCAGATGCAGCCGGGAAGAAGGTGTGAGATATGGGAGCACGTGGCTTGGAGGGAATGGTGAGGAATGATGGCGATACGTTAATCATAGAAGAAATCAGGGTTGTATGTTCCATTTTGGGGGGTTGATGTAGCATGGTTAATTGGCCACTTTTAACCCTTCTTCGATATTCAGGTAGTGTGGTGTGGATCAATTGATAAATATTATCTATCCAGCCTTATGGTAAGGCGAAAGCAAAACTTTAAATACGCCCCGGATTGTCCTTAGTCTTAGATCCTCCTTATCTTATCTCAATCACTAAGCGAGCCATGCCCCGAGCCTTTTCGATCAATCTTTGTGCTTCGGTAGGACAATAACAACATTTTCATCCCGACGCAGATCACGGTATAAAAATGGCACCCCCAGCTATCCCGCAGAAGCGAACCCATACGCACAAATCACACTCGGAAGAATTGAAGAATAAACGTATCTGCACCGCGGCAAGCATAGCTGCGGCAAAGGTATCACAGCGGGCACCTACGATCGAACGAGTCCTTACCATCTCAGAAGATGCCGTCTGGTCACTCCGTAAATCCGATCTCCGAACTCACTTCCTCACTCTTCAACAATACACTCAATCACTGTCGGATGCGGTGCCAGGAACCGATTGTAGTGTAGATGCCCACGGGGATTTGAATGAGACCCACCTGTCCGAAGCCCTTCCCCCACTCCTACGCGTGCCACTAGAATTACGTCAATTAATATATCGTCAGCTGCTAGCGCCGCCCTCCGATGACCCTCGTCTTGGCCCCCATCCCCGCCAACTCCAATCCCACATCTATCTTTCTTGCGTATTTGAAGTTGCGGTCCTCCACCTCAATTGCCAAATATACCACGAAGCGCTCCCAACATTCTACGGCGATCCCCTCCAGACCATCTCTATAACCGTTAACTACAATCTCTGGACGCACAAGACGCAACGCTCCGATCTAGTCCTGTCATCATCCCTTACCTCATCTATTCGAAATCTGTCGCTTTCCATCCAGCTCGGTAGTGAGAAACGAAAACAGAAACCCGAGGATTTTGAAGCTGAGGCGAGACTAAAGGAAGTAGCTAAAGGGATCAAGAAACTGAGGAAATGGTTAGCAGGAGCCGATATACAAGTTCTGACAATTGGGTGGCAAGAGCCACAGCAAACTTATACATTGGAGCGGAAGAAAGAGGTTTTGGATGGGCTGAGACCTCTGAGGGCAGTAAGGGTGGAGGCCGGAGATATAAATTGGGGCTTGGATTGGAACAAGGGGAAGAAATTTCGGTTTGACGTTGATTATTTAAAAGAATTGGAAAGAGAACGATCCTGACATTTGCATGTTAGGATTCGCATATGTCGTAGGCGGTGCTGCGACTATTTATTTGACTGGGCTCACCGAAACATTGCATGTAAGACAAATGTCGGGATACAGAAACTTCAACTTTTTAAGCTGATCCATCCATCTATTGCCATTCGTAGTACCATGACATTTCCCCATTAAATACAATTCACCCTAACGCCGCGCTATGCATCAAGCCCCCATTTTAGTATTGGAGTAACTTTTTCCCGCCCTTTCCATCCACTTTCAGTGTAGAAAAAGAGCAGAATTGATCCTTAATGGCCACTACCTCATATGTTCCCTCCTGCGAAGACTGTATCGTCTTGCTGTGTTCATACGAGATCTCATGCCTGGTCTCTAGCACTTGTGACTTCTGACCCTTCTTCGCATTCGTACTTCTCGTATATGTAAACTCAAAAGGCGGCACACCCCAGAACTCAAATAGAAGTTCGGCTTGTCCACCCTCGTGAATATCAACTTCTACTTGCTTTCCTTTACTGATCCTGACACTGGGCATTTCATGGATAATCTTCGTAATCTCGGTCTTTGCTTTACACTCGCTAGCCTTGTCCGAGATAGCGGTGATAATGAAATTGCCTGGCTTCTCGGCAATACGCTTGAAACTAGTATTTGGGGACTTTGCTTTCCTTTGCACGTTCTCAAATGTATAGTATATCTCGAATGGGGGTGTACCCGATAATGTATACCCAATCCGTTCTCCTACACAGTAATCTGTGCGAGAGTCCAAAGGATAGATAGTAGGAACGTCGTAAACCTGTACTTGTACATGAGGAGCACCATGTTCGGTTTTTTGCTGACATCCTCTGGAATCGCGAATTTTTCGTACACTGACTTGATGAATGCCTAGAGATAAAACTCGATGAGGTATCCGGAAATCATAATTGTTAGAATCGATATTGGCAATTTTGACAGTTTCGGGTCTTGTACTGCTTTGGTGTTTGATATCAATCTCCAGGTAAAAGGGAGGGATGCCTTCTAATTTGATAGGAATGACTTCATCTCCGGCGAGCTCTTCCTTGCAATACTTGTACGACTGTCCTGGTTTTATGAAATGTGCCGCCGGTTTCCTGTTGACCTTCTGCTCAATAATGAGCGGCGAAAACTTCTTTGGGTCATGGTCATATAGATTGTCAGAAAGCTCGGAGAATTTATACTCGTAAAGGCCAGGCTTAATTGTGTCCATGCCAACAGTCGAAAGTCCAAGACCTGCATCAAACTCTTTGTTACTGATAGATGCCGAGCCATGTTCCGCTTTATGACGAATTTGATATTTGACGTGATAAGGGGGAGCACCTGTGATATGTTAGCCGAGCCAGACGCGATCCTGAAACAATCATTTAACTCACCAATAAGGTTGATCTCCACTGCGTCGATATCACCTTCGCATACTTCATGCTTCACATATTTCTCCCCATGCAATGCAAGAGCTGAATTATCCACAAGCTTAATTTTCGGTCTGGGGAGCCAATCAACCTCAAACAAGGATGCCTTGGGATCGACTGTTCCAGGGCACTGGTTGTCGAACACATCAAGTAATTCGTATGTACCACGAGCATCAACCTTAACCGCATCATTGGTTGACATGGCTGTTTTCTCCAAGATCTTGCCAGAATCATCATCCACATTTCGGTACTTGATGTTCCAAGGAGGCTGGCCAGTCAAGCGCAAAGGTAGCGGAATATTAGTGCCCTCGATAGTCATAATCTTGTGCTTTCCGTCCAGGTGACCAAAAGCGACTCGTGGTCTTTGGTGTCTGACCATGAATTTGACCTCACCATTAAGAAATATCTTGCAGCCCGTCTTGTCTTGGACGCTTGCAAGTGCGAGAGAATACTCGCCACCAGTGATCAAAGGATCCGTCTTGATCTTGTATATGTCACTTTCGATTCCAGTGACCTTTTGCTTTCGACGTCTACCGTCATGGACAATCTCGTATTCTAATGTAAAGGGTGGCTCGCCAGAAAGCTCAACATTCATCTCGACAGGCTCCTCAATACAAGCGTCGATGTTACCGGCGGGTCGTCTAAGATAAGCTGAAGCTGGTGGCTTGACATCTTGCTCCAGCACTAGATCATTGCTGTTCAATTTATGGTTCTTGTAAACAGCGTCATCCACAGAGGTGAATTGGTACTTGAAATGGCCCGCGTCGCGGGGTTTAAGCTCCAGTTGGTGCCGTAAGCCAGATACTTTCACTGATTCATGCTTAAGACCGCTCTTTGTGATTATGTTGTACCTTACGACGAATGGTGGGGTACCAATCAGGTCAAGGTCAACGAGTAGTCCTATGGAGTTGCCAGCACATTTATCGTTGATATTCTCAGCATTTATAGACAGCTGCGGCTCAGGTGGGTTGAGGAGCAAGCAAGAAGCAGGCTCTCTAACTTCACCTTCACAGAATTTGCTTTTGACGCCAACGAGGGTATAAAGACCTGGTTCGCGAATGATTGGTGATTGGTGGGCATTGCGTGCAGAATATTCCTCGAAAATCACCTCAGTACCGTGGTCGCCCGCAGGAGTCAAGGTGTCAAGAGGCGAGAACTTGTACGTCAAGGTGTGAGAGGTATCATCTGGTGTTCGGCCAGGCGATGCATATTCAACTGGAAGCTCTGTTGTCTGGCCATTGGCAACCATTAGCGGACTCCTAGAATCACAGCCCGTGAGCCTTGCAAGAGGCCTCTCGTGGACTATGAGACTCTGCTCCATGTGTGTATTTTTAGGATAGATGAGCTCCCCATCTTCACCAACAAGCGTGAAATTTGCAACATTTCCAGTAGCGTCGTGAATCTCGTTGATCGAGTATAACCACAACCCGCTAGGGGTCATAGATTCATTTAATGGGATAATGACTTTTCTTGCCTGTCCCCATGAAACATCCAGATTCCCCGAGGAAAGTAATGTGCTAGGCCGAGTTGCACCCGAAAGCGGCGAAACAAAATTCTCAGGTTGGTTACTTTGGAAGTGGAAACTGCGATCTTTGTCGTTGATAGTACGTCCATACACAATCTTTAATGGGGCCGTCCCCTCAAGTTCGATGGAGAGGTCGGAAAGGTCCCCTAGACACTTGTCCGAACTCGTGGACCTGATGACCGCTCTGGGACATTTCACAACAAGTGTGTCGGACATTCTTCGCTGTACTTCGAGCTTTGACTGATCTACAATCTTGTGAAGTCTGTATAATCCCGGTTTCTTTACAGTATAGTCGAGAGTGTAAACATTCGGCTCATCCTCCATCCTTCGAAAGTTCTTCATGTCCCGTTTCTTCAACTCAATCGTTTCATTTGTATTTGTGTCAAAGTCAAAGCGCAGTAGTTCAATGTGTACAGGCTTGGTCTGGTTGAAGTACATGGGGAGCTTGACGGTAGGGCGACTACTGTCTAAACAGAATGGAAGACCATCGGGGTTCAGAGTTGCAGATCTATTAAAGATTAGTATTAGCACGGCATGCTGTGGAGATGCATGGTTTTGGTTGAAACATACCCCTCTGGCAATATATTGATAATTTGTCGACCCATAATCAAAGATGAGTTGTGTAAAATGGAGGCAGGTCGAACACTGTTCTCCGAAATGGAGAGCTCACTGTCAAAAAAGGTCTTTGTGAGAAGAAGAATCCATCCTTGGAGGGGAAGCTTCACATAGTTAGCTGTACCGTCCCCAAAGCTGCTTTAGAAACTACTCACTCCAATTCTGAACATCAACACGAAATCAAAGATAGCGTGTAGCCCAAAAGCTACATGGGATGTCGATTGTGACCACTCCAGCCATGGTATTCGAAGTTTCGGTACCCAGTATAGAAATAGGGCGTCCAGCATTACCCATTTCATGAACGACGGAAAGGACTCGGATTCATCCTCTATCAGCTGCCACCAATCATACAAACGCCATACCAACAGCAAGCCATACAATCCTGTAACATACATGCGCTGACTAGGAGCATCGATAAGTTCGACGGGTATTAATGGCGCATCGGATTCGGTGGCAGCAGGTGAGGCCGTGGGAAGATCCCGTAACGGGGATGTCACTCGCCCTGTTGGATTCCTTTGGCCAGGGCCACTGCCAGGAGTAGACGGAAAGCCAGAACGCATTCTCGGGGTTCCATTCATCTTGTAGAAAGTCTATAATCCATTCATACTTTAAATTTTGACGAAAATGGTTCGAGGCCAGCCGATATGCGGGAAGTTAAATGTCGTGGATAGTGTGATGTTTAAAATAAATGAGCGGGCAAGCGATTCGCAGACGGGTTCCTGCAAATGGGGACCTAGATTCCTAAACACTTGAGCCAAAAAGATAGTAAATTCAGGGAAAATCGACTGGAGATGGATTTGTCGTGGTTGTTGTGTAAGTGAATGAATACCTTGGTAAGGAAGGTACTTTTTCAGCTCAGAGTTTGAAAGTCCAAAGCTTCAGAGCAAGAGCTCAAAGTTTTAGAGAAGTACCCGTTTTTTCCAGTTTTGCCTTAACCTTAATATTTAAGAAGTCGCGGGTGCCGTTCCTTGGAGGACGCGTCTTATTTATTTTTTTTTATCTTGTGGATTTTCGATTTTCGTTGTTTCCACCTGGAAAGCCAGCATTCAAAAAGCTTGGACCCTTTCAACCAACACCAATTATTATTACCAAGTCCATAGAATGAATACCTACCCAAATACCAAATACCAAATACTTTATCCTTTACTCTTTACTCTTTGCTCATCACTGTAGTCTGCTCTGCTGTGATGAACAAGGTATAGTGACCGTGACTGTGACTGTGACATGAACAGATGAATGGATGTTTCGACAAAATCAAGTAACTCGTCAATATTCATTGATTACTTCTTTGGAAGGCTTCCATTTCTATGACTTTCTTAATCACACTGCTACCTCCTACTCCATACATACACAACATACACTTATCTATCCCCTTCTTCTCCACAACTACCTATAAATCACTTTTTATTACCTTTAACCCACTCTTCTGGTCACCAATACTTGCAATTTGAATTCCTCTTATGTTTCTGTGGCCCAAAGGCTTGACCCGGACGGAGCTTAAAAAATAGTTGATACAATCTTCCATTACTTTCCTGTGTCAAGAATCCACTACCGAAGCAAGCAAACAATGGATGCTCCTTCAGCGTCGGAGGATCATTCGGTACAATCTACAGTTTCGGATTTTGAGCCAAGGAAACGCTCCTTGAGGAATCAAAGGAGGTCTGGGTCTCCAAGTGAAGTCTCCACAGATCTGCGTGAGAATGGTATGGGAGCACAAGAGGTACAAAATGAGCAAATTTCAATGATCCTCGGGACAGGCCGTCCCAAACGTTCCGCCCAAAGAATCAAGAGATCTGAGGCTGAGATCATCGGCGATGCATTAAAGCCCCTGACGGATGACGAACGCAGGGCCTGGAAAGGGTGGTGTGAGCTGGAAAGTGATCCAGTAAGTTGCTTGTCAGATTTTGGCCTTCGTTAATTAACTCATTCTTCACAAGGCACTTTTCAACTTCATCTTACGAGAGTACGGTGTCAAGGATGTCAAGGTCCAGGAGGTTCTAGGTTTAGAGGATGAAATGTTACAATATCTACCGTATGAAATTTACCCTCAGAAGCTTGAAATCCCTATTGATACTTCTCAAGAAAACCAGTGTACGGACTGGTATTTCTATTTAAATACATAGATGATGATCTGGAGGATGAAGAAGAACTCCCAAAATGTCCGAACCACGTCTGGTTTGCCAATCAAGTGAGGAAAATCCAAAATCTCACTTAGGAATTAACTAACAGGACGCAGACTACAGACAACGCCTGTGCTACTGTTGCTCTTCTGAACATTGTTATGAATGTCCCGGAGCTTGATCTCGGAGATAGTGTCAGCAATTTCAAGAACGATACCCAATTTCTCAAACCAGCATATCGCGGCCAGAAACTAAGCCAAAATGAATACATCAGAAATATCCATAATTCATTTGCCCGAAGAATGGATATTCTAAACGCGGATCTCGCTCTTTCGAATGAGGTTTCCGCTTGGGAGAAAAAGGGGAAATCGAAAAAGAAATCTGGAAAGACCAGGTCCAGCTCAGATGATGAGTCGGGTTTTCATTTTATTGCATTTGTTCCAGTGAAGGGCGTTGTCTGGAGACTTGATGGCTTGCAGCGTCAACCACTCAGCTTAGGTATGTAAAAGAAATAATCATTGGTCAAACAACACTGACAATGCAAAGGACAGTTTGATAATGACTGGATTTCCGTTGCCCGTGCCAATATCTATCAACATATTGGCAAGTACGGTGATGATTTGCAATTCAATCTTTTATCCTTGTGTGGAAGTCCGCTCCGCGCCATTCCATTAGAACTCGCCCAAAATATCCACGCGATCAAGCTTGTCGAAGCTTTGCTGCCGCAACAAACCCCCGATTGGAATAGCTCCACTCAGACCGACGTTGCGGGAATGATTAGAGGACCTTCAGAGGAATTTGGCGTTACAGACAAGCTACTTCAGGAAATGGTACTTCCTTTGAGCACATGCAACATACTCGAGCGAGGAAGTACAGATGCGACCGCCCTTCTCAAGTTGCACCAGCAGTGGGTTGCCGAGCAAAAGGCACTGCGCATCGCTTATAGAGACGAGCTGTCATCAATCAATGACGAGAACGAGCAGGCAGGGAGACGGAAGGAAGATCACACGCCAACGGTCTATCGCACATTAAGAAGTCTAGCTGATAAAGGCCTCCTAAAAGAGATCATGGAAGAAGTTCAGTCGACATAGAGTGGGCATTAGAACATGCTTCTTATCCCCTGTTTCAAAGATCGAATTGTAGTAATATATGTACATACCAACGCTAGTCGTCAGGATACTCGTCCCTGAAATTCGCAATGAACTGACGGTTCTCCTGATCATATCGCTTGAAATATTGTCCTGCCACAATCATCAACGATGTTACGTTAGGTTGCTCGACAATATTTATATTGTCCTCGGCCACATAACGTATGCTGGCATCTTCTACGCTGTTATGCTTGTAAGCACTTCCACTGTTCAAAGTACATATTGTGGATACTTACAGTACGTGATAGAAGCTTTGATTTCTACCTCCTGGGTAGGAATCAATTTGATGCTGCGCTATCCAATTGGAGCCCATGTGGCACCCGACATCCCAACCAATTATCGCTCCTGTATAACCATATCGCTGGTGGCGGAATACTTGCCCAATCCTAAATTTCACCCGATCCGTCCCATTAGATTTGCTGCGTGTCCGCACTTGCCTTGGGGTTGAGTCTACGGCACGGATCACTCTTAATTCCTCGGCTAGTTCAGAGTGTTCTGTGGTGGATCTATTGTATGATGAGAGTATGTATTTTTCGATAAGAGCAACGTCCTCCGGAAATGATTTTTCGAATTTGGACATCAGCATGGGTACCAATTGATGTTGATCGTGACTAGGGGGGGCCGGTGTCGGGCTCAAAAGAAAGCTTGCCCAAGTGACTGAGTATATTGCATGATCCATTTCCACTAACGGTACACATTGTAATCTGTTAGTCACGAAGGATGGGTCTTGTGCGGGACGGTTTTGTGTGTAAGGATACTCTCGAATCGTTGTAACTATATTTCTAGTCGTACGGAGCACGATATTGTTTGTAGCAGAGGAATCCGCGACAAATTCGGCGAATGATACTCCTCGGACACCCCAGGCTGTCCACATTCGCAGAAGATTTTCCACAGGAATCTCTAAGGTTGATCGGTATGGGTCTAGATACATAGGTTCCACGGGAATATCCTTCTGCTTCAGTGGCTTGTCATCGAGGTCTATGAAAGGCTTTGGGAAAACCATGGCATATACGTGACTCGGCATACCACAGACTCTAGCATCAAGCCCGATTCTCCGGGCTACCGCACAAAATATTGCAACAGAAACCAGTGGTAATGAAGGATGTTCTGGCTCCTGCAGCGCCAAACCAATGTAGTTATTTTGTAAATCGCGGTAGTTGAGTTCGGAATTGAGTCCTAAAAGGTTACGTGCCCGCAGAAACTTAACCACCGCGAGGGCTTGTTGTCGGGTGGACATATAATCAAATTTGGGGTAGTCAGCTCGTATGCGAGTTGCAAGGTCGTCGAGAATATCCGAGACCTATGCAAATATATTAGCTAAAATTCTACGTAAAGTAGTGATATAGGAGAAAACCCATACCTCCTGCAGGTCCCCGACGTTGTCGTGTAAAATAAACATATCATGCGCCCCCAATGCTACTTCGATAGGTAGCTCCTCGCCCGCAGCAAGCTTCGACCAAACTGCGAGAGCCTTTGAGCGATGAATGAAGTCAAGCACTGCACAAGCATAGTGTCTATATATGTATATATTAGAGAAGAAACTATTTGCGGATCAAATAGCTTACTTTCTGGCAAGATGGTCATTGCCACGGGAGCGGCAGTGTCGCAAAAGCGTGTCTTTTGCATCATAACCAAAGCCCCCAATTTCTTCAAAGTTCACGATACGATTAGCCCGACTATCAAGAAGACGATTCAAAGCCTGTGTCGTTTTTAGGTCTACGTTCCTCCGATGTATATATAAGCTTTTCCAGTCCACATCTCCCACAATGCCGGCAAGCTTTTGAAGAAAAGAATGTCTCGAATCCCAGTACTTGAAGTGTACGCGACAGTGGTATCGCCAAAGTAATGGCTCTTTTCCCAAACGGTTGAATCGCTTCGAAAGTAGTTGAATATTCGAGAGAGTGTCGTGCGGAGAGCTGTAGTAAAGTATTTGTTGCAAAATCTCATCGGGGAGAATGTCAAAACCAAAATCTCGGCTTATGATATCGACATGGTCGGGAGCCATCGCGGTAATGAGAGAGCGGAGCGGTCGAAGTGGTGTTCTGGAATTCAAATCTTAGATCTGAATTATGTGGCTTCAAATAAGATGAATGGTTGTCCTTGGGTTCGGGATTTGGAAGATTTGACTATGTAGTACTGGCGCGAAATAGTTCGGATGGCAAATCATTAGAGGTTTTATTTTCTCTACTCTCCCTACCTACTTGTGGTGCGACGAGATGAAATATATATCATTTTACATACCCTATCTGCTCAGAAGAAAATCAGCCATACTGGGAGAATATCACTCGAATGATAATAAGAAGTCAGAGATTTGATTTTGTCGTCCATTCGCAGTAGTATTTCTGTGTTATGGATAATTAAGATCCTCGAGTAATTAATTTGATATCGAATTTTATTGTGGTATCGCCTACCAAAGGATTGTACATCATACCTGCTCGTGCTGTTGGAACTATAGGTACCTACATACTGTAATACTTTACTAATCAAAGACGCTCACCAGCTCCACCCGCCGTCGGGATACAGAACTACCCCGCCATGGCAGAAAAACCGCAGAGTCAGCGGGGCAGCTACCGATCAATTTTCTAAGTACTATACAATTATTACTTTCCATCTATACGTACCTGGGTAGTATACAACTATTGTTTTCTATCTAATACAATCATGACTTTTTATTTAATATATAGTTATTACTCTCTGTCTAATATATAGCTCTTACTACATTCTAAATATGAGAAATTCTTAGTCATCTCTTCGGACCTATACTGTATTGTAATATTGACTATTGACTCAGATTGCTACGACTGAACTGTTTTTCGATTCTGATATGTGGAGAGAGGGGCAGAACGATTGTTCTGTTGTATTATTTCATTATTCTAGAAAAAGCTGATAGTATTCATTCCATCGCCACCATTAGATATCATAGAGAAGAAAAAACGCCGTGAGTGCTTGTCTAGAACATTCCTACTCCCGCTGAAGGGGACAAATTGCTGGAACTACTTCTCCCACCGCTTCTTTCACATGACGGCGCAATACCTCTGCAGAGGAGTTTGTTCTGAAGGGTGAGTATAGTAAATGCCAAACCTCTCCCTGCCATCTATGGTTTCATGCTCAATTTGTTTTTCCTTCGTCTCTTTGGGAAAATTCTTCAAAAGAAATTTGGAGAGTTTTTCGTCGATGTTATCTATGCGCATCAGTTGAGGAGTATTCCACTTTGTCCAATCCCACGTATTTTTGACCTACCTTGATCGGCCTTTAAAATAACATCATCCCGGCATAACGGGCAGGCATTGGTCCCACGCCGCTGCATAAATACTGTGCATCGAACACACAACACGTGGTTGCATTCCATTCTTATTGGCCGCCATACTATAGCAAGACAGACGGGACAAGTATAATCACTTAGCTGAGGTACTATCTGAACAAGATCCTGCGTCATCTGGGCGCATACGGATCTTGCCATTGTTTCCGTCATAATAACATCGGACTGAATCAGTCTGGGAAATGTTTGCCTGGCACCCAGTGTTGTTCTTTTGTCAAATTCTGCTTGTATTAGTTGTGATTTGGGGAGAGTTTGAGGTATAGAAGAAGCGTTTCCCCGGCCAGGAGAAACTTGACAAGCATAGGACCAACTGACTTTTCAATATCTTAACAATGGCTTTCTGGTTGATCTCCTGAAATTGGAGATTTCGAAGTAGCGTAATGTTGATGCTTATGAACTGGTTCACTAGGGAGGTCAGGAATCTTCGTTTGGAAAATGCCAGAATCCAAGATACGTACATGCTTTACGGCTAGGGGAGAGTTTGAATGTATCTACGATGCCTCTCTTGACTACTTCGCTTTGAAACCACCTGCAAAGAGCGCATCCAGTCAGTGGGCCGCGTGGTTACAGAAATATGCGTACTCACTGTAACCGCTTTAACGCAGCTGCACTATCACGCTTGCCGTGATCCTTTTCAAGGTCTGAAAAGAAGATTCTAGCTTGTAAGTAAACATCAAACAATTCTCTCCATCTATACTGGTCGGTTTTTTTGAACCTTGAAGGTTCGCTGAGCTTGACGAGCTCTTTTGAGAGGTCACCAACCTCGGCTACCAGAGCCTTCTGTTCCTCATCTTGGAGTGCATCTAAGTTGTGGACATCTCCCTGCAGAAGACCGAAGAATTCTGCATCAAAGGTGAGAGGCACCTCGACTTCCCGGACAAGCGGTTGTTCTACCTCTTTTTCTGCCAGTGGCTCTCTACACGTCATATCAGCAGCCGTCAAACGGGCCTGTCGTAAGAATACACTTACACAGGTGTGATTTGTCTACTTCCATCACGGATAGGATCGATTAGTGCCACATTGGAAAGATCCTGGTGGTGATTTACGAGATCCTCAAGATATCTTCTCGTGTCAGCCGAGAGCCTGGCATCGACGGTGACTCCTTGTTCCAGCCGTAAAATGAGGGTGGGCCGGACCTTCGACCCTTATTCAATCAACATCTCTAGGTATAAAACGACATCAACGTGGAAGGTTAGTCATACCCTTGAAGTCATATAAGTAAGCGGGCCCAGTACTAGAAATCTCTCTCAACTTAGCAAGCGCAGCGGGATCAAGGCCGCACTCCGCTAGCTCAGTCGCAATCTGGGGTTACTTTAGCTTTTGCTTTTCATAGTGAATTTTCGACCAACCTTTTTAAGAGACTTCTTGAGCAAACCATAGGGAATGGCAGAATCTACCCAGCGTGGCGGAAAGCCTTCTCTGGCAAGGGCATCTTTGAATTCTTTGGCAAATTTCATGATGAAAAGATGCAGTTCAATAAACGGTAATCAAAGTGTCGATTCTGTAAGCTTTTGCTTTGTCGGCTATAGGGCTATTAGGATGAAAGATTCATGTGGCATAGTTTGGAAGCGGGCAAAAGGGAGGTATAACGATGAGAATGTTATCGTTAATAATTAACCTATGGAGCAACAATTTTTGCGGCGGGTCAAGTATTAGGCACCTGAAAATGTAAGTACCCAAGTAGATTTTTTGGAGAGCGTGTGACGCCTCCTATAAAAGTTTCGGGGGTAAGATGAGAGTAATGAGTAAATGAGCCAGTGTGAAGCTTTAGCCTTATTCAGTGCGACTGTCAATAATACTACTCGAAGCAGCAATAGTAGTCTGCTAAGGTCAACGTAAATCTCTGTGTTGTTTTTCTTTGCCCATTTCAACCACTCTCGAGTCTCGCTACTATACACAGGCAGCTGGCAGTGGTATTTGATTTGTTTGTGGATCGGATGAGAAGGGAAGGCACGTGGAAGGGTCCTTGAGTGTGTAGAGGTGTATAGTAAATATATAAATATATAAACGTATCAGTTTTGTTCTGTTTAATAATAGGGATACCTAGTGTGTGCAGTGTTAGAGTTACAAGTCAGACCAACTATCTCGCACTCCCTAGCCACGTGCCATCTAAATTATAACAAGGACAAAATTGACCTCTAATCGCATACTATTCAACTATACCTACTAGCCTTTTGCTACGTATTTAAGCTATAGTACTCATCTACTACTAATTAGTCACTAGTCGTGGAAATCGCAACTAGAATTCATACATAGCAGGTTGCTTATGTAAGACGGTATTTTGGACCGATTCCCCATCGCGGGGCTCACTAGAAAGAAATACATTAGCTCATCTTTTTTCTTATATACTCGAGTACACTTATCACAGCCCTAGATATATATATGTACCTAGGTAGGTTAACCAGAGACCATCAGCAGACAGACGTACATTCAGAGATACTTCCAGACACGTTCATAATTAATTTCCAGTACTTGATAATAATCCACAACACAACAAATTAGTATATCTACATCTAATTCAATGGGTGCAGAACAATCTTCCCCGAGGAGAGATGCACAGAGTAATGGCGGGGTAGTCATGAAAACATGTTACTATGAATTATTGGGTGTCGAACGACAGGCTTCAGATGATGAGTAAGAGTTTGGATACAACTTCACCAAATTATCGCAGGATTAATTTACCGTCTTTAGGATCAAGAAAGCCTACAGGAGGAAGGCGCTGGAACTTCATCCCGATCGAAATTATGGTAACGTCGAAACTGCCACCTTAAAGTTTGCCGAAGTTCAGTCTGCCTACGAAGTCTTGTCGGATCCACAAGAAAGGGCCTGGTATGACTCTCACCGGTTATCCATACTAGGAGGTGGTGATCCTGCGGAAGACGATTTTGCAGAAAATATCCGAATGACAAGCGCAGCACATATCGTAAGCTTGATTGGGAAATTTGATTCCACTGTTCCATTCACCGATGCTCCAAACGGATTCTTTGGCATACTTCGAGAGACATTTGCCTCCCTTGCGAGAGAGGAGAATGCAGCATGCGATTGGGATGGCCTTGAAATCGTCGATTATCCTGATTTTGGGACGGCCGAGGATAACTACGAGGACGTAGTCAAAGACTTTTACAGAACTTGGGTGAACTTTACCACACAAAAGTCATTCTCGTGGAAAGATCTGTACCGAACGTCCGATGCGCCGGATAGGGCAACTCGTCGATTGATAGAGAAGGAGAATAGAAAAGCCCGGGATGAGGCCAAAGCAGAGTTCAATGATGCCGTCAGACACCTTGTTTTGTTTGTGCGCAAGAGAGACCCCCGCTTCACTCCGAATTCACAAACGCAGGCGGAGAGACAAAAAATATTGCGTGATGCTGCTTCTGCCCAAGCAGCCCGTCAACGAGCTGCAAATCTGGCCAGGATGAATAATCATGTGGTTCCAGAATGGGCGAAACCGGAAGATACTGAAGAGGTCATCGAAGAATCATCCGAAGAGTCCGAGGTTGAAGTATTAGAGTGCATTGTTTGTAACAAAACATTCAAAAGCGAGAACCAATTCGAGGCACATACAAAGAGTAAAAAGCATATCAAAGCTGTACATGCTATCCAGAAGCAAATGCGCAAAGAAAGTAAATATCTGCATTTAGATACACCATCAGAACGAGGAAATAGCACTTTTGAAATCGAAAGGCTTGAAATTACTTCAGACAATGCAAAGCGTGAGTCTACTGTTGGCGATGAAACAGATACTGAGGAAGTGGAAGCTCCGCTATACAATAATGAATCGACTTTCAGCAAACCGAATGATCCAACCAACAATGATTCCGATATTGAAAGCCTAGATGATGATTACGCTCCCAGAACAGCAGTTGAGGAAAGGTTAGCGGGAGAAATGTCAGAGGATGAAACCTCTATTACATCGGAGGGGTCAAATCGTGATCAAAAGTCAAATAAAGATGAAGCACAAGATGCTTCTAGCAATACAACTCCTAAAAAACCTCTCGGAAAAGCGAAAGCCAAACGTGCCAAAAAAGCTGCTCAAAAAGAGGCTGCCGAGCAGCAGGGGCAAAGTGTTAGTTACCCTCCTTTCAACCATCGATCAAATGATGCTGATAAACTTTCAGTTTAAATGTGCGGATGTCTCGTGTCATCAGTCGTTCCCCTCAAAGAGCAAGCTCTTCAACCACATCAAAGAGTTTGGCCATGCCCAACCTGTACAGAAAGCTGGCAACCCAAGAAAGAGGAAATAGAGTGTGAGTGGCTAAATGACGAGGTTTGGAGCATTGAGTGTGGTTTATGGTAGCTTTATACCCCTATTTGTACATCGAGGCGTTTCAAAGAAGGATGGCATTACTCAGGGCACAAAATTTCATAGCCCTACTCATCAAAACTATACACAACTCCACTCGTCTTGCATTGTGATTATTTTCAAGCATTCCAACTTTCATAATCCAGACTTAAGATTGATACAAAATTTTAGTTCGAAAACAGGTCGTGCTTCTTCAGAATTAATTTGTATGGTATTATTTATAGGTTATATTCGAACTTTAGATTCCAGGAGTAATGTTTGTGATGTCGTTCATGTCATCAGATACGCGCCTGGGATATCGCCTTTCAAAAATGCATCATGTTACATCATGACTACCCCCAACCTCGAAAGCTGATATCAATCTAGAAACCTGTTCAAGAGTTTGGATTGAAATGGGATAGTAAGAAAGTGTTGAACAGCACCAGAAGTAAAAATGGGTAGATATCATCATCGCCAACATTGACACCAATCAGGATTGTGTTTTGACATGAGAATGAATTAAGCATGGTTTCTATAGAGTCCCGTTACCCAGAATGCCTGATACGCCTAAACGCCCTTGATAGATTGTTCCTCGGTGCCTTAACCATTTAATACGGTATCATCATCGTCGTCGTCGAATGTCTCAACCTCGTCAATGGCCCCGTCCCGCTCCGCGCCAAGACCATGCAATGCCGGATCCCTATCTGCAACATGAATAACTCCCTTACCCTGGACCTCTCTAACGGCCCGTCGCCAGTCTTTCCAGTCGTTCTCATCGTGTATCAAGAATGCAATAAGCATGCTAGGGTCCATCTCCTTTATGTGAAGTCGTCGAAGTCGGCGTGTATGGCATGAGTCAATATCCTCAGGAGTGTAGTCTTCTACATTATCTTTAAATGGCAGTGCTGGTCGAGTTTGGTGAGGATCCAGATAAAAAAAATCCGACTCCTGTACACCAATGAAGTAGTGTGAGGAAGACGGGCGGCCTCTGTACCAAATTAGTACATGATCATTCTTCTAAAGAAGGCGACTTACCCAGCAATTCCCACAGACTGAGGCATCTGTAAGGAGGATTTCAGCGCCTCCCAGTAGACAGGAGTTATCTTGTCAAGGCCCAGCCTCGTACCAACTAAGATGAGAGTCGGCGTGAACTTCATGCTGTTTGGCTTTGCAATACTCATGAAGGTATCTTCGTACACGTCCGATCCGTCGCCTGTGATATACACGCGTAGCTCTGATTCAACTTGGCTGTTGGTCAACGCCCTGTAAATAATCAGCCATTGGTCAGATTTTCCCAAGATGTTGTTCTTACTGTATACATCGAGCAGTGGCAGATGGTCCAAACCACTCTCCGGGGTGCTTCCCACAAGCACTTGCACCATGCTCAACGAATTTGTGAATTGAGTACGGAGCTCTGGGATCATCGGCAAATAAGGATAAAATCTTGCGTTCTTCGTTACTAGATGAGCCCCGACGCCATTCTACGTCATGATTAGCCTGGATAAAAAACAAGGTAACGTCAAGGAGGCGAACCTCTGCCCATCCTCAAAGTAAGTAAAGCATTCGCTAACAGGCTCTGTCCGGACCTTATCATACAACCCCACCCCGTGTCAGAAGTAAAGCCTCCTTGGTCAACAAGCTGACTTCTCAAGCGTACTGATAGCGACATTGCAGAGAGGGCTTTCGGGTCTTGCGATTTAGCTATCGCTGGAAAGTTGGATCGATATGTGAGCCATATCTTTGCTTCGAAATCGTCAAGAAATGCGGTTGGCCATCCTCCATCTGTGCTAGCTGTATCGCAATTATCGTATTCTGAGCTTGATTCGAGGCTGCCAACGGTACTGTCTGGTGGAGTTGTAGTTTCTGTGGTGGATAAAGATTGTGCGGGTAGATATCCTCCTTCCTGGGGAGGAGATTCTGTAACAGCTGAAGTGGATGACTTGTCTGAAACAAAATATTCTTCACCTAAACACCAAATAGGTGATTTCGATGCGATATTGTTTGTAGGCTCGGGATCCCAGAAATACTGGACGAGGCGTTTGTAACGACCTATATCAACCGTCGTCATGGCTGGATGCGACTATGGCTCGAGTATAGGTTGTGTCGAATGCACATAAGACTGTCGAGAATTAAGTAAGGTATAGCGGAGATGATACAATAAAGGTAAGGTAAACTTCAACAATTTGAGAAATATATCAGAAGAAGTTGTTGTTTTTGAAAGTCTGGAGTTGGGGAGTTTGAATGGGTTGAGTGCTTGCGCTGCAGGCAGCTGATAGGTACCTAGCTCAGTTTAGTAGCTGATTGTCTGATATGTCTTGATTGTCACATTCGCTTGGAAAGTGCATATACGGGAAAGGCGGAGGGAGAGAAAGAAGAATAAATATAAAAATATAATTAATGATATAGTTTAGTCAATCACATCATGTAATGTTCCATAGAGATTTACTAGGTGGTAGAGGATGTATTGTTATTAATCAGTTCTTCATTAATTCTACCTTTGATGGATGTCAATTCAATGATGACTTATTAGCTGATACGTGACCCGCCTCCGCCCTGGTAATGTAATTCCTCCTTCGTTATCGATAAGGATCCTGACTCCTGCCTGGCCTTGGTAAAAAATACCCGCACGTACCTTGCTTCTGCTTGATTGTAATAGTAATTTATTTGGTTACTTATACTACACCCACCAAACGAATATCAATCCATGCCAAATCTTCCTACATCTTCTCTTATTTTGGCAGTACCCAACTTTGATGCTGGATCCCATGCTTCTGTACATCAAATTCTCACCCTCAAACTGTGAATCTTTCTCGATTCCATCGTAAAGCACAAGCTATGCCACGAAACAAACGAGGTGGCACTCGTGGAAGGGGCAATTTCA
Source organism: Sclerotinia subarctica (assembly GCA_025389085.1). Lineage (NCBI taxonomy): Eukaryota > Fungi > Ascomycota > Leotiomycetes > Helotiales > Sclerotiniaceae > Sclerotinia > Sclerotinia subarctica. Next base: position 1,136,821 of record QRFI01000013.1, read on the forward strand.
GTTCACCCAGAGGTGGCCGCCGAACTCCCAATCCTGGAACCTCTTTTATACCATTCGCTGGCGCATATGTTCCGCAGATGCCTCATACTGGTAATGTTCACATATTCCTCGTGCAACTAATGCAGTTGCTTCCGCAGCAGCATATCGGTAAAGACTAACGAGATCGACATATCGCAGGCTTCACACTTCAAGAAGAAGCGCGCAACACGGAACGTCATCAATCTTTCTGGAACTCTGATCAAAGGTTAAGGGATACAAAAGTGAGCTTTGTCAGTGCTGGAGAGTTCAAACCAACCGATCTCATCCAAGATTCTGAGGAAGCATTGGCTGGAATGACCTTGGAGTCTGCAGAATTATCTGAAGAAATCCTGGCTCAGGATGTACGAATGGCAGATCAGGGAAAACCTATGGCTGCATCGTCTTCGTTGTTCATGATAGATACCGATGGCAGCAAGCCCGTTGAAACTGGTCTTGCACCTCCGCGTTTACGTTCGATCTCACCCGCTCGGTCAGACTCGAGCGAAGAAGTCATACTCTTTCATGGGCGTAGTCAATCAGGGAAAGGAGGTGTCAAAATCAAACACGACCTCCCAGCATATGCGGACCCAATAGATGCTAGGATTAAGATGGTGGAAGACAAACTTCTTGAGCAACATAAACTACTAGAAGAAACATTGGATGAAAAAGAGGCATCCTTAGAATCCATTCCACCCGAGCTAGCAGAGGCTTTGAACAAAGAGACGTTTCTGGGGGCGATGCCACATCAGTGGGCCAATTCGCCTTCTCCTAACTTTGAAGCAATTCTACCCAAGCGTCAAAATAAAAGTCGCCATCAAGGTCGCGCTAGACGGGGTCCGCGAGCAACTGGAAGGGCCAATGATAGTGATGAAGAAGATGCCATTATTGCAGATTACATCGCAAACATGGACCAGCAACAAAGCATGGATGATGCCGACCAGACTTTCAATAGACGGGAGTTGGGAGGTGATGAAGAAGCTGCTTGGCAAGATGACTCTTCTGCAGAAGAAACTCAAGATTTCGACCAAAATGAACGACACGGATGGAGTCGGACGGAGTTACAGGACCTCGAGGATCTAAGTACGTCAGATGAGGCTCGAGGCAAAGTCCAGACTGTTTTGTCCAAAAGGTGTCGTGTTAGCGGTTTGCAGTACTTGATTGTCTGGGAACATCAGGATGTAGATGAAGCCAGATGGGTTCCACTGCATGTGTTGCAAGACTCCGACGCGCTCCCGCTCATCGAAGCATTTGAAGCTGAAGAGAAGTTGATCGCCGAATTTGACAGTAATGGAGATGAAGACAGTGACGATTCCGGTGATATTGGTGATGAGGATGATGACGATCATGATGACGAGCAGGATCTAGTTCAGAGGAGGATCGACAAAATGAACGACGAGCAGATTGCGAGGCTGCTAGCTAAGCAGGAGGAGCTTGGTATGGGTGGAGATGAAATTCTACTGTTCGATGATGAAGTTAATGATGAGAATGAAGAAATCCAAGCTCCCACAGTTGATCTCAATGACTTCATACTGTCAGGCAGAAGAGGTAGAAAGGAAAGACGCCGTCGCCAAGGTGAATTTCCGCCCGCAGCTCCATTGGCCGATGCTTATGATGGATTTGATGTAATGGACTTTGATCGGCCGAGTCTCAAAAAGAAGCCTAAAGGTCGCAAAGGCAAATTGATTCTTGATGACATCTCGGATTCAGAGCTCGAGGCCTCAATGCAATCAGCATGGGACAATGATCGTGCCAAGAAGAAGGAGAGAAAGCAGGAACGTGAAATACTACGTGCACAAGGATTACTGACTGGCAAACATGGCAAGCCCGATATGAAGGCAAAGTACAAAGAAGGAATGAGTATTGATGATGTCAAGGAAGAAATTAAGGAGTTCTTGAAGGGTGATAATACTACGTCAGTATCCTTTTCATTTCTAATAATCTACATGCTAACATATTACAGGCTTTCTCTTCCTGCAATGGACAAAGCCGATCGTAAATTCGTTCACGAGATCGCCAATGTCTTCAAATTAAAGTCTAAGTCAGCCGGCTTGGGCAATAAGCGTTATCCTATCTTGTACCGCACTTCAAGAACAATCGCTTATGGAGAGCGTGCCTACGAGGCTGCAGCATCGACACTTTCACGGCGTTTCCTTCCTCGTAATGATGTAGGGAGAAGATCAGGCAACGGGTCCAGGCGTGGTGGTCGAGCTGGCGGCGGTGGTGGCTACGGTACAGCGAGTTATCGTGACGGTGATATAGTTGGTGCCTCAGCTCCTGAGCTGGGCGTCGGGAACAGAGGAAGAGCGATGCTGGAGAAGATGGGCTGGAGTGCAGGCACCGCCCTTGGTGCTCTCGATAATAAGGGCATTCTTCAGCCAGTTTCTCATGTTGTAAAAACGACCAAAGCTGGTCTGGGATAAAGATCGTGAAATTACCCCAAGGGATTTCCGAAAACAGCTGGGCGTGTGTTTTGCCTCAAAAGCTTAAGCCGCGTTAGAGGCGAATTTTAGCTCTGATGAATCAATAAAAAACGACTGGTGGCAAATTTCAGTTTCGTACGAGGTGATTTCCATTGCGTCACAACTCTGAATAGAAACTGTACATCTGTCGCGTTTTATTGAAGCGAGGGGAGATGGTGAATTAAGTTCATGTTTGAATTTCGTCTTCTAATTCCCTATTCTGATGTGAAGACGTTTGTTTATTGTACAGCCACGTACCCCGAAAACAGACCGTGAAGACATTTGCCCCCATAAAAATCAGACCATCCATAACGCATTAAAAAGAAAACCCCAAGGCCCTCGAACAACAACAGCCATCATCTGTCAAATGACCCAGAGCTCAAGCATATCCGATATTCCCCTAAAACCCCAAAGAAAAAACAACTTATTTCGTGGATGAAGAGTACTTGGTGACAGCCTTGGTACCCTCGGAAACGGCGTGCTTTGCGAGTTCACCGGGAAGAATGAGACGAACGCTGTGAAATTTGTTAGAAATGAAAAAAATCGCGATGGAATTGGAGTGGACATACGAGGTTTGGATCTCTCTTGATGAGATGGTGCTCTTCTTGTTGTAAGCGGCGAGCTTGGAGGCCTCAGTAGCGACGCGCTCGAAAATATCGTTGACGAAGGAGTTCAAGATAGACATGGCGCGGTTGGAAATACCAGTATCTGGGTGGACTTGCTTGAGAACTATTGGTGAAAGAAAAATGTTAGTGCTTGTTTGTTTTGTGAATGCGACGCGTTGTTAAAACCGCGATCAGAAAGCGCTAGTGGGTTTTTTACCTTTGTAGATGTATGAAGAGTAAGTCTCCTTGCGTCCCTTCTTCTTGCGTGGCTTTCCCTCGCCGGCGGTAGTTTTCTTGCCAGCATCTGACTTAGCTGGGGCCTTTGATGCGGATGCAGGTGCCTGTGTTCCAAAATGTTAGAAACATTTATTTGAGCGCAATTAGAGTAAACGTACCTTAGCGGCAGCTGGTGCTTTGCTTGCAACTCCCTTTGGTGGCATTTTTAATATAAAATGTGATTTGGTGGATTGAAAGATATAAAGTGGGAGTCGATGTTGATGTAAGTGTGCAGATAGACGTCAGTTTGTTTTGTTGTTTGAAATTATTCGAGGTTGAATGAATTGAAGGGAAAGAGATCGGTTTAAGTAAAAGGAAGACTTGCTAATCACTTCGTGTACACTAGCGCCAAGTAGTACACCAAATTCATGGTGGGACTAAAAAATAAATTATATGATTGGATACCAAATTGATGTGGGACCACAAGTGAATTATATGATTGGACAGCGGGTAGTGCCGAAAATGGTTTAGTTCTCTATGGCAAAGAACTTATGCAGTAGTGAAATCACAAGCTGTGTTGATAAATTACCTGCGCCCTTTCAACTTCCCATCATCAACAAACTCATTTTCCATCCACGCAAAACTTTCGACACCAGGTACTCCAAAATTCTTCATTGAATCAATTCATCAACTTCAACCTACTTTTTAATTTTATACCATCTTCATCATGACAGGAGGAAAATCAGCTGGTGGAAAGGCAGGCCCAACAAAGAACGCACAATCGTGAGTAGCATTTGCCTCCTTTCACTGACACTTTACGACTTTTCCGATTCGGCTTTTCACTCTTTTATCATGAATTCTTTTTCGCGATGCATTTTCCATCCTGAATCTTCCATGCTAATTTGATCCCTCCAGCCGTTCTTCCAAGGCTGGTCTCGCATTCCCAGTTGGTCGTGTCCACCGTCTTCTCAGAAAGGGTAACTACGCTCAACGTGTTGGTGCTGGTGAGTCATGCATTCAAAACATTCTGCTTTTTCATTTCTGACGCGTCTTTACCAGGTGCCCCTGTCTATCTTGCCGCAGTTCTCGAGTATCTCGCGGCTGAAATCCTTGAGTTGGCTGGTAACGCTGCCCGCGATAACAAGAAGACCCGTATCATCCCACGTCATCTCCAACTCGCCATCAGAAACGATGAGGAGTTGAACAAGCTTTTGGGACATGTTACAATTGCACAAGGTGGTGTTTTGCCAAACATTCATCAAAGTAGGTCTTCCGAACGCTGTTTGCTAAATGACACTTTTTAACATTCTTTTAGACCTTCTTCCAAAGAAGACTGCTACCAAGGGTGCCGGTGGAAAGCCTGCCAGTCAAGAGCTATAGATTTTCGTTTCTGGGTTGTCGGCTTGAGATGGTCTGCTTTTATGATAATGGGGTGTCGTATGGGTTTGGGTTTATGGTTACTTTTTCGCGTTCCGGTTGTACATTAAAATCCATGGCAATGGATTAGGATTGCTTTCTGAATCAATCTTATGAATGAAATCCGAATGATCATTCTTCATCATCTTCCAAAATACTTTACTCCGATCTTTACTCGTGTAATGAAATATGGGGTTTGAACGTGGGGATCTAAAACGCGGGACGCGTCTGTTTTTGTTTTGAATTTTCCCGAGAATGTGGAAGCTTCGCCGTCTTGATTTTTCCAACGTTCGACTTCCAACCTTGCAATTTGATTGTAACTCTCAATGGTTATTTTTTGGGGGGTTATTTTTCCCTAATCTTGCACAACAAACGCGATTTCAGACCTTTCAGATCGTGCCTACTTTTCTCGAAAGCCTTGTCGGCCGGCATAGAAAGTCACTCGGCGAGGTCAAGGTCATGTATTCTGAAGGCATATCTAAAGGATACCGAAAACTTCTTCCAATTTTCTGGTGCTATGTACAACTTCTCGTTTCTCCCACAGACTAAAAGTCCAGCATGTAGCCATCTATCTCCTATCTCCATGCGTTGCTCAGAAACTTACAAGACCATCTTTGGCGGAGCTATGAAATGTTAACGCGGCCATTTTGGCATTCGATAAATAATTTGACTTACGGTCAAGAATTGGTGCTGGAAGGTTTCGTTCGTATTTCGATCCTTGAAAGATAACATTGTGAGTACATGATGTGTATCCGACCAGCCTAGAGGAGACTTACCTCCAGGTGCAGTAGGTGGGCGGTATGGATCTGGGTGCTTCCACTTCTCGAGTAAATCCTCTGTCTCTTTAAACAATGCCTGCGAACCACCAAATCAGTCTATGCATCCGCTCATTGTACTAATTAAGCAACTTGCCCTCTGTAATCTTGGGTCGCGGACGTTCTTCTGCGCCTCGAATAATGATCTGATGTACAATGCTTGACCTCTCCAGAGATATCGATGTACACACCAGTCTAACGAAAGCTTTAGGGAGCGTCGATAGAGCGACCTAAAAGGAAGGTTTAGTACGGATGGCCTGTCTATGATGGAGGGTTGAGACCCACGATACTGTAGCCCTGGTAGACATTGTGAACCAAATCTAATCTTTTCTCCGCTGAGGCTTAAAATGGATGGGTAATGACAAAAGGATAGTATATTTTCCCGACCACCCGAATACTTTATCGTCAGACTGACGCTATTGATCGGAAAAGTCTAAACTGTGGTTGGTGGTTAGTGGTCGCGGAATGAATATTCAGTAAGGTGGAGTGGAGGTTGATTGTTGGAGTTACTAACTCTTAGATAATTAGGCGTGGGAATATTGTGCGGGCGTCTGCGGGTACGAATGTCGGGACATCGCTTCAAAACTCGCGAACCCGGAAAAGACATCATACAGTAATAATTAACAAATCTTATCTTTTACCTGTTTCTTTTCGCATGCGCGTTTGTTGAGCTTGGGAATAGGTTCTTCATTACTCTTCCTACGACTCTCAGACAGTTCTTCCTTTCTTCGGATCTCTCTCAAATCCTCATCTCCTCTCACGGAACATAACCTTTTGAATTTTTCTCTCCTTTCGAAATGCTTACCAGGAGGGTCTTAACAGCCTCGCGATTTCTGCGGGCTCAACGTTCGGCGGCACCGCAATTGAGATATCCTCTTCCAGTTATCCAGCAATTTCGCAATTATGCCGACAAGGTTGTAAAGGTACCAGAGATGGCAGAGTCCATCTCTGAGGGGACTTTGAAGCAATGGTCAAAACAGATCGGTGATTATGTTGAGCAGGATGAGGAAATCGCTACAATTGAGACGGATAAAGTCCGTATATTCCAAGATACTCAAGAACCCACAGCTGATAAGAAAATGTGTAGATCGATGTTGCCGTCAATGCTCCTGAAGCTGGCACAATAAAGGAATTCTTGGCGAACGAAGAAGATACAGTTACAGTTGGTCAAGATTTGGTCCGTCTTGAACTTGGCGGTGCTCCAGAGGGTGGTGATAAAGAAAAGGCCTCTTCGGAACCTAAAGAGCCAGCATCGAAAGACCAATCAACATCATCGGATCCTGCGCCATCGAAGGAGGAGCCGAAATCCAAAGAGCAATCCAACTCTTCCCCACCTCCGGAGAAGAAAGCAGAGCCAAAGGAGACTCCTAAGCCCAAACCATCGGAGTCCAAGAAGCAAGAATCGTCATCCAGTAGTTCCGCACCTACATTGGGCAACCGGGAGGAGCGTCGCGTATGGATCATCACCAGTTCTGTACACAATTTGTCCGGCTAACAATATTATTAGGTCAAGATGAACCGAATGCGACTACGCATTGCCGAACGTTTGAAGCAATCGCAAAATACCGCGGCATCTCTTACAACTTTCAACGAGGTTGATATGTCATCTTTGATGGAATTTAGAAAGCTCTACAAGGATGAGGTTCTCAAGAAGACGGGCGTCAAGCTTGGGTTCATGAGTGCCTTTTCTCGTGCATCTGTGCTTGCTTTGCGAGACATTCCTGCTGTGAACGCTTCCATTGAGGGGCCGAACGGGGGTGACACCATCGTTTACAGGGATTATGTCGATATCAGCGTCGCCGTTGCCACCGAGAAGGGCTTGGTTACTCCTGTTGTTCGCAACACTGAGGCCATGGACCTTGTCGGTATCGAAAAGACTATTGCTGATTTAGGCAAGAAGGTAATTTTGTTCTGTGGCATATTTGACTCGCTCATTGCTTACTGATTCACAGGCTCGTGACAACAAACTCACAATTGAAGACATGGCTGGTGGCACTTTCACCATTAGCAACGGTGGTGTGTTTGGTTCGTTGATGGGTACACCAATCATCAATCTTCCACAAACTGCGGTTTTGGGTCTACATGCTATCAAGGATAAGCCCGTTGTCGTTAATGGCCAAATTGTCATTCGCCCTATGATGTACCTAGCCTTGACCTATGATCATCGTCTACTTGATGGGAGAGAGGCCGTCCAATTCCTCGTTAAGGTTAAGGAGTACATTGAGGATCCGAGGAGAATGCTTTTGTAGACAAATGAAGTCACGATCTTGACTGTAAATTATACCTCAACTGCATAAATTTAATACAAGAAGAAAGATCAGAAAGCTCTTGGTCGTTCGGGCCCAGAAGCTACCCTATCAATGCTATGTTTTGTTGTTACTCTTCTCAATTTTTGCACAAGCGTTCTATTGAACACATCTGATCCACATGCATTGTAGTGTGTAGCTGATGGATGATTCATTGTCGCCGGCAAGGAGTCCGGGGAAAGCTTCAAGCTGTTGAATTTGACATGGCGTTTATGTCATCAAGACAAGCGTGCGTGATGCTTCCTTTAGTACCTTCTAGTTCGATTAGTAACCTAAATGTGTCTGTATATGTATAGATGTATCACGACTTGTCTCATGCTCCATTAATACCAATTTAGGATTTTTTGATTGAACATGAGATTGAGTTGAGGTTAGTAATTAACTAAAAATAGTCTGTCTCGAACTGCTCTTGTTCTGTTCATCCTTCGCTAAGCCTCATCCTCAATGGCCTGACAAAATTAAGGTAACGCACCTCGAATCCCATCATCATCGTATTAGGATCCTTGACCTATCTCACGCCCTCCTGTAACTTTGACTGTCAATCGCGAGTTCACTGAGAAATTCAATGATCATTGAAAATTCAGGGGAGCATTAAGAAGCTTGGGTTATGTTAAGTACGTTAGTACATACATTACCAAGATCAATGATGGTGCGCACCAGAATTGAAAAAACTATATCAAGTTCAGCCAGGACATTCCACACAATCCTTTTACCGAAGATCTTGAATCTATTGATCAATCCTCCGCGTGCTCTTTCCCCTTGCCAATTTCCGAACCACTTCACAACAAGGTTCTTTCTACCTGTCGCAATTTCCTGCACCTGGCAACCCTATGATGACAATAGACCTTGATGTGAAGTGTATTGAAGACACGGGTGTAAACCCATTGTCTACTTAAACCTTAGTTTTTGCTCTTCTCGTCTATCATTAGAAATACACCCTCTACGGTTCTCGTGTCTACTTCTTGCTACCTAAAAGGTTGCCATTCATTCCCTTTGTTACCTGTCTTTTTCTTCATAGTCACTCTTTCTGAATACACAATTTCACCTCTCAAATATACAACAGTCACAGTCGTCTTTCTAAAATCTTTTAGCAAACAACACTTGAACCAATCCCTTAAAATGCAAAAATATTTCACCTCTCTTCTCGCTCTTGCTAGCGCTACATCGGCACTTGCTCTTTCAGCCCCAACTTTTGTTGCGGCAGCAGACCCATCAGCGAGGACCCCGGTTTCCATAACTCCTCATCAGCAATTCTCCAGCTCAATCGGCGTTCTTGGTTGCATGATCAACACTAACCGCGTTGCATACTGGCCCACTTTTCCAGATTGTGGCGCCGGTATATGTTTGCAGGTATCTTACGCTGGCCGTTCCGTCAACCTGCTTCATATCGACCAATCAGGTGGTGCATATGATATCTCTTATGATGCTTGGAACTATCTCTACGCCGGACAATCTGCTACAAAGAAACCCAAAGAGGGTGGAGGCATATCTGCTACATATACCATCCAGCCCATGTCAGCTTGCGCGGATTTGATTACATCTCCAGATAAAAAACTTCCATTCTCGGCGGCAAACTCAATGAACTATATATCAAACTGTATAAATACAGGGCCAAATTGGGTCGCCAAAAACTATGGACTGTGGAACATTGCGACGAGTGCTTGTACATACGGAAAGGATGAAGAATGCACACTAAATTTGAAAACAAATAATCAACCTACTTGTCCATCTCAGTTGGGCTTGCAGACACCGTTGACTTCAATGCCAGTTTTCGATCTGGAATATGGCACAGGAAAACCTGTTCTAGCTGTATAGGTAGATAGATGCTGAACAGCGTGTGAGTGGGATGGTGGCGGCCGATAGTGATGGACGAAAACTATGGACTTTTCAAGAGTACGTAGTAGGGGAGAGGAGAGAGAAAGCATGATTTCAGCTGTGTATTAATAATATAAATTTTTAACCGGGTTGTGGCCCGGTAAAACGAATGTGTAATAAATATATTGTAAAAGTAAGAGGTCGAGATACGTGCGTCCCGATAGCATGTTGTGAAGGGGGAGAATTAAGAATAGAAAGCTGATTAAACTACATCGAGATATATCACTTAAAGATAAAATAGGTTTCACAATAGGTTTTGGGGTTGTAACAATGTATTCTGGAAAAGTGTGTGTGTGGAGGGTTGATTTCCTTCGAGGGGAGAGTAAAGGCCTCTCCTTATAATTAGCTACTGCAGATCATATGATAAAACAACTAAGATTCCCTTAATAGAAACAGCACGGAAGCCGGACTTTCTCTGTCAGGTTTTTATATCACAATAAGGGATATATAGAATTTTCAATCATAGGATTAGATTATATATAGAACTAAATCTTATCCTTCTATAATAAAGGGAAAGGGAATCTTTATATAACTTTATTATCTTGTAGACAAAGGTTCTTTCATCTTTCAATCCTTTGTCGAAAAGAATTAAATCTTTTTCTATATATTATATATAAGTTTTCTATGATATAATACCCTTTTCCTTTAAATTTTCATTCTGAAAATAGGTAGGTTTTATATTGGTATTATTTTTGTTTAATTATAGAAATTTTGTTTATAAGCCTTATTAAAACCTTTTGTTTTTAAGAATAAAAGAATATTAAGAATTCTGTATGTTATATTTATATTATAATATTATAATTGTTGGTTAGGGTATTATTGTTTGTTTTATGTATGCTTTATTTATTTTTATATATAAAGTATATTGCCCTTCCTTTTTCTTTTTTTTTCTATTAGATCAATATAATCTGATTAATTATACCTTTTAGAATTATCAAAATTGTATATGATAATCTTTTGTAGATTTTTTGGTTTATATGAAAGAAAGATTTTTTTATATATAATTATTATTTTTAATATATTAAATATTTGTTTTTGATATCTTAATATATTTGCAATATGTTATGGGGTCACTAGACTATGAAGAATAGTACTTAGTTATCTTTACCATCCTAACCATCCTAACCATCCTGATCATCCTGATTATCTTGACCATCCTAACCATCCTAATCATCCTGATCATTCTGATTATCCTAACCATCATATAATCCTATATTATAATAATTTATAATAAGATTATATCGCCAAAAGACAAGGACTAAACTTAAAAAGAATTAGCTCTTATATAAATTATATTTAGAAAACCTCCCTACTCCCTAAATTCATAACTTTTCGAGTAATATCTTTATCAATAAAAAGAAACCTATTTCCTACCCTAAACTTCTTTTATTATATTATGATATTACATCACTTTTACCAAACTATCAACACTTTTACAATATCAGATCGCCTACAACCTCCGAATCATCCCAGTTTATTTGAAGATCTTGTTATTATTATAACAAACAACATTATAATATAATATCAATATCTTACCTTTTTAAACAAATATTATTCGAATATAAAGGAAAAGATAACTAATCTATAGGTAATTAATTAAGGGCTTGTTTTTGAGTTACAATTAGAAAAGAGATTATTCATATGTTGACAAACTGAAAATAATAAGCTGATTACGTAATTATCCCGAAACTGCTCTACTCCCATTGTTCAGCCTATTCTAGTATTTGACAGATCCTATATTACCTTTTCTTTTTGCTTTAAGAAAGGGTTTATTACAAATCCTATTATATCTAAGTTTCAATTAAACGAGAAAATCTCTAATCCAATATCTTTCGATAAAATAAAAACTAATCTCGATTGTTTTGTTAATCAAATATAAAACAAAATATATATTAATATAAATCATTATATTTTTTATATATATATTTAACCTATATAATAAAATGATTTATTAGATTAATTATAATACAAATTCTTTTTTATAATATCAAAGAAGAATTTGTTAAATTGAATAATTATAATGATTTATTACAAATCCTGAAAAGAACTTATAGAAACCCAAACAAATCAATCGAAGCTCATAAATTACTGATCAATTTGAGGTAGAAAAATCAATCTTTCTATATCTTTTATATTGAATTCTAGAGATTAGTATTAAAGATCAAGATAGCCAATAATAATAGCATATTGCTTATATTGTTAAAGTAATCCCTATTCAACAAATTAAAGAACTAATTTATTATTATCGAATCTCTTACTTATAATATTAATATATTTATTATATTCATATAGATCCTAAAAAACCATTATATTTATCTAATAAAATCTATTCCTATAAGACATATTCCAAATATACCTCTATTCTGATTTATTATATAAATCTTTATTCTTATTAATTATATATTTACTCAATCTTAACATCAAATTATTAATATAAAGATTGATGTAAAGGCTTTTTTCAGATTCGAAAATACTTCCTTATAAGAAGAATCCTAATTAAAGGGTATATCCTTTTGGGTTAAATTAATCAATAAATGAATAATAGTAGAGAATCCTTAAATAAAATGTTAATAGAAATTACCAATTCCTATAAAGATTTATATATCTGTTATATTACAAAGAATCTTTTATTTAAAGATAATTTTGATTTTATTTAAATCTATTCTAATATTTTTATAATTTATTATAAATCCAAAAATTTGGTTTTAGATTTTAGGAATTTATATTTTTTCAAATTAATATATAATCTAACTTTTTATAAAGTTTCTAATATCTTTTATATATAAATAATATATTTCAAATAAATTATATTATAGATCAGAATATTATCTAAATATATAATACAAAATATATTAAGATACTTTTATAATATATTATTGATAAAATATTGAAAAATAATAGATACTTTAATTAACCCAAATGATATAGTCAAGTTTTTATATAAACCGAATTAAATACAAAAAACTGTCAGATATTCTTATCCTTTTTTAATCCTTATATTATTGAATACAAAAATAATATTGATTTTGATAAAATACTTTATTTCTTTCAAATTATTTAGTGATTATTTAATTAAAGATAATAAATAACGATCCTTTACAAACAAATTATTTAAAGCTTGATAGTCAATATAGAATCGTAATTCTTTATCTAATTTTTTGATAAATAAAATAGATGAAATAAAGGCAAAAAAATTTGGATAAATAAATTCTTTTTGGAGATTCTTTATTAGTTAATTTTTTAATATAATAAATTTCTTTTAGGATATAGAATAAAGGGATTTAAAAAGTAATTCTATTCTTTCCTTTATATAAATATTATGATTATAAAAATAATATGATAGTAATTAATTAATGATACAAGGTGAAAAGATATTAATCTAATTATGGAACTCTTCTGATAAAACAGAAGATATAGAATCTTTCTTTTAGATTATAATATTATCGATTAATTTTATTATGATTTAGAATATCTTATAATTTCATTAAACAAAAGCGAAATAAATTTTTATAAAGATAACAATAATATTGATTCAATATAAAATATCAGAATAGAATAGAAGATAAACAAGGCAGATTTTTGATTAGGATATCTTATAAAACTTTTATATTAGATAGTAGAGATGGGATATTATATAAATTCTAATAATATTCGTTATCGAATTAAAGGGTATTTAAGACAAAACTAATATATGAATTATATTTCTTTAATCAAGTTAATCTTAAAATAATAGAGTAATAAATTAATTCAGTAATATATACTTTGATTTATTTTTCAGAATAATCATTGATTTACAAATCTATTAGAATATAATTCTCAATTCAATTTTCGGATAAGGTATTTCTATCGAATCCAATAATTTCGAAGGGAGTAGGTAGATGGTGAATAATAATTCTTTTTGTTTATATTTAATTATAATCAATGAATATAAATCCTTTATATCTATTATTGATTATAATATAAGTCAAACAATTCTCAGTTTTTTGGGGAGATATAATAATAGATAGGATTATCAGATTTTTTCGATAGTTTTCTTCTTATAGCGATAATCCTTGTATAATTACAGTCGATAATTGTATAATATATGATAAGATAGTTTAAAAACATTTTATAATAAACAAATCTTATTTCCTGAATTAGAAAAATCAGAAAAGGATGAGTCTTACAAAGGAATTGGATTAAGATAACTTGCTCTAATTTGCATAAGATAGTTATCAAGGAAAAAATAATTCTTTATTATATAATCTATAGTTTCACAACAAAAGCATTTATTGTAATCCTATTAATTAAAGTATCTTTGCAAGTTAGGATCTATAAGATCTCTTACCAATGAATTATTGATAGGTTCAGTATTATAAATATCTTTTAATTAGGAAAAAGATATAATTATAAAAATTGATATTTCTGATTATATCTCTACCAGAATTCTATCTTAATTCAATAAAGAAAAAATACTATAATCTATTATCTTTTTTTTTAAAAAGTATTTGATTATAAAATATTATTATAAGATTTACAATAAAGAATTACTAATTATTATCCACTATTTTAAAGAATAGTATCCTAAATTAAAAAGAGTATCTTCTTCTATTTAAATAATTATTGATTATAAGAATTTGGAATATTTTATAATAATTAAATTATTGAATTGTTATTAAATTTATTGATCAGAATTTCTTTCTCGTTTTAACTTCAGAATAATATATTGTTCTGGAAAATAAAATATTAAATTAAATATTCTAATCAAGAGATTAAAAGATTTATTTAAAAAAAAGAGAATAAATATCTTCTTTATTAAAATTAAATAATATTAAAAATTGAAAATTAGAATTCTAATTCGTTTCAATTATTTATTATAATCAAAAAGGTTTGTTTTACAATTACAATCTATAGCCAATCCTATCAGAACCTTATTCCTATCCTATTTGTCCCTGAAAACCCTATCCCATTTGTTTCTGAGAATCCTGTCCTATCTATTCTTGAGATTCCTATCCTACTTGTTCTTGAAAACCCTATTTCGTTTATTTCTGAGATTCCTATTCTGCCTATGCCTGAAAACTTTATCTTATCTATTCTTAAAAACCCTACCCTACTACTTGTTCTTGAGATTCCTGCCCTATTTGTTCTCAAGAATCTTATTCTACCTATTCCTAATATATTATTTGAACCCCCTAAAGAATTAAAGATATTATTCAAAGAAACTTATAGATTTGATCCTTTATTAATATCGATTTTGAAAACTTTAAAAAGGAAAGCTTCAAAACATTCTTATATTACCCTTGCCGAATATACAAAGAATAATAAATGATTATATTATCAAAAAAAGCTTTTCATACTTAATCATAATATCCTGAAAACTGAATTGTTTCAATTAATTTATAATTCCCTTATTATTGAATATTCATATTATACTTATATATTCAAACTATTAAATTGTAATTATTATTAATCTAAATATTATAATTATATAAATCAATAAATATGAAATTATTATAACTACTATTGAATTACCCCAAATCATAAAAGATAAAAAGGAGCTCTACATCCTTTTTCGATATTATAATAAATCTGAAGAGATATATCAATCGATTTCATTATTTATCTTCTGAAAAGTTTAGAATATAATATAATATTTGTAATAATCGATCAATTAACTAAAATGAAGCATTTCCTACCCTATTATAAAATCTACAATTCTGAGGAAATAAATTGTTTATTCCTGAAGTATATTTGGAAACTTTATAGTCTATCTTTTTCGATTATATCAGATCAAGGAACCTAATTCATATCCGATTTTTGAAGGTATATCTATAAGTACTTGAAAATTGTTTTTAAGTTATCGATAGTTTATTATCCTGAAACTAATGAATAAATTAAGAGAATTAATGTTATACTCGAATAATACCTATATTTATATATTTTATATTTATAGGATGATTAATCCGAGTAATTACTGATTGCAGAATTCTTGATAAACTCTATCTGATCTGAAAGCTTCTATCTATCCTCATTCTTTGCTAATTATAGATTTTATTCATAAATAGAATTTGAGCCTATTATTCTAATCTATTAATTAAGATCTAAAAATACCAAGGAATCTGTTAAGAAAATGAAGTTAATCTTTGAATACCTACAAACCAAACTAATTGCTAATTAAACCTGGTATTCAAAGAACATTAAAATTTATTGTATACCAAGCTATTAATACCAGCCCGGAGATCTTGTATAATTGAATGTCAAGAATATCTGAATGTTGCAATCCCAAAAAAAGTTGGATTGAAAGAATTTAGGGTTTTTTAAAGTATTACAAATTATTAGAATTTATATTTATAAATTAGAACTATTTCCTTTCATAAAGAATCATTTTGTTTTTTATATAAATCTATTATATTCTATTTATAATAATCTTGTTTTTAAGTAATACAATTTCCCCCCTTCCCCTATAGAAATCGAAGGATTCGAGTAATTTGAAGTAGAAGAAATCCTAAATTCTTATTGAGAATGATAAAGTCAAAAAGGACCCTATCTAAAATATATTATTTGCTAAATAGATTACAATATGTCTATTAAAGAATCTATTAATTATCTAAAGAACATCCAAGAATTGATCCTGAATTATTATTGTAGATATCCTAAAAAGTCTAGCCCCCAAAATCGTTTTAACAAAGCTTGATCCTAAAGAAGGGGATATCATTATAAAATCATTAGATTATGAAGAATAGTACTTAATCATCCTTATTATTCTGATCATTCTGACCATCCTGATTATTATATGATTCTATATTGCAATAATTTATAATAAGACTACACCATCGAAAAGTAAGGATTAAATCTAAAAGGGATTAGCCCTTATATAAATTGTATTTAGAAAGCCTCCCCATTCCCTGAATTTATAGCTCTTCGAGCAATATCTTCATCAATAAAGAAAGACCCATTTTCTGCCCTGAACTCCTTTTGCCATACTGTGACATAATATAGGTTCAGAGATATATCAATATTATAATAAATAAAAATCTATATATAATAAAATGTAAAAATCCTTTTCTTTATATTACTTTCTTTCTAATTTCTATTTTTAGATTCTTTTTAAGTTTATATATCTTGTTCAATAAATTGTTGAAGTTGCCAATATTTTCAACAAATAGATTGTATATAATGATAAGCTTTTTGAAGTATTGGAGAAAGATTAGTTTGTTCTTATTAATCCTTTATACTGGGTCAATTTTGATTTGGAGGTTTTTATAAATCATATTCATCTTTTTTTTATTATTATATATCAACTCCCCAAACTCGCAGATAGTTTTTATCAGTATCCTATAAGTATCCTTATAGAATTCTGGGTATTATATAAGATTTCTTAATAATTTTTTTATAAGTTATATTTATTAGAAAAGTCCCTAACATCTTCTTTTAAGATGAATATTTATCAAATAGTTTTAATAAATCATTTGGATATTATTGCTTATAAACTTCAGGTTTAGAATATTTGAAGATATGTTGCTATATACTTTTTTTCCTGATTATTCCAATATATACTGATTTTGTATTAGACATATATTCCTTTAAATTACGAAATTTTTGAAACCCTTACAACTTATAGTTATTTTATAAGGGATTAGGTTTTTTTTCCTTTTTTCATTGTTTTATAATATTTTGGTTCTGGATCTTCTTTATTTTCTATTTGATGATAATACTGAATTTCTTTTTGAGCTTTATTTAAATTGGGATATATTGATAATCATAAATTATATTCTTTAGAAAACTCTTTTTATTATACTAAATATTCCTTATCTCTATTCTATATTTTATAATTTCGAATTTGTTCTATTTCAAATTCTTGTTTTGTTTCATCTTTTAATTCCAGATACTCTTTAACAAAATACTAATTTGAGTCTATATTTTCTGAATAATAATATTTTTTTAATAAAGATATATAAAAAATATTATAAAGTTTTATATATAAAAAGGGTAGATCAAGTTTGTATATTTATTTCTTTATTATTTCAATAATTTTGAAGGATCCAATTATTTTAGGTCTCATTTTCCTTTTTTGTTTGTTTTCTAAACTCTCTCTAGATTTAATTTGTATATTCTTTGTAGAAAACAATATCTAATCTTTTAATTGATATATTATAAATTAATACTTTTGATTATAATATTTTTCTTATTCTTTTTAAATTTGTTCTTATATATTTTATAATTTTTCTTGAAATTTAATTAGTTTTTTTACTCTTCTTTTAATTCCCAAAACTTCATTTTTTGCAAGTATAATCTTGGTTCAAAGTAGAATCAGATAATAGCTATAAAGAGTATAGAAAAATAAATAATTCAATATATTATATTTAGAATTGTTATATATGAATTTTGTAATAGATAATTTTTTAGTTTAGATAATTGGGTATATTCTATAATATATCTGAAGATAAATAATATTTTAGAGCTTGATTTTGTTGCTTTGTTTGCTTATTGGTTTGGGGATGAAAAAAGATGCTCAATTATCTTTTGATTTTTATAATAAAATAAAAAGTAGATTAGAAATTATTTATGAAAATAATATCTTTATTCAAGATTATACTATTAGAAATATCAAATCTCAAGAATACCCTAATCTATATCAAAGTAGATAATTCAATTGTAATAATTCAATTGTAATATACAATATATATAATTATTTTAGTAAATCTATTTATTACAATATATATATTATTATAAGATTTTCTTTTTATTATTTTATTAATAATTAAAGGTAATTCTATTATAAAATTTATAATGATTTCAGATTAAAAGTGGGTTGGTTTAGATAAGCTCTTTAGTTTTCTATAAAATTTATATCTTTTGGTTTTATAATTTTAATATAAGTTATATTTGGCAATATAATATTCGATATCCTTCTTTATCTTGATTTAGGTGAATCCTTTTTTTAAGAATTCCAAAGTTTTTTCTTTTCCGAAATATCTAGTTAATAAATCATTATAATATAATCACAATAATTCTGAATATATAATAAGATTAGAGAGTATCCAAATAATCTTTCTTTTATACAATATTCTTTATATTATTTAGAATTCTTTCTTTTTAATTCTTTTATTTGTAATATATTATTTTATATAGAAATACTCTGAATTATTCCTTTATAATATCTATATTATATTCAGCAAAGATTGGGGCTTGGATTTATAAATAATAATAATCCAAATCATTATTTGTATTTATACTCTAGACAATCCTTGTATTTCCTTTTTTATTTTGTTATCAGATTTTGGAAATAAGATTGGGATTTCTTTTTCAATTACAAAAGAAGATATATCTTTATATAATATCTTTTCATTTAAGGATATAAACTTTTTGTAAGGGGCTCTCTTTAGTTGGAATTGTATCAGATACTTCTTATAATGATAATTTTTCTTTGATAATCTTTTCCAATCTTATAAATCTTTAATTTGTAATACTTTGAAAAAATATAAGACTTCTAATTCTATTTCCTCAATTTATAGTATTTGAATAGCTATTTTTCCTTTTATTTTTTTATGAAAAATTAATAATTATAAATCATCATTATGAACTATCAAATCTATATAATTAGATCTCCGATTAGGTTTATTTATAGAATTGACAAACTCTCTTCAATATACAATATTAAAATCATATTGATTCAAATATATAATCTATTTAGTTTATCAAAGGTTCAATTGTTAAATAATAATAAAGTATTAAAGATTATTGTAATTTATAATAATCTTGATAGGATATTAGGCCCTTTTCAGATATCTTCTTTACTCTTTGAAACATTTTATAATAATTAATAATTCTTGATTATATATAATATATCAATATTCTATAAATTATAATTTCCTTGATCAAAAAGTTATAAAATGCTAATATCTTTGTTTTTTATTATTTAGCTCATTTTTTTGCTAAGATATCATTTTAATTATAATCCTTTTAAAAGTATCTGATTCTATTCTAATAAATAGATTTGGATCGAAATAATATAGTATAAAAACTTCCTGAAATTTATATTTCAAGATTAGAAAATTAATAAGCCCTTATAAAATCATTTCGAAAGAATCTATCTTCTTTCCCAATTTTGTTTTTATGAATATATCTATAAATTCAGAAGCTATTTAGAAATATCCTTAAACAAAATATCTATAAAAATTAACAAAATTTAAGAATACTTAAACTTTCTTAAATATTTTAGATTTGAATTAATTAATTTTAATTTGAGTTTATTAAGGATTTGTTATTATTTTTTAAGATATCAAAATAAATTCAAGAAATTTTATTTTTATTATATTGAATTTACATTTGTTTAATTTAACATATAATCTATATTTTTGTAAATATTCTAATATTTGATAAATATATTTTTTATAAAGTATAAGGTTTTTAAAGTAAATAAATATATCATCCAAATATATTATTATAAAATCATCCAATATTCCAGATAATATTTGATTTATATATACTTGAAATATAGTTAGGTTATTAATAAGTCCAAATGATAATACTAAATATTCAAAAAGATTATATCTAATTCGAAAAATTGTTTTCTATTCATTCCTAAATCGAATTCTGATATGATAATATATATTTTATATATCTAATTTGGTAAATATTTTAATGTTTTTTAATCAATCTAAAGTTTTATTAATTAAAGGTAATGAATATCTATCTTTTATAATAACAATATTTAATCCCTGATAATCTATATATAATCTTAAGCTACTATTCTTTTTAAATACAAATAATATAGGGATATCTATTGAGCTATTGAAATGATGAATCCACCCTTTTTCCAAAGTTATTTATAAATATTCTTTTAAAATCTCTAATTGATTCTTTGAGAGTTTATATAATTGTCAAAATAGAAGATTTTTAAGGGTTTCAATAATATATATGAATCTTTTTAAAGATATTAATTTATTAGCTTTTTCGATATCAAAAACTTCGAAATACTTGTGATATATTTGTAGGATCTTTATAAGAGTATATTTTATTATTTATATATAAAGAATCCTTTCTATATAATTATACTAAGGTTATTAATTTTTAAGATATAAATACAGTTCGATAATAATCTGCAAATAAATTCGGTCTTTTTCAAAGATTCTAATTATAAGAATCCCTAATCTTCCCCTTAGAATTTTTTTTAGAATTTCTTCAAATTCAAAAGGATTAATAAGATCAATAACTTTTTCTTATTTTCTATTAAGATTTATATATTATTAATACCCTTATATTTAATTATAATATCCTTTTTCTATATTTCTTAAAAATAGAAGGTCCAGAATAATATATTCTCTAATATTAATTTAATTATAAGTTTATATATCAAATTATCGATAATTCCCTGTAGAATTATATACTTTAATAAGAATGATATATTCTCCCAATAATTTTATTATATTTCTAACAAACCTTGTTATATTACCTAGATCCTTTTTAATAGATATAAAATAGTATTCCTATATTAGTTTTAAATTGATAATGTTAAGATCTGTTAAATAATTAATAACCCCTTATTTTATAATCCAATTCTTATTAATTTGATTCTGAATATAGTATTTGGTCAATATATACTATATTGAGGGATCAATAGATACAACCTTCCTTATCGATCTTATTATTTTTTTGATTGGATCTTTTTAGGGTTAAAACTAATTGTCCTATTTCTGAGTTTTTTTCAACTATTTATCTATTGTATTTTTAGGTGTTTAAAACAATAAAAAGATATATATCCTATCTTATAATAATTATAATATTCCCTTTTATCCTCAATATAGAAATTAATTAGTTTTTTTCTGAAAAAAGTAAAAGTTTGAGAATATTTTATTTTATCCTTTTTTTTGTTTATTAATAATATATTCTTTTTAGATCTAATCTTTCTTTCTTTATTAAGTCTATTCCTTTTTCAATTGTTTTCAAAAGAGATAGCCAATTCTATTACCTCTTCCTAGATCTTTAAATAAGGGATCATCTTAGTTATTTTATTTAATATTCTTGATTTGAATTTGATCTTAAAAGTATAGATCCAATATTTCTTTGGGAATTCCCCAAATTTTGTTTTAATTTTTATTAATTCTGATATATACTTTTGGATATTCTTTTCATTTTAAATAAAAGATTTGTATTTTCAATATATATTATATTTATAGATTTCGGATGTTTATATAAGATTATATAAATAATCAATAAATTTCTTTTATATTTATAGACCTAAATAGATATCATATTTATAAATTATTTAATTTTATTTCTATAAAAACAATTAAGATAATTGATACTGACTTTAATAAATATAAATTCTTTTTTAAAGAAAATATCCAAAAAATTATATTTGAAATAAAGAAGAAAACTCTAATAATTAAGAAAAGAAATCTTTTGTTAATAATCAATAGATTAAATCAAATAATAAAAGATCAAGGATCCTTATTTCTATATAAAATATACAAATATTATAAATACAAAAAACAATTATAAATAATTCATTAAAAATTATATATAAATATTATTTAGATAAGATATTTAGAGATTAAATTATACAATAAATAAAAGTATTGAAAATTATAGTTAATAATATTGAACATTTTATTTAAAGAAATAGTTTATTAATACTTCTTAAAATAATAAAATTATAAGATACTTTATAATAGAATATTGCTGTATAAATGAAAACAATAAAATCTAAATTGATTAATCTTCAAAAGAATAATATTTTTGAGATTATATATAAAAAGATTCCTAAAGGTAAAAAATTATTAATTTTTTAATAAATTCTTTAGAACAAATTTGATTATCTTAATAATATAATTAGATACAAAGCTTAGTTGATAATCAAAGATTTAATATAAAGGTATAATATTAATTATAATTAAACCTTTATAAATATAAGCAGATATTCTATTTTATATATATTATTTATTAAAGTTACAATTAAAATCTTGAAATCAATAATATAAATATTAATATAATCTTTCTTAATAAAGAATTGATTAATATAAAAATATTAATAGAAATTCTATAATTCTTTAAAGAAATATTCTTTGAAATTAAGAAAGATCGATAAAATAAGGTTTATTTAAAGCTTAAGAAATCCTTATATAATTTTAAATAAGTATCTTGAATCTGATAATCAATAATAAGAAAGTTCTTTGATAAAATAAAGTTTATATCTAATTAATAGATCCAAATCTATTTATTAGATAAAAAGTATTAATTCTTTTATATATTAATGATTTGCTAATTATTAGAAAATATAATAAAATTAATATAATAAAAAAAAAAGTTTAGTTAAAGATAGAAATATAAAGATTTAGATATTATATAACTATCTCTAAGGATTCATATCAAATGAAATTATACTCTTCGAAATCTCAAAATTCATTAATCAAATTATATTATGAAAATTCTCCAGAAATTTGATATTGATAATTCTATGAAAAAGGATTTATCTTTATTTCCAAATATAACAATAAAGGATATTAATAAGGAGTTTTTGAACAAAGATTTTAAAAGTCTTTATTTATAGATTATAAGATCTACAATTTATTTGATAAATTATACAAGATCAGATATCTTATTCATTATAGAACAATTTATTAGAATTATATAAAAGTTTAAAGAATATTATCTTATCTTTATAAAATATCTTTTTTAATATATTTTAAATACTTTCAATATCAGTATATTTTATCCTGATTGATTATATGAAATAATTCATCATTATATTATAAAAGAGGGGATTAAGAATAGAAAGCTGATTAGACTATATCGAAATATATCATCTAAAAATAAAATAAGGTTTATAATAAGTTTTGGGATTATAATAATATATTCTGAAAAAGTATATAAAAAAAGAGTTTATTATTTTCGAAGAGAGAGTAAAGGCCTTTCCTTATAATTAATTATTAGGGATTATATAATAAAACAATTAAGATTCTTTTAATAAAAAAAATATAGAATCCTGACTTTCTTATACTCTTCTCCTCCCAAATCATTATATTGATCTTAAAACTATATAATAAAACGAAAATAGGTAAATTAATGGAATTGCTTGAAAAATAGAATAGGCAACAGTTTTTTAAGCTGGGCTTAAAAAATGAAAGATTGTTTAAGTTTACCTTCATTTTTCGGAGAAATTAAGAATTTATTATAATGATGAAGGGATATTGAATAATTCTTTTATTTTGCTTCTTTGAAGAGTTTCAAATACCTTTTTATAAATAGGGAAAAAGATATAGAAATTAAAGAAATCTTTATTGGATTCTTTTATATTTATATTAAATATTATATTGATTATTATATTCTTTTATTAGATTTTCATTATATAGAAAAGGATTCTTTTTTTTTCTATTATCAGATTTTCTAGATTCTGAAATTATTATTTGATTTTGAATAAAGATAATAAAAGTAGAGAGATTAATAGAAGATTTCTTTTGTTATTGTTTTTAAGAGCTTTTTGAAAGGATATCAAGTTTGTTAAATATAGTTTCACTCTTTTAAAAAGATTCTGGGTTAACTGATTTTTTTCCTTTATGAGAAGATTTCGGCATTTTCGGACTAATTATTATTTCTTCTTATTCAGCTTTTTTAAAGGTTATTATTTTTTATTAAACATCATCTTATTTGTTTAGAAATTCTAGGGTATTTAATGACTTATTTTTCAGGGTTTATTGAATTTCTTCTTATAAATTATAATTTATAAAGAGAGAGAATCTTTTTCAAACTTTCTTTTCCAATATTAATATATTATAATATTAAAATACTTTTTTTAATATTATAATAAATTAATCTTTATAAATTCTAAAGAAATGTTTATTGTTATAATAAAATAGCTTTTGAATAATTAAAAAAATAATTATTTTGGATTTTTATAATATTTTTCTTAAAAAAGTAAAGGAAATCGAAGAGAGAATTAATAATATATCAAAGTTCAGAGTATATCATTATAGAATATAAAGATTATGATTGTTGAACTTTATAATTTCGAATAATATATTTTAATCTTGAAAAAAGAAGTCAAAAGCTTAATAAGAGGAATTATCCTTTATTTTTCTTGTTTTTGTTTTCAAGATAAAGTAGATAATAAAGATTAACAATAAGCTTTGACTTTTAACAATTCTGAAGAAATGAAAGATAGTATTAGATAACAAAACTATAATATAAAAGTTATTTGTTAATGTTATTTAATTAAATTATTATTCTATTCTGCTTTTTATAATCCTTCTTATTAGACAACTTAATCTAAATTGTATCAAGATTGAATTATAATATAAATAAGTACTTTTTGAAGAGCTTTTTATACAAATAAAAATTATTATTCAAATAATAAATACTAATAATTAATATTTACAATAAATCTCATTAATAGCTTCCCTTAATTTAGAAAGATTAATTAAAATGATTATTTTAGAAAAGAGGAGTAGATCTTAATATTTAGAAATTAGATTAGCTAAATCGATGAATAAATAATAGAGATTTGTTTTTTATATATAATCTGGAAATCTTAAGATAAAGAAAAGAATAAGAACAAGATAGAATTCTTTATCTGTTCTGATAAATATTGTTGTTTATTATAATATAATATTGCTTTTTAAGAGAATTTGTATAAATGAATAATAGCAATTTGAAAATGATCCTCCTCCAAATTGAGTTTGGAAATACTATTTATATATAGCAAAAATATTCTTAAAATTATCTTCAAATATAAGGAATAATTCATATTCTTTAAATAATATAAATTTAAAGATTTTTATAATATTTTATTTATTAAAAAAGATCTTAGAAAAAGGCTTATTTTTATAAGATCAATTTTAATAATAAGGATTATATTTTTAATAAAGATATTTGATTTTGATATAAAATAATAAAGATCTTGAATTAGCTTTATTTGTAATAATATTAATTAAAGAGAAAGGTAGAATTAAGGATAAAATAAAATAATTAATTTTATTTTATTAATATATTCTTGATTTCGGATAATAATAATCAAACAATTCCAAAGTTTCTTGATTGAAATATACTTGATTTTCAAATTTAGGAGCTTGGTAAAGGTTTACAAATAATAGATATAAAGGATATTTTCAATAACATTATTATTTAGAAAAATAATAATAATTTGTTCAATCTAATTAATAATATAGTTTTTATTAAGGAGAGAATATTATTTTTTATTGAATTATAGATCTAATTTATAATTGTGGTTTTTCAATCTTCAAAAAGTATTTAAGATAAGCTTAAAAACTTTTTGGGAGATATTGTTATTTAAATTGGATCTAATGTTTCAATATTTTTCTTAATAATTTTTGGAATATAATCAATCTTATAATATCGAGGAACAAATTTGTTGAAAATAGATAATTAAAAAGGAGATTTTTTGGAAAAATTTAAGGTGTAGTTTCTTTTAATTTATTTATTAATGTTTATAATAGGCTTGAAGATCGATATAATAATTTGTATATAGAGATGATAGATGGTTTGAAGAGAATTAAGGAAATTTTTTTGGTTAAAAAATTCTTTATTTTTTGTTTTATTTATTTCTTTTTTGAATTTGATTATAAAACGAATATATATATATTATAGAATTTAATTAATATATAGCATTTTTTTTCTTTATCTTTTTTGTTGATAAGATATTCGATTATAAATCTATTCAAAAACTTAATAAAGATTTAAAAACTAAATTTAATTATATAAAAAATTATATCATTTTTAATTATATTATTTTTTTTAATATGTTATCTTTTATTTATAAATATATAAGCTTTTTTTCTCTTATAATTGTCCAAATCTATCTTAGGTTTTTGAGGCTTTCCTTAACCCTATTTCAACATTATTCGATTATTTGGATCATATTGTTATTCTTGATAATAAAGATAGTTATAGAGATATTAATTAATTTATAAAATCTTTGTTTTTCAATCCTATTCTTTATTTTATTTACAAAATCTTCTGTATTATTAATTAGTTTTATAATAATATCGAATTATTATTTAAAAATGAAAAATCTATGTTTGTTTATAAGGATATCAGAGTATTCAAAGACTTTCTTTATAATAACGAAAGTAAGGTTTTTGGTGATATAGAAATATTGATATATGATTTATAAGATATAAGGTTATCTATTAGCTTAGTTTTTTAAATATTATAATTAATTAGAATTTGAGAGGAATATATTTGAGAATAATCAGAATATAGTTTTTGAAAAATAAAGAGAATAAGATTTTTATAAAGGAATATAATATATTATTTAAAAATTATTTGCGAATTGTTTTGAAGTTGTTTTAGGAGAAAAAGGATTTGAGGAGATTATTATAATTATTCAAAGAATATCTATAGGGATTCAAATATTCTTCTTCTTTCAAAACTTAGGATAAGATTCTGATTATATTTCTTATTTGCCTTATAGGAATTTATAATAAAAACTTTTCTCCAGAATATTATATATCTTTTCTTTTTTTCTGATCTAAATTGTTATATATTAATAAAATGAATAAATTTTATAAAGAATCTTATAATCTAAATTATAAATACTTTGAGATCTGATTTATCTGATTTATTTATTTATAAAGATCATTTGAACTATTATTAATAAAAAGATCTAAATATAAAATAAACTTTTTTAAATATATATCTATATATATTTTATTAAATAGAATTTTTTTTTTAAATATATAAATAAAAAGGCCTAATAGTTTTTTTTATTATCTTATAAGATTCAAATCATTTTAAAACTAACTTTTTGTTTTAAGATATATTAATTTTTGATTAAAGATTATAATATAATATAATGTTATTTGTTTGAATATTTTTGTCCAAGATTTTATAATCTAAATTATACTGAAGTTTTTTATCCTCTTTATAATATTGTTTGTAAAGGATTGCTCTTTCGATATTGTTATCTAATATTTTTAATTATTATGTTTTTGTAATTAATAAATCCTTTTGAATATATATATTTCCTTAATTAAGGATTCTTTAAATTATATAAATTGTTTTAAAAGATAATATAATTTTATGATTATAGATCAATTCAAATGATATTTTGTTTATAAGTTTATATACCAAGATATAATTAATGAATAGTATGATTTCCAATTATTTAGATTATCTATATTCTTCCTTTAATAAACAAAAAAATATCTTAATAATAAGATAATAATTTTTTTCGATTATCTTATTGATTTATGAATAATAAACAGAAATATAAATTTTGTTGATATTATACTTTTTATAATAAACAAATATAATATCTTTGTTTTTAAATTTATTATTTATAATAATTTCTTTAAAGAGATTATATTTACAAATAATTTAATATAAAAACTTAGTAATTATTTCAGATATAATATTTTGTAATGTTTTAACTTCAATCCAATCACTCAGATTCTCTTATAATATTATAAGGTATTTGAATCTATAATTATCATATATTTTTGTGATATTCATATTTATTTTTTGTTAGATATTAAAAGATCAGATAATAATTATAGATTTGTTTATTTGTTTGAATAATCAAAATTAATATATCAAACAAAAGATTACCTAATTTTTTATATTTTTGTATATATTATTTTATTAATAATTATTTTTTAATTTATTATATAAAGATTCAAGTTTTTTATAATCAAATTCTTTATATATCTAAATCATTATCTTTATATTTTCTTATAAATCATTATTAATTATATAGATAAAAGATAATCTATTTTTATAAATCTTAAACAAATAATAATCCTGAACACAAAAGTTCAAGGCTTTTTTTTGAATATTTATCAGACTTTTATTATTAAATTAAAAGATTATTATAATATTATAATATATTAAATAAATATTTGTATCTTTTTATTTTTATATTCTAATTTTTGAGTTAAACTTGATTTTTGTAGGATATTTATATTAACTATTAGATTTATATTCAAAAAATTAAGATCAATAATAATCAAATTATTAATATCCTGTTTATATTCTTTATCGATATTGTTTGAGATAGTTCTAAAATATTATAAAAGAGTATTAATAGGAATATTTTTGTTTTTTGGAATATACTTCACATTAAAGTTAAAGAATCTAATCTATATAAATCATTGAGTAATTAATATATCTAATAAATCTAAAATAATCTTATTCAATTAAATAATAAATATATTTATTTTATCTCAAAAATAAAATAAATATTCTAAAGATTCCTTTTATATTTTTTTAAAGTTTTTAATACTTTTCAACATTCTTTTTTATAGTATTATAATTTTGTTTAGTATAATTCTATAACTTATTTTTGAATCTAATAATAATATAAGATTGATTAAGAATAATTCTTTAATTTAATAGATTAATATCAATAAATAAGATAATCTTTCTTGTTCCTTATAAATAATCCAAAGATAATAATATTGATATTAAGATTAATATTTCTTTTAAAAGATTTATTATATTATTATATATAGATATTTATAAGAATTCAGATTCTTTCTTTAATAAAATATTAATTTTTTTTTATAATAATAAAATCTTTTATTTAAAGATAATAAAAAAATATAAATTCCTAAGAATATTTAGATTTTGTATTTATCAAAACAAAAAGATTACTCAAATATTTTAACGATTTTGACAATATTGGATTGTTTTCCTTTGAAATTAATATAATATCTTATAATCCTAATTTCACTATAATATTATTTGGATTTGATCTTAATTATATAATTAATTTGTTTAATATATTTTATTGTAATATCAAGATTTTTTAAATATTTAATAACAAATTTTTGAAGTTCAAACTCAATCTTTTGTTTATTCCTGTTTCTTCTTATTCAAAGATTAGATTAGCTTTTCAATTTATGAAAAGAACAAAAAGGAATTCTTTTTTTTATATTAGAAATATATTTTTAATATTTAATATCTTTAAATATTCAAGGATTAAATAGAAATCTTTAAATTATAGATCAAAATATAAAATCAGATACTTTACAAAAGGTTTTAATAATTTATATTTAAAAAGTTTTGTATATTTTATTTTAAATTAATTAAAATTTCTTTTTGAAATTTCTTTATTTATATATTTAGTTTTATTTAAAGGTCTTATTTTTTTAATTTTTTTTATATATATTATTAATAAGAGATATATTAATGT
Organism: Sclerotinia subarctica; assembly: GCA_025389085.1. Lineage (NCBI taxonomy): Eukaryota > Fungi > Ascomycota > Leotiomycetes > Helotiales > Sclerotiniaceae > Sclerotinia > Sclerotinia subarctica. The sequence goes on from QRFI01000013.1 coordinate 1,166,662, forward strand.
TTGAAAAAAGATTATTATTAAATTGATTGTTATTGATTCTTTGTAATTATTATTTTTAACTCAAAGTTCTTTTAAATTTATATAGATATTATTTGAATTTAAATATTCTTAAAACTTTTGAATTTTGGATTCTTAAATATAATCAAAAATATTTTTAATATCAAAATCAAAGTATATTTTAAGATTGTTTTCGATTAGATTTTCAATTTTTAAGCTTAGCTTAAAATTTGAATAATCAATTATAAACTTTTTGAAATAGATTTGTAAGAATTGTTTATAAATTAGGTAATTTTTTGAAGGAATAAATTTGTTAGAGATCATTTGCTTTTGGAAATGAACTAGGTTTTTTAAAGAATTATTAATATAATCCTTAAATATTATATTTATTATTTTTTTTTAAATAGAGATTCCTATTCTTTTGATATTTATAAAATATTTGGATTCTATAATCTAATATCTGATTTCATTATCATCAATAATCTAAATTATCTATTTATTCTTTTTATATTTGAAATCAACTCTTCTTATAAAAAAGTAAGGTGTATCTAATAATAAAAGATCTTTAATATTATTCAGAATAAAGATATTAATTATATTCTTTAATTTATTGAAACTAATTTCTATATCCTTAATTAAATTATATAGAATATTATATTTCTATTGGAAATTATTATTATTATATTATATTCTTAAATTATAAGGTCAAATTCTTTGGTAATCTTTAAATTTATTATATTAATTATTGAATTAGAATTGATAATATCAATAAATTTAATGACCCTTTTAATCAAAGATATAATAATTGTTAATATATTATATATCTTTTTTAAATAATTATTTGAAGTATTAATAAAATTATTAATATTGATATCAATAATATTAATATTAAATTATATAGAAATAAAATAAGAATATTTAATAAAAGAAGTAATCTCTTTTTTAATAATCTTTTGTTTCTTTATTTTTAGAATTAGGATTTGTTTTATTATTTCCTTAATAACCTTAGAATAATAAACAAAAAGATTGTTAAATAATATAGGTACTTTGATTTGATAGATATACTTTATAATATTTATCAAAGATTTGATTCTATATATTATAATTATTAATTATTTCTTTATTTTTGAAGTTTTATTATAAAGAGATTGAACTTCTTTTATAATTCCTTTTTTGTTAGATTTTAGCAATCTTTTCTTTTCTAAATTATTATCTTTAATATTATCTACTTCTATCAATATATTCTTATTAGAATAATTAAATTTGGTTTCTAATTTATTTCATTTTGATTGATATATAAATCTTTATAGAATTCATAAATTTATTATTACAGTTTTGATAGATTTCTTTATTATATTTTATTCAATAGTTTTAGATTATTTAGATAATCTATTTTTAGATCTTAGGGTTCCAATTGATTGGGTAACAGTATTGATATTAATTAATAATTCATTTTTATAGTTGAGATTATTAATTGGAATATTCTTGATAATATAAATCGATAATATATTAACTTTTGGAGATTCTTAATTGATTATTAGATTAATATCATTCTTTTAGAATATATTAGTATTATAAATAATAATATATATAATAATTTAATATCTCTTTGATTAATTCTTATTTTTGAAGATTAGGGAAACTTCAGAATTGTCTTTGAATCTATATCTAAATATTCCAAAATCATTAAAATAACAAAATCTAACTCAAATATCTTCAAATAATATTGAATATTATAGTTTTATTATATATCTATTATTATAAGGAATTTGGCTAAAATAATAATAATAATTATAATCCTTTTTATTATAAACTTTATTTATATCCAATTTTATAAGCTTTAAATTCTTATAAATAAAATAATCATTATATTTTATATTTCCATTTAATTAAATAATTATTTATTAAGATAAAATAAAGTTCATTTTTGGGTTTATAATAAGATTGGTTTTGATTTATAAATAGTTTATTTTAAAGCAATCTAATAATTCTATAAAATAATCTATATCAAATTCAAGATTTTCTTTTGATATATTAAGGAATAATTGGATTTTTTTAAAGAATAGGATTTTTATATATTTATTAATAACATAAAATTATAATAATTTAATAAAATCTAGATCTTTTATGGATATAGATTATTGAATCCTTTAAAATATATTATTTATAGATTTCATCTATCATTTTTTAATAATTTATAATAATAGAATTATTTAAATCAATTTTGAGATTTTTAATAATTCTTTTATTAATATAAGAATATAATCTTTATAGAAAGAAATAATCAATCTCAAATTTAGTGATTATTTTATTTTCAAGAAGTTGATTTGTTGAAAACATAAATTTGTCAATATAATCTTTGATTATTATTAGGTTTGTATTATAATTTCCCTTATTATTAATTTATTAAATATTAATAAATTAATTTAAGAAATCTCGAATATTAATGATTTGCTAGATATTATAATTATAGAAATAATAAAGAAATATAAGATAGAATCCTTTTTTCTAATTAGATTTTATAATAATATATTTAAATATAAACTTGGTTTAAATAATAATAACTTTATTATAATATTATAAAAGATAAATATATATTTTTTTATTAATTATTTTATAATTAATTTTTAAAGTTTTTTATATAATAAGGAAATTAAAAATATTGCTTTTATTAAAGAATAAAACATTGAAATTTCTAATATAAAATATAATGAGATATATATATATATATATATTATAAGAATTTTTTCAAAAGAATAAGCTTTTACAAATCCTAATATTTAATGATCAATTTTGTTATCATTTTTGTTTTTTTATTTTTCTCTTTTCTAATAGATCCTTCATTTCTTTATCCTTAATTTAATCTTAAATCAACAAAAGAATCCTTATTGAAATTTAAAGATCTAGAAATTTCTAAAGATCTTTGAAGGATCTTTTCCAAATAAAGAATAAATTAATTAGAGAATTATATTTAATCAAATTATATTCAGAATTAGATCGTTTCGATTATCAAAACATATAAAGTATTTGAATATTACTAATATCTAATTCAAATATAATTTCATTGATTTAATCTTTTTGTTCTGAATTATAAATATAGTATTTTTACAAGAAAAATTGCTCAATTATAATATAATAAATTAATAAAAATGAGGGAAATTTAGAATAACTTCCCTTAAGTTTTCTTTAACAATCTTATTTTCGAAAAATATTCCTTTTAGAATTTATTTTATTCTCTTCGATAATTGATATTAATTCTATTTTCTTTTCTAATATAATATTTATATAAATATATTTTATATATTGCAAATAATATAATTCGATATTTTCTATATAACTTATTATTATGAAAATAAAAGATTAAGATATATATATTTCAATAATATATTATAAAAAAGAGAATTAAGAATAGAAAATTGATTAGATTATATCGAAATATATTATCTGAAAATAAAATAAGGTTTACAATAGGTTTCGGGATTATAATAATATATTTTGGAAAAGTATATAAAAAACAAATTTATTGTTTTCGAGAGGAGAGTAAAGACCTTTCCTTATAATTAATTATTGAGGATCATATAATAAAATAATTAAGATTCCCTTAACAAAAATAATACGGAATCCTGACTTTCTCATAATACTATTTTTATTGATTCAATCTAGGGTTCTAAATAAGATAAGAAATCAATTTAAAGAATTGTTATCACTCAATATTAAAGAGTAATTATCTGATTATTTATAAAATAGAAATCTATATTATAAAATATAATAAAGATAAAAATTATAATTACAAATAAAGAAATAAAGGATTTAGCATAAATAAAGAAACTAATTATAGATCTAAAAGAATAATTTAAGATCAAGTTCTTTATTCCAAAATTATATTATAATAATACAAATAAGATTGATTGAATCAAAAAGAATAAATTTCATTCTAAAACGAAATATATTGATATTTATTGATATTAGATTAGAAAGAATATAATAAATAAAAAACATTTTTATATATTATAGATTTCAAAAAAGGATTAAATAACAAATATCTTTATAAAACAGCTTATATATTTATCGTTTTGTATTCATAATAAAGAATTAAGATTGGATTTAGAAAGCAATTATAATTAAAGTATTCTTATATTGCAATATAATTATAATAAAAGATTATAGAATATATAAACTTTACAAAAGAAATAAATATTATAATCTATAAATAATTATAAAAATTAATAAGTTTCTAATAAAAATATATATAACTTTAAATAATCAAAAGAAGCTTTCGATTATAGAAGGAATATTAGAAAGTTATATATATATTTATTGAAAAGGATTTAGCTTTGCTTAATAAGGCTTAGTACTACTTCCTATAATTTAACCTACCTATATCATATAGTTTACTCTTAGCTTTCAATATAATAATCACAATGCTTAAGATTTATTCCCAACATATTTATTAGATTTCCTTATATTTATTTTATTATATTAATATTATTATATCATAAGTCTAATTTCATTACATTATTTTAATTCTAAATTAATGTTTCCCTTTTTTTATTTAATATTATAATAATATTAAATAAGGGTCAGATCTAAAGATTGGTTTTAGATTCTTTTTTAAATTTTAAATTTTATAAATATTTTTTTATTGGATAAATTTAATTTCTGGAGGATATTCTTATTTAATTAATAAATTCCTTTAATTTTTTTAATATTTTGATTAATTTTATATATTCTATTTGATTAATTTTAATTTTTTTTATAATAATTTTATTATCGATCTGAAATTGTTATATAATTATATCGATATCTTTATATAATCTTTTTTGAGTTATAGTATTAATTAATATCTTCAATATTATATCTAAATTATTATCAAAATCAACTTTAAATTTTTTTAATCGAATTTATGTTTTATATTATTAAATTTTAAAAAAATTATTATAATATCAAAATATATTATGATTGTTTTAATTAGTATATATTATTCAGATTAATTAAATATCCCACCGCTATTTATATAGAAAATTTGTGGATGCAAAATTTCAAATTTTAAATTAAATTATTTTTATACTTTTATTTTTATATTTATATTTATAAAAAATTTTTTTAAGAAAATCATATTATAAATTGATATTATAAAATCTATATTAAATTTTAATATTTTTTATATTATAAGATTTTTGTATTTTGATAAAATTAATAATATTATATTTGATTAAATAATATATTACATTATTGAATAGAATATTCTAAATTAATATTTATTAACAAAATATAAATTATAAATTTTATAAAATAAATTTAATTTCTTTATTTTTAAATAAAAATTTATAAATAATATCAATATTAATATAATTATTTTGGTTATTATTAATCAAATCTTAAATTTTTTTATTTAAAGAAATATGGAAATAATTAGATATAATTTAAATATTTTTTTTAGAAAAATTGAAAATTTAAAATAATTATATTATGGTTAATATTCTTCTAAAATTTATTGATTTTCAAAAAGATTTTATTATTTTTAAAAGAATTATAATATAAATAAATCGTAATTTTATTAATTATAAATCTTTAAGATATAAAATTAATTTAATAATTTAAAAACTTATTTGATTTTGATAACAAAATAGAAATTATTATTTAATATAATTTTAATTATAAAGATTTCTTTGATTCTTTAAATTTTCTAAATATATTTATTTTATTTGATAAATCCTCTATTCTATATTCCGATCATTTTTCTTATCAAAAATCACGAAAATCAACATTTATAATTTTCTTATTTATCGTTCTAATTCTTTGAAATTTGTAGTATAGATTATTTATTTAAAAAATAATTAATTCTGATATTTTCAGAATTTTCAGAATTTTCATTTATTTATTGAGATATAAATAATTAAGAATTGATTTTTTATTTGTATACAATTTGTAGATAAATAAAATATCAACTTTTAATTATCAATATCTCAATGAATAAAATTGCCAAAAAACTGAAATTTTCAGAATCTATTTATATCTCAAAAGTTCATTTAGAATTCATATTTCAAATCGTTTTATAGATTAATTGTAAAGTTATTAATAGATAAAAATTATGGTTTTTGGTATAAAATAGTAGTTGGAATATAAAATAGGGGATTTTTTAATTATATTTATAATTTATATTATATTGATTATTATTAAAAAGTTTTTATAAATTATATAAATTATCTTATTTTTTAAAAAAAATTATTAAATTAATTTGTAAAGAATTTAATATTATATAAATATACCAAAAAGTTTTTTAAATAATTTATTTTAATTTTAATAATAATTCATATATATATTTATTTCATGTTAAATGAATATAAATATAAAAAAAGAAAATAATTGAATTTAATAAATAAAAATAAGATTTACAATAATTATTTTAAAAAAAATTATTTAAAAGTTTTTTTTTTAATTATAATTTATATTTAATTAGTTTTTCAATAAAATTATTATAAAAAATATTAAAGAAACTAAATTTATTATCAATTATTTTAATATTTTCTTTTTATAATATAAGAAAGTCAGGATTTCATATTGTTTCTATAAGAGGAATCCCAGTTGTTTTGTTATATGATCCTTAATAGCTAATTATAAAAAGAGATCTTCACTTTTCCCTTGAAAACAATTAACTTTTTTTATATCATCATTTTTGAATATATTTTGATATAGTTTAATTAGTTTTTTATTTCTAATTTTTTTTTATAATATATTATTAGGATATATATATCTTGATCTCTTATTTTTATAATAATGATTTATATGGAGAATATCGAAATATATTATTTGTAATATATAAAATATATTTATAAAGATATTAAATTAGAAAAGAAAGTAAAATTAGTATCGATTATCGAAAAGGGTAGGATAGACCCTAAAAAGAATATTTTTCGAAAATGAGATTATCAAACGAAATTTGAGGGAAATTATTCCAAATTCCTTTATTTTTGTTAAATCTATTATATTATAATTAAATAATTTTTTTAAAGAAATATTTTATTTATATTTCAAAATAGGAAGATTGAATCAATGAAATCATACTCAGATTAGGCATTAGTAATATTCAAGTACTCTAATTATCTTGATAACCGAAAGAATCTGATTCTAAGTATAATTCGATCAGATATAATTAATTGGATTGAAGGATCATATATATATTATTAATGAATGAAATATATCTTATATTTATTATAATATTATAATTTAGAATATTATAGATTAATATACAGAATTATTATTTTTGATATTAGTACTCAAAATTTTAAGTTATATCTTAAAAAACTTTTAGTTAAGGGATTTAGGATTTGTATAATTTTTTGTAAAAAGGAATATTTTTAAAGAAGCTATTTAATTTTTCTTTATTTTTTTCAAAATCTAAAAAAAAAGAATAATATCTATTGAAGATTATCGAGAATTATAGATCGATTTTGATTCTGATTTTTTTGATATACTCTTATTTTATAATTGATATAATACAAATCCAAAATTGTTAATATGTTATTATTATAAATAATCCTAATTAATTTATTCTTTATTTAGAAGAGATTTCTCAAAGATTTTTGGAAACTTCTGATTTCAATAAGGATTCCCTTATCAATTTGAGGTTAGATCAAGAATAAAGAGATGAAGGAATTATTAGAAAAGGGAAAAATAAGAAAAACAAAAATGATAATAATATTGATTATTAAATATCAGGATCAACAAGAATTTATCTCTTTAAAAAAACTTTTATAAAATATATATATATATATATATATATATTATTATATTTTATATTAAAAATTCTTATATTTTTATTTTTCAATAAAAGCAATATCTCTTATTTCCTTATTATATAAAAAGCTTTATAAGCTGATTATAGAATGATCAATAAAAAGATATATATTCATTTTTTATAATATTATAATAAATCTATTATTATTCAAATCAAGTTTATATCTAAATATATTATTATAGGACATAATTAAAAAAAGGGATTTTGCCTTATATTCCTTTATTTTTTTATGATTATAATGCTCAACAAATTATTAATACTCAAAACTTTTTAAATCAATTTGTTAATACTTAAAAAACTAATTATAAAGAAAATTATAATACAGACCTAATAATAATCAAAGACTATATTAGCAAATTTATTTTTTCAGAAAATCAATTTCTTGAAAATAGAATAATTACCGAATTCAAAGCTAATTACCTTTTTCTATAAGGATTGTATTCTTATATTAATAAAAGGATTGTTAAAAACCTTAAAATCGATTTAAATAATCTTATTATAATAAACTTAATCTTATTATAATAAACTATAAAAAAATGATAGATAAAATCTACAAATAATATATTTCAAAAGATTCAATAATCTATATCTATAAAAGATCTAGATCTTATTAAATTATTATAATCTATATTATCAATAAATATATAAAAACCTTATTTTTTAAAAAGATATTAAAAGAAAATCTCGAATTTGATATAGATTATCTTATAAAATTATTTGATCACTTCAAAATAAATTTTTTGTAAATCAAAATCAATCTTATTACAAACCTAAAAACAAACTTTATTTTTACTCTAATAAATAATTGTTTAATAAAATAGAAATATAAAATATAACGATTATTTTATTTAAAAGAATTTGAAGCTAATAAGATTGGATATAAATAGAGCTTATAATAAAAAGGATTATAATTATTATTATTGTTTTAGTTAAACTTTATATAATAATAAATATATAATAAAACTTTAATATCTTATAATATTTAATAATATTCAAGTTGGACTTTGTTATTTTGATAATTAAAAAGATATTAAATTATTATATATATTGTTATATAGAATATTAATATATTCTAAAAAAATAATATCGGACTAATAATCAATCAAGAATCTCCAAAAATCAAAATCATCAATTCATATTATTAAGGGTATTCCAATTAATAATCTCAATCGCGAAAATGAATTATTAACTGATATTAATATTATTATTTAATCAAATGAAACCCTAAAATCTAAAAGCAGATCATTTAAATAATATAAAATTATCAAATAAAATGAAATAAAAAAATTTATCAAATTTATAATAATAAACCTAAAAATTTATAAAGATTTTTATCTTGATCAAAACAAAATAAATTAGAAATTGAATTTAGTCAATTTAACAAAAATATAACAATAGAAATAAATAATTTTGGAGATAATAATTTAGAAAGAAAAGGATTATCAGAATCTGATAAAGAAGACATTTTAAGAAAAGTTCGATTTTCTTATAATAAAACTCTAAAAATAAAGAAATAATCAGCAATTATAATATATAAAACCAAATTCTTAATAAATCTTATAGAATATATTTATAAAATTGAAATATTTATACTATTTAATAATCTTTTCGTTTATTATTTTAAAATAATCAAAAAAGTAATAAAACAAATCCTAATCTTAAAAATAAAGAAATATAAGGATATTAAAAAAAAGATTATTTTTTTATTAAATATATATATTTTATCTTTTTATAATTTAATATTAATAATATTGATATTAATATCAATAACTTTATTAATACTTTAGATAATTATTCAAAAAAGATATATAATATATCAATAATTATTATATCTCTAATTAAAAGGATTACTAAATTTATTAATATTATCAATTCTGATTTAATAATCAATATAATAAGCTTATAGATTATAAAAGAATTTGGCCTTTTAATTCGAGAATATAATTAAATCAAGAATATAGAAATCAATTTTGATAGAATAAGGAATATAATCGATATCTTTGTTCTGAATAATATTAAAAAAATTTTATTATTAAATATATCTTATCTTTTTACCAAAAAAATTGATTTTGAATATAAAGGGAATAAACAAATGATTGGGTTATTAATAATAATAAAATTAATCAAATCAAATATTAAATTACAAAATCTAAATATCTTTTAGATATCAAGAAAATAGGAATCTTTATTTAAAAAAAATATAATAAATATAATACTTAGGAATTATATTAATAACTTTTTAGAAAACCTAATTCTTTTTTAAAAACAAATAATCTTTAATAAATTCATTCCTTTAAAAAATTATCTAATTTATGAATAATTCCTACAGATCTATTTCAAAGAGCTTTTAATTAATTGTTCAATTTTTAAGTCAGACTTAAAATTTAAAAGTTTAATTGAAAACAATTTCAAAATATATTTTGATTTTAATATTAAAAATATCTTCAATTATATTAAAGAATCCGAAAAATAAAAATTTCAAGAATATCTAGATTTAAATAATATCTATATAAATTTAAAAAAGCTTTGAGTTAAAAATAACAATTATAAAGAATCAATAATAATTAATCTAATAATAATCTTTATTTAAATACCAATATATCTTTTTATTAACAATATATATAAGAAAAAGAATAAAAAAATAAAATCTTTAAATAAAACTGAATATATAAATAAAGAAATTCTAAAAGAAGATTTTAATTGATTTGAAATAAAACTTTTTATATATAAATTATTGAAATTTTTGTAAAATATCTGATTCTATATTTCGATTTATAATCTAAAAGTTTTTATTTGATCTTTAAATATTTAAAGATATTAGATATTAAAGATATATTCTTAATATAAAAAAAAGAACTCCTTTTTATCTTTTTTATAAATCAAGAAATTAATCTAATCTTTAAATAAAAAGAAATAGAAATAATCAAATTGTTTATTATATCACTCTAAATGATTAAGATAATCAATTATAAGGCTTAATAAGTATCTAGATTCATATCTTTTAAAATTCTTCTCCTTACTATAATTCAAATGATAAAAGATAAATATAATTATAATATGTTAGAATATAAAGATAGATTCTATTATAATTCTTAATATTTAATCCAAAAAAAAAATGAATCTAGAAAATATTATATTATTGTTATTATAATATAGATCAATATGATTATTTTACAAAATACAAATATACCTCCAAATTTAAAAGAATTTGTTAAACAAATAATTAGATATATTTTAATATCCTTAATTGATTTCTTTTCTAATTAAAATCAGATTCTGTTAAATAAAAAAAATAAAGACCTTATTATTATTATAATCCTTTTAAGACTAATAAAATTTATAATTCTTTCCCAAAATATAATCAATTTGATAATCTAATTTGTAAGGATAATCTCAAAGATCCTTTAAAATATATTATTTTATATAATAATATCCTATCTAAATAATTAATATTAAAAAAAAAGATTTAGAATTTGTTATAACAAATAAAAAATTGTGTCTAAACTTCGAAAATTTGTTATCGAATATTTAAGAAATCTTGATATTATAATAAAATATATTAAACAAACTGATTATATAATCAAGATCAAATCCAAATAATACTATAATAAAATTAAGATTAAAAAATATTATATTAATTTTGAAGAAAGATAACCCAATATTATATTAAGATCATTAAAATATTTGAATAATTTTTTTATTTTAATAAATATAAAATCTGAATATTTTTAAGAATTTATATTTTTTATTATCTTTAAATAAAGAACTTTATTATTATAGGTATTTTTCTTTATATTCTATTAAAAAAAGGATCTGGATTCTTATAGATATCTATATATAATAATATAATAAATTTTTTGAAAAAAAATATTAATCTTAATATCAATATTATTATTTTTAGATTGTTTATAAAAAAGAAAAAGAAAAAAATCTTTTTATTTATTGATATTAATCTGTTAGATTAGTGAGTTATTCTTGATCAATCTTATAAGGATAAATCTTATATTATTATAAGATTCGAGAATAGATTATAGAATTATATGAAGCAAAACTATAATATTATAAAAAAAGCATTTCAAAAAGTATTGAAAGCTTTAAAATAATATAAAAAGGATTTTTATAATATTTATTTTATCTTTAATATAGATATAAATATATTTGTTATCCAATTAAACAAAGTTATTACAGGTTTATTAGATATTTTAATTATTCAATAATTTGTATAAATTAAACTTTTTAATTCTAATATGAAATATATTTCTAGAAATAAAAATATTATTATTAATACTCTTTTGTAATACTCTAGAATTATCTTAAATAATATCGATAAAGAATATAAAAAGAATATTGATAATTTGATTATTATTGATCTTAATTTTCTAAGTATAAAATTAATAATAAATATAAATATTTTATAAAAATTAGAATATAAAAATAAAAGAATATAAATATTTATTTAATATATTATAATATTATAATGATTCTTTAACTTAATAATAAAAGTTTAGTAAAAATTCAAAAAGAAAGCCCTGAATTTTTATATTCAGGATTATTGTTTATTCAGGATTTATAAAAATAGAATACCTTTTTTTTTTATAATAATTGATAATGATTTATTTATAGGAAAAAAATAAAAATAATGATCTAAATATATAAAATTTCAAGATTAATATAATAAATTAAAAAAAGAAAAGTATAAAAAAGTTAGGATTTTATATTGTTTTTGTAAAAGGAATTCTAATTATTTTATTATATAATCCTTAATAATTAATTATAAAAAAAGATTTTCATTCTTCCCTTGAAAATAATCAATTCTTTTCATACTATCTTTTCTTGAATATATTATTATAATCCCAAAATGTATTATAAAACCTATTTTATCTTTAAATGATATACTTTGATATAATCTAATCAATCTTCTATTCCTAACTCCTTTTTTTTACAATATATTATTGGAATATATATATCTCGACCTTTTACTTTTATAATAATAAAATATTGAAAGAGATATTTTGATTAATATAATAATAGAAAGTTTTATCAATAAAATATTTAAATTAATTAATATAAATATTAATAAGGACATTTTTATATATATTATATTATTAAAATAATATATTTAAATTAGATTAGTATTTAAAAATATTAATTAAAGATTAATAATAAAATTCAAGATTATTCTAACTAAAAATGAATAATCCTTTTAAAAAAAATTAAAAGAAATATTATTAAAATTTCTATTATATTATTGAAAATCAATTAATTTATTTAATTATTATTTCAAATTTATTTAAAACATCCATAAAATATATTATATATAAATATATATAAATATTTTAAATTTTTTTTCAAATCTAAAAATTTATTAAAATAATTATATTTTTTTAAATTTATTTAGAAAGATTAATAGTAATATATATTATTATGAAATAAATTAAATAAATAATATTTATTCAGAATTTTCAATTTATAATATAAAAGTATAATTATTAAAAATCGAATCTTAATCATAAAATAAAAGATTTTTCAAATTTCAAATAATATAAATTATTAATTATCAAATCTTTTGATAAGAATTATATATAATATTATAAATTTATTTATTTATTATTATAAATAAAACTTTAATTATAAAATTAAATTCTTTTTAAAATTTGATTGATTTAAATAATATCTTTAAAAAATTATTAATTATTAGATTCTTTTATAAAGATTATATACAAATCTTTTAATAAGATTTATTTCATTATTAAAAAATCAAATTGTAAGATTCTTTCTTTATTAAATAATATAAATATTTAATTTAAATAAATTCTTTTATTTATTTAAATTCTTTTGAATAGAATTTTAATTAATAAAAATAAGATATATTATATATTTTAATATTTTATTCATAATTAATTATATAGATATATTTAAAATAATTATATTATTAATATTAATTTAAAAAATATCTTTCTTATAAATAGATTTTTTGATAAATATAAATTATAATTTTAAATAAAATAATTCTTTAATTTTTAAAAATTAAAAAAGTATTAAATATTAATTAATATATAATAATTATAATTTAATTAATGACAATTTTTTATTAATGAATTTTTTTATTATAATATCATTATGACAATATAATTTCTAGCCTATAACATTCTCAAATCGATAATATCTTTGTACCCTTGACTTAAATAATTATAAAATAATAAAGATTCTATTTTAAATTATTTTTTTAGAATTAAAAATATTATATTTAAAAAAGGTTAAGAATTATAATTATTAATTAATCTTATATATAATATAAAAAGATATAAGAAAAATCCAAAAAATCCTTATTTGTTATTTTCTAATAAAAAATAAAAGATTTTTATTTATAAAAATTATCTTTAAAAATTATATTTTATATTTAATATTTAAAAATTATTGATAGTTTTATTATATTACATTTTAAAAATATAAACAAATATAAATATATATTTAAAGTATTTCAAAAATATGTCTTTTTCTTTGTAATCTTTATTTATATTAAAATTAAATATTTTATTTCTGTTTTAATTTTATTTCATATTTTTATTTTAAAATAATAATAATTTATTTAGAAAGATTTATAATATAAATTAATATTTTTTAAATTGTATTAAATTTCAATAATCTTTATATATTGAAATTTTTTAATTTTTATAAAATTAATAATAATTTACTTAATTAAATTAACTTTATTATTAAAAAAATATCATTATTGAAAACAATTCTTTTAATTTGTATTTATTAAGAAAATGTAAAATATAAATTTTATTAAATTATTTTAAATCTTTTATTTTATATCAAAAACTTATATTATAAGAAAGTCAGAATTTCATAACGTAGTTTATCAGTGCGTACACCATATCAGTGTGTGCATCACTTTCACCTCAAATTACACTCTTCAACTTCAACACGCGATTTATCAACGATATAATATATAATCGAATAATAAAGAAGGCCGAATACTCTTAACTATCAAAGCTATCAAAAAAGATAAAAAACTCTCAATTCAGAAAGTTGCTAAGCTATATAATATTACATATATGATACTTATTCGAAGAATAAATGAAATGATTCTTATTATCGAATTTCGATTATAGAATCTGAAACTTATTAAAATAGAAAAGCAAATGATTATTTCATATATTTTTGTTATAGATTCAAAAACTTTTCCTCCTAAATTTAAAGGGATGGAAGATATAATGAATTATATTCTCGAATCGAAAAAAAAAAGCCATTGGAAAACTCTAAGTATATCGATTTGTAAAGTATCATAAAGAATTAAAGACATATTTTAATCATGTTTATAACTTTCAAAAAGCTCTTTGTGAAGATTCTAAATTTATTAAAGAATGGTTTCGATTAATTGCGAATATACAAGCGAAATATAGCATTTTAGATGGAGATTTTTACAATTTCGATGAAACAAACTTTATAATAGAGATTATAAATACAATAATAATTGTTATTAATATTGAAAAATATAACAGAAATAAATCAATACAATCAGATAATCAAGAATAATCTATAACAATAATATACAGAAATGGGGAGGATGAAACTATTCCTTTATTTCTAATAGTTCAAAAACAGGTTCATCTCTTCAATTGATACATCAAAACTGATCTTCTTGTAGAATAGATTATTAAACCTATATTTAATAGATAAATAAATAATGAAATAGATTTAGAATAATTGAAATATTTCGATAAATATACTAAGAATTGAAAAAAGGGCAAATATCGAATATTGATATTAGATAAATATAAAACTATAAATTAATAACTTTTCAAATATATTATAAAAAGAATAATATTATATATTTATATTATTATTGTATTCAAATCATTTAACTCAATCATTTAATATTGATTATTTTAAAAATCTAAAACATTTATATAATGATCAAATTAATAGATTTATCAAAATATATATCAATTATATTTCGAAGATTGAATTCTTTATAGCTTTTAAAATTATATATAAAGAATTAATCATCTTTCAGAATATAAAATCAAAATTTTAAGGAACAGATTTAATCTTATTTAGTTTTGAAACTGTATTTTCGAAATTAGATATTCGAATTTGCATATTTATTCCTTTTTCTTTCAATCTAGATTAATAAATCTCCTAAACCCTTTGTAACTTAATCGAAGCTTTTTCTCAATCAACATTAATTAAATCTCGAATAACTTGTTATCAATCAAACTTCCCTATATTTATATTTAAGATTATACTAGCTCTAATTAAAGGTATAAAACAATTAGCTTATGAAAATACATTTTTGAATATAGAGATTTATACATTTCGGAAGGTAAATGAGGTATTAGGCAAATGTCGACATACGAAAAAAACTCAATTACATTAAGAAGAAATGTTAATTGAACAAAAGGCTCTTAATATATTATCTCAATAAAAAATTGATATTCAGATTTAATATGATAAATATCAAAAAAAAGGAATTCTAATAAAGAAGTATCTTTTAATCAATATTGTAATAAATACAAAAAGATAGATTATAATACAAAAACCTATCAAAATAATATAATAGATCCTAGACTATTAGATTCTGAATAGTTTTAATCAATTGATTCAATTGTTGTTGAATAATATAGGTTTGAAAATATAAATTGAGGTGAAAGTGATGCACGCACTGATAAACTATGTTATCGTTTTTATAAAAGGAATTCTAATAACTTTATTATATACTCCTTAATAATTAATTATAAAAAAAGATCTTTACTCTCCTCTTGAAAACAATTAACTTTTTTTATACTATCTTTTCCAGAATACATTATCATAACCCCAAAATCTATTGTGAAACCTATTTTATTTTTAAATGATATAAATTGATATAATATAATCAATTTTTTATTTTTAACTTCCCCTTATAGTTTACTATCAAAATATTTATATCTCGATCTCCTACTTTTACAATATAAATATCAATAATATTATCATATTCTCAATTTTTTTCAATTTTTTTAAAGATTTGAAAACATTCCAGAAGAATTAAGAATATTTAAATTTATTAATTAATAATAAATCGAAAAGAGATAAATTATATTATTTAAAACTTTTAGAAATAATTAATTATAACAGAATATTATTATACGAATATCAAAAAGAATAATATAATATCTTAATCTTTTTAATTATTAGATTTAAAAAAATTATATCTTAATATTAAACATTTTATTAATTTATCAAATTTAAAAAAATAAAATAATTATTATATTTAATAATAATTTTAATTATCTTTATAATTCTATAAAAGAAATATATTATATTAATTATCGAAATTATGTTCGAAGAATCTTTTTAATTAAAGTTATTTTATTAATTTATTAATTTACTAATTTATTAATTTAAAGATAGAAATTAAAATAATCTAATAATCAAAATAAATCAAAGAAGAATAATTTCTCAAATTCTCAAAAAAATATAACATTTATTTTTATTAATAAAAATATTATCTTCTTTTATAAAGATTATTATTTTATTATAAAAAGAAAGAATATTAAAAAAGAAAAAAGAAATCATATTTATTATTTTATCATTATAATTCTCAAATTTTTAATTAAATATTATATTAATTAAATATTATATTAATTAAATATTATATTAATTAAATATTATATTAATTAAATATTATATTAATTAAATATTATATTAATTTCAAAGATAAAATCAATTTTTTTATAAAGATTTTTTATATCTTATTAAAAAAAAGAATTGATAATTCTAAAAGAATATTTAAATTATTTTTAAAAATATATTTATTATTTTATAAATTCTATTAAAATTTTAATTATATTTATTTTTAAAAATAAATTTATTATTCATTTTATGTAGATTATAAAGAAGATCTCAATTATATTTTTAAAAATGATTATATCTTTTCATTTTTAATTAATAAATTAGTAAGTTTTTTAAAATAAAAAGTTTTCTTTATAAAGCTAATTCTATATTGTTATATTTATATCTAAAAAGATAATAAATAAAAGGTAGTATTTTACATATAATATAATTAATTTGAATACTTTCTAATATTATTTTTAATTTGATTAATATATTTATTATCTTCTAAATATATATTAATCAAATATTTATTTTAAGAAGATTTAAATATTTTTCGAATTTATAAATTTTTATTATTATTTTATTACTTAATATTTATATATAATTTATAAGTTATAAATTTATTTTAGAAAAACCAAAAAAATATTTATTTTAGAATTTAAATAAATTAATACTTTATAATTTTTTTTCTTTATTTTATATAATTTTAGAAATAGATATATTTATATTTATACTAAAATATTTAATATTATAATTATTCTTTAACGATAATCATAATCTAATTTCAATTCTAATAATATCTTATTATATTTTATTTATAAAAATTATATTTTATAAAATAATATTATTATATTAATAATCAAGAATTATTAATTGACATTATTATAATAATATAATAATAACATTTTATTATTAATGATTTATATATAATTATAATTAAAATAAATTATAATACTTTTTAATATTTTATAATTAAAAAATAAATAAATTTTTTTTCAAAAGAAAATAAAGATAAACTTTTTTAATATCTATATTAAAATTATTCTAATTAAAATTATTAATATTTTATTAGAACTTCTATTAAATATTTTCTTTGCTTTTTTTACTTGAAAAAAATAAAGATAAGCTTTCTTAATATCTATATTAAAATTATTTTAATTAATATTTTCAAAACTTTATAAAAATTCCTATTAAATATTTTTAACATTTTTTTATTATATAAAAATATTTATAATTTAAAATTCTTTTTATTATCTCAATTAATTGATTAATAAAACTAATGATATATTATAATCTTAACAAAGAGATTTTTATTATCTTCAACTTAAAATTATATTATTAAAGAATTCATTAATATAGATTTATTATTTTTTAATTATAAATTAAATTATTTAGATTAAGTAAGTCTTATGTATTGATTATATTTATAATTAAATTAATAATATTTTATTATAAATCAGATTTATTTACCTTTTTATTTATCAAATAAATATTATTTTTAGAAATAAATATGTATATCTTTAATTAAAAATAGAAATAATAATAAATAATTATTTATTAATTATGTTAATTAAAAAGAGTAATTATTGAGAAAATAAAGATAATAAAAAAAGTTCTTTGATCAAAAATAAAAGATATAGAATAAATATATCGAATATTAAAATTTTAAGATTCCTTTGATCGAAAGATTATAGGATAATTATATTAAGCATTAGATTATAGCTTTATAATATTTTAATCTATTTGATATTATATTTGAAAAAAAATATCTTTATTATTATTATTTATAAATTTAGATCTTTATTTTAGAAATTGTTAAAACTAATTTAATCAGAATATACAAAATTTAATTCTTTAAAAAAGGAATATTTCTTATTAATAATAATATTATTAAATAAGATTCTTTGAATATTATAATAAATTAAATATTTAATATAATAAAGATATACTTATTAAAAAAATAGATAATCTTATTATAATATAAATAATTAAAATAATAGATTAAGATATACTTAAAATAAATTAAAAAAAAGTTATAAAAAA
This sequence comes from Sclerotinia subarctica, assembly GCA_025389085.1. Taxonomy (NCBI): domain Eukaryota; kingdom Fungi; phylum Ascomycota; class Leotiomycetes; order Helotiales; family Sclerotiniaceae; genus Sclerotinia; species Sclerotinia subarctica. The sequence goes on from QRFI01000013.1 coordinate 1,186,100, forward strand.
GGATTTTTCAAGATTATTATAAAAATTATCTAAATAATAAAATATCAATAATTTATATAAATCTTAATATTATCTTATTTTTTATTTTATTTATTTATTTTTAGAATATTCTTTATTTATTTAGTATACAAAATTAAATTTTTTTAAAAACTTATAAAAACAATTAATCAATAAATAAACATATAGTTATTTATTAAATATAATAAAAGGTATTCTTTTTAATATTTATTAATAAATTAATTATGTTATTATTAATAAAGAATAAAAGAGAATTATTACAAAACCGATAATATAATATGTATAGATTTTTCACAAGCAAAATCTTAAAGAAAAAGCTTTATTATAATTATTTTAAGAATTTAGATTATAAGATTATTAAAATTATCTATATAAAGTCTTTATATATAATATTGATATATAATAAAAAAAGTTTCTAATTATTAATTAATAAAACTTTATAAAGATCTATTATAAGATATAATATAATTGATAATTCTATAATAAAGAATATCTTTATTTAGATTTAAAAGGGATAATAAAGAGCTTTGATATAATTTTAAGATTAATTAATTCTTTATTGTATAATAATAAAGATAGAAAGATAATAATTAATTGTTGTTAATAATAAAATTTCACATATTTTGTAAATATAAACAAAAATCCAAAATAAAAGTTCTTTTTTTAATATTTTATATATTATTATTTTTGTTGATTTTTGAATTATTTTATAATTATATAATAAATGATTATAAATCTATATTCATTTAAAAAAAAGTTAGAAATTTTAAGATCTGGTTTTTTCAAATTATTCATTTATAAAAATTGTTTAAATTATTACTAATAAAGAAATCTGAATATAAATAGGATATACTTTTTCAATTGGATATTTATATTGATTTTATTAAATAAGTTAATTTTCATTTGAATATATAAATAGAAAGATTAAATAATTTTTTTATAATTTTATAAGATCTATAGTACTTGAAAATAAAATTTTGTTTTATAATATAACAATTTTTGATTAAGGATTATAATATAAAATAATATTTTTAATTTAAACATTTTTGTTTAAGACTTTATCATCTAAATAATATCATTTATAAAGAATTATATCTTTAATATTGTTATTTATCATTTTTAATTATTATTTTTTTATAAATAATAATTCTTTTTGAATATATATATATTCTTAATTAAGAATTTTTTAAATTATATAAATAATTTTGAAATATAGTATAATCTTATATTTATAAATTAATTCTTTCTTTGTAGATTTATAATCTTTTTTTGATAATAAAATGATAATCTTATTTTATTATTTTTTAATTTAGAAATAAAAAATTCAATATTCGAATTTTATTAATATTATATTTACTATGATAAATAAATATAATATCTTTATTTTCTGATTTATTATTTAAAATAACTTTTTCAAAAAGATTATATTATTAAATAATTTTATGTTAAAGTTTAATGATAATTTTTGATATAATATTTTATAATATTTTAATTTCTATTTAATTATTGATATTCTTCTATAATATTATAAAATATTTAAAGTTATAATTATTAAATATTATAATAATATTTATTTTAATTTTTTAATAAAATTAAAAGATTGAATAATAATTATTAATTTTTTATTATTAAACTCTTTTTATTTTTAAATTATAATCTTTTTTTTAATCACTATTAGTTATTATATATATAAAAAATGGTATTTTTTGGGAATTCTAAATAAATAAGAATCTCTAATATAAAAGTTCATAATCTTCTTTTGAAAACTCATTAATTTTTAATTATCAAATTATTGGATAATTATAATTTAATAACATATTCTATTAGTTTTATATTTTAAAATTCGAATTAGATCTAATCTTCAAGGGATATTTATATTTATTATCAATTCTAGATACAGAAAATTGAAATCAATAATAATTAAATTATTAATATTTTCTTTATATTCTTTTCTAAGAATAATTTTGGAATAATAATGTGGTTTATTATCGAGTGGGCTATATCATCGAGTAGGCCACTTTTCCCTCAATTCACACCTTCAAATCTATATTATTCAATCATAATTGATTTAATTGATTAAAACTATTAAGATTCTAATAATTTAGGATCTATTATATTATTTTGATAGGTTCTTATATTATAATCTATTTTTCTATATTTATTATAATATCGATTAGAAGATGCTTTCCTATTAGAATTCCCCTTTTTTTGATGCTTATTATGTTGAATCTGAATATCAATTTCTTGCTGAGATAATATATCAAAAGCCTTTTATTCAGTGAACACTCTTCCTTGATGTAATTGGGTTTTTTTCGTATGTCGATGTTTGCTTAATACTTCATTTGCCTTTCGAAGTATATGAATCTCTACAATCAAAAATATATTTTCATAAACTAATCTTTCTATATCCTTAACTAGAGTTAATATAATCTCAAATATAAATATTGGGGAGCTTAATTAATAATAGGTTATTCGAGATTTCATTAAAATTGATTGAAAAAAAGCTTTAGTTGGATTGCGAAAAGTTTGAGAAATTCATTGATCTAAATCGAAAGAAAGGGGAATAGATATACAAACTTGAATATCTAATTTTGAAAGTATAGCTTCAGAATTAAATAGGATTAAAGTTGTTCTTCGAAACTCTGATTTTATATTCTGAAAGGTGATTGATTCTTTATATATAATTTTAAAAATTATAAAGAATTCAATCTTCAAAATATGATTGATATATACCTTGATATTTCCATCATTTTGACCATCATATGAACATTTCAGATTACCAAAACAATCAATATTAAATAGCTAAGTTAAATAATTTGAATATAATAGTAAATATAAATATATGATGTTGTTCTTTTTATAATATATTTGAAAAATTATTAATTTATAGCTTTTATATTTATTTAATATCAATATTTTATATTTGCCCTTTCTTCGATTCTTAATATATTTATCGAAATATTTCAATTATTCAAAACTTATTTTATTGTTTGTCTATTTATTAGATGTAGATTTAATAACCTATTTTATAAGAATATCAATTTCGGTGTACTAATTGAAGAAATAAACCTATCTCTGAATCATTAGAAATAAAGGAATAGTTTCACCTTTTTCATTTCTATATATTATTACTATAACTCATTCTCAATTACCTGATTATACTGATTTACTTCTGTCATATCTTTCGATATTGGTAATAATCATTGCTACACTTATAATCCCTATTATAAAGTTTGTTTTATCGAAATTGTAGAAATCGCCATCCAAAATGCTATATTTCGCTTGTGTATTCGCAATTAATCAAAACTATTCTTCAATAAGCTTAGAATCTTCACAAAGAACTCTTTGAAAATCATAAACATAACTAAAACATATCTTTAATTCGATTCGATACTTTATAAATCAATATATCTAAAGCTTCCCAATATACTTTGTACCCCTCAATTCAAGAATATAATTCGCTATATCTTCTATATTTTTAAGTTTAGATAGAAAATCTCTCAAATCTATATCAAGAATATATTGAACAATTACTTCCTTTTCTAATTCTATAATATTATAACGTTTCGCTCGAGTTTCTATACAAGATAGTAAACCATCCATTTTGTGTTGAAGAATCATACAAGGGATATTATAAAGTTTAGAAGCTTTTCGAATGCTTAGTTTTTTATCTTTATAAATAGCTTCGATAGCAAGAAAGATTCGAGCTTCTTGATTAGTTGATTCCATAATAATTGATTAATAAATCATGTATAGAAGTTGAAGGTGTAAATTGAGGGAAAAGTGGCCCCCTCGATGATAAACCACATTATAATAAAATATTAATTATTATATTCTTATTTTTAGGAATAGATTTGATAATTTTTATTGAGATCAAAAAGTAGTTCAAAAGTGAATTTATAATATAATAATAAAATTTATAATTCAAATTCAAAAAATCGTTTTAATAATTCAAATTTCTATTATAAAAATAATAATAAAAATCAAATTTTTTTTATTAATTCTTTTCATTTTAATAAGGTTTTAGGATAATTTCAGAATGATATCAGAACAATATCAGAATAATATATTTATATAATATAATAACAGAAATAAAATATTTTATATAATATAACAACAAAAACAAAATAATCCATTTCTAATTTTCAAGATAAACAGAATAATAAAAATAATAATTGATTATTAATAATAATAAAGTTTTAAGTATTTTATAGATCTATCTTGAAGATTATTTTTATAAATTGAATTATTAAATTTATACAATTTTAAAAAGTAATTATATGATTCTAAAAATAAATATAATAAAAATCTTAATAAAAATTATAAAGTAATAAATCTATTTTTTCTTTCAATAATTCTTTAAGTATTTTTATAAAATAATTTTCTTTTCTAAAAGAATATAAATAGATCTTCATAAAAAATTTGTTTTATTTTTAAGATTAATATAATATTTTATAAAATAATATTTGAATAAAAGATTATTTTTATTCTTTAAGAATATCTTTTTGTATTCTTAGAATTCAGAGAGTGTAATTGATAAAGATAAAATAAATATTTATTGAATATCTTTCTTATTTTTTGGATATAATAATTCTTTAATAATAATAAATATATATTTCTTTTTCTCTTTTTATATTCTTATTTTTATTATAAATCAATAATTTTTATAAAATAAAATAAAACTTTTATTAATAAAGATTAAGATAATATTTCCTTTAAAATTAGGGAATTAATCTTTTTTTAATATATTTGAATTATTAAATTATATTAATTTATATTTTTAATTTAATATATTCTTTTTGTAACGGATCTAAAATTATAGAAATAATTAAAATTATTATTCAATTTAATTATTTTCTTATTTATTTAAATTCAGAAGATTGATAAAATACTAATTATTAAAATAGATTTTTTTTTAAATTCAATAATCAAAAATATTAATATAATAAATAAAGACATAATTAGATTTTTTATTATAATAATAAATAAAAGATTCTTATTATTAAAAATCAATTAATCTATTAAATCTTTTTTTAAAATAATTGAAAACAAAATCTTTGAAATATAAATCTTTTTCCAAAAAAAGAATTTTTGTTTTTAATTTAAAATATATAAAGAGATTTATTATATAATCAATTAAAGTATAATAAATTAAAGTATAATAATCTAAAAATATATTATTTATTTTTATAAGATAATATATTTTATTTTTATTCTTCAAATAATATATTTGTTTAATTAGATTATTCTGGATTTCAAATTATTGAAGAGATTTAGAAATTCTTTTTGTAATATATAATTTTAGATCTAAAGGAAGATATTCTTTTTGAATATTATTTATTTTAGTTTCGATTTTATCTTTTAGATTATTAATATTTCAATCAATCTTTGTTTTATATAAAGAATTTACTATATAATAAATTATTATTAATTTCTTTTATTTGAAATAATATTATATATATATATTCTCGATATTGATTTTATATCAAATTATTCTTTTGATATCTTTATAATAATATTGTATTATAAATAATTGTTTTTAAAATTTATAAATAATATAATCTATCTTTTTTTAATTTATTAAAAAATATTTATTATTATTATTTCCAAAAAAAAAATTTTGATTTTTTTTTTCTTTATTAATAATAATATTATAATAATATAAAAACTTTTAAAACTTTAAAAATCTTTTTTAAAAAATAAAAATTAGATTGAATATTATTAAAATCTTATTAGGATTATAAATAAAATATCTTTATTATATTTATATATAAAATAAAATAAAGGTTTCCTTAATTTATTATTAATTAATAGATTTGAAGATTTCGAATTCTATTTGAATATTTTCAAGTTTTTAAACCAATTCTAGTTTTAATATAAGATTTTAGATTTAAAAGAAGTTATTCTTTTTAAATATTATTTTATATTTGTAAAAGTTACATAGCAAAGAATCAATTAGTCTTAAAATAATACCAAAGTTTTTTATTATCCTTTTAAAACTAAAATAAAGATATCTCTTTTTATAGAACTATCATTATATGATATCGGACCGCTTAAGCTCCGATATTGTAATGTTATAGCCGGTTTTTACAAAGTTTTACAAATTAATAGTTGGGTGTTCTGGTAACTATATACCAGTATCACGAATGAAGGCACTATACAGGTAATTATTACGATTTTACAGTCTCCCTCCTGGGATCGACCGTAACACTTATTCTATATAAAATTTATATATAAAAAAATATCCAATTAATAATAAAATATTAATTATAAATCATTTTATATAATAAATTAATCGATTTGATTAATTATGATTTAAATATTTTCAAAAAAAATTATAATTTATTTTTATTAATTTTTGTTGAAAAGTTATTTTAAGTTTTAATAATTTTCAAATTTGTATATAAATCCTATATAAATTGAAAATTATAATTTCAATTATTAGCATTTAAATTAATAAAATTATAAAAAATCTGAAATTCTTAGAATTCATTATTATATAATCAATAAATTTATAATTTCAATTTTATTGAATTATATTTATAAATAAAAAGGTATAAATATTGATTTTTGTTATTTTTGATAATGAAAAATATATTACAGGGTTATTATATCACAAAGTATAATGCTATCCAGGAATAGCTAGAAGAAGGTTATACTATCTAAAAATAAGGACTAAGTTTAAAAAGGATTAATCCTTATATAAATTATATTTAGAAAACGTCTTCTCTTTTAGAATTTGTAATTCTTTAAGTAATGTTCTATCAATAAAAAAAAATCTATTTCCTTTCCTAAATTCCTTTTATATTATAATACTATATCGCTTCTTTTAAATTATCGATATTTTTATGATATCAAACTATTCATAATCCCTAAATCAATCCAGTCTGCTTGAAGAGTTTATTACTATTATAACAAATAATATTATAATATAATATCGATATCTTGCTTTTTTGAATGAATATTATTCAAATATAAAGAAGAAAATGATTAATCTATAAATAATTAATCATAAATTTGCTTTTGATCTATAAATAAAGAAAAATATATTTATATATTAGCAAATCAAGAATAATAAACTGATTATATAATTATCCTGAAATCGTGGATCTTCTATTATTTCCCCTCCCTTTTCTAATAAGGAATCATCTATAAGCTTTATTATATTTAAATTTTAATTGAAGAAGAAGATCCCCAATCCTATACTCTTTAATAAAACAAAAGCTAATCTTAATTATTTTATTGATCAAATATAAAATAAGATATATATCAATATTAATTATTTTATTTTTTTATATTTATATTTAATTTATATAACAAAAAGATTTATTAGATTTATTATAATTTTATAATATTAAAGAGGAATTTATCAGATTGAATAATTACGATAATCTATTACAAATCCTGGAAAGAGTTTATGGAAATCAAAACAAGTTTATTAAGGCTCGAAAGTGTTACGAATCATCGCAACATAGGGTCATGTGATGGTAAGGATGGTAAGGATGGTAAGGATGGTAAGGATGGTAAGGATGGTCAGGATGGTCAGGATGACCAATCACTATATTAGGATCATATAATGGATCTAAAGGATCTAGGGGATCTAGATAATTAAACTCTAGATCCAATAGATCCAAGAGATCCAAAGGATTACAATTAATATGAAGGTCTATATAATCAAAAGGGGTTCTCTTTGTATAAAGCTTTATACTCAAAATCAATTATTTAGTATATTATATTATTAGTTACAAATTATATTATTTTATTATTATTATTTTAAAATCTTTATTTAATACTTAGTTATAAACTTACTTCGAAAGTTTAAAGCACTTTCACATAATCTAAACGATAAATCTCGTAATATTTTGAGCATTATTACTGCTTCAAATACCGACTCGATATAAATAACGATGATTATATCTTTTATAATACCACAACCCAACAATCTAATTATAATCAATCAGGCCATCCCCGAAAATATTGATAAAGATAAAAATATCTTTATAAAAGATATCGAAGACCTTAAAAAGATTATTATCACAAAAACTCTTAAAGTTGTCCTATCAGATTGATTTATAGATAATCAATAAGAACTAGAAACCTTCTTGCTTTAATTAGAAATCTATTTCTAATTTAATAAAAATAAATTCAATTATGATGTTAACAAAAGTGTTTGGGCTGCCTCCTACCTTAAAGAAGAAATTATTAAATAGATTCAATTATACTTTAAGGATTACTTTACCAATTTAAATAAATCTAAAAAATAATTATATCCCACTCAGATCATTTTTAGGAAATTCAAAGGGTTTAAAAAGGAAATACAATAAATATTCAGAAATATTAATAAATTATATAATGCTAAATCCAAGATCTATAATCTTAAGTAAATAGGGTTAGTAATCAAGTATACTATGGAATTCAGAAGGTATATAGGTACCATTGAATGGAAAGAAAATATGATAATAAGCTATTACTAAAAAGGGCTTAAGCTTAAAGTCAGATTAGAATTGGATTATAATTACATTTGGAAAGACCTAAACGAGTTAATTGAAGAATCTATCAAAATAAATAAGATATTTTATGAATATCAAAAGGAATATTGTTCTTTCAATTTATATAGAAATTGAGATTATAGTAAGTATTATAAAAATAAAGGAAGATCTTGAAAAAGCAAATAATCTTATAGGGATCCAATACAATTAGATACAACCTTTAAGGACAAACTATCTAAGGGAGAGGTAGAACAAAGATGAAAGGATAAGCTATACTTCGAATATAGCAAACCAGATTATCAAGCTAGGGATTATTGAAGTAAGAAATTATCAGGAAATAGTCATTATAAGAAATTCGGCAAAGAATAATTTAATACTATCTTTATACCCCAATAATACACTTCAAATCCAATGAAAGATGATAGCTACGAATATAAAGAATATTAAAAGAAAATTGATATAATACTGTAAGATCAGGAAAAATTGAATATTATAAACCAATATAAATTGGGGTATCTTTGAATCTCTTCATTCCTTTTTATCAAAGAAGATCTAAAAGAAATATTGTCGATAGAATATATAATGATAAGCTGGATAGTTTATTATAATGAATCCTGTAAGATTCATTTATCAGATAAGGAAGCTACAGGATGGTTTCCTCAAAGAAAAGCGAGAAAACTCTACAAGAAAGGAAGGTCGAAAGGATTATTATATAATCACAAAATTAACTACGACAAGGTTTCAGATCAAGGACAATTAAATATTATAAGATAGGTAGGATAGATTTACTATAATACAAAAATAAATGGATAGAGAATCCAGATTATGATAAATTCAGAAATCATCAAAAATTTTATTGTATTAGGAACTGTGAAGCATTTGGGAGTATAACTTCAAACGAAACAGAAACCATATCAATTACAATTAGTTGATAGATAATTAGCCAAATTGAATAGAAAAATTTCATAGGAAACTCGTTTTTTGTAAATAAATATAACCTAATATAAAGAAGTTATCCAATTCGATATTGTTTCATTAAGGAATCAACAAATCATCTTGGGGATACTATGATTAAAGGTTTATAACCCCAAGATTGATTGGTTTAAGGAAACCATTAATTTCCCAAAAAAAAAGTGTTCACAAAAAAACATTAGAGTCTGCGAGATTATATATATATAATAGTAAATTAAAAGCAAATAACTTTATCAATATAGAATATTTAATTTAGAATCCTTTATTAACAATAAAGGAAAATAAACCTTCTATACAAATAAAGAATAAACAAAAGAAATTACTTAAAACCATTTTTGTAAAGAAACAGAATAAAATATTAATATTGATATAATATCAAAAGTATAAGAAACTCTTCGAAAAAAGGAAAGGTTATAATACTTTACTAGAATATAAGTTATAGAATTATAAGATAGTATTAAAGAAAGGCAAAACATCTCTATTCGGACCAATCTATCCAATATTAGCCTTTGACCTAGAAATACTTAGGGATTATATTAATAATGTATTAAAAAAAGAATGGATTAAAGAATTTATCTTATAGATAACTAGCCCTATATTATTCATATCAAAGAAGGATAGTACAAGGAGACTATACATAAATTATCACAAATTCAATAATATAACGATTAAAGATTAATACCCATTTCTATTAATTATAGAATTGAAGGATTGATTAGGAAAAGCTAGGATTTTCTCCAAGTTTAATCTACAAAACAGATTCCACCTTATCAGAGTAAAGAAAGATAAAGAATGAAAAACAATATTCAAAATTTGATATAAATTATATGAATACCAGATTATACTATTCAGATTAACAAATACACTTACAATATATATACATTTGATCAATAATATATTAAGAAAATACCTAAATATTTGTTGTATATATTATCTAAACAATATTCTGATATTCTCAAAAACGAAAAAACAGTATATCGAGGATATCTACAAGATCCTATTATATTTAGAAGAAGTGGATCTTTAATATAAATCTAACAAATATAAGTTTTATATTACAGAAATAGAGTTTTTGGGATATACCATATTCTCCGAAGATCTCAAAATAAGCTTTAACAAAGTAAAAGTAGTTAAGGAATAGGAACCACTAATTAATATAAAGGAAATACAATCCTTTCTAAAGTTCACTAACTTTTATCAACGATTTATTAAGAATTATTCGAAAATAACAGTTCCAATAACAGAAATCATCAAAAAGAATCAGAGAGAATTTTAATAAACAAAAGATACCCAGACAATATTCGAATATCTTAAGAAAACATTTACAAAAGAGTCAATCCTTAAAGCTTTCGACCCAGAACTACCAATAATTGTGAAGATAGATTCTTTAGATTATATTATAAAAGCAATATTAAACCAATTAGGCTTAAATAAGAAATAGCAATTAATTGTTTATTATTCACATAAATTATCACTAGTTAAATTAAATTATGAAATATATAATAAAGAATTATTAACGATAATAAATATATTTAGGGAATGAAAAGTATATTTAAAAAGATCAAAATATATAGTACAAATATATATAGATTATAAAAACTTGGTTTACTTTATTATAACAAAGGAATTGAATTGATAATAGATCTAATAATCGGAAATCATAATCACTTACAATTTCAGAATTTTATATATCAAAAGAAACGAAAATGCTAAAGCAGATACTTTTAGTCAAAAACCAGAATATTTATAAAATAAGATATACAAATTATATATAATATTAAAATAGGATAGTAATATTTTAATTTATAATAAACTACAATTTGCTATTATTTCATAAGTAAATTATAATACTATCAAGGATATCATAAAGACAGAATACTTAACAAATATTATAACCAAAAAAATCTTAGTTACCCCAGACAATCCAGAAAAAGGATTTACTATCAAAAACAGATTTATCTATTTCTATAACAAACTTTATATATCCTCTAATCTAATTAAGAATTATATCATAGAATAATATAAATTACCAACTTATAGATATCAAGGTATTACTAGAACCTTTACCAAAATAAAATAAAAAGTTTACTTTCCAAAAATGAGGATTATAATTGAAAATATAATTAAGAACTGTAATACCTACATAAAGAATAAGATTGCCTGGCATACTCCTTATAATCAGCTTAAAATCCCTAAACTACCAATTCAACCATAAAAATCTATTACTTAGGATTTTATAATAAAACTATTATTATTCAAAGATCTAATTATTCAAAAAGAATATGATTCTATTTTAATAGTAATAGATAAATTAACCAAATTTGCTCACATACTACCATTCTGTAAAACTTGGATGATAAATAACTTTGCCTGTATATTCATTAGGAATATAATCAATATATATAATATACCAAATAAGATTATCTTAGATAAAAACAAATTATTTATATTAAAGTTTTGGTTTACTTTTATAACATTGCTTGAAATTAAAAGAAAACTTTCAATAATTTTTTATTCATAAACAAATAGCCAAACAAAACAACTAAATCAAACAATGAAAGCTTATCTCCATTATTATATCAATTACAAATAAAACAATTGGATTAAACTATTACCCTTAATATAATTTGTATATAATATATTAAAGATAGAAATTATAAAGATGATATCAATATATATTAACTTTGGATTCAATCTATTAACATACAAATCACTATTATCACAAAATATGAATATAAATAAAGCCATAAAAGATATTACAGAAATCAAGGAGCTCCAAGAATAACTCTCTTTAGATTTATAGTTCATTATTTTAAGAATAATATCATACTACAACAAATCAAGAAGTATAGGATCTACTTTTAAAAAAAGGGATAAAGTTTATCTCATTTGAAGGAATATACAAACGAAATAACCAAATAATAAATTAGACTATAAGAAACTAGGATTATTCAAAATCAACAAGATAATCAAACCAATCAATTACAGATTAAAACTATTTTACACTATAAATATTCATTTAATATTCTATATCTCACTCCACGAGAAAATACTATTAGGAGTATCCAATATATCTATAATAAAAATCGAATTAGTTAATCCAAATATTATATACAATATTGAAACAATACTAAATTATAAATATGTCAGAAACAAGATCAAGTATTTAATCAAATGGTTGGATTACTTATATTCGAAGAATACTTGGAAATTAAAGAAAGATCTCAGTTACCCTGAAAATTGGAGATATTTCATCAATACTACCCAAATCTCTCCAAAAAGGATCTGAAGAATTCAAAAAAGAAAAAGGATCGAATTCATCTAATATATCCGAATTAGTCTTTACAGATACTGACGAATCAATATCTGCTTACCTTTTTTTTCTCTTTATATATTTGTTCTCCAATCTTTCCTTTTCCTTAACGTTATCCAATTTATTCATTATTTTTAGATTACAATAAATCATTTCATTATTACAATTTTGAAGAGATCTCCATTGTTTTCACAAACAAGCAAGGTAAAAAGCAATAACTACCATCAAAGCAATTGCCTTCTCCTCCTCGTTATCTAAATACTCTTATTCTCGAAATAATCCACAAATATCAGTAATAAAAGGATCTATAATATTATATTTGCCATTCTTTCGAATATATTCATTATAGTGAGATAAGCTTTCCTATGAAACAATAAAAGATCGAAAATTGTTTATGTAATAAGTATACAATAATATAATATCTCCTTGAAGCTTAATTAAAAAAGTAAGTTCAATCTATTCCTTATATTTCTTTGATCTTATAAATAGTATAATAAAAGAAAAAAAAGAAAAGTTATCTTCCAAAAAAATATAATAACAACAAAAACATGATTATAAGAACTTGGGATAAGTATTAAGTTAGAAAAGGGATAATATTACAAATCATTGTAATATAGGATTATATAATAATAAGAATGATAAGGATAGTAAGGATAATAAGGATGGTCAGGATGACCAATCACTATATTAGGATCATATAATGGATCTAGAGGATTTAGGGGATCTAGATAATTAAACTCTAGATCTAATAGATCTAAAAGATCCAAAGGATTACAACTAACATAAAGATCTATATAACCAAGAGGGGTTCCCTTTATATAAAGCTTCGTACTCAAGATCAATCATTTAGTATACCATACTATTAGTTATGAATTGTATCACCTTATTATCATCACTTTAAAGTCCCTGCTTAACGCCTAGTTATAAACCTACTTCGAGAGCCTAGAACACTTCCACATGATCTAGACGGCAAACCTCGTAACAGAAAGTTGCTGATTAATTTGAAACAGAAAAATCAACCATTTTATATCTTTTATACCGAATTTCAGAGATTAATACTAAAAGCTAAAATGATTAACAACAATAGTATCTTAATTATTCTATTAAAGCAAGTCTTATCCAACAAATTGAAAAACTAATTTATTATTATCGAACCCCCTACTTGTAATATGGATATATTCGTTGTATTTGTACAAACCTTGAAAAATCGTTATATATACCTAATAAGGCCTATTTATATAGGATATATCATAAATATACCTCTGCCCTAATCTATTATATAATCTTATAATCCCATTATTTATATATCTATTCAATCCTAATATCAAGCTATTTATAACCCTGGATTTATTAATACTCTGTTTTTAGGAGATCTTATAGATCTTAACTTTCAAAAATATACTGGTTAATATAATCATAATGAATACTTTTATTATAGAGTTATAGATTATATAATAAGGAATTATCCTTTCCCTGATAATTATTCAATATAAGCTAGAATAGGTTATTTCAGTCTAATTCTGTTATTATATGATTCATCCCCTTCTAACTCTCCAAACTCAAGAAATGAGGTTTGTTTGTTATAAAACGCTTTTAGATCATTCTGTTATGTATTATATAATTGTTAATCACAACTATGCAAAGATTATCATTACAAGAAGAAAATCATCAAACAAATCTGATGATTCAGCTTATTATTATATCTCCCCAAAAAATTGAGAATTATTTGATCTATATTATAATTGATAATGGATATAAAGGGTTTATATTTATTGATTATAATTAAATATAAGCAAAAGGAATTATTGTTCATTATCTATTTACTTTCTTCAAAATCATTGGATTTGATAAAAATACCCTGCCTGAAAACCAAATCGAGAATTATATTCTGATTGATTTATAAATCAATAATTACTTCAAAAAACAAGTTAAAAGATATATTATTGAATTAATCTATTATTTTATTATTTTAGGATTAATCTAATTAAAAAAGTATAATCTATATATTAACTTTGTTTTGAATATTTTTCAATTTGATAACGAATTCTATCAAAAATTATGCAATATTTTATTTTTATTATCTAATCTGAAAGCTTTATGTCGGAATATCGATGAGATTAGGGTTACGTACAACTGTACGTATAATAGTCTGTACGTACTAACGTACGTATATTAGTACCTATACGTACTACTGTATGTATGCTAGCACTTGCATATATGATCGTACGTACACTGCTACTTGTAATTCATGTATACTACCTCTATAAGTAGTCATTCCCTCCTTGTACAAGAGGGAATCAAGCAGAACACAATATACCATTTTACCTTTATACTATTTACTTAGTGTGCACACCTTTGAAGTCAACCCAACACTTTGCAAGATGTTCCAATCAAAGCCTATTCCGCTTATTTTCTATTCTACCCCAATACTTTATAATGAATAAATATTGTTGTTATTTTTATAAAAGCCTGTTCTACTTTTGCCTGATATAATTATAGGATATTCCAGATTATAATAAAGCTAATTAATAATATCTTAGCCTAAAAGAAAGATTCTGCATCTTCCAATTTTTCTAAAAAATTCTGCGAATAGATTGATATCTTTTCATTATATATTACTGATCAATTACTATTATATTATTTGTATAATTATAATATTTATTTAAAAAAAGGGGTAGAATTACTTTTTGGACCTTTTTATTCTATATTTTGAGAGGAGCTTATTATATTGAAAAACTAATTGATAAAAACCTTCAAAAAGGATTCATTTATTTTAGCTTCTTTATGTCTATTTCGCCAATCCTATTTATCAAAAAACTAGATAAAGGCCTATAATTCTATATCGATTATCGAACTTTAAATAATCTATTTATAAAGAATCATTATTTATTATTATTAATTAAGGAATCCTTAAATAATTTAAAAGAAATGAAATACTTTATCAAAATCGATATTATCTTTACTTTCAATAATATAAGAATTAAGAAAGAATAAGAATACCTAATAACCTTTTATATCTGATTCGGCCTATACAAAAAACTTGATTATATTATTCGGATTAATTAAAGTATTTATTACCTTTCAATATTTTATTAATAATATATTATAAGAATATCTTAATATATTCTAAATTGCACATTTGGACAATATCCTGATTTATAATAAGATCTATTTAAAACATATTATTTATATATAAAAGATATTAGAAATCTTATAAAAAACAAAGTTATATATAAGCCTAAAAAAATACAAGTTTTTGAAATCTGAGATCAAGTAGAAATCCTAAGTGTTATGAGGTTTGCTATCTAGATTATATGGAAGTGCTCTAGGCTTTCGAAATAGATTTATAACTAAGTGTCAAATAGGGACTTAAAGTAATAATAATAATGTAATACAATTTATAATTAATAATATAATATATTAAATAATTAATTTTGAGTATTAAGCTTTATATAAAGGAAATCTATTTTGCTTATATAGATCTTTGTATTCTAACTTTAATAGCTCTAATTAGATTCTTTAGAGCTGTTGGCTTTAAAGGCTTTAATTAGAGTGATTAGAATCTGTTATATAAATAATTATATAATTAGTCATTTTGATTATCCTTACCATCTTTATCATCCTTATCATCTTTATTATCCTTACTATCCTTATCATCCTTATTATATATAATCTTATATTATGATAATTTGTAATACTATCTTCTTTTTAGATTAATATTTATTTCAAACATTATATAATTCTATTTTTTCTGATTAATTATTAATTGAATTTATAGTTTCCTGTTTTTATAATATTTTCTATTTGTATATCAAAATCAATAAATAATTGTAAATTGTTTTATTAAAGAATTAAGGAAAGTGATTTAATTATATCGTTATATTTATATTATGTTACTCGTAATCTTAAGTATCATATCTTCAAGGATTCTCGATATTGTAATAAATATATTCGGGCTAATGGTAGTAGTAAATATAATATCTTTAGTACTTTTGCTTCTGATTGGGAAGCTTTGGAAAAAGAGGAATGAAGAATAGAACAAGAACTTCGTAAAGTGTTGTTGAAACAGCTTCGTCTATTGATTCAGCAACGGATCTTTTGTTTTAGGGTTAATGAAATGTTGCAATATAAATTAAAGATTTTAAATAAATTGGAGAAAGTGAAAAAGAAGGAGAGATTAGAAAATGAGCGTGTCAAGAAAGAAAGAGAACAAATGGGTATGAATTTGTTGGTATTTATTGAAGCTAATTCGAATATATTGAACGATTTTAACCCTTTTTCTTTTTTAAATTCTTCAAATCTTTTTTGGAGAGATTTAGATAATGTTAATGAAATATCTCCAATTTTTTAAGGCAACTGAGATCCTTTTTTAACTTCTAAATATTCTCTGAATATAAGTAATTTAATCATTTGATTAGATACTTAATCTTATCTCTAATATATTTACAATCTAATATTGTTTAAATATTATATATAATATTTAAATTAATTAATTCAATTTCTATTATAAATATATTGGATACTTTTGATAATATTAATTTCAATAAGGATATATAGAATATTAGATAAATATTTATAATATAAGATAGTTTTAATCTATAATTAATTGATCCAATTACCTTATCGATTTTGAATAATCCTAGTTTTTTATAATCTAATTTATTACTTAATTGTTTTATTTATATATTTCTTCAAATAAGATAAACTTTATCTTTCTTTTTAAGAGTAGATCTTATATTTCTTGATTTATTATAATATAATATTGTTTTTAAAATAATAAACTATAAATCCAAAAAAAGTTATTCTTGAAATTCCTTGATTTCTATAATATTTTTTATAACTTTGTTTGTATTCATATTTTGTAGCAATAATAATTTATATATTAATAGATGAAATCCAAAATTAATATAGGTTGATGTTAATTTTGTAATTTCTATCTCTGATATATTATATGTGAATTATGCCAAAAATAATAGTTTAACCTAATTATCCTATTTATAATTAATGTAGCAATGAAGGTAAACTTCCATTGTTTGGTTTAGTTGTTTTACCTAACCATTTATTTGTAGATAGAAAGTTATTGAAAGCTTTCTTTTGATTCTAAGTAATATTATAAGAATAAACTAAAACTTTGATATAAATATTTTGTTTTTACTTGAAATAATTTTATCTAATATATTATGTGTACTGATTATATTCTTTATAAATATATAGGTAAGATTGTTTACTATCCAAATTTTATAGAATAGTAATATATAAGGGAACTTAATCAATCTATCAATTATTATTAAAATAAAATTATATTCCTTTTGAATAATTGGATCTTTAGATAATAATAGTTTTATTACAAAATCCTAAATAATAGAATTTTATAATTAAATTAATAATTTGGAGGTTTTGAGCTGATTATAAGGAGTATATCGGATAGCTTTATTTTTTATACAAATATTGTAATTCTTAATTATATTTTCAACTATAATTCTTATTTTTAGAAAGTAAACTTCTTTCCTTATTCTAATAAAGATTCTGGTAATACCTTAATACCCATAAACTAATAGCTTATATTGTTCTGTAATATAATCCTTAATTAGATTAAAGAATATATAAAGTTTTTTATAGAAATAAATAAATCTTTTTTTGATAATAAATCTTTTTTCCAAGTTATCTAAGGTAATTAGGATTCTTTTAATTGTAGTGTTTATTGAATATTCTATTTTTATAGTATCTTTGATAATATTATAATTTATTTCTAAAATAATAATAAATTATAATTTATTATAAATTAAAGTATTATTATCCTATTTTAATATTATATATAATTTGTATGTTTTGTTTTATAAATATTTTAATTTTTGGTTAAAGATATTTACTTTAATATTTTCGTTTTTTTTAATATATAAAATTCTGAAGTTATAATGTGAGAAAGTCCGGATTCCATGGTGTTCTTGTTGAGGGAATTCGAGTTATTTTATTATGTGATCCTCAGTAGCTAATTATAAGGAGAGGCCTTTACTCTCCTCCAAAAGTAACCTTCCACATACACTTTTTCTGAGCATATTTGTTACAACCCCAAAACCCATTGTGAAATCTATTTTACCTTTAAGTAATACAATTCGATGTAGTCTAAACAGTCTTCTATTCTTATTCCCCCTCTTCACAACATGTTATTGGGACACACATACCTCGACCTCTTACTTTTACAATAGATGATCATAATTTCCGATCATCGAACCTGCTATTGATTCAATTTTTTTATTATAATGAAGTAAATCAAATTCTTATAATCTATATATACTTACACCATATATTTTGATTCTTCCAAACATATTCTCTATTCTTTAAATGTATTTATTATTATTAGTAATTCCTTATCATATATCTTATAATTTAATTTGATTGGTAATAGTTTGTATGAATGATAAATAATTGATTGTTATTTCTTATTTGAATTTAATTGGCTTAATATTGTTTTTATAGTATAATCTAAGGAGTCTATCTCTATGATTATTGGTAGTTCTGGATTGAAAGCTTCGAGGATTAGTTCTTTTACGAATGTTTTCTTAAGGTATTCAAATATTATCTAAGTGTCATTTATTGATTGAAATTCTCCCTGATTCTTTTTAGTGATTTTGGTTATTAAAACTATTATTTTCAAATAATTCTTAATAAATTATCAATAAAAATTAACAAATCTTAAAAAGGACTATATTTCTTTTATATTAGTTGATGATTTTTATTCATTGATTACTTTTATTTTGTTAAGATTTATTTTGAGATCTCTAAAGAATATAATATATTCTAAAAACTTTGTTTTTATAATATAAAATTTATATTTGTTGGGTTTATATTGAAGATCAGTCTTTTTCAAATATAATAAGATTTTATAGATATCCTTAATATGTTGTTTTTTTGTTTCTGAGAATATCAGAATATTGTTTAAATAATATATATAATAAATATCTAGGTATTTTTTTAATATATTATTAACTAAATATATATATATATTATTAATATATTTATCAATCCAAATGATATAACCTGGTATTTGTATAATCTGTATCAAATTTTGAATACTATTTTCCATTCTTTATCTTTCTTTATTTTGATAAAATGAAATCCATTTCATAAATCAAATTTGGAGAAAATCCTAGCTTTTTTCAATTAATCCCTCAATTCTATAATTAATGAAAATAGATATCAATCTTTAATTATTATATCATTAAGCTTATAATAATTTATATATAATGTTTTTATATTATCCTTCTTTGATATAAATAATATAAGACTAATTATTTATAAAATAGATTCTCTAATTTATCTCTTTTCTAATATATTATCAATATAATTCTTAAATGTTCTTAGGTTAAAGGTTGATATTAAATAAATTAATCCGAATAGAGGTATCTTGCCTTCCTCTAATATTATTTTATGGTTCTATAGCTTATATTCTGATAAAGTATTATAACCTTTTTTTTCTTTAAAGAGTTTCTTATACTTCTAGTATTATATTGGTATTAATATTTCGTCCTATTTTCTTATAAAGATGGTTTCAAACAATTTCTTTTGTTTATTCTTCATTTATATAAAAGGTTTATTTTCTTTTATTATTAATAAAGGACTTTAAATTGGATATTCTATATCAATAAAATTATTTGTTTTTAATTCGTTATTATATATATATAGTTTTATAGGTTTTAGTATATTTTTGTAAATACTTTCTTTTGGGAAACTAACGGTTTTTTTAAGCTAATCAATCTTGGGGTTATAGACCTTTAACTATGGCATTTTTAGGATAATTTATTGATTTCTTAATAGAACAATATCGAATTAAATAATCTTTTTATATTGGGTTATACTTATTTGCAAAGGATAAATTTTTTGTAAAATCTTTTTGTTTAATCCAATTAGTTATCTATCAATTAATTGTAATTGATATAATTTCTATTTCATCTGAAATTATACTTCTAAATGCTTTATGGTTCCTGATACAATAAAATTTCCAATGATTTCTAAATCTATCATAATCTAAATTCTTTGTTCATTTATCTTTGTAGTGTAGTATATCTGATTTATCTGACCTGTAATATTCAATTGATTTTGATCCAAATCCTTATTATAATTATCTTTGTCGATTTGGTTGATTTGGTCAATTTGGTCAATTTGATCAATTTAATTAATTTGATGATTATATAATAATTTTTTCGACCTTCCCTTTTCGCGGAACTTTTTTGCTTTTTTTTTTAGAGAAATTATCCTATAATTTCCTTATTTGATAAATAGATTTTATAGGATTTATTATAATAAACTATCCAGCTTATTATTGTATATTCCATCAATAATATTCTTTTCAGATCCTTTTTGATAAAGGAAGGTGAAGGGATTTGGAAATGTTTTAATTTATATTGGTCTATAGTATTCAATCTTTCCTAATCTTGTAATATTGTATCAATTTTTTTTTGATATTTTTTATATTTATAGTTATTGTTTTCTATTGGGTTTGAAATGTATAATTAAGATATAAAGGTAACATTGAGTTGTTCTTTGTTGAATTTCTTGTGATGATCTTCTCCTAATGATTTTTTGTTTCGATAATCCCTAACCTGATAACCTAATTTGTTGTATTCGAAGTATAATTTATCTTTTCGCCTTCATTCTATTTCTCCTTTAGATAGTTTGTTTTTGAAGGTTGTATTTGAAGGTTGTATTTAATTGTATTAGATCCTTATAAGATTATTTGTTTTTTCAAGATCTTCCTTCATTTTTGTAATATTTATTACAATCTCAATTTTTATAAAAATTGAAAGAATAATATTCTTTTTAATACTTGTAAAATATTTTATTTACCTTATTAAATTCCTCGATTAATATATTTAAATCTTTTTAAATATAATTATAATCTAATTCTAATCTAATCTCAGGCTTGAGCCCTTTCCGGTAATAGTTTATTGTTATATTCTTTTCTTATTCAATAATATCTATATACTTTTTGAATTTTATAATATACTTGACCACTGACCCTATTTACTTAAGGTTATAGATTTTAGATTCAATATTATATAATTTATTGATATTTCTGAATATTTGTTGTATTTCTTTCTTAAACTTTTCGAATTTCTTAAAAATGGTTTGAGTGAGATATAATCGTTTTTTAAACTTGTTCAAATTAATAAAGTAATCCTTGAGGTATAATTGGATTTATTTAGCAACTTTTACTTTAAGGTAGGAGATGGTCTAGATATTTTTAACGATGTTATAATTGAATTTATTCTTATTAAATTAGAAATAGATTTCTAGTTGAAATAAAAAGATTTCTAACTTTTATTAATTGCCTATAAATCGATTTAATAAGATAACTTTAAAAATTTCGGTGACAATAATCTCCTTAAGGTCTTCAATACCTTTTATAAAGATATCTTTATCTTTATCTGTCAGAATTCCTAATAAGTTATTAAATCACTTAATAATAATAACCAAACCAATGATTATATGATCACGTGATATATTAGTAATATTATTATATATTACGTAATTTTATTATTATATAAAATTTCGATCATATATTATATTAGAATGATTTGTAACGAAATAGAATGTGATGGAAACATATAGAATCATATGGAATTTTCTTATTTCTCAAGTCAAATATTATTGGTTATTACTCATTTCTATTATATGAAATGATTCTATAAGATTCGATTTAAATCGATCTTATTTATAAGCATAGAATATACTAGAATTAGATTGTAGATTATAAATACGAAGATTTTCTTCAAAGAATTCTTCGAAAAAGTAAGCAGATAAAATTCAATATTTATTATATATATTGTTCTGACTTCAAAATTTTCCACCTCTATATTCGATTTACCTCAAAGCTAAATATAACTAAGTCTTCCACTATCATAATAGATAATAATAATATTATTATTATTATTTATTATTATCCAATCGACCACCCTCCAAGATTATCGATATTTTCAGAGATGACCTGATTAATTGTAGTTAGGTTGTTAGATTATAATATCATGAAAGATATAGTTATCGTTATTTAAATCGAGTTAATATTTGAAATAGTAATGGTGCTCAAAGTGTTATAAGGTTTGCTGTTTAGATTATATAGAAGTGCTTTAGACTCTCGAAATAGGTTTATAATTAGGTATAAAATAGGGATTTAAAGTAATAATAATAATATAATATAATTTATAATTAATAGTATAGTATATTAAATGATTGATTTTGAGTATAAAGCTTTATATAAAGGAAATCTATCTTATTTATATAGATCTATGTGTTCTGATTTTAATAGCTCTAATTAGATTCTCTAATACTATTGGCTCTAAAGGCTCTAATTAGAGTAATTAGAACCTATCATATAGGTAATTATGTAATTGGTCATTCTGATCATCCTTATCATCCTTACCATCCTTACCATACGTGACCCTATATTGCGGTGGTTTGTAATATCTATCTATAAATAAGATTTGAGCTAATTGTAATAATCAATCGATTAGGGTCCAGAGATATAGAAGAATTTGTCAAGAAAAAAAACCTAATTTCTGAATATCTACAAACTGAATTAATCATTAATTAAGCCTGATATACAAAAAATATAAATATTTATTATATCCTTATTTATTGATATTAGTCTAAAGAATTGATATAATTAAATACTAAGAATATCTGAATATTACAATTATAAAAAAAGCTAAATTAAAAGAATCTAGTGTAACGATACTGTACTGGAGGCAGCGGCTGCCTGAGGTTTCGTTGGTTGGTAGTTGTAGGTTAAGGCTTTATTATTAAGATTTACTTGAAAGTGAAGTCGTTATTAGATCAAGTAGAATATAGGTAAACTAATTGATAACTAAGTTGAGCATAAAGCTCCTAAACTATGAAATTATTCTGATTATATACTTAATGAATATAATTGGATAGCTTGGATAGACTGGTTATCCAGATTATCCTTTAAATTGGATAGCTTGGATAAACTGATTATCCAGTCTATTTATTATATGATCCCTTATTAGCTTTAAGACACTAATCCTAGAATGATTTCAATCTTGGGATTGTATAGATCCTGAGACAATAATCCTGGGACAATAATTCTGGGACAGATATTATCCTGGGATAATCTTTTTAGAATAAATTATATTCTAGAATATTTATTTTAGGATCTTATAATTGCCTAATTTATTCTTTCTAAAATATTATTTGTTCTAGGACAATATTTGTTCTAGGATTCCTTATCGATAAGGATCCTTATGAAGAAAATGGCTTAAACATCAATAACTAGTTTTATTTTATAATAATGAATGTGATTCATGATATTATCCCCTTCCTGATTAGGTATCATCCCTGATCGCTTATAATTAATATAAGACCCATAATATCCATTATTTATATTCCTTCTTTTCTTTTTGCAATATATTACCTCAATATATCAGAAAACAAACAGAGCAATTGGAACTTGGAAATCGAATCGAACAAATAGGAAGCGAGATGGTTGCTTGTACTCAATATGAAAAGGCCAACCATTGTTGTATTGCTTTGGAGTCGGGTTCCAATAATAGTAGATGTGCTGAATGTTATTGTTATAAAAGAACTTGTAATATAAAATTGAAGAATACTATACTATCTCTTTCCGATTGGTCCTCTATCAATCATCAACAATAAAAACTTTGTGAAGAGGAGGAAGAGGCTATGGCTAAGATTCTTCGTTTTCGAAAACAATAATATTTCCTGAATAAATATAAACAAAAAATGATTATGGCTAATTTAAATTCTCTAGATGAACTTAATGCCCTAAAGGAGAAAGAAAGATTTGAAAAGGAAAAAGAAAGAGAAATTGCTACAATTTCAATATTTGTTATTCCTTCCGATCCCTTTGATCAATTTGATTCTGAACTTTCTGTGATTAATTCCGATTTTCTCGAATCCTTCTTTTTATATTCAATAGATTTATTGTTTGTATAGATTATATTGAATTCTTTTTCCTTTTAGATAAATCCGGATTCTATTAGCGAAACTTCTCAAACTTCTTAAAATACTTGAGATCTTTTTCTAATTCTTATATATTCTTGAAGTCTAGATAATTTTTCTATTTTACCAAATATTTAATTTTGTTTCTAATATATTTGTAATCTAATATCTTCTTTATCTCATATTTGATATTTTGATTAGTAGATATGATCTCGGTTTCAGAAGTTTTAGATATTCTTGATAATACTAGTTCGAATAAGAATATATAGAATACTAAATGGATATTTATACTTCTTGATAATATCAATTTATAATTCAAGGGTCCCTTAATTTTCTTGATTTTGAATGATCCCAATTTTTTATGGTCTAGTTTTATATTTGGTTTCTTTGTCTCGATATTTTTTCGGGGTAAGTAAACTTTATTCTTCTTCTTTAGCATTAGCTTTTGATTACACTTTTTGTTATAATAATAAACATTCCTTTTGGTAACGAATTTGAATTCCGCTGTTAATTCTTTGTAAATTTCCTTGAGTTTCTTTGTCTATATAATAGCAGATTAGTTCTCTATTTCTGAAATATCTGGTTTCTGATATACAACTAATTTGTATTTAAAATTGGTATAATTCGGGGAGATTTAGGTAATTTCTGAAGTAGAGTTATTATATACAAATTATACTAAGGGTAATAATTCTATTTAATTATTCTATTGATAATTTATATAACAATGAAGATATACTTCAATAATCTGATTTATTTGTTTGTTTTCTTTATTTGTTTGTGAATAGAACATTATAGATATTTTCCTTTTCACATTTAATAATACTATTAAGGCGATCTAGAATTTTGATATAAAAAGTTTATCCCTATTAGATAATATTTCTTCTAATAATCTATATATTACAATAATCTCTTTTAGGAATATAATTGTTAGGGTTTCTATTATTAAGATGATCTTATATAATACTAGTATTATATACTTAATCAATCGATCTATAATAACTAAGAGGTAATTATATTCTACTCTTATTATTGAATCCTTGGATTTAGATAGCAGCCTTATAAAATCCTATAATATCGATTTCTATAATATTGGTGGTATCTTAGTTATGTATATTTGTTTATAAGGGGTATGATGAGAAGTCTTGTTCTTGATATAAGTATTACATTCAATGATCACTTTTTTGATTATAATTCAGAGTCCTGGATTCCAATATTGTCTCTTAATTCTTAAGTATATCCTTTATACTCCTTAATGATTATAAGCTGGTAATATATATTGTTCCTTGATGAATTTGGTGGCAATACTATTTGGTAGCCAAATTTTCCTTGCGATCTATATCAATTCATTTACAATTACTGGCGGCTCAAATCATTTGATATTTTCCTTATTCAATTATATATTTGTGAGTTTGTTTTTCCAGATTTCTATTAGTTTATTTTCTAAAACGACAATTTCTGTCAGATTTGGAATAAGATCTTTATTTGGAAGAGATTTCAAAATTGCTATCTTTTAATAGATCTTATTATTCTTATATTTTAATGATCTATTTAGTATATTTATCTTTATATTATCTTTATCTTTAATATACTTGATTATCAAGTTGAAACCAGCTAATTCTTCAATTTATCAAATTAATCTTCGATTATCTAGAACCTTAATTATAATAAAGGTTTATAGATTTATATAATCAATATAGATGATTATTAAGAATTTAGCTTTTTAAAAATAGATTCTTCAATATTTCAATAACTTAATTATAATTATGAGTTCCTTCTCATAAATATTATAATTCTGCTCTATTTTATTCATT
Source organism: Sclerotinia subarctica (assembly GCA_025389085.1). Classification (NCBI taxonomy): domain Eukaryota; kingdom Fungi; phylum Ascomycota; class Leotiomycetes; order Helotiales; family Sclerotiniaceae; genus Sclerotinia; species Sclerotinia subarctica. The sequence goes on from QRFI01000013.1 coordinate 1,212,679, forward strand.
TTGTTAGAATAATAAGCAATTGAGTATAGTTTCCCATTATCATCTTTTTGAAGATGAATTTCTGCTATATAGATATTGAAAACATTTATTTTAATAATACTTTCTTGATTGTTATAATAATTATAAAGTATAGGTTCCCTAATAAATCTATCCTTGATTTCCTGGAAGGTTTACTTTACCTTTTTGTTTTATATAAATCCTATATCTTTTTTTGTTATTTTTGTAAGTGATTCTATTATTTTTGAAAAGTCTTTGATAAATACCCAACAAAAATTGATGAATTCTAATATAACTTATATATCTTTGATGTTTTTAGATCATTTCCAATTCTTTATTTTCTTGGTTTTCTTTAGATTAATACTTATTTAATCTGATTCAATTATATATCCTAGAAAGATTATCTTTTTGACTCCAAATTTATATTTCGATAATTTAAATTGTAAATCAACCTTCTTAAATACTTCAAATACTTTAAGGATATATTCCTTATACTCTTCCTTCTTTTGGGAGAAGATAAGGATATCATTCAAATAACAGATTATGAATGAATTAAACTCCTTAAGTATTTTGTTGTTTTATTGTTGATATATAATAAATGCATTTATTAATCCAAATAGTATAATAATATATTCTTATAATTTGGAAGATAATATGAAAGCGATCTTTCATTTATATCCTTCCTTGATTTATATAAAATTGAAGATATTTCTTTGATTTAGCTTAATATAGATTACTATCTTACTCAATTTATCTTTTAACTTCTGAATTTTGGGTATAAGGTATATATCCTTGATAATCCTATTGTTCATTTGGCAATAGTCTTTGTAAAATCGATTATTTGGATCTTTTTTTTTGAACATTAATAATACATTAATTATATAAAGGAACTTGGATTTCCTAATTCATTCTTTTTTTTCAATTTTAGATCGATATTCTTTTTATATTCTTAAAGTATTAGGATTATGTGATCTCAATTTCTTAGTTGGGAATATGAATTCTTCTTTGAAATTGATCTTATGATCCCAAGACTTATATTCTGACAAAACTCTCAAATCCTATAGGTCTTCGAACAACTTGGCGAATTTTCTGTATTGCATTGGAATCTTTTTTATATCGATCTCACCGATCAATAAAGGATCTATGACTGCTATAATATAATATCTAATCTTTTTGGAAATCTGTTTTTTTGGATTATATAATTATTTATTCTTATATCTATAATAATCAAATATAAGGGTATCTTTTACCTAATTAATATTTGGATTATGTTTTCTAATTTAAAGGGTCTTTAAGATTACTATATATTTATTTAATAATACTAAATCTAATTTGATTTATTCTATATATTCTCCTAATATAATCATTTTGAGAGTATTAGTTTATCTTTGTACTTATTCATTTACCTCAACTTTCTTTTCTTTCAATAATATCAATTGATATAGATGTTCTTTTGGCTTAATAAGGATTCCGTTTTCTTTAACAAAGTTAAGATTTATAAATATTCCTATAACTTCTAAATCAATCAAAGTTTTAACTTTTTGTTTTCCGAAATTAATTCTTATAATTAATTGCCTGATCCTAATTGTATTATTAAGTTCTAGTAATAATAATTTGATGATTTATTCTTTAATAAAGAGGTTCAATTATTCCTATTAATATTCGCTTCTATTCAATAATCTATAAGGTGTAATTATCAATAGTTTTATTGATCTTATTTGAAAGTCTTGGCAATAATCCTCAGCCTATTAGTGTTTATGATAATAATTAATCTTACACCAGATCCTGCAATATTCTACTTATAATAGGATTTCCTATATATCTTCAATTTCTAGGTTATGATTATTATGCTTTTATCCTTCATTAATATAAAGAAAGTTTAAGTCCGCAATAAATCTCCTAGCATTGCTTTCCCTTATATTCTCCTTGAATATTATTTGGTAAGGGTTGCTATAAATAATAGTGTAAAGGATCAATAAGATTGGATGATTATAAATCTGATATTTTTTTATAAAATCAGGTTTTTATTCTTTGTAATAATATTATATTTGTTTTTTATTAAGGTAACTAATCAGGTATTATAACTTATTCTCTTAAGGTTTCAGATGAACTTTGTTGATTCATTGATCATCTTCGAATACTTTGATAGATCCTTTCTTTTTGGATAATTCGACTAATTTATAGTTATTTGTAAGCTCGATTTTCTTATCGATATTTCTGGATAATTTCATCTTTGTATATAGAGTGACCAAATCCAACTCTCTAAATTATTCCAGATATAATTAAGGTAACTCTTTTTCTAATAATCCAATTTCGCAAAAGTTATCTTCTAATATATTCATTTCTTAGAGTTCTTATTTCCTGTTTCCAAATCTTATTTGTTTTTTGTCTTTTATAGTGAATAACTTCTTTTGATTATAGTCTCGAGATATATATCCATTCTTTTTGTAGATGAAGTATAGATTATTCTTTCTATATTTTTTCTTTTCTTTAATATTAAATCTATTTGATTTATATTGTTATTCAACTTTATCCAATTCTATTAGATTGTTGGTATCATAATATCTGTTCTAATGCTGAGGTTTAGAAAACTTTTTATTTTTCTGAGTGATTCCCTTTTTCTTTATTTATCTTTTGTAGAAATAATTGTTGATTAAAATAAAGGTTTTGATTAATTTAGAAAGATTTGGTGGTTTTAAAGCTCTTATTAGCTCATCTTTGATAATATCCTTGAATCTTTTATAAAATTAGGATCTAAAATAATTATTATCTTATATAATATATTTGATATATTATTGGAACTTAGTAATATAGATTATGATTGATCTTATTTGCTTGAATTGTTATAATATTCTCTCAACTATATAATCAGGGTCAACTTCCCTGAAAGCTTTATCGAAACCTTGTTGAAATGATTTGTAAATATCAAAAAGATAATGTATCTCAGATTTCATATTTTCGTTAAGTTGATTATTGGTAATTTTGGTCATTAAGTTATTGAAAAAAGGTTTGATCTAATTGAATGCAGTTCCTTAAAAGAACGAGATTAACTACAAGATCCTCTATATTTGTGTTAAAAAGAGATGTTTATTAAAGATATAGTAAAGATCAGTTTGTATAATAAAAGCTTGATATTTATTACAATCTTTATGAAATAGATTAGGGGTGGATATTTGGATTGTTTGTCTTGGCTTTATATTGATGATGGTTTGTTTTGAGGCTTCAATGAAGGAGAAGGAAACTGATTCGGTGGGTTGCTGAATAGAATCTATTATAACTGATATAACTTAACCAAAACAATATTCAAAGTATAATAATATTATATTAGAAGTAATAATTGTTTAAGATTTTGTTGATTAATAATTATAAGTTAAGACTTTATCACTAAGATTTATTTAAAAGTGAAGTTGTTATTAAATTAAGTAAAATATAGATAAACTAATTGATAACTAAGTTGAGTATAAAGCTCCTAAATTATGAAATTATTCTGATTATATATTTAATAAATATAATTGAATAGCTTGAATAGACCGGTTATCCAAACTATCCTTTAGATTGGATAGTTTGGATAGACTGACTATCCAGTCTATCTATTATATGATCCCCTATTAGTCTTAGAACACTAATTCTAGGATGATTTCAATCTTAGGATTATATAGATCCTGGAACAATAATCCTGGGACAATAGTCCTAGAACGAATATTATCCTAGGATAATCTTCCTAGAACGAATTATATCCTAAAATATTTATTCTAAAACCTTATAATTGTCTAATCTATTCTTCCTAAGATATTATTTGTCCTAGGACAATATTTGTCCTAGGATTCCTTATCGATAAGGATCCTCATAAAGAAAACGGCTTAAACACTGGTAACTAGTTTTATTTTATAATAATGAATGTGATTCATGACATCTAGATCCTTTTAAAATATTAAAAGTTAATGAAGCTTATATCTATAAATTAAAATTATCTTTATTTATAAAAAATTATTCTGTTTTTTATATAAATCTACTATATTTTATTTATAATAATTCTATCTCTGAACAATACAATCTTTCTCTTCTTTTAATAAAGATTAAAGAATTTGAGCAATTCAAAATAAAGGAAATCCTAGATTCTTATTAAGAACAATAAAGATAAGGCAGGTTTTATTTGAAGTATATTATCTATTAAATAAAATATGATATATTTATTAAGGAATCTATTGATTATTTAGAAAATGTTTAAGAACTGATTCTGAATTACTATTATAAATACCCTGAAAAGCCTGGCCTTCAAAGTTATCTTAACAAAGCTTAATCCTAAAAAGGGGAGTATTATTATAAGGTCATTATATTACAAAGAATAATATCACTTAGAAATAATTAGGAAAAGATTATATTATCTAAAAATAAAGACTAAATTTAAAAGAAATTAATCTTTATATAAATTATATTTAGAAAACTTCTCCTTTCCTAAAATTTATAATTCCTCAAGCGATGTCTTATCAAAATAGAGAGATCTGTTTCCCCTCCTGAACCTTGCCTATTATACTATGACACTTTTGGCAATATATGATTTTAGTTTAAAAAGAAGATATTTTTTTTGGAATATTATCTATCTTTATTTCGAATTCTTTCTTTAAATTGTTAAGATAAATAACAAAATTATTAATACTCTGATTAGCTCTTTATTTAATATAAAGTATTTGTTGGGAAATAATAGTTATTGTTATTTGAAAATAAAAGTTCGATTTAAAAAAAGAAGTCCTTTGCTTTATTTATAAAGGTATTATAATAGGATGAGAGCTTTTGAAGTTTTGGGGGCTTTCCTTAGGGAGAAGGGGCTTGATTAAATATCTTTAAAATCTCTCTGAAATCTGTAGGCAATATATTTTTGTTGTGTTCATATATAATTGTAACGATACTATACTGGAGGCAGCGGCTGCCTAAGGTTTCGTTGGTTGGTAGTTGTAGATTAAGGCTTTATCAATAAAATTCATTTGAAAGTGAAGTTATTATTAAATCAAGTAGAATATAGGTAAACTAATTGATAATTAAATTAAATATAAAGCTCCTAAACTATAAAACTATTCTGGTTATATACTAATGAATGTAAAGGAGCTCTGAAGAGCCCTAAAGCTCCAAAAAGCTTTTGAAGCTTTAGAAGCTTTCAAAGCTTTTAAGGCTCCTTATTATATAATCTACCATTAATCCTAGGACATTAATCCTGGGATAATTCCAATCCTAGGATTAAATAGCTTCTAAGATAATAGTTCTAGAACAATAATCCTGGGACGAATATTATCCTGGGATAATCTTTTTAGGACGAATCATATCCTAGAACACTTGTCCTAAAACTCTATAATTGCCTAGCCTATTCTTTTTAGAATATTATTTATCCTAGGATAATATTTGTCCTAGAATTCCTTATCGATAAGGATTCCTATAAAGAAAGCAGCTCAAATACCAATAACTAGTTTTATTTTATAATAATAAACATGATTTGTAACACTATCCCCTTCCTAACCAAACGTCATCCTCGATCGCTTATAATTTAATGAATATCCCATTTGCTCCAACTTCATATCCTCCGATCTTTTTTACATTATAAACAATTCTGATTCCTCCAACAATTTAACTCGAAGAAAGAAAAAGGAACGTATCCGTTTAGCTGCACTTATCGATTCTATCGATATCGAAATGATTCCTTGTTCCCATTGTCGATAGGAAAATCGTTGTTATGTTAAGGATCTCTTCGATAAGCATTGTTCATGTTGTTCGGAATATATGCGGAATTCTGTTTCTTGTAATGCTGAATTTCGTTTGGAAGATGATTGGGATCGTGAAATTCCTCGAAAGTATAATTGGGAGAGTCTTGATTGATAGGTTGATAAATTGGATACTGAAATTACTGAATCTTTTGTTAAGGCTGCTTGCCTTCTTAAACAAAAGACACAACTCAAAAAACGATGTGATGAAATATTACATTGTGGGTTTAAGTACCTTGATAAACTCGATATCTTAAAGGAAAAGGAAAAACAAGAAAAGGAAAAAGAAAGAGAAATTACTGTAACTTCAATATTTGTCGTTTCTTCCGATCTCTTTAATCAATTTGATTCTGAATTTCTTATGATTAATTCTGACTTCCTCGAATCCTTCTTTTTATATTCGATAGATTCATTATTTATATAAATTATATTGAATTCTTTTTCTTTTTGGGCAAATCCGGATTCTATCAATAAAAATCCTCAAATTTTTCAAGATGCTTAAGGTCTTTCTCTAATTCCTATATATTCTTGGAGTCCAGATAATTTTTCTATTTCATCAAATATTTGACTTTGTTTTTAATATATTTGCAATCTAATATTTTCTCTATTTTATACTTAGCGTTTTGATTAATGGATATGATTTCGGTTTCAGAAGTTTTAGATATTTCTAGTGGTACTAGTTCGAGCAAGGATATATAGAATACTGAATGGATGTTTATGCTTCTTGGTAATATCAATTCATAATTCAAAGATCTTTTAATTTTCTTGATTTTGAATGATCCTAATTTCTTATAATCCAATTTTGTATTTAGTTTCTTTATCTCGATATTTTTTTGAAGTAAGTAGACTTTATTCTTTTTCTTTAGTGTTGACTTTTGATTATATTTTTTATTATAGTAATAAACATTCCTTTCAATAACAAACTTGAGTTCCATTGCTAATTCTTTGTGAACTTCCTTGAGTTTCTTTATTTGTATAATAGCAGATTGATTCTCTATTTCTGAAATGCCTGATTCCTAGTATACAATTAATTCGTATCCAAAGTTGATATAATTCAGAGAGACTTGGATAGTTTCTGAAGTAGAGCTATTGTATACAAATTATGTTAAGGGTAATAATCCTACCCAATCATTTTGTTGATAATTCATATAATAGTGAAGATATGTTTCAATAACCTGATTTACTTGTTTATTTCCTCTATTTATTTGTAGATAGAATATTGTAGATATTTTCCTTTTTATATCTAATAACATTATTAAGGCAATTCAGAATTTTGATATGAAGAGTTTATCCCTATCGGATAATATCTCCTCTGATAATCTATATATTGCAATGATCTCTTTTAGGAATATAATTGTTAGGGTTTCTATAATTAAGATGATCTTGTATAGTACTAATATTATGTATTTGGTTAATCGATCTATAATAACCAAGAGATAATTATATTCTACTTCTATTGTTAAATCCTTAGATTTAGATAATGAATCTATAAAGTTCTATGATATCGATTTCTATAATGTTGATGGTATCTTAATTGTATATATCTATTTATAAGGGATATGACAAGAAGCTTTATTTCTAATACAAGTATTATATTTAGTGACCACTTTTTTGATCATAATTCGGAGTCCCAGACTCCAATATTATCTTTTAATTCTCAAGTATATCCTTTGTACCCCTTAGTGATTATAAGCTGGCAATATATATTGTTCTTTGATGAATTTGGTGACAATGTTATTTGGTAACCAAATTTTCTTTGCAACTTATATCAATCCATTTATAGTTATTGGCAGCTCAGATTATTTGATATTCTCCTTACTTAATTGTATATTTGTGAATCTGTTTTTCCAAACTTTCATTAATTTATTCTCTAAAACAGCAATTTTTGTTAGATTCGGAATAAGATCTTTATTTGGTAAAGATTTCAAGATTGCTATCTTTTGATAGGTTTTATTATCTTTATATCTTGATGATCTATTTAGTGTATTTACCCTTGTATTGTCCTTTCCTTTGATATACTTGATTATCAAGTCGAAACTAACTAATTCTTCAATTTATCAAGCTAATCTTCGATTATCCAGAATCTTAATTGTAATAAAGGTTTGTAAATTTATATGATCAATATAAATGATTATTAGGAATTTAGCCCCTTAGAGATAGATTCTCCAATGTTTCAATGACTTAACTATAATCATGAGTTCCTTCTCATAAATATTGTAATTCTGCTTTATTTTATCTATTTTGCTGGAATAATAAGTAATTAGATATAGTTTCCTATTGTCATCTCTTTAAAGATGAACTCCTATCATATAGGTATCGAAAACATCTATTTCAATGATATTTTCCCGATCGTTATAATAATTATAGAGTATAGGTTTTCTAGTAAATCTATCTTTGATTTTTTGGAAAGCTTGCTCCACCTTTTCGCTCTATACAAATCCTATATTTTTCTTCATTATTTCTATGAGTGATTCTATTATCCTTAAAAAGTCTTTGATGAATACCCAACAAAAATTGGCGAATCTTAATATAATCTATACATCTTTAATATTTCTAGATCGTTTCCAATTTTTTATTTTCTTGGTTTTCTTTAAGTTAATGCTTATTTATCCTAATTCGATTATATATCTCAGGAAGATTACCTTCTTGACTTCAAACTTACATTTTGATAGCTTGAATCATAAATTGACCTTCCTAAATGCTTCGAGTACTTTAAGAATATATTCCTTATATTCTTTCTCCTTTTAAAAGAAGATCAGGATATTATCCAAATAACAGATTACAAATAAACTAAACTTCTTAAATATTTCGTTGTTTTATTGTTGATATATAATGAGTGTATTTGTTAATCCAAATAATATAATAATATATTCTTATAATCCGGAAGATAATATGAAAATAGTTTTTTATTTATATCCTTCCTTGATTTATATAAAATTGAAGGTGTTTCTTTAATCCAGTTTAATATAAATCACTATCTTGCTCAATTTATCCTTTAATTTCTAGACTTTGGGTATAGGGTATATATCCCTGATGATCCTATCATTTATTCAATAATAGTCTCTATAAAATCGATTATTCAAATCTCCCTTTTTGAATACTAATAATATATTAGATACACAAAGGGACTTGGATTTCCTAATCCATCCTTTCTTTTCAGTTTTCGATTAGTATTCTTCCTATATTCTTAAGGTACTAAGATTATATGATCTCAATCTCTTAATTGGGGGTATGAATCCTTCTTTGAAATTAATCTTATAATCCTAAGGCTTATATTCTAATAGGGCTCTCAAATCCTGTAGGTCTTCGAACAATCTGATGAATTTTCTGTACTACACTGGAATCTTTTTTGCATCAGTCTCACCAATTAATGAAGGATCTGTAGTTGTTATAGTATAGTATCCGATCTCTTCAGAAATCTGTTCTTTTAGATTATATAATTATTCGTTCTTGTATCTATAATAATCGAATATAAGGGTATCTTCTACTCAATTAATATTTGGATTATATTTTCTAATCCAAAAGGTTTTTAAGATTACTATATATCTATTTAATAGTACTAAATCCAATTTGACTTGTTCTATATACCCTCTCAACATAACCATTTTGAGAATATTAGTTTGTCTTTGTATTCATCCATTTACTTCAACCTTCTTTTCTTTTAACAATATCAATTAATATAGATATTCCTTTAGCTTAATAAGGATTCCATTTTCTTCAGCGAAATTGGGATCTATAAATATTTCTATAATTTTTGAATCGATCAAAGCTTTAACTTGTTTTTCAAGATTGATTCCTATAATTAATTGCCTAATCCCAATTGTATTATTGAGTTCTAATGATAATGATTCAATGATCTGTTTTTTGATAAAGAGATTCAATTATTTATATTAATATTTGTTTATATTTAATAATCTATAAGGTATAGCTATTAATAGTTCTATTGATCTTATCTGAAAATCTCGGCAATAATCCTTTGTTACGAAGGTAACAGCTGACTTGTTTGTATAAGCTAAGGCCATGTGCAAATAAGATACGATTTGACCATATTAGTATGTGATTATGGTCACCTGAGGATCGTAGGTGCACATACCATCAGAATACACAAACAAGAAAGCTTCAGGCATATATAGTATCAAATCACATGATATATCGAAGATCGAAGTCGATAATCGACGGGATCGATCGTCGAAATCGATATTCGACGAGATCGAATATCGAAGTCGATATTCGACCAAGAAACGAAGATCTATATAAGGAATGGGATTTCATTAAATGTAGAGCTTCGTGCTCAAGATCAATCATTTAGTATACCATACTATTAGTTACGAATTGCATCATCTTATTATCATTACTTTAAAGTCCCTGCTTGATGCCTAGTTATAAACCTACTTCGAGAGCCTAGAGCACTTCCACGTGATCTAGACGGCAAACCTCGTAACACTATCCTTGGCCTATTGATGTTTATAGTAATAATTAATCTTACACCAGATTCTGTGATATCCGATTTGTAATAGAATCTCTTATATATCTCTGATTTCTAGGTTATAATTGTTATACTCCTATCCTTCACTAATCTAAGAAGAGCCTAAATCCATGACAAATCTCTTAGTGTTGTCTTCCCTTGTATTCTCCTTAAATACTATTTGATAAAGATCGCTATAAATAACAGTATATAAGATCAATAGGGTTGGATAATTATGAATCTGATATTTTTTTACAAAATCAGGTTTTTGTTCCTTATAATAATATTATATATATTTTCCCTTAAGATAACTGATTAGATACTATAATTCGTCTTCTTGAAGTCTTAGATAGATTTTGTTGATTTGCTGATTATCTTCAGATCCTTTAATAGATCCTTCTTTTTTGAATAATTCGACTGACTTATAGTTCTATATAAGCTCAACTTCCTTATCAGCATTTCTGGATAATTCTACCCCTATATATAAAGTGACTAACCTCAACTCTCTAAATTATTCCAGATATAATTAAGATAACTCTTTTTCTAATAATCCAATTTTATAAGAATTACCTTCTAATATACCCACTTTTTGAGGTCCCTATCTCCTATTTCCAAATCTTATTTGTTTCTTGCCTTTCACAACAAATAGCTTCTTTTGATTATAGTCTCAAGATATATACCTACCCTTTCTATAAATGAAGTATAAGTTATTCTCTCTATATCTTTTCTTTTTTTCAATGTTAAGCTTATTTGATTTATATCGGTATTCGGCTTCATCCAATTCTATTAGATCGCCAGTATCGTAATATCTGTTCTGATATTGAGGTTTAGAAAACTTTCTATTTTCCTGAGTGATTCCCTTTTTCTTCATTTGTCTTTTGTAAAAACAATTGTCGATTAGAATAAAGGTTTTGATTAATTTAGAAAGATTTGGTGATTTTAGAGCTCTTATTAGCTCATCCTTGATGATATCCTTGAATCCCTTATAGAATTAGGATCTAAGATAATTATTATCCTATATAATATACCTAATATATTATTGGAATTTAGCAATATAAATTGTGACTGATCTTGTTTGCTTAAGTTGATGTAATGCTTTCTTAGCTATATGATTAGGGTCAACTTCCCCGAAAGCCTTGTCGAAACCTTGTCGAAATGATTTGTAAGTATCAAAGAGATAATGTATCTCAGATTTCATATTTTCATTGAATTGACCATTGGTAGTTTTGGTTATTAAATCATTAAAGAAAGATTCGATCCAATTGAATATAATTCCTTGGAAGAACAAGATTAGCTACAAGATCCTTTGTATTTGTGTTAAAAAGAAGTGTCTATTAAAGGTATAGTAAAGATCAGTTTATATAATAAAAGCTTGATATTTATTATAATCTCTATAAAATAGATCAGGGATAGATATTTGGATTGTTTGTCTCAGCTTTATATTGATAATAGCCTGCCCTAAGGCTTCAATGAAGAAGAAGGAAACTGATTCGATAGATTGCTAAATAAAATCTATTATAACTAATATAACTTAACCAAAACAATGTTTAAAGTATAACAATATTATATTAGAAATAATAATTGTCTAAGATTTTGTTGATTAATAATTGTAGATTAAGGCTTTATCAATAAGATTTATTTGAAAGTGAAGTTGTTATTAAATCAAGTAGAATATAAGTAAATTAATTGATAATTAAATTGAATATAAAGTTCCTAAATTATAAAATTATTCTGGTTATATACTAATGAATATAAAGGAGCTTTAAAGAGCCCTAAAGCTTCAAAAAGCTTCTGGAGCTTTAGGAGCTTTCAAAGCTCCTAAGGTTCCTTATCATATGATCTACCATTAACCTTAGAACATTAATCCTAGGATAATTCCAATTTTAGAATTAAATAACTCTTAGGATAATAATCCTGGAACAATAATCCTAGGACAAATATTATCCTAAGATAATCTTCCTAGAACAAATCATATCCTAAAACACTTATCCTAAAACCCTATGATTATCTAATCCATTTTTCCTAGGATATTATTTATTCTAGAATAATATTTGTCCTAGGATTCCTTATCGATAAGGATCTCTATAAAAAAAGCGGCTCAAACATCAATAACTAGTTTTATTTTATAATAATGAATATGATTCATGACAATAATGTAGATAATGGTTTCTTCAAGTTATCGATAATTGATAGATCTAAAAAGTTCGAATTCTTTCTGAACTTCTTTAAACCTTTAGGCCAAATCCAATTTTAATTAGGTAATGGGCTATCTATCTGTTATTAGGGTTTTGTTGGAGAGTCTTTGTATAATATCTGAGGGTTTGTCTTTTTGAGAAAAGAAGGTATTGGAACAAGGCAAAAAACCTAGGGTATTTTTTGTGTTAATTAATTTGATTTGTTGGCGTTCTAATAATGATTAATTAATGAGTTGCTTCTTGAGTAATAGAGAATAAAAAGAATTATAAGAATTGTATAGCAAAGAATCAATTAATCCTAAAATAATATTAAAGCTTTCTATTATCCTTTTACATCCAGATAAAGGTATTCTTATTATAGAATTGTTATAATACAATATCGAAATGTTTAAGGTCCGATATTGTAATGCTAAAGTAGGTATTTCAATAATCTAATGAATTATTGACTTGGCTTTATATCGGCGATACGCCAATGTTATATAATTCCATATGCCAAGAATAATTATAGCGATATAGAAATCTAGATTCCTGAAATAACCGTAACAATTACAATGTTATAAATATTTTAATAATAATTAAAAATTACCTCATACTCGAAGCAGAGATTGCGAAAATAGGAACTTGACATGAAAATTTCCCGAGCAGTACATACATACCTTGCATAGGAGAATAGCTTATCGCAGTCCATAAACACACCCCGTACATGACCGATGACTATTGAAATGATTAGAAGCTGCTCCTTGTAAACCAGTCTAATATCCTTAGATCACATACCTGGGGATCCGGTATGGAAGTTGCCGTTGTTCATTAGGATATATCTGTGCAATAGAACGAACTTCCATATCCGCCCACACAACAGACTGCGCATCCCGTTGTCACAATACCGACAACAGGAGAATAAGGGAGTGGCGCATATATGAGCATTGTCTCGATGAATGGGACTGAAGTGTACATTGTTTCGTTGACCATAATTTTTGATGCTGTTATATTTCGAGAATCCAACATCGCTCAAAGATACCCCCCTCCTCCTGCGGGTTTATGTATGCTGGCTTTGTTATCAAATATTTTGCTGTTAGCCAACACCCATGGGAACGAGTGTGGGGTTCCAGGCATTTGACTGGTGTCGATGTCGATGTCGTAGAGTGAATCGTGGTAGGTATAGGTAGCCAATAGCTGACGCGCTGGAGAGCTGTATGATACTGATGATGTATGAATAGACATGAATAGACTGAGCTTAGGGAAGGGAGGATGAGGATACTCCAGTCTCGTGACCTAAGGATAGGTAGGGATGGATTTCAATAAGGATATCAACCGGGTGTAGTTGCGGGGTTTTAGTACGGAGCACAGAATTCGGAATCATTCCGATGCATCCTCTCCAGTTTCCGCTGCTGTAGGGCCATTGAGGTCTTCTCGGTTTCTATAGGGCTATGATTTTACCCGGTCCCCAGATTTTTGAATAAAATACTACTCCAGATCCCCCGCAATATCATTCCGTACCTAATCTTCATTTATCAATATTTATTAATATTACGTCTTTCCGTTCGCCATCTCCGGGAATCGAATCGATACAGTGAATATCTCAGTGTGACTGGTATTGTTCTTGTTGCCATACTTTCTTTTTCTTCAACTGGATACGGCAGGGTAGGATCATCATATCCAAGAGATTCTGCATACCACCGGTGTCGCTGTTCATTTCTCCAGTGCATTCGGATCCCAACACCCCAAAATGTCCACCAGTCTATGTTTACGAGCGGCGAGAGCTTATACCAGGAATGGCACAAAGGTAGCCCATCCATATACTTTCTAATCCATATATACCTCTAATGTGGTTTGTAGCAATCATTATTGTTCGCTCGCACATTTGCATCGACCTCCCGTCGCAATGAAATCAACAAAGTCTTTCCATCGGCGTCCGAGGCTCTTAAAGACATGAAGCCAGACAGCACAGTTCTATGCGGAGGCTTCGGTCTCTGTGGTGTTCCAGATACCCTCATTGATGAAGTCGTCTGCCGACCGGAGCTCAACGGTCTTACTGCAGTTTCGAATAATGCTGGCACAGATGCATCCGGTCTCGGAAAATTGTTGAAAACGAAGCAGATCAAGAAAATGATTGCGAGTTATATAGGGGAGAACAAAACTTTCGAGAAGATGTACCTAACGGGAGAAGTGGAGCTGGAGTTAACACCACAAGGAACTTTGGCAGAGAGATGTGCTGCAGGTGGTAAAGGTATACCTGCTTTCTACACCCCTGCCGCATTTGGTACGGTTGTACAAACTGGTGAGCTGCCACTTCGTAACAACCCAGATGGTACACCAAAGGAGCTGTCCTATCCCAAGGATGTAAAGGTATTCCACGGCAAACCATACCTTTTAGAAGAGAGTATTCGAGGTGACTACGCGTTTGTGAAAGCGTGGAAAGCAGATAAGCTTGGAAATTGTCAATTTCGGCTGGCAGCGAACAATTTCAATGGTGCTATGGGGAGAAACGCACAAATGACAATTGTGGAAGCAGAGAATATTGTTGAGCCAGGAGACATTCCACCGGAAGCAGTACATCTCCCCGGAATTTATGTCAAGCGAGTTATTCAGTCCACAACGCCCAAAGACATTGAGAAATTCACTTTCGCAAAAGATCCAAATGACCCAGCGGCGAAGAGTGCCTGTAAGTTTAATGAGTTCATTAAATTCTTTTTGTTTGTACTAGTTTGTCCTCTTCCTCGATTTGATTTCCCTTTTATTTTTCATTATATACACTCCGCCTGCTGCTCATTACAGCTCCAACTTCCATATCCCTCATATCACTCCGAATTGTTTTTCAATAGGCAATAATACTGATATTCCAATCTTGCAGTGGGTAGCGGTGATACTGCTGCGAAGCGAGAGAGAATCGTTAGGCGTGCCGCCAAAGAATTCAAAAATGGAATGTACGCCAATCTCGGCATAGGAATGCCCATGCTTGCGCCGTCTTTCGTGGGTCCAGAAGTCGAGGTGCAGCTACAATCAGAAAATGGTATCTTAGGATTAGGTCCTTACCCCCAAAAAGGTTCGGAGGACCCGGATCTCATTAATGCTGGCAAAGAGACCGTGACACTCAAGCCTGGTGCCGCGGTTTTCGGTAGCGAGGAGAGTTTTGGCATGATTCGATCCGGACGAGTAAACTTGACCATCTTGGGAGCTATGCAAGTAAGTGGGAATGGCGACCTTGCGAATTGGATGCTACCTGGAAAGATAAAGGGTTTTGGAGGGGCGATGGATTTAGTCAGCAATCCTTCAATGACAAAGGTCGTGGTAACCATGGAGCATTGCGATAAGAAAGGAAATGCGAAGATTGTGAAGCAGTGCGAGTTCCCTCTAACAGGAAAAGCTTGCGTTTCGAGGATAATTACCGAACTAGTAAGTGGCTTGCTACCCGTGCCGTCGGTGTTGTGATTATTTGATGAATGGTTGCCGAGGAAAAAACATTACTGACGAATTTATAGGGTGTATTTGACGTCGATTTCACTAAAGGTCTTACTCTGATCGAAATTGCAGATGGAGTAACAGTGGAAGAGATTAGGACAAAGACAGATGCACCCTTTAATGTAGCAGGCGATCTAAAACCAATGTTGTGAATCAAAAACTAAAGTAATTTATAAAAGCATCTAGAGCCTGGCGATATTCGATATCCGTTGTGGCGTGATACCGAAGTTTGGTGAATCTTCCATTGTAGACAAGATGACGAATGCAGTACTTCAGAGGGCCGATCACTGACCTATGGAGGATTGCAAGCATCCATAGATTAAACGTAAGACTTATGGAGATTCTTGTGTTGGATAGGCAGAGGGGCCATCCTATCAGCACACGAGAACAGGAAGGAAAGTAGTATTAATGTTGTTTGATCCGGAAAATGCGGCCTGAGAAAAAGAAGCTCCCTTTTCCGAAAACAACGATTTTATATCGCAAAACCGAGAGATATGTATGCCATAAAGAACAATTGTATGATGATTTCGGCATCCGTTACTAGTCCAGTGATGAAAAGGCAATTCAAGGCTCTCATGATGCCTCTCGTTCAAGCAACGAAGGCTGCAGCACATAGGAGATTAAAATACATTGCTATCACTTGTATAGAGGATTAACCACTACCGCCAAGTGAATACCTAATAGGCGGGGTGCTGAACTATCTCTTTTTCTCTCCTAAAAGAGACACCGTACAGAGTCCGGCCGAATTCATACCCCACTACTTCTTGTACGTCAAACCACCGCCGAAGCTGTGCTCGCTATTCTCGCCGCCCTTCGTAACCTTGCCTTCCGTGACTCCAGTCTCAAACGCGCAGCTGCCCATATCCATTTCCTTTGCAGGGCCTGAAGGAGAGATGTCGAAGTCGAAAATATCGATTGGTAAACCAAGCGTCGTGCATGCTAGCCCAAAATTGTTAGTGTACGATCGTATGGCTCGGAAACGGTATGCGGAACTTACCATTTGGGATATCTACGATTCCAGCAACGTGACCCTGCACCGGAGCACAGGATAACAAAAGATAGATCTGGTAGTCAGAGTATCCGAAGCGACGAAGATACTCGATGCAACGTAAAATAGTCTCACGGTAGGCTACAGTTACGTCCATGTAATGCTTTCGTGATTCCTTAGTATTTAAAATCTTCGGATAGACGTGATGTCCTACGCACCTGTTTGCCATGATGGTCCACACTGAATCCTTCGAAGGTAAGATATCTTCCTGGTCCGTAATGTGGTTCGACCGGACCAGGGAGGTACAGTGGTGATTTCATACCAAGGTCTGCCATGCCGTTTTTCATTACCTTGAAATTGATGGTAATAATGCCAGACATCTCAATGGCACCGCAGAATGAGATTTCACCATCACCCTCTGATGTTTCTATTAGGTTTTTTGATCACAAACGGACAATAGAATGACTCACGAGAGAAATGGAGATCTCCAACAGAAAACTTAGCCCCCTCCACGTGTACCGGAAGGTACACCTAATCATGTATTAGTCTTCGAGCTGACACACCCCGTTATCAGATCTTCTCACCTTGCTTCCTCTGCTAAGATTCTTGATGTCACAATTCCCGCCATGTTCCGGACGACCTGAGAGATATCAGCTTTTGAGCCACAATTGGGGCAATGTTTGACGATGATACCTGGGATTGTTCTTGCACCTTCGCGCGCAACCTTTGTCTTGACGTCCTCAGATGCTGAACCTGCATGTGCATTTTGAGGATTTGGTGGTTGAGCAACGATCCTGTCCAGCTTGTTCGCGGCGATCAATTCTCCCTCACGTTTATTCCAAATGGCTAGAACCTATCATCTGTCATTAGATTGGTAGATCTTCTGTGGTTACGTGGTGATTCGCTAAGGATTTCCAACAGTGTAGACTGTCATCCAACTTTGTAAAACTTTTAATGCCCTCAAAAAATCTTTATTCATTTGGGTATAGCTTGAAATCTTGGAGTCGATCAATATGTAAACTGGAGTCAAGATCGAAAATATCTCGTTCTTGGATGGCAGTCGGGACGGTTGAGACCCCTGAGTTTATTTCCCTTGCTAAAGTGCATCCGCGCAAACGAGGGAGCAAGACAAAATGATGGTGTAGAGACCTACCTCTGCGGATGGTGCGCAGCCAAGGATCCCAGGGTGAATCAATCCAGGAAATTTGACATGAGGGATATGTCGTGAGGAACAGTAGATCCCCTCGAAATCCCATATAGCCTTAGCTCTACATCACTACTCATCAATCCCCAAATCAAGAAAATTTCAATCAAAATCAGACTTACGCCGATGGGTAAATTTCATCCAGGAAACCGCCTCCATTTTCTTTGGCGAAAACACCTGGCAGCAAAAGTCACTACCAAAGTCACTGGGGCTGCTTAACCTGCTTATTACTCACCAGTACTAGATGTGATCAGTAAATGATATAGACTTGGCATTGGATTTCAAGGAACTTACAAACCCCAAGGATGCTCCTGATGTGGTTGTACATCCATAATTTCGACAACCAATACATCACCTGGTTCTGCTGTCTCGATTTCAAAGGGTCCAGATAAGTAGTGGATTCTTGTCAGGTCGACATTCTTCACATCATCCGCACTATCGTCGTTTTCTAGAATAGCCGTAAGTACGTACAAAAGTGATGATACGAGTCAAAAACGCACTGATCTGACCCCCAGTCCAGTCAACCTTTCGCGACGTTGTCAGCCGATGTTTAGATAAAAGTCGAGGTTTATATGACACTTACACATTCTATTTTGACCGTTTCGCCATTTTTGATAGTGTCAGCGAACGGAATGTCTGGGTGCCATCTGTTGTGAAGTTTTGGCTGACTTTCTGCAGGCTCATCAAGTGAGACTTTGCATATATTGCGGATTTCTGATCGACCCATTGTATCTTATTAGGATGTAAGTGTGAGATTGGATTCAAACGAGAAGAACGAAATATGGTGGCGGTTACGTTCAAAAGTTTGTGGGAGGGAGGGAGAAAGAAAAGGTCAACCGGAACATGAGATGAAAATTGAAAATGTGGTCGGAAGCTGAGTGAAACGGAGAAGAAAGGTTATGAGCAACACCTTATATCGTTATATACCTACCTAGTTCACCAAAAGTGGCATATATTATTTTCAATTAATAATATGTGAATGATCAAAGAAGAGACGTAAGAAATGATAAGGGAGGTGTCTTCGGGAGCTCTTATCGTAAACTACCCCTCTTAAGTGAATCGAGCAGCCAATGATATTTGCAGATTAATTTGAGATAGGAGAGTAAGATTACAACAGGCGAGGAAACCAAAATGTGTATACTCGAGTAGGCATCTAGGGATTTCAGACGGGATTACTCGAGTAGAAAGATATCATTATTAGCATTGTGAATTGTGATTAAAATTACCTAATTGTAGAAGATTTTAAAGATGACAAGTCATAATTCATGATTGACGAAACTTTATGATGGTGGCTTAATAAAGGTGCATGCAAGTCGGCTTTTGGAAGTAGAGCTTGGATCACCTGATTTATTGACTAACAAGCTGACGACTATATACAATGGTTTATGAGTATTTTTAGCGCCCATGTCCATCTTTTGGCACCAGAAGGAAATGGCACACATATCTTTCGTCCCATTGGTAGTGATATTGCATACTATCAGCTGACCACCTGCCCTGTGCTCGCCATCCTGATCATTTATTTACCTTGATCTCAGTTCGTTATATGGTGGAGGTGCTTCTGTGGCTGATGAAGAAGCTTTTTCGCTTGAACCACCCCTTGAGAACCCCTTACTACCGGACGTATTCAGAGCATCGAGTTGATCGAGTCTGAGGTTCAAGAATTCATGCTTGTTCTTCCACTTTTGTTGGCTAGTAGCGAAGTTACCCTCTTGTCCAACAGGTGGAGGTGGGTCGGTAATTTTGGTAATGAGATACGCTGTTGATGCTTCTGCAATGCCATAGACAAGTACACCAAGGAGAGGGATTCGGAGCAGTATGTAGAACCCGACACCAAATCCGAACAGAAGCCCCTCTCGATCATGGAACCAATTTTTCTTTTGCTCTTTGGTGAAATCGATACGAGCGAAGTATGGCTCAAGCTGTACCAGTCAGCTATGATTAAAACAGGTCAAAGTTAAAACGCACCAATTCACGCATCAAACTGCGTGAGGAGAAGTAAGTTTGTAAAAATATTATTAGGTATTTGCGAGGCAAAAAGATACCTGTGCCAAACACTACAAGGCCAGGACCAAGACCCGCGGCCCTATTGACGGTTAGTAAGATAGCTCCGGTGCTTCCATCAGGATTCGTACTTATTGAACGTGTAAAAACTGGCAGCCGGGAGTACGAAACGTCCAAGTATCGGAACATAAGATAGAGCATAAACTGCCAAAGAGAGTCCCGCCTTCTTGCCAAACTTCATTAAAAACATGGATGAGTTCTCCGCTGTGCTTGTTTTGTGTGTAGAACCATCTCTCTTAGGATATTGTCGCAGGTTTGGATAATATTCATCTCGTAATGTGGAACGATCTTCTCCTTTGTGTTTCTCGTAATAGGTTTCGTCAACGAAAGCAAGGCTCATCATGAACCTGTAAGTTTTAGTAAAGAACCATATCCAGTAATAGGCTGTGCGTTCATGGAGAAATACTCACATATTGTCAAGAGTTGGAGTGACGCGACTCAATATGCTCATGAGAAAGAAAGGAACCTGTAGAACATGATTTTGAATAAGATCTATACCCTCAATTACCTTATCATCGAACGAGGAAGCCCCCAGGTCTACAACAAACGACATAAACCATAGCAAGACTCTCACTCCAAAAATCTGCCACATGTTAGCGAGCATAAAGAGCAGAAGTAGAGGATGGCGAGAAAGCGTACGGGAATCTCTATTGCTAGTCGAATTACGATACCTGCTAGGACAGCGAGAGCCACCTGCTTGTAGTGTTCGGAAGTAAACAATTGGGGATTCTGCAGAGCCCTCAGAGCTATGGAGCAGTTAGTCAGTCGATACAGCATAGTATAGTACATCAACGTTTCAACATTTGGATATGGATATTGTTGTTTTCCTCCACACTAACCTCCCACAATAGTCAATTGTGCTCCTCGCAGAAAAGCGTTCAAATCGAAATGGTCGATAGACAACCTTTCCTTCAAGTCATCGGGAATTTTGATTGGTTTCTGCGACCTTTCCGAGTCCATTTTGGCCATACGTGAGTGACCGTCCGTTGAAAGGTAGATAGATAGATGGATGATAGATTATTGATGGTTGAAGATTGAAGATTGAAGAGGAAAGATGGAAGATGGAAGAGTGAAGACTGAGGACTGCAATGGTAGAATTACGAGTGTACCCCTCAGTCTTTTGTTTGTTCCTATTACGGTACCTATATACGGCACATACACAAAATATTCTTTTTTATCCCAGCTATACGGATACGGAATGAGACAACAGCTCAGAGGTTGAGGAAGCTGCTCCACATACAACAAGATGTCATCACTTTGGCCCCTCATTTATAGAAAAGGCACAAGGAACAGAATTATGAATTATGAATTAATTAGTAATCATTAATTAATTCGTTCATACCAAGGGCTTTTCCCTTCATACCTACTACACTCTTATACTCTAGTAGTTGCTGAAATTGGCCAGGAACATCAAACATCAAACATCGACTGAAGGTAGAGAGCGTAACTCGTAATGATAAATTCTGTTATAAATGAAGCTATTCGAGAACGGGAGTATTCTTTGTAATTGATGAAATTGCACTGGGAACGTTAAATGAAGGTACGAGAAGCACTCCCTCCCTTTACACTCCACTTCTCTGAATAAAAATACATAAATAAGCCTTACAGTATCATCGATAAGATGAGGCTATTCCAGAATCTTTATAATTCATATTATAGATTATACAGAGTATGTATGTAATTGTCATGGTTAGATCAGATCGATTGAGAATTTACTACTACTTCTGTATGTGATTCCCTTCTTTCCACGGAAGTTATTTCCTTTCCATTCTCCGTTCTCGAACCAGATTTCTCATCCATTGCTGAGCTATCTCATGTTCTGTATAATTGTTGAAATTGATCTGGAACATTGAGTGAAGATATATAGATAAGTCACTGGCAGTAGCACGGAGTACCTAAATATAACTGTATAGGACAGTACAGGACCTAGTATATAGAGTACGCAGAATCAGAGTATATAATAAGAATAATAATACCAAAGTTCAAGATCTTACAGCGGCCAATGCACTGTCTGTCTGATCTCCTTACCACGCAAGGATTCAATATCCGAATTAAAACCTCCAGTAAATTAGAACAATGTGATATGACTTGTGCTTTGATTGGAAATTTCAATGAATAATAAATCGAGAATTGTATATTAAATGTCATTTTCTTTAGGAGTGAGAATGTTGTTGGTCAGGGTCTTGTAGGCGCGCCGTCTCGTTTTAGTACCTAGAGACAGTATTATATATTGTCCGAAGCATAACCCTCCTTGCTTTCTGGCTACCATCAGCCAGCCCTTTCGAACTTGATCAATTAACAGAATCAATCGTTCTACTGTCCCATAGGGAATTGAAGTTTTTCGCCGACACAAACGCATCTTTTTCTTGTGCTAAAATTCAAAGTGGAAAATCGAATCGACAGGAAGCTGTCTCTCACAGTGCATGGAACCGCCTGCACTGTCTTGAAACTCCGCAGGATCTACATAACTGCACAGCTTGCATATATCATCGTCAACCTCAAATTCGCATTCATTTACAGCATTCAAGAAGCTCACCGCCTATCGCGCAACATGCAACACCATCATGGTCATTAGACAGAAAGCATAGGAACCAAAAAAACTGGCTCAACATTGCCATGGCTTCTACTCCCTCATCTACACGCGCCGTGTCTGCTTCTGGTCGACTAACATCGACTCCCGATCCCCAAATTGAAATACTTTACAGTGTCGATGGAGCCCGCATTATATCGTTTTCAACACCATCGCCTACTTCATCGCGGCCAAGCTCAAGTAATGGGTCTGTGGAGGAGGATACGGAGATAGGTTATTCGTTGAGGTGGTCATCTCCAGTGGAAAGGACAATCGCCGTCGGTACGCGCTTCATGGCAATCTGTTATTTGCCTAGGAAAGAATACTCATGCTGATATTTTGGTTGCAGGAACTTTGCGCATCTATAGAGCTCCCGAATCGGTCGCATTTTTGAACTGTCAAAAGGCTTTGAAGCCAATATTACCCCGAAGTCAATGTTGGTTTATTTCAGATGATGGATCGAGCAAGTTTGTGCTACAAGTACGGAAGTTGCAGGAGTATTGGCGAATCGAGATAAAAAACACAACGCCCGAAGAAATTAAACAAGTAGAAGAGTTCAAGAGGACATTGGCGCAAGTGTTGTTATACGAAAAGACTCCTTGTCCATTTCAGAGAACCTTTTCAATTGATATTCCGATCGTTCTGCAGATACCTGCCACGCAAAAACCATGGAGGCCTGTACAGAGGTCATCATCAAGGATTCCTTTACCTAGGGGTGATCTTTATCCTATTGCTTCAAAGTCAACCTCGTTGACCCGGAGCTCGCCAAAGCTCTCATGCACAAGAACCCGCTCTTCTTCCCCACTTCAAACTCCTGCATCGCATCAATCCGCGTCTTGCCCCACAAAGACATGCACATCGGACCTGCAACCCCAGGAAGAAACGCCAGAAGCATCTTCAGCCAGATCAACGAATCTAGGTGTACAATTTCCAATCCGTCCACCACAAAGTCACTCCGCCGAATCTCGTGAGATAGAACATGGTTGCTGTTTATCAGAATCTGTGATTCCTGCCCAGCCCCATTTAGAGTTTGACGAGGGGGATGACAGTGATGCGACCGATGACACCAATGTCACACCAAAGAACCCCGTCACGTCACCATATCCGCAATCACCTCTTGAATCTAGATCTCGGTCACAAGCATTACAACACTGTAGTCGATCAATAACCGCACCTCCTGTGCTCTCTCTAATCACGAGTCCACCTTCAAAGCGTCGAACTAGGTCGCCAGTCAGGAAAATTGTCGTTGGTGATCTTGAATCGGAGCTTTCATCAAGCGTCGAGTCATTTCACTCTACGCAATCATGGCACTCTCCGCTCGATGTACCACCATCACCCCCCCTCTCGAGTCCTCCATCACCTAGCACATTTCCCTACCCGCACGATAACATTATACTTCCAAAGAAGGTACACCCTACGCGTACAATTTCACAGCTCAATTTAACCCCTGAGGTACACGGAGTATGGCAAACACCTTCACTCATTAATGCATCGCCTCGAAGTTTGTCCCCAGCTCCAAGAACCCCGACTTTGATCAGCGATGGTGGAAAGTCTGAAGATGAGGCCTCTGAAATCATCACCCCTTCACCCCCAAGACCGAGAAATTGTGGTATTACAAATAGCGATTCAAGCATAAGGACACTATCACCTCTTCCTTCAGCCGTGAATCTGTTCTCCACACCACCGGGGTCAGGACGACTACAAACCGCCCGGCATCTCCCAACGGCAATCATACAAAAGACATGCGAGATCCTTCTAAGTCCTCCAAGCCATCTACTACACATTATGATGAATATTGCATCCAAGATTGCAGCAGGGGAATGGAGAGGCGTGCTACTTGGCGAAGGGGAGGCTGTGCATTGGGATTTTACCGAGGACGAATATCATGGTGAAACCTGGACTGAGGATGACTTTGGATATAGGCTTACACCCACGCCTTCGAGGAGGAGGGTGAGTTCCTCAAAACCCAAGAGCAGCACGACATCAGGCGAGAGCTGGGAAGTCGATTAGGGCATTTCTTTATACACCATGAAGTTCCCATTTGTGATATTATGATATTGTAATCGTGACTTGGTTTGGTTTGTATCGATGGAGATATTTAAGGAGTTTCATTGGGAAAGCCATGCGATTACTAATTTGGTTGATATGGTGTTTATGATTTCCATGGAGCGTAATTTGGGGATGTAGAAATAGTATGGATATGACGCGTTAATATCATGGCACATGCCATATGAAATATCATTGGAGTCGCTCTTTCGTCGAATTGCGTGATTCCTCTTTACAGATATATGTGCATGTTCTCTGTCATACTGCGGGATTTGCACTTGAAAAACAATAGAGCCATCCGAAGGCTTTTACTGTGAGATTCCTTCGCATGGGTCAGGTTGAACTATTGGTATGAGCGCAAGAGCATCGACCAGCGGGATTTTGCCCTTTAATTGTCACTATTTTTTGCTCGCCGAATCGCAATCCAGTCCAATATATCTTATCCTCATACCAGCGTAACCAACCACTCATTGTTCCCATTTACCAGATTCTCACACAACCTCTGAAGCTGTAAAGCTGCTCTTCATACACTCTTTTAGATCCCTTCACTTTCGCCCAGACATTAATTCCTCTATGAAAAATCTCGACTTTCCCTGGCCCGATCACGAGACTCGTTCAAAGTGAGTGGACGCACCTTCTAGTATAATGGCATGTGCGTGAGATGATGGCTAGTAAATCAATGGTACTAAACATATTTACGCTTCGCACCTACTACAAAGTCACTTTTCAATACCCTTTCGGCCCCACCTTCCATTTCCACTACCCTGGAAATCCTCCCCTAGCCATCTTCCTCGCTCTTCCCTCCCTCCGATTGTGATTAGCCCTCGATCCCTTATTCGCCTCCTTCCTCTGCCTGGCCACGTCAGTGTCTTTGTCGCCACTCGCACCCGCCACATTTCCACCGCCTCTTCCCCCTCCACCACCTCTCCCACCTCGTCCCTGCCCCCTAATTCTTCCACCTCTACCCCTATTTCCATTTCCATTCCCGTCTTCCTCTCCCTCGACAGCTCTCCACGCCGTACTTTCCAATTCTGCCTGCTCGCCCTTGAACGTAGCGAATCTAGTTTCAAGTCTTCGCATTTGTCTAGGGTCGCGAGAAAGCATGACCGCCCATCCCTCAAGTGCTTCGTCAGTCATACCTGTTTCTTGTCTTATGGCTGCTCTTTCCTTGCTTCTACGAGTGGTAGCATCTCTAGCAAATATGCTTGGCGATGACTTGTAGGCACGGAAGAGGGCTTCATCATGTGCACTTTGTTGTAGGTTGTTCTCTGGGTTGGGCTCTTCAGGGTTGGTGGAATCAACAGTTCCTCCTACATCGGCAACATCGTATGTATCGTCTCTTTCATCATCATCTAAGTCAAAAGCAGCAAGTGCAGATAAAATGGCGGCCTTGTTGGGGGCAGTAGAACGGTCTTGGAGTACATCATCGGCTGTTTGGTCGGGGTTTCGACGACCGAAATGTAGGCGAGAGGCATCAATTGTGAGTTGGTCAAGCTCGTCATCATCAAAGACGTTGCGACGGGTAGGAAATTGCGGAGGAGTTGAATGAGGTGCTAGGTCGGCGTGGCGTGAAGATGCTCCGTCGGAAATTTTTCTATAGAAATGGTTAGAGCGGTGGCTTCAGGAGCATGAGAATACGTACAGAATTTCATGTCGATCAGCAATATTTAGACTTGGCGGTAAAGATCCATCCAGAAGATGAGATATAACTTCTTCCGTGTTATCATGATATTCTCCAAGTAGCTTGACAATAAAACCCGACCCAAGGTCTGGGAACAAATCCTGAATTTGTGATATTAGGCTCATTTGATGAACATGCATGTTCATATTCCCTTGACCACCAGCGTCGGCCAAGCCCTTGCCCTTATTGGGCTTCTTCTTGATAATGTGGCGTGGCCTTCCACCGCCTCCAGGTTTAAAAAAGCCTTGTAAAGTTGTAATTATAGATTGCGCTCTGCTCGATCCTGAGCCACTAGCATCGATTCTTTCTTGAATTTGCTTTAGCACGGGTGTCACTGTGACCAATTCAGCAACCAGCGAGTCGTTCACATTAGTTGGACCTTTCTTATGTGCTTCAGCTGCAGCATTCAGTGAATAAAGTTGGTCGATAAGAGATGAAAATCGTGGCTTGGGACCTTCCGTAAGTCCAATAATACAAAGATACATGGTGGAGAGAATGACTTTGCGCAATGGTGGGTTCATGAGCTTGTAACAACTTATAAGAGCATCCATGAAATCATCCCCAGCCATGAAGAATGAGGCTGCTTCAGGAGAGGCGTATAGCAAATGATTTAGTCGTCTTAGTAGTATTTCGGAGCCTTTGAGGTCTCCCTTGAGGCCAGCATCCAGTTCTTCTGCCAACAAGCCCTTGACACTACTTAACGAAGCCTCGATTGCCGTAGAGTGCTTGCTCCATGCTAATGTAGTGACTTTGCCGCCCCTTTCCTTTCCATAAACTTTACATACATCTGCAAGAATTTCCCAGCGCAATAAAGATTCCGGTGATTTATCAACGGTGATCAACTTATAGAATAGAAGGTATGCTTGCTTGCGTAGCTGCTTGAACTTTGAGGGATTTGTGGACAAGTTCTCATCATGTGATAGAGCTACTTCGGCAAAGTAAGATAGCAGGAAGTCTGGTAGGGATTCATCTTTTGCTGATATCCGCATAAAATCTGGAGTTGACATGGAAAGGTGTGCCTCGATCAGAGATAGCCAGGCATCCAAGCAAGCCTCCCACTCCTCAGGTAGCATATTCGACCTCCACGATAGCTTGGGATATGGGACTAAGGGTGGGAGAATTATTGATTTTGAAGCCATCTCGGAAATTCTAGTGCAGCGTGCGTAAAATAAGGGAAGACGATGAAGTTCTTGAGAAGGGCAGGCAATATGTTGAAATAAGAAGTCCTGTGAGGGTGCTTGCTATGCTTTCCGCCTGTGGTCAATTGCAATTGATGGAAAGTTGGTGATGAATTAAGCATAAATGATTTGAAGGGTTTTTGTCGTTTTGTCGTTTTTGATAAATCAGTGGCAAGAGAAAGGAGGTAAACAATAAAAGAATCTAGAATAATTTATCAGAATATTTAAAATATAGAAATCTCAAAATATGTACAATGCTCTCGCCGTTTGACTCAACACCTATTAATATATGTATATTCTACAGCTATTGCTGCACTATTCAACCTGATCCACCTATCAAATGCAATGATGACGGAAGAAGTGCATGGATGGATGGATGGATGCCTTAAGAATGAACCTCCATAAAGCACAAAAGTTCAAGGCATCAACCTTTCAAGCTGGAAACAATTATGTAATCTTCCATCCAAAGCTTTCAACCAATTAAATCAATTCGTTTAACCCATGCAAGCCAAGACTTTCACCCACAAGTCCGCAAATCTTCAATTTTGTCTAACAGACGCGACGAATTTCGGAATTCTTTTCTCTTTTACGACCACCTTCATCACTTTGCCGCAACTGGAACCATCGTTCGAGTCTTGAAGGAAATACATCAATCAATAGAATCCCATTCTATCTATTCATCCATCTATCAGCAATCATGTCTTACAACAAGGATAAGGATTTCGCCGGTGAAGGCCCAGTATGTCTTTATGTCTTTTCCATCTGCACCCCCCTTCCCCTCAAAGTTACGCAAATCGCGAACCGTATATAAAAATGGAAATGGATTCATGAAACTAACGTCCCTTCCTTCCCCAGAAAACCCACAAGATCAGAATCACCCTCACCTCCAAGAAGGTTGACTCCCTCGAGAAGGTCTGCCGTGAACTCATCGAGCGTGCCAAGGGAAAGGAACTCCGCATCAAGGGACCAGTCCGTCTCCCAACCCAAACCTTGAAGGTTACCACCCGTAAAACCCCTTGTGGTGAAGGTTCCAAGACCTGGGATTGCTTCGAGATGAGAATCCACAAGCGTTTGATTGAGTACGTTTTCGCGCCTCGGTCACAATTCGAACTTCTGCAGAAGAATTAGAAGAGAACCACAGAGAGAACAGTATACTAACAGATTAATAGTCTTAACGCTCCTACTGAGGTTGTCAAGCAAATCATCATCAACATCGAAGCTGGTGTTGAGGTGGAGGTTACCATCGCTGCATAAATTACTTGAATGTGATGGGAAAGGGAGGAAATGATGGTGAACAAATAGGTCGGCCACGTTATGAGGGTAGACAATTGAACGCTGTTCCTCTCACCTATTGATATCTTCCGTGACTCTTGTGATAATTTGTGACTGAGATATATTTTGCGATTGAGTTTCTCATGTAGCAGAGATCCGATATATTCGACGTCCAGATATGTATGTATCCACGAATTAGTAGCACCCCGCGGAGAACCTGTTCATTTTCAATCAGCCAGAGAACCACCAACATTCCTTGTAAGAAAGCCGACCATTTCATTGCCATCGATTTACCTAGAGTATTTACCTACCTAGCATACACACCCGTTCATTCAAAGATCTCCAAATCTCGCGTCTAATCTTACAAGGTTCAGTACCAACTTTCGAGGCAACTTGGTTACTTGCTTCCTAACTGGATATTTGATATCAAATATCAGACATCAGATATTGAGTACCTCAGCATGAAAATACATTTGGTTCAAGTTCAACCAGCAAGGAATAATATCCAACTTAGTATCGATATGGGTTGACTCACAAATCACAGCGCACTCACTCAGTCCTCAACATGGGTAATAATTCAAATAGGTATCATCATTTCTCTATCCCGTTTTCTTCATCCCCCGTCAAATAGAAACTACAATATGTACAATCGAAAAGTATCTTTTTCCTATCAATCAAACTCACAACTCCACCATCCTTCATCCTTAGCCCATCTAATCTCTTTCATCACAACCAGCGCGAAATATATACTTGAAGCCTCATACCCAACAAACGGCTCTCAGCAGTATCAAATACACTCATGTTTCATCTCAGATTTCCATGTATCAACCCTCCCATTCCACTCCATCAGGCACAAGAATAACAGCAAAGTTAAGTATCTTCCCACCACACATATGTACAACACATTAGTTTGAACTCCATAGAATACCATGAATACTCCAAAGACTAGATCAGATCGTCAATCAGGGCTTGCATAAGTATTTAGATCAAGCCAGCTGATACATCCGAAGGAGCATTTCCAAGGTAACCCCAGGCTTGTTCGGCCATGTAAAGAGCGGGGGTGTTAACCTTCCAGTAATCATTGAATGTGCTGAAAAGGTAAACGTTGGATGAGTTGGAAGCGAAGAGATCCTTGATAGCAGCTATCGCAGTGGTCTGGGCCTCGGGAGAAGCGACCGCCTGATCATGAGATGTTCCAGCGGAAGGCCATCCGGTCTCAGAGATGACAATCTCCATATCAGGGTTGCTCAAAAGGGCTCGTAACTCGGAGATTTGGGTGCTAAGGAAGCTACCAGCAGCCTCGGCTGCGGTGTTGGTATCAAAGAAAGGATGGCAGTTGACAGCGCAATAATCAACATTGTCGCACAGACTTGGGTAAAGCTTAGTGGCAGCCAAGGTATCCACGGCTACAATCTTTCCGGTATAGCCAGCGGCTGAGAGAATACCTCTGGCGGTAGCGACGGCACTGGCAACACCAGCTGCATCAGTGACACCGTTGTTGACCCACTCATTTCCGATAGAAATAGTGGTGATTATGCTCCAGTCACCATCAACAGCATTGACGATTGCTTGGGTTTCAGTTGCGACCTGGGTAAAATCATACACACCAGCAAAGATTTTGAATCTAAACTTCTTGGCGGCGACCAAGGTAGTGGTGACTTGATTACAATCAGTTCCGTAAATACGGACGGTAGAATATGAAGATGGGATAGCGGCAAAGTCCTGGTTCACTTGGTCTTGAGTCTTGCAGGCACTGTTGGCCATGTAAGGTGAGTAGGCGAATCCGAATCCTCCAGATGATGCGACGATAGCTGAGGTGGATGCAACTGCAGCGGAAGAAGTGGTAGAGGAGCTCGAGGCAGCTGGGACAACCACGGCACTGCTGGAAGAACTAACAGCCACGGCACTGCTAGAACTAACAACCGCGGCACTGCTAGAAAAGCTGACAACTGGGGCAGCAACGCTAGTAGAAGTTGCGGCAACGGGGGAAACAACACTAGTAGAGGTTACGGCGACTGAGGAAGCAGGACCGGTGGAAGGGACGGGTACAGCAACGGAGAGGGAGACTGCGACCGAGACCTGTACACTTGGGGCTTCGGGTGTTGTGCTTGCGGCAGCAACATCAATCTGGGTGGATGGCTGAACAGCAACATCATCGACAGGCGTAGTGGTTGTTGTGGAGGAACTCGAGGTAGGGACAACTGAACTGGATTCATAGGTGGTTGTGGGTTCATTGTCAAGGTATTTCGTGGTGGTTGAAAGAGGGTTACCCTCAGAGTCAACGTAGATGATCACTTCCTGAACCTCTGTAGCCGCGACAACAACGGTATCCACGACGGTCACCAGATCTCTCTTATTGTGGATGGCTCGGTGAGCATTGTGACGATCTACAATATGTTAATTGGTATCCCGAAAAGGATAGCGGCAGCGAGTACATACTAAAAGGTTGAGCCAAAGTCAATTGGAGAAGGGAGAATCCCGCGAGGGATAAAGTTGTAGTCTTCATATTGAAAATAATATCGAAGATATGTGTCGGTTTAGAAATTCAAATAGATTCTCTTATCTGTTGCCGACCAGCGGTTAGTATGGGGTGAACAGGTAAACAGAAAGAGACGACAAAAAATAACAACTGAGAAGTAAAGATGTTTGGAGGAGGTAGAAAGTCCAGCAAGCTCTTCAAGACGGGGGATCCCATGTTGATCTTTCGAGACTTCAAAAGCCTAGAGTATAACCTGGGGATGTATGATAATATTAGAATTCAAATGCACCAACCTAGATGTCGAAGGCGTCGGAATGTAGATTTGATTTGAGAATGAGGGTGTCAAGAAGAACGAGTTCCAGTTGGGTACGATGGACAACGGGAATAATGTCTCTTCCTGGTGGTAAGAGGAATGAGTGGTGTTGAATTCGAGGGTCAGTCGTTATCAAGGATAGAAATTGGATTGTAAATGGCCGTTGTATTGGGCAAATGGAAGCAAAAGATGCGCTGCAATTTTGCGATTCTATATATCGAGCTTCTTCTTGGAGGACGTCTAGGGCCAAGAAATAAAGATTTCAAAGGAACGTGATGAGTTTTGACAGATTGGATTGTCAAAATCTCGAGTGCTTATGTTGTTGTGTATATTGAAGGATCGTGAAAGAGAGTGAAGATCGAATCGAGTTTCCCAAAATCCAAATTATTAAAATTCTGATGGAGGAGGAGAATTATAATGTAAGAGGATAATCAAGAAGGAACCGACGATGTTGTTGTTTGAGGGAGGCTGCTTTTGTTTACATTTACAACGAACCAACGAACGACCAGCAGGAAATTCGGTTAGTTCTTTTCCAAGTAGGTAAGAACGGAGCAGGTCAATAAGTGGAAGGAGGGAGGGTGATGCGACGAGATGCGACGAGATGAGATGCGATGAGATTGCTCATTGGATAAAATTGAAAAGTGGAGAGAGGCATGCAGGGTGAAAAAGAAGGTTCAGAGGTTGTAATTATGTAGCAAGTC
Organism: Sclerotinia subarctica; assembly: GCA_025389085.1. Classification (NCBI taxonomy): domain Eukaryota; kingdom Fungi; phylum Ascomycota; class Leotiomycetes; order Helotiales; family Sclerotiniaceae; genus Sclerotinia; species Sclerotinia subarctica. The sequence goes on from QRFI01000013.1 coordinate 1,245,037, forward strand.
CCACTTGAAGATCAAAAAGTCTAGATATTGAGGGAATAATTTAAGTAAGTCACACTCGGTATATCTCGTCGTAATCTGTATTATGCGTATATTGAATGAATAGGATGAGTACCTACATACCCACCTATGAGATGAGATTGAGATGAGATGTATAGAGTTAGAGATGTATAGAGTTAGAGATGTATAGAGTGAGAGATGGATCGAGTTGGAGATGTAAAATGGCTTCGTCCCAACTTCATGATCTTCATGGATCAAGAGGACCCGGGTAAAGTGATGAATAATGAAAATGAAAGCCAGAAGAATCATTGGAGTGAGACAAGGATATTTTCAATATTTTTGGGGGGCTTGATTTTCTTTGGCTCCATAGTAAGACTTACAAAACTCTTTCTTCATATTGATACTACGTAGTCATATCCACTCTCAGGTACCATGTCTCGATACATTTTTCTTACCGTATGTATTTGACTGTACTTGTACTCACTTGCATAGCAGTAGACTAGTAGTACATTCTCCCTTTCCCTTACTCCCCCCCTTCCTCCCTTCCTCCCTTCCTCTCCAATGCACAAACATTAATCTAACTAGAAATCCGCTGATCAGTTCAACAACCCCTGGGTTCTTCGACCTACAGAGTATATTCCGTCCAAAGTATAACAAAATCTTAATCTAGAATTCCAACTCTATGAAGTACATCACCCACCTGGTATACTCCCCTCGGCCCCATTTCATCATACCCCGAACTTTTGAAACTTAGCATCATGAACCATGCCGGGAAACAAACCCTATGTAGATTATCCTCCACTGCTCTAGCTGGCTGTGCTGTACTTTCTTATCCACGCCAAGACTTGAAAGCTTCAAAAAAGCCTTTTCTCATCGTCTTCACCTTCTTTCCGCCTCCTTGTTTCCCACTACCAAGCCTTAGCGATAGCCATTTCACCAGCCAGGGCTGAGCCGACGCGCAGACCAAAGCTTTTCGTTCGTGAATCGTAACCCTGGGAGGCAAAAGGCGGAATGCAGTGGAACAGTGGAACCATGGAACCAATGACCAATGAACCCATCCACCTGCTTATTTGGGGGGACCCTTATTTGATCCTGGGCAATACAATTTATCTCCTAGGACCTACGTGGTCCCTGATAATCGATTTGACACCCACCTCGCCTAAGCCCTGAATCTCCCCCCGGAACCACGGCCTATTGGATCAACCCTGCACCAATCTTCATGCTTCATGCTTCATTCATGCTTCGTGCAACCGCCGAGTTCAAGACTGATTACTCTGCTGTCAGTAACTAATCTCGCCAATCCTGGCTGCGACGTAACCCTAATCAGGTACAGACAGGGCTGCAGCATGTCATTGATCATGGTTGATGTTTCCCCGAGTGGATTGGAGATTAAAGCCCGCAGCCAATGAATGGAATCCCTGTTGTGAGACACCAGATGATGAAATCGGAACTCGGAGGATTTGTTGTGCCATTTGACTTGCCAATGTTCTGATTGTGCAATACACACACAATACACAATACATAACGGCATAGCGGATATGAAGATTCCAAAGGCAGTTAATCCATCATCAATGTGTTTGTGTTCCGAAGATCAGTTGCAAAGAGAGAAGAGCAATGTAACAATCAATATCAATAGTCCAGTCCTACAGTAAAGGCTAAAACCAATGTCGCTGCTACGGTACCGGTACCCTATCGGACATGGCCGTGACAGCTCCTACACTGTAGATCCTAGACTCCTGGACTCCTAGACTACTATCAGTATAAACTTCACTCCTCCCTGTATGATGGGTATGATAGACACTTATAGCGGCACCCACAAAGCCACGAGTTGCCAAGTATTCCAGACTTTTCATCACACTGGAAAACTCACAGGTCCGCTTTGAATATCATTGGCTGAACCCTTCCGTACCTGCATGTGATCCTGGTAGCCTTATCTTTTATTAGTCATGCCAGTGATCTTACAAACTTCTAGAAGTCGAAGATTTTACTTTTAAGACTCCAGAAGATAGACGGTGAACTCAGATAGACACAACCTAAGGGCCAAGGCCTACCAAAGTGGGTACACAGACATCTAGCTTCTTTTCATGAGTCACGCTTTGTACTTATTCATCAATCATCTCCTGCCGCCATCAACTTACACATACATACTCGTAGTACATAATACATATATACTTCAAAACTATATTTATATACATATATATATATATATATATATACATTCAACTCAAAATTCATGTACTTCGAGACATCTGCTTGCAATCTTACAAATACAATTAATTACATCACCAAATCACCCAGCTTCAAATAGAATACTGCCAATCCCCAAATATTAAAATCACACTTCAAAATTCACAGTGTCATGGCATTGCTATATCAGTATATCAATATATTCAATCATAACCTCTAATTCATATCCAGTTCTACACCCGTATCCATAAACATCCCCGAGCATTACACATTACAACCGTACCCTCCCCTACTCATCCATCATCCATCGTCTATCATGCAAAAAGTATCGACACGTCACCGGGCCCGTAGACGCAGCGAGGAAAACATGAAGTCTAAGCCAATGGCAAAGCCAACTTACTACTTGACTTTCTGGTCATGACTTTCGTGATAGCATGTCTAATAACAACGCCAGCCTTTTCAATCTCCTTTTTCGTGAGTCCTGTCGTGATACACACTTTGAGTGCTGGTTGTAATTTCCACTCTTCGTCTTTGCCATTACTGCCCGAGTAGATTGGCATACTTTTGAGTCGCGTTATGAGTACTCCATTTGCTAGTGTCTGGAGATCCGTTAGCTGATACGCCAAAAAGTTAGGGGAGGTGAAAGAAATCGCTTGCCTCATCAACACATTCCTGCATGATACGTTCCTGTTCCTCGGTACTTAAACGTCTCGAATTGATGATATCTTGCTTGAGGACGAGTAGCATAACCGGGTTGTCAATGGCGCTGGTACAGTGAACCCAATCACTTCTCGGATCAAGCTGAGCTCTCATTGCCTTGATATTCTCTCTGCATTGCACCAAAACATCAGGGTTAGTTTGTAGCATGTTGAGCGTTTCACTAGCGGTGGTAGCCAGCATAGCCGGTAAAGCCGCCGAGAAAGTATAGGAAGCAGCCGTGATACGCTGATGCTCTACCACATCGTTTGAGCCTGCGCAGAATCCACCTCCGGCACATAGAGGTCCAGCTAATGATCCAATCAACATATCAATTTGTGACGCATCCACATTCTGAGCTTCCGTAAGACCGCGACCAGTTCTGCCAAGAACCCCAAAAGACCATGTCTCGTCCAACATCAGGCGGAATTTGTAGCGAAGTTTCAGCTCAATCTAATGCTTTGTTAGCTGCATCAATTAGCCAGGAGATGTATTTGGAATACTTACCAGCTTAGGCAAATCAACGCAATCACCAACTGTTTCGGACAATCCCTCTGTAACAATAAACCTTCTAGTCAATGGTCTTTTGGCTTGTTCCTTGATGACCTTCTGTAGTACCCTCTCCAAATCTTCCATATTGTTATGTTCAAAGTATTTCACCGTACTTCTAGAAATCTGCAGTCCCTTCCTGATCGAGTAATTACACGCTCTATCGGCCACGATAATATCACCTCTTTTACAAAATGCCGGAATCACACTGGAAATCGTAGAAAATGCATGTGCGTACACAATACACCCTTCAGTTCCCAAGCATGACGCAATATCCGCTTCCGTTTTCATGTGTACATCTTGAGTGCCGTAGAATTGAGGAGGTCCGCAAGGTCCAACGCCATAAGTCCGGAGAGTTTGGATAGCCTTTTCTTTGACTTGCTCGTTGCCAACGAAATTGTAAAAGTTATAAGATGCGAGATTCGTGACGGTTCGACCATTCGAGAGCTTCGACTTTGGACCCGTAGGTCTTCTCTTTGTTAACACCCTGTATGGAAATGCCGAGGGATAGAAATCGAACTTACCCAACGATAATGGGCGTTTTCTCACTATCTGCCTCTTCAAAAGGAGTCATCTTTGAAACCAGCGGCTCTGGCTGCCATTCATCCACCAAATCATCGATCTCCTGGTAATGCACTCAATCAGTCTTCATGAACTCGACTCGCAGAACAATCTCAGCATGGAAGGTTACTCACCTCCTCAGTCAATTGGACAAAATTGTTGTTGTGCGTCACATAACTCGGGGCTAACAAATATCGAATGAAGAAAATGACCAGAATCAATTCAATAACAGATCTGACCGGATCATCCTGATAACTTGATTGAATATAGCGGATGAGCATGGCCGAACCAGGTACCTTTTGAAAAGTCGATGTGATCTCGTTCATGGACGAGACCATGTACGATTGAATATCCTGGAGGTCCATATTGACAAACACGAGAGCACAGAGAGCAATCGGAATGTTGTGAGATGAAAAGGAGATAATCAAATATTGGTAAAATGGGCGATTGGTAGAAAAAGTTCCCGCTTCCCGCTCGTACTGCTGTCGAAAACTGCTGGTTTGTTTTAATGAATGGATTTGGTTATCGTGATCGGGACTTGTTGCCAGTTTCGCGTAATCAAATGTCCGACGAGGGAGGTGGCACAGACAGTAAATAAAAAAACACAGTAACCACACAATAATAAGAAGTCGTTAATGAAAAATACACCTAAAATAAGCATTTTACCATATTTCCAAATCCGAAATTTCTCATATTAAATAATTATAATCAATTAAAATTATATATATATATATATAATTTTGATATAAATAAAATAATTTTTTAATTTTTTAATAATTAAAAAAATTCGAATATAATTATTTTAATTCTATAAAAAATATTATTAAAAAGTTTATTGATTTTTGTTTTTGTATTAATAAATTATATATTTCGAAATGATCTTGATTTTATATTCAAATTTTATAACAAATAAAATTTAAGAAATGAATAATTTTATTTTTCTTAAATTTCAATTGAAAATAAAATAAATAAAGATTTATATTCTAAATTAAAAAAGATAGGAAGTTAATAAGCTGATGGAAATAATACTATTATATTATAATTGTCTATAACGGGAAAAAGAGACAATCAGATTTTACTCATTTCACTCTGATAGATCAAGATCATCCTTCATTGCATGGACAAGTCGAATTAAGGTCTGTGTTCAAAGTAGACAATCACCATGAGATATCGAATAACCAAAAAATTTACTCATATTCATTGTAAAGACTCTCTATTATCTTTGCGCTGTAGGACATGTTACAGCCGTAATTTAAACGCTAGGTGATTGAAGCCTGAGCATCCAGTATTGCATTCGCGTCATTATGGAACAGTAAAGGAGGAAGAAGAAAACAGAAAACAAATATCTAAAGCCGTTTACCATGCAAACACCCAAACTCGAATTTGAAAAACACCCCGTGTAGTGACGATGGCCACGCATCCATTCCAAAGATCATTTTTAATGTACTGCATACCATCCCATTCTATATTACAGCCCCGGAAGCCATCTATACAATGCCGAGGTTTAGAACAAGCGAATCTTGGCGGCAGCGGTGTTGGTTGAAGTGGCAGAGGCTGTGGAGCATGTCACACAACCAGTACCGGTCTGGTTGTAACCTCTCGTGTCGTTGTTGTTCTGATCGATAGGCTGGAAGAGCTTCTGTGGAATTTTGTTGATCAAGCTAGGGGTCAAAATCTTCTTGCCAACAACAAGTGGGCCCACAAGCAGTGCGAGGAAGACGATAAACAGAGCGAAATATATAACGGCATACCGCCAGACACGTCTCTTTCGTAACTTGGATTGCTTCAAGGAGTAAATTGGAGGACGAATTTGTCGACTGGAAGCAGTGAGTTAGCACGTAATCTATGTCGAGATGAAATTGAAATAAACATACCTGGGACGAAGCCAGAAGAGCATCACAGAATGAAGCTTGTCAATTTGAGGTATGGCGATGATGGGAAGCATGATAAAGAGAAGGAGATGACCAAGAACAAAGTCTCCAGCAAACATTCCAAGCTCAGTGATCTTGCAAAGAAATTCACGACCAGGTTGGGAAATCGTGTGCCAACCCATGGAATACCATTTACCAGTCCAGAAAGCAATATTGGATGTGTCCGTCTTCAATTCTCTGGTCAGTGCTAGACTGATAATGAGCTTGTAGACAAATCTTTGAATGGCGGCGGACGCAATCATTCCCATCAAAGTCTTGGCGAAGTCAAATCCTTCCAAGAAGAACATGACTTCGAAGAAGACCAGGCAGAAGACAACGGCCAAGGCATGAGAAATCGCGGCGAGAACGGATCCGAATTTCTTGCAACACATGCCGAGCAGAGGTCCCATACAACAAGCCATACTAAACATCACAGCCAGGACACCTGCGTTGACTGCAATAGGAGCCAAGGCTACAATACCAACACGAATCAAGGCGTTCGTCGCTTTAGTTTCGACGCCATCGTTGATGCTTGGAATAACACCAGTCTGGGCATTTATGTAGAGATATGGAATCAAGGTGAGAGCAACGATCATGAGCGGTCCGACGATTTCCCCAAAGAAGAGATTGGAGAATGTGGCACGGGCAGTGTCGCCAGACATCTTGGCCGATGGGTCTCCAAGAATCTTGCGTTTATAACCTGTAATTCTGGTACGAGAGAGACGGCAGTAAGCAATCCAGCTCGATGCATGAGAACGAGAATTTCCGCGAGACAACCACCTGAGGTAATCTCTGTAGTCAATGAAGAAATCGTTCCAGGCAAATTGATGAGGATTATACAAGAATGGAGAAATGCACAAAGCGAGGAGAGTAACCCAGAAATATACCAACGCAGCTTGCCAGACAGTGATGGTTGCGAATAACAACATCATAAGTAGTCTAGCTCCGAGATAAATCGAGGGACCGGCGAATCGAGAGAAGAGAATACCGAAGGGAATGCGGGCAGTAGCGAAACCACGACCCGTTCCGATGTATCGGGCACCACCGAACGAAAGATCTTGCTGAACAGCGTTCGCATAAATTTGACAGACGAAAACTTCGAAGAAAGGCGACAAAGAACTGAATTGCTTTCCGAGACGGGTAGCCGCACGCCAGAAACCACGCTCTGTCAATTCCTGTACTGTCAAGGGTACGAAAGAGATGAAGAACACAATGAAGATGGAGATGACGCAACGATAAACCCAATTCGTAATAGGAATGATGTTTGCACAACCAGTTGGATAGAGTGGATCGGTGATAGGGACGTTGGAGTTGTATTTACACTCGATGACCTGGTTCCTGAGGGCTCCTAAGTTGATCAAGCAGAGCATGAACAAGTTGACGGACAACATGATGAACATGTTGTTCAAATGGAAACCAGGATGAGCGTAGTAGAAGGACAAGAAGCGATCGATGGGAAGTTGAGTACCAAGATAATAATACTCACGCGAAAGCATTTGCTCACCCATACCAGTTCCAATCTTTGTGGTAAAGTTAAGAATCGAGCCAAAACCCAAATCACGACCTTTACCACACTGGTAGTACTCGCAATGCTTGATACGACCTCCACGAAGAAGTGCAGTCATACCAGCATAAATATCCTCGTTAAGATGAAGACCCTTCTGAGCCTTGGAAACACCACCTCTCGTAGTCATGAAGATTCCATTCAGGAAATCAGGATGTCCATAATGAAGCTTACCACCAATGGCAGCAAGCGTACGTGCGAAGAGCGTACCGAATGTTTGTTCCTTTCCGGCAGCGACATCTCCCAAAATACCAATATTCTCAGAGAAAATATATTCACGTGCACCGAGAATTGCAACTGGGGCGACCTTAGGGTTGGAGACACCCGGAGTGTAAGGGGAGACATTTTCAGTTGTCATTTCTTCGAACTCGGCCAAAACACTTCGAATCTTCAAGCATTCTTCCAAATAGTTGTCTTGATTGGCATCAATAAGTTGAATGTACTCGCCGCGATAAAAGATGATGGCATGGTTTTGGTTGTCGGATTTTCCATCACCAAGAATTGGGTTACCGGAAAGTTGAATGCGGAACTTGGGTCTGCGCATGCCATTTTCCATAAGTTCGGAGTGACCATCAATGAGAGCGGAGTAAAGACGTGGCTCTTCCCCTTCGGCGAGAGGAGCTTCTTCATCCAGGTAAGCGATTTGGAGATCAGGGTAGGCACGGAGAAGAAATTCGGTGTTTTCCATCTCCTCCTTCTTGAATTTGGCATAACGTTGCATAGAAACACAAAGCTTAAACTTGCGACGGGCCATACGCTCAAGCTCGCGTTCAAGCTTGTCCGAGTTGCCACCAAACATTTGAACGACTTCGGGATTTTCAACACGATAGAGAAGTTTGATAGCACGACTATAATTCATGAAACCGGAGATTGTGCGGTAAAGAGTTTGCGCTCTCAAAGAGGCCCAAATACGTGTGCGGAGAGTGTACTCGGGAGCGGCCGACTTGAAACCTATGCAGTAGAAGGGAAGATCATCAATCTTGCTCTTGGCAGTATTCTTCTCATCCTTTTCGTAATCGCCATTAAATTGTGAGGTCTCGTCTGCCAGAATTTTGGTATCCTTCACGAAGCAATCCCACTCGTGAGGGTGCAATTGCTTCAAGTACTCAAGCATAGTAACGCGGGAGTATGGCTCGTCTTCACGAATGATTTCACGCAGGGAGAACAAAATCTTCTCTCCGTAATGCGGAATCATGACAGTGAAAGTTGGCATGTTATCGACTGGAAGTGGTTCCGGAATAGGAGTTGACAGAGATTGAGCGAAGAAAGAGATACGACGCTCGGCCTCACTCTGGCTTGGAAAAAACTCGGTCTTGAAAGAGTGATCTTCCTGCGAGACGAAGAAAGTGGGCGCTCGGAGAGTTCTCTTGCCTTCTTGTTCGGAAGGAACTTGATGGTAGAGAAGCTTCTGGACGTGGTCGATAGCAAGGAGATGCTCTCTGTACATGGAAATGACGATAGCGTTCCAGATCTGAGAGATGAGGACCTTTGGCTTGTACTTGATTTCCATATCAGTCGTGGCGAGAACCTTGGAATAGATACGCTTCGGCAAACGCGAGAAGATATTCCTCCATGGTGTCCAGATGGAAACACCAAGGTAGAAGGATCGAGCGACCGAGTAAACGGCGTTCATGATAATGTACCACATGAAAGTATCCAAGAAGAACAGCGTAAGATCGGTGACGAACATGAGACCGAGGAGAATCTTGGGCTGTAATTTGCAGAGGACATCGCCAAAGAGAGCATCACCAGCACAGTAGGAGATTTCCATGCTGTCCAAGTATCTGATAGGATCACGGAAGGACAAGGTCAAGAAGACGTAGGACTCAGCAAGTTTAGCTCCGAAGACGGTGATCCAGAGACCGTAAGACATCCACATATCATTACCAGTCAGACGAGGATAGCTGGCAGTAAAGGTCTGACTAGCAACGTACTGTCTGGAGTTCCTGGTCAGGTAACTACCAAACAATCCTCCCATGGGCATAATCGAAAAGAAGAAGTATGTGACCAGGGCGATGAAGAACTGGACAATGCCCAAAATCAAAGCAAGCTTCGTCTTCTGTGTGTTGGGGATGATGAAAATGTAAACACTTGGGGCGACGTTGAGAATGAGAACAGCGATGAGGAACAACAGTTTCTTGGTCAGATGCTGAGCACCTGCCCATCGACGAGGAACGTAGGACCATTCACAGATTGTAGCGATGACCATAATAAGACTTGCAATTGCACCACCCAGGGCAACCGCAGACCACTGCGCAGAGGCAGGAGGCTGATTGTTCAACTGTTGTTTGTAATTCTTTTCCAGGAGTGTGGGCGAATTCTTAGCAGTAAAGAACCAGAAGGCACTGATGTGGATAACCCAGATACGATTGAAGTTGACCAACATGTGGAACCAAGAACGTTTTTCGAGGTACGTTTTGAAAAAGGACTTGTTCCAGTTGACATCCTTGAGTTTGAGGTACCGTTCCGCAATGGGGAGATCCACCAAGCGAGACTTATCTTCCAGGACGATTCTCTCAATACCTTCGGGATACCAAAACAGTTGGTTGCAATCATCGTATCCGATAATCTCATTGTGATCCCGTTCTCGTCGAACATACTTGCCGTCTTGAATTTCATATCCTTGATCTCGACAGTATTGGTAAAGAGGCGTTATAACGTTGTTGAGGAAAGTTAATTCCTCCACTGGCTCAACCAAGTTTTGGCAGGCAGGAGAGTTGAGATAATCATCTGCACATTTGAAAATGAAGCACAGAACTTCGGGCATGAATCGAACCTGGTTGGCTTCACCCCAACAGAGAAGGTAGAGAGCCAATTGACGAACTCGGTCGTGTTGGGACATTCGGTTCATACGAGTCTTCCATCTGTACTCCGCAGCTTCGAGACTGTTATCACCCTCCATTTGCTCAAGGGTTTGCGCCTCGTTTTGAGGATCCGGTGCTGCTGCCTTGGCTGCTTTGCGGGCTTTGCGAGTACGACGATCTCCTTTGCCAAGTTTCATGCTGGCGAATCCCACCGCGTCATCTAAATCGAGATGAGCAGCAAAATACCACTTTCGGTAGTTGGCATTGTCACCACCGATATAGTCTGCGTGGAGTGACAGAAGGGCTTGATTCGGGGTCATACGCGAAGCTCTCGAATCGAGCAGAGTCATCAAATGATCGTAAACGTTTCTCATGCTGTCACGCTGGAAACCAAACTTGGCTGTCAAATCCAAGAAAATGTCCTCAACTTCTTCTTTGGACAGAGGAATTTGAGCATCAGAGGTCCAGGCAGGATACGGCTCCTTAGATCGCTGTCCAGCTGGAAGGACGTTGTTGTAGTCCATGCCGTAATTTGGCGTCGATGCTCCGGAGGATCTATTACCACCATATGAAACCTGCGAAGATGGTGGTCTGTAACCACGACCACCCATCTGACTCTCATTGTAGCTGTTGTATCTCTCGTCACCGCGTCCATAGTAATCCATATCGGTGGCTCGAGCCATGTCTGATCTCATGGTAAAGTCGCTGAAGGTCTCGGAATCCTCTTCTGAATCGCCTCGACGTTTAGCCTGGGGTGCCTCACCGCCGGCTGCACCCCCCTGATCATAGTACTGGTCGTTGTAGTATTCATCTTGATATTGGCCTTGGTGCTGATCACCACCTTCGTAGTACCCTCCCTCTTGTTGATATGGATTGTTGGCATCAGCATTGTAGTAGCCTCTGTAAATTGCAATCAGCTCCCAATCCATCCCGAAAATAGTCAAGCCACTTACGATTCATCATAGTATCCTTCAGCACCTTCTTGCTGATGACCTCCGTGGCCCTGTTCATAGCCACCATTATTGTCATAATATTGTTGTCCTCCGTGCTCATCTTGGTAATAAGAATCGGTATTGCCCGGTTGATGGCCGTAGCCTTCGTCGTATTGACCACCTTGTTGTGGTGGGTGTCCCGACATGATTGCGTACTAAATTATTTACTGGCAGATGGAACGTTAACATTGAGATCTGAAAGGTTTATCACCGATGAACTGGGCGCGCAGGTGAGAAGTATCTCCTCCGACTCCGCTGTGTCCGACCGCTGTGATTGGCGTGTGATGATTGCAAGCGATCCAAGGAGGAGAGATTTAAAACTCACAAATTAAAGGCACATTGGAAGAGTGAATGATTCCGGTCAAGTCCTTGAATCGAAAAGGTGCTGGACAAAAATGCTTGAGATGCGGTCACAATTGATGGCCGTAGTGTAAATTAAGAAAGGCGAATGGTGATTTCGAAGCTGGAAAGCTGGAAACCTTTCTTGGGGGATGAATTGAATTGAATCGAATAAATGAGGTTACAAGAACTTGGCCTTTTCGAAAATAAAGTTTGTCTTCTTCCGAATGAGCTGTAAAGAGTGACTCTTCAATTAAAAAAAAAGTAAATATGTTGATGATTTTGAGAAGGAAGCCCAGATGTGGTGAAATTCTCTTTTTTTCCCCTTTTAATTTTCGGTGATTCGTTCGCCGCTGCTTTGGTATTGTTGCTTTTTGATAGGGGCGGCTGGTTGGCTGGTTGTCCTTCCTACGAAACTTGAACTAATAATTTGATTGCTTGTCGCGTTAAACAGGGGAAAGACAAGTGCTGAGAACGAATGTTGAAGTGGCAATAAAAACCAGTTTACAATCAAAGTGATAAACAGGAATGAGAGATGAAAAACACTCCTGAGAAAAGAAGCTCCTTTCCTTGAGATTCTGTTTCAAAGAGGTTGGTATCTTTTGTCTATGTGTGATCGTTCCCAAGAATGAGAGATCGGGGCGGGAGAAGAAGAAGGGAGTGAAAAAGTGGTGAAAAAGGAGGAAGAAGGGATTTGGAGTAAGTAAGTCAGCTTAATACTAAGGAAACTCGATTTAGGTTCGTTATAAATCAACTTGGCACTAAAACGGGGTGGTGGTTATTGGTTTTTTTTTTTGGGATGGGGGGCGGGGAGGGGGATGGAAAGAGAGGTTGCTTCCGTCAATGATGAGATATGAATTGAGTGGATCTACAAAACAAGCCCAAATACCTAGTTACAGTGAAAGTCGAAATCTAAAATCTAGCTTCGCGGAAGAGGGACAATGAATGAATGACCTTACGATACAAGTAGTGGGAAATAGGACGACGGAAAGAGGCCTGGCGTGAGTGGGCTGCTTTCTATGTGGTAGCTTCAAGCTTTCAACTGGTCCATCTGATTCAAATGTTGTGTCTACAAGTCCTCAGCAAAGAAGCAAAGTAAAGCATTGCTCTGTATATTATGGAGATAATCAATCTTGAGGAATGAAGGGAGGGAGAGAATGCTGCCTCATTAAGTTTAGATGTGCTTCTAGAATAAAATAAATATAGATATCTGCATTAAGCTAGGGATGATGAATGGAACTTGGAAGCTTTGAATTGGTTGTGTTTGAGTTGGATTGACTCGTCTATCAGAAAACTCAGGAGAGGATAAATGGATAGACAATGCTGACAATTGATTTTGATTGGGAGGGGAAAGTTCTAGAGTCTGGACGGTGGATAGATAGTATCTATGGTGGGTAATAATAAGTATGGAGAAAACCATCAAAGTAGTATTTCTACTTGCTGCTTTTACGCCTCAGTCCTTTTCTTTTCCTTTTCTCTCTTCATCCAGTATCATCGCTGTGTTCGGCAAATGCTAATTCAGGGGCACGCAAAGTAACTGGGCTCCTGAGTCCCAGCCTAGTACGCCTTCCAGAAAGTCGATGGATGAATAGGGAATTGCTTCATTTCTATCCGACTACTTGATGGCGTCCCTTCCTTCCCACATCAGGTCAAGAGTCGAAAGCTTGTCCTATCTTCATATCCACCGGCGTTTTCGACATCCCAATGTCCTTATAATAGACATGTTCTTGCCCTTCCATCGGATTTCTAGAGGGAGGAAGAAGGTTCACAGATTATCGATTATCCATGGCACAGCATCGTCACCCCTCTCACCCATGTCATTTCGGCCTCAGCCAGAGGGGGAGTATCCATAATAAATTTCTTATCTGCATCATTCTAGTTATATTAACTCCGAGAGCTTCATCTTAATCCCAGGTCATAACCTCGACTGTCTCGACTGTCTCGACTGTCTCGACCGTCTCGACATCAATGATTCTCTCTCTTTTTATCGAATTGTCCAAACGCTCGAGTATCTAATCTAGATGTATTGGATAACTTTGAGACTCCTTGGTGGTGAAGTCATTGATGACGGATCAAGCGTACCATGGGTGGAACGAGACAATCAACGGTAAAAAGGGGGTTAAAACGGCAACTGATCTCAGTGCTGAGTGGGTATTTGTGCCACAGGGAGCGGGAAAGAAACAGGCGGTGCATGCATGAATTATGACTTTTTGCAAATGGAGCAGGAATCCAGGCTAGCTGGCCAGTGATCACTTTTTATCTACTTGTCCACCTAAAAAGATCTGAAGCTTGAAAGGATGTACGGAGGGAGTATGATCTATGATGCAGCCTCGAGTAAGAACTGCGCCTGTTGATATCCTGCAAAAGCAGCAGGCAGCAGACAGCAGACAGCAGACACTCGGTTTGAATTATGTGGTAAAGTGGGCTTTTGAATTACCATAGGATTTCCATAGGATTTAAAATCCCATGTCTTTCGACAAATTTCCTGTTCAATTATTATGACTGTACTTACTGCCCTGGAGTAGTTCTCAGTCGAGTTTCTAGTTGTTGAAGTGCTTTAAATCCTCCTCGCATTGAAGTGACTGATTTATTATTTTCCCTACCCTAGATCAACGTAACAGGCATGGGTCGTGAACTACTCGGCCACTATTGTTATCGTCAGTTTTCCGGCTTTCCGACGGCTTCACATTACTAGTGAGAGCTGGAAGTTGGAACCATCGACAAAAGAGAAAAGACTGACCTGGCTAGTTTTTGGCTTGATTCGGACCTGTCCCAAAATAGATCAGTGAATGTTTCAACTTTTGGGTGGCGATTCAAATGAGCCATAAAATGCATCTGGGTCCATGATTGGATAATGCTATTGTGCAACTTGCAAGGCTTATTGACGATTGATGTATGGCCGATAGGTTACTGGATACTACAGGGCAAAGGTAGGTTGGATCGGTATCAGAAAAAGTCGATAGGATAGTTGCGCAGCTAAATTTATAGCCAATGGGCTTTTGGAATGTTTATGTATTACCAGCTTCCATTCCCTATCAGGATTGAGCATGCCTTCTCGTATTAGATTCAGCCAATCAATCTTTCGAGGCAGTGAGTTGTTCGTTGTTCTACTGATGAAAGGCGCAAACGATATTGGCAATTGATAGACATGAAAATCCCAGATGACCTCGAGTTTTGGTTTCGGAGGTGATACAAGAGTGTAACATCATCCATCTTGTAGTAAATATGGAGTGCGAGGAATGGGAGGAGTGGCATCGTTGATCATTACATACATGAATACGTGTGTGGATACGAGCATACGACATACATACTACCTTTATTGGAACTTGGAATCGAGTGAATGAATGAATTTCCGACAATTTCTCTTGAATTGATATTCTGCGTTCTTGGTGGGTAATGATTTCCACAAGTACTTTCAATACTCTCAATACTTTCAACAATCTCAATACTCTCAATACTCTCAATACTCTCAATACTCTCAATACTCTCAATACTCTCAATACTCTCAATACTCCCATTACTCTCAATACTCTCATTACTCTCATTACTCCAGCCGAACCATACACACAATACCGTGCGAGTATCGCTCCTTAATTTATTATTAGTTGGGGCTGTGCTTCCAGAAGTATTCAAATTAAGATCAACCAAGTATCCCGGGCGAATAACTATCATGTTTTAGCTAAGGTTTTATGGAGCACAGGACTTTGTGTACTCGGTATGTGTTCAAATGCCTCATGGATCGCTAGAGTTAGTCAGCTGATCTATGGAGTATGGGTGCAGATAGTAGGTATCTAGAGTAAGTTCTAATAAAGTGTGTGAATTGAGGTTATTGATGTCGATGTTGGTGGCAGTGGCAGTGATGGTGATGGTGGCAGTGACCGTGGAATTGGTAGTGATTCTGTTATGATCTTATTTTCATTTCATTTCATTTCATTTCATTTCATTTCATTTCATTTCATTTCATTTTATTTTATTTCATTCCATTCCATTCACTCCTTCATCCACTTGCACGTAGCGAACTTACGAATCATTACCCAATACCTAGTCAAGAAATACGAACCCATCTTCTAATATCATTGGAACAAACTCCACGGCTCGTATGTTGATCGGCACGTTTTGTTCCTTTTCAGAAGTCGTAAGGCTTTTAATAGCTCGACTAGGTAGATATTGTACTCTGCAGTAGGCAACTAACTCCCAGAGACTTTACGAGACCCAAAATATAAAAACACCAAAAACACCAAAAACACCCAAAACATCCAAAAACCACCCACCCAATCATCAATCTAATCTCTCTAACCAGGAACAGAGGAATAGAGGAACAGAGGAACGGTAACGCGGGAACAGAGGGAACTCAGCACCCGACCTTCAAACCTTCAAACCTTCAAACCTTCAACCTTCGTACTCCATACATCTCCACTCCCAATTTTATCCCCATTAAATCTTTTTTCCCGTATCCCCTAAATTGCTAAATTGTTCCTGGATTCAAATCTCTTTGCCACACTTAATGCGACCTTGTTAATCCCGTTCCCGTAACCTCCATACTCCTCGACACTCATTTGTCATTTTTTAATATTCAAACAAAACTCACATCCAAAAAGCCATATTCTTTTCGAACCACTTCGAAAAGCAAGTCACTCGTTAAATTTATTTCTTTTCTTATTTTTTCTTTTAGTGCAGTCGCTGCTAGAGAAGAGAAATTACATCACCATTACACTCGTTCCTTCCCTCCTAAAACCTATCTGAGACGGAATTCGATTCGACCCTGCTGCTTACCCTTCATCTAGCTCTTTGGATGGGACTGGGTATTTAAATTTCATCTCATCAAAAATCACTTCTCATCCATCTATCGTCACCAAAATCAACATTCTAGCATACACACATTGGTATTCCAGTTACCATCATGAAGTCCTTTGGCTTTGCTTCAGCTGCTGCTGTGGCATTGACCGGCGCCCTCTTCGCGTCGTCTGCTGCCGCTGCTGATCTCCCCCCTATCGTCATCAAGGTACGCCATGCATCTCTCCATCCGACGTTGTTTAAAATGACTGCAAATACTCATCCTTATACCAGGGCTCCCATTTCTTCTACGAGAATGGCACCGAATTCTTCATTCGTGGTGTAGCGTACCAACAAGACGTCAACGCCAACACGACATCCGGTGCTACTTTCAGCGATCCTCTTGCAGACGAGGCTGGCTGCAAGCGTGATATTCCTATTCTTCAGGAGCTTGGCACTAACGTCATTCGTGTCTACGCCATCAATTCCTCTTTGGATCACTCCGTTTGTATGGGCTTGCTTAACGATGCTGGAATCTATGTTATTCAAGATTTGTCTAACCCATCATCCTCTATTAATCGAGATGACCCAGAATGGAACACTGATCTCTATGCCACCTATGCCGGTGTTGTTGAGTACGTATATCTTAATACTTGTTAACTATCTTACTACCACGTCCATGGCCCCCTTCCTCTCCGCTCAATGTGAAAGCCAGAGCTATTGCATCTGTTGCTGTCGAGGACCGTCTGCTAACATTTCCATCTCCCAGTGCAATGGCTCAGTACTCCAACGTCCTCGGTTTCTTTGCCGGTAACGAGGTATCCAACGACGTCAACAACACTAACGCCAGTGCTTTCGTCAAAGCTGCCGTCCGTGATATGAAGGCTTATATTAAGACTAAGAACTACCGTACCATCGGTGTTGGTTATGCTACCAACGATGATGCCAATATTCGAATTGACTTGGCCCACTACTTTAACTGCGGTGACGCGGATTCTGCCATCGACTTCTGGGGTTACAACATCTACTCGTGGTGTGGTGATTCTTCCTTTACCAAGTCAGGATATGATCAACGAACGGCCGAATTTGCCAATTATTCTGTGCCTGCTTTCTTTGCCGAGTATGGTTGCAATGTGGTCCAACCACGTGAATTCACCGAGGTCGGGGCCATCTACGGTGATCAGATGACCGAAGTCTGGTCCGGTGGAATCGTCTACATGTATTTCCAAGAGGCAAACGATTATGGTGAGATATCATCCATTTATTTCGAAGCAAAATCTAACCAAATTTAGGTCTTGTATCCGTCTCAGGAGACACGGTCAGCAAGCTTCCAGATTTCACTGCCCTTTCGAAGCAATTGGCCTCCGCCACTCCTAGCTCCACCAACTCTGCCTCTTACACTGTTACCAACACAGTAGCACAAGCATGCCCAGCAACTGGTACCGCTTGGGCCGCATCTAGCAATCTTCCTCCTATCGCAAACGCAGATCTTTGCGAATGTATGGTCAGCTCCTTATCCTGTGTTGCCAACAGCGGTATCTCTGGTAACTCCAGTGCCGACCTCTTTGACTACGTTTGCGGTTTGGACAGCGCTGCCTGTGATGGTATTTCAAAGAACGCTACTACTGGAGTTTATGGTGCCTACTCCATGTGTACAAGCGCTCAACAGTTGTCTTTTGTTTTCGATCAATACTATCAAAGACAGAACCAGGCACCCACTGCCTGTGACTTTAGCGGCAATGCTAAGACTCAATCTGGCTCGCAGAGCTCGAAGTGCTCTGCCCTTTTGAGCCAAGCCGGAACTGCAGGAACTGGTACTGTTACTAGCGCACCAACTGGTACTGGGTCTTCAAGCAGCTCATCACATTCATCTACCTCCACCAAGAAAAGTGCTGCTGGGGCTACTATCGTTCCACGTTTCGACTTGGGCTTGTTGCAGTTGGGTGCCTACCTTGTGGTTGCTGGAATGACTGGTGCTGGTATGGTCATGTTGTAGATGTAAATATTTGGCATGATGTAGCAGCGGCCTTGTGGCTGCTTTTGGATGGAGGCATGAAGGCTTTACTTTATAAATTGATGGGGTAGTAATAAGCATTGCTATTCATTCCTTTATTCTCATTTTACCCTCGGCGTCATTTGATTTTTCTCGACGTCTCCATGATACCAATCGAAGATCATAATTTGTATATTAAATCATAAACTGGAGAAAATTTGGAAAAAGTGAAAAGAAAGTTCCCGTTCTATAATTTAGGACTTACTGGTAATACGTGATTATTTAAAATGTACACACCAGCAGTCGTGGAAAGCCAAATTTCAGTTACCCTTTGTATAGGTAATAGATATTCAGAATTATACGTGAAGGCCTCAATATCTAGGCATTCAATCAGCGGTATCTAAGCGACCAGCACATCATCACGCTTCGATGACAAGCTTGAATTGGTATATTTTTCTTTGTAGATAACAAACGACTTCATAAGGTCAACCATTCAATTGAAACTCTTTTTGCTCTCAATCAGGATTTTTGCTTCGTGTTGCTGTCCTCTCATCAAACCACCAATTTCTAATTGATTAATAGGCCAATTGGAGAAGCAACGGCGCTAGAAAGGAAAGTTAGCGTGCCTTTCGTAGGGAGAGGAACAGACAAACGAACAAAATGGCGGACGTAGCAGCGGAACTGGACGAAGGAGGATTGAAGAGAACCTTAAAAGACTTATTTGCTGGGGCTGCTGGAGGTGTGGCACAGGTTCTATTGGGTATGTCTGATTTCGTACTGGGGTTGATGTAATAAATGCTCATGGTTTGGGGTTGGGATGACTCACGTGAGGACAGGGGATCTGTTGGGGAGTGGGATTGTCTTCGAGTGATAACATTGATATGGATTTGATACCCTGTTCGATGAGCTAGATAATAGTTCTTGATGTCAAGTCTATATCTTCACTTTGACTTTGCTATATGAGCTGGGAATAAGGCAACGAAATGATCTGACCTCCTACCAGGCCAACCATTCGACATAGTCAAAGTCCGTCTTCAAACCACTACGCAATACGCAAATGCTCTCGAAGCGGCTCAAACTATCTATCGCAATGAAGGTGCTCTTGCTTTCTACAAAGGCACCCTTACACCTTTGATCGGTATCGGAGCCTGTGTTTCCGTCCAATTCGGAGCGTTTCACCAAGCCCGTCGCTACCTTGAAAATTACAACGCTTCCCGCAATCCTCTATCTCCAGGCCTTTCCTATGCACAGTACTATACCGCCGGTGCGTTTGCCGGTATCGCCAACTCGGGCATCTCCGGTCCTATCGAACACGTGAGAATTAGATTGCAAACCCAACCCCACGGTGCAGGAAGACTCTACAATGGTCCCTTGGATTGTGTTCGAAAATTGTCTGCACACGGAGGTGTTCTTAAAGGTCTCTATCGCGGTGAAGCTGTTACCATTATGAGAGAAGCGCAAGCCTATGGAGTATGGTTCCTCTCTTTCGAATACATGATGAACAGCGACGCAGCCCGCAACAAAATCGAACGCAAAGATATTCCGAGCTGGAAAATTGCTCTTTATGGAGGTCTTGCTGGAGAAGCATTATGGTTGGCTAGTTATCCGTTTGATGTTGTCAAAAGCAAGATGCAGAGTGATGGGTTTGGGGAGAAGATGAAGTATAATGGGATGAGGGACTGCTTCGCGAAGACGTGGAGGGCGGAAGGTGCAAGAGGATTCTGGAAGGGAATTTTCCCTACGTTGTTGAGGGCAATGCCAGTCAGTGCGGGAACATTTGCGGTGGTGGAAATGACCATGAGAGCGATCTCTTAGGCGATTCAGGGGGTTAGAAGAGTGGTACAGTTGGTGTCTTGAATGAATTCACGAGGTGACGAGAATGACGCTACGTAGCTTTTCATATGTACTGTTACAACAAGAGCGGGAGCACAAGCACGGCATAGCATTAGCAATGAACCATTGGACGAAATAGATAGATCTCCATGCAGTTTTATGCAATATTCATCGAGCCCTACTAAGGCACAATTGAAGTCGTAGGAGCAATGAATTCAAGTACCATGTTCACCCACTCACAAATTCATTTTTACTTATTGTCTAAGGCTCTGGAATGTGACATCTTAATTTCTAAACAATGATTGAGCCATGGGATCAGTCTCTCGAGTCTCGACATTTTGCATATATTCTTCCAGTGAGCCCCTACAGTCACACATCCCCCAGCCGAGCTTTGCGGGTAGTCTTTTTCATGAGCCTCCTCTTGATGAAATGATGTGTTTCCTGGTGACCTTCCTTTCTCATACATCTGCATTTATAAGTCCCGTTATAGAGTCATGCCATCTACACTAACTTATCTTCCTAGGCATTTTCCTTCTTCTAATTACTGCATTATCAGTATCGGTATTGGTATTGGTGTCCTCAGTACTGGCTGTGAATACCCCGAGAAGATCTTCAAATTACGTGTCCTGGTTTTAATTCTTTGAGATGGTACTTAATCTCGGTTTGACAGCTGCTTTTGATGTTTTGATGATGAAAGTCAGATTGTGTAAATATGTACTTTGTAATTAGCGCATCTACCACCTTTGTATCTATCGTGTTTTGACCTATGCACAAGCATCTTATGCATCATGATCTGGTAAGCTTCCTTCGATGTCTCTAATTCATCTTCACGCTAGCTGATATTTACAAGCCGTGGGAGCTTCAGTTGACAATTCATTCCATCGTTCTCGTAGAACCACAACCACAAGTTCAAGTATCCACCTCAGCCATATTGTAATGACCCATTTGCTGTGCATGACTAGCCGCTTGCGTCTCTCCATGGACAATCACGCCGCAATCTTTACACTTAATAGCCATTCCTCCAGTGTCGGTAAAGTAATGCTTTTCCTTTAATTTGGAACACAATTCTACTGCTTTGGCGATTATCGTGTCGTCGGAAGTATCAAATATTCGGATGTCGTTCTCCGGGCCTGAGTAGGAGGGCGAAAGGGCTAGCATGTCGTAGTGGATTCCGGAGTAGACTAGAATGCATCGGTGTCCGGAGGTGTTTTCGTGGAATTTGTGGATGGAGAGGGACTTGGGATTGGTTAGCGTTGGTTATTGGAATGAAAGATGACTTTCAATTCCTTGTGTGAAATGCAAGAACGAATTCAAAATCGAAAGGAATAACATACCTGAACATCAATACAAACAACCTCCATGCCAAATTGCTCGGCCAAAATGCCCATCTCAATAGCACCGCCCCAAGCATCAGGAGTTTGAATCCACCGACAGTAGTCGTCGGGTTCTTGTTCTAATACGACTTTGCTATAAATTTCGGGATTGCCTTGAATAGTACTGGCCACAATAGATCGAAGCTCCGGCATTGAAAGGTCATCACCCGGGAGGACGGCCGTCCCAAAAGCTCGGAATAGACAGGAATTATCATCGGGCATGACACGAAGAACTGGAGGAAGTTAGTAAGATGATCGATGTCGGTTCTAGATATACCTGGAAGATATGAAATGGAAGTTGGTGGAGAGAAATACCAAGCGTAGCGTTAAGCTCTGGGATTGGAACCTCGGGAACATCACCAGCGATGCTCCTCTTACGTGAAAGAGATACAGGAGGTGCTGATTTTGCCGAGTTCGATCCTGATATTGCTTTTACATCGCCATGCATCCCAGAAAATGAAAACGACTTCGCTTCCGCCGTTTGTGTATCTCTCACTTGGGGAGGAGTAGATGATGTTTTAGAAGAAGCAGAAGGTGCAACAAAATTTGGCGATGCATCTGACCTGCGTTCTTCTCTTGAGCTTATTGTGAGTTGTTCACCATTTAATTTAATGTCCAACTTGCTCAGGGGCAAAGAAGGCTCGCTTTGAGAAAGGAGAAGTGGTTTTGGTGGATAACCATATTTAATATCGAAATTGTTGAGTGATGTTTTCGAGGTGATTTCAGATAGGAGATCACTAATTTTAGCATTGTCGGGAAGATTTATGGTGGAAGTCCCTTCAGGTCCTCGAATACGCATCCTCGTGCCCGGCATCTTGATATCTTGATATCTTGATATCTTGATATTGGCACGTGGATAACGGAAGTGATTGATTCTTGGTATGCGGTTTGTAGATTTATTTTACAGATGATTAAATGCTTTAAATTCGTGAATCACTAAATACTTAGTAAGTGGTGATATCGTCTAGAAGCGTATAGAAACAAGCGTATATAGCTTATATTAAAAATTGGTTTGTGGCAAATGTGAGTAGTAAATGGCGTCTCTCTTCGCTGTCAACTCTGGCAGCTTACCAAGGATCGTTCATCGATACACGTGATCAACCCATTTTCGGTTGTGGGGATCGCGCTCCAACGCGATTATGTACTCGAGCTCCCTCAAAAGCGACAATTCCTTAGCAACACAACCCCGCGCAGTAGTTGCTGCATCAAATAAGAAAGATGGAGTCGCCTATGCCGACCCCGATTCAAGATGAATCCACTGTCAAGAAAGAGGAACCCGCGACGTCCAATGACGTTGAAATGACCGATGCGCCAGAAGCCGAAGCAGAAGCCAAAGCAGCTGCTGTAAAGCCAGACACAAAAGTAACGGAAACAGCCCCAGAACCAGTGGGCTCCCTTGCGACGGCCGATGGTGTTACAAAGGATGGATATACTGTTATGAATGAGGTTGTACACAAATTGTCTGAATATCGCACTGAAGAGTAGGTCAATTGAGTCGGCGCATTTATTTTTTTCAAGGGATGCTAACATGGTATTAGTGGTTACGACATTTCACAGCTATTTCAGCGCATGCTCAACAAGAGGTTTCTACCAGACTACTTCGAGGTGATTAAAGAACCTACTGCATTTAGCACAGTTAGAGTATGTATTTCTTGCCTGTCAAATGCGCGCAAGTGAATCTAATAAAACACCCTCGTAGCAAAAAATTCTCAAGAAACAATACAAGAACTTCAAAGAATTCGTCCGCGACTTCGCCCTTATATCGCACAATGCGCAAGTTTACAATCGCCCGTCTGCAGCTGCATATCACGATGCCACTGCGCTTAGAGAGTTGTTCAAGAAGGAAATGCAACAATTGGTAGATGGAAAGGTTATTACTGCGGAGGAAGCAAAGCTCCCTGATCTTGGAGAACTCCCACCTGTCGAAGATTCACCGCCACCGGCCCCGGAAGACGAAGAACAAGAGGAGGATGAGGAGGATGATGAAGAGGATGATGAGGAAGACGATTCGGACGATGACGGCGCAAAACGAAAGTACAAACGTAAAAATCGACGTTCGAGCATGAACAGGCGAGATGGGGGCGATGAAACTGTAAAAGAGCCTGAGGAGCAGAAGAAGCGCGGCAGGCCACCTAAGGTGCATACTCCAATGGAAGCCCGCATAAATAATATCCTGAAAGGATTGAGGAAATTCAAAAATCCTAGAGGAGAGCTCAAAATTGCACCATTCGAGAGATTGCCCGATAAGACCAACATGCCGGAATATTACCAGGAAGTTAAGGCTCCAATGGCAATGGATCTTATTAAGAGGCAGGCAAAGCGCAAGAAGTATGGAACTGTGGGTGAAGTTCTTAAAGATATAGAGCTCATGTTTGATAATGCCAAGGCATTTAATGAGGAGGATAGTGAAGTTTACAACGATGCAGTGTTCCTTCAAAATGAAGCTAGGGCTCTTGCTGAACAAGAGAAGAATAGACCAGATGAAGACTTTGCTTCCGAAGATGGACGAATTCCCCTGAAAGAAATACTTTATAAAGGCGAGGTGTGGAAGGTTGGCGACTGGATCCACATAACTAATCTTAACGATGTTACAAAGCCAGTAGTTGGGCAAATATATCGGACCTGGCGGGATATTGAAGGACAAGACTGGATTAATGCTTGTTGGTATTTACGGCCTGAGCAGACAGTTCATCGCTATGACAGGCATTTCTATGAAAATGAGGTCGTCAAGACTGGACGTTATATTGATCATAAGATCGATGATGTTGTCGACCGTTGCTTTGTCATGTTTTTTACAAGATACTTCAAAGGACGTCCTCGTAACTTCCCTGCAGGCAAGGAGATTTATGTTTGTGAGGCGCGTTACAATGAACATGCATTCAAGCTCAACAAAATCAAAACCTGGGCTAGCTGTGTACCGGATGAAGTGAGGGAGAAAGATTATGAAATGGACCTCTTTGACACTCCAAGGCCGATGAAAAAGTTTCCAAGCCCGATTAAGCATCTACTTCGAGATGATGCCACGGAACATGACGAAACACCAAAGCCTACACTTGGCGTAAAAGGGGCGCCTCCTATTGTCGGAGCTGTGCATAAACTGCCTCGCGCCGAAAATGTAAGTATTCTCCCATGAAATGTGTCAGTCTGCAAATTCTAACATTATAAAGGACTCTCCTCCACCATCGCCCACTCCACCTCCCGCATCTCCTCTACAAAATCCGGAACCAATTCGTCCTCCACCTCCCACCGATAGACCTCGGTTCGATTCGCAGGGTGACATCTCAATGACTGGAACGACTCCAAGTGCTACGGCTTCGCCCATGATCAGCCAGCACTCAACCCAACCGTCATATACGCAATCTTTTGCACAAGCTCGGCCGTCTGCCTCCCCAGCACCACCTCAGCATACTCATTCATACAGCTCGCACGGAACTGCGCCAGTTGCACCCCCAACTCCATCATATCAACCAAGCACTTATAACCATCATACTACCGCCACTCCAACCGCTACGCATCACCACTCCAACCCACTAGCCAACTATCAAAGTTACCACAACAGCAGTACGCCACGCGTTGGTGGCACTAGTTCAAATTCACATGTCTCGCATAGTAACGCATATAATCCACCACGCGCCATTGAAGTCTACACACTACCTGATGCTGCCAATTCCTCTATCCCGGCCGATGTTCGATCGCAATTTCACACAGATGAATTTGGCAGGATCATTTTCTACACCTCACCACCACTGGATTACAATCTAATTCTGGATGAGTCGCAAGGTCTGGGACATAGCTTGAAGTATCTAGCCAATAAAGTGCGACGTAAAGAAGAGCTGGAGAAGAAACGCAAAAACCGTGAAGTCGAGCTAGAAATCGAAGCTAAGGAAAGATTGAAGCGTACGAAAGCTGAGGCCGAGGTTAGAAAGCAAGCTGTACTTGACACTCAAGTTAAGTCTATCAAAATCTGGACCGAAAATTTGGAGAGGGGTACGGAGGCGCTCTATAAACAGTTAAATGATGGGGCTTAAGAGGAAGTTGAGGTCTTCGGGGTGCGAGGGAATTCGGCGAATGGTTGAACACAAATTCTGGTTCCAATCATGCGAGTGATGTACAGAAACGGGAGGTGCTACGGAAAACATTACAGACAAGTATTGTAATGAGGCTAGAGAAAGACACTAAGAATCGCAAACTTTGGATGCTAAGTCGGAAGAATGAGGAGATGAGGGGCACTAGGGCAAAGAATGGCGTTTGTGACATGAAGATACAAGCTTTCACCGGTGAATAAATGAATGATAGTTGTTTGGCGGGGTGTTTTGGCGTGATTTGATTGAGGACATTGATTCAAACGAACGTGGTTTCTCAAATTGTTCATACCCAGAGGAGCTTTCATGGAATTGCTTCGTTAGAGCGGGATTAAAAGCCCATTGGGTTATCATGCGTTAACAATATACCAATTTAATTAATGAGATTCATACTACATTTCTTGACTTGATTTGCCGAATGGCTTAATGCCTGTGTCCTTATCAACGATTCTCCTTTGAGCATACACATACTTCCCGTACGTGTATCTATGTTTGTATTCGGCTCACTGGACCTGCATTTATCCAGTACAGACAGAGCCATCTCAATCCTGAGATAGTTACTATATTCATTAATTGTCGAGTTGGGATAGGATAGTAGCATGTTGTGATTCATTCAATGGATGCGTGTGCCTTTAAGGCATAAGAGGAATGTACGAAGAAAAGTGGAGGTGTGAGGACATTTCAACTGGGCTGGGGTGTAGAGCTCTTAGGGAGCTGAAATTTAAGGGAGGGGGGAGGTGAGTGGTGTGGTTATTTATGGAAATGGGCTGGCGGTGGAGCGAAAGATAGGCATGCGATGCCATGAAGATGGGTTTAAATGGTATGATATGGAGGAGAATTAGGGATAGATTGGGGGGATTCGAGACCTAATAGATCTTAGATGAATGTTTAGCTCAGAACCATTGGTAGCATAATTGTAAAGGTGGTGGGTGCATACAATGATCGGAAGATGTGAACTGTGAGAGATAGTGTATTAGCGGGGATATATCACAAAGACTAAAATATTGAAGGGATGAGGATGGTGTATGGGGGATTCTACTAACCGTTTATATAATATTTAGGATTATGATGGGATGGCTTATTAGATAGAGTAAAATAAATAATGATGTCTAGGATGGTATTAATTGACAGCTTTATGCTAGATATCAAACGATGGTAGTATATATCTATTTCCATACTCTAATACTCTTCACCACCTTTAATCATCCTCAACAACGCCGCTCTTGTAGTCTCTTCATCAAAGACACTCTCTAACAAAACGTCCAATTCCTGTGTAGCCTTTGCTACCTGATCTCTCTTCTTCGGGTCCTTTTCTGATAACCTGGATTGCCAGTGCTTGGTAAATGCCGTAATTTGTTGCACCAAAACCTTCTCTAATTCCTTTCTTGCATCTAATACTTTATCAACCACGGCAGGAAGCAATTGTCCTTTGATAATTGGTCTAATATATGCAAGAGGATTAAATACTTGATGGCGTGATTGGAGTTCCTTGAGGGTTTCCCATAGAGGAGTGAAGTCAAGTTCGGCAGATTGACGAATGGAGTCTGGGATCTCGTGAGTCATGAACAGATTCTCGATGAGCATAAGATTCTTGATGAGGAAGAGTTGTGCATCCATGATGTTATTTGAAGTTCGCTTTATGACTGTGGCGGCTCTCTGGAGAGATTCGGTAGTTTGATGTACGATCTCGTAAAGAACATCGCCTTTCTTAAGCTGTAGATAAATGTCAGAGTGCTCACGATTGGATCTACATGTTAGGCGACTTACTGTTCTCTCATGCATACTTTCGTTATATAAGACGAGCAAACTAACGGCCGTCTTGACCGTTGGAAACGCGTTTGAAACTCCGGTCTCGACAGATGTGCCTTCCTCGGGAGCTTTAAGAGTTGTATCAACTCGCAAGCCACTAGTTGGAATGACTTTCTCATTGGATAGCTTTGGAGCATTTGAAGAGATAATCTTGAGATCTGCTGGCGATGATTTGAAGAGCTCAAGTTTTCTTGCTTCCATGATAAAAAGCTGATCAGCTAATGGCCATAGATGAACGCTCAACAAAATTTGTGCAGCCAGTCTTTGTCCATCGCGACTCTCATCTTCATGTGCCTCCGCCGAGATAAAAGTGTCACCAAGCCAGGTAACCAAATCGCAAACTCGATGCAAGTCACCATTGCTCAAATATGGGG
Organism: Sclerotinia subarctica; assembly: GCA_025389085.1. Taxonomy (NCBI): domain Eukaryota; kingdom Fungi; phylum Ascomycota; class Leotiomycetes; order Helotiales; family Sclerotiniaceae; genus Sclerotinia; species Sclerotinia subarctica. The sequence continues at coordinate 1,272,873 of QRFI01000013.1, forward strand.
CGAGGAACCCATTGAGCGTCTTAACATGAGACAAGCAGCTTTCCTCCAACTTTTCGAGGTACACACTAGGCATGTTCCATGGATTAGGAGGCGGAGGGTAATCTGCCATAAGAGGCCCGTCCTGAAAGAACTTAGCTGCCAATTTCAACTCATTCTGGCATGTATCGAAGATATATTGCACACATCGTCTAGCAAACAATTCAAACTCCTTGTCAGGGAGAGGTGAAGTAGTTGCGAACTTTTGAAGGTTTTTAAGAACAAGAGGTCCGACGGGATCACGAGATCTTATATAGGCCTCAAGTAATTGCTGATAGAGGTTATGCCATTGTTGGATGTACGATGTCCGGTCTACATCTCCCCTTCTTCCAAACGCAAATTCCTCAGTGGTCAAAAGCCGTTCAATGGAAAGGCCTAGACTCTCCTTGGCAGATTCGTACTTGCCATAGAGAAGAATGTATTGATTTGTCTCTGTTTGTTCTTTCGCTTTTAGCTGTTTTGAGGCATCGTCTGAAACCTCACGAAGAGCATTTGAGAAGGCAACTTGGACGAGATTGAGGGCTTTGTCTAAAAGTGTCGTGTAGCGAGTTTTATACACAGTCGAGTCTTTATAGTTCGGCTGTAAACAGTTAGTCACGTAGACCTAAAGGCTTATCTAAATGTTGCTGAGCGCCTATATGACATGACGTTACGTGCTCATTGATATAGAAGGTACTCAAAACGCGACCCAATAAGATAACATGTGAAGGAATTTGATAAACAAATCAAACAACAGTAGCATGTACAATACAGTGTCTAACAGACTTCGACGAAGCCACTTCCAGGCACACAGGCTTCTGACATATGAGCATATAAAAGACAAAACCTACATGCTGATCCATAAACTTGATACAAGAATTGAGATTCTCCAACATTTCCAAAAAGTCACCATTTTTGACAAGCCTCCCAGCACCAGGGGCATTCAAGCGACGAGTCAGAGGTTCAAGATAGGCATAATATTGCAAATCCGTCCCGACTTCATCCGCCAATTCACGTATACGTTTTTGTTCTTCCAAAAGATCCTCACATTGTGCCTGAAAGGCTGTGGTTTGCGCTTCGACATTCTTGAACGATTCTGACAGAGTGGCTAGTGTATCAAGCGCACTTGAGGTATCACTTAAAAGGTTGTCAAGGTGACGCTCGGATAGAATTAATTGATCTAGATATAACCTTCACATAAGTCAGCGGATTGATTTGGTTCTTACTACTTGCATCTACATACTGATATTCCTCCAGGCTTCCATCCACAAGATCTTCCTCGAGCGCGCTGTACCGCTCCTCAAAAAGAGGAATCTTTGGTTCCCCTGCTTCGAAATCGCGCTCGTTTTCCGTCTTGACATCGTTCGCTTCCTTGTTAATATATGCCATAGCTACTTCGTAGAAATCGCTATATGATTTTGCTCTTCTTGCCAATGTAGCTTTTGGGGGGTCTTTAGATGAAGGTTCATCCTCATATATCCCCAGCAATGAAGGGTTCTGGTCCAACATCTGATTGTTACCCTGTATAAACTCATTAATACGATGCCTTTAAAAGTACGGGAGACGTACGTTAGTTTGCTGCAACAGAGATTCTTTGCGACGATGTTGTGATGCCTGCGGGACGACATTTTCCCTTTTGGAATGTGTTTCCGGTACAAAACTGTACCACGCATCTTCATACATTTTGCCGGTCCCTTACATTGAAGTTGAAGAGCAACTGGTAAGGCTGAAGTGTTGTAAATATTGGGAACAACCCCATTTATTCATGGAGATAGGCACGGACCATAAGGCTCACACGCACTAGGATGCTATTGGCTCGAGATCTCAAATCATCTCGTCATTGAAGCACAAGGCTGAAGAGAACTTTATGGCATGAGGGGTAGTCGAGAAGTCTAACAAACATTATCATACAAAGCCTGTTTCCCAATTGTTGATAAATGCACATGAAAACAATGATGTTATCGAATAAGGTAGCTCCAAGATGTGGTACGATTATCCAACGAGCAAATCGACATTCCAATCACCCAATTGCTTTTCAGAGGAGAAGCATTGGAAGCTCGAGTGGTGCCCGAGTTGCAGCTGCAAGTAGATCTTTGGGATCACGGAGAGCTGCGTTATTGTTATCAGTGACAATATGCGCTGGAGGTCTATATGCGTCGGGTTATCCACGAGCTCTACACGCAGAAGAGATTCCTACTCCAGCGGAGTTGCAATTCGAAAAGAAGAGGAAGAACACCAGCACAAAAGAAGAGAATCGAGACCAAATAAGCTCACAACATTTGCAAGTGAAGAGGAGTTGGGAGAATCCAGGAGTATATGCTTGGGGATCAAATACGGGCCGAGTTGTTGCACCCGACTCTGACGAAATTAATATCAAGACACCAAGACGAATACCATATTTTGATGGAAAGATTATTCGAGACCTTAAGTTAGACCGTAACTTTGCGGCAGCAATTACTGAGAACGGTGATCTGCTGCAATGGGGTACAGGATACTCTCCGGATTGCAAGGACCCTACACCAACGCTGAAAGGAAAAGATCTTGTCAAGTTAGCTATATCAAAAGATCGCATCATAGCACTGTCGTCAAAAGGCACGGTATACTCAATTTCAGCCTCAAAAGCAGATCAGGAATTGGAGCCGAAGCCAAAAGAAAGCTCTTGGATACCATTTTGGAGCAGTCAATCTCAAATAGGTTATCGAACAATGAACCCAGATAAGTTGGTTTGGGGAGAAAAGGTGTCTGATATAAGCAGCGGTCTCGAGCATTGCCTTCTCCTCACTTCCAAAGGTCGCCTCTTTTCTGCCGCATCCGGTTCTGAAGACTACCCTACTAAAGGGCAGCTCGGTGTCCCTGGTATAACGTGGACGTCGCGACCCCCCGGAAGATACGACCAGCCTCATCACATAAGTACACTTCAAGGATTCGATATCGCAAAAATTGCTACCGGTGACTACCACTCCCTGGCAGTCGATACACAAGGACGAGTCTTTAGTTTCGGTGATAACTCCGTTGGTCAACTTGGCTTTGAATACAATTCTGAATCGTCTACCATCGATGCTCCCTCCCTAGTACCTATCGACCGGCTCTATAAAGGCACCAACCTGCTTCCTCGGGTAACAGGCGTCTTCGCAGGTGGAGTCAACACATTCTTCACCGTCGACGCTACCCGAGTCGCTGGCCAATCTGAAGAAGCACCTCCCTTGGATCTAGGCCGCATCACCGCCGACACCTGGGCCTGCGGACAAGGAATTTACGGCACCCTTGGAAACGGTCGCTGGACACACGTACAAGGCATCCCCTCCAAAATGAGAGCTCTCTCTGGCCTCTTCGAATATGACGAAGCCGCACAAACTGTAATCCCCATCCGACTTTCCAGCCTCTCAATCGGCAGCACTCACGCTTCTGCCGTGATGAAAAACGTGACAAATGTAAACGCCACTTCTAAATCCAGTTCAAATGACACGAATTGGGGTGCCGATGTATTATGGTGGGGCGGAAATGAACACTATCAACTAGGTACCGGAAAGAGAAATAATGTTAGCCAGCCGGTATATATACAACCGCTGGATTTGGCGGCAGATAGGGAGAAAGGAAGGAGGGAGGAACATCGCTTCCAGATTACGCCGAGGAAGACGGTGAAGATTGGCGGAAGGAATGTAAGTGTAGAACAGAGGATTGAGTGCGGAAGAGGTTGCACGGCGGTCTACTCCAGTGCTTGATTGTTATTGAAGCGGCTGGTTAATCTAGATGGATTGATCAGTTCGACTGTATTATTTTATTATTGTACTGTATCTTGTAATTTAGCCATTGTCATCGCTGGAGGACAAGAGGTATAGGAATGGCATGGGTGGGGATATTGATGGTGTCAGGAAAATAATCTTAACAACTGTATATTGATCCAAAGAATACTCAACTCTATATCTCCAGCAGGGATATTAATATTAAGCATTTCACGACTCATCAGTATAAGTAAATTACGTGGTTACACATCACAATCACTCAGATGAACAAAACTATTTTATCTCAACGAATTTGAAAAACCAAAGATCTATAATCTTACACACGTTTTTGACACTGTCTCCCGCAACACATAAGCTGCACGTACAACCCTATAACCCCCAAAAGAACACGTATCGATCATAGACCATCTATCAAGTCATTCCTGACCGCTTCCCTTTACTTGCCTACCATCCCATGCTCCACCCTCAATTGAACAGTCCTAATAAACGCCATTCATCCATGAAAATTAAACTACTGTGTGCATAAAGTATGAAGAAGAAAAATGCTCGACTTGGAAGTGGGCTCTTTCCTCCCAATATTTGCACCAGCCATCCTATGATTATCCAGACATGAACGTCTTAGTAAGATCCCTACGTAAACATCATTGAATTAATTACTTCATAACCCTGCCGCAACGGCACTGTTGGCATTAATTTGTGGCTGTGGTGATCCCAGAGCACCTGCTTGAGCGGAGTTTCTAGCTTGATGTTGCGTCCCTTGTTGCTGCACAATTTGTGCGCGCTGACGGTCAATTATAGTCTGTTGCTCGCCTGAAGTCAAGAAAGTACTCATGTTACTGTAGGAGTTTTGGTGATGTGGTTGCGGTGGCAAAGCCTGCTGAGGCTGAGGTTGAGGTGATTGGGAGGAGCCGTTCATGACAGGTGGTTGGGCTAATGGACCTTGCATGTGTCTCGTGGCATTTGGTGGTAGAATGGGCGGGGCGGGTGTTGAGTATGGAGGGCGGACCTGAGATTGAGAAAGATGGTTTGCCTGATTATACACGGGTTTTTGAGGCGAGCTCTGTCTGCCAGCATGTGCTCCATTCCCGTAAGCCTGAGGATACGCGGCACCATTTTGAATTGGCTGTTGCTGGGCAGCGTATGGTGGTTGACTTGGATATCGCACCGCTTGAGGCGTAGACTGTGGAATATTTTGGTATGGTTGAGTTGGAGGGCGGGTATAGGAAGCAGTGGGGGTATTGTGTTGATACTGCTGCTGTTGGCCGTTTGCTTGAGCATATTGCGGTGCCGCCGGGCCCGGCGTTCTGAACTGGTGTGGGTATGCAGCTCCTGGATAAGGCGCTGGACGATAAGATGGTGCCGATGGTGCACGCTGATTGTAGGAAGTAGGCACAGGCGCGGTAGCAGGCGGACGCTGCAAATTACTTGGCGGCGGTCTGATCGGGGTCTGAGCAGTAGCGTAATGTTGTCCAGTAGGAGCTGGAGCTGGTCGAGAAGACGAGTACTGATTGCCGTAAAGTGCAGCAGAAGAAGAGCTTCTGTGTAAGGAAGAGCTAGTAGTGGGGCGTGTATTTGACGCTGCACTCATTGCCGCCACTTTTGCACGAGCTGTCATCTCGTCTTCCTCCATGACACCTTTTTGATCGGTCAACGGAACTTCAATTTTTGTACTAATGCTGAGTTCAGCCAATTGGTCGGAATTCAACTTCGCAACAGCATATGGCGGTAACATAGCAACCATCAATGCCAACTGTGATTTGAGGATCTCATATGTAGACACTTCTGAATCACCGGGCTTTGCAGGGCTCCCCATGATTGTAGTTTCAGATGCTCCAAACACGCCAACAGGACGTCCCGTAGCGTTAGACATATGCCGATTCCTTTGATATGAGTTCAGTGTCTCTAGCAATTCCGAAATTTCCTGCAGTATTTCCTCAACATCCTTTTCTTCTGCGGTCTTTTCCACCTTTAGTTCGGTAGACATCAAGTTAGGATCTATTGAGGCATCGGGAGATTCTTTCACTGCTTGCTCAAGTTCTTCCATTTCCGCATCGGTGAAAGCTAAGCTATCAGTACTTGGTTCTGTGGGATAGCCATCGCTCAGCCCCTCAGCCTTTCCAACTATATCCCCCCACCGCTTTTCACCTACACGTTGCCACCAGATCTTGTTCAAGACATTTTCCGGGGCGATAGCTTTTGAATCATCCTTGGTTGGCGCAAATCCTGAATATGCACTCCGAAACAAAGCATCCAACTTGGCAGCATCAACTTCGTTCGAGTCAAGCTCCGCTTCAACATCTTCGTTAGAGGTTGCGACTCTAATGCGTTTTCGTTCTGGACTGAGCGATGAGGTATTGCTATAATCAAGCCATTGTCCAGTAGTAACTGGTTGCTTCGAATAGATATTGCTTCGTGGATCAGCAACTAATGGCTGGTGCCATCCTTCGATCGATGTCGGCAATGAGCTCTTGGAAAGCTTGGGAGGCTTCAAGGGATGAATGTTTGGAGGTGTTGGGAATAGCTCCCCTAGAGTCTGGGAACGTTTCTTATCATCAACCAAGCTCGTGGGCTGCATGGGAACAATTTTTGTTGTCGTAATCCCATTTGGTAGGCCGGCTTCGCGGAGAGGCTGAGAAATTGACTCTCCATCAAAATTTATTGGAATCTGTAAGCTAGAGAATAGTTGTTTCGGTTGCGGTGCGTTGCCGTAGAGTGTAAGAACCACTTTGCTATCTTCCGATGTAGCAGTGACTGGCGCATTAGCATTGGATCCAAAATTCCTGTTTCCCAAATAACTGCTAGAATTGATCACTTGGTTGCTGTCTGCCTTTGATTGTAGTCCTATGTTAGCCTTTTCTCTGCGCACAAGCTCGTGAGCTTTCTTCTTGAAGGCCAAAATCTTGGCAGATAGTTCCGACTGTCCAGCGGGAACAGGTATGTATTGATTGCGATTCGCGCCATTGGATAACTGTAGCCTCTCTATAATGTCGGATGCCGCAGTATCAATATCTTTGAGAACCTCATCGATGGTGAGATATTTATTTGCCGACGCGCGTGAGAGAATAGTCGGCGAGTCAGTCGGGCCATCTGACTTTTGTCTCTTGGCTTGAGGTTCGACCGACGGGGTTTGTTCAGGAAGGGGTCGTGTTAAGATTGAGGGCGAGGGGTCATGACTAGGGATTCTCAGATCAGTAAAAAGGATTGAGTTGGATTGATGCTATGCTATGCTATACAAGGGGACCATCTCTTTTGAGCAGTTTGAGAACGCTCCTCCGAATGTCAAACTCACCTTTTCAGTACATCAATCAAATCCTGAACGAGTTCTTGCGTATCTATCGTCGCCGATTCTTCTGTAATTGCGATTTTGGATTCGTTAGTGATGCCATTTGTGAGAGCGGGCTGATCAATGTTATCGTCGCGTTTTCGTTTCGCTGATAGTGTAATGTCTAAATGCGGTTGAGTGGGGGGACTGAGAATCCCGTTGGTCGAGGCCATCACGTAGTCTCGCGGTTCAAAGTTTTTTTTTGAATATCCTTTTTTTTCGCGTCGCGATCGCAAATAAGTATGTGTGTTACCGATGAAGGAGACTCTTCCTTTTTCAGGTATGGGTACGAGAGGCAGATGAATACTTTGGGGGTTTGAAAAGGAAAACCAAAATTCAGCGCAGCAAAGTCATTGAAGTCCTCATTCAAAAGCACTTCAATATGTAATTTGAAAGCGCAAAGTAGAAATGAGAAAAATGAGAAGTCGTAATGTTTGTATCGCTCCCTTGAAAGGAAAATTGTTGCAATTATTGTAAGAAACTGTATTGGATGTTTATTGTTTCTTTCGTTCCTCAAATCTCTCTCCAATATTGGTTGCCGGGCTCGCTCTGAAAGATGAGGCAGACTGGCAGAGCAAAGACCAAAAGGCACGGACATGACAAATTAAGCGCAGAACTTAGAAAGCCACGAGGACTAAACCTAAAGTAGTAAAAGTGGCTGATACGGTCACGGGAATTTCTGTCATTAGTCATCAACATAAATATTTTTGAGGATTTGAGGATTTGAATTTGATATTTTGGTTTTGGTTTTGGTTTTGCATAGTACCCATAGTACCCTCACTTTACCTGTGAAGCAACAATTATTCTCCTGCAGCTTTCATATACTCCTAATCAATTACATCCATTCTCGCCCACTGCTATTCTGCTTTATTCCGAGGAATTACACTTTGTATACGTACAATACCTCGAAATACAGTAATGCAAGACAGATTCGCATTTTGATACTGTCTAGACAGAGATCTTGTACAGTACAATATGAACGGATGCAATCGTGCCTCCATTCTTCGAAATCTGGCAATGCCTCCTCATGGCATCGTGCCAGGTTCTCATCCATTATTTCATTATTCCAAGTAAGCATGAGAAGATCCCTCTATAATTATTTAGGATTTAATGAATTTTGACGTATCTTGCCTACAGCTCCGCACGGAATTGAAATGTAATCGAGGAAGCTCAAGCCACCAGGTCCTAACATCAACCAGATGTAATTCGACTACCTCTAAATTGGACGAGTTAGATCAGGATAAAACTTCGCGTACTTTTTTTGAGCATATTCAATACCGGAAAAGCCTACGAATTAGACATTGGAAGAGCAAACGCTTCATTGAACTTGCTCCTATAGAACGTCCGAAATCCAAAAACAATGGAGGAAATTGGATTACATCTAATTTGGACGAACTTGATGAGCATAGCAGAAACTCCACGGGACTTATTCATGGAGCACTTTCTGAAGCGACGAACGGTGTGATCAATTATTCACCACTTAATTTGCGGCCTATGAGAAGGAGTTTTAGCAACAGACTTAAAAAAATGCGACGGCTTTCAAGTCTTAGGTTTCTTGGAACATGGTTAGATTTGCAAGATGATGACGCGCGGGAAGCATATTGGCAAAAGTTTAGATCAGAGAAAGCTAGATTTAAAGTCTCGGAATCGGCTTTGCCAACAATCTTAGTGCAGCACATGAGGGTATTTTTATCAAATTCTACATGTCGACACTGCTAACTTTGAGGTAATGTAGCGCTGCCCTCTGACTCTAGACATGACCCTTGGCTTGAGAGAACGGGGTTTCTCTATAGATGATCTCGTCATATGGACATACATCATCCAAGGAAGAGATTCGGATGAACAGGCACAACGACTTCTGTCTTCTCCCTCACGAAAGCCGACATTCATATTGTTAGAAATTCTCCGCAATGAGATTAAGCACGTGGAAACTTTCAGATCACTTCTTGATTATACTTGGACTCGGGTCTTCTCGGTAAATTCCCAAGAACGCGCCGGGGGCTCTTGGCCTGAAGTTTCAGAGTCATTTCTTGAGAAGGAAGCGGAGGATTTAATGACATTTTCTTCACCTGACATGGAACTATCCACGTTTACGCTTCTCATCTCTCGCCTTCTCCATCATGCTCGACATTTACTGCCCTCTGCGGTCGTCCCCATATCCCATATGGTCCCTCCGTATTTATTCCATAATCTGCATCGTGGGTCCATGTCAGAGACCTTAGAGCCGAAACAACATAGTCGATTCTCCGAATTCCTCAATAAATTACTTCACGCCCTCTCTCGGCCATCAAGCTCAATACCTTTCGGATCCATGTTCCATAATTGGCATGCTCAGAGAGTGCTCTTGAGTTTAGCAAATCGTACTAAGCCACCTTTGACTATTGATCGGCTTGGTTATCATTCTGTCCAAGCCGTATTACTTGCAACGCAAAAGACTAATGAAGAGTCAAGACTAGCTACGCTACAGGCGAGGGGCTGGCCTCCCTGGAGAGTTGATCAAGATGGTATGGATGCCCAGAGATCTTCAGATGAAGATATGAGTAGGGTCGTGTTTGCAATAAGACAAATGAAGGAAGCTGGATATAATACAAATCTTCGAACCCATGTCCATCATATTCTCGGGGGACAAGAAGACGATGGAACACCAACAATTCATACCAGGTCGATGTCCAAAGCTCATATTAGAAAGTTGCGTTCTTTGGAGAGGTCGTCTCCTCTAAATCCTCGTGTTTGGAGTGCAAGAATCGTAGCAACACGTGATGTCCAGGAAGCTTGGAGCGCTTTTAAGAATTTTCATCGCCTAGGTGGTACACCCACATCTGCCATTTATCATGCTATGATGGAAAAAATCGAAGCTGAAAATAGGAGAACGGGACGTCTTCGAGTGGTAGATGTTCCGCCTGGCCAGGGTAAGGAAGTGCTTCCGCCATTTAGCGACAATTTCAGTGATTTCTACAAGGAAGAGCTTCGACCACCGTCGACTATCGATGCCATGTATGAAAACATGATGTCATCTGGTATACGACCGGAAGGTGACTGTCTGCGATTTCTTATCAGCCATGCTAGGTCAATACCTGATGGTATAAAGTATCTTCGTGAAAGTACACAACGAGATACTTTTTTGAATTATCTGATTGGTCACAACGCCGATCCACCTGCAAAACTTACATCGACGGAAACTCGCATTATCTATGCCTTCATCACTTTACTTTGTCGGTGTGCGGATAAACTTGTCCCACAAGCTCCTTCACAGTCGGATATTTTAATGTTTGGTGATATCAAAGGGCCTCATGAAAAACGTTCAAATATCAACGGCATCAACGCGGATGGGTTAATGCCACAGACGTTGCCTAGATCTAGGAAGTCTGGTATCAATCCACTGTCTCATGCATTGGAGCTCATAAGAAGCAGCCAAACGAGATACAAGCCAACGTGGTATGCGGTCTTAGATGCCCTTGCTCGACCTGGCATTATCATTGATCCTAATATTATTGGTGATCCTCAAGATGATGTCAATTCTTGGAGAATCTCTGCTGCTGTACTCCAAGATTTTCACGATGCGGGACTTGAGCTCGACCCTAAAGGCTTTCAACTTATTTGTCGATGCTTGGAAAAGGCAATGCTTGCATCATTTCGAATGGACGAAAAACCAATGTTCGTGGAAGCAATTCTGCTTGTGAAGGAAGAATTTGCAAAAATATCTTCAGCAAGTTTTAAGTTTGAATTTTCAGTGCTCCCTCATAAGCTACATGGCGCTATTTTACATGCATACATCCGTGTTCTAGGACTAGCAGAGGACCTTGATGGTCTCAAAGCTGTTGTGGACTGGATGGTACTTCATCACAAAAGTTTACTCACTGAGGCGAATTGGACTCGCAATGGTCATGAACTCTTGAGAAGAACTCTTACAGCTACAAAGGTATTCTGTAATGGGACATCCTATGAAGAACAAGTAAGGGAATTGGTAGAAAGTGTCGACGGTTGGACATGGCCAACAGATGAGGATGCTAGAGGTTACATTGAAGCTGGTCCGTTGATAGAATCTGGTGACGGTTCTTCGGTGATTGACGAACATGATGAAAAGAATCTTGCTCGGATGCCCTACTCATTAGTATCAAAATGAGTTGGTGTGCGGATCTAGACCATTGTACAATAGAATATCCTCTGTACCAGAAAATCCAGGAAATAGGCGTCTTTGATGCACAATATAGGAGTATGTAGGTCTCATCTGCTCATTATGTGAATATAAAACTTTTTGTTACAGTTCTCAGAAAGACAATTATGATTTCATTGGTAAATGTTCCGGTGCAAGATCAACGAGTTTATCGACCTGAAACACAGTGTAAAAGTCTTCAAACGTCTGATGGATATCTCTATAAGATCCATAAGACTTATTGTTTGTTACGATCGCCATCATTGATGATAATTCTCATTGCCTATATGGCAGGATGAATTATTCTCGACATTATCTGCCGGACTTCCCTAAAGGGGAATCCCTAGATTTAAAAGCATCGCGCCTCCGTCTTCTCTACTGCGCACAGAAAGTCAAATCTCAAAGACAAGAAGGTTTCCCTGGGAATGGTTTGTGTCGGCGTAGGAGGTTATCAGAAAAATGAATATTTATGCTATATGTTAGTAAATTTGATCGAAAAATTTCGAAATTTTGATCTAGGATGATGTTTCGTGTATGTATCTTGTAATTTTATTAGCACTGAGAGATTTCTTTGTGCTGTATCTGTTAAACCATGCAGGCAGCGGAATTGCAATAGGAACGCCGAGATGCTAGTCAATGGATTTGGTGATCTGGATTTTAGGTAGGCGTAATGGATGAGCCAACCATGCATATTGATTTGTAGGAAAGAGATGTCACAATTGAGCAAATATCGATAGGCTATGGGAAAATCATCACAGGAACAACCTCGAATCTATGGTCCCCGATGTAAAAACTTTGGGCATGGGAAACGAGCAATTTATCCTTTGCTCAACCCACAGTGCAGAATTTTCCCAGCCATCAAGACGATCTCAAAAGCATTCATCATCCCTCGAGTGAACAGGAGCGGCAAACATGGTTATTTGGTCAGGTCAAATCGGAACAAATGCCCACCGCAAAGATTTGCTCCTACCCGTCCTGTGAGCGTATGGTCTGTACTGGTTGATTAGCACCTTTTTTGGTTGTTGGAGGTATTTTGGCGCGTAGATAGCGGAGTTTGGCTTCTGAGAAGAGGAGCAGTGTATCAGTAGAGTAGGAAGGGAAGAGAGGTCGCGTCGGGAAAGCGGTGAGATAAATCTTTGCCATTATTGATAAACATAATTCTTGCATTTAAGGCTTCTTGCTTTTTGTTCTTTTGAAATTGACTAAAAATGGACTGACGCCTCGTCTGATTGCGTAAATCCTCAGAGCCACGTATTTACCTATTGATCTACAAGTTCTTCTATATCGTTCCAACTGATCTTCTTGTCCGTGGTCACGTTATAACATGTTGATACCAAAACAACATGAATGCAGCACTCGCGCCTTCCATGGTCTTTTCAAAGGAAACGGCAAGCGAGTTTCTTGTAGAGAGAGGTAGTGTTCACCTATTACTTGTTAAAAATAGGGGTGAGTTGATTGCAACCCAGCAATGCTCTATTCATGAGGCCTCCGTCACGCTAGAATCTTTGAGCAGGATTATACACCGCAGCATCATGTGCTTCATCTGGACTGTGAGTGGTCAAATTCCTAAGTGATGCTTGAATTCAAAGCTGGACATAAGCGGCATTATGGACCGCGCCGCCGGAACTTGTTGCTATCATCGTCTTCTTTTACCATGGCACCTTACTCAAACAACATTTTTTGTCGTTGTGTGGAGAAACACTCATTTTACGAAATATAAATTACCCTTAACCTTAGCATGAAAAGCAACTAGGTATGCTAAATGCGCGCAGTTGCTAAAATGCGTGGTATGAAGGTTTGGAGGAAGATATGTCTAAATGAAAACAACCCGGCCCAAAGTCTTGGTTCGGATGACTGCTGACGTGCATACAGAATGCGATCATCGGAGCGCCCGAAACTATGGAGGCTACCTCGATCGTAAATGATGAGTATGTACCACCGGCACAAAAGCTACAAGGAGCCATCGATTTTTCTTCTTGTGTCGTTATGCACCCAGGAATACCGGACTTCCGATGCCTGAAGCACTTTTTATATGAAACTATAATATTTCATTGCCTCGTCATGAAACGCAGATAATTCATTCTGGACAAAGATTGGAATTCAATAAAGTCATACTCCCATTGCGGCGTCTGCTATATGCTTATGCATAGATAGACATAAGCAAAAGTGCGGGAAATATTAAGCCACCTGCGAATGGTGGCCACGTTTTAATGCAAAGAAAATCCACAATGCACAACTTCTACGACAGCACTTATAGCGGCATCTGCTGCGGTAGTGTGATGACTGGAGGTATATACGATAGTATATTTTATGTCAAATTGAGCGAACATAGCCGGAAAGTTTTTTCGATATATCAAAAAGCCAATGTCCGTCTTCACATTGGTTAAATCCCGACACAGGCACCAAATTGGTTCTGTTAACCATTGTCTCGGGAGAATGTTGGGGAAGTTGTTGCACAAGATATTAAACGGCGTTTCTTTGGAGGTCCAGGGCTATTAAATAAACTTGGATCAGGGCGTGGTAGCTGCATTTTTTGGTAGTTTGGATGCCCGAGCTCACCAGCTCAAATGTTGCTTAGGGAGACAGGGAGCAGAGCTCAGATGCTCAGATGAAAAATTCGAGAAGCAATTCGGATGATGAGAGAATTTATCAGGAAATTGTCAACCCGGGGACTTTGGAGAAAGATATCTTTGCCGACTTTTCCGGCAAGGAACTAGATGCACTTAGTCAAGGGGACAATACAATCCTACAGCATAAATGAGGGAAAAGGATTGACTTGAGGCTCAGTGAGTTCAAAAGTTCGAAGCGCCAGGACGGGACCGATGGCGTGTTACCCCTGATTATTCTAAACCCTTCACGGACGGTACCTTTTTGGTACCCTGCACAAAGAAAGGTACAGAGTACATCAGACGAAATTTCGGGGCAATTGAATTCAACCGAGGTATAGGAAAGAATAAGATAAAGCTAATGTTTTACATTGGATCGACTACAGCCTACGGAGTATAGTCTGAAGGTCAATCCATCCACCTTCAGCGAGATAGTCATAACCCGCTTGAGAGTAATTTCCAAGAAAGCAAGATGATATCTATTAGGCAAGTGTTCTCGGGTTTAGGACGTCTTGGATCATTCAATATTGAAGCTATCAATCTGTCTAATCAATTCAATCAGCTAGCTATCTGTTAGTTATCCGCTCGGAAGAAGCGAATGTGATAAAATGTTGTGTCTTCGGGAGCCCGCTTTGGAACAGTGAACATTTATTTAATTTACCGTTAGACGTCAAGATTCAATATTTCAAATCAACAAATTTCAAATCCATCCCACTCTCAACTTGAACTGTTCTTCTTCTCACGGTCACCAAGTCCACTTGGCTGAGCCTGTCTGATGGAATCATTCTGCATCGACTGGACTGTCACTTGACGCAGGGGATAATGTAGGTTCCCCTACTCTGACATCCAGCCAAACATTCTGGCTCCTTTCTATACACAAGCTGTCTGCTCAGGAACCCTCGAGTGAAATTTGCCGGCGAGCAGGACATTGACCACATGGTAGGTCAGGTAGGAGAATCTGTACGAGGATGCAGGGGTAGGGCGGAGATGTCACCTCTTACATTTATTTACACCATCATCTCTCCCACACTTATTATTTCCTATCTCATGCTTTGACGTACGGAGTACACAAACCTTGCCATTTTCTGACCAAATGTCCGCAAAATACATCTCAAGGTTCGACAGAACCAACAAATGGAAAATGAAAACGATGTCAACCTACATGGATTTTAGTATTACCCTGCATCGTGGTGCATACATACTTGGCCGTGATAATGGACACAAACACCAGTTCATTTTATTCTAAACAATCTAGAAACATCTAATCATTCTAATGGAAGAGTTGTGTTGGACTTCGCAAGAGAGGAGAGGCGTAGACAAAGCACAGCCAGCAAATTTTCGAAGCGCTTTCCAAGCTTCCATTCCTTTGGTAACATTCTCGCTGATCAGGGTTGGGTTCTCATAGTGGATATAGATATAAGCCATTACCTATGCATGTTAGATTTCACGGTATGAAGAAGCTCATCATGCTTCACCTAGAACTACTAATGCCTGACTGAATGAGAAATGCTTTGGTCTCGTTCGCTTTGCAAGTTACAGGGAGCAGATATCGCTATCACCAATAACCAATAGGGGGGTCAGCATGAAAGCTCACGCTGTGCCGTTTCAGTGTGGGCACTGAGCATATGCAACTTTAGAAATTTAACCGCAATTAATTTTCTGTGCGACATTACAATACAATACATTACATGACATTACATTTTTCTACTCGTATACTACTACCAATACCTTACTCTCTTTACCTTGACCTTACCTCACCTTATCTTAGCAATTCATCTGCTGCATTATTATCCATTCCTACACACCATCATACATACATTTTTACCTTTTTCGTGTTCACAACCTCATGCCGACTGAACTGTTTCCGATCAAATATTTGGCAAGTATCCTTCCATTAGAATTCGACCTCACATCCCAAAGGCAGCTTTACACATGTAATAATGTCTGTGAGACGGACAAGATCGGTATCTAAGTGGAAAGAAGTCCTGGGCTTCGACGAGGGGTTCTACCCCACATCCGAAACTCCTCCTCCATATCATCGCTATGAATCTACCGAATCCGTCTATGAATCAGTAGGATCCATAAGTCCTACTGTATCTTACTACCATGAGACCCTCGAAGAACTCACTCCTAAATTCCATTACTCCGACGCACCAGAAGTCGTGAACCATACACCATATTACCATGACGCGCCCGAGGTGGTAGAAACTCCTCTCGATTATACCTATTCAGATGCTCCGGAAGCAGTGATACAACCTTCAGATGCCCCAGAGGCAGTCATAAAACCTTCAGATGCTCCGGAAGCAGTTATACGATCTCCCACTTCACCTAATTTTTCACATACTCCAATATCCGCGATAACGTCACGATTTAATACCACTACGCCTTCGAGGCATGCACCGAGCAATATAGCAACTCATACTCCAAGCAATATAGCTACTCATACTCCAATCAATCCATCTAATTCCGGAATTAGATTTCCACGAGATTTAACTTTCACGAGAAATTCGATATGTGATATTCTTCTCTCACCCTCATCACCACCACCAGCATCCAATAATCAGAAACCCCTCCCGTTACCGCCGCCACTATTCTATATCACGATCCATCAATCCACAGCCCAAAATGTTCCAGCCGTACCACCTCCAGGTAACCGCAACAAGCCGGACATCGCGCTCCATTCCACCGCATCACCCAATTCACCCCTGCTCGCTTTCGCATGCTTCAACACCGTTACCCTCATAACAGATATAACCACGCTCCCACCACCCACACGCCCCATCTCTCCGCTCACTCCGCCCTCCTCATCTTCTCTACCCTCAAAAGCCATTGTGCCACCACCTACCACCTACAACCTACCTACTTCTCCCGGTGACTCCCTCACATTCGGCGTGCGATCCCAAGGATACAAAACCGAGAGGTTAGTCCCTACCGGCGGAATATTCACAGCAGAGCGCTACGCCTTTTATCACACCCTACCCCGAACCTTTGTAAAAGAAAAATTCGAATGGCGTCAAGTCTCCTCCTCCTCCTCCGCCCCACAAGTCGGACTCGCCGCCGTCCCCGAAGAAATGACGAGTAAAAAAGGCGGGGTGAAAATGAAGCTCATGCGATGTTCAACCGGCGAAACCATCGCCGTATATGTGGGAGTCGGAAACGAAGACTGGGCTGATAAGGATCGGAAAAGACGGCCGAGGAAGGAAAGGGGGAAGGTATTGGGAATGATGCGCTGGTTGGAGTTGGAGAGTGGAAGTGCGGGGCTGGGCGATGAGTTTGAGCTGATGGGTGTTATGAGTGTGCTTGGGGTGATGGAGAGATGGAGGAGGGTGATGAATGTGCAGAAGCAGTTGGGGATGTTTACTTCGTGAGGAGGGGCCGGAACGGTGGAAGATCAATGGATGGATGGGGAGAAGATTACGAGAAGAAGAGATGCGGATGAGAGGGTAAAGGGACGGGTGAAAATGCGTCATGTTATGATAAATGAGAATTGATCTAGACGAAGGGATCACCAGACAGATGAGTTAATAATATTGGATGGAGCAAAAAATTGTACATGAGGGTTGAAGAATAATAAAGGCATTCAGTGGTGGATTTGGCTTGTATTTAGCACAGTATTTTACATTTTTAATGTATGTTATGTATGTTACAGTAAGTATTTTATGATATATATATAATGATACCTCATCTGCCTTCATATGTTTATATACTCGAGCAATGTACTTTTGGTACAAAACGATGCTCTGCTGTTAGCGTATGGTACCTCTGCTTCAAAATATGAAAACAATATATCTCATACAATTTCACAATTTCACACTTTCCTCTTTCCTTTTTCTCTAGCTGGCAGTTGCACATACTGTACTAAACTACTTAGTATGCTCTATATATATATATGTGTGTATATATAGTCAGGCAATACTGAAGAGATCCGGCGATTGTAGTCCAGGGATTATCCTGGTGTGCTGGGCTCTCTCACCATGGCTACAATAACCAGCGCGGGATCCGTGCACAGCATGTTTTTGTCGTGACTGACAGACATATCGTTGCTAAAGTGTTGGCTTGTGGCTTTCCTAGTGGTAGCCTCGCAGCCTCGCAGCCTCGCAGCCTCGCAACCTCCGAACTTTGATCTATGGATGATGAGTCTTTCACCGACGTTTCGAATGGGTAGTGGCAATGAGGTGATGGTACCTTCAAGCGAGACAAGATTGTACTCACCAATATTCGAAATAAAACATGCCTCATGTGGTTGACCGTTGTACATGTGAAGCCGATGATTTACCGAAGGGCATGCTGTGCTGACTTGTGTCGGTTATACATCACCGACTTCTTTATTACTACTTATGACCATGGCACAGGATCAGCTAGCACTAACACTGCAAACTCCCCTTCCGAGCATGGCCGTTTCTTCACCGGTAGCTGTCAATCATCGACAGCGCCGAGAGGTGAGGCTACAACGGTGGCAGCATTCTCAGCCTCTGAGCTGAGTATAGCATCTCCGCCCCATGTTTATCGGAATACTCTAGATCACCATCTACTTTGAGTCAAGCCATAAGAGCCAAGTTCCCCCCCGGTCGGGTGATTCATCCAGCCTCTAATTAATGCTCCTGCCGAAAAAAGGGTCCAAATTTTCGTGTCACATTCCTTCCTTTATTGAGACAAAATAAATGCTTCATGTACCATTCCATAAGTCTTCAATATCTTTCGCGTTATCCTGCGTGTTGTGTTTGTTGTTCTGCTTCTTCATTTTCCTGTTTGTCCCATCTGTCGCTTCCTAAGTAGGCTCGTCAATCATGGTCAATTTCTACCCCTCGCAAATTGGATCCATACGCGTTACTCCTCTATCCTACACTACATCTCGTTTCAAGTTATTTCTTGATGACTTATGGCTCGTTTTTAAAAATCTCGGATATTTTGTCAATGTCTTTAAGCCTTGGACTCCCGCTCTTTCTGGTGAGCTTTGCGAATTATCTTTTACTTGGAAGAACTACAGAGATCTTACTTTGCACGTTTTCCTGTTCTTTCTGCAACTATGCTTCTTGCTTTCCATTTCTATCTGGGTCTTGATGCCAGTTTGGGCGGTAACCGCAGGATTTACTACGTTTTGGATGTTCAACTATTCAATTTGTTATATTTTGAACGGGCCAAGATCGGCGAAGACCTATAATTCTGCTCCTGGACACTTCCCGGGAGGGGATGCGCATGCGGATGAGCGATGGTTGTACTTGAATGGTATTTGCACTGGGTAGCTTTAGCAAGTGCATCGATTTGCTATCATGAGCTAATAAAATGATAGACGTCATTGGCTTCAAGGTTCCCTGAATCGTCTCGCCCTCACCTTTGGGCGCCGGGTCACGGGAATCCACAACAGAACGTCAGTATTTCTCGTACCATATTTGCACCCTATTGATCAAGTGTAGCAATGGCTTTATTTTTGACCTAATCGAATGTCTGATCCAGCGCAACCTCGATTATTCCACTACCGACATTCGCATCGCTTACCGTATCCTCAAAGACGAGTTGTACGATGACAGTGTTAAGCGTGTGATTCTTATATGCCATTCTCAAGGAGGCATTGAGGCTAGCATTATGATAGACCGACTTCTCGCCGAGATCCCTCAAGACCTTATCCGAAAGCTTGAGGTCTACACATTTGGAAACGCCGCTAATCATTTCAACAACCCACATCTTCGCCGGGAATATCAGAGAGCCGCCTTGGCCGACCCAGCATTACCGGCGGCTGGCTTGGGCAACCCTGCAGACCATCTCACTAATCAAGAGGAGAATGGAAAGTCCATTCCACACATTGAACACTATGCGCATACATTTGAAATCGTCTCTAGAATTGGAATACTTCACTTTGCCAAGATTCAGCATAATAATGCACTCGCATCGCGTTTTATGGGAAGGATTTTTGAAGTACAAGCTGTGAGTACAGCTTTGATGGACTATGCCTGATCGATGTGTTATGTACTGACTATTCAATGCTTAGCCCGGCCATATGTTCGTACAGCACTATCTAGACACCATGTTTCCCCTTCCCGGAGGCGGAAATGCCTTTATGAATAACGTGGTTCTACCGCGAGGTCAAGTGGGACCTGGAAATGCACTCGGAAGAGAAGATTTGGCGGTTTCTTTGGTCAGAGCCCCAGTAGCCATTCCCGTGGGAAATTTCCAGGTCGAAGATTTTAGTAGATTGTGGTTGTACCGTAGCGGGCGGATTCCTGGGGGTGCTCCTGGGGGTGCTTCTGGGGGGAACCGTGGGGATACGGAATGAGTTAGGCTACTTGGTGGTTACTCCCTTTGTTGAATGATCAGTTTAGTTATGTATGGTGTTTGGTGATTGAATTGGAAGAGGTATCTTTTCGGTTAGATGGGATTTTGAAAAACTTGATTTTCATAATTTTCATGACTTTTACTTCCTTTCACCTTGAAGTATTGGTATATCAGCGAGTTTGACAGATTTAGAGTTGGCAATTTTGGATTTGAATGAAAGCAGGTCAAGATTTATACTTCGGGATACGATTGAGAATCAGAGAAAACTACCTTTTCATGAGCATGCATAACGGAAACTTGTCAAAAAAAAAACAACCAGGGGAATAATCCTCCAATGAGCATAGGTATTATTATATTCTAAATTTCGTATCCGTAATGCCTTACTCCAAGCCATGCATCCCATCGCTCCATATGCTACCACCCAAACAAGTCCATGCATATGCATAGGCATACGGCACCTACGCATACATATACGTATCTGCATCAAGCATAAACATCATGACCCTTTTCCTTACAAACCGGACAGCCACCTCTAACCCTATCCTTCAATAGCCTCGCCCGCGTCACCTTCGTCCCAATACTATGCACATTCGTATATCTGCGCTCGTCGTCCCCATCGTCATACCCATCATACGTAGGATGTCTCTCCGCATCTGCCGATTGACGAATCTGCTCTTCGTTCTTGCCGTAGTTTAGGAGGTGAGATAGGTGCCATACGTGACCGCATGCAAAGCCGACCAGGGTTTCCATTTCGCCTTCGACGAAAGCGTTCTTGCAACTTATGCAATGTACGGGTTTGTGTTTATGTGATGGTCTCTCTGGACGTTGGGTTTCACCTTCTACTTCGATTTCCTGTTGGGTGACATCGAATTTGACGCCACGACGTTGACCGGCTCGGAGAGTGTTTTGCGCCATTGCAACTTCTCCTCGTAATACTCTTGCTACTCCTTGACTTATACTTTCTTGAATTTCATATTCTTTAATCATTCTACTGAGACCTTCTCTCAGGCCCTCGATCTCCAGACCCTCGGGAATTTTTCGAACTAGACGGATTGGATCGATTGCCGTTCCAACCTCTTCCAATAATCCACGAATAAATCTGGGTTTATCCATAGAGTACTCGAGAAGATCATCCCAAAGGTCTGCATCATTCTGAGATTTGGCAAATGATATTGCTTGTGAAACATCCGCCAAACGATCAATGATGAGATAGAGAGCGCGTTTTGTTTGACCAGTCTTGGAGTAGAGATACACGAGTTCAGGGATAAATGAGTGGTTTTCACATTCAAGGGTTGCCTAGTAATTTGTTAGCTTAGTTAGATAAAAAGATGGAGCTACACAAACCTTTTCAAAAGTATAGAAGGTGGACGACTTGAGAAACTCCATAAGCAGCTCGCGATCATATGTCGCGAATAGGTGTACAGCTAAATCAGCAAGACCGTCAACGAGCGATCTACTCTCTGCTAATAATCGATCGCGGTTCTCGCTTGGAAGTTCATTTATGCCATCACCTTTCCAGAGCGAGCTAACATAGAAGAAGAGATACAACGGCATTTCTTCTAGTTGATCCACGACAATTTGGGGTCGAACGAGACCATGATGAGCCTCATCAACAAGTAACTGTATAGCTTCAGACGTAGCTTCTTTTAGTTCCGAGATAGAAGCATGTCGCTTCTGATCCTTCGAAACGCGTAGCATGATGAGGGCAGGGATATCATCTGCAATTGCGTCCACTAAACGATATTGTTTGATAAGAACCATAGCAGAATCGGCATCCTGGAGCTTGATATAACATTTTAAAGCCTCGCGAGGCCGTCCATCAGCCACATAAAGCTTCCCTAAGCATTCCATGACGATCCGCCAATCCCTACCAATTTCACCATCTTCTACACTGTCTTGGCGGACGTCCCGGTATTTGAGCTGGTTTTCTAGAGCTGTGGCTACAGCTTTGATATCAAATAAGTCAGGTGACCATTGGTCGAGCAACTCCCTTACCCGTGGTAAGTTATGGGTTATATAATGTCCCAGCACGACTTCGTAGATTGTCGATGGGAGTGGTGGTGTGATTTGTGCCGTAGGTATAAAGTTCGTAATTTCATCAAACTTATTCTTTCCAGCAAATGCCCAGACCCAATGTTCCCAACGATCCGATGTACCCAGGACTTTGCCACAAATTCTGCCTGCAGCAGTCCAGTCATCGTTCTCAATCAAGGATTGAATCCAAAGTTCACCAATTCTGCGCTTCTCCTTTTCCACGGAAGAGTTAATCAAGCGACCTGCAGATTCGATGGTCGTGCTTTCGTAATCGTAGAAGTCATCACTACTTGAGTGTGTTCGATCGGGAGTTGCTGGCCCAATTTCAGAGAGCTTCTCGGGTGAGGATGAAATCACTTCAGGATGTTCATCAATTAACTCCCAGGCCTCTTGGTGCTTTTCGTGCTCCAACAGCCACGCAAGATGATCCGAGAGATCTCGTTTCGTTGCCAAAATACAATCATATGGACTTTGTATGAAAATTTTCATTCCTGGCGTGGTGATGTGCGGATGAGCAGCAGTAGCACGATTGTACTGGGCGAGTCTTGATCTAACTGAGGTGTGTTTTGAATCGCCATCGCCTGTACTTCCATTGCTGATCACACTTGCACTAGAACTAAGCAGTGATGTGGCATTAATTGTAGCATTCCACATACCACTGCCCATTCCAGTAAGGGCTTCCAGGGTTCCGCGAGATGTTTGAACGACCGGTTCGTCTCGAGCGGCAGGCAACACGCATAAATGATAGTCACCAGCTGAGAGTCTCTCGTAACGGCTGACTGTTAATCCATCAGTATCCACCTCTTGGGATGTTCCCAAGTCAATAAGGCGAAGTTCTGGCGATAGTGCGTTTTGTCGACGCCGTATTCCACCGCTCGGTCCGCTACCCGTTGACGACTGGGATTTGTGCCCTTTTGGTGTAACAAATTCCTCATCTTCTTCACCAGGCATAACATAAGCAAGCACAACAAGTAAAGTTGGGGTATATAACGATAATCCAGAAATAATGCAGTCCATCCGTAACCTAACAATGTTAGAAAGTCCCAATACCGCCATAGTAAGTTGAGTCTTGCAACTCACATTTTAATGATCTCAGCACTACCAACAGAACGCTCTCCCACATTTTTTCCAACCCCCGTTCCACCAGGGTGCACATTAATCATCCAGATTGTGCCGCCCCATCCAACGACCAATTTTTCAATCCGCAATTTATCTCTCGAAGCTTGCAATCTCAGCTTCGCTGTGGCAGGGGACGCAGTTGATGCTTCGCGAGCTTTATCATCCTCATCAGTTTCAAGAGTTTTCTCGTCTATCCATTCGACCCTAGCTTTCCAAACACTGGCCATATCTTCCCATTGCTCCCCATCTGGACGAGCTATGTGCCCAATTCTTCTCCAAGCAGATTCAGTATCCGCACTGTCCAATTGCAAGTGAGACCTCATGATTTTAATGCCATGCTCATTGCTCCAAGCAACATATCTTCCTGACAAGGACCACTTGATGGTATTGATTGTGCCCTCTCCGGAGTGTAACACAGTATCCTTCCCAGTATGTGTTCCTAAACCGATAGTTCCTAACCAACCACTTGCAGTAGCCGCTGCACTTCCAGTAGTAGTAGACGTCGAGCTTGTACCTGCTTTACCGCCGACGGTAAGCACTAAATTTCCTGCTAGCCCTCCCGATATATATGTGCGATCATTCTTATAATCCGGCGACAGACTAACAGCTTGGACAGGTCTTGCAAAATCTCTCAGTTGTACATCCTTGACATCAATGAGCGATGCTATGCACACCTTGCCATCAACAGATGATGTGCCAATGTAGATTGCGTTCGAAGGAGTTTTTTGCAGTGTAGGAGCTCCAGGACTACGAGCTGTGTTTGTGGAGGACTGCGATATCATTGATGGAGGTCTCTGCGGTGTAATTGGAGCGTCTGGATGCACTCGTGATGTGAAGCGCTGTACGGCTTCAGGAACTGCTGTGGGGAGCGGAGGAGGGAAGGGGGATATGGATATGCTCGTAATCGAAGCTGAGTGGGCATGGTAGGTCCGAATCGATTTGAACGAAGGCAGCAACAATACATGCTGCATAGGATGTTAGCAGATTATTTCGAGGAAAGCGGGGTTTCGTATCATACAATATTCCCGTTGTGTGTACCAATAAACTATAAAACAGTTAGCTAGAGGAATTTGGTCACCAGGTATTGGAGGTTCACCATCTTGTCGCCAGCAACCAGAAAAGTACTTGTAGCATCTCCATTCCTATAGACTGGACCAAGATGGCTTGTCATTCGAGCATATTTTAGCTTGGGCTCTTCCTCCTCTTCCTCTTCATCCTCCTCTGATTCTGTTTCGACGGTATCATCATCATCTCCTGTCTCAGTGCCAGCTTGACTGGACTCGATATTGTCTAGATTTTTGGTGTCGCCTTGTTCTTCTGAGCCTTCGGCCATAACGGCAGACTCTCACGATCACATCTGCTGTTGTTGTCAAGGATGTGCAGGGGTAGCTACACCGACGACGTCAATGCCAGTGAAGTTTAGAGCGCCTTCAGATAACCGAGTTCTAGGCTTTCGGCAGTAAATTTATTTTTTGGGGTGATCCTAAGAATCTAGCTTCGAACCCTCGCAACCATGGACAATTTTGTATACAATTTATGTTGTACGACTAGTAAGGTCTACAATTATCATGAAGTCTTTATGTCGTTCGTTTTCCTCTGTCGCAGTTAGACGGCCAATTGGTGAAAATAATTCACGACTTCCTTATCGATGCCTGCATGCTACAGCACCGGCGCCACACCCTCGAAAGCGGAATTTCTTTTCTTCCAACGCTGCCCTCCAACAAGATCTCGCATCATCCACTGACGAATCTACATCAGAGCTGAAGCCTGTTCAGAAGAGGAAACCTATACGGTCGCCAGCCGGGAAGACGAGTCTGAGGAGAGTGGCAGTGGAAGCTCAAAGATCAAGGCAAAATACAACTCGACCTGAAGTCACATCCGAAAATGTTGAAGGCACGAATAGAGTTACGGCTATCTCCGTGGCAGATCATTTTGATATGGAAGCTGTAGCTCGAATCCTACGATCGCATGGCTTCTCAATTGACCCAGACGGAACTGGCTTTGAATCCGATGAGGTTATACACACACGAGGGGTCAACAATGGGGATATATTTGTGTTTCCTTCAGGGTCACTTGTGGCATGGTCTTTACCCCAGGATGTAGTTACAGATTTGGCAACCAAGACCCTATTACCAGCCGCTATCGATTCACATGTGACCGATGTTGAGATAGAAGATCTGGAATGTGAGGAGGACGCTAAACGCGAGAACAGCAGTATAAGGGGAGATATCATTGTGCTAGGGACGAAGGACTCGCCAAGTGAGGGCCGTCTAAGGTATCTCACGACCAGTCATATTTTCCTGGCAAATCATCAATGCTAATTTTTGCCATAGCTCACGAGTCGATACAACTCTTGCAAAGATCGCCTTCTCTTCTGGCCTTGCTAGGTCGACAAAACTCGCGGTCCTCGAGACTATGTTGTCAAAGTACTTCGAATCTACCAAAGCCATACCTACATTACTCTCAAGAGGGTCAAGGCTACCTTTTAATCGGCAATTCATGTTACAAAAGACTGGGGAATTACTCGATTTACGGGCCCGGCTAAACCACTATTCCGAGCTCACAGATTCACTCCCGGATTTGTTTTGGGATAGTAGGCATGAATTAGGTCTAGAAGGGTATTATGATCAAGTTGGAAGGGCTCTTGATGTTGGTGTACGGATCAAGACTTTGAATCAGAAAATGGATTATGCCCAGGAGATTGCAACAATTCTTCGGGAGACGATGAGTGAGAAGCACAGCATCCATCTAGAGTGGATCATTATTGTTCTCATTGCTGTGGAAGTAGGCTTTGAGCTTCGGAGGTTATGGAAGGAACGAAGTGAAAGACTGGAAAGGGAAATGGAGAAGGAACACGGCACATGACATGATATGCTATGAAATCGAAACATGTTTTCCTTTCCAATTTCCGAAGATTTCAAAAGATACCCCACTCCATACTCGAGAGCAAAAGCTCGTTGCACTTCCAGTAGGAAAACTGGAATATTTATAACTTACATCATTGAATCCTGTGTCGACTGTGAGATATCCTTGATTTCGAGCTATTGAGTTGGATCAGTTCTTTTATGCCTCTAAAAGCTATAAAATCGACCCTTGAGTTCAGAAATCCTCTCATACGCCAACTTGTGATATGTCTAGTAATTAGCTAAACAATGGATGGCATCGTTGGCCCGAGGGGTCTGGGGTAGCGGGCACCAGTATATGCAATATTGCTTTGTTTGCAGTTTCTGAATATCGAATCAATGCTACTTGGCAATGCCTATCGGTTGGTGCATGTTACGGAAAGGTGATGTTCTAGTTGACATATCTGGAAATATACTTCCTGTAGCAGGACTGCCTCAATATCCCAAACAATGTGACTCTTACATATACGTTCTTTTTCTGGCATCTACATAAAAAAGTTAAGCTTGCAGCGAAGGGGAAAGCCAAGGAAGCAAGAAAACAACCAAAATCCGAAGATTTCGTTGATAGATCCTAGATCATTCCCCCAGCAACAGATACAATACATACCCTAGCCGATGACAAAGACGTCTGCTATACCTTGATTCAAATCGTTCATTGATGAACACGAAATAATTGTGCACCCTCCATAGTGATCACGGCCAAGACTCTAGCGACATTAGGTGCTTTTGAATAGGTATCATCATTGGAACTTACACCAAGACGGCACCCACTTTTGAGTAAGCAACCAAAGCTATTCATCAACCGCTCAGTAACTGCAACACATAGGCTTAGAACAATATCCTGGGGGCCGACTACTATTCAAAGCCGGGTAACATGGCGGATATCTATCGACCTCTTGGCCGATCGCTAGATCAGACTTCTCGATTATATAGCACACAAGTGCTCACTAACAAATACCCACAAACAAGATGTGAGCATATGCCTCAATGATATGCAGGCCAAAGTGCGGCTTGATTTGGTGGAAAGTTTACGACATACAGTTCTAATCTCCACTCGCTTTCTGTTGATTAGTGTTTGCATTGGTTAGGGTGACATGTCTGAATCCAACTCGGCAAATTCACAGTATCTACAGTTATGCAAAGTACACAGTCTTGGGAGGGAATGGGATATGGATTGGATCACCGCGGTACAGATAATGGTGGCCCTAACAATGAGTTGGATTGATGCTGCAGCCTGCAGTGCGAGCCATCGAAAACCCGGTTCTTCGGGGACGGGAAGATGTCACTACAGTGGGCAACCTCGACGAAACGAATGTTTTCCATATAAGAAAGAGATGTCCAACAGTCTCGAAATGTGGTCTGTACTTGAACACGCCAGAAACCCTATTGCGGGCGCTGTGAGAAAATCAGGAGTTTCTTTTAGCGAGAGCTCTAATGCTGTGTTGGGGCGGTAATTACAGTTCGTGTTTAAGGATGGTCTCATGGACGAGTCGGGCAAGCGAACAAAGCCGTGGAGATGATGGCCAGACCGGGAGAAGAATACACCAGTTTGACATCTTCCACATCCATAATCGCGATGATTTTTCCTGTTCAGCTTGACAGCCTAAGTGTGGCCGGTCAACAAGCTGGCTGTAACGTGAATTACTTCAACAATTGCAACCCTGGATCCATTCCGGCGGCATCACAACTGAAGGGGGCTTTCGAATACAGTCAAAATAATTAAACTATCCAGCCCCGTACACAACTCTCGCCGCGTCGTAATCGAGTCGAATCTCGCAATGGTTGACATTGCTCAGCCAGCTGTCAACAGCTGTGCACAAAGTTTACAACTCCGTTGCTGGGCTCGGCATGTAGTGGCTTCTTTTTGAGACACCCAATAAAGACGTGCTCACCTGTGAATGCTGTGCGAACGGTCAGATCTTACTTTAATCCTCAAATATAAGGCGCTGTGCAGCTCACTGTGACTTTGGTGCAGCTTGAGAGAAGGGGGTTCTATAAAAAACACAGGCAAACCTGCATGGCCTCAGGCGAAGTTTTAGAAAACATATGGTGTAGCGGCTCATGGACGCTGATATCATTGTCGTTACACGTCAGTCGTGCTCTGGTACTCCTTATTCGAGACATTCGTCAGGAACACGGTGGATTCTCTAAGCACGATGAGAAAGACACTACATAGTTTGATTGGCAAAACTTACGAGCATTATTGATCTGTCAAATTCGGCGGGTACAAGAAACACCTTCTGAAGACGACTGAAACTTGCCAGGCACTTGGCCTCAGATGATCCTCAACCTTCCAGTGACTGGGGCTTTTTCGGATCTAACTTACAGCCCATGCCCCGTCCATAGGCGATCTTGCTAATCCCCATAAAACATGTTCACCTGGGCATATACTTGGCAAGATGACACTGGTATATACTATTGCTAGGCCAATTTCCATCACGAGCGTGAAAGCCCACGAAAGCCCAAGCATATCACCATCACATTTGCAACGTTCTGCACGTTTACTAGCCAAACCCGGAGTCGACATTCTGTCTTTACTCCATCTCCGTTTCGCTCAATTCTTCGTGAGAAAACTAGAGTCAAACGAAGTCCAATATTGTCTCCACAAGTATTGCTCCTCCACTATAAATTCTATTTTGGCCTGAATTTAGACAAGTCACGTCAATTACTATGCATATCGCGGACATAAAGATAAAAGTGTGATTGACGCATCTCATCTTATCAAACAATAGTGTGAATGCCTTCAATATGCTTACAGTTACACTCGCCACCGCCACACCAGCCCTCTCATCATTCATAAGGATATTCCCCCTTATCGTAAGCGTAACCAATGGAAACGCTGTGCTGTCTAATTTGCCTTTCGCAGCGCAAGACTATTTTAGGCCATAATTTATGTCATTTGAGGGAGATCCTCAGCCTTTCTCTGTCAAACTTACGAGATAAATAGCTGGCAAGCCACCCCCACTCCCTCCGTGGAACGGTCCGGGTCATAGGGGTGGCGTCTTCCGCACTTTTGGTTCCATCGGTCCCGAAAAAAGAAGAATACGACTGTATAATGGATCTTGAAAGTCACAAGTTCATTCGGATGTCAACTATAAAAGCCGCTTACTAATAGCCACCAGAATAGTTGCCTGATCGCATCTTGAATATGACCCGAATCATCGAGTTAGACAACGCTACTTCGGGGCTGAAGAATCAGCATAGCTTGAAGAAGTACTTATGCGGCGCTTCCAGTCGCCTTGACGCTATTAAATACCTTAGCCGGCAACTGCGATGCTGTTAGATGATTGCAGAACGCGGAATGTAGACTCTTTTGTAGCTTTTGATTTGACGGGGCATAGTCATTGCAGTTTCATGGCAAGACATGGTCCAGAGCCGGGGTAGGCTTTTCAAGAACTTCTGTTTCTTAGTTTCTTTTTTTGAGAAGCAATTTTGGAGGGGTTCCATCTGACATTTTCTACCTTAGGTATGTAAACAAAGGTCTGAAGAAATCTAAGCATTTACGTACGTAAGGATAGGATTGCGGTCAGATGAGTAAAACGAGATTCAAAAACCTGATGCAGCGGTAAGGTTGCAGCGGCTGCATGACAACGAACCAAAGTAGCACTATCACCGTTGTGCAGTATTGCAAGGCTGAATTCCTATATGGCTACACGTCATGTGCGCGCCAATAGAGATATAATAATTTTACTTCCTCGTTGCATACCAATATAAGCGCATTGTATGCATGAGGAGTGCAAGGCTGAATTCTTCAAATGCCAATTTGCATCGAGAGAAGTAGCCAACTTATTGCTAGATACGAAACCCTCGTCAAGACAACAATATAACGGCACAGTTGCTTGACCTGAAATTTTGGCTCAAGGATCGGATTCGCCGATGTATAAGAATGCTATGGCTACCCACTTCCATGTCTTGGATAGGACAAGAATTCGATCTGCAACAAGTGCGAGAAGAGCAATTTCATATACCTAGGGGAGACATGAATTGCTCAAAGAATGGCTAGCACTGCGAGGAAAAAAGCATGGAGACCGAAATCCAAAACTGGATGTCTTACTTGTCGGTTAGTCATTCTACCTTATTTCATATTCTGCCTCTATGATTAGTATACGAGTGGAGTTCCAAGGTCGAGACACTAACGGGAAATAGGACACGACGTGTAAAATGCGGAGAAGAGAAACCAGAATGTCTTCGGTGCACAAAAAGTGGACGCAAATGCGATGGGTATGGTCCAGATGGTCCGGAAATTTCAAGCACGGGCCTGGCACGAAGGGTTAGTACTGAATCCTCGCCAATTGCAAGCTCAATTGCTAGTCCTATCGCAAGCATAATTGCAACATCATCCCCTATTATTGAAAAGGATGAAAAGGAAACGGGAAGCCTCAATTTTTTCATCAACAACACAGCGCCAGAACTAGCAGGTAATTTTGAGTCTAGATTCTGGAATAGTCTCGTTTTGCAGAGGTGTCGCTCCGATCCTCCCGTTCGCCATGCCGTCATTGCTCTGGGAGCTTTCCACGAGTTCTTCAAGTTTGGCGATAAAAAGTTGTTGGAGGCAGGAGCTATTGATGATCCTAAGCAAAGATTTGCTCTACAGCAGAATAATGAAGCTATACGCCATTTAACTGGACATCTTTCACAAGGAGGTAATCCACAATCTCCGGAAGTAATTCTGATATCTTGTCTCTTGTTTATTTGCTTTGAAGCAATGCAAGGAAACCACCAAGCGGCATTTGCGCATCTTCACAGCGGTCTAAAGATTCTAGGCGATTGCGCCCAAATGAACAAAAACTATCAAAATGGTGATTCAGAGTCGAACTTGACTCTAGAATTCATCCGCTCGGAGCTTGTGCCTCTGTTCGGTGCTTTAGACATCCAGACAACGACAATTTTACCTACTAGCTGGGAAATGACGAAGGGATCCAGCAAATTCGATTTTAGAACTCAGACTAGCATACCAGACAGCATTTCATCCTTGAATGAAGCAAAATATCATTTACAGAATCAAACTCATGCAATACTGGAATACCATCGGAGCGTGGCACAAAACTATAGTCTAGATACGATAGAGAAAGCTGATGCTTTACGGTCAAATAGCACGAATGCGATAATGGAAGGAAAGAGGAAGCATGCTTCAAAGCTTGAACAGTGGTCCACAGCTTTCCACAATTTCGCACAAACAGCAGGTCAAACAATGGATACAAAGGATCTGCGAGCATCTATCTCACTCGAACTTGACTACGAAACCAACAAACTTATTCTCGAAACGGCACTGTTCGAAACTGAAATGGACTATGATCGATGTGTCCATCAGTTTGAGCTAATGACTTCACTAGCCGAGTCGCTTCTTAAATCATACAGCAATTCAAGAACGGAACATGGGCCAGTATTCTCATTCGATACAGTAATCATACTACCATTGGTATTTGTGGTATGTAAATGCCGTGACCCTTCAATACGCAGAAAAGCACACACTCTTCTGTCCACTTCGTTCAGAAGAGAAGGTCTTTGGGATAGTGACTATGCCAGTAGTATTGGTAAATGGTCCATAGATAAGGAAGAGAAAGGATTGGAGAATATTTCAAAAGTAGAAGAAGTATTGCAATCGACTAGGATAGTAGTGTCGGAAATAACCTCGCTAGGACGACGGCGGGCGTTGATTAAGTTCAGGCAGGGTCCTCGTAGAGAGGCTGGAGATTTAGATCTTCAGGAGGAGTTGATTGTATGGTGATGTGTATATAGATAATAGGTAACAAGGACTCTGATAGTCTGTGTTATGACGCTGTGTATTCTCAATATTGTGATTGGGAGCTTGCTTGCTTGAAGATACCACCGCTTCTTCACAATTTGTATATTAATGCTAGTCTTTACAGGAGACCCCAATCGCCTATCTCATGGTGTATAATAAAACTTCATTAACTCACCTCACTTAACATAATGAGGAATTATTATCGAACCAGATCTTGAAATCGGATATGTGAAGAATTTAAACGAATTAATATTATAACCTTGTGCAAGGGACCATATCCCGAGCTAGGATCAATAAGATGAAGCAACTCCGAGTCTACAATCCCCTCTAGAATCAAGCACATAAATCCAAAAATCCCAAATACTTCCTAAATGAAGCAATAGGTAGCCAAAGATTGCGATTCTTAGAATATGTAAGAATTACATTTTAGTCCCAAGGGCACTATTTCAAGCAACTCCGCAATACCTCGGCTCAGCATTCCTTACCTACGTATTGATGGGATGGATATTAGGCTTTCATTCTCCGGAATCCTTCATGTAAGGTTATATGTAAAATCACGGCTGATTGGTTCTATAGATTGATATATGATGTATAGATAACTTTCGCTTTTCAATCTTTCTTTCATCCCTTGAGGGCTGATTGATTTATTCATCTTGATGGAATAACTAGCTAATTTTCGCTCCTGCTTTTATATTCCGTGATAAGAATTCAGCATCCCATTAACTCCGAATTTAATTACGAGGGCAAGATTAAAACAAAGGATGAGCTAAACAAACAGTTGGTGTAATGGTTGGTGGTGATAACATTGGTTTATCTAGGTATCAAATATATTTTGAAAATCGTTGTCGTAAAGTTTTCTTCCATCAAAGAGAAGAAGGATCATCCTTTGTATCAACTTCTTGAACCTTCCATAATTCTTCTCATCATAATCATAATATTAACCTTACATTAACGATGTCGGTTCCAAAAGTCTTGATTCCTAGGCGTCGGTTAGGAAGAGGTTGGATGATCCTGAGAGGCAGTGGAAACATTATTTGCTGTTGAATCCGTGGGTTTATTGATTTACTAGTATTCTGTGATATATGTGGAGACAAGCTAATGAGTTACTAGATTCGTGGTGGAAGACGGGAAGTATAATTATATGAGCGCGGATAGAATTGTTGATTTGGTTAGGGAAAATGTAAATAATTGAGTTGTGGTACTCGAGTCTAGAACTTACATGCTGGAAGTTTCATGTGTAGATGTTGTTTGCCGAGATTGATTGACATGGTTCATTTTTTTCAACGGCTCATCAGGAGCCATTAATGACTCCGTAGTGAGAAGAGAGAGGTCCACCGGAAACTAGCATTCAAGGTCAATTAGTCCTACCAGCCTATGAGTACGCGGAGTCTAGGCTTATTTGTACTCTACGTTTTAGATGAAGCAATACAAACAACTCTATTATCTCTGCAGTCCTTATTTTCCCAGGTTCCAGTTTGGAGAATTGCTTTATTCTTAGTGTAATTATATCTCTGTATTGCTATCAAAAATTCCAATGTACTACACGTATCTCAAAACGCCATTCCAAAGCCTATCCCGCCAATAATTTGAACTCCGCAAAACGGGAAAGGGCGCAGAACACCCAGCCACGACAAACTTTAGTAAACCAAAAAGAACAGCTTAAGAGATGTCGAAGCGCCTGTACCTCACGAAGTCTCCTTATCAATACTCTCCTTCTCTTGTTTAGCCGCACCCGACTTCGATCCCTTCGAGGACTTCGAACTCTTCGAGTGACTTTCAAACAGTCCCATCAACATCTTTTTATACAATCCACTATCCAAAAACTCCTTATCAATATCCTCATACGCAGCCGCTCCTCCTTTTCCCCAAACATTCTTGCCTAGCTTCACTATACATGCATCCCCACTAACTCCTGTAGTCCATCTCTCGTTCAGAGGTAATCCGTTTCCTTCCGGAGTGTATAACAGCATGTATGTTCCTGTTAAAGCGTGATCTGCGGAATCTTTGACCATGGCTAAGGAAGAGTATTTTTGTATCCGAGCATGCCAGGCATCGCCATCGCCCCAAAATGAGCGCATATCGGGGATGTGCGACAGGTGATTGTCTTTATGTCCTTCGAGGCGAATATCAATTGTACGAAGAGTGAGAAGAAGGGGTCGTGTACCCGCTTGAGGTAATAAGAGGATAGTAATAGAAGTAGTCTCAAATTTTGGAGATGGAGGACCGGTTGTTGCGAAGACTTTGCTGAAGATGCCAAGGCGGTTTGTACTGTTTCCTCGCTGATGTCGTGGGGGCTGATCTGAGAAATTTGAGTCTGTGGGAAGGTGTGGTGTTTTTTCTTGGCTTATGATAAATTTTGTTTCATTTTCAAGAGCTTCATAGCGTTTTGCAGTGTCAGGACCATGTTCATGGGTTGGAGGTGGACTATAGATTCCCGAGAGAAGAGGTATTCGTTGTTGGACTGCCGGTTGGGCACCATGATTTTCGGAACTTTCCATGTCTACAAAGTTAGAAACGTTATGTGCAGGTTATTTTCAGTGCAACAGGAAGTGTTATGTAGGAACTTGGAAGGTAGACGTAAGGCTTAGCTTCATGGATGAAGGGAGCTACGTAAGTATCGATACACTTGTGCAACAACAGTTTTTACAACCTTAATTGGACCAATAGAAGAACACCGAGTACAAAAAAAGAGAAAGATGTACCGGTATGCTGGAGCAAGTGTAGGGGCTCTGCAGGAGTGTGAACCACGGTATTTTCCACAGCGGCAAGATCTTGTTAGCTCAACCAATCATAATACGCTCGAAACACAAAACCGTTGGGCGCAGCAAATCATCAAATTCTCCGGTGGACTTTACGGATTATAGGAAAGCTAGAATTATCAGCCGAAACATGGTACTTGAATAATGTTCATTGTGCAAGAAAGGTAACGGAATTTGGCGGTGAGGTATTATGATTTGCGCGGTATAGAAATTTATTTCCTGTGGGGTGCCTAGAAGGCCGTCAAACCTTGCTCAACTGATCCCATGCGAAGTTTGAAGGTGATGATTCATGATTATTACCTGAGCTGCTTTTGCGAGCCCAAGTCGAGGTATCCCCGAAGCTATTCTGCAGAGTAGCCACTCTTCCTGTTTGATGCTCCTATCAAAGGCTGTAGGGATTCCCGACAGTTTGGTTATGACACGGATAGATAAAGTGGCTCATGCATGATCCTAGTTGATGAATCCTCTTTTTCTGAGACAAATTGCCCTTTGGGCAACGAAAAATGCGCCGCCAGGGCTTGTGTCGCCTTCCAAATTGCCAGCATCGACATAAATTCTTCCCCACTGTGCTATGCCGAACATCGCAATGTGTTTCTTTCGTGAATACCTCAGTTGATCATCGAAAAAGAAAGCTGAAATTACACCTGTACCGGTTTTGCGCAGCACGGTGCTATTGATGATTGTAGCAGCAAGATCAAGCAATCCTACATTCCAACCATAGGATTCATTTGCTTTCACTGGTGCTCACGACCTTCACAATCGGTGCAATATAATTTCTGTGAACTCTTTCTTGTCTTGCAAATCGCCGCTGCATATTTGCTTTTATCCCTGAAGCATATATCGCGTCCCAATGACAAGTCGGTGATCTTGAGGTCAGGACTGAAATGTGGCAATCATCTTCCGGATGTATTACAAGTTGAGAATAGTGGTTCAAGGAAAGTTCATCCTCGTCACGAAAGTCGACAGTAACGATGAGTAAACAAAGATTTGGGAACCAGCGCCGGATAATGTTTTCTGCTTCGCATTCTGCACCCAAAATTGATTCTCGAGAAACCACTAAACTTTCTACGCAATCAAAAATGCCCAGTAAAGGCATCAAATGCACACCACTGCTGAGAGTACCCGTGCTTGTCCGCCAACAGCCTCGATCAAAGCCAAAGTCGAGATTCTTGAGGAACAATGAATAGAAGGGAAAATTAATAGAAAATGAATTGTGCCTCGAATATTCAGACAACTGGTACCGCTTTAAGATCTCGGCTCTGGATTCTATGCAGGCTAAGAGAAGAGGGTGCGGTGTCTTGATTCGAAAAATCCATTGCGGTATTGTATCCATGAGAGGAGGTGGAAGTTCGAGCTCTATTGTATGAGGCTCTAGGAGAGCAAACGCCCAGACTTCAGCGCGGAGTTCAAATGGTAGATTGCTAAATAGCGCGAAAGAAGTCAATTTTGACAAAGATTTACTGCGGGAAATGCTATGTGGACAGGTTTCGATAGACTGAAGACATCGAGATGCAATGATGCGACGCATACTCCGCGTTGCTGGGACGTGCTTCACGAAGGAAGTCTCTGTCGATTGGTTAGAGATACTCATTCTTCAGAATATATGCCGATCAAAAAAGCATAATGGTTTGACGATTAAATATTGCCGGGAAAGTGTATATACTTCATGAATTTTGACGGGCAGTAGTAAGTTGTATATATTGGCTATGTGGAAAGCACCATCGTGGGATCAACCAACATGCGAGCGGACCATCCATCGCGCGCCGGGAGTGGGCGCGTAACGAAACCATCCCACTTGGAGGGCTAATTCGACTTCGAAGAAGTGTTTGACAATAACTCCTCGGGAAATGTACAGCAAAGTTGGAGTATTCATCGCTACCGGTGTATTTTTTGTTTGCGGCCATCCGCAAACGTGTTGAGAATGCGGAATATGATACTAACACTGGAATGAAATCCGCAAACTCTAATGAAGTTTAATGCATACATATTTATTGAAAAGATTACCTAGTGGAAATATCTCCAAAGTAAAATGTGTTTAAGATCATATCATTAATGGATTGAGCATAGGAAAGACAGATTTGCAGAAGTTGGGAATATAAGATTGTCCATGATGACTAAGCCAGCAAAATTGTGCATCTGCAACCTTAGATACTGGGCAAAATCAATGATTAATAATAATAATAATAATAATAATAATAATAATAATAATAATAATAATAATAATAATAATAATAATAATAATAATAATAATAATAATAATAATAATAATAATAATAATAATAATAATAATAATAATAATAATAATAATAATAATAATAATAATAATAATAATAATAATAATAATAATAATAATAATAATAATAATAATAATAATAATAATAATAATAATAATAATAATAATAATAATAATAATCAATTTATAAAGTCTCTTTAATTATAATCTTTTGAATTTCTTTTAAGAATCTAAAGTTATATAAATAATATAGCTTCTATAAGCTTTAGTATTATCGATTTGAGATCATTCGTTAATTTTAGTCAATCTTATATTCTTAAATTATACAATCAAGTAATTTTTGATCACAAATTTATACCCATGGTGACGATCTAACGAGGAAAGTCTATTTAAACATCCAGTTACGCATAGAATGCTTTCTCGAGTGCTGATGATCATTTGAATTCTTACACATCTCTCCGATACACTCTTTCATGCTTCAGAGAAAAATCTGGGGAGTGAAAAAGATTTGGAAAGTCAAGTGAGCTAGAGTCTACCCCTGGAAGGGTAGTATGAATCCTTTGAAGTATATGGACTGAGTCGGATGGAGAGATTTCCTTGAATTTACTCGGTCGATTTATAAGTGATCGACGTTATTGTCTACATACCTTACTCTGCACATTGTGCAAGCACAATGGTTGTATCGATCATATCATCACATCAAGCTCACCGCGCAACTGATCGTTTTTCAAGAATTGACTAGGGATCTTAGGGATATTCCATCCAGTATAGATAGCTAGGGGGCTCCGAAAGTCCATATCACTTGAGACTTTCAAGCTCCATTCTCCTAAATCTTTTGGGCAATCAACTTTACTATGCCGTGCTTTCAACTGCTTTCGACTGCTTTCAACCAAAAAAATTAAAATTATTTGCGAGATGTCAGTGGAACAGGTTTAATACCGCCGGTCTTTAAGCCAACTTTATCCGTTTTACTATCTCTCCGGGGTTTAATTGAGTTTGGATTCTAGAAGTCAGTTTTCCGCATTCACCGAGACGTCAAATGCCATACAGTTAAAACTATAAACTAAGCAATGGTAAAGGAGAAATAAAACAAAAATAGCAAAAGTTCAGGCCCCAGTGGAATTGCCTTCATGAAGTCTTCTAGCATCTCTGCCAGGGTGACGGCCTTGATTGCTTGATTGCTTCATAAACCGTGCGAAGATAGGACTGAGAACATTTGAATTCGCTAGATGCGCGAAAGAATGCCTCTCATGGATCTCGGCGAATCCAAAATGTAGAATACAAAAGCTCCAAGGAAACCCATACAATCAACAGAGGAATACTCAGACTTTCTGAATTGTATGGTAGAGTTCATGTAAATCCATTCCGAGTACTCAGGTGTAGCACTCTGAGCACCCAGCAGGAGACGAGGACTTCCTCTTTTTGAGCCTGATGCCAACCTTCAATAATCACAGAAAGCACCATTAAGCTCAGCTAGAACCTCGTTAAGATCCTTTTCCGAATCTTGTTGAATGTTCAAAACCTGTGCCATTAATCACATCATTAGTGAGTTCTCCGGGCCCATTGTCAATAATCTTCTGGGACTCAACTAGTCATTTAGGAGAGAACGCGTCTTGAGAACTGTGACCAGGATGTCGAATTTCACAAGATAAAGTGTGTTTATATTCCATTCCCCAATACAAACTTCAAATCTTTAAAGCCTCTGAAAAGTACACAAAATTCGTTGGCACGGTTACGCACCCTGCAATGCTTCTCGCGTTACATTAGCGATGTATAGTTGGAACGAAGAATTTTGATCGAACAGATAAAGAACCTCTTGTTAACTAAAGATACTTATTGCTTGATTTGACAGGTTAGAGGCTATTTGAGGGGATTAGGAATGCGAGTTTGTGCGTAATACCTGGACACTTGATGCAATTTTCTATAATTCAAGCGTAGCCCAAGAGCCGATACATGACAGAAATCGCAACGATCATCTCTAGCTCCGCTTTCCTGTTCTCTGCAACACTTCTTTTATTCAGCTAGTGCTTCTGCAGGGTAGACACGTTTTAATTGCAAGCACGAGTGACATACATGTGTCTCTCTAGCAGAATATTCCTGGTTCGTTGCCAAAAAAAATCCCCCAAGTTCACACCCTCCTTCCCACCACAATCCGTCACGGATACTTTTTTCCCCAAGCGCACAAATAGCTTCCATGAACCATCACAACATCAGCCAAAGAAGTCACAAAATAAACCCCACTCGTGCAAGTTAAAACCCCAATTCCGAAGATCCCCCAATCTCGTGGTCACCAAGCCCTTGCCAAGGCCAATTCAACCGGCGGCTTATTAAAAACGGTTAGACATCATTGGTGGATCCTCGAACAGCTGCAACACCCATTTTCCCATCCAAAATACTGTGTGTGAGGAGAAACCCGCGCAGAGATGTCCCTGAATCGTTCCACTAAAATCCGGGGTGCACCACAGATATGTAACCTCAGCGAAGATCTACCGAGAGCTAAGTTTTGCGACTGGTGGTATTTTTTGTTTGCTCCGCATCGGTGTAGAATAACCTTATATGCAAGATGAAGTTTCACCTTGGCAGTTGGATAGATGGAGAGCCAAGAAAAAGGGAATGTTTCTACATGTAGACATATGCTGATGTCTAGGCTTGGGAATAAATAAATCCGTTGGTTTAATTGACATCTAGACTCAGCGCCCAGCAATTTCACGGCGTTGAGGGATGAAGATGGAAAAACACCGAGTTGGCGGATGAAGGCCTATTTCTCCATGTCCATATCTCCTGCACAAGTCGTGCTTGGGAACATGTATAAAGAGTCGGAGATCTACCTGAGTATCGAGAGTTCAGGCCCAAACACCATCAGTTATTTCTGCAGACTTCTTGGCATCGATAATCATCATCATGAAGACATCTATCACACTTCTTCTTTCCTCGATCGCAGCCCAGGTATGCGCGACTCCGACTTTGTACCTGGCTGGCGACTCTACCATGGCGCTTGGTGGCGGTGGAGCTGGCACTCAGGGTTCGTACTATATCCTCCGTCCCAAATATCATATATGCGGCTGGAGAATATCAGCTAACATGGTTTACGCATAGGTTTCGGTGAATATCTCAAGTACAGTTTCACGGGTATCAATGTCGTGAATGATGCTATGGCCGGACGCTCCGCTCGCTCGTATTATAACGAGGGGAGATTTACTAAATTGGCTGACTCCGTTGTTGCCGGCGATTATGTTCTTTTGTATGTGTCCAGGATCTTATCATGGATGTGTATGTACTAATAAATATCGCAGTGAATTCGGTCACAACGATGGAGGATCACTAAGCACTACCGATAACCTCCGTACCGATTGTTTCGGAGGCGGTACCGAGACATGTATTTCTCCTGTCACAGGGGAAACCGTGTATACATATGTTTTCTACCTCTTACAAGCAGGGTTCGTAACACCTTAGTCCCCACTATTCCCTTCCCCACCCACTTATCGAGAACCCTAATTAACAGCCTGTTCCATCCACAGAAAACTCATCACAGCAAAGGGTGCACACCTAATCATCGCTTCCCCCACCCCCAACAACCTTTGGGAAACCGGCACCTTTTCGTACTCCTCGCCCCGTTTCACCGGCTACGGAAGATCCGTCGCCACCACGCTCGGCTCCCTAGCTTCGTTCGTGGATCATGGTCTATATACTGCCAATATTTTCCAATCCCTTGGAGCTAGTACTGTTGATTCATTCTATCCAAATGATCATACCCACACTAGTCCCGCTGGTGCAAATGTAGTAGCAGCTGCGTTTATGAAGGGCTTGATGTGTGGAGGTAGTGCATTGAGTGCTTACTCGAAGAACTCCACTAGTAGTATTGCGGGAAGTTGTGCCTAGGTTAGTGATTGGGTTGCTATATAGTGCAAAAAAGATGCTGTAAGGGCATAAAAAGATTATTAAATTAACGAAAGCTGAGATCTTATAAATACATGGCGAACGGCCCCTATCTATGCTCTGATATTGTCAGGCGTCAACCCCTTTGACAGCCGTTGAATCTGTGATGCAAAAAACGTGCTTTGGAAACCAGCGCCGACTTGTTTAATAGGTGAGTGTCGAATTAAAAATGGTATGGCGAGTGGTGCAAGAGTAACGCGTGCTTCTTCATCAGGTATACCCTTGTTAAGGATAATTTCCTTTGGCAATTTGGGGACTATAGCAGCGGGTCTAGCAATACCGACAAGATCACACGCTCCTGACTGTAACGCATCTTCCATGCCGATTCTAGTGCGGAAGCCACCGGTGACCATGAGGACCACGGAAGGGAATTGTTCACGCACGCTTTTAGCGAATTCGAGGAAGAAACTCTCGCGGGAAGATGTTGAGGATTTTTTGGCGGGCGCATCTCCCTCCATCATACGAGGGTTCTCGTAGGTACCACCTGAGATCTCGATAAAATCAATCCCGGCTTCTACTACGCATCGAATTTGCTCCATGCTGTCCGTCAAGGACTCATTGGAGGATGCATCGACACTATTCATCTTGATTCCGATACAGAATTCCTTGCTCGTTTGCTTCCTGATTGCATTGATAATGCGTACGACGATCTCAGCTCTTTTTCTAGCTGTGCCTCCAAACTCGTCAGTGCGAATATTGGAGGATGGGGAGAGAAATTGTGCTAATAAATAGCCATGTCTATATTTTAAGAAAACTCAATAATTGAAACCATGACACTAGAATGGAAAACTCACGCGCCATGAATTTCCACCCCCTTAAATCCCGCCTCGTAACATTGTTTTGCACCCGCCACAAACTCATCAATGATACCGCCAGGTCCGGAAATATCATTAATCGTCAGTTCACGTGGTGTACCGAATATCAACTTAGAAGCAGCTCGTTCAATGAGACTTTTTCCCAGTCTTAATGGGACGGCAGAAGGAGCGACAGTTTTGTCAAAAAGCCCGCGGTCTCCAGCCATAAGAGGTGATTGACGACCGGGGTGACATATCTGAACTATGGTGGGTGTCCCAGAACGTTGACAGGTTGCGGCCCAGGATTTCCAGATGGCCTTGGTGGCCTCTGTGGGATTGGAGTTGTGGGCTACGTCCTTGTCGCTT
This sequence comes from Sclerotinia subarctica, assembly GCA_025389085.1. Taxonomy (NCBI): domain Eukaryota; kingdom Fungi; phylum Ascomycota; class Leotiomycetes; order Helotiales; family Sclerotiniaceae; genus Sclerotinia; species Sclerotinia subarctica. The sequence continues at coordinate 1,314,872 of QRFI01000013.1, forward strand.
CCTAAGTATTTGGCGGACACTTGGACGTTTCCTGTGTTTTTTGTTAGATTATGGAAAACTAACGGGTGGGGAGGTCCCTTGAGACATTGGAGCTGGTCATCATTGGATGATTTCTATTATGCTTCGAGGGCTATAAGGAAATATGGTATGATGTACGTACCTGTTATTATCATTCCCCAACCACCATCAGCCCAGGCACCATACGCCTTCAAAAAAGACTCATCAGGTATGTGAGTGGTGGACATACTTTCAGCCATTGCACCCTTGAGATTTATATTAGCATGAGGAAGAAAAATTGTAAAATGTATGAAGATTTCATACCTTGCAAAGACGGTTTGGCAGGCTCAAACCGCATGGTAGTGTCGTACTCTCGGCAAGTATCATGATGGAATAATGCTTCTTGATCTTTGATATGAGTGATGTTCTCTTAATTGGAGTGAATCTCCCTCTTCAAGATTATTCGAAGTTTTTATATGTGGATGATCTTTCTCATAACCGGAACATGATTATAAACCAACCGTGTGGTCGGGCTTCAATTACCCCGACCGAGAGCGGAAAATGGAGTGAAAATCATACCGCGCTGTATTTGACTTTCCTCTTGTGATAAGGTAGGACGTTTGGAGACAGCATAGAATGAATATGGCATGATGAAGATAATTCTTATGTGGTTAAGTTTTGGTGCAGTCGGTCATTTCATTCTCATGCAACAATGGGTTTAAATTTATATACGTGGTAAGGTAAGGGGAAAGCGAAGACGGCTTACTAAGGTTCCGACAAAGTTAAAACGTTGCACCAACCTTTTTTTTGGGGGTTTTTTTTTCAAAACGATGACAACGTGAGAACTTATTTACTACATTGTCAAGAATATCCACAACAACTTTCGTATCATCAAGGTTTTATGTTCATGTTTCTTTGATATAACAATGCTCTTATATGCTTCATCTGAGGAGGTGTCGATGGCCGTGGAACAAATTGTCAAGGCTGGGCGCGGGATCCCAACTTTCAACTTATGAGGTTGCCCAGGTCCCGCTGAATCACTATACATCGAAACGCTCTTCATTTTGCTTGTAATTGGATGACAAAACATTGCTGCCGCATAGTACTTATCTCCTCATCTTGCAATGCGGTTCTCTTTGAAATAGATATCCGCATTGCCTCTTCAAGCTTTTCTGCTGCTTCTATTATTTAAGGAATGCTTGGGGGAATATTATGTAATTTTAAGCTTAGAGCTTGCTGGAAAGTTTGCTACTCGTGCTTAGCCATCCTTATTCTCTTGAATAGAGCCTTGAAGAGTGTTGGTTTCTCAAACTAGACATTGGCAAAAAAAGAGCAGGTGCTTGATGCACATCGACATAGGGATACATGATTCTCTGTTCCTCCTATTAGCAACGAAGTATCCAGCGTTTGAAGAGTTATTTCTGTCTTACTTCATGCAAAAACTTTTATTGCCCGATTGTACAATCTCTTAGTGCGTTCCTACAAAGCGTAGGCGGAAGATTTAGACTTTGCAATGCGATCCCAAAGTGGCATCCAGATCATTGACTTCAGAAGCAATCCGAAATGAGAAATATTTTGAGAAGAGAATCGAGAGTCCCACTATCTAGCACCTAGTCTCAGCACGTATACGCCGCCAACCTCAGTGCGGATTTCTAGCGACTCGGGTCCATATATATAGTCTGAGTTTCTGGTGAACTTGCAATCGAAGCGCTGTCATCGACTGCAATTCGCGGATCAGTGGGATTCCAAAATTGGGCATCAGAATAAGCTCAATAAGGCGACCCATTTCCAGCCGTTCTTATGCCCTGTCACCTACCCTATATACATGACCCATGCAAACTCTATTTCAATGTTTGTTAACGGAATTTCAATATTGGTAACAATGATTGGTGGGATTTAAGCCATTCCTTCTCGTTTGCGTTTGTCGATTCCGTACTGGGAATTCTGGTCAGAGGAGAAAGGGACCAATCCTCAGCTAGAACTATAGCCATGTCTCCAGCCAAGCTGAAGGTTATATTGTCAGAGCGGCCCTGTCGACTCACCGTCAGACTGTTGATCACATTTGCGCTCGGCGGGTCTTAGCTTGTGCAACGTCCCAAGGCTGTCAGCATGCGGCTTGTGCTTCCTTCTCCAAGCTTACTGCAAGCCCATCGCGAAGGCTTCAAAATATGCCCACGATCTATTCTCGGATACTTCACACAAGATCTACCACGCGTTTTCCACGTGAAATACCTTGCGAAACGTAGAGAAAAGGAGGAGCCGTTCTTCGACCCACCCGTACTTCGGACTTCGAAGTCGAAAGGAATACACGACGGGATCGAGCGCCGAGTCAATAATCTTATTTTTTCCCCCATTTCACATTAATGAAACAGTACAAGGCCCTTTAATCGAAGGCTTATACCTCCCTATTTTTGACGAAAGTCAGAGTTGGGTAAAAAGTTGTTACCCTCCTTTACTGATGTCGTGATCGTCGCCGTAGGAATATTCTATCCGAGATACATTTGTTAATATAAATGCACAATATCAATTTTCGAACCTACACATTTTCAAATTCTTAGCATCAAGTGGCTTTCAATACGGGAAATCTGGAGAAAAGTGGAGAAAAGTGGAGAGAGGGGTTGAGGATGAGCGGCCGGTCGAGAAGTGATTAAGCGTTCATCGCAATTGAAGGTGTCTAGGAGATAAGTTAGCAAGACCTTCGATAAACGGGTCACCAAAAATGGTCTATTAGGCTTGGAAAAGAATAAAATGGCTGACACAACCTTTGGCTACCTCATTCCGTACCGGTACAAAACAACCGAACATAGCTTTCTTAGCTTCTGATAGCTGAGCATGTCGGCTCCGCGCTTGTCTTTTGTTTAAATCACAAGTTCAATGCCTAATCACGAATAGGTAGGTCATACTGTCTTGTATTCCGTTCAGTGTCTGTGTAACGAAATATTTCCTTTGAACTATTCCTTCACGCCACTCCTCATGGCTATCTGCATACTCCGTATCTCCAGAGACTTTCTACTTCCCATCTTGAGAGCCTTGTCGCTCATGTGCATAATGGCGCGATAATTAACGCCGGGTCCCAAGACATGGCATGGTCTTTTAAATAAAAAATGCATGAAAATGCTACGAAGGGCGGACAAATCCCCCAGTTTGGATCTACCTTAGATCTGGTAACGTTTACCGTTTGCCATCTTTCATTTCCTTATCACCGAAGATGGCCGGGAATCTCGTTGAAAGCTGTCAATGTAACTCTGTACCGTTATCGTACCACCTAGAGGCCCTTGCAAGGTTCGTGGCTTTTAGGCAACTAATAATCTATTCTTGGAATTCTAAAGCTAAAAAGGCGGGCGTGAAGGCGTTGCAAACCGAGTCACGATTAATGTAGAAGACACAAGATCACTTTAAAGAATTTCGACACAATAAGCACCGGCAAAATACGATCTTTCAAATCGAGGATAGGTAAATGAATCTAGTTTCAAAGCTAACTTGGGAATCCATACCCAATGTGGTTTGACAGCTGCAAGAATGCAGATAGTAACGTTCGGCAAGGTGTTGACTGATTGAGTGGATAGAAATGTAACAGACATCATCCACCCACTAACAATCGGATCTACCAAGTTAATAATCGCCAAGGAAATCTTTTGCAGCGGGATGGCGTAGATAAATCAAGCTTTCTGCGGGCTAAATGAACTGAATACGGCAGTTGTTCTAGGTTATTTCTTGTACTTCGAAAAGTGCGCTGATGCGCTTGAACTCATGACAGCCTTTATAAGAATTGAAAGGATTTCTAATCTCAATTCTTGAACTCATGCGTATAGCCAATATAGAGGAAGATACCCTATTGGGCGAGGCAGAAATCCTTCTGCGCAGAGGCGTTCGCCCCTAGTGATTTTGTGACTGGGATTAGCTGTTTATAATTGGTAACTTGACGTATCCTCGTCTCAATACACGGATTACATGATACACAGGGTTGAGCACTTGCCGTCATTAACTTTTATAGTTTTACGCTTCAAGTCGGGGTAACGTTCTTTGAGAGTCGGAATATATTTTGAGGGGGTTATCTAAAAAGCCTAGGCATATTAGCAAGAATTTGAGCATATGATGAAGGATTTTGTGGGTCGGGTTATGCGACAGCCATAATGGTGTCGGTGGCATAAGTGGCACGAGTGGCTGCAGAATATCCATGTACGCGCACATGGTTGCTCCCCTGCACTGGCGTTATACCCAGTCATCCACATAATCATCTTGTGGGGCGCGAGACCCTTTTGAGAAGACTACATTAGCGAAATATTTCGCATTTTATATCTTCAATCTTTTAGGAAACCCGATGTTTCTCCTCCTAGTGAAATTTCATACAAGGTAAAAACGCCGAATTTTGTTCGGATTTATTATTGTCTGTTGATTTTTCATCCAATACTACTTGCTAAACTTGAACTCGGGGTTCCGCAAACAATGTTTCCTCAAGCGGGGTTTGCCCTCAGGTCATAAACATCGTGAAGAGAGCATTTGGAAAGGCAATGGAAGATTTCAAATCGGAGTCCAGGAGTGCTCTGAATTGGATGAAGTATCAAGATCATTCTGACGGAGGTTGAGATTCGTTCTGTCGACGACGACGATAAATACCATGCCCATTTCCGTTTTCTCAATGTATCCTTCATCAGCTTCTCACTAATTTTCCCAAGGGATCAACAGATCGCATTTTGGGGTGTCTTGATAACTTTCTTACGCTACACCAAAATCCTGTACTCTATTCAAAAATCACTTGTCTTAATAAATCTCTATTCGCTTGAAACCTCAATTATGGTTTCCATCCGTGCCCTGAGCCTTCTGGCTTTGGGTTCTTCATCAGTATTGGCATTGTCAGTGCTTCAAAACCATCAAATTGACGAAAACGCGTACTGACATTCTCTAGAACTCCAAGACAGGCCCGCTACTGGTCTCGAAATGATGCTCGCCCTAAGGTTGCACGAGATACGCCGAGCGAGGTTGACTACATTGTTGTTGGCAGTGGTCCAGGTGGGGGACCTCTCGCATCTCGTCTGGCTCTTGCTGGATACGAAGTTTTATTGATCGATGCTGGAGATGACCAAGGGGAGGATCTGACTGCTGAATTGCCTCTCTTCCAATTTGCATCGACAGAAATAGAAGCGCAGCGATGGAACTTTTTCGTACATCACTATTCCGATCTTGAACGTCAAAAGAAGGACACGAAAATGACCTACCAAACTACTGATGGAGACTACTACGTCGGATTGGATCCTCCAGCGGATGCAGAGCCACTCGGTATCTGGTATCCCCGAGCTGGAACCCTTGGTGGTTGCTCAAACCACAATGCTATGATCACAATCTACCCACACGAGAGCGATTGGCAATACATTGCAGACCTCACTGGTGATGATTCTTGGGCCCCTGAAAACATGCGAACATATTTTGAAAAGATGGAGCATTGTGATTATCTCCCAGAAGATACTCCTGGGCACGGCTTTGATGGATGGTTCCACACAAGTGCGACCAACCAGACTATGATTATTCAAGACCAAAAGATTAACTCGATTGTTATTTCTGCTGCTGAGGCTTTAGCAGTAAATGCTTCTGAATCAATCCTTTCGACTGCTGAAGGCTTTAACCAGATCGTCAACCTTGACCCCAACAATCCGTTACCTACGCGCGACAATGCTACTGGGTTATATCAGATTCCAATTGCTGTTGATGGAAGAACAAGAAATGGTGCTAGAAATTTCATTCTCGAAACATTGAATGCGGTCAATACAGACGGATCTAAGAAGTACGGCTTGACTCTCAAACTCAATACATTTGTTACAAAGATTCGATTTTCAAACGACACCACACCTCGAGCGCTCGGAGTCGATTTTTTGGAGGGCAAGAGCTTGTACAGAGCCGACCCAAGAGCTGGAAAAAATGCTACTGCGGGAATCCCTGGCAGTGTTAATGCGAGAAAGGAAGTCATCATTTCAGGCGGTACTTACAACAGTCCTCAACTTCTCAAGCTCAGTGGAGTCGGACCAAAAGCTGAACTCGAATCATTCAATATCCCAGTTGTGGTTGATCTTCCAGGTGTCGGCACAAACATGCAAGACCGTTACGAAACAACTGTCATCTCAGAATCCGACGTCGATTTCTCAATCGCTAAAGGCTGTACTTTCCTCACAACTTCCGATGATCCATGTCTAACTCAATGGCAAAATGACACCGAAGATGCAGGACTTTACGCCACACCCGGTCTCCCACTCGCTGTGATCTTACGATCTAGCACAGCAGAACAAGATCCCGATCTTCTCATTTCCGGCGCCCCAGCTAATTTCCACGGCTATTATCCAGGCTATTCCGGTCCAGCTCTCGGTGATGCTCTACACTGGAGTTGGATTACACTTAAAGCCCACGCCCGTAACACCGCCGGTACAGTGACCCTTCGTTCATCCGACCCTCTCGATACTCCTCTCATCCAAATGCACTCCTTCGACGAAGGTACCACCGTCGACGATGCCTGGGAAAAAGATCTCCAAGCAATGTACGAAGGCATGTCTTTCTCCCGCAAAGTAATGAACAGTGTCGTTCCCCTCGACGGTTCATTCAACGAAACGTGGCCTGGAGCAGATGTTTCTACAGAAGCAGAACTTAAGCAATTTATTCAGGATGAAGCTTGGGGTCATCATATCTCTTGCACTAATCCTATTGGTGCTGATGGTGACGAAATGGCGGTTTTGGATAGTAGTTTTAGGGTTAGGGGGACGACTGGTTTGAGAGTTGTGGATGCGAGTGTTTTCCCTAAGATTCCGGGTTTCTATATTGCGGTGCCTATTTATATGGTTAGTGAGAAGGCGGCCGCGGTTATTATTGAACAGGATATTGCGGGAACGAGTTATAGATAGATAAGTGGTTGTTTGATGGTTGGGTGGTTGGTTTATATTGTCTTGGGCTTTGATTTGGGTTGCAGTTACTTACTGGAGTGATGGTCTAGATATAGGTGTAGGTGGTGTTGTTTTGGTTTGGTTTGTTTTATTCACGGGGAGGTTTTCTAGTTTGTACCGGCCATGGATATTTTTTACGGAGTGTCTAGACTTTTCTTCGATGGTTTGCTAGATAGTTATTAAGATAATTATTTACATACTCGAACTTCAATCATCCCATAGACCACCAGACTTAAGTCACACAGTAAAAAATTCATGTGAATTTTCCAACACCTCGCTACGCTACCGACAGGGGTTACATTCAGGGGCCCCTGTCCCGAACAACCATGCTTGAAACTAATGTAGCGCTAGCATTCAAATTGACCAAGCGCCTTATACATGCTTACTAGCACATTTCCTCTTGTTGCTTATCGATTCGTCTCTTCCTTCCTGTTTCTATTTTGAGTTTCTTCTATCATAAACGACGGTGTCGTTCCGACTCGTTGCTATTTTATCGTTCTTACTTGCTGATGCTTTTATCCGAGGATCTTCATTTATCCTGTATTATTGTAAGCATTATTACTCTTACTTATATTTGTTGCGGATACTTCATTAAATATTTCCAATAAGCGATGGTGTGGTTATTCAATTCAATAGCTCTTGAAGATAGATAGACACTTGACGCTAATTTTCTTCAATTAGCGTAGCTTACCAAACTTTCCTTTTTATTGTGCGGAGTCGTCCGATTATCCATCTCTTTGCTCATGCTCGAAACTATTTATATCCGAAAATATCTACTCGAATGACGATACTCGAGTAGTATTCACGGAGAACTCCCCGGAAAGTGAGGTATCCGTTTTATATATGTTATCAACGATTGAAGCGAAAGAAGTGCGATTATTTTGACAGCGTAGATCATTTTCCGAAGGGTTGATGATCTGCAATCTTCAGAAGTAAACTTGTAATGATTGACTGATACATTGCCTATTGGTGAATTCGGTCGCTCGCCTGCCGTTGGATAATATACTTTTGTGTTACCTTTATCTTAGATCATGGTTTTAAACGTCATACTTCGTATTTGATATCGATCTTTTCGGTATTGGATATTAGGGAGAATAGAATTTATAATTGGGGAGTTATTTTGAAATGGATATTGTGCTTGATGATTCTCACATATCACCTTCATAACCATGGCAGAATCGTTGTATAGATGTAAGATATTGGGATGATCGCATTCGCCGTCATTAAGTTGTTCTGTATATGTTTTTCTCATCTTGGCTCCTTTGCGTTTGTGATCTTTGATTTCTTGCCTCTTTATTTTCTATTATTGGGCTTCTGTGGGAACTGTATGGATTTCAAGAATTGTCTTACTCGGAGCGCCTAGTATGTCAAAATCTGTACGATGTAGTGGATTCGCAAGTACGCATGAAATCTCTTCAGAGATGCTGGCAGCATGTTTAAATGCTCAAAAGAGATAGAGTTTTGGACGATGAATGACCCCCAAAAGGTGGATAATGTTGTTGCTTAAATAAAGGGAGTCTCATGTGTTTTGTGTTAAATCTCCAAATATATTTCCATCGATATTTTCGGGAGGTTTTATATTTATACCTTCTTCCCCTGCTAAGAATCTCCCTAGGACAAAAGCTATGTCACAATCGTAATGCAAAATTTACCGGGAGTGTTGTGTATATACCCCATTATTCATTTCACCAACTCATTTCTACCCTTACTCAAAGATCCAAGATTCACACTTTCATTGTTACCCACACCCTTCACGAAGTATATTTATACATTTTATCCCCTCGTTTCTTTCTTAATTCCTACTCTTCAATCTTCAAGTCCTCAGATAACCTTTAATACACTACAAAGCATACCTCATTGCCATCTGGGCCTGAGCCCAACCTCCTTCGCCTCTCCTCAAAGCTGGGACTCAGAAGAAGTCCCTGTTTCCTTAGCTTCTACCCTTCAGAATCATCAGCTGCGTCCACCGCTATCAATCCAAGAGATGCATCAGCACTCCCCGCTTTCCCGGCTTCTTCTCTTCCAAGAATCTCTATTTCAGCTACTTCGATTTTTCCTCCCAAACTCCCATCTAAGCCACTTTCTAGTTTCCTAACCCAAAATCATGCATAGCACCTCATTCCCTTTCTCTGCATTGTCATCGTAAATATGCTCCAACTTCTAAAACCATGATTCAAAAAGCCAAGTCGGAGGTCTTACCAGCATCACTGGTGTTGCTCCTCTGTAAATGACATACTTTCCGGCTTTGATGCCATTCGCGACGTCATTCAAATCATCGAAGTCGTGGCTGCAGTTATACTGTAAAAACTACCGTCGTCTAACATCTCATCCATCCACACTCTCAATATCTCAGTTAATACTACTGCCACTAGTCAACAACGTAATGTTAAAGAGATGACCAATGATTTGAAGCATATCATTAGCGTTCCTATCGGTGCTTTTAATAGTAGTTTGGAAAAGACTTTACCTGCTGTATCCAAGTGTTACCATTGGGAATACCAATATCATTCCTATCCTTAGTGATCTCGGGACTATTTTTCTCCCCATAGTTCAGGTTCCTCCGAATCTTGTTGGTAGTCTATTGTATTGCAAGATTATATATACACTACTCCCCATCTCAACTCCTCTCCTGCCTCTGCCTGTCTTCCCATCTCCCATCGAAAAATAACTAACAAAAACACCATATAGCTAGCTAATTGTAAACTGATCACCGTGAAATTAACCACAGTCTATAAGCTTTTACTTTTTTCTCACCCCGGTCTTTAAGTATATCTGTGTGTTTCAACGCGATGGAGATTTTGGCTTGATTCAAGAGATTGCTATTCCTGTCTAGGGTATTATGAAATATTTCAATAGACTTTCGTACGAGAAGGGTTTGAAGGGGAGTGCGTTTTAGAGAGGCTATTGAGGGCAATAGGATGGCGAAGAGTGGGAAAAGGGGTACAGAATGGAGTGTGGCGATCGACGAAGGAGATTGGAGAAATTCATGTGATCATTCAGCTGCGGGCGTACCAGATGATGCTGATTTGGAAGTAGGCAAGTCGATCAGAAATCTTACCTAGTGATTGAAGATAAATTGCTCAGCTGTGATATTCATTAGTATCAATCTGACATTTTCTCCAATTTTCTTCCGGAATCCCATGCCCATCATTCCGCGGGAGTTATGGGTCGAACTTTCAAATCTTGCAGTATTACATGAGCTGTAATTTTACCAAGCACTACTCATAAGACAGGACCGGAAGACGAATGCAAATCAATTTGGAGTACTTTCACCTCTCGAGGAGATAGAAAAGAAACCAAGAAGTTCGTACTGGTCTTCCGTCATACTTTCCACAAATTTGATTTTACTTTCTCCTAGAAGCCAGGTTACATATATTAATAGGGGCCTGTACTTACAGCTGGCTTGAACTCATGACTTGGGGATTTTGAAGAGAAGTATGAGGGGACGCGGAGTTCCGTGCTTTCATTTTTTGACTAGTGGATGCAACGATAGTACCAATGCAATTATGGGAAATTGTTGATGGTAATGATGGAACTTGCATCATTGTTCATTTATCAAAGACGATATGTGTGATGATGAATAGTGAGTGATATGACAATGCATGTGCTACACTTCACTTGAGCGGGAGGACTGATTGGGATAGGAGTAGAATCGCAACGGGGCTCCATGCTGTGGTCTTTTTTTAGAGATACTATCAGCTATATCTGGGTCAGAAGGTATCGCTAGGTACCTTCTGAGTGTAAATTTTGCGTACGAGTAAAATCGAGGGATGTATTGATGATGGAATCTGGATTAGATGGAAGGGCTGTGACACCATTAAAGGCTATTATATATTCATACAATACTAAATCATGTCGGCATTGAACTGGTAGAGCCTCATGAGTTGACAGCAATAATCGACCGATGAGTCGTCGACACGACACGAAGCTTAATCTGCTCTTCTTGAAATTAAGCTCACAGGGAGTCAATTACTGGCAGAAATATAAACTCAAAAGGCGGCTCACCGGGAGCGCTGCACCTAGTGGGGGTGGCTGAAAGCTTGGATAGAATTTCGCAGAACTCATCTCACGTGTGATAAATTGCGGTCATCTACAAATGACATGATAGCAAAATCGCGACGCGAAAAATTAATAACTACTATTATCAGGTAGTGGCAGCAAAGCTTTGAGAGTTCTCTTCATACCCCAGCAACACTCTCTTACATATCTGGAAGTGCGATTACTAGGTGACCACGGCATATTTCTAATTCATATCATAAAGAGAATCTGTTGCGAAAATGTCGTTCGGTGGCCAGACTCCAACGATTATTGTGCTGAAAGAGGGTAAGGACTTCAGATGTAACTTTTACCACAGAGGATACTGATATAAGTGTGTAATGCAGGTACGGATTCTTCGCAGGGAAAGGGGCAGATTATTAGCAACATAAATGCTTGTTTAGCTGTCCAAAACACAATAAGGAGTACTCTGGGACCATATGGTGGGGATTTATTACTTGTTGATGAGAATGGACGACAGACTATCACTAATGATGGTGCTACTGTTATGAAGGTAAACCTCTGTTCACCAGAAATCCCTGTATACTGTGTCTTTCAAAATCTGACTTTGCGTAGTTACTTGACGTTGTTCACCCCGCTGCACGAATCCTTACCGATATCTCTCGATCACAAGATGCCGAAGTTGGAGATGGAACAACATCTGTTGTCGTTTTGGCAGGTGAAATTTTGAAGGAGATCAAGGATCATGTCGAGCAAGGAGTCAGCTCGCAGACAATTATTAAGGGGCTGAGAAGAGCTTCTGCGATGGCCGTCAACAAAATCAAGGAAATTGCTGTTAATACAAGTGAGGGTAACCAGAGGGAAACTCTGATAAAGTTGGCTGGAACTGCTATGAGCAGTAAGCTGATCAAGAGGAACACCGGATTTTTCACAAAGAGTATAGTTCCGAAGTCTTGTAGTAAGAAGGCAGAGCTAACAAATACACAGTGGTTGTTGATGCAGTTTTGACATTAGATCAGGAAGATTTGAACGAGAAACTCATTGGCATGAAGAAAATTCCAGGTGGCTCCCTTACCGACTCACTATTTGTTAACGGTGTTGCATTCAAAAAGACCTTCTCATATGCCGGATTCGAACAACAGCCAAAATCATTCAAGAACCCTAAAATCGTGTGCTTAAACGTCGAATTGGAGCTCAAGTCCGAGAAAGACAACGCAGAAGTCCGTGTTGAGCAAGTCTCAGAATACCAAGCTATTGTCGATGCGGAATGGCAAATTATTTACAACAAGATGGAAGCTCTATACAAAACTGGCGCAAAGATTGTCCTTTCTAAGTTACCAATTGGTGATCTTGCTACACAATATTTTGCAGATAGAGATATTTTCTGTGCCGGTCGTGTAGCGTCTGATGATCTTGAACGTATCATCCAAGCTACAGGAGGATCTATTCAATCTACTTGTTCCGATATCCAACCCGAGCACCTCGGAACCTGCGGTTCATTCGAAGAGCGCCAAATTGGTGGTGAACGTTTCAACTTTTTCGAAGACTGCCCAGAAGCAAAGACTTGCACATTAGTTCTCCGTGGAGGTGCCGAGCAATTCATCGCCGAAGTTGAGCGTTCCCTCCACGATGCCATCATGATCGTCAAGCGCGCTATTAAGAACAACACAATTGTTGCCGGAGGTGGAGCTTGCGAAATGGAGGTATCAGCCTATCTCCACCATTACGCCGATAACAACATCCGAAACAAGCAACAAGCAATCATTAAATCTTTCGCAAAGGCCCTTGAGGTTATTCCCCGCCAACTTTGCGATAACGCAGGTTTCGATGCCACAGATATCCTCAACAAGCTCCGCGTGGAACATAGAAAAGGAAATGTATGGGCTGGTGTTGATTTCGTGGGTGAAGGTATCACAGATAATATGGAAGCATTCGTTTGGGAACCTGCATTGGTAAAGGTTAATGCCATACAAGCAGCAACCGAAGCTAGTTGTTTGATCTTGAGCGTGGACGAAACCATTAGGAATGAAGAGAGTGCGCAACCACAAGCTCCGCAAAGAGGCTTACCTCCGGGAGCAGCACAGAGAGCATTGAGGGGTAGAGGAAGAGGTATGCCGAGACGATAAATGATAAATGGCAAAGGGGGATCATGATTCATGAATGATGCAGGGGAATTCAGGGGCATACATGATGGACGAGTACAAAATCTGATGTGTAGATGATTATTCTATGATATGATATCGGAGTGCTGGATGTATGATTTAAGTACATCCTAGCGCCTCAGAATTCAAAAAGTCCACCCCTCGCTTATGCCTAACTCTGTTTGTTATTGTTTGCTTTGAATTTTTCTTCTGCTCCGTGAGCCAGGAGTTTCTTCTTTCCAAGATGCTAGCTTTGTGATAATGCAGATATGTCGGTCCTGACGACCTCCTGCCGGCCGCACATGGTGAGATATTAGGTGAGTAATAACAATGGCGCCGTCCCCTGAAGTAATATTAGGACGGCTCCATGAGAGAACTTTGTACGTAATGTAATGTCTCTGTTGTTTCCGTATATGATGTCCTACCCATCCTTAAGTACTTTCCGCGTACCGTGTCGCAGTTGTTACCATTTATCGCCAACTACCAGCTACCGCCAGCGGCGAGCCGGTGATAGATAGATAGATGATATGGAGCTTAAAAACGTTCGCCAGCCAGTATCATCGATTGATAACTATTTCTCATCTTTCCATATTAAATAAATATTATATCCATAATCGTCCATAAATCGCAGACCCTATGTATTCATCCCGTATTCCCACCCATTACACCCCTTGAAATCATCTCCTGTGCTGCCCTCGCCGTAGCCATTACATGTTCCTCATTCTCATCATGATGATGGGATTTAAGTTTTCCATTTTCATTTTCACTTCCCGTCACTTCACTTATCGTACTCTTATGATTTATTTCGCTCCCAAGATGATGTTGCTCTGATGGTCCTATATCACCAACCTGTCTTTCGATTTTCACTTCGTCGTGGTCGATGAGCATATCGTTTATATCGCCATCTACTCCGCTTCCTCCATCCTCTACATGCGCATCTGCATCCGCATCTGCATCGGCATCTACATCTCCATCTCCCAGAATCGCTTGGAAAGAATCTGTTTCATGTGCATGATGCGCTTCAAAATGTGGATGGGGAGAATGAGATGTATGTGTGTAATCCATGATTTGCGGGTCTATTTGTAGGTAATCGGTTGAGGGATGTCTATGCGAAGGAGTATGAGATTGGGAGTGTGCCTGAGATTGTGTACGGGTTTCTGCATGATGGAGTTGCATTTGGGAAATGGGTGGTTGATGTTGTTTGTGGTGAATGGTGGGGCTGGTATGAGAATGGGGAGAGGGGGATGGTAGTCTGCGGTTTAGAACTTGTGGCGACACTGATGTACTGGTGTGGTCATGATGGTGGTGTAGGATTCGTTGGAAATCATGCTGTAAATGAGTAGGTTGTGATTGCTGATGTTTATGAAAATGTTGTTGTTGTTGCTCTGGTAGAGATAGTATGCCTGCATTGGTTACATTTTGACTTTTAGGGGTAGGTTGACGAGATAACTGGACTTGGAAATCTGGTTTGACAATTGGTGCTTTCCCCAACTCTTTGCACTCTCCGCAGTTCTTAATTACAAGACTAACCGTCTCCTTGATTCTAACCCAATGATATTTCTCGGCAATCATAGCTGTGGTTTTGTTGATTCCTCCATGCTGTAGTACATGTATACCCCTCGCAATCTCATATTGTTTTTGCGGATCACTAATGACTTCCTTCCGTTTCAGCATGAGCTTGTCTTCGCCCGGTAGTAGTTTGTAATGTGTGGCCGCGCTACGAAGTCTGCTTTTTTCCGCGCGATCAGCACCCGATGGATATTCTTTATGTTTCAAGTAGAATTTGATTTTATCGAAGCGTTCTTCACTCACGAAGTCGGAGCCATCTGGCCCTAAGTCCCGCCCATATATGATAGCATCGATGAATTGCCCTGGATAACTTTTGAGGCTTCCTGCACCCTTAACACGTCCAATACGTTTGAAGCCTAACGCATCCCAAATGCGACAAGAAGCTACATTCGTCTCATATACGAGATTGAAAACTGAGTAGGTGTATCCGAGTCGTGGAGCCCAGTCAAGATAGCTTTCTCCTAGTAAACGTCCGACCCCTCTGTTTCGTGCAGCATCTGTGACAAGAAATCCGGCATTGCAGACATGAGAGCTACGTCCTGGGTAGTTAGGCTTGATATAATAACTCCCTAAGCATTCTGCAGCCCAATTCTTGCCTTCGACTACTTCATCTGCGGATTCAAGACTACCGAGGAGCATTATTGCACCGAAATTTTGAAACCAATAAGATGCAAACCTCTCTTGTGGCATAGTCTCAATCATAGGATATGTGTCCCCCAATTCGACCTCTTTCTTGAATTGGTCGCTTAGATATGCCAGAAGCGAGGGAGGAACCTGACTTTGAGACGCAAAAGGTACGATTGTAGCGATTGTCACTCGATCACGTAGAGTGACCTGCCGAGGATAGACATCGAGGGGTAAAGCGGGGTTCGCATCGTGAGGATCTGGAAAGGGTGCAGAACCTGAAGTTCGGTATATTGTGGGAGCACTAGGGTCGTCGAGCATAGCAGGCATTTTGAATGCTAGTCGGTGATACGAGAATTAAAGGGGTTCAGGGGTAATTGTGACTGGTCAAGATAGTTAGAATATCTACATGTCTTCAATCCGTCTTTTCCAGGACGACGAACCCAAAAGATAAGACACTGCACCTCCACGACCGCTACGATTCAATTACCAGAAATTTTCACTAAAAGTATGAAGAAGAACTCACAAACGTGGAAGAATAAATTTTTATATTGAAATTGATTGAACGATTCGTAGATGGAATGTAATTATTACTCTTATAAACGGCATCAAACCGTTCATTGAGCATGCACATGACTCCGCTAGCACCCGCATTTAGAATCACACCCTGAGCGCGTCCCTCTTCGCATCACCACATCGATCAAAAAAATTATCTGGCAAGAAGGCGAAAAAGAATAAAAAGGATAAAAAGAATGTCTGTTGATCAATCCCGTAGTTGGACCCGATAATCTTTTCTTGCTGGTCGCTCAACATTGGACTCGTGATGGACGCGTTTTCCCACCGAAGATGATCGACATGGTGTAGCTACAATATTGCTGTTTCAATCCTATACGGGAGATAGCCCTGTAGAGTTTGTTCACTCTTCGATGGGTAAAGTTAGTAGAGGCCTTTTCGGCGGTGTAGAAACTGCGAGGAGGAAGCGACCTGCGAAGTTCATGCATAATGACTTTGGCGGCCAGACTGCCGTCGACGATGATGTTTCTGATTACAAAGATGATAATCCCGACAACAAATGGAATATCGGGAGATCCTGACAACTTCTATGGCACTGAGAGAGAGAAGACACTTGTATGTGAGAAAGGGTGGACGGCGGCTATACTGTGGAGACTGGGAAACTCACAGCAACACTACATGGAGGCTGAATGTGATCAGCTCTGAGAAGCAATAAGAAGGTACCAAGCATCTATTTGCTTCTGGATACGAAGCTTAAAGGCAAAGATCTCTTAGCCATGGAAGTTCATTTACAATATCATAAAGGGGTTGACAGAAACCTAGGCCGTAAGTTTATTACAGCTTACTTGTAAATCTATAGCTGACTTGGTACAGCACAATCTTTTTGTTTCGGGATATTCCTCTTCTTATTCTGTGTCCGATATATGGGATATCTATCCTTGCTCGTGCTATTCGCGATAAAGATTCTTGTGGATGGCCATGAATCCGTCGAGCCTTCTTTAGCACGGATCTATACGGTCAGAATATGAAGGTTATGAAGGTCCACTGGAAGTCCGAATGGCTCAAAGTACAGATCTTTGGAAGCTCTGTTTGCTCCGTTATCTAAGACAGAACCAATGACCTATTCAACTTACGCATTTCTATATTGATCGTCTAGGAATAGACTCTGGCTTTGAGGATAAATTCGCCAACTAATTTTTCGACGTGGCACTGCAAATGCTATCGACATTACGTATCTTGGGCTGACTGTTTCTAATTTGGACTAAAAGCTGTTTTAGGTTGTTTCTCAGATGTTATCCATAATCAAGTAATGATTCACGACCATTTACTGGAGTCTTCATTAGTGCATTTATAAACAATGTCGCCGGAATCAACAAACAAGATGCTTTTCTCGAAAGTGAGATATCTGATGACAACTTCTCTCCAGCTTTCACCGATATGTGTAACCATTGCAATACAGAAGTACCGAGAACAGTCCCACCAGAAATGATGAGTTCACTTCTTACAGCGGATTCGGGTTCCATTCATTTGGAGCGAAATTTTAGGAAGCTGCACAACCAAATCAATGGAGTTACAAATTCATCAGAAACGTACCGAACGCTGTTAGGAAGCGGTACAAAGATGCTCGGAAGCAGTTTACGAATGCAAAAGAGCCTGAGAGATGATATTGGGAATGAATACAGAAAAGATTACTCCCTCCGAGTTCATAACGAGATGGTGAAAAAGCAACTGAATAGACCACCAATCAAAACTACAGAGGCAACGGAGCTTATTCCTACTGTTCAGCATCAACTCTAAGAGCGGTATGAATTGCAACATATTTAATGCTATCCGCAAAGGGCTTGAGCTATCCAGAGATCATCTCTCCAAATATTAAGGCTATCAACCTTATTGTTGCACTTGCTTCTCGACATAAACTTCAAACTCGTAAGCCTCGACTATTGATAAGGATATACCGAAGTCGCCCCCACAAGTATCTCCACCACCTGATCAGTTTCCTACAATATGCATGAAAACCCGATGCATTATTTGCATCGGCAACAAACCCGTGGGTTGGATCGCGTTGCGAATATGTGGGATCATGTTGAGAGGGTTTATATACAGGATCAACACCAGGTGATATCATTATTTGCTATCATCTAGTATGCAAAACTGAAGGATTAGTTCTAACTAGACATTTCAACAGCCACGTGGTTAAGTTTGACCGTATTGAGCTTCCTCCATGATTCAATGACCACGGTGATGTTAGTACTCGAATTCAGATACACGGTTAGACGTGATAATGAAAGAGTTACTATCATTTATTTCGAATGACGTGATGGCTGATGACAGATGCCAGTGGGGTGTTGGGCGAAGTGCAAAATACGATCGCAGATGTGAAGTGCAAGGAAAAAGCAGCCAGAATAAGGAGTCTTGCTGGACTTGCTTGCAGGGCTGGATCAGATGATCCATCTTGGTGTTAGTGATATCATGAGTTTGTTCTCGGTCTATGCGATCTTTTGTTTTTCTAGTTACGTAAATAGAATATAGTGTTTGAAATCAGTCTTTTAATAATATGACTTATCTTAAACCAGCTGGTATCTCAATGCTAGCGGTGAACGGGACAAGAGTAAATCCACTTGGCAGAGATGTTTCTGTTATTGTCTCAAAATGGTATGAGACCGCTGCTGTACCACCACCAGAAGAAACACATACCACAATTCCTACAATATGTCGATTTACAAATACATAAAGGCTGTTTAGAAATAGGGGAGAAATAAACGAGGCGGTGAAGTTTCGCTAAAATACTGTTGATACGATCCATGTTATAGTAACAGAAGTTGTTATTGTTGTTGAACCCGAATATCCTCTTGGACCAATGCTGGTTGAATTCTTGTTGAAGTATCGTATTCGCTTGGAGTTTCTTTCTTATCTTGTGTAATTCAGCTTCAATTTACTCTAGTATTAATCATTTGGTTAATCGTTAAGTCAATAAGTTGATGATACAGTACTTGTCAACTTCTATCAGCCATTTCAAAAATCACACCAAAATTCATTCAAAAACACAATTGATATTTATGTTTTTAATATAATTAAATTTATACTTAGAGGAATATTTTAATGTTATTTTGTTTCTTTTTAAATAAAATTTAATTAAAAAAATTATTTTGTTATAAAATCTAGATTGAAAATCAAATCAATTTAAAAAAAAAAATTTATCGATGTTTATTAATAAAATAAATGAAAATCAACTTCTCAAAATGTTATTCTGAATTATATAAATAATTATAATGTAATTATATTTATTTTGAACTATTAATTTTTATAATTATAAAAGTAATAAATTATTTATTTTCGTTGTGAATTTTGAAAACGGCTGATACGAGTTGGCACAGACTGTATATTATTTTGATATTGAAAATCTCAGCTAAAAAGTGCCGTCGAATGATATATGACCTGCCCTAGCGTACTGATACTCAGTGGGCAACTGAACAACGAACGCCGAGTTACCCGTGGTTAAGGAATTGTGTTTATAATAGTGTTGCTGGTACTTGAAGCGACAAGAATCAATATTCTACTACTTGAACTAAGGGTGGCCGGAGAACTTTTGATAAGAATTCTAGAATCTACTCACCGTACACCATTGGAATTCGTGACAAAATCCCCACAGAAATTATATTTCTTCTGTAAAATGAAGTTAAATCAATTGAAATTTTCAAATATAATAATTAAATATACAATTATTTCCCAAAAAATATAAAGTTTACTTTTAATTATTTTTGTTCAAAAGTTATATCTATTTAAATTCAAAAGATTTCAATTTTTCATTTCTATACTGTTATTTTCAACTTCAAATATATATAATTCTAGAATAAAAATATTTAAAAAATATTTTATTTAATTTTTATTAAATTTTAATAAATCGTCTTTATAAAGATTTAGAATTTTTAAAATTATCTTATTTTTTGATATATATAATCAAAATCAAAAAGGTGAAAAATCGTCAATTTTGGTGTGGTTTCGCCTAGTGTGCGGTGAGTAGTTTCCAGAACTCTTAGTTCACCCTTGATAGTATACCCCTAATTCCTGTTCTACTTTGTATCTGTGTAATCGGAACGTGTTCACTGCCTGGTACTATGCTCAAACCACCGGCGGCTCTCCGTTAAAGTGATGGCACTAAGTTAACAGAAGAAAGATGCTCTCATCGGAAAACAAAAAATGGTCAAGTACTTCTTTTTTCTTTACATTCGTTGAGATATCGTACAGAAAAAAGTTTCTTTTAAGTTTAAACAACTAGTCATTTCGAGCTTTTTGAAAGAATTGAAAGTTTATTAACTTTTGCAAAACTCAATATATTCATTGAATTAAGTTTCTAATTATCAGCTTCTGCCAATCTCAACCCATCTTCTTCAGCAAGCTGGTCTTGCGTTGTATTGCAATTTAGCTTAGATAAGTATATGTCAAACTGTCCAGATATGTCGATAATACCTTGTAATTCGGCAAAATCTAAGGTTTTTTTCGTCCACTGTGTATACTGTCGAGCAAGTGTAATAGCATTTCGAATCTCTCTGCCGTTCATCTGATTTTTAGCAAGTTTCCAAACATTATCTTTCAAGTCGGAAAAGTCTATATTTTCTTCTTTAAACCCTTCAAGCCGTTCGATGAAGTTATCCCAAACCTTTGTACGCTTCCTTTCATCAAGTTTTGGATAGTGAAGTGCAAGCTGGATACGAGACTTGAATGCCTCGTCAAATTTTCCAACACGATTACTAGTAAGTATAAGGATACCATCATAATACTCTAGAACTCTCAGAAAAATTGATACAAGTGCATTTCGCCGCAAATCATCCAAGCTTCGCTGCTCTAGAAAGACATCAGCTTCGTCTAGCAAGACAACACATTTCCAGATCTTGCCAAGGTGCAGTACTGATTCGAGGTACGTTTCGACTCAGAAAAGTCTACAGACTTAATTCACGGGAAAGGTAACGGTCTGATCTTGCTACTTCACGGCGGACCTGGGACCGGCAAGACACTCACAGCGGAGAGTGTAGCAGAGATTGCCGAGAAGCCCTTATATCGGGTTACTTGCGGAGATATTGGGACTGAGTCTAGTTGTTTGCCTATCAAAGCCTCGATAAGGTCTTTAGTCTTGTGTTCAAGGACAAGACTTATGAATGCTTTTTTGTTCCAGACGACGTCATTCAATTTATCGACCTGTAGATCAGACCAGCGTTTTCGCTGTAAGTTGAAGCCTTTGATAGACGTCGGAACCAGGTAAATAAACAATTCACCAGGAGGATCTTCACATTTCATTATATCCGGGCCCAAATCATCCCTAAAGACTTCCGGCACATGAGATTTTTGCCCTTCAGATTGCTGCTTGTGGAGCTCTCGGTATGTCATCAGATCGATTATGAAACGTTCATCAGCTGAGCTATTCAGGTCTTGTTCCTCATCATGACACGATACTAAATGTTGAAACCTGCATTTCCAGAACATTTTGCCGCGTTTCTCGAGTCGGTCTTTCAGACTTTCATCTGCAACAGCCAGAGGAAAAATATCGAGGTTATTTATGTCCATCTCAAGGTTTTCTTGCTTTTCTTGAATCCTGAGAGATAATTTAAGCGTCGAGTAAACCCGCGAGAATGTTCCGTCAAATTTCCATGACCAACCCCAGACTGTCCACGTGTGGACATCGCCCTTGACCTCTGCTGAACGTTGCTCACCATTGTCTGGGATTGCCGGTGTATTATTTTCCTTGTCCCAGTTCTTTTGCACAACAGGACCAGTGAATTCAGAGTTGGTACAGAATCCTCTGATATCTCCGTCTTTCCGTTCAACAACAACCCTACCAGTTCTAAAAAGATATTTAATATATTGCAAGCGTATTTTTTTCCGTTGCAGCAATGAGTCAACCTCGTTATACTCGTCTTGGTACATCGAGTATATGTAATCCAATAGACATCCTAGCCTCTTTCGCTGTTGTTCCGGTAATACTTCTAGGTACCGAGCAATAAGAGATCGACTGTGGTATATGAAGAGATATGGTGCAGGGACCTCTCCGCCTCGACTAATCGAATGAGATAGTTCAGTGGACACAGATGCTAGCCTCGAAAATTCTGTCAAGGCCAATTTCAGCTTGTCGGATATTATTGAAATAGATTCTGTTGAATGTTCAACGGGCGGAAAGACACCAGAAGTTTCACCGTAGTCCGTCTCTTCGCCGTCGAGTGGGGCTGACGTCAGCTTTTTGACATCGTACGTGCGATAGACAATGAATGCGACGGCTGGATGCTTTTCCAAATAAGCCGAAACGTTTGATACCAGAAGACTACTCTTTAGTACCTTCGACCTATTCTCTCCAAAAACCCATTGCGGGGCGTCTAAGTACACGTCCAAGTCAATTTCTTGGCTCAAGCGGTATAGAATCTTGTACTGGGATGGCTCTTGTTCTCTTTGCGTCAGTTTCAAGGCATCTGCTCTCGTCTGGAGTGCTTTTATCTGTTGGAGAAGCTCGTTCAAGTCAGAACTCGGCTCAGCTGGGATATCCAAAGGTTGCGGTTGGACATGTGTTGGATTGGTCGATTCCTGACTGGTGTTGAGGTTCTGCTCCTCTTGTACCTGGCCAGTTGGCTGGGATGCTAAAACTTGTGCGTATCCGGACGGCCTCAATTTTGCTGTGGTGTTAACTCCTGCTGGGATGTGGTGGACCTGCTTAGGTCCATCGTTGCTGGCCTGCCCGACTTGTGGGTATGTGCTAGACCAACTATCGGGTTGAGAGAATGAGATGTTCTGCTGAGAACACTCCATTGCGGGTCTTTGTAAGAGCCGCCGATTTTTACTTACTTCAAGCAGCCACAGTAGACGCTTTTGGTCGCGGAGCTGCTTTGGGGTCAGCAAGGAGGCTTGTTTGTCTTGAGAGGCAGAACCAGGTATAGGTGGTGATGGGGAACACTTTGGAGCGGCTGCAAGCTGTGGCACTTCACTTGAGCTTTGGTTACGATTTTGTAAAACAAGCAGGGAACGAGTTTTGATGTCACTATCTTCGCTCCAGTCATCAGATATAGTTACCGGTATATGAAGGTTGCGGGACCTCGCAGTGAAAGTCGGACCAGGATCGCTCGACTGTGCGCTATCTTTGGGATGTGCTAGTAGAGTTTGGAATCTCTCTGCCTTCTGAGGCTCAGGGCTTGTTCTATTTTGGTTTTCCCCGTCGTACCTCTCTTTATGCCACACACTATAGGTTTCGTCGCTATCCTCGTCGCTATCCTCGTCGCTATCCTCGTCGCTTTCCTCGTCGCTTTCCTCGTCGTTATCTTCGTCGTTACTCTCTTTGTTCCCCACTTTATCGCCTTCGACAAATCCGTAACTTCCAGAGAACCCCAAGAAACGGGTAGCTCGACTCTTCGTAGCCTTGCCAGTAACGGCCGGTGGGGTAGCTGATGCTCGAGAGATCCGAGGTAACATCAAAATTGTATAATCAATAGTGTATACAATTCGATATGTTAAAGGGACAACTGGATGCCTAAGTCATAGCATTCACAAAAAAACAATACCACGGAAATATGCTTGAAGGAATAGGAATTTAGAGCGAGGGTCACAAATCGAGAGCAACTTCTATCAATGTTGCACAAAAATTTCTGATCTAGCCTATTGTGCTACTACAACCTCACAAAATGGATCAACAGATGTCTGGCCGTTCAGCTGTCAAAGTTCCCGATCGTACATCTTGAATGCATATGCAAGGCGTAGCAAATAAAGCCACAGAATCTGCAGAAAAAGGTGGAAGAAGCAATAGCCCAAAAAGAAGATCCCGCTTCTCAATATATTCAGAATTCTTCTAGATTTACTTACAACCATTATTCATAAGTCTTACAAGCTCCGTAGCTTACTCTAAGATCGGATAGCAGCGACATAAAGAGTGACTGATACCACCTTTTGGAGTGCAAAAGATTTTACCGATACAAATTCTAAGAAAGTTCTAATAGAAGTATATAGCAGATATTCAGATGTATTCGATTTGGTACACAGCAAACGGGGGCAATCAGATGTGAGTATAAAACTTCATTTATTAAGGCACAATTATAAGATTAGTATGCATGTTAATTCAAAGAATCGCGCTGTAGAGCGGATCCTGCAAAACAGGCCTTTGATGAAGCTCTTACTATTTTCAGGTCGGAATTATCCAAAGATGGAGCTAAACTTCAATGGATCGAAGATTCGAGATTTGGAAACCTGGAAGAAATTCTTGCAGTAATCGAGCATGAACGAAAGCAGTACGAGCTCCGTAAAGGAGACTCTGTCACCCGCCAATGTCTGTCTCGTATTTCAGAAAGACTACTCCATTATGGAAACATCATGGATGTTTTAATGCAGCAGCATCCCGAATATGTGTCTTTGGTGTGGGGTGCTATGAGGTTCCTTGTCGTGGTCAGTATACTTCTTTTTCGGCTGTGTCCTTTCGAATGCACAAGAAAAATGTTTAATCTAAAGGTGAAAGTGGATGTCCTAATGTCTGGTTTGGCTAAGAAAGATAATTGATGTAGCTTTAGCCAGGGCAGATATAGACACCTATCCTTACAAGCGTATGTCACTCTCCAATTAAAGAGAATCGCATTCCTCTCATTGTAAAGAAGAATTCTGTTCGTTTTTACTGATTTACAACAGGGTGTCGTAAATCAACAGAAATTGATATCTCGACTATCAATTGGGATTTGCCAGATTGCAGATGTGCTACCTAGAGCAGAACTTATACTTCAACTATATCCAAATTCTCGAGTCAGGCATCTCGTTTCCAGAATGTACGCATACATTCTAAGATTCCTGATTCGGTCACTTCGTTGGTACCAGGAGTCGAAGTTATTACATCTCGTCCATGCTATCACAAGGCCGGTGGAACTTCGCTTTGACGACTTAATCGAGGAGATAGTTTTACTATCCAGCAATTTGACTGATCTTGCTTCGGCAAGTGGTCACGCCGAGCAACGTGACATACATACCGAACAACATGCAATGAATGCCGAACAACGTGGCATGCATACTGAACAACGTGACATGCATGTCAAGCAGGAGAAGTCCTTCGATGAGCAGCAAAAGAAAGTCGATCACTTGACCAAGTTAGTCGAAGAGCTTAGAGAAACCATTATCAACGATCAGGCAATAAACGCATCAGCTCGCATCGAACTGCGCCAGGATTTGTCAGAAATTCAGATTGGACAGATTATGAGTTTAATTTCCCGCAGTGATCTTCTTGACCCAATAAAAAGCCTTCAAAAAGCACTCTTCATGGGAAATCGTCGCCGTGAAAGAGAGAAAAAAAAGGGACCTTCGTTCCTGAACAGCGAAAAGTTGAATTCTTGGAACACCATTGGACGATCGGAGATCATTGTTCTCCAGGGAATACGCAGGTTTCGATTTGAGATTAAAGATTTCTGCAGCGATTCTGTTTTGCTACTCCGACCAAAAAAAAACACCTGTTATCTGGGCTCTGAAGGCCATTGAGAGTCACGAGACATCGGGCAACATGACTTCAACCATCGACCTATTGAAATACCTGGTATCTCAGGCTTTGCAGCTAAATAAGACTATTCATACTGACGCGGCAATGACTCCACGGCTGAAGTCTTATTGGGGAGCGCAGACAGAGTCTGATTGGTTCAATGTACTTGCATCCATCCTGCAAGGGGTTCCTCTGCTTTATATCATTATTGATCTTGAGCTTTTGAACGCATCCTGTCCGGCTATAACGGAAGGATTTAGTTGGCCGGCATCATTTCGATCGTTGTTCGCTGGTTTCATCGAACGGAATATCAGAACTGTCCTAAAGGTTGCATTAGTTAGCTATGGATCATCTATTATGGATTCTGTTATGAAACAAGAGTTTCAGAACTCGATGGTTCTTGTAGATGGTAGTTCTTTGCGAAGAGGCCCAGGAAAATCTGGAACCAGACTTTCAAGGGGAGAAAAAACAAGAAAGTGTAGATACAGAACAACTATTCTTCAATAATTAAGAAAAGAAAAAAGCTCCTATACTCAATTATGACTCCGATTCCCGTATTATCTTATTAGTTATATATTCAATTATTCACAAATTAAATCGACTGCGTCTACTACTATTATATACACACAGCCAATACAATAAGCAATATTATCATATCATTGATTATTATAATCAACCGAAGCTGATCCATCACATTGGAAATCCATTCTATCTCAATTCAAGCAATATGGTCGAGATTTTGAGCATTAAACTCCTTCTCCGAGTTGATCTACATGATAAGGGGAACGAACGAGCCACAAATTCCGGCAGAGAACTGGATTTCTAGATAGTTGTTGTCTGCCTGTGAGGCCATACTTCAACTCGCTAAATTTCATCATCAAAACTAGTCGTGCTGCTACGTCAGTCGTTCCATTGGCTAGCTTATCCTTACAATGAACCTGTCTATGAACTAACAATTTAGCTATCAAGGCCTGAATGAACATCTTCTCGAGCTGGGTCATTCTTCAAGTGGTTCGAATGTCCAACAATGTCACGTTGTGTTTTCGTCGAAATATACCTCCCTTCATCACGCAACGATGTATTGCACTGCTTGGTACGATAGTTAAGTACATTTTCTGGCCAAATCCATCACTATCAATCTTCGTTGTACTCACACTAACGCCACGCAGGGGTTGACCGACAATTGCACATTTAGCTTAGACGCTCAGTGGATGTCTAGGGTTGTTCAAATGGAGGCCCCCTGATCGAACTACTTTTGGAAAGGCATGGGAAACCATGATAAAAGAATTCATCTTCTATCTTCCTCTTTATCAATCTAACTTATGCACTCCGCCCAAACACGAAGACTGGGCTATTGCACACGCGGTGCCGCATGATGGCGAGTGACCATTCAGTAACATCATTGAATATGATCTGGATAAAGCAATAACCTCAACTTTCCTACACAACCTCCGATTTCTAACTTATTTGCAAGAATATCTTCTACTGCAGTTTCACTCTCAGCACAAAAGCACTCAAATTTCCTGATTTTGCATACTGTCGTCCCAAATTTATCTACGGTATTTATTCACTCGATTATTACATGCCGTATTAGAGTTTGAGAACACCAACCAAAAAATAATAAGAATAAAAAACAGATGCGAATTAAATACAAATAAAATAGCTCCCTACAACTCCATCACTTCTACTTCTTCCACAAACAACATCTTCCAAGCCGAAATATTCAAATGCGATAGAGAACAAAGTATCACCTCATTCACCACTTCGCACAACAGTCAAAGACATATTCATCAAGATGGATATCTGGCCACCAATTATAAATCAGCAAACGCTGACCTTCAAACTACCAGACCTAAGAGCGTCTCAGAGGAACGTTGCGCCAATTCCATGCAACATTTGCTCCACAGAAAAACACCAAGGATACATCTGTGCATGCACCAAATACGAATACTACTGTTCCACAGAATGTAGAAGCACCCACCAAATAACGTGCATAAGCACCATTAGCAAAAGAATGCCGCGCCCATTATCAATCTACAAACTCGCCTTTTACTTTCCGCCCGAACGAGGTAACTTCGCCGTATGTTGGATTCCGTGTCCGAATGTTGTCCCCGCATCATGTGTACCCTCGTACAACGAATGTATCGTCTGCCAAGCATGTCACGAATGTCATGCGTACGATGTTCCACTTCCAACTACCATACTAGCTCGCGGAGCTAATACCACTCATGCCATCACTCAAAATAACATTCAGAAATGGGAATTAGTACCCGGAATTAGCGATCCGGAAGATTGGACGCTAAGCGTGATACACGGAGTGAAAGAAGGCGAAATATTAGATACATGTAGTAAGAGTTTGAGTATAGAGATACTTACGGGATATTCGCGCGATTGGATGGGACCGTTTATTATGATGGGGGCTTTGTGGTCGGATTGTGAGGGGAAGGTACAGAGTAGGGATGTTACGGGGGCGGATTTGCAGACGGCGAGGAAGTTTTTTGTCTCGACTACGCCGAGAGAATTGGGGCTTGTGGGTGTGGCGGATGGTGAGCGACGGGAACAGGGCCTTTTGGAAATGAATGATTTGCTGGGTGGTGTTTTGAAGGGGAAGTAGGCTTGAATAGTTTGACCGGGAGTTGTAGGATGGATGCCGTTTGTAGAGGGTGATAGGTTTCGATGAGTCCAGATAATAGGGGCATTTGGATTTGCAATAATTCGAAGAATTTCACAAATATTTTCAACTAACACTCATGTGAATGAGTACCATGATTGTCAAGTAAAAATAATGACTGCCTAGTATTTATAATATACTAACTACCACATTTCAACCAAGAACTCCGCCTGCATTTAAATCTACACTAATACATGAAGTCATGTCAGAAAATAAAATTTATTCCACCAGCAACCCATTAATATCCAGACCTACGAAAAAATAGGGCGTACAACCGGGAACACTTCAAACAGGATCACCTTCTCAATTGGTGGTCCGTGATATTTTTCCATATAAGTAGACTCGCACGATTCCTGACCATAAGAATGCAAGTGTTTCATCATCTTCACGCTCTTTCAAAATTTGGCATGTTTTGAACGCTGCAAAATGAACTAAATCGATACAGGTATTCTGACTCGGAAGAATCTTGTTCACCTAGCACCCTCATGTTTCGATAACTGGGTTGTAGAAGACAATACCTATACACACACAAGTTTCAATACCCAAGATTCTTACTAGTGCATCCTTGTTTAGATATCTTCTTTGATGTTGTTATCGTCACGCCCCTTCTAGTCATTGCTACCCTAAAGATGACAGCGAGACTAAACTTCGCTATAGCCATCGCATATTTTGGCTGAGATTGTTGTGGAATTCCCTTCCCAAAAGGCAGAATTGATCTTGATTGATATGTCGTCGTTTTGTAATCGCTTAATCTATCCGCCAATAATATTTTTATCGATTCCCATTCAAAGATGTAGTCTACATGATCGCTTACGAAGCTCTGTTCGCCGTAAGCTCCCACTCAAATTCTATCATGACAGCATCAACTGACATTACCAAAGCAGATGTATCACACATGACCTCGAAACTGGGGTCTATAAGAGCATCCTATTTCCGTCATCATAGCTTACCTACCGATATTGAGCCTACTATTCAGTGAAGAACGTACATCGAAATCAATTCCTGTAAGTATTCGATCATTTCTCTCACCTGGCAGTAAATATAGTCGACCCCAAAACAATAGTAAGTGCTATTTGAGAAATTAGAATAGAAATGATGCTACTTTGAAGAATGACACGGGATTGGCGATGCCTTCAACTCCAACTATAGAGATGTTGAGCTAGGCCTGAATAAACAGGAAACTGGAAGAGCTGAGATTATTGTTATTCAGTTATTACAGCGGAGATTTTCCCAACTCGGGTTCAGTGGATAATGCAACTGAATTCAGCTCCGTGATGAAGGCCAATGAAGAGCAGATTCCCTCGATCGATGGCTTGTACTTGGCTACTAAGGCACAGGCGGGGATTAGAAAAATATGCCGGTGGTTTAGAAGCATCATTCCCCTTCAATTGTTGATTCTAGCTTCATCACTGCCTAGTCCATTGTTTTGGTACTTCCTTGCACAGTGCTAATTAGCAATGCTATTTCCTCTTTTGAATCAGGCTATTCTCTGAACGGATTCCTATAATTGAGTTTTTAATTGCATGTTAGTGGCACTGTTTCGCTTCTCTAACCCTGTAAGATCTTACCATAATACTTATAATGCCTCATTTCCGCATGAGCTTCAATGCATTCGGTGGCATGAAAAGATACAAAAGCTTATCCTAAACGAGCCCAACATAGATGCTGGTTGTTAACCAAATAATCCCTGTCATGCATAAGAAGTTCCAACAGTCACCAACAACATAGGCACTTTCCACAGTGATAACCTGAATCTATTTGATGGCCAATTCAGTATTATGTACGTGCAAGTGCATATATACCCAGGTGTACTTATCCACTGAACCGCTTTTCCAAATAATGTGACTATATAACAGATTAGTAGCCTGTCATTATCTCAGTCGGAACGGATTTCGAATCCCATCGCTCACCTGGTATATATCGGGATACCTCTTTTCTTAGATCATAATCAACAACCATAATCTTAAGACCGAAAGCCTCTTTAGCTCACTGTCCTCAAACCACCTCTTTAGTAATCAAACATCTCCATTGCCGACTTCTTAATGAAAAATTTGGCTTCCGTACTATTGAGATAATAACCATTGATACGACTTGCAAAGACAGAAAGCCAGGATTCTTATGGTTCAAGATGGCGAATGAGGTTAAAGGGAAGACTATGTGGTGGATGTGGAAACCTAAGCCGAGTGATGGAGAGGTTTATACACCGGGGATGGAGTTAGCATGGGAGATGAAGTGACAGGAAGTCGATAGAAGAAATAAAACATGTGATCAAAGTTGGTTCTCTCGAGGTCCTGGGCAAACTAATGTTATAGCCCAGGGCTCAGGACTCTAGATAGGTGACGGGTATTTTGCGAAAATTGTATCTGAAATTTCGAGATGCGTTGAATGAGTCCAGTGAACTAAATATCCCATTCTTCGTATGCTCCCCACTTATAGACGAGTCAATTGAGGAGATGTGAGACTGCAGAGTGGAAGTGCTTACTTCCTACTTGACGCAAAAGAGAAGTTATCTGAGTAAAAGAAATAAACTTCAAATGCTTACAAGACTATTCATCAGTGTTCTAATCCACTTGATACCCTTCTCC
Organism: Sclerotinia subarctica; assembly: GCA_025389085.1. Lineage (NCBI taxonomy): Eukaryota > Fungi > Ascomycota > Leotiomycetes > Helotiales > Sclerotiniaceae > Sclerotinia > Sclerotinia subarctica. Next base: position 1,345,369 of record QRFI01000013.1, read on the forward strand.
TTCCATTAAAGCAAATAGGGATGAGTAAGGAGTGAAATACCAGTGCTCTCTTTTCTTACTCCATGTCTTTTCTCTCAGACTGTCTTTTACTTACAAAAGAGAGAGTTCCCAGTAAGATAGTAACCTTAGGGAGTAAATGAGAAAAGACAACTATAGGAAATTGCAAACAACAATATAACAAGAAAGAAAATCAAAGTTAGAAAAACACAAATAATTAAGAGAATTCACAGGACTACTAGGTAGATGCATCCATCTCCTTATAAATCTGTATTCGTCTGGTTAAACCTCGGACCCGGAAAAACCATCCCCCTTTCCTTCCGACCCTCCAACCACAACCCTTAAACCTCAAAAACACATGACTAGAAGTAAGCTTACCTTGCACTCCCAAAGCTTTTGTTGCATATCTAAAAAAGGGGTGTTGTAAGCGCTTTCTAAGAGAACAGAAAGTGAATTACAGTAAGCAGAAAAGAGGTTGATTTTTGAATATTTTGTTTTTGCTGTGGTTTTGAGTTTTGGTTAATGGATGGATGGATGGTTTTTGGTTAATGTTAGGAGTAATAATTTGGATTCTGAGGTTTGGTGGATGGTATAGTATTATACAGAAGGGCTTGGTTTTGGGGATTTGGGATTGGAGAGGGGGAAGGGGGAGGAGGAGAAAGAAGAAAGAAATTATTAATTATATTGTAAAAGTGGATGAACTTTTTTTTTTTTTACTCTTTTTTTTATAGTACTTTTTTGGTGTTGAAGAAGTAAATAAAAATTATAGAATAATATGATATAGAACAGTTTTATATATATACATTTTAAATTCTATAAAGGTACCAAAAAATATTAATGTAAATAAAGAGGGGCAATTAAAGAGATATAAAAATATAAATAATAAACGAATAATATAAATTAAAAACATATCTTATAATAATTAAATAGAATTAATACATGAAATAATAAAGAGAGAAATGTCATTATAATCTTATCTTGGAAAGAGAGTTGGATTGATTAAAATAAAATAAAAACGTTATAATTATCTGATATTTTTCAGATTTATGTTTAACAAAAGCGAAAAAAAAAAACCCCTCAAATAGGTAGGCACTAATCTTATTATCAAATAGAAGAAACCAAAACCAACTAATTCTATAAGATAGAAGTCTAATCTTATTATATAACATGAATATGAGACCATGACCATGAGTATGATCATGATAGTAATCAATCTAAGCCTCCTCATAAGCATAACCAAATTCATAATAATATCCCACAATACATCATACAAACCAACAATCCAAACCAACAATCCAAACCAACAATCATCAATGCTAAAATCCCCCCTAAAAACTAAATCATAACCAAACCCCCCACAAACAAAACCACACTCCAAACCAACAACCCCGCACAAATCACTTCTTTCGCACCCCCCTCAAACGCTACAATCCCCTGATCTCCCGCACTACCAGTACCACCACCACCTAAAGTCAAAACCGGCCTAGGACTCGCCACCGATCCTGCCGTCGCATTCCCATTCCCCGCCTCATCAGGATAAAACGGTTTCGCAACAATGCGACCCGTACCCGTACCCTTAGCATCCGTATCCGTATCTGTATTCGATGGCGACTTCGTCACACCATCATTCATTTTCACATTCACATCATCATCACCAGTCCAATCCACAGCCTGTTTAATCAACCCCCGAAGCTGACCATTAAGTTCTTCTTTTGCAGCGTTTAAATAATTCTCCGCGTTGATGTCGAGATCGAGATCTGGGATTCCGCCGGATCCGACGCCGAGGAGTTCGCCTGCGGGGAAGACGCTAGGGAGGGCGGGGGGAGTGGAGAAGATGTTGTTGAGGGCGTTGGTTCCTGTGCAGGTGATGGCGGGTGTTAGTGGATATTTTACCTTCGGTGATACAATTGGGGTAGGTGGGTGAGAAATGGGGTGGGGGGTTGCAGTTACCTTCTTCTCCGAAGTCTTCAATGTTTCCGGTAAAATCGGAGATTTGGCTGAAAATTGGGTTGATTCCTGCGACTGGGCTGCCATTAGGCTGAGATGGTGGTTGGGTTGCGGGATTACCGTTGGATCCAGATGGAGCTTGGGCGACGGGTGTGTTGATTGGAGTTGAGGGTGTGACGACTGGCGCAGGAGGAATTTGTGATTGTGGGCCGACTGGGGAGGGCTGTGGCACTGTTGGAATGCTAGAGGATGGTGCTGGTGCTGGTGCTGGTGCTGGTGTTGTAACTGGAGTGCTTGATGGTTCGGGAATAGCGATATTGCCAAGTTGATATACGCTGATTGATTTAACTAACCAGTATCTAATTTCATGATATCAGCACTCTTATCTTCACTCCCAAACCAAAGAAAAGAAAACTAAAAAATGCAAACTTACTGATCACCAAAAGCCGCTGGATTACCCGCAACATAATCTACACAGGTTAGCGCCTTTGGTCCACAAGTAGCATCACTCGACCAAACAGCGCTCGCCCAATCTCCACAAAAAGTCGTATCGAAAACCAATCTATTTTCTTTGAAATGACTGTCGATGTCACAATCACCTTGAAGGTTAGCCACTGGTGTTCCCCATTTACTTGGATCAGGGTTTGGTCCGTTAATATCTGCGGGTGCTGTTCCAGCAGGGAAAAAGTATACGCGGATGTAAGATGAGGTCCATTCCATGGCGTAGATACCACCACCATTGAGGTTGAATCCTGTACCATAGCTGTTGGTTCGGGGATCACTGATACCACAACCGACACCTACGGGATTGGCAAAGTTGTTGCAGTTGGCGCTTTGAAGGGTACCGGTATGTCCTGAACCGGCTACTGAGCATGTTGGTCCGCTGTATTTGTTCATCAATTAGCCAGGCTTTCTTGGGGTGGGATTTTGAGTGGTGACAATAACCTGTGTAAAGACATGAGATTGTGGTTTTGAAGATTCACACCCTCGATAATATCGATTTCTCCTACAATTCGTGTTAACAACTGATCCTTCCATAGACCGAACATAACATACCATTATAAGGCCAATTATCACCAACAGTCCACACTACAAGCACATATTAGCCCACATTCAATCACATCTCTCCGAATCATTAACTTACTAGCTGGCCATGATCCACAAGCACCACCGGGCATATGACCCAAATCCGCTACAAAAAGTCCATGAGTCCAACTCTTCTTACTCTCAATCCTAACACTATTTCTCCCGGCTCCACTAGGATTCAACACCGTCTTAAAATCCACTCCCATATAAACCCCATCACTTCTCACTGATATCAACCCCTGTTGTGAAGCAGCACTCCCACTGACATACGTAACGAAACCATGTGTAGGATCCGGGGCCGTAAAGAAATTAAAGGCATCGAAGAAATTATCCCCACTATATCTTTCTTCAAGTTGGTATTTCTCGAATGCAGTAATGCTAGTGATGAAAGTGAAGATGGTAAGGCATCTCAGAATGAGTGATGAGGGTGCCATTATGGATTATCTTCAAACTTCAAAAGGATGAAGGAACGAAGGAGAGGAAAAATATGAAATGGGGAGAAACGAGTGACTGAATAAAATACAATATAAGATAACTGGAAGAATGAGCTTGGAGAAGGCAGGGTTAGAATACATTCTTATGTTCTTCATATTTGCTCAGGAGACTTCTAGACTTTTGTCAAGTGTTAATCTTACCAGAGCCACTGTTTTGTTTGCCTTCGACTCATTGGACATTGTATAGTACCATAGGAATGAAAAAAGCATTCCTGCAAATATCAAGATTTGCATAGATGAACGAAGAATGTTCCGTTTTTCTAGTTTCCTTCAAGCGACGAAAGGGAGAGAGGAAGCGAAACGCGGGATGAAACAATGTGAAGAATGAAGGGGAACTCATAAACGTTTATATTGAATGGGCAACCATAGGATATATTATACTTCATATTGGCTTTGCTTCCAACTGAAATTAAGTCATTTACTCGACCCATACCCCAATTTCCCGTCATTTCCTTGACTAAAATTTGTTGTTGAGAAAAGAAAAACTTGGAACATTTTGTGGGCATCCGATATCTTCATCAACTCAATCGATGGCATAGAAAAACGTGATATACCCATATATTTCATGTAGATCCGAAAAACAAAAAAAAAACAACAAAATATTGCTATGTAAAGAATACATAGGACGACTAGTCCTACGATTCGATCTCTAGACATGTGAACAACATCCACCATCCATCCATCCATCATAAAAATACCACACACAAAACACCAGAAATCAGAAACCAAAAAAAACACAACTTCCCATCCCATCCCATTAATGATGTCGAAGATATCCCAACTCAAAAAAGAAAGAAAAACAAAAAAACAAAAGAAACATTCAAAAACTCTCCACCCAAAAAAAAACCTCCCGCCTAGATAAAATCACGTGAAATCTTAACCTATCCAATCTCCTCCAATCATTTATTATTGCAATCTTACATCCATTCATCTATATCTACCTACCTACCAAATATACATTTTCGAACTTCCTCTCCCCTCTCTCCCCTCCTCTCTCATATCAAACCAAAAATCCCCAAAAGCTCCTCTACTAATGACCACAGATATGAAAAAAAAGCAAGCAACCCAAACCTCACTCACTTACCCACGCATCCCTCCCCAATCTCTCCCACTTTCGTGAAATCCTCATATTAGCTATCTTACCATTCTTTTCCTTTTCTTATAGTTAACTTAATATACCTACCGAGACACTCGGGTATATTTCTTGATGTGATAAGAAGGTCGGGCTATTTCAAAATTTAATTGATAAATATTATATAATATAATATAATGTTATATTCTCCTGAAACATCTATTCCTCCAATCCCAAGCACCAATCCTAGTATCAAAACATGAAGCACCAATCTTGATACAAGCCAATAATATACAAAAGACTTCATTTTATCCTCCTTCTACCGAAACCACGGCGAAATTACAATCTGTTGCCGGCTCAAATTATATTCCCTTACAGCTTCATACCCAATGCCTTTCCCACCCTCAGACTCTGTCTAATACTCAAATCGAGCATAATCTCCTCACTTCCACCCGGAATAGCATAGGCTCTTACGTCTCTATAAAGTCTCTCGACCTTTCCACCCTGACCACCACGACTATAACTCAAACCTCCGAAGATTTGACTGGCCTCTCTTGCACAGAATTCAAAGGTGACGGTAGCTTGAGCCTTGAGACTTGCAATCGGCCCACCTAGTCTTAACATAGCTTCTGTCTCTCCCATCTTCGAGCATTGGTAAATGAGAGATTCGAGCCAAGAGTAGGAAGCTTCGATTTGACGAGCCATGTGAGCGAGCTTAAGACGAATGACTGGGTGATCAATGAGTTTTTTGCCAAAGGTGCGACGTTTGTGAGCGTATTTTACGCTCTCTTCGTAGCAGACACGGGAGAAGCGGAGACATTGGATAATTATACCGATTCTTTCGTGGTTGAAGTTTGTCATGATGACTATAATAATGTTAGTAGATGCTAAAGGGGGGATGATGATGAAACGTACCTTTAAAGCCCTGGTTCTCTTTTCCAATAAGATTCTCAACTGGAACTTTCACATCCTCAAATGTGATATATGTAGTTCCACTAGACCAAACACCTTGACAATCCATCTTTCTGGTGCTAACACCACCAGCAGATCGCTCAATAAGAAGAACACTGACACCATTCATACCTTCCTTTCCAGTTCTAACGGCAGTGGTGAAATAATCACACCAAACACCATTGGTGATCCATTTCTTTTCACCATTAACAATATAATGCTTTCCATCTTCTGTCAACTTTGCCTCACAGGTCAAATTAGCAACATCAGAACCAGCATCTGGCTCAGTAATAGCCAAACAAATTCTCTTGTCACCATTCAAGATACCTGGCAGAATTCTCTCCACCAAAGGTTTCTTTCCGAATTTAACCAAAGGCGGACAACCAATTCCAAATCCACCAATAACATTCCATACAAACCCACCACTTGCCGCACGAGACAATTCGTCAGTAAGAAGCATCTCATGGAATAAATCCCATTTCTCAGGTGGCACACTCTTAATTCTATTCTGAGTGTACTGAGTTGGATAATGCATACCCATCAAACCAGCTAGATATCCACGAGTACCCATTTGTTTATAAATTTCATCAGGAACCTTTCGAGCTTCATCCCATTCACCAACATTTGGTTCGATTTCGGCAGATACCCATTCGCGGATTTCTTCACGGAGAGCAGCGTGCGTCTCATTGAAATATGGTGAGTGATACTATTATCCCATTAGCATTATTCGCAGATTCCATGAAAGATTGGAAAACCTACACCCTGATACCACGATGGATCTCCAAAAGGAATCAAATCACCATAGGGATCCAAGGGTTCCGATTCCTCCACGACTTGTTTCGCATCAGTCGCAGGAGCCGGCACAACCGCACCACTTTCGGCCTGTGGTTTAACAGCTTCTTTTGCTGGCGGAGGGGTAGCGGGTGGCGTTGGTGGTGCGGCGGCTTTCTTTGTGTCTAATGATCCCACTTGTAGCTTTGCCTTGTATTTCTTAAGAATACCTTCATTATGATATTTCCAGAATTGCTTCGAAGCATCCTTTCCAGCGACTCTTGTGAGGATCTTTTTACCACCTGGGTGGTCGTCTTGGAATTTGGTGAGATCGTAAACATCTTCATCTACGATGATGTAGAGATCATCAGGCTTATTGTGCGATGCAACATCGCCTTGACTGAAAGTCTTCGACATATTTCTTAATGAGTTGATTCGTGGTGTATGATTATGTGATATACAATATCGTTTATTTATTCTAAATAATGTAGGAAGAACAAGAGAATAAGTGAAGAAGGAGAGAGGTAAGTGAAGTTTGGAGAATGAGATGTTTTATTGATTGTTCGGAGTCTGTTCGCTTTCGTTTCCTCTTTCACATGTCACTCACTCTAAGCAAACATCGCATGCGTTTCTTGATTCAGCTGCACCCCGTTCTCCGCTACCAACCAATCTAATATGCCTTTAAATTGTGCCCACCCCGGATTTTCTCCATCTTTTACACCTGAATCGTATCACCTGCCTTCTAGAAACACCTCATGTGCGCTCAATCTTACAATTTCTTTACATTTGATTGGTCGATGTGTCGTATTTAGCATGTGAAGAACTGACCGGTTGCATTTACCGCCGACTCCGGATGCCGAGGTACATCTCAGTGCATAGATACACGTGACTGTTCTCGGCCTTTTGATTGTGAGCTTTGAAACACAAACAAGAAACTCGAAAATAGAGTTAGTTACTAGCTCCGTATGTTTTACCGGACTCTTCACATGCCAAGCATTCCCCTGAACTGACTCAACATCAAATATTAACAATGCTATGATATTGTACTGATAAAAGCTCAAATCAGGTACGAGCCAAATACTAACTTTTGCACATAGAATGTTACTTCAAAAATCCTCCCATTGATGTCCAAAGTCGAGTTCCTTATTCAGACCAAGCCCTATAAACAACTCTGCTTCCATATACTTCTCCCTTCTTAAGCAAGACTTGTCCTCTCCATTTATCCTCATTGATCGCATTAACATATCGACTTGGCTCGACACAGAAACCACTTCTGGCTCCTCTTGCCTCGAGTCCCTCAACTGCTGGTACATCGATATATTTTCCGGTATAGAATTGGAATGCGGGTTCCGTGCTCAAAACTTCTAGATGGACACCAGTTTCTGGATGAGAAGCTTTTACTAATGTGGTGAGAGGAGAAGACCGTGTGTCGAGGGGGATTGACTCGGATTTAGTATCCACGATGAAGCAATCATCAACATTTGGTTCCTCTGGTCCCAAGGTGAATTCTTTGTTGGGAGTAATGCTCCCATATGGTTTTGGTCCCGAAGTAGGAATTCCTCCATTGTCAACTGGTAAGTATTCGTTTGTACATAATGTGACTTGTGTACCTTCGATTGTCGATTTGCCACTTAAATTGAAATACCTGTCATGATAGGTATTGAATTAGTTCTTTTCCCGATAATCGTAACACTAGTTCCTTGAACCAAATATTACTTACGAATGGTTTGTAACATTAACAACCGTCTCCTCCACTCCCTTTCCATCATTCACTAATTTAACCTCATATTCCATAGCCAAGACCCTGACTTCCTTGTCATCAACCTTTTGTTTTCCGGTCGTATAAACCACACTGACGTCCAAAGTGCCTGGATATCCCTCTTCTCCATCCTCATCCTTCAATGTAAACTGCACACTTTCTCCTCCGTCCAATCCCTCCACGCCAGGAATCTGTCTTGTTCCAACCAATTTCGGACCTTGCCAAACACGTTTACCCCATCCATTTATTCCTCCATGCAATGCGTTCACACCATTATTCTGCGCAAGAGCATAGGACTTTCCATTCAAAGAATTGATTTTCGCATTCGAAATACGATTTGCAACTCGTCCGATCGTTTCACCAAAAAAGGGTTGGTTGTATTTTTGGTATAGCTCAGCGGTGGGAAATGATTGGACGATATTCAATGGCTTGTCTTTAGTGGGGACTAGGAAGGTTTGAATGATGGCTCCCAAGGGAAGGAACTCGAAATCTGCTTCAAGAGGCATTTTGAGGTTTATTTTGATAGTTGAGAAGTAGAGGAGGAAAGGAGGAAAGGAGTAGAGGCTTGAAGGAGTAGATAGAAAATTGTTAGAAATTTCAAAGTCGTAGAAATGAAGATTTTCTTACGAGAAGGAAATTAGTGAGGTCATGTCATATGAGGAAGGAGGGGTAAATTGTCTTCAGCCTGATTTCAGAGTAGGATCTTAGGTGGGGGTTAATCTGTATGGGGAAAGTGGGGGTCAGGCTATGAATACACGAGAATACCTACTTGGTCTACTTCCCAAGTAAAATATAATACTTCTTTGCTCTACTTTTCCAATATCAATCAAGAAGTTTTCACTACGCTTACCTTTGCCGATTCAGCATCATAATGCGCATATATGGCCCTTCAGTCAATCTTGATAATATACAAGTGTATTCTCTTGGTTTTCTTTTCATTAAATCTCCTTTGGTGTTCATGCGCGTCATGAATGCGCAGGTAGGTATTCAAATGTCCGACAGGATTACTGTTACACGTATGCACATGCACAGCATTCAAATATGATCCGATCCATAAGATGAGGCTTCGCACAAATCTCAATTCTCTTTCTCTTTGCTGAACACAACTCTCATCTCATCAGTCATCTTCGACAACGAATAACGAATGGGAAAATGGACGACACGGAAGTGAATGATGGAGATTGTGTGGCTTCTACCACTCGCTCATGTGAAAAATGTGCTACTTCATTTCCGCCTCACGATCTGAGCCAATTGCGTTACCATATCACACTACAGGACTCCGGAAAAAAGTTGCAGAAAGCTGCCAATGCAGCTTATCCGAACGACGAACAAATTAGATATACTCGAGTGTATGCGCTTCTCCTTTTATGGGAAGACGAAGATCCACAGTTACCTGTTTCCGTTGAAGTTTTCCAATTAGAGGATGTTTTAGCCTCCATCTATAACTTTGAAATCGACATTTGGTTCATACCTAGTACGGGAAGTCACAAAAGGTTGGATCAGAAGATTCTAGATTTTGTTGAAGTGGGCGGGGACAGCAAGGAGGATTTGAAAATCGTGTATTATGGTGGACATGGCATGTTGGCTCAGAATCGACAGCCATGTTGGATGAGGTAGGTTATGAGCTCCATTCTGATAGTGAGGGATACTTGATCCTATTACCTATGTTGAATTTGCTCATTACATTGGAAATATTCGATAATGTTCAATTCATGTCGATCTTCGGTTGGTTCAAGAGATTCAATTTATCTAAAGTATCCTGTCTATTTCTGAAATTCAAACTGCTAAGAACATCCAACTTGATGGAAATATTCTATTTTCTTTCAGACAGGGAAAACCTTAGAATCGGGAATGAAGGAGTCTATGGACTCGGATGATGTGGACTTGATTCAAGGAGAATTCATCTTACAATGTGAGATTTCACTATCTATGTTCTTGCCAAAGCATGGATTCACTTGATAGTTTGACAAGTTTTAGATTTCTCGCGTTATTGAATTTCGACTTGGAGTTCTAAAAACCTCACATTTTTCAAGTTCAAAATGACCTTTAGATGATCTTAGATGGCTGAATTTGCGTTTAATTCTGATTGGTTGGAAATTATTGCTACCTGCATTCTGGAAGCTGACTAGCTCTGCAGTCGTCCAGATCCTCGAGACCCGAGCTACAACATGGTCAAATAGAGCGGCATTCAAAATTTGCTAGAGGAAGCACAATCTGATGTTCTACTGTTACTTGACTGTTGCTCCTCGGGCACTGCAAACACAGGAGACGGCTGCGGAACTACAGAACTTATCGCGGCTTGTGGGTTCAATGGTGTTGCGAATGGTGTTGGACCTCACTCGTTTACAAATGCTCTGATAACAGAACTACGTTTGTTGAGTTCACATCCTAAATTTACCGCGGCTGTTCTGTATAACAGAGTGTTATGTCGAATTCAGAATTGGATGCCTGCTGGATGGGAATTGCAAAAGGCTCCACTGCATATTGTTCTGACCCAGAATATAGCCTTACCCTCCAGTATACAGCTTTCTGTGAAACCGAGATCTGCAATTTCGACAATAAGTCCAATACAATCGATTGGAACTGCTAGCCCCGCTTCACTTTCGACCAATGCAATTGCGGATTCGGGAGAAAGATCTAGTTCATCCTCTATATCAAGCCTTCTCTCCACTGAGCAACAATCCCCCAGGATTCTCCTAAGTGTTAGACTTAAGGAAGATCTAAGCTCCAACTTGTCTGCCGATTTGTTTGCCGACTGGCTTCGCATGATGCCGATTGTTGCTAATTCCGTGACCATTGAAGCCGGGGTTGGCAGCTTCTCAACGTTGGTATTTGTGGCAATTCCAACTCCAATGTGGGTTTGTTTAGAACGCCATGCCGCCATCAGTCTGGTAGGTATTACGAGAGAAAAATTGGGAACAAGTGAGCCGTCCATGGCCGATTCATTGAAGGGGACGTCTACTGAAAACAATCCTTACTCGCCATTGAAAGCAAAGCCAAAACGGCCAGCCCGACCGGATTCATTCGACAACACTCATCAAATTTTAGAATTCGGTCGTTGGGAGATGGCTGAAGAGAAGAGCTTAACACACGGAAAGTACAATGTCAGGTTTAAGTTTTGTCACAAGACGTTAGCAGAGAAAGAAGAATTGATGCAAGATTTTGAGATGTTTCGCAGAAAAGTTGAGTTTATAACGGGAGCAGAAAATAATATGCATGCTAACTGGGGTTCGCAGGCCCAGGATAGTCAGACTCAAAACGCAACAATACTAAGACCTGGAAGAAACCGAACTTCAACTGCACCGCTGCTTCCACTGGGGATGTTTCGAACTAGAGAAGACCTGATGAATCATTTAAAAATGGATGCTGAAACTTTTGCTTTGATGGATGTAAGTATACTGTATCTACTTCGGATTTTACCAATATTCAAGCAAATTGATGCTTATCCCAAACACAGAGAGAAGCAGACAGAATTTACAACTGGCTTACATCGGGGAGACGTCATCTGAAAAATCACATACAAAATTCAGCGCCATACGATTGGAACGATTTTTTAGAAACATCCAAGGATCAAGCTATGAAAGTCATTGCAAAAAACTGTTCGGAACGAACAGCCCATTATTGGAACTTAGGGGAGCCATTGGCGGACTCCCCAAATTGGATTGCGAAATGGTTTCTGTGTCGTCGGTTCCCGTATCGCGATCAGACGAATCCTTATAAGCTAGAGCTGTATGGTTTTGTGGAGCAGCCTGGAAGTTGGTTTTGATGGTTTGGAGAGAGGGGTTTTCTTCATTTTGTTATTTTGACATTTCGCGGTTTTGTGGTTAATGGTTGGCTTTTTCTTGATTTCGTTGCAGGGTTTTCTTGACACAGGAGGTTTTCCCCTTTGTGGAACATAGGTAGTTGCAGTATTGGATAGCTTCACATTAAAGCAGGAACAATGATATATCATGATCATTTAGCTCGTCATTTGTGTGCTTCACTCGAAACAAACCAGGGAAATGAGAACTCGGGATCCTGAGCCCAAAACAGTGTCTCCTTCAGCAACATGGATGAGAGCAGAAGTGCAGAACGGGAGAGAGATCAACAACAGTCAAGCGACTCGCCAATGGTGATCAATGATAGCGATATTAGCGCACATGGATTGCAAAAAGTGTAGTGTAAAATTGGGGAGGTCGAGATATGCGCACCCGGATAGCACGCGATGAGGGGGGGTGGAAAGAGAATTGGGAGGTTTATGCCATGAATAATTCAAAAATTGGAATCAGTGAAATTAAGAATAGGTAGTGTTGCTTAGACTCGTACGTAAATGGTATAATTATAAAAAAAATTAATGATAAAAAGAATAAATGAGGAAGAAACAATCCTTTTCTTATGTCTAACTACGAAGGATTATTTGATTATAGATTACCTAGCTATGAAATATTCCTCGAAGTAACAGCTTTCTCACATGGACCATCTAGACTGAAGGAGGCTGGGTGGCTCTTCAGCAAATGCAAATAAACTTACCGGTCTTGAACTTGCTTCTAGAAAGGTTTGATAGAAAATAGAACTTTTGTTGTGGGCACATACTGATGCATATGCAAGTAGTGGATGTGGGAATGTGGACGAGGATGATTAGATGATTGTAGCCCTATGAGGGAGAGCTTTGGGATGAGGCGAAGATTCCTCTAGACATTCGAATTTTTCAGTGGAGTCATGGAAGCTTTTACCCCATGCTCTTGACACCGACAGCCCGTCTGAACTAACATCGTGGATCCAGCTGCAGCCCTGTAGTAACGGACGAACAGTACCATTGAGAGAGAGTTCTAAAGATTCACTGGGCTCATTGGGTTGACTGCCACCGTAAAAGCCGTTGACTCTCCACTCATGAGTCAACACACCATGTTGTTACCATGCGTGCCGTATCTCATCACGCTCTTTTTTCGTGTTCATCAACTTGTCGCTCTGTCATCCAACCAAACTTTTGATACGGTGGGGTATTGGAAAAAAGAAACAACCACGCTAAGACTAATACGGTAGGACGTAAACAATTAAATTTATGTTGATTTCGATAAGACTTACATATGAATGGAGAATATCCATCCATTCATCAACCTTTTTCCCTTTAACACAATATCAACCTATGTGGCCAGTCGATCATTGCTTTGTATTTTTGTTTATGATTCTATGATCCATCGAGCTCTTTCTTACAATTCCATACACAATACACTGTGCAGTATTCACTTTGTTTTCCACAGAGATAAGAAATTTGGTTGTTGATCAAGGGAGATAAACGTATGTTTATCGAAGGTATGGCGGGGAACGACATGGAAATGGCCTTGGAGGATGATCAACCTATTGCTCTTCGGAGAAAAAGAAGAAGTTGTAATGGACCAGAAATACTATCACGATCAAATTCCCAAGCCTCTACACTGCCTTCCATAGAAGTATCGATACCTCCTCCCGCAACGCCCAAATCAAGAAGATCCAAGAAGGTAAGGTTTTCTGACCCAGGACCAAATCTTCTTCAATCATCTTCTGGCTTGACCCCATTTTTTCGAAAGACTTCTCTTTCTTCTGCGAAATCAAATCGTCGACATTCAGCACCAGTAAAACGTCTACTCGATCGTCGGCAGGACAACGAGCCATTCTCCGGAGAATTACAGTTTGCCCCACTCCGACAAGTTTTGGATGGCAGAGTTACGAGACGTATGAGGAGAAATGGACTGAGTGAGGAAACCAACAAGATCGAATGGGAGAAAAAACAGGAGGCGAAAGCAAGAAAATCGGAAATCTTCCGACTTAAAAAGGAATTGGAGGAAAAGGACTATGAATTACAGTGCATACAAGATGAGCATGACGTCGCAAGCCAACTCGGGTTCGAGGCTGGCACGTCTATTCTTCCAAACCCTACTATGGTGGAGAAATTTCAAGAAATGGAAAGAGAGATTCAGGAGCTTAAGCAAGAATTATCACAGAAGGAAGAACGTTCGGATGCTCACCATGACTGGCGAACGGGAACTCAAGATCCATTTGATTTCGATGACGATGATCACAATATGAGTGTGGATGGGGGTCACCAGACATTGAACAGACAGGATGATGATACTGCCATGGTAATTGACTCTTCATATGACGATCATAAGATGATGGATTTCAACGGCTCCTTCTCCAAGCCCGGTGATCTATTGGACACATCCATTCAACACAACATTTCATTCCCGTCGCCACCTGCCACAATAGCTGATACATCTTCCCAAAAGCCTTCCTTCTCATCGAATTCGACACAAGCAAACTTTCCGGATCCTCTTAACGCAAAGCTTGAAGCACAACTTCTTGACTTACAATCTGAGATCAAGAGTCTCACTTCCGCCTTGGAACTCGACAAAGATCATGAATCCCGTCTTTTCCAAAAGTTATCATCATACATTTCATCGGACCAATCTCATGATAACTCAACTCTCGACTCGGTGCTTGACTCCGTTCTCACGACTCTTACTATTGCCCAGGCTCAGGTTCTTGAAAAGGAAGCATCGTTTAATGCTCTTTCAACTGAGGTTACCTCCCTGGGATTCTCCACTGATCCTGAGATGACTATCAGAATCATTGTCGAGCAATTCCGCAAAGCAAGACTCGAGCTTGAGTATCTTACCCCTGGAGAAGTAACCGAGGGATTCGAGAATGACAAACTCCTCAGTATGCTACTTGAACGCCTCAAGAATCTGGCTGAAAAGGCAAAGAAACAAGATGAAACCATCGACCAATATCATGAGCAAGAAATCATTCTTCGCCAACAACTAACCGCTCGTATTGATGCTTTGCATGATGTACAGAAAGAGTTATCCGCTGTTTCAACTGCTGTTTCTCGGATGACTAAGGAAGTAACCGAAAATGAAATCTCAAATTCACGTCTCCAAAATGCACTAAATGGATACCGAAGCGAGGTCTCGGGATTGGAAAACCTAGTTGAGAGGATGGAAAAAGAACATCAAGCTGTGGAAGATGATTTGAAAACTGGAATACACAATTTGGATGATCAACTTCAACGTGAAATTTTCAGATCGAATGCATTTGCTGTGGAACTTGAAGGGAAGAATATGATAGTTGGTGAACTTTCAACGAGACTAACAGCTGCTTTGAATGCTTCTACTACACTTCAAAATCTCCTCAATGAGAAAGAGGGACAAATTCTTCTCTCTGATCGTCGAATGAGCGAACAATTAACGGAACGTGATGAGCGGATTACAGAACTTCAAGAAGAGCTTGAAAGAACGACATTTATTTTGAAGAACACACAAAAAGCCGTTGAGAATTTGAGACAAGAAAACTCTGATTTGAAAACTGAAAACGAAGATCTCGAGAATTGCGCAGAGAAATTGAAGGGGGGGGTCAATAGGGAAAAGAAAAGGGGAAAGAGGGTGGTTGAAGGAATGAGGAGACAACTGGCTAGTATAATGGATATCGGAAGAGGATATGTGGAGAGCGATGGTGATGAATCTAGTGAGACGGAAGCTGGAGAAGCTTCAAGGGATTTAAAAGTTAAAGCTCCGGTTGTGAGGAATGGTCAATATTTGGATGCAGGATTGGCAAGAAGAAAATCAGGTGGTGGTGTGGCTGCTAGTGGAAAGAAAAAGAAGAGAAGATATGATAGTGGATTGGGATTTTTGGAGGAGGAAGAGGAAGAGGAAGGTGATGAGAGAGGGGGTCAGGATATGCATGGTAATAGGGAGGAACTGGATACCCTTGCTTGATTTATGATGTTGTTCTATTGATTGTTTGTTTTGGTTTTTGGAGTTGGATGTCATATACCATACGATACCTTTGGGGGCTGGGATGGGGATTGGGGATGGGGGATGGAGGATGGGATGGGACAGCATGGGTAAACATATAAGAGTGGAAAACTGGACTGGTGGATAAAATTCTGTTGGTTTTATACATATGTTGTTATCCTTTATTTTTCTTTTTCTTTTTGATTCTTCTTTGTTTGAGTAAAATAAACCATGATGCTTTTGATAGGATATAATTGATACCTTTTTATATATATACACAAGAAATCATAGGAGCAAAACTTAATAATAATAAAAAGAATATCTTAATTAGATTCGATATATATTTAGATATTTTTTAATTCTAATAGTTTTATATTATATATTATATAATATTCATACCGCTATTATAAGCCTGAGTATTTGAAGAGGGGGGGGGAGAGGGTTGTAATTGTTTGTTTATTTATAGATAATATTAAATAGAGTTGAATGAAATTGAAGAAGTTGAATAAATAAAGAAACTGAAAGAGGAAGAAAGAGGAAGAAGATGAGAAAAAGTAATTAAATAAATAAATAAATTGTTGTATTATTTCAGATTGAGAGTATTTGTCAGGTTTTCGTATCACAGTAGGGGATATGTAGAATTGTTAGTAATAGGGTTATATTATTTTACTATTTATTATTTATTATTTATTATTTATTATTTATTATTTATTATTTATTATTTATTATTTATTATTTATTATTTATTATTTATTATTTATTATTTATTATTTATTATTTATTATTTATTATTTATTATTTATTATTTATTATTTATTATTTATTATTTATTATTTATTATTTATTATTTATTATTTATTATTTATTATTTATTATTTATTATTTATTATTTATTATTTATTATTTATTATTTATTATTTATTATTTAAATTATATAATATAGAATAAGTTCATAGAATAATTAAAGAACAATCCTCCCCTTCCACCACCAATCGAATCAACAACTATCTCTCAAACCTTGTGATTTTTGAATATGTTACTTTATAAGTTTTGTTGTATATCTGAATTGAGTCTCTATTGCGTTTTGTTTGAGTTGAACTCGAATTCTTAAAGTTTTTAAAGAGATATAGAATAAACTAGGATTAAAGAGTAAAAAATAAAAAATAAAAAAGGTTGAAAATATTGGATTTGAAGACTCGGAGATTAGATTTTGAAAGGAGAAGATTTAGATATAAAGATTTGAGCCATGGTATTATCTTCTTGACTATATTTTAATTGAAAGGGAGTGTAGGGTGTAAATGGGGTAGACAGGAACAGGGGTTAAAATGGGAGGGCTCAAAAGGGGGGGGTGGTCGTACTGATGAGATCAACCCTCTTTTCCCCTTCATCTTTCCTCTACTACTCCCCTTCTTCTTCCCATCTCTCTTATTATAAATCCCATCTTCCACTTATCAGAATCCACCTTTTCGACTTCAAACTCGCTTTCGTTCAGCCCCCACATTAACCTAAGTGAAGCCTCTGTCTTTTTTTGGTCAGCATAGACTGTCCCTGAAGAAGTCAGCACGTTTTCCATTCCTGGGTTGTGATTTTAACTGGTATTTATCCCGATTTTTTAAGGTTTAACTTTGAATTTCCGAATGTCGTAGATCTTGGTCTCTCAAGTTTTGTGATAGACCAAAAACACTGCAGAAGCAAATATCTATCCACCTATTAATAAAGCCCTTGATAAACCAACAAAAGCACCAAATATCTCCCAAGTAAGCTACTTAGTAATTATCTAATCGCAGTACAATCAGACGCAGGGAAAATCAAACTCCGCATACAAATAGCTAGCAACTGACATTGAAGGAAGCAGAGTAGTTTTGATCTGGGAAGTCATATAGAGTCCAGACGGCAGTATTTGCTCTGTTGTGTTTTTGATCGCCTTAAAAATATCCTCCACTTCCTCTCCACCAAAGTTCAACATCGATCTCGCCACTACAATCTCCAATTCCATCCCTTCCAGCGTCTCCTTCGAATTTAATCTAGATAAAGACTTTGCGATGTCGGCGATTGGTTGAGCGGTTTGAATTGTGTCTAAAGAGGAGGTCGACTTGGTTATGAGCGAGTTTTGGTGCCAGCAATAGCGCCGCTTTGGAAAAGACCGAGGGAATAATTTTCACGGAATGCGGTAAATTTATACCACGCAAGAAGGAGCTACACCTGCAAGCGAGTCGCTGACGTCGCTAACGTCAGTGGTTCCACTATTATCAAACTTCTTCCCCTCTCAACAATCGAGTAAAACTAAAGCTAAAATAATTTGAAGCTTCTAAAGAAAGCTATAATTTTGAGGGACTACTACACTAAGCCACTAACTTCAATTGAATTCATAACATAAGAGGAGTCATGCCGACACTGCACACACCCCCTCGTTACACTCAAGCTACTTTCCAACTCAGAACTTTAACGAATATAACTAACGATGCGGTAGCACACGCAAATCTCCAAAGGAAATCCATGAAAAAAAAACTACCTTTCTCCCTAATCTTCGGGTAGCTTTATCTACTATATTCTTCCTCGTCTCCTTGGACTATTATATGAGTCGTTGTAAATTCCAAGTCGACCACAGCCAATCCAACAACATGCCGCGATGAATACTCAGTGACGCAGCGTCAAGTCAGCTTTTGGAAAGTCAAACCTGCATAGAATTTGATGGACAAAGACATCATTGGCCTTTAACAACGGCCGATGCATGCGGAGTCTGACCAAGTCCTCCCAGATTTCCGCAACAAAATCCAGCAGAATAATGAAGGTATTGAGAGGACAAACATGGGAAGATCATTGAATGAAGTGATTTTGGGGAAGGATTTTTCCTATAATTAACTCTTCGTAGATAATGCTTTGTCTTGCACTTCTTTGTGACCACCGATAGATATTCATGCATTTATCAATCGCAATATGGAAAATACTTGCAAAGTAAAGTAAAGTATACATAAACTAGAGTAAAGTAATGTGATGTTGAAAGTTTTTAAATTTGGGGATTCGAGGCAGAAAAGAAATTCTTTGCTGTAAATAGTCAAGACGTGGAACAAGCATTGCGGGCATATTGCAGTGCCTAAACTCCATTTCTAAGAGGACAAATGTGAACAGCAAGACCGAGTAAGAGTAAGAACTTTGAATTAGAACGACTCCTGAATGTTTTAGAATGTTCTAAAATGTTCTGTCGTATCGAGCCTCAGAAGAGATGGTGTTAGACATGTCTAGGATAGAGCCACATTAACCTCCATCAAAGAAAAGCCAAGATATTCAATTGCTTCCATCTAGGATGTATCTCCGCATTTCTTTGACGGAGAACACAAAAATCTAAAAATTCTTGCTAACTCTGATAGATATCCTCTTGTAATTGGTACACCTACTCAGTGTGATAGTTTTCGAACTCCATAATTGGTATCTTGCACCTAAACTTATATTCCTGTCCTTCATTCGCCAACAAACACTCTTCGCACAAAAACCTCCCTCTAACATCCATATCCACCTCTACCTCTACCTCTACCAGAACCCGAACCTCCTTAACGTCTCCCTGGCATATATCCCTGTTCTTTCTTAGCCTATACAGCAACATAGATATCCTTAGTCAGTCAATGCTTATCCGTATATTGAGTATCAAAAACACGAACACAGTTTCGAAAACAAAAACACATACACAGGTTTGGAATCAAGAATACAATCTACCATCAAATATTTTCTAACCCTCAAAAGATGAAAATGAACCAAACACCATCTAAAAGAAATTTAACCCATAAACTCTAACTAAATCAAAAGACATTCACCTCCTCAATCTGACCCTCTTCACTTCCATCCTCCAACTTCTCCACCTTACACCTTCCCTGTCAATCAGCTCCGCCCGCCCTGCCCAAAAACCCTGCTCATCACAAATTTCCAGCACCAGCATAACCACGCTACAAGCCCCATAAACCAATACCGAAACCAAATGTTAACCAATCTAGCCAACCCATAACTCGCTACCATCTTCCTTCTTGCATTTTCCCTTTTTCCATCCGACGACACTCGCTACTCGATGTATTTCTTCCGCTTTGAATGTGCTGTCCGCCGTAAAACACCCTCTACTAACATCAAAGCGTGTTATGCTTCAAAAACTGTGCATTCCGGACTCTCGAGACTTCGCTGTGATGGTCGATACGTGATAGTGTTTCCAGTTTGTGATGGTTGATTCGAGACAGCGTTGTCAGATTCGTTCTCCGAAGATTGGGTGGTATCAGAAACTCTGCTCGTCTTCCTCTTCCTCTTCTTCAGTGCTTTACCATTGCGAATAGACTTACTGGTTCTGCTTTTGCCATCAACCACGTACCGGATGAACAAGCACCGGAGGAGTTTGAAAAGCAACCACATTGCCCAAAGTATCAGAGACCAATAAATAAGGATGGCCACCCAAAGATATTTCACTACAGGATCTACAGCCCGCCCTTCCACCTCGTCCCAATACTGAGTGTATTCGACAACCGAGTCTCTCGATGTCCACGTCGGCACAACCCATCTGTTCGGATCTATATCCAATGTGACCTCTCTACATTCGTGATCATACATATGCATCTGTATAGATTTTCCCAATCCCCCAACACGGAAAACTTTCGAGCTCCAAAAAGAATCAATCATCCATGATGGAATGGGTAAAATCTTTACTAAGCCATGAACGGAATCAACCAGCACTGCCCAATTTGGAAACCAATAGGGGTCAGGGTTGTAGGAGAAGAACCACGGTTTCATCCCACGATAACGTTGTTGTTGCATTCTTTTCTCGCGTGCTTCGTCCCAATTTTGTATTTGTTCCCTGTATTTCGCGATGTAGTTTTCCCAGGAAAATTCCCCTTTGAGAAGTTCTGGATATGGTGTTAAAATTTGGAACATATGAGTGGCATTCAATACTGCTTCGCGATTCTTGGTTTTTTGTTTGTCTGGATGAATCATTATCTTGATAGCTCTTAGTCTTTGCACTTGCTCTTCGAAAGGCTGGTATGGTGATATATCGAGGTTGTAAAACATGGAGACTTTCCCTGGAATACAATTGACACCGGACATGACTTCTGAACCGGACATGACTTCTGAATAAGATAGGTGGAGTTTCAATTGGAATAGGATGAGTTGATGGAGAAGATCAGAATGAGGATGAGTTGATGGAGAAGATCAGAATGAAGATGAGTTGGAGAAGACGAAGTTCGCTTTATTGGGTTGGACCGGTCTATCTATCATATTCCGACAAAGAGATGCTAAGTGTAAAAGTTTCTTTACATCTCTTTGAACGATTAAACGGGACAAATTTAAAAACACAAAGGAATAGAAAAAAAGAGAGGGAACTCACAAGGAGATGAAGGGGAAGGAAAGACAGGGAACTAGTCATGCATTCTATATTGTGGTTCTTCCTCCGTCTAAATTCTAAATTCCCATTACAGCCGTACAAACTTATTAAGAATGCCAGAGCCAATACATAATTCTCGATGACATTTCTCAGCCGCACCTATTTCTAGGCTAGCTTTGATAAAGCCCTTTTCAAATTATCATCAACTCTGAAGTAGAATTTGAAAATTTTCAATATTGTTAGGCTACAATGTTGGGCTGGGTTAAGACATGCAAGAAGAACAGAATTCGTTTGAGATAATGTTTATCCAATGACTGTTCATGTTCAGACCAGATCTTTCTAAATCATTCCAACATCCAATTAGATTTCTAGTGAGATTTCAAGACAGAAAAAATGGAAATGGAACTTTGGTAACCTTAAACAATTTAAAACAGGATATCAAAGAAATCACCAGAATCCCCGTCAAGACACGGATAGACGCACGAATAGACGAACGACACACGGATAAACGAACGGCACACGCCCTAAACTAACAACAAAACTTAATGGAATATAACGATTCTTGAGTCAAAGACTTTTAAATATTAGGGGGGATGATGGATGGTAGCATAAAGGTGGCGATAAAGGTGGTGATAAAGGTGGTGATAAAATAGCTAGTAATTTATTTTAAATGTGATATCTCCTCTGCATAAAAGGTAGACTCTTTGTTGGCCAACTTTAATTACGAATATACGAAAAATACCGAATTTATGCCATGATTTCCATCCTTTCTCACTCACTTATATGTGAGAAACAGATATTTTGATTATGATAGTGGGATTTAGCAAAATTGAAAAATATTAGTTGGTTTATTATTAGTCAAACAGAACCGATAGATGGGTAGTCTATGGAAACTTACAAATAATCTACACGAGACTTCTGCCATCCATATTAATATTAATGTGGACAAATTATACGCCCCAAAAAAATCGTGTAGACTAGACGTATGTGACGGCATTGGAACAATGTTTCATTGAATGAGAGGATGCCAACTAATTCAACGAGAGACGTAAGGTTCCTCTACTTGAGAACCCAAACAACTTTCTCGTCTGTAGCCAGCTCCAATTCTGGAGAAAACCATGTTGATCTCCAGACTAGCAATATCTCTGTAGAGATCAGGTGAAGAGACGAGGAAGAAATGTATGGAACAAACACCGAAAATTCTGGAAAAAATCCATCCAACTACTGAGATGACTAAATGAAAGTGGAGTAGGGAAAAGAATATGATAAATAATAGAACTACTCCTCAAACCACCTAGAACCAACCAATCAAAGAAGAGAATTCTCTAGAAACAGCAGCATTACCTGAAACATAAGCCCCGAAAGCTGTCTTATCTGGGAATCCAGATCGAAATCAAGATATTCTTGTTAGAAGGTTACTTCGCATCAGTCACCCAGCAACCATTCAATATCCTGAGCTTTCCAAGCTCCCTTTAATTTTCTTCCCTCTTCAACTACTTACAGGCCACCACCTCCACCAGAATTAGCGAAGATAGATACAAAACATCAAATCACTTCATACCTAATCCCAAATCATATTTTCCTCTCTAATATCGCTGATAATTTCTCACTCGCAATATGTCAAATACCTCGGATACTTCACCAGATGCCGGTGTGCCGAGCGGGAAAACAAAACCGGAGGTCTCTGACCGTAAAACGATAAAATGGCTCGCCTGCATCTTCGTTTTGATTATCGGTGTACTAGTAATGGGAAGTACACTTATATCATCTCATGGTAATATTTCACCATGCTTCGCCAAAGCTGGCAACTGTCAGGAATACAAAGCCGGTACACCCATTCATGGTTTACTACCTGGAGAAGAGGAGAGTTTTTTCTTAGTAGAGCTGACAGATTTCGATGACCAACTTTCCGATATCCATTGTTTGTTTTCCGATTCTGTCTATCCAGCTCTAGAACAACTTCTTCAGTCTGAAAGTATTTCCAGGGATCGATCTGAGGACTTTTTCTGTGCGTTGGACAAAGCCAAAACGACATTAAGTATCGACACCGAACGGAAAACGAGCGAGATGGAGAAAATTGCTAGCAGTCTCGAAGAAACTATTCAAAGTTCACCAGACCCGAAGGAATGGTGGTGGAAACGACTAGTCACTACCGCCAAGAAAGAATCATTCGCAAAAAAACAATTGGAATACATGAAATCACTATACCGAGCCCATGAAGTCACCACAGAGAGTACCATCAGCCAAGTTCAGCAGATAGGACATACAGCCGACAAAGCTCACGTGGAATTGAAGAAAAGTGTAGATCGAGTCATCGAAAAAATTCAACATGAGCTGCAAATCCGAACCAGTAAGCTCAATGAAGTCCTGCTCAATATCGCTACCAAAGATGCCTTTCTACCGCGACATCAAAGCCAGCTTCGGGATTTTGGAGCGATGCGTTTCAGCCAGATTTCAGAAAAGCAAGTCGAGAGAAAGATCAGGCAGAAGTTGAGAAATTCTTATGATACCTCACTTGAGGTATTGAAGAAACTCGAAGAGATGTGTTTGGATTTGAGAGCCGACAGGAATAAATTACAAAAAGTAATTGCTCGTTGTACTGACAGTTGGGTTGCACTATGGTATCGCACGCAAATGGAATGTTGCTTTCCAAGTCTGCCGAGATTGGAGAGGCGTCTGATGGGGAATCAATATCTTCTTGATTGGATTAAGCAAATTTCCGATTGGGCGAAATATCATACTGAGTTCGCGAAGGCGCTGGGGAAATTGAGGAGTGTTGCAGGTAGAATGAAAGTATGACATCGATATGAGTTGACTGTTGGATGTCACCCACATCACATGGAGGCACCGGAAAGAGTGGTTGGTTGAGGAAAGTTCGAGAGTTGGGGGTGGAAGGGGAGGGGTGGGATGTAAAGGGCATAGGGGTTGGGCTGAGAAAAGTTCCAGTGGTGTTGAGGGAGAGAAAATCGAGCAAGGCTGGCGTCGTTTGCAGGTAGATATTGTGTTTCGAGAATGCCATTAATTTATGGATACTTACCTCCCTACCTTCCCTACCTTCCCTACTTCCCCTACCTACCTCTCATTCCAAATTATAGTATATACGATCGATATGACTTTTAAGTAGATGATTCTACGAACCACGTGCGAGTCTAACATCAGTCCATGTTAGCAGAGGGAGGAGAAGCATTTGTTTTCGCGTTATCTTTGGTGCTCTCCCACTTCTAGGCTAGCTCATTATACATGCCTTCGCAGAGAACAGACAGAATCTCCAGCACAGTAAGGGAGAATGGGATGCGCATTGACGTGGGCAACTGCTAGAATGCTACTGGTACTTAATGCTTGTGACTAGGAAGTAATTCGCATCTACGGTTATCAAAATTGCTTCCAAGGTCCAGGTTCGTCTCGGAGCCGGAGATATTCCTTCTTATCTATTTCTAGCTGCATAAGTCCCAAATGTTGCTCTGAAGATAGCGAAAAGGGATAATTTCAGACCAAAGAACTTAATGAGTTCGGTGCAGATCTTATCATGAGTAGTTTTCTTGTAATCCAACAATTATGGCCAGCCACGCGTGAATTGTCTAAAGAGGCCAAGTCTTTCCTGTCCCCAGTGGATATCTCATATGATGCAATGATCATTCAGTCCACCTATCCGAAGCTCTTTTTGTTGGAGGGGATTGAGTAAGATAGACTTGTTTGGAAAGAGGCATAGTTATAAATTTTGTAAATGGGTGACCGGAAACGAAGAGGATGGTTGTGGACATGCACAGGCTGCGTGAACAGCCTCGTATTTTTTGGAGGTCAAAATGCTAAAGCCAGAGAAGGATAAGATTTTACTTGCGGCGAGACGGCGTGGTGGCACGGGCATGGGTCCTAGCGCTGCGCATTGTCATACGGCTAACACGCGCATGCCAGACATCGAGATTTTGGACAAGAAACATCCGATTGTGAAGGTTGTTTTTGATAAGGAAGAGTAATGCTGTGCAGTGGGTATCGAAGTGGGACTGACGTGAAAAGAATTATTGATTTTATTATGATTAATTACTGAGAGAAAGGTTGCAGCGCCTTGAGGATTGAATGAAGGAAAGGGTAGTGCGAGTAGAGTTAGGCTTATCAGGGGTTGGAAAAGGGAGGTAGGATATGATGGATAGTTTTGGGACCAAGAAGGTTGGTAAAATTGGAAAGGAAACTTGGTATGTGTACTTGTTTATGACCTCGGGTGGTCGGGGGAAGAAAGAAACTCGGAAGAAACGGAAGCAAGTGCGGATGAGAGAAGTATACATGGGCAAAAATATCCAAGGGCGATGGGTCATGCTTAGAGATTGACAAGTAGCATTGCAACGCTTTCGCAGTGGTCAATTCCAAATCGCCCTTTTACAAGCCTTTTTCATTTTTCTATATCAAACACTCGATGTGTTCTCCCATGCGTTGTATCCTAATATCCTCGGACAGACTTTTATAAAGAATTTCTTTTTAGTCGTATTTCCCTAGATATATGTATGGATCTTGATAAAACTTAAAAATATCAAAAACAACTTCGTCTAAAGACCTTAGATATACCACTAGATGTAATACTGTGAGCCCACAAATCCTGGATTGCCAACCTATCTCTGACGTTTCATCATCTCAGGGAAAGGATGACTACCCCCATCAGGATCACGTCAAAAAAAGCAGAAAGGCGTTGGCAGTGAATAGTTATCGCTGTCGTGGTTCCGGCATCCGAACAATGATGCTAACGATGATTCGCTTCTTCGTAGTATTTTCTCTTTTCATCTCCGATTTCATCTCCGTGCGTTGCAACGCGTCCTTCTGTAAATCTTGTACTTTTTACGTATATAAGTTCTCTCATCTCTTATCCGATGCTTTAGATTCTCCTTCTCTGGATCTTAATCAGACTTTGTATCTTCCCATTGTTCTTCAGAATCTTCTTTCCCCCATCTCAAATGTTTTTTCTCTGCTTCTTTCTGAGTTGGAGGCTTCCTTTTTGATTCCATTCTCCCGGAAGGCCACGTCTCCCCCTCTTCTTCATCAGAACTATCGCTCACCCAATCACTTTCCTTTTTTTTTTGGCTCTTCTAGGTTTTCCTCTTCTGATTCTACCTCCTCAGATTCCTCATCAATATTGGATTTTCCTCCCCATGTCCCCACATTTTTCATAAACCCATCGTCATCATCATGTCCGATCCTTAAGCAAAAGATTCTCCCTGAATCAAATCCCATGGATATTAGTCCATCATAGCTCTCTACATGCCACCCTCGATATTCCGTAGGGAGCCAAAGAACATCACGCCGCGTCGGATCACCCGTCCTTTCGAATATCCAGTCGTTAATTATGCCGTATCGTCGAAGGATTGGTGTCTTGAACTGAGTATCATCTTGTACAATAACTGACTTGCCGGTTGCCACATTCCGAAAGTAGTTCCCGCTGCCGTAAGCAGCTTTCATACTTAAAAGCTCGCCGTTTAACCAAAACTTAAGCGAGGGGAACACCAGAGAGTTAGTTATCTGCAGATTCTGGAACATTATCCATTGCCCTAAACTCGCCCGTTGCTAGGTTCCAAGTTTCGGTATTGGTGGAGAGCGGGGCTTCAGTTCTCAGAGCTAGCGCTCTTTTATCTGATGACCAAGCCAGAAATACCGGATCTCTTCCACCTACCCTAAGTCTTCGCAAAAATTGACCCGTTTGCGTATTCCAGAGTTGGCATTCATCATTCATGCATAGAATTATGATCGTGCTATCTGGCGAAAATGCCATGGCCTATTTATCGGAATGTTGAGATTCCAAAGCCGAGCTGTTCCATCCATTGAGCCTGAAGCTAAATTCGTACCATCTGGACAGTAACAAATGGAGCTTACCGGACCCGTATGACCTTCGAGTGTGTTTAACAAACTCCCTGATGCGCCCCAAAGTCGGATTATCCGGCTGTGAGCAAACTCTGAAGCTATAATCTCGCCATTCGGCGAGAAGATGATACAGCTTGCAGGATCAAGCCACATTCTATTAAATTCCTGTAAGAAGTTGCCGTTGGCTACGTTCCAAAGTCGAATGGAATCTCCTGCTGAAGCTAGTACCTTTCCATCTGGCGAGAACCTCAAAATCAAGGAATCTGGGTGATAGGCAGATGCCCAGAGCAAATGGTAGTCTGTTGTTGAATTCCAAAGGCGAATTTTTCGAAGTTCAAGAACTGCGGCTATAATAATGCTGTCTGGCGGGAAAGCTATTGAGTTACACTCGACGGCTGAGACTGTATGCAACAATCTGCCTGTTTCTATCTCCCAAAGTCGGACTGTTTGATCATAAGAACTTGAGGCGAGTAGCTTATTGTTTGGAGAAAAAATAACTCGTCTTACGGCACTGGAATGTCCTATGAGTTCAAAGGATGGTTAAAGGGTATGATTGCCTCTTGATATCCAAAGCCGGATCGTATCATCATCTGAATAGACTTTAGCAATCACCTTGCTATCAAATGAGAGGGCAATTAAAGTTTTCCCTTTATAGGGGAACCGGCCGCCCACCGTTTCTAAGAATGGAATCGTGCTTTCCAATTTAGAGCTTGAAGCAAAGTCCGGCGAAAAGGTAATATGAGCATTCTCAGACCCCCTACTGAACACAATGCTTTTTTGTAACACACCCGTTGCTACATCCCAAAGTCGAACGCGGGCAGCAGAGCCTCCAGTCGAGGAGAGAGAGAGAACTACTGTCCCATCTAGTGAAAAGCAAACAGATTCTTTAGGTTCATGCCTATCATCCTCAAGTATTAACAGAGTCAGGATGGCCGATGACTTCTTCAAGCATTCCAGTATTGTTGTTGAATTCACTAACTGCCAAAGACACCCACAGAAATTCTCCGCTGGTGCGGCTTAGTAGAAGCTGCTTTAGACTGTCTCTGCACTCGTCGGGATTTCTGCCAATGCGATCGACATTCTCAGAGACAAATGTCGTGAGGTCTTTCATCCGCTTTTCACTGTATTCTTGGTCCAAATCATCCAAGTCGATTACCAACCGCGCCTCGAACCTTGTTTTGCAATGAGCGGCTAACGAGAATTGTCTTAAATTTCATTTGATCTTTCGCGTCGCCGGCTCCACTAAACCCTTCCAATTTTGACTGGAGAAATTCAATAGAGTCATCATCACATCCATCAAGTCCGACCAAACTGAAGAATGTGTTTTTTGGAAGCTTGTTGACCATACACTTGAATATTCGCCATAAATTCTTAATGTAAGCATTACTGGCAAGATCATGGTTTTGCCGACGGCAGAGATCGAAATCCTCCAGAAACTCCTGGTATAGGTCGTTGCTTCATTTAGAAGCTGACACAGCAGACTCCTAAGCACATATAATGCCGTATTACGTTGAGGGTTACCCTTATCGCAATAGTACTCCAAAACCAAATGATTGGGCTGCTGAGGGTCAATACTCGAAATCCAGCGATTCGCCAAGTAGGTGGAAAGATAAGTTTTGCCTTTTCCGGGCCACCATGTATCCAAAGGAAGTTATTAGAAACGTGTATAGCGACTTTCCGAATCCATTCGCGTGTACTCTTTAGTGGATTGCCATTGCAACTACATATTCTTCCTTTACCGGTTTAGGGCACCGGTGCGCTCAGGAAGAGTGCACTGAAACATTCGTCTCGTCTTTCTTTTGTTCTCTAACTGGTCTTTGCCAAGTCTTTTATGATACTTGCAGTGGACAGATGAAAAATCCACATGCGGCGTTATTGAGCCATCAGTTTGGATATTCTCGCTTCCAGCCAAAAATTTTCCACTTGCAACCTACGACGAAATATTTGAAGTCATCCCATATTCCAAATTAGAAACAAGAGGTATATGATTGAACAAGCGCTTGAACTGTCCGTAAGAATATCCGACAGCCGCTGCAGGCAAAGCATCCCGGAGCTTTGGCCACTTGTGGGAATTTGGAAAGCATTAAAATATTGAGTGAACGGGTGGTTGGGGCAGTAAACGAATAAAAGTGGAGGTTTCACCTCTCTAATACGCTCGCGGGCGCTTATGGGCAGCGGCTGAAATCATAGAAGCCAATCGATGTAGTACAGTAGAACCTGGTTTTATCGGAGCAATACATTCGGCCAATTATATGCGGTATAGAGACGTTTCCAAATACACATACTCATGTGCAGCCGCCGGAAAATCTGCAATACTCCACTTTTAAGAACATACCAGGAGAATGGTGGCCCATATATAAGTGGAGTGTTGCAGAGCTTCTGGCGGTAAAAACTGACTACTTCCAGTGAATACAGATCCACTTGAACGCAACCAAAGACGAAATAGGAATCTCTGTCCGACATTATACTCGCGAATAACATATATAACACTGAGCTTCAGACAGGACTCAAAGTTCTCGGAACCATTTCCATTGCATCAATCCTCACCATCATGGAGCTCATCGATCCAACTACAACCTCCTAAAATCGAAAACATTCACACCACAACCGAGAAACTCGTTAAGCATCTACAATCAACAATGCCAGGAAACAACTCTCAGAGTATGCTAGTCCCTCCACATCCACATCGCAGAACAAGCTAACAGGAAAAAGATGACGGCAGTTCAGGTCGAATCGTTCTAAACAACGTAGTAAAAGAACAAGCCATTCAGATCAACGCGCCAATTGGAGAAAAGGGATGGCGGGAGGTTGATCAACTGGAGATTCGTGACAACCAAGCTTCTGGGGATGCTATCCAGATCAATCATGCTATTTCTGAAGAGCAATTTCGTGAGTTTCTGGCGAAGTTACGATCGAAGTAAGCCAAAGGGTTATATAGGGGGGTAGTATGCATTAACGCGACTATCGTGCTCGGGTTAGCAGCCACTGCTGTGGTATGGTTGAAGTGGAGCGGTTAATTAAGTGCATGAAAGGAGAAAGAAGAGAAATTAGTCGGAAACTTATGGAACGATTGGAATTATAATATCTTCTGAGTAAACAAACCATCGTTGTTCAAGTGGTGAAAATCGTAATGTAATCATTAATCCGAACGAGTACCTCTATCTAATAGAGGCAAAACTAGATGATGTAACATAAGCTTATAATCAAATCAATATTTCAATTATTCAATTTCTTTTCTCACTCATTTTCTCACTCATTCTCTTAAATTAATAAATCTTCTACATTTTATTAATCATAATATAATAAATAAATAAATAAATAAAATTATTAATACAAATATATAAATATATATATATACAGTCATGTTCCTCCCTCTTCCACCTCGCATCTCATATCTCCCTCCCACCCAATTAACCAACCAATCAATTATCCTCTCTTCCCTTTTTCCACAAAGCAAAGAGAAACAAAGCCAGGCAAAGCCAAGTAAAGCAAAGTAAAGCTAAGCTATTTCAAGCTATTTCAATCAATCCACTTCTTCTTTCATTTTCCTCTTCTCCCATCTTCTTCCACCTCTTCATGAGTGCTACATACATATAAAACACCCTTTTTTCCTCACCGAGCCATAGAACTTCTTTTTTTTCATTTTCCCTTGCTTCTCTTTTCTCTTTCCTCCTCCCTTCTCCCTCCTTCCCAAAAACAAAATCCAAGCAAGCAAGCAGCAACAACAACAACAACAACAACAGCGAACGGGGTATAGACTCAATCAATCAAAAACAGCCAACCAACCAACCAACCAACCAAACTTGCAAACCAAAGACGAAATAATTCGAATTACATAACTAAAGAACGCACTCTCGCGTTCCTGATTCGAAGAGCAAGAAAGCCAAATCAAGCCAAAAGTCCAGGCAAGCTAAATCGGCGAAATAGTAATAAGAAGCCCGTCACTCATCGTGTCGGAATATTAAAGCGTTCTAGGTTCCTCTTAAGCAAAAATGTAAAACGCCATCCCTTTCCTTTGCCATTTCCTTTCCCATTCAAATCATTCCATTTTTCATTCCGTTAAGAAAAACACAATACGAGGTTTTTTTTTAACGCAGAGTCATCCGTGTCGTATATACATAATCGTCATAATGTGTCTTCATCTTTCTTCGTACAAATGATTTTGTAAGTTTCATTTGGTGATTGTAGTGTTGCCCTCTGCTTCTTCATCTTCATCTTTTCTCTCAGCGACCGCTCGATGCGCAGCTCTATCAGCATATATCCTTTGTCTGCCTACCTCAGCTGTATGCAAACTATCAATATATGTTGTGAACTTCACAATTTCGCGAAGCAAGTACGAGGATTTCTTTTCCCAATTTGCCATTGCTTTTTGAGCGTTAGGGTGACGTGGTGTGTACTTTTTTAAGTTAGTCAGGATTCAAGGATGGAGGCATGCAAAAACTTACTGCCAAGAGCATAGGATTCCTCAACATATTATGTCTCTGCAATTCCTCCTCAACACTCTGCACATAAGCAGTCAATGTTCTTAGCTGATCTGGCTCCATTAAGTTACTGGCCCTCATACTCTGTATTGGAGGACTCCAATCATTTATGGCAATTCTATCACCCGGTAACCTTGACCTGATACCACCCACATAACCGTGATCCAAGCTTGATCGTAAAGAACTTTGCATGCTAGGTCTAGCACCAGAAGTTGATGGCCTAGTGTTTTGTTCGTTGATCGCGGTGACCAGAGGGTTATTTACGATGTCATCAGACCAGCCGTACTCGATATTGCTGATACCACCAACGAGGGGATGATTTGATAAGCGAGCACTCCAGTAATTGGCTGTTGTGACGAATTCTTTAACAATATCTGCTGTGCCTACTTGAAAGAGATGTACCGCTCCGGTAGGTAAAGAAAGCGCCCAGACATGAGGACGAGCCTTGGAATAGCCTGGTGAAGGTAGCGCACTAGCAATAGTTTGTCGAAGCAGAAATGAGCCAAGGTTTTCGGCGTTCTCCTGCCAATTTCCACCACCAACAACTCCACCATTTGGTTTAACTTTAGGCTTTCGCACGTTTTTCGTAGAGAACGAGAACAAGCTCATGTAGCCCTTTTCGATGACAGCAAATACTTCACTCCAGTTACGATCCTTTGCTTTCTTGTCAAGAGCTTCCAGATGATGCTTGTGCGTCACCATACCTTCTTTTGCCCATGGCGCACCCGCAAGTTCTAAAGATTCATCATCGAGTAAAGGAGCAACACGAAGTTCTTCATGATCACTACCTCTGCTGCCTGAACTATGGACTGTTTCTTCGCGAATAATTGCTTGGCTAAGAGCATTGGCAAATCCAATAGATTGTTGGTAATCACCTTGGAAGACAGAACCAAGAGAGTCTACAGACATCGAGGTATGTTTGCCAAGGGAATACTTGCTCCAAGTACTAGATGATACCGAAGGACTCCACATAGATGATTGATCATCCAAACTAGTTCGACTAGATCCCAAGGCTGAATTGGGATATAGACGAGGTCTCGATCGAGTTTTGTTGCTCCACTTTCCATTTGTGCGCACAGTTTCTGCGGTTCTCCCGCGAAGATAACTGGGTGACTCTGAGGGAGCTTTGCTCAAAACACTAGGACTACGTCGTAACACACCATTGGCGAACACTGAAAGAGTATTAGATGAAGCCGGCATTTGTGACCTATCGCCCGCACCGAATAGCGGAAGACGATCATTGCGAATGGAGTTATAAAAGTCCTTAAGAACAATCTCAACCTGCACTTCCCAGGTACGTAAAGTTCCGCGAAAAGGTGCCTTAACTAAGGGTCCACAGTCATCCATAGGGGTATCATAATCTAAAGGTGTGGGAGCATTTGGGTTATCAGGATCTTGACGCGGCGCAGGCTTGAATGAAGACCTCCAAGAAGGTTTTTCAAAAACTTCAATTGACACGGCGTCGGCATTATCGTCGTTAAAATTGGGATCATCGAAAGCGGAGCTTTTTCCAGGGAGTACCGTGGGTCTGATGGGCTCAAATTCATGCACAGAATCTGCGACACTTCGTCGTATCGTGGGCATTGTATTCTTAATGAATTGACTACGAGTCATCTTTTGCTCAATATCGGCAATGTGTAAATCTGTGTTGAGCAGAAGAACCGAGTAGCAAATTGTGTGCACGACATCTAAACGCATTAGATTGATATAACATGAGCATTGCGCATCAACTTACCTGTAGTTTTAAATCCGTGATTGGGATTACTTTGACACCATCTCTTTGAGAATGCATCCAATATTCTGTCAACCTGTTGGCTTTCACCTTTAAGCACCAGTCTACCACAAACTACACGCATCGAAGCGAGTATGTTAAGATTCGTGAAGTCGTAAAGACTCATATACGCCTTCAGAGTTCTTGCTCGAACAGCTCCCTCGTCTCCCATCCATGCCGTCGCCTTTTCCTTTGGAATGAAATCTTCATTGCCGTCGTATAACTTCTGTGCCCTAATGAGGTCTTCTTCTGTGGGTTCTGTATCATCAACCCCTTCCAATTCTGGGAAGTGAAATGGCGCAATATTCTCCTTGTCAGACATTGGAGGAGGGCTAGCAGGCGGGCCTTCTTCTTGTCCCTCGACTTGTAAAAGTGGTAGACTAACAGCCGATTTATATATGGTATCGGTAGATCCGGAAGCCGCAATCGAGTTCGCGAATTTAGGTTTCAAGGTATTTGTCGCTGGAAGATCTTCTTCCGATGATCCAGGTTCCAACCAAACACGATCTTTTTCTGGCAAGTCCGACTTGGAAGGAGCAAGCACTACCCAATCTTCTTCTTTGGCAGGACCAACTGATAGTGCCAGACTGTCCTTGGAATTCACGGTACTTAGAGGTGATTCGAAAAGAGGCTCTACTGGATTGGCCTCAGATTCTGGTGGGTTTTTGGAGGTCGTCGGTGAACGTTTTGAGTGTATTCTTTCATACTCCGCAACAGTAGCCATATCCCTCGCCACTGAGGAAGATGGACCAGAAGAGGTCGGACTGGGTAACAATGTACTACCAGCTACATCTTTCGTGGTCGTCAAATCAAACTTCGCGTCACGATCACTCTCATGAGTACCTTGGAAGAGTGTTTCACGAATTTCCTTGGCTTGCCCATCAAATCCACCAGGCATAGCCAAATTGGTACTCGCGGATCTACGCGGTTGTTTAATGGATGAATAAGATGATTGGCGGCTGTCCCCAGCATGCGATGACGCCGGTTTCGAAGGAGGTATTTGTCGGATGGTAGCATTTGGGTCTGGATCGTAATTCGGAGAAAAGCCTCTTACATGGCTTTGGCGTTCAACATCGTCGGAAATTTCATTAATTTGCCGATCAAGGCTAGCGGTTGGTGGGTGAGCCTCAAATGGAGGTCTCCCTGGGCTGTGTAGATATGGGTTCATAACCTGTCGAAGACTGCTTACGGGACTGGCCTCAGGCTGTAAATCTGGAATGTCTGGTCGCAATTTGTGTGGCTCGAGCATCATGGATGGCAACGGCATTGCTGGCAGGGGAACAGGTTCGGGGTCGGACACGGACTTCTTACGCCGGCGGAAGAACGATGATGGTTTTTTGGTAAGTACATGCGGGTGTTCTTTCGGAGCTTGTGGGTTTTCTCGAGATGGTAATACGTTGTTAGATTTCATTGTGTTAGCAGCATGAGTTTTGCTACCTGGGCGTTCCGCCGTTTCAGTGGACGTAGTGGAACCGTGCGAAGGCGGTGGGTCGGGTACCACAACACTGTTGTTCCCACTGTTGTTCCAGGAAGAACCGAAAACTCTTCTAAAGAAACCAGGCTTTTCCTTGGGCGCTTGAGCGGAAGGTTGCGCGTGCTGGGGAGCATCTTTCGTTTTTGAATATGCCCCACCAGGTGAGGGAGATTGTTCTTTTATGAAAGCCGGCATGGGTGGCAATTCTTTACTGCGATCATCGAGGCCATATTCATGCCTGGCAGGATTGCTGAATCCCCTCGGTTTGTGTGCGCTCTTTGAAGATTTTGCACTTCTTTTCCTCTCCAAATTTTCCATTGGAGGATCGATCATGGCAAGATCGGGTCGCGAAACCAGAATTGGGGATGTAGGTCGAGGACGTCGTGGACCGCCAGGCACTGTAGGTGTTGGAGCCGCGTCGTAGTCGTATGGAGATGCAGTAGGTACATGTATATTATTCATATGTCTTCCCAAGATGGATTGAGAAGTTGCTTGGTGATCAAAGCCGTAATCAAAGCTTGAAGACCTCCCCGCCAAACCATGGGCCCACCTCTGACTGCTTGTAACTTGTGCGTAACCAAGGTCGAAACTATTCGCACTGCTCCCTTTACTTCCCACACTACTGCCGGTATTCTTTCTCCCTCCGCGCTGTGGTATCGGAGGTCCTCTGGCTGATCCACCAACGTCGTTGCGTATGCTATTAATTCTAGTCAAGCCCGTTTGGAAGTTGGAACTGCTATTACTTCTTCGACTGCGAGAGATCCTGTCAGAATATCGACTCGAGTCATCCGCCGGATCGTAGTCAGAACTAAAGGAATAAGCGTGTCCTCTGCCACCCCTAGCTGCGAAATTTGGAGGTGATTGGTGTGGTTCGTCATCACCGAAGGAGGAATATAACCGATCTTCAGCAAGCGTAGGATTGCGCAAACTAAAATCTTCTTGCCCAAAGGAGAATTGATCTAGGGAAAGTAGCATATGATCTACCAAGGAATCGCGGGTAACTTGTCGGGGAGAAAGTGAGAGGTCGTGAGAATCCCGGTTACTTTGTACATTCTCAGGATCATTTTCTCTGTTCGAAGGATCCGCTGGTGTAATGTCATCTAAAAATGTATGCCCTGTTCCACTCCGACCATTAAGCGCCCGATTTGATGAAGGAATATTATCTCTAGTGGTGGTCTGCGCCTCCGGTGTCTGGGGCGGAGATATACTTTCTCTTCTTTTTCCTTTGTAGCCAGTATCAACATTCAGGTCAACGCCGAGTCGCTTCGTCGGTGCGTTCGGCATCTTCTCGATGGTATGCATGGCAGCCACAATTGCAGCTGAGTCGTCATGAAGTATTGTAGAATTGGTTTCGAAAGGATAATATGATGGTACTGCAGTTGTTTCCTATTTTGAGATCCACCCTCACTGCGACTTTAGCCTTGATCAATACCTAGGTAAGGTTCAATGTCAATTGCGCGCCAATCCTTTGCCAATGCGAATCATTCAATCGATTGTCCCGTATTCTAGCCTCTTGAATATTGCTATATTCCTCCCCGTCGACCAGCCGCTCGCGATAACTTGTCTGCGGGTAATATATTTTTGACCAGGTACTAGGATGGTTTTCTGATGCAATAAATGTCAGAAGAGGTTGATGCAACAGACAGAATCTGTTTTCGAAACAAGCCAAAACATTTGGGGGGGGGTTTGCTTGCGTGCTACAGAGTAATTTATTTTCCCGGGAGAGAATTGGCAGACTGACTTTGAAGATTGGCATATGCTGGTGGTTGAAGTTGGTAGTGAGGTGGGTGAGGTGAGGTGAGGTGAGGGTACCAATTGCCTTTCGCTCCCGTTTGTTTGTTTGTTTGTTTGTTTGTTTGTTCGTCGTCGGATCAATGAATTGAATTAGAATTAATTGTTGTTTGTGATGGAGAATAGTGGGATCCGTTCGCAACAGCGGAGAAGCAGAAGCAGAGACGATCAATTGTTGATAGTTCGGGTACAGATGGTACCCATTGAGTAATATGGTCGTGCAGTAGTGATTTTCGATATGGGGCAGATGCTTTATTGGGTTTGTCACTTGTTCGGTCTTTGGACCTGGTGGACTTCTAATCTTCTTAGTTCCTCGTACCTAGTCCCCTATGGAGAATATAATCCAATATTTTCTAGGGTTTTTGACACCGATAGAATGGCGACCACTGGCATTGGAGTTTCTAACCGCCCAAAAGGGCTTCTGGAAATCGTTTTCTCCAAGGGTCGTGACGGATAAAGGGAAGATTGGTATACCCAAAGGAGCTTTCCCCGGAGTGGATGAAGGGGGTACAATATGGTAGAGCACGATATAATTTATGTGTGCTTCCGTGTAGTAAGATGTTTGTACGGGATTTTGAAGCAATATGGATGATTGATTGGTTGCGGATGAATGAATGAATGAATGAACGATGATGATTGGTTGAGGATGAATGAATGATGATGATTGAATCGAGTGATTGAATGAATGATCGATTGATCATTGAACGATTAATTAATTAATTTATCGCCAGCAACCAAATGTACTCACTCATGTTCAAGATCAAGATCAAGAAGAGATTTGATTGTCATAGAGGACATTTCGCAGATGGGTAAAATTCACAATTACAAGTACGATTCATTTCCGCTTTGATTCATCATATCATATCATATCATATCATTCATTCATTCATTCATGACCGCCCCATAGAATAGATGAAAAGAACAGACAGACCAAACGAACGATGTAGTATAAAAAATCTGTCGTGTAAGCCCGTGCAGTCCTATTCCCTACTCTGTATGTAGTCCTTCCTATCTATCTACATATGAAATCTACAATATCCATCTCCAGAGCCAGAGAAAATCAAATATCTTCACCAGATTCCCAGATTCCCAGTCTCCCAGTCTCCCAGTCTCCCAGTCTCCCAGTCTCAATAACCAAAAAACAGAAACATATCTCAAGAGCTGTATCCATGGGATGATGCAGGTTTCTACAGAGTATGCTTCGTTGCCTACCTTAGGTCAAGTCTTACTTTCGATAGATCTATACCAAATGCATGTCGCCATATCTAATAATAATAAAAGGCCATGCATGCTTGTAAAATACCAACTCATCACCCCCAAAAAAACATGGCAGCTGCATCTCCTGGGGAACCCATGAAAAATGTACATGTATATACATGAAAACCCATGAACCATCCCCATTATTTTTTTTAATTAATTTTATATGAATGATTCCATTCCGAACCTTGAAAAGATGTTTTTAAAAAAGGAGTCACAGTTCGTACCACTACCACCAAGGCATAGGAAAGGATCTAACCAGGGATTGGTTGATATTGGATAGAGAGGTACAGAGTAGAATCATGAATGCCACCATGATTCGTGATTCGCATTCGTGATACTGTGACAGCCATTGAAATTTCAGGGGGAGGGGAAGGGAAAGATGTAGACGAAAGTATGTGCTACTATATACTGGTGTACCTTTCTCACACTTCTAAATCTGTCTGTCAAAAAGGATTCCTAACCTTGAGAATATCTCTGCGGTTAGCCGTCAAACATAATCTTACATGTATACAGGAACACCGTGTAACTAACTTTGTCCTCTGTACCTATGTACGATGGATATTTCATGCAGAAAAGAGCGGTGTACCATAAACGTGAACATGAAGTATGACATTAATTACACACTTCGACACGGTTTACATGGTGATAATTGCGATTGATAAGCTACCTACTTTTAAAGAAACGAAAGTGAAGTGGGTAGAGATCTGTTGGACGAAGCTTTCAAATTCCAATAGAGGGTTACAGAGTGAGAGTATGGACATAGGTAGGTAGGTAGCTAGGTACTTAATATTTCTTCCTCTCGTACCGGTATCAAGCCGGCCCGTTCAACCCTAGAAAGTCCAACAAGTCAACATCCAAGCTTCGAACCATGTATTAACCATTTTGATATCCAGATCTCCCGCGTTTGCCTTTGGGTCTTTGCAGATAGATGGATAGATGGATACCCGTCTGTGCGTGCGCCATTTATTATACGCACCCCTATTTTCCTGCATAAAGATATATGTACGTACATCGCTAACGACAACTAGTGGTCTGTTCGGCAATGGCAAAGTCATCCATCCAATTGGATACCGATATCCAAGTTGATCTCAACGAAGAAGCGTCATATGGTAAATCATTCGATCTGAGTTCTTTGGTCGTGAACTGACCAATGATCGAGTGCATTAATGGAATGCTATCTAGTTGTCTTCATATCCGCGTCTGTATGGCTATTGGGGTCTTGGACCTCAAGGATGGAATACCTACCTTAGAAGAATGATGAGAGAGCTTCGGAGAGAATTCCGACTTGTTATTGATCCTTATATTACTGGACATTGGCTATATAGATCAGAGATATTTCTAGGCAATTCAAACACCTCGCCATCAGAAAAACGAAGCGTCAATTTACCACATTGTATCATTATTTATACTATACTTCTATATTCACATTTCCAGTTGAGTGTTTTACAATATATTTCATTAAGATAATACTAACAGGAATGATTCTACTATACCTAGATAAATTAATCCATAACATGACACAAAAGCTAATCGCACGTACTAACCAACAGTTCGCGAAGATCCGACCAAACACTACGTACTGTAGACTGCATGAAAGATTCGATCTCCAATCGCTACAATCGCAAGTATCTTAGATAGTGGCAATACATTTCTCGCATCATTACATACAAAACTATAAACTATTAGTATACCTCTACAGGCTCTACTCCGCATACACAGCTTTTCCAAACGGTGATCTCTTATCTTGGTAGATACTGTATGTAGTAAGAAAACAGCCGCAGATTTATTACAAGCCAAGCTCCAAATCAATCTATCTGAAATCCTCGGACCGTTAACTTTCGCATTGGCAATGAAGGATTAATCATTTACTTCAGAGGTAATCACTGACCATACAAACGATCAAAATATCGGCTTCTTCACTGACTGGCGTCATGGTGCACTGGGCTTAGCCTTATTTTATTTTATTTACCTTACCGTCCCCTGCCCAGAATAACCTTACTAATTACTCTAGTGCGCGAAATTCTACAAACTTCAAGCACAGGATAATAAACAATATCTTCATTATCCATCAGGTTTGTGTTTACCAAAATTAGAAAATATGATAGATAGTGCTTCAGCATGGTATGTATGGAGGTATATGGAATAAGTCATGTTATACCGCCTTTGTTTCAAGGATTAAGTTGTATGGGCAGAATGATTTGGTTGGTGGCAGGAGAAAGGCGGTGTAACATAATTCATTCTATACACCTCCGTGCAAGTATATGAGTTTAAATTTTATATGATATCTACTGACTGGAGAATTTGACATCCCCAACCATGTGCAGATTTCTTTTACTATATCTCAAAATCAAAGAATTCCTTTCTTTAAATTTTCAAGTTACAAATTAAAAGAATTAACTTTAATAATATTTTTAAAAGTTTAAATTGATTTATAAAAGTTCTAGATTTTATTTATTATATTATATAATATTTTTATTTAAAAATTTTATCAAATCTTTATATAAAATAACAAAATACTTTTTAATCAAAATATATAAAATATTTATTTATTTATTTTTAATAATTTTTATTAATTTTTATTAATAAATTATATAAAGTATAGATATAATATCTATAAACTATTTGGATATATAATAGATAATAGATAATTATTTTAATTAATAAAGAATGAAAAGTTCTTTATTGAAAATGAATAAAATATTAATAGAAAAACAATAATAAAATAATTGGATATTTTTAATCTGTTTAAGAAAATAAATATATATAAAAAAAGAAAATAGAATAATGAAGTGAATTTGAGGGTGGGCGGGGCAATTTGATGTAAATGAAGGGCATAAAAGACAAAAAGAAAAGAAAGAGGACAGAAGTAATATAATGAAGAAAGCTTAATAACTTTGACGGACATCTATTGTGTTACTTGTTAGTTTTAGTATTAGTTTTGTCTCTTTCATAATATATTTATTTATATACATAATGAAACAAGTCTGTAAACAAAAGTATTACTATGAACCGAGTGAAGGCATGATATAAAACTTTGGAGTATAGTATCTCATTCTATACACTTGCCATTCATAAAATTAAGATATGAAATACCAATCATTCACTCACATATACGATATCGCTGACAATTAGGTATCTAATACTACTCCTAACAGTCTCCTTATAATTATCCATTTCTCATCCAGATCCAAGGTTAGTATAGTAAACCTTCAGTATCATCTATCCAATGTAAAAATATCAAGTCATCCTTGTGAATAGGATAGTAAGAAAGTCAAGAGCTGTATAAAATTTGCCCACTGATATAAGCTCTCCACATTTCCAGGTTTAGTGCTAACAATCTGAATCAGTTCACTCAACCATACCCCTCTTTGCCTGAAAATCATTTGAATGAGTAAACCTCCCAATATTCTGTTCCAGCTAAGATTAAAAGGGGTGCAAGTAACTTCACTGATTGCTTCTCGTACTCCGCAGAAGTTTGGCCATTCGTCCGTGATATTCCACATGTTTGAACCTGGCATTTTACTCTCTATGCGATTAATCGTGACTCCCAAGTTAATCGGGTAAGGTAACGCCAGAATGAATCCTAATATAAGTATGTGAACATATCTTCATAATCAGTCGTAGAGTATCTGGTGCTATAAGATGTGAGAATACTTCAAACCATGGAGATGCAATTGCGAATAGAGATAATTATGTAAGAAATGGGCAACAAGTAAACTTCAAGGTCAGACCATCCCTTGAGACGCTGCACCTCATAACCATAGTAATTGGAGGATTATATAATTCTTCGAAGTATTTGGATTTTGATTTGCCAGTGTATAGACAGTGAGATCAGTAACCTTTGATAAATTTGTGAACGTGTGATGCGAACTGATCATGAGACTGATTCTTGCTAGCTGAATCAATCCACTAGATCGTCGAATTCGGAATCAGAATAAAACGTCGTCATAAAGTTTCTGAAGCTTCTCGAATCACCGCCAGGATCATTTTTCCTTTGATGATTACTCAAGGAGGCTGAAGTGTCGATTTCCTTAGAAGAGGTATCAGCATCTTTAGAAGAAGTATCAATTTCTTGAGAAGAGATATCAAAAAATACAAGATGTGTTTCATCCGGTCTCTCACCGGATGCGTACTTGTTGGAATACAGTCGTGCATTAGAACAATATTCATCATAATTTTTGAGATAAGTGTGTGCAATCTCCGGCACCAACGGGTCATCCACAACGGGAGATGATAAAAGACCGCAGAGTGCGGTAAGCAGTGCTCCAATTGACCAATAGAGTTTCTTATCACTTCCGGAAGGCCACTTATCCAAACTTCTCAAGCGTCTTGGATAATTCTGAAGTTGACTATCTATGCAGCACACGTATCCTTGTGGGGATATGTTTGGATGGTAAATTTTTGTGTTGAATCTCATGAGAGGCAGCTGATCAGTATAATGATCCGTTATCTTGAGAGTAATCCAGAATATGCCGCCTTCATATGGCGTTTCCGGTGGTCCCTCAATGCTTGCCAATATAGTATCGAGGCAATTTTTGATGGGAGTAGCACTGATAAATGGTACCTTAGCTTGCCGGATATCACAAAGGTCAAGGAAAACGCGCTTCCAGACCGCAGGACCACCTTGCGCAGCTACAACCAGTTTTCCAGAACTTTGTACCCAAAATTCTACATCTTCGTTTTTGATAGCAGTGAGGCGATCGCCATAGTGTGCATCGCCACTAGAAAAACTCAGAGCTTGATAAGCTCCAGCCATCTCGATAAGCCCTTGCATAAGACGCCGATTTTGAGATAATTGTTGTGGCGGTGATGGGTCGGTATTAGCATCATACATAGCATCAACGACTTTAGAGGTTGACGTAAAAGAAGCGGCTGTGTCTTTGCCTGGACTTTTTGAAAAACTGCATTCTCTTCCGGTCTGTATGCATTTTAAGCACGAGTGCGTCTTATCAACTATGCCACATTTATAATGCTCTTCAAGACATACTTGACAAGCCCTACTTGGCTTCTGTTGAGTATCCTTACGTATATCCCTATTGTGTGATGGCAACGATCGTGGCCAAGCTCCCGGTGGTTGTGGCATTGAGTTGGGGTGGCTGAAGAGTCCCGTAGACTGTCTTGTACATGCCGTCTTGAAGGAAAACCCTGTTTCGTTATTAGAGAAGTTTATTATGGTATCGATTGTACTACCCTCTGAATTTAAAGACTCAACAATCATAACCATACGTTTGCTCGCAGTCTCTGAAACATCCCCCGTACTGGAAATCCCATGGATCGAAGAGGCATCCCGAAGCAATCTCAAGCTTTCTACGTCCGATATGCTCTCAATTTCTTCTAATAATCGAGAATGCTGATTTTCCAATAATCCTAAAGATTGAGTAATGTTCTCAAGGCCATCAACATATCTTCTTAGCCGTTCAATCAAATCTTCGAACTTCTTCGCATCGTGTACCGCCCATGAGGTTACCTTCCAAGCAGATGTATCTTTCTGATGTTTTCTTATTCGAAGTTTGAACCGTTCGAATGAAGTCTTGAAGACTTGCATACCTACCGACGTTGAGTGCTGAGTCACTGGCATCTCGCTCATTAAATATATTAATTTGTTATAAGGTTATTAATAAATAAAAATAATGATTTTTGATATAAAAAAATAACCGAAATTAGAAATAGCTAAAAACTAGAGTATTAGACTTATCTAATATATATTGTTTTGAATCTCATAAGAGACAGTTGACAGATAATGATTCGTTAATATCTTTCTTTCCTGAACCCGATTCAAAATATGCCACCTTGAAGGTCTTTCGGGCTATCTCCCAATGCCTGCCAGTGTACTCTTAATATCGAGAGAACCGTTGATGGGAGTGCACTGATAAATGGCATATGAGCTCAACGAATATTATAAAGATCAGGGGAAACTCGCTTCCAGACCGCAGGACCAGCCTTCCGGAACTTTGTACCCAACATCCTACAACTTGGGTTTTAATAGTGGTAGGACGATTAATTACCATAGTGCATTGTCAACAGAGAAACTCAACGCTTGATGAGCGTCATCATGACAAGTCTTTGCATCAGACGCTGATTTTAAGATGCTAGATAGAGGGAGGGTGGTATAGAGGTCTTGATGATGGATCAGTGGTAGCATCGTACATAACAGACAGTAACCATTCTATCATCCCAAAAATAACACTTCAAATTTTCTCGAAAATGTTGTCTTGTCGCCCTCCATTTTGTAGGAAAGGTATAGCAATCAAAAAAACCAAAAAAGAACATACAACAGTAGGGATTCGCTGGTGGTCACCCACCCAACTACTAATCTACCGATCTGAGGCTTGTGTATGGCAGAGCGGACGGGATGCCCAATTCTCCTCAGTCTATGGTCGTATGTGGGGGTTTTTGTTTTAAAAAGATATCCATACTAAGTATACTTTTCCTGCTCCAGATCAAATCATCCCATTTACCCCTCCAAGCCCCTCCCCTCACCTACCTACTCTTCCACCTAACCCTCCCAACCCACTCCACAAAGCGTGCGATATCCTCCCTCTCCCCTAGTAACTCT
Organism: Sclerotinia subarctica; assembly: GCA_025389085.1. Classification (NCBI taxonomy): domain Eukaryota; kingdom Fungi; phylum Ascomycota; class Leotiomycetes; order Helotiales; family Sclerotiniaceae; genus Sclerotinia; species Sclerotinia subarctica. The sequence continues at coordinate 1,389,724 of QRFI01000013.1, forward strand.
ACCGTGTAATACTCCCGAGCCAATTCCTCATGACTAGCTACCCGATGTACAAAACTATGACACGCACGACATAACCACGCCACATTATTCAATTCTTCCTCGGTATGCCAGCCCCGCTTTAATACTTTGGCATGCACGAATTTGGGGATGAGGTGATGATATGTCAGGGGGATCCAATCGCGATCGCATAATTCGCATGCGCTGATCAAGACTTTGAGTTCGTGGGGTGTAGGAGGCGTGACGAGAAGTTGTGAGGTGTAGGTGCTGAGGACTGGGTGGAGAAATTCGGAGAGTGCGGTGGATGGGTGGAGGAGGGAGTAGGTGTGTAGTGAGTCGGGGATGCTGGGGGGAAGCGCTTGAGTGATTTTATTTGAGGTTTCGGGATCGAGGGGGTTGAGGTTGGGGTAGAGTTTTTGGAGGGTTGGATTGGTTGTGTAGTTTGTGTATGATAATGTTCTGAGATCGGGTGGGAGATGGGTAAATATTTCGAAGGCGATGTACTAGTTTCGTGTAAGTTTTCGTATTATCATCTTCCCGAAATATATTTAGAAAAATAAAGAGGAAGAATTACTTCAATAAAGTCGGCAAGCTCGGCTGCATCATTAATCCCCGCTTCATCTGCATCTACATCTTTCGATATAGGTTTGATAGCTCCCTTTCTGCCAGCCTTTGCTTTCCCTCTCGCTTTCCGTTTGGAGGCATTAGGGTTTGAGGCAGATGTACATCGTTCGATTAGAGGGGTCGATAAACAATCGAGGAAGATGCGAAAATTGGGTTCTTCCTCGTTGGTGAGCATGAGGCGTGAAATGTGCGATTGGCTAAAGAGGAGCCGAGACGGAGATGAAGGGGCAATTATTCGCTAATTTTGGTTATTTGAGATTTGAGGTGTATATCTATTTACATGGTAATCTCAGATTGTAGAGACAGAATATTGTATGAGAAGTTAGGGACGCCACCATCGAAGAGTCATGACGGTGAGATGCAGAGGTGGAGTCGCCAAGTACCTACCTAGTATTCCAAGCTGCAGCTTTCGGTACCTACTGATAACCTTAAACCACTACTGGAAACTTTACCCCGCACTTGTGTTCAATTCAGTATGCTCGAGTGTCAGACGTCATCAGGTATTACTGCTCTCAAAACAATTTATATATCAATTCCATCAAGATCTCTTTATTCATGGTATTCTGTAAAGAAGTTTGTATTTACGATACAATAATCATAAGCATACCAAATCATGTCTAATAAGAGAACAATCATTGCATTTGATCTCTACGGTACACTCCTTTCCACCTCGAGTATCGCTCACGAATTAGCTCTGCATTTTGGCGATGAGAAAGCTCAGTCTATTGCTGCGTTATGGAGAAGATATGTATGTACCTAATGATACCTTCTTCTATGTAAATACTTTATCTCGTATTCTAAGAAATTCTTCTTTCTTCTCTAGCAATTGGAATACACGTTCCGAATGAACAGCATGTGTATGTTTCACTCTCCTCAATGGATAAAGCACCCCATTGCACCAAACCCCTTAGAAGTTCTGAACAGTATCTCACATAAACACAGCATTATATAAACCCTTCTCAGAAATAACACATACATCACTCTTTCACGCATTATCTGAACACAAACTCTCTCTTTCAGAAGCAGATATCAGCCGTATAATGAAAGCTTACAATTCACTCACCATCTTTCCAGACGTATCATCTGGACTGGAGAATTTGGCGAAAGATGCAGAGATTATCGCATATGTATTTTCAAATGGTACTAATGAAATGGTATCTGAATCTGTCAATAAATCACCGGAGCTTTCGGGATTTGCGCAGCTTTTTAAAGACCTTATTACAGTGGAGGAGGTAGAATGCTATAAGCCCCATCCGAAAGTGTATGAGCATCTGGTCAGGAAGGTGAGAGGTGGTGCACGCAAAGAAGATTGGGAGGGGGTGTGGCTTGTAAGTGGGAATCCGTTTGATATTGTAGGGGCGCGAGCAGCGGGTCTGCAAACATGTTGGGTGGATAGGATGGAGGATGGCTGGATTGATAGATTGGGTGATTTGGCAAGTGGAGGCCCGCATGTTGTGGTGAAGGGGGTTGATGAAGCGGTGCGGGAGATTCAAAGGAGGTCTAAGTCTTAGTATTTTGAATACTGATGCTCTAATGTTTGTTATGAGCCGAAATGAAGGCTCTTGGCGGAAACCTGGTTGATAGTGCTACTGCACTTTGTCAAATAATTCCTCAGTTGATGGTTGAAGTGGTCACCTATCTTTAGTACTTCTCAGGTGTAAGATTACGAGAATTGCAGTCTGCGGGTCAATAGTGTCGATATGCCTCTATTGCTTGTATTCAGTAGTAATGATGGGAATGAAAAGAATAAGAAGTACTAGCTAGGTAGCAATGGCTAGAATGAAGGTCAGGATTGATGTAAAGAGAAGAGGAAAGACAAAAACGAGCAAACTAATTAGAATAAACCTTTGTGTTATTGAGATACAACATACTAACATGAAGCTCCTCAAAATGTATTTCATTTATCTTCCAGGAATGTAGGACTTTCAGGATGAAGATCTATTTTTATTCCAAAATCTATAATATCTTGGCACAGCCACATTATATCATGTGGCGGTGTGGCGGTGTGAGATTAGCCTGCTTACCCAGGAACGTAGGATGTGTCTCCACCATCTGCCCCACACTCAAATACAGCGCTATGGAACAGCCCTACGTGTAAGGCTGGCTCTCGAAGTCTTTGGATGCAGACGCCTAGATATTGGTGATTCTGATGTGTTGTCTTTTGTCTCGCCAGATGCTATTTCTCTCAATATAACTTCCGAGACATATTACTGAACTCTCCGTAAACTCGAGGAAAGGAACAATAACGAAGATAGAAACAGAAATCTAGAAATCCCTAGAATGTTTACTCGAGGAGACAAGAATCCTGAGTGCGAATAACGCCGGTATGATTCCATCATTCACATTACTTTACTCATATTTCTGAGCCTAGATCCTAGAGCAAGTACTCACTTTAGCCTACTTTTTAATCTTCCCCTCTCAAGTGTGCACAACTAACTACTAAGCTAATACGTACTCCATATCCTAGTCGTGACAAACCTTCACATAACGAAATTCCATATCATCATTGCCCTTGATTCGGGTATCTTACATATTTTCAAGCATGAAAATGGTAGGGATATCGGAGAGGAAATCGTAATGAAGGTATGTGAGAAGGGGATTTGGTGTGTGGATTCTTGGGAGGGAGAGGAGAAAGAAAAGTGGATTGTTGTGGGTGGAATGAGGATGATTTGAGGGTGTTTATGTGAGATGGAAATAGAAGGCTGTGAGTATATTCCTTTCCTCTCCTGCATTATGCGGAGTATAGAAGCTGAAGTCACGTTGACGGGGCGGTTTTAGAGGATTTTTTTAATAGTTTCCTCAACGTGGGAAGGATGCTACTTGAGTTCGAACACAGGGGAGGGTGATAATATATTTGACTTCTGGTTTTCGGAAGACCCCGGAGTTCTGTCACAGAATGCCACGGCAACTTACCTGTAAACAAGTGTTCGCATTACAATAACGAGACCCCAAGGCCGCACGCACAACATCTTCTCATTTCATGACATCAACTTCGATGAAAGCCTCTTCTACATCGATCCTGGCTGTTGTATCTATCCTGGATGTTTGATGTTGGTCCGCTGGTACAGATTTCACAATATTTCGTGGTATGACTTGTTGCAAGCTTCATTTGTTCGGAGGAAGGGCTAGTGACTTCAGAAAAGGTATCAATCCTTCCCCAAGAGTCAAGACGTTTCGATAAAAGATGTTTCTTAATACAATGGTTTCAAAATCAATTCTAGATCATTCGGATTAAATAGAATCCAACAACATATTGACGGAAATACAAAACTTAGAAATACTTCTTCCTGGTGCTCTATGCCCATCACAATTTTGACTATGCTCAATAAGGCTTTTCTGTTGGTCGAGTAACAAGTTTTAAAGGACTTGACGCTTAAAGGATTAGGATGTGGCTGCAATACAGATTAAGATAGGATGAACATACACAGAAGCCATCCTAAGTTCTGCGTCCCCTCAGTATTTTTTAATCTTCAATTAAGGATCTAAGGCAGCCTTCACTCTTTCCCTTGAAAGAAACAACTGGCTGTGGGCCTCGGCTATTCAAATTTTCGCAAACTTCTCTTTATATTCCCTTGTTCGGACCTTGTCTTACCTTGAAGGATTCTAGTGGATCCATTGGACATCAACACCTCACAATTGCTATGGTACAAGTCTCATTTCCATATCCATAGCAAAAAAAAAGAAGATGAAATATCATTGTGGAGCATAAAGAGACTCTGTATTAAACTTGTGATTATGCTTATGTCTTCCGGACTTTTTCACTGTTTCGTGTAACATGATACACGGAGGATTATTTAGCTTAGTAGACTGCTGCAAGGAAGGATTTTAACTGACGAGGGTCATTGCTACTTCTCAATCTCATAAAATGAGATGTTCTCGAAGGATGAATCGAGGCTGACGATAGATTTTTCTTGCTATCGCATAGAGTTAAAAAAATCAAAGTTCAAGGTCATATATCAACAGTGAGAGTTGTCAAAGCTCTATCAGCTACTACGGTCATATCCGCATCCCGCGATGCAACGATTAGGATTTGGAATATCCGAAATGGAACATGTGAGGTCTGGAAGGTCATACCGACAATCAGATGCCTGGATGTGCATGAGAAAATTGCTGTATCAGGCAGTTATGATAATGAAGCTGGGGTATGGGATTTGGAAAAGAGGGTGTTCTTGCATGTGATGAAATGTCATGAGAGTAAGATCTACACGATTGCGATTGATGGAGTGAAAGTTGTCACCGGAAGTATGGATAAATCGGTGTGAGTATGGGATGTGATTACTGGGTATGTCGTCTACCTTCCCGTGCATTACCTCGTTAGGCAGCTCTGACCATTGTTTTGTCAGAGAATTTCAAGCTATCCTTGAAGGCTTTACATCCCTTGTAGGATTGTTGGAATCACTTCCGTCAAGTTGACGGCAGATGCAAGCGGGGTCATTCGTCTATTCGCCAATCAGGACTACAAAGAGACACAGAAGGTCGAGGCACATCAAACTGCGGTCATATCTATGCATTGTCATGGTTCCGAGTTTGCTATTGGAGACTCGGATGGTAAAGTAAGAGTATGGGATTTGAGTCATGGAAAACTATTGCAGGAGTTAATAACTAGTAATGTGGTATGGTACGTAAAATTGATTGGAAATAGTCTTCTGGCACTATTTTCAAAGGATATCGACAATAAAATGAAGGTCACCATGAAGGTCAGTGTGACAGACGAGGGGGATTTAGAAGAAGACATCCACTGGCTTTAACTTGCACAGATTTGGAATGTGCCTCCGTAATCCGGTCGAGTAAGGTTTTGTTCGTTGCATGTCGGTGGCATGCAAGCTGCAGATATCCCAGAATTGGCGTTAAAACCAGGCATACCGAATATCTTTGAGGATCTGAATGTATACAGAAAAACTCCTGAACCAGGGGATATTTTTGATTGTTGGTTCCCCACAATAGGCAACCGCAAAACCGTACTGTTGTGGATATGGATGCTCGGGTATTCCCCCCGAGAAGAGTTGACTGATGCTGTTAATATCCTAGATACATTCTTCCTACTGATTCAAATCGTAAATTTTCATCCGCAGTATGCTCCGTCACTAAATCTTGACACCCTCTGAGCTACATTGTGGTTTGACAAGATTCTAGAAGGAGATGAAGGAGTTTTGACCAACACTCAACAGGTCTCTAGTGAGGTCTTATTACAACATGTCAAAAAACAACTCCACAGACCCATCTACATTGGAGGCTTTTCGTAGTATTGTCTCATTATACGGAGTAAAGAGCACTTGTATATAGACCCGATTGACCAGAGCAACGCGCCCAATCGTCCGAGCTTGAATTCGTGGCGAATGATCTACTTTATAACTTGACATTTCGGATCCACTTCTTCCAAGGGGATTTCTGGAAGATGGGGGGATCATCATTTACTAAATTTTGCCTTTTTAGTTTAACCTTACGACAACTTCAAGACTCGTAGTTTTTCTAATTTTGCACGGGATTCACGATCAAAGTCTCTAGTTATCTCACTGCTAAACTCGACGTCAAACAAATTTTGTATCCAAATGAACGGATTGATTGACTAAATGATTACGGTTAATCCATCATGTCATGGATCTTATTGTAAGACAGTCGAATGGAACAATTCCTAAGCTAGCATTCTCATACATATCCGAAAAAATAAGACGGAGTAAATTTCCATCATTCAACTAACCGAAAACGAAGATTCCATGGATCAATTCTAAGCACCTTATCTATCTATTTCTATGTTGGTAATCTCCACTTCATGCATGATAATTCAATACATTTATTTGGAAAGAAGTTGGGTATGGCAATGATTTATTTGTTTTCATTCCAACATCCGGCATCAGGCATACTAAGCCTCCCACCCCTGAAGCCTGCATCCTTCGTTGCATACCCTACTAAGCCTACGATGGCACAGTGGACTTGAAGCCATTGAAGCCTCCTGTCCAACTCGGGCGGTGTAAGACCGGTCTGTCGGAGGGGGTAAAATTACTTATTTACTTCGGTTTCACGTCATAATGGATGGTTCCCCTAAGATCAGGTTGCAACACAAACGGCTTTTCTTAAGGTCATATAAGTCTTCTTTTTCCATTCGATCTCTCTTCCCCACAAGTTGCTCTAACGATCCAACTAAAAAGTTATTATTCACCTGAGTTCCGATAAGTTATCGAAAAGTAATATCTGGAGAGGATAAAATGTCAACTTCTAGGGGTACTCCATATCCAGCACATCCACACCAAAAATCATCGTGTTGGCCGTCCGCACCAGGAGTTTACGTCAACGTTGAATTTAAAGTTTCAATGTCTGAAAATGATAAGGAACATGGTGCATCACTGAGATATACATCTAGAAATATGAAGGAAAGGGAGAGAGCGAGAGCAAATACTCATTTGGGTGGCAGACCCATTCCATCGATATTAACTCCCGGTTACCCCCAACCTAATCATCCATCTCGCCATCAACAAAGACCACAGCAGCAACAAGAAAGAGATCGAGGCTTGAATATCGGGTTGGAAACACCAGGAAGGGGTAGATCTGCACCGCCGACTTTGAATGATAGAAGACAACCAATTAGTCCAGTTAGTCCAGTTAGTCCAGTCAGCCCTATGAGTGCTATCGACAGTCCAATCCAACAACGAATAGTAAATCTCCCTCGACAAAACATTATGGATCGGCTAGACCGACCTTTACCTTCAACACCAGGAAGATTTCGTCTCGGTGAAGATGACTTGCCATGGTCAACACCACCTTCATACTGGAACGCCAAACCCGACACATCAGAAAGCGTCGGTCCCACACGAATAAGTATTGAACCACCTCAACAATCCCAGGCACTATCAAATACAACCCCTACCAAAAGAAACGAAGATCCCCAAAGAGTTCGAGAATTATCCGAACTTCAACAGGCTATGATGACGGTAGATAGTATCAGTAATGACGTATGGGATCCCTGGATGTGGGAAAGTGTGGGAGAAATGCCTCGAGGACCAAGAAGTATAGGATGGGCAGTGAGTTCAAATGATGCGCCTGATTCGCAGGGCTCGCCGTCTCCGAAAACTCCTCCTCCGCCGCCATATGTGGTTAGTCAGTGGGAACATGCTTGTGGGAGAAGAATAGCAAATGGGAGACCGAGGAGTACGGGCTGAGGAATGTGATTGGAAAATTTATGGGAAACTTTCGAAATATAGTGTTCAGGAAGGCCTCGGAAATATTCGAGCGAGCTTCGAATTAATCATTTCTTCACGACTTTGATATACTGGAAATAGTCAGGATTTACGACCAAAGATCTCTCTCTAGGTGTACAGCAATCATCACATCAGTGGATTGATAAATGAGGCACGAATGCGTTAACACAGTAACTACGCACTGGAAACATGTATCGATGTGTATGGAATAACAAGCAGGAACATGCACCTCGCATTCTTCTGACTCCCCCGAAGAATACATTCAGCAGTTCGGCACGTCGCACACCGTTATATAAGTAGCCTACGGTCATAATCACGTGATACCTAACCTGGCATTCCAACTCTATTTCACTCCTGTCTAGGCTGCGCAAAAATAATCCGCGGGTGCAGGAGTCCTGTCACTCATCTCCACTCTACTTCTCTCCTCTCCACTCATCTGATTCATCTACACCCCATCATCCAAGAAGTAAATTTACCTCATCAAAAAGGTCGTATCAAAAATCTTATCAAGGGCGTGTGGGTGGTAGGCGGGGCTGCATAACTAGGATTCAAACAACCATCTCTCCCATCTCCATACTCCCAACTCCTTACAAGAAAACCCACACAAATAAATATGAATAAAATCCAAACCAGAAAATCCAAACCAGAAAATCCAAACAAAACATAATCCTACTTATATATATATATATATCCAGTATAGAAGCGGAGCGAGACCTTGCTAGGGCTTTTTGGATTTGTGTATGAGTGTGCGAGTACATTTATACTTGATAGATTTCATGGTGAGACAGGGTGCGGATTTGATGTTATATACTCAAGGTTGAGAGTAGGTTGAGATTAAGATTGGGTTTGAGTTTAGTTTATAATCAAGTAATTTGGAAGGAAGTTTGAAGAAGATTAAAGGTTGAAAATTGAAGGTTGGAACTTTAATCAGGGAGGATCTTGCAGGGGGTATTATTCTAGAAAGTGAGCGTGATGGGATGTAGGTAGGGTATTAATATAATTAGGAATTATTAAATAAACAATTATAATATTTGAATTAAAAAGAATTGAAATAGGAATTAAAGAATTAAAGATTTTGAATTAATATTAAATCAAAAATTAAGAATTTGAAATCTAATGAATTATAATATTATATATATTTCATCGATAGAACAAGACAAGTTGTCACGAGGTTGAGGGAGCCACGTGATTGTCTGGCTTATATGTGAGAGTAAGGTAGAGCTTCTGGTTCTACCTCCTAGTCTTTTGAGCTTTCCTGGCTCAGCGGTAATGCTTCTGAATACTCCCAGGGGTGACCCGTGATACAAGTTTATATGTAAGTGTTTTGTTTAATTATTATAATAAGTTTTTATATATAATAAAAAAACTTTAATGATTTTATATTTGATTTAAATTATATTACTTTATTATAATTATAAAAAGTATTCTTCTAGAGAAATATTATTTTATATTTTTTTTTTATATTTGAAAAAAATTATAGATAAAAAATTTAAACAAAAAGAAAATCATTTTAATACTTTGTTAATTGAAAAAATAATATTTTGAGACTTTTTAATTTTTCTCTTATTAAATAAGATTCAGATAATTTTATAATAATTGAATTATTTTATATTATTAAATATTAAATTTTTTTCCAATTTTATCTTTTAGAATCTAGATTTTATATATGGAATCTAATTATTAAGAAATATAAGAATCCAAAGACTTAATAAATTTAAAAAAAATTTATTATAGAAAATCTAAAAAATAGTATTATTTTAAAAAATCCAAAAAAAACTTTATTTTAAAAAATTGAAAAAAGTAAACTTTTATCTTAATTGTTTTTTTAATTAAATATTTAATTGAAATATAATAGTATATATTTTTTAAAATAATTACAAAACTTCAAAAATATTATATTTTAATTAAATATTGAATTCAAAGAAATAATCAAAACTAATTTCTTTTTGAAATTTAAAAAAAAAAGATTTATTTGAATTTCCTGAAAATTATTTTTATTTTAATTTCTTTTAAAAATCTTTAATAGATTTATTAAAATAAATTTTTATATAATCTTAAAATAAAATTATTAATTTTATTAATATATTATACATTATAAAAAGAAATTATATTATATAATTAAATATATTTTATTTTTATTTTATATTAACTTTTCAAAATAAATTTATATAAATATTTTATATTAAATTTTAATTATTGAAGTTTATTATTTATAAGTAAATAATTAATATTTCAAATTATTTTAAGAAACTTTAAATTATAAAATAAAATAAAAGTAATTTTATAAGAATCACACAATAAAGAATCAATTAATCTTAAAATTATAATAAAGTTTTTTATTATTCTTTTAAAATAAAAATAAAAATAACTCTTTTATAAAACTATTATTACGATCTCCGAAAGCGGAGAGTCAGCTAGCCGAAAGAGGGCCGATCTCTATATTAATTTGAAGAGTTTTCATCTGTATAAAGAGATTCTTGAATAGAATTAATAGAAGTAATAGAAAGTTTTGAATCTTTTCTATTTATTATTCGAGTATAACCGATTCTTTGATGTGTAACTCTTATAATTATTAACTATATAATATCAGATTATAAATTTCAATATTATAATACTAAAAAAACTTTTTTTATAAAATTTTATAAATCAATAATTAAACATTCTATCAATTATATATAGATATTATAAATAAAGATCTTATATTAATAATTATTATAGTCTTATAATCTATATTCTAGAAGCGATCGTGACAAATTTTTTAATTTTATAATTAGTTTGAATCTTTTATTAAATAATCTTTTTAAAATAATTAAATATATTCTTTCAATTATTCTATCAATTATTCTATCAATTATTCTATCAATTATTCTATCAATTATTCTATCAATTATTCTATCAATAATTCTTTTAAATTAGTTTTTTAATCATTCTTTCATCTTTCAATTTTTTTAACATTTCGAATTTAAATAAACATTTTTTTTTCATTTCATTTAATTTCAATTCATTTAATACAAATTCAATTTATTAAAATATATTTCTTATTTCTGATTAATAATAATTAATTATTAAAATAATTTTTATTCCAAATCTCAAAAAAAATTATAATAATTTAAAAATTAAATATTTCGTTTAAGAGTTTTAAGATTCCTATAAAATATATAATCAATATTTTATAAAAATAACTTCCTTCCAAAATTTCAATTAGAAATTTAACACACCACAAAACACAAAAACAAGAGTCATATAACAAAAAATTAATTAATCCTAAAATAATATCAAAACGTTTTATAATTTTTATAAATTTAAATAAAAGTATTCTTTATTATAAAATTATCAATTATATAATACCAGACCATCCAGATCCTGATATTATAATATTACAATAGATCTTTGTAGAGTTTTTCAGGCTAATAGTTGAGTATTCCGCTGGTTACATATTGGTATTATATATAAAGGCCCTATATGAGTAATTATGACGATCTCATAGCCTAGACTCCCAGAATGACTATAATAATTATAGATATAATTTTATAGCCTCATCTATCCGATATCAATCAATCTCAATCTCAATCTCAAAACCTCAAAATTCCCAACCCCAAACAACAAATCAATCATCTTCAATCTCCAATCTCCAATCTCCAATCCCCACTCCTCCAAAGTAAATAAATAAATAAACAAACAAGTAAAAAACAACAACAACAATTAATAATAATAATAATAATAATAATAATAATAATAATAATAATAATAATAATAAATCTCATAAGCCCATACATAAAACAATTAATTAAATAAATAATTCATCAAGATCCCAAGCACCAGGCAATCAAGTAAATCATTCACCAAGCCACATTCCCAAGCATCCAAGTGTCCAAGTGTCCAATTCCCAAATACAAGACACCATCCCCCCAAAAACCCTAGATCCTACAAATTTCATAAAAAAAAAGCATGACAAAGAGAGAAAAAGGGTATCAATCATATGTACGATAAAAGCATCCAAGCCGATGGGAACCAAGATGAAACCGAACCGATCTTGCCCCATCAATTCCTTTCCTTTCCTTTTCTGTCCGGTTTAATTCGTATAAGTTAAATACGATGTTTAAGTCCAAGTCCAAGTCCAAGCCCAAGCCCACGCTCTATCCAGAATGAAGACCAATACAAGGACTACAAGAACTGAAATAAGAGATAAAACTCCAAATGAAACTTTATTCCTCAGAGAGAGCTGGCTCTCATTTCCCCTTTCGATACCCAATCACACAATTTCCCGCATTACAAAATTATCGATCCCCTCGAACACTCAAGTCAAAAGGAAGAAAGAAAACATAATCATAATATACCTCCTCCTCCCCCTCCCCCTCCTCCTTCCAAAGACACAAGAACAAAACCTACCCAACAACCCCAGCAAGCACTGCCATACACCCCAAATAAACCCCCACACAAACCAAACCCTCTCTTCTTTGAGAACCCCTCGAACCCCTAATACTACCAATAACATCACCTACTCCCATAAACCCACTTTGAATCAACGCACCCACAATACCCGTTCCAACCAAACAAACCACCGTCATTCTACCTAGGAACGTTGGAATTGTTGCAAATGTTAAGATTGGAACCAAAATACTGAGTGCGATTGCAAAAGCCAAAGTAGGGAAATCTTCTGGATGAGAATTAGAATTTCCATTCATATTCATAGCGAGATGATCATCTGTTACGCGAGGTGGTGGATGAAGAGGTGAATCAACAGGTGTACTCGCAGGTGTTTTTTTTAATGGATGATCATCATCACTACTATCTGATATTGAAGATGATGGTATTGAACGTCGTTGACGGATGGTGAGTTGATCACCAATTTGATGACGACCTTGACTTCTGGAACCAGAAGATCCTGATGCAACCGAAATTAAATCATCCTCAACTTTTGGATCTAGAAATCTTGTTTCTACTTCGGTTATGGGACGAGCGGTTTGAAGATATTCCCGATAGTGTGTAATATCTGGTTGGGAAGCGGGAGGCAGTGATTGAAGAGAGTGAAAAGAGGTTAGAGTTTGATCTGGAAGAGGTTAGTATGGGGAATATGCGGGGTATGGGGAAAGGCAGGGATATAAAGAATTGCTGACTGTATTGAGCTAATTTATAACCAATCCTTCCTAAGATATCCATTTTATGCCATTGCAAATCACCACCCATTTGTTCACTAGCTCTTCTCGATGCAGGAATTACATCAATCCCCAAATGACCATTACCAGTGTGTCGTAACCTTCTGGATTCTGTATCGGCTTTATCTAATCTTTGTAATTGTTCTTCCAATTCGCTTATTTCATCCTGAAGATGAAGGAGAAGACGATGATTTAAAGCTTCGAATTTTCGATACATTGGTTTAATGCGATCTTCGACTACTGTATCAGAGCCGGAATGAGAAGATGATGATAGACGAGAGGCGAGAAGTTCATAACCTGTAATAGTCGGATCAATTTGAGGAACATGTCTGGGTGGATGTGGATTGCGGGGTGTTTCGAGTTCAGAAGGAGAGAGTGGACTACTGTCTGTGCGATGATGAGTCTTTGGTGGTCCAAATGATGGAGCCGCCCCGTAATAATTTTGTCGTTGATTGGCGGCTGCCATCTGAGATGCTAATTTAATTGATGCGTCTTTGGAATTTGTTGTAACTCGTAGATTTTCTCGACCATTAACACTTCTTTCTGGTGATGTACTCCTATCTGTGTCGACATCTGCTTCTGGAGCAGAGAAATCACCACTGTGAAGACTACTCGATACGGACGAAGGACCACTTGGATGTTCCTCGGGAGTATGTGGACGTGATACAGGAGTCGAGTCTTTATTTCCATGATTGAATGACCATTTAGATGAATGAACCTTTTCCTTCTCCTCTTCCTTCTCTTCCCCCTCTTCTTCATCAGAGTCTTGTTGCAAATATGCAAATACATTTGGAGGAGATGGTACAGCTGGTGATAAAGACTCTACAGTGGCTCCGGGCTCCTTTCCTGTCGATGATCGTTTCGTGATAGAAGCTTGAGTTACCGTCGAATTACTTCCACTTGAGCTACTAGAATTATTTGTCGTTGTAGTTAAAGATGTTAAATTTGATATCATGGATGGTGATGTTAATTTTGCCCTTGAAGCAGCAAGAATCGATTTGTGATTAGGAATATTTTCATCTTCATCCGAAGAACTTGATGAAGACGATGATGAGCTTGTATCTCGGTTCAGTTGTACAGGCCTTTGACGAAGGCGTTGCCCCTCGATTTCAATTCCTTTTGAAGATGATCCACTTGAGCGCTTCACATTTGTATTCTTAGGTTTCGCTTTTGTTGCAGAATGTTTGCCACCACTTGGAGTAGATTTATGCATCTTTCTCGATCTGTCTCTTTCCCTACTAGTATTTGCTTTTGGAGGTGAAGAAGACATGGTGGAATTATGGATAGAGCGATGTTGACGTCGAGTTATGCTAGACTTGCATTCCTGTTCGGTACCCCTTACATCGTTCCTTGATTCATTTTCGGAATCTTCGATTATTGATTCAACTGTTGGTACTTTGTATCTTGTAGCCATATCTACGTATGAATCATCATATCAGTTTTGTATTATTATTCCAAGATGAGAGAAAAAACATCATGAGGGGAAAGTTCCCAGTTTGGCAAGGCTTACCTTGATTATTTGGGTAGCTATGGTGGTGTATGAATGTCGGATAATATGTTCTCAATGCGCGACGAAGATGAAATAATTGAATGAATTAATACAAATGGATTAAAATATTTAATAATGGTAAACATGATAATGAAGAAGAGAGAGGGGGAAGAAGAGAAGAGAGATGAGAAGAGAAGAGACGAGAAGAGAAGAGAAGAGAGAGAAGAGAGAGAAGAGAGAAGTATAAAATGCCAAAGGAATAATAATATAATGATGATAATGTGATTGTATGTAGATCAATTCCCAACTTTAGCTTCTCAAAGCAAAATGGTAGAAAACTGGCGCGCGCTCCGAATAAATTGGGTTATGAATGATCAATGAGTGAGGGAGGCGTGGATAAGGTAGTGCGCGTGTATGTCTTGAGTGAGAAGTGTTCAGGCGGGTGATGTGAATGAGGGGAGAAAGTGTTTCAAATTATTCCAAAGGATGAAACCAGCAGCATTTAAGAAAGAATATACGTAGCACCTAGTAACTTGCCACCTAGTAATAAGTAGATATCAGATACACAGAGGGGCAATGAAGGATAAAAAGGTCTGAGAATGTAAGATCTTCTCAAGGATATCAGGGATACAGAGGAATTGAAGCAGGGGAATTAATACTTTATGAGTTGGGTAGATATGAAGAGTAATATGTGTGACTTTATTTGTGTAAGGGCCGAGTGTTGGAATTGATAATGATTGGCTTGATCACATGACGGGGCAGCTGGTGATATATTCGATGCACGAGGATGTAGCAATACAAGACTAATCTGCGGAGCGTCATTTATCTATTACCATTTCTTATTTTTATAGTTTTATTTATTTATTTATTATAAAATGATTATAATTCATCGCATAGATTGGTCGAATTAACGGGTGCGGGAATTCCCTTTCGTCTAAAATATGTATGTGATGTAGCATTAATGCAGTTGATGCGGCTGCAATGAAAGCAGAATGGAATTGGGTACCAACATCAAACCATAAATAAGGCTATTGATATTGAAGATTTTTACTTCATGTAGGTACCAATTTAATTCACAAATAAGAGGGGAATTGATGAAGATGATGCTCTCCATTACTTTCCATTACACAAGATGGAATATTCTACAAGACGTGCTTTAATTTCTATTTTCAAATAATCAATTCACCTATTCTCCCTGTATAACCAATACTTCCTCAACACATACATCAATTATCAATATCTGACATCTTACACCTTGCGGGAATCATAATATATCCCGACGGTATCATTCATCACAAACAAGATAGAGTCATGGCCACCAAGTGATCCTATCTTTTCCCCTCGAATCGGATGTTCTGCCTGACCCTCTGATCACCGACCCCTCCTTAAAATTTCACAACATCTTCAGACTTACTTACAATACCTCACTATTCACACGATTCTTCACTTAAAAGACCAATTGGAATGATCTCACCTCATTTAGAGGCTCCGTTAATCCGATGACTCGATTCTCTCCTCTCGTTCTTCGAAGATATTTGCTTGGGGGCCAAATCAATTCAACAAGTTGTCTTCGTCGTAAGGTTATTGGTACTAACAATTTATCATCCATCTACGCCTCAGGATCTCGGGCAATACAAGAATTACATACTGACACAGAATCGGCTTCTTCTTCCTCTTCCTCTTCCCCCTCTACGAATCACAGCATTCAAAATTCATTCAAAGCAGCGCGCAAACAATTGAAAGGTGAAGGAACAGGCCGAAATATAGAAAAGTTACAAAGTCTCGATGAATGGGAGTTAACGGTGGGAATTGAAATACATGCTCAATTAAATACCGAACGAAAACTTTTCTCCTACGCTGCCTCGACGATTAACGATACGCCCAATACTCATGTCGCATATTTCGATGTAGCTCTGCCGGGCTCTATGCCCATATTTCAAAAAGAAACTCTCATCCCGGCTATTCGAGGAGCATTGGCTTTGAATTGTCACATTCAACGAAGGAGTCGATTTGATCGCAAACATTATTTTCACTGGGATCAACCTGCCGGCTATCAAATTACACAATATTACGAACCTTTTGCGAAAGATGGATATGTTACATTATACGAGCATGATGGAATTGCAAAGGAAGATGGGAAAGAAATACGGATAGGCATTAAACAAGTACAGATGGAACAAGATACCGCCAAAACAATTTCTCAACCGGGGGATATACATTTGTTGGATTTCAATCGTGTAGGATTACCTTTGATTGAAATTATTTCTTTGCCTCAGATTCATCATCCAAGTACTGCAGCTGCTTTTGTCCGAAAGGTACAAATGTTGTTAAACTCGGTTGATGCTTGTGTTTTGGGTATGCAATCTGGTGGATTAAGAGCAGATGTTAATGTATCTGTGAGAAGAAGAACAGAAGAAGGGAGCAATGAATATGCCGGGGTTCAAGGACTGGGGCAAAGAACCGAGATCAAAAACTTGAGTAGTTTCAAATCTATTGAAGATGCTATTATAGCAGAAAGGGATAGACAAATTTCGGTTCTTGAAGCAGGTGGAGTTATTGAAGGAGAAACTAGAGGATACGCCATTGGAAGTACAGAAACACGAAGACTTCGAGGAAAAGAAGGTGAAGTGGATTATAGATACATGCCAGATCCAGATCTAGCCCCTGTTATTATCGATGAAAAACTTACACAACATCTTGGTGCTACACTCGGCGTCTTACCCGATGAGGAATTGGGTATCCTAGAGTCGGAATACGGTATCACGGTTAAAGATGCTATTGATTTAGTGTCTTTGAATGATGGAGGACGAGTCGCATATTTTCGTAATGTAGTCGATGTTTTGAAATTATTGAATCCCGACGAACCGCAAACAAAATTGGGAAAATGGGCAAGCAATTGGGTTTTACATGAGATGGGTGCACTGATATCAGATTACACTGAGGAAGAAAATCCATTGAAATTCTCAAATCTGGGAGCTTGTCTCATTCCACATGATCAAATGGGAAATCTGATACATTATCTCAACCAGGATAAAATTACAGGAAAAACAGCGAAAAAAGTCTTGAGAATTTTATTTGAGAATGCGCAAGCGGGAATGGAAAATGAAAATGAAAATTCGGTGGAAAAAATTATTGAGGGTGAGAAGTGGTGGTTGAGGAAAATGGAGAAAGAGGAATATGAGGATTTGAAGAGGAGATGGAAATGGGAAGATTAATTTTGGAAGGATGATGAAGAGATGGGGAGGGGAAAGGGGGAAGGAGGTTGTGGAGGGGATTGAGGAGGGGTTTGAGGGGGGTAAGTGGAGGGATAATAAGTATAGAAATAAAAAATGATTTTAAAATATAAAAAGTAATATTTTATTTTCTTGTTTTTAATATTAATTCCTAAATCAATTATAAATAAATAAAAGAGTTATAATATATAATATAATACGAAACAAATTTCTAGCCTCAAAAATTCTTTTAACCAAAATAGGAAATTTCAGATAGAATAAGAAAGAAATATAACCGAGATTACAAGGATGGATTATTTGAGTATTTGAGTAATTTTTTTTTTTTTTAAATTGAATAAGATTTTTGTAGGGATATGTAACGATACTGTACTGGAGGCAGCGGCTGCCTGAGGTTTCGTTGGTTGGTAGTTGTAGGTTAAGGCTTTATCAATTGGGTTTATTTGGAAGTGAAGTCGTTACTAGATCAAGTAGAATGTAGGTAAATTAATTGATAACTAAGTTGAGCACAAAGCTCCTAAACTATAAAACTATTCTGACTATATACTAATGAATATAATTTGGATAGCTTTGGATAGACTGGATAGACCAGTCTATCCAAGCTATCCAGTCTATCCATCACGTGATCTACCATTAGCCTCAGAACACTAATCCTGGGACGATTCCAATCCTAGGATAATAATCCTGGGACAGATTTTATCCTGGGACAATAGTCCTGGGACAAATACCGTCCTGGGATAATAGTCCTGGGACGAATCATATCCTAGAACACTTGTCCTAGGACCCAATGGTTGCCTAGCCTATTCTTCCTGGGACATCATTTGTCCTAGGACAATATTTGTCCTAGGATTCCTTATCGATAAGGATCCTTTCGAAGAAAACGGCTCAAATACCGGTAACTAGATTTATTTTATAAAAATGAACGTGATTCGTGACAGGATATTATCACAAATTCAAATGATGTGCGATGAGTAGATTCTAGAATTCTTATTATAATTCTCAAATTTTTACTTCAAATTCTTACTTCAAATCCCCACATCAAGTTTTCAGATCAAGTTTTCAAGTTTTTTAATTCTCAATTCTCGATTCTCAATTATCATTCTACTTTCTCATTTCTCATCATCAAATCATCATCACCACCACCACCACCACCGCCCTCATCATCACCATCACCATCACCACAATCATCACCATCAAAAACCTCATCTCCCATCCCTATCCCAATTTTTCATCCCATTTTCTTATCTTCCTTCACCAAAAAAATGCTCATAAAAGTCAATTGTATAAAGAATCTAAAACCACTCCAGTCCCTCCCACCCATCCTACCTATCCCAGTCCAAAATATTTCCCATCACACTACGCCACCGGATCCTCAACTCCATACCCCTATCAACCAATATACGCCCGCACCACAATGAAACCCAAGTCAAATCAATCAACCCAAGTCAAGTCAATCACCCGACCCAATCCAGCCAACCTAAAAACCCGCTAGCAAAACTTGCTATACAGAAAATAAAGCTAATGATTATCCATCCTAAAAAGAAAGATCATCACCATATCGTTCAATCTTTCCATTCATTATCTCCCTTTCTCCCCTCAACAGAATTTTGCTCATTTCGAAGAGCTCCTTTAACCATGGAACCTAATGAACTCGTCGAACTCGTCCTTGATCCTTCTCTACCCTCCTCAATATTTGTAATCCCACTAATACCCCCCTCGTTAAATCCCAAACTTCTAGCATGAACTGGTTGACTCTCCATCGTTGTTCTTCCACCTAAAGATGCCGGAACGGCCGTACCACTTCCCATTACTCCTCCATTACTAATTCCTCCCACACCTATATTACCATGTCCAATACTTCCTTTTCCACCACCACTACCTGCACTTCCTTGACTTCCCGTACCTATACTCCCTAAACTTTCTGCACTATCACCCGAATGCGATTTTTTCAATACTTTTCGAGGCCTTGCATTCATATCGTCCTTCATATTTCCAGGATTGATATTCAAATTCGGATTTGAGGATTGTGTTTTTTGCGATATTTCATTCTGTAAAGGACTCGAATGAATCGGAGAATTGGAGGTTTTGCTCGACGCGTCATCTCTGCTACGTTTAGAAGTGCGCGAAGAAATGCGACCTTGCTGAACATTTAGAAGATATGAAATTAGTGTCGTGTGCCGTATAATTAATGCGATGGAATTGATAAGAACACAAACTAAAGAACAATTGCAAAGTGAACAGGGGCGAAAAGCAGCCATGTGCTTAAATGTATTTCTCGCATGGCGAAGAGCGGATAAGCGAAAAGGCACCTTGACCCGCCATTGATTTTGAAATTATTCACCGAGAACTTTTGAATATCTTTTCCCGATGAGAATTATAGAACAATGGTCAATTGAAGCGGGGATCTTCAACGAACTCAACTTCAAGATGTAGAGGATGATGAATGATCAATAACATGACCTGCCGTAAGTGCGGTTTCAGAACCATCGCGACTTACCGATTTCGCATATCTCAATCCACAACTATTACACAAATCTCGATTTCCGCTCGGTCCTCTTCTCCATTCCGGTGTGCTTTTAGTATGACAATTAGCACAATCTCGTTGAACGTTACCAGGTAACCTTCTTCGCTTTCGTTTCTTTTTCGCATTTACTAGCATTGCTAATTCTTCCCCAAGTGTTCGATTATTTTTCTCCATTTGTCGAAGTTCATACTGCCAACTTGTACAACGTGTTGTCTTTAATTCCTCAAAGATGTTATCCTCAGATGCTAATGCTTCATCTTGAGATCCAACTGGAAGTCCGCATCCACCTGGTTGCGTAACAGGTGCAATCGTATTACTAGCACCTGGTGTCCTAGCCTCGTTAAGCGGACTAGGTTGGGAACGAGTCAAACTATTGCTTGATGTTCCTTCAGGAGTTCGAATATCTGTTTTATTCACGGGACTCATGACCATTGTGTTCGCACCAGTGAGAGTACTGCCATTAGTTCCAGTAGTTGTAGCAGCATTTCGAGGTGTACTTTTTACCAATCGAGTCTGGGCGACGAGGAATGTAGGTTTATGCCCTTCTGATGCATCTCCAGGGTATAATGTTGTTTCGGCTTGTAGAACAACACCACGTTTATTGAAAATCTCATGTCGATATTTGACAATCTTTCCAGTTCTTGCTTTCTCTAGTGCTCGACCGAATTCAATCTTAGAATCAGTACGCATCAATGCTTGAATACTTGTACCGACAAGATCATCCGGAGTTCGATCTAGCAGAGATCTAACGTTTGACGCAACGTATAGAAACATGCCTGATGTCGACAGCTTGGAATATAATTGATTCTCACCAAGACCTTCGTTTCGATTTAAGTCGTTTCTAGCCAATGCATATACCGGCCTTTTTCTACCAACCATGATGATGCATTTTCGACCTTTGCCTTGCTCGACACATAGAGAACCATGACTTTCAAACCATGTGTAGCCACTATTCTTTCGACGAACGCGGAATACCACATTCACAGGACTTCCTTGTGATGTTTCTTTCAATTCTCGAGTGACAGGAACTATATCACTAGGATGACAAATTGAGGAGAGTGCAGTCCCTATTAACTCGGACGAATCGTATTCCAGGACTTGACGACATGATGGTGAAAGGTACATGAATAGGCCTTTCAAAGAAAGAACATGAATAACATCATCACTATTCTCCAAAAGTACCTTCTCCCACATCCTCTTGGTAAGTTCTGGATCGCTACCATTGTCATATGAGGCTAATACTGAGCTAACATCATCACGACTAATCGTTTGACCGGCATCTGGTAGACGAGCATGCGGCTGAGGTGGATGCCATTGATATCGTGGTAATGTGCCTTGTTTGTAATTCATTGTGTAGTTCCCAGCGGTAGTTTTTTCATTGACACAATTTGGGTTTGCGACCACATCAACCTGAAATCCGACCACCAAAGAAAGGGTAGGATCGTCATCACTTGCAGGAATTGGAATCATCGTTAAGAGATTCATAAATGGTTGCCCTCCTTTTCGATAGTTAATAATGGCCTGTTGAGTTTCCGTTCTCGTATCTATGGCTTTCTTAAGTTCATAGACCTTATCATTCTCCGTGTCTAACCTACGTTCACCAGCTTGAATTTTTCCTTCTGGTGATTGTAGGAATCGACAATTTCTGCCAAGTACTTCATGTCTTGAATATCCGGTAAGATTCTCAAAAACATCAGAGACATATATTATGGGACAATCCGGTTCTCTTAAATCGCAGACAACAAATGCACATGATAAATCGACGGCACCTATATTAATGACTTTATTTGGTCTCGAAACCACTCTCATTAATGCTCCAAGCATATCAAACCCAGTGCTGGAATATATTCCCGTAGCATCTTGCCTGGGCGGGGAAGCAGGGACGATGGCTGTGGAGGGTGGTAAAGTTGACAAGGTCGCAGGAATCAGAGCCGTACTTGACGTTCGAGACAAGATATTTTGAGGTGCATTTGAAGTAGATGGAGAGTTGTAATCAACATTTTGAGGCATACCAATATTGTTTGGTGATTGGACCATGATACCGGATGACGATGCCATCGCTTCGTTGTTATCATCATCCAAATTCCCTATTCTCATATTATCAGGACCCCTCATAAACATCTCCGATGTTACCGAATCCATAGGATCATTTCCGTATACCGTAGGGGAATAGTTGTGATTCGAGTACATGCCCATGGGTGAGTCTTGAGACATACCCTCCATCCCTATGGGAGCGTAACTCATCATTCCAGGCATCATATCTCCTGTATAAGGCGGATAACCCATATTTGTATCCATAGCCATCATATTTGGTTGCACAGAGTTCGTATACTGCGATTGTGACATTGTCATGTTCATTCCAGCTCCCATACCCTGGTAAACCATACTCAAATCCAATTCACCCGTCGATTGCCGTCGTAACAATGGATTTTCGGAACCTGATGTTGGGGTACCGAACTGAAAGCCGTTCATACTTGAATCAATATTACCATATTCCAAAATGGAAGATCTGCGATCATGATCTGGGGCAAAGGTCTGTGAGTAACTCTGCCGCCGTTGTAACTCGTTATTATTCTGCATAATGATATCGTCCAAGCTATCGCCACCGCCCATCATGTCATTCATACTCATAGAGTTTGCGTTATTCTGCACGGAAGATTGCTGTTGCTGCTGTTGATGATGATGCTGCTGATGCTGCTGCTGAAGAGGTTGTGTCATGCTCAAAGACCTAGAATGCGCCCTCCTCCGAGCGACCTGCCGTTGCAGGTCCTCCTGGGTCATCTGCGGATTAAAAAAATTGCTCATAATGGCGACATCTGCACTTTTATTATCGTGGTTGTGTTGAGTGAAGCGAATAAGACTCGAATGTCGAAGGCAAATCGGACTCTCTGTGAATATTGAAGGCTCCGTCGACTTCCCGTAAAATCTCCTCCTCAGTCAATCAAGTTCACCAACACTCTACTCCTCAAAGAGTGGTTAAAATGCAAACTCAAAGCTCGTATATATTTGTCGTATGCCTATTTCCTTGTCAATCAAGTATGCGCCTTGTCGCTTGCCATAATCTTTTCCAGGTCGCAGTGGATAGTGGCAGAGGGTGGTCGCAGGGTATGTATCAAGTCGCAACGTCAAGTCGCAAAATCCACCAGACCTTCTCCGAAGACAGTCTCTCCGTCGGAAGATTCTTGATCGTATTTCGTGAAGCTTGTGTACTTTTGTGCAATTGAAATTGTCTTTCGTTCCGAAAATCTGCGGGGGACCTTACGGCAAGGCAAAGAATGGGTTGATGAGTGGATCGGGATTGAAAGTACCGGTACTTTGGGAATTTATGGATATTGTACTCGAGAATTGTGGGTTGATGATTGAATTTTACAAGTGGAAACTCTCTTATTTTGGAATGTATGTACTGAGAGTATATATATAATATTAGAGAATATCTCTATCAAAGTTGTGTTGTGTGACAGAAAGGTAAAAGTTTGTTTGACAGTGGAAAAGTTAAGGCGATCAATTAATGTGAAGTCGAGAAATTGTGTGATAATGCCGGTTGAAAGTACTGGTGGTCGGAAATGGGAAACTAAAAAACTGATTACCTAAGCAACATAATCTACTAGGTAGGTAGGTACCCACTCAATAAACTTGAATGATCTTCAAAATTATATTAACAAAGGCTAGGTATTTTCGTAAATCATATATTCCTAATTGGTAGGTATATTATAAATAGTATCTTGAATATACAAATATCTCCAAATGTTCATTTATTCATTCACCATTCACCATTCACCACTCACCAACTAACTACAAACATAATCCCAATCTCAACATCTAACCAGATGATGCACTTAATTCCCGAAGATATCTCCTACATGTATTTCCCACAAGGAATTCCGTCCTTCCCATCATAACATATAATATCTAGACAATGATTGATTGCCCTTTTCCTAGCAATGAGCCTTGATAAGGCTCAATAATGCTTCGTGTATAAGAATGTCACTCCGATATAAGTCATGCACACACGAACCACCTAAATAAAATCAAAATCAAAATTTAAATAAAATAAAATAAAATACACACACAACACATCACGTCACGGTATTGCGTCACCATACTCTGTATGCATGCAGCCATGCCGACCAGCCAAGCCAAATTCCAACCAAATAATCAAGCCACCCGCTCTCCAGCCTCACTATTGTTCATATCTGTATGTAGGGACCCGATTTGATTTCTCACTGCTAGGAATATATCACGAGTTCACCAATAATAAAGTACTGAGAAGTTTTTTTGGGGGGTTTTTTTTCCTTAAAAACTATCTTTATAATTCGTCGTTAACCCTCTTTTGGATCAACACATCATACCAGAAATCCTTTCTTCTCTCGGCTCTCTCATTGTTCATCTGCATCCAGACTTTATTTTCCCATTTAAAACACGAAATGGTCTGAACATTTCCTTTGTTACTTCCCTCAGAAAAATAAGGGCTAACTTCAGTCGCTCCCTGTGTTACTACTATGTCATCCACTCGTGAAACTTTGAGAGTGATGCTGATGACTAGCCAAATCCGAACCACCCGCTAGCCCAACCATCCCAAAGATAACCCCGAAAATATACGTGCTCATGTGGTATCATTCTATCATCAAAACTTTATTTCATATCTTCAACCACCCATACAAGTCGAACATCAACCTCCAGTCGAGGAGAAGATCAACCAAAGTATGCTTGAACCGTTGCTTGAGTTTCAGGGGAGAGTTGCGCCAAAAGTTGTGCGGGATTTAAATTTGCTGCCGCAAGGAGATTCTTGGTAGCTTCAACCACTCTATTGGCTGTTTGACCTTGTAGTGTTTCGGCCTCGAGAGCTTGAGCAACGAAAACAAACACCTTGGCTGGTTGAGAAGTAACTGCGGGGTTTTGTCTAGAGTGATGTTAGCGCTAGACAAATTTAAATTCAATAGATAGACTTACTGTTGGATGAGCTGCGCAAGGAAAAGATAAGCGTAGGGAGCCGCCTCTTCATCATTTACAATAGGTAACGTATCAATCCATGCTGTGACGACTTCTTGTTGGTTTGCAACAGCAGATGCGTTGAAATGCAATATCTTAGCAATGGCAGCACAAGCATTTTCTGTAGCGTAAACGTCATCATCGCCTCTCGCGTTAGGAATTTGAGCAGCCGCGAATAAGATTCCAATTGCTTCGCCGACAAATTGAGTCCATTGTGCACCACCCCTGTGGGCTGCGACACCAATACCATAGGTAGCGGCTTGACGATTGGCAGGTGCAGCATCTTGACATCCAGCAATCAACGGGTTCCTAATAAGAGGTTCCATATATTTGTAACTCATATCACCGCAGAACTCGAGAACATCGTCAATGATGCACAAACCCCATTGCCTTTGTGTGGGATCATCGCTTGAAAGGAAAGCCGAATAAGTTGTAAGGAGTTTCTCCCACGAGGGCAGGAAATCCACACCGTGGTTCTTGAAGATGCAATGGAATGCTTTGTTCATTTCGGAAAGGAGAGTCTGATCGTCCTCAATTGCGTAGAGTGTTTCCTCCGAGTCTTCATCACCTTCTTCTCGATTGGCATCAGCCCGTTCCTCTATTCTAGCCTTGACACGTTCTTTGTAATCATCCAAAGCAGAAATAGCAGAATCCATAAAGAGTTCCATATGCGACTGGTGAAGGCAATCCTTACCCATCACCTCCACCGATTCGTAGAAACATTGATACATCTCGGCGAGTGTATCAATAGCTGGTTCGGCACTCAGAACCTCCAAAATCTTGGGAATTGTAGCAGCCCAAAGAATTCTCAACTCGGCAGACTCGGTACCGAAAGCCTTCTTGTAAGAATTAAGTAGTTGGGGCACACACTTCGCTGATACAACACGAACGGGATCATGGAAGAAGAATGCCAGACCTGGTAAAGCAATTTGCCCCATGATAACCTCTACGTAAGGGGCGAAAAGAGCTTCCAAAACCTGAACGTAGACCACCAAAAGTTCAATTGCCATGTGCTTGTCATCAAGAGTGCTAGTTTTGATGCCAATGACTTTACCCTTGAGTGGAACAAGCTCCCAGCCCTCCTGTGCCTGAACGGCCTCAACCTCTTCCTCATCATCAAGAAGTTGGATATCTGCTTTAGCACTTGCCAACTCTAACAGAGGAGGCATAACATATTCCAGATATCCAAGGAAGTCGGGACCCATAACCCTACACATACGTCCCCAGCAGTGCATAAGATATTGAGCTTGTGGATCATCCGCATCCACAATACCTTGTTGAACTGTGGCCAATAACTTTACCAACTCTGTTGCGTCATTGCCCAGTCTCTCTCGTCCGACGGCTAATGCAATAAGAGTAGCACATTCCATTGCCTTTGCCCGTAGCAAACGAAGTTCTTTGGTTGAATCCGCGTTCAAAACATTAAAAAGTATGGGCATCAAGGTGTCGTAGTATTTTGAAAAGGCAGCCTCCGCAGAATCAGCGATAGTGGCGATAGTAGAGAGAGCTTGTTCTTGAACATATCGCTTTGGGCTTTGAAGGAGAGCGAACAAGTTAGTCAATAATTCATCAAGGTATGGCTCGAGAATTTTCTTTTCTGCTTCTTCACAAAAGTTGACAAGAGCAGCAGCTGCATGAGCTTGGACACGAGGCTCCGGGCTCTCAAGGACCGGGATGATGCTGCGTACTACAGTTTCGTGAAACTTCTCCTGCATGGTCCCGGCAAAATCGGTACTCATTTGACCCAGAGCATTGCAACCAGCCCAACGCACACGTGGATGTGGATCGCTCAGGGCAGGAACAACAAGCTCCAGAACCTTGTGCAATTCCACAAGCATCAAGTCCCTGCAGCCTTCTGAAATCGCAGAAATGGCCATTAATGCGGCATGCCTATCTCTCCATGCCTCGGAGAGCATCATTCTTGGAAGCCAATTAAATGTAGGTGCCAAGATGATTGCTCCTCCGAGCTTGTTTGCTAAGCGGTCCATGCATTGCTCACCAGCAACATGGTTCGAATCGCTCTCCTCCGGATCCATCTATTCATGTCAGTACAACGTTTTGCAAGATTGAGTGGAGATAATCATACATCATCAGAAGCATTCCACTCGGATGCGTCCTCGTCATCCTCACCAATATCAGTCATGAGACTCAAACATTGAGTGATCATGTCTGTTACAAAGCTTGGATCCTTTTTCACCATAGCTGGAGCATAATCTGCGAAGGTTGTCATGAGTTCGAGGGCATTTTGACGAACTATATCGCCCAACTCCTTGTCCTGGATCGTTTGAATGCAGAATGTGACTAGATTGTGGAATAATGGTTTGAACATCTTTGGGGCGGCTTCTGCAAGATTCATGAGTTGAATAAGTGCTGTGCTGAGGCTGTCCGAGTCCAGGGCTTCCTTCAAGGGTGGTAGGATCGATAGAACCTCTGGGATAAGGCCATAATATTTTTGTTGCGACTGTTTAGTGAGGCTAGAGAAAAAGGATGTGAATGCTACCATGGCTGCCAAGCGGACCTTGTTATATAGTCAGTCACTGTCCTAGAATTCAACAATGGAGAAAACCTACATCCGTTTCCCGATCATGAAAGCCATTTTTGAAAGCTGATAGTACTGTATCTTCATGTTGCTTTTCAATTATGCCAGGGGTAGTAGAAAATATTCTGTATGCGATCTCTCTCTGTCCCGGGTCCTGTGAAGAGCTTAGAGTAGAGAGAACACCTAAGATCTCTGGCCATTGTTCACCTGTGGAATGTTAGATAGGCATCCATAATTTGTATCCTGCGCCCAAGGATCATACCATTATCGGAATATTCTCTAGCTATTTCGGCAACCGCGTCTCCAATTTTGTTTCTGACCGGATTTGACTTTTCGAGGCCTAATGCATCTATGAGCCTTTGTCGAATAGCATATGCTTCTTGCTTCGGGATAGTCAGGAATAGTTCGATTGAGTTGTTATCGTCTGCCTTGCGCGATTTGGAAGCTATACGACGGAATATAATCGCAGCAAAGGACCGGGACTAGGAAGGAGCTGAAATTAGTGACATAATCCTGTGCCTGGAATCTTGAGAACTAGTGGTATATCTTACAGATATATCATCGGAACCGTGTATTTGCTCAACCAAGCCCATCAACAACATTTCAGGTTTGGTGGCTACCCAGTTGTTGCCCAAGTGCTCCTCAGCTTGTGAACGAACATTGTTGTCTGTAGATTGCAAAGCAGACAATAGCTGTGCAATCTCTGCATGTGCGTCTGCTGAGAGAACAGACATGGTGGTGGAATGTAGGTGGAAGACTCGAAGGGTTTCGATGAATACGAGGATTCGGAGCGTTGAATATTAGGAGGTTGTGATGAAGCTGGGCGCGAGGCGCATTCGATGCGCCTTAATTTTTTTACAAGCTTGAAGTTGGATGATATTATTGTAATAAATCGTAAATTCGAAAGGGGACCGATTTGAAGGGAAAGGAATGGAAGTTTTCTTTATTTAAAATGTCGAAGCTCGATGAAGTTGTTGTTGTAGTGGGGGGGGTTCAGATTTTTAGATTTCCCTCTAAATTTTTTTTTGGAGAATGAAATATTAAGTATTTATTAGGTGTTAAGTATTTATTAGGTACACCAAGTACCTAAGTACCTACTTTTAGACATCTCTCTATCTTACGTCCGTGCTAGATGTGAACTCCTTCTCTCAACCCCTTCACTCAATCCTTGAGATACATACAAGATCTTGTAAAAAAGATTGATTAGTCTGTTATGTTATATTATATATTGTAGATCACATAGTCATGATTATATATTATATTGTAGATTATAGATCACATGGTAATAATTATCATCCAGTCTTTTAATGAGCGCACCAGCGTTATCTCTATGAAATTCATCATCTATTATTTTTATCATAGACTTATTTCATCAATGAATGATTTCGCCGTAAATCAGAAGCGATCAATTACTTTTCCTAGAGTGATATATATATATGCGTGTCTCTCAACTTGCCCCTCCCTCCTTTGAGAATCCCTTGCTGATGAGGATCTGATGGACGCCTACTCTACAGCTATATGACATGGTCATTCATCGCAAATGCCTTTTATCTCCCTTCCTGACAACTTCAAAGTTCTCTATGATATCCTATCCTTTATTTATATTTACCTAGAGACTCACCTACATACAGATGATCTGCAATCAAAATATACCTAGACAATATTCCATGAAATATTATCTACTTCTAACAAAATAAAAATTATATTCATCGCAAGTCTTGCATGCATGCAGTGACAAATTTACCCCAATTTTTTAAGCCGCGAGGGACAATTTTAGCGTGCCGCTATTACCCCTCAATCCATGCTCTCTCCATGATCATCAAATTCCATCTATTCTACAGCATCATCATCAAACCCATAAATTTGAAATCATAAGGAATACAAGGTTCGATACATAGCACAGCGATACGATACGTTCCCTTCGTCTCTGCCATGGCAGATCGTACAGTTTTTGATTCTCCTTCGAGGCAAAGTACCTCTTCTCCTAGTAATAACAATCCCGCGAATATCAATCATCGCTCTAGCTTCGCGGAAAATCTGCGACACTCACCAAGAGCCCAAAGGCATCCATCATTCACACAAGCTGCTGTTCAAGAGCTCCTCAACCATCCTCCAGTTCCCAAAACGGGAGATCCAAGATTTGCAGGAAGGGATTGGAGACAAATACATGTTGGAGAACTTGTCCAGGAAACCGATATTCATTGGTGTGAACTCGACACAGATGTCGAACGTGCGACAAAGGTTTGCGTGTATGTCTTCACATTTTATAACTCGAGCTCTAATCTTTTTTATAGGCGCTTATAGAATCCGGTCCTCCAAATGTTATCCTTATCCGCGAAACTCCAGATGATGTGACTGCTTGCGACAGCTTCGATTACAATGACCTTAATGCATACCTACTGGTGGTCCTCGGACTAGCAAATCCCGATGAAGAGCAAAAAGAAACATATTCTCAATTAGCAAGCAAAGCTCGCGAGCACGTACCTATCCCACTTCGAGATGTAATAACACTTGCAAAGAAGGAACCTCTTACAACACTTTCAGAGTCAGAAGATCTTTCTAAGGCCGTGGAAATATTTGGTAGTGGTGTTCATCGCATTCTTGTTTGCAAACCAGGAACGACAACAGTCGTGGGGATTTTGAGTCAGTTGAAACTAGTCAAATTCTTGTGGGATAATGGTAGCAGTTTTCTAGCTATTGATCAATTGTATCCAACCATACTGCGAGATTTGAATATCGGAGCACAGCAAGCTATTGCAATCAAGTGAGTTTTCGGTTTTCACCAAATGACTTCTGCTAACAAGGGGATAGTGGCGACAAACCTCTCACGGAAGCTCTTCAGCTCATGAGTAACGAAGGATTAACAAGTATTGCAGTAGTTGACAACGCTGCAAATGTTGTTGGCAATATTTCAACAGCTGATACTAAACTCCTTACACACACAAGTAGTCTACCTCTCCTTCAATCCTCCTGCATACACTTCATCTCTGTAATACTGAGTGAACGAGGAATTGGTGATGGAAAAGATTCCTTCCCGGTCTTTCACGTCAATCCATATTCAACCCTCGCTCATACAGTAGCAAAGCTCGTCGCCACCAGATCCCATCGTATGTGGGTCGTCGAGTCTGCATCTCCATCCCCATCAGCACCTGCAACGCCTTCCCTTGGATACGCTTCCGTCGTTCAACAACCAAGCGGCAGTGGTTCCGTACCACCTTCACCCTCATTTCCTGCCGTATCCGCCGCAGCTTTACCCGGTGCACGTATCTCAGGTCGTTTGACAGGCGTTATCACATTATCAGATGTTCTAAACCTCTTCGCTCGCACAACAGGTCTTAATCCCATGGATCCAAATGAATCCCGGGCGAGGAGGAGAAGGAGCTCTAGTGCTTCTGTAAGACCAAGCATGGATTCTTCAAGAGGAGATTATCTGGATACAATACGGGGTGAGCGTGGATCGAGCGTGGATCTTAGGAAATGAATAATCATTGCGGTGGAAGGTGTGCGGATATCGATCTCCCGGAATGAACGAAGGCAACAGAAATGAACCAGAATAACTTGAAAACCATATGGCAACGTCGAGGGTTATCTATGAGAACTGAATAATTCATCGAAACTCGAAGTGGCCTACACAAAACAGAGGAACCATGACACGATTCCTGCAGCAAAGATCCAGACACTCTTACGCGATCTTTTGCCCAATTGAGATGAACAAGGCATGAGAAAATCAAAGTGGGTAAATCGGGACTTCAGCCCACCAAAGTAAGGAAGTCTAGACCAAAGGTGCGTTCGATCTTTATAGTGAGCAAAGCGTCGTTTATGATAGGTTGCAATTCTCTTTATGGATTATATGCGTGGTCTTTATTTTCTTGCTTGCTTTCTTGCTTGATTTCCTTGGAGTTGAATGCATCACATCAAATCATGCGTTGCGATATGAGATGCAAGATGCGGATGGAGATGCGGTTCCCGCTTAAATACCTACCATACATAGCATAGCATGTAATATGACTGGTCTGAAAAATTGTTCATTCTATGGAATTCTTATGTGTGTGTAGAGTATTCTTTTATATGTATGTGCTTGTGCTGGTAATTGTGCCCGCATCTACCTAAGTAATATTCTTGATGAAAAACTCCTTTTTGGGTTGGGGTTGGGACGGGGGGGGGAGCAGGGGGATGTGAATACATGTGTAAATATAAATAAATATACATATAAAATCTCTAATCCTTATTCGAACTCCAACTTCAACCCACATATCCTATCCTATCCTATCCTATATTCCACTAATCCTAAAACAAGTTTTCAATACATCTAACCAGTCCTCCTCTATACGATCCTGAGATATATATCCAATCAGACTCTTTAGTCCTCTAAACGGAAAGTCTAATGTTGATATCTGAGTCTAATACCTGTATTTCCCTTTTCCTTGAATGGAATCAGCTCCTTATTCCTCGGTCATTTGGATTTCGTGTCGGTGTTATCGTGACTGACTGACTGGCTGACTGACTGACACAGGCAGGCAGTCGGTCAGACCGCTTATTTTATAATTCCCTCCTTCGTTTCCAGTAACGTTGTCGCAACCCTCCATTTATATATATATATATATTTGGGTATCTCCCCCACCATCGCAAACCAAACAATACATCATGCACTCTCCACAAAACCAACTCAGCCTGCACTCTATGTCGGTCCTCTCGATTTCCATCCTGATGTTCGCCCTTCTGGCTTTTATACCATGCCCCATTACACCAAATCTCTTAATCGCGTGTCGTTTAGCATTAGCGGAGTTCCGGGGTAAAGGCAGCGGTAAGGAAGATGTAGGGTCAGAAATAATCGTGCGCTGGCAGATGGCAGGTGGTGTGAGCGAATTGGGAGATGGATGTAGGAAGGAAATTGGCGCGGCGGCAGGGAATTTGTTGAGGTTGTTGCCATTGTAAGATTAACACTGGAGAGTATAT
This sequence comes from Sclerotinia subarctica, assembly GCA_025389085.1. Classification (NCBI taxonomy): domain Eukaryota; kingdom Fungi; phylum Ascomycota; class Leotiomycetes; order Helotiales; family Sclerotiniaceae; genus Sclerotinia; species Sclerotinia subarctica. The sequence goes on from QRFI01000013.1 coordinate 1,422,421, forward strand.
GGATCAGGGAGGTGGAGGGATTCCTTAATATCGAAGCAGGAAATTCCGCAGTCGTCGATGGAGTGGTTGCTGTCGCACACGTTGTATGGAATTGAATCTGATGGTTAATTGCTTGATCAAGGACATTGATAAACTTAGCTTTTGTTTATAGCTCACCTCGGGAATTCGATGTGTGTGCTTGAAGATGACATGATGTCGTTGCTTATATTAGCAACTTTTCAATACTTTAGTGTATTTCATAAAGTAGAGTATCTATATGATCCTTCTATGCTAAGTCGCAGCTCGTTGTCAATAATAACTGGTTGTCTTCCAAAGTATCGATCGGTACCTATCAATGACATTATGAAGCAAGAGACGACGTTGATTGAATACTTCACTAGCTTGACAAATCTTCTCTCCTCTCATCAAGGTTTTGTGCTAAAAACAGATAAGGTTGTAGTGGAGTAATGAACGAATCATCCCGCCATATCCGACAGATCTGATGTCCCTCCCTGCCTTTTCATGTGCAGTGAGTGCATTGGTTGCTGAAGATCCTAGTAATAGCAGTAACATCGATTTCTTTTGAACTCCTGATCCTAAGATCCTACAATTCGGTCTGGATTTTCAACTTTAGGAGCGAATTACCGAGGATATCGAATTCATCAATTGATATAATTAATAAACAAAAAACAAAACGCGGGAAGTTCATTAAATCTACTCCTGGAACCAGCTGAAGCCTTTCTTTACAAAGCATTTACAAATTTGGTGAGCGATTTGTAGTCTTATTTTTCACCTAACAGGGGCTAACAACAAAGATTACAGGATTGCAGGATTACAGGATTACGGGATTACATGAGACTTCGGCTGAATCATAATTCTTCTCCGGAGGCGCAAAACTTCATGAAAACGTTTTGACAAAATCATTGATTGAACTCTTCTACCACACTTTGATGTGAAGAAAAGAAGATGGACAATCCATTGTTTAAACAACCGACCGAATCGAACCAACAGGCGCAGCCGCATCCTTTTGTAAGGGATAGAGGAGGAGATCAGCAAATCGACCCCAACCTATCCAACCAAGAAGGCCCTGACATCCGACCTGATATCCGACCTGGCCGGCAACGGGTCAAACGTGCATGCCAACCTTGTAAATCAAGAAAGAAGCGTTGTGATGGTTCCGAGCCTTGCGCTACATGCATTCGATATGGTTATGAATGTCATTACGAGCTTGGCCCGAGGAAACGAAGAAGACATACTTTGAAGGATCACGACACCGACGTCTCTCAAAGTCACAGCTCACCTGATACGAGCATCCATCATCGAGAGGAAAGGGAGAGAGCAAATAGTGAAAGTGCTCATGTACCACAGCCTGGTGGTTCCAAAGATACGAATCTTTGGGGAAAAGCATTTGCGACTTCGTTGGCTTTGAAATTGGATGCCGGGAAGTTGAGTAAACCCCATCTGGCGTGGAACTTAGGACTCAAGGATGAACAATCGTATGCGCAACCAGCCATCACCAGGATTATTGATCAAGCTGAGATGCAAAGGCTTTCCGATCACTATTTCGATACCACACATCAAATCTTTGGTGTCTTCACAAGAGATTTATTTGATCAAAAGATAGTGGAGAGATGGGGAATAAACTTCAATAGCTCGGATCCACATGATCCGATATTGTGTGGTGTTGCAGCATTAGGATCGTTGTTCTCGGGTGGCAGTCCAAGTCCGGCGGAGGCATCGCTGGTAGAGTTGGCAAAGATGGCTTTAGAAACGACAAGTGTGTTGAATTATCCTTCTCGACATCACGTGGTTGCATGGGTATTAAAAACACTCTATCTGAGATGTACAGCTTGTCCGCATGCTGCATGGATTTCCAGCTGTACGACAATGCACATTATTGAAAGTGTTGGAATGGAGGATGACTCGGATCAAGGTAATAGCGATGCAGACCTTGAACGCGGAATTGGTTGTGGGGTCTTGAATATGCACAGGCTATTTTGGATTGCTCTTTTGATGAATTCATGGGTTGCAAATGATTATGGTCGGTCGAAAGTTACTGTGAAGATACCTACGCCACCTTTTCCCTCACCCGAAAGTGAAATGGATCTCACCATCGATTATCTTACGCTCTTTCAAATATCGGAACGTCTCGATCAGGATGTCACCCATACGGCGATGGAGTTTGAAGCAGGAATCGCAGCGACGTATGCCTTTCATGCTCGATCAGATGGAGCTATGCTCTCACAGACAAATCTATGCTTAGGATTATATCGTCGTCTACGTCTTTTAGCCCCAAGTATATCACCTCGGACTGTTGATCAGGTATTATCCATCTGCACAAAAGGTTTAAGAGCCGTCATGAGAATGGTGGAGCGTCGTCAACCGTGGTGGCATATCGCCAATATTCCTTTTCAATTTGTCTGCGTCCTTCTCACCATGGATACACCGGACTCACTATCACATATCGGGGAAGCGCTCGAAACTTTAGATGCAGTATCTCGCTGTTTCACAACTCGCTCAGTTGCAGAGTCTGCAGCAACAGCTAGAACGTTAGTGGAATTATCTCGAAAAAGAAAGCAGGAGGAGATTAATATACTATCTCATGGCCTGAAAACCAGGATCGAACCGATTCCGACTGGTCAATTGCCTATCCCGGGTATGATTGGTAAACAAACGGTTCCATCGCCGATGGGGATGGGAAATACGAATGGGAATATGAATAATATGATGCAGGGAATGCCGAATATTGGTTCGATGGATTTTTCGGGATTTGATTGGGATTCGTTTTTGAGTATGGATATTCCCGTCTTGGATGCTACGGCTATACTTTGAGAAGATAAGGAGGTTAGCTGTAGCATCACTAATCTAGGAGATCCAATGTCGTAACGTGGTTTTCCAATGGCATGTATCAAAGGTCATGTAAATGGTGTTGAAAATGCGGGGCCGAAGACAGGTTTACTGCTTTACGAGTTTTGTGGATAGGTTGTCAGAGGGAAATGTAAAGTTATTAGAAGGGATTTGATTGAAGCGAAACACTCAACATTCTTTGAAAGGGCTCTTTGGGCAGACATGACTAGCTTCGCCAACAATTAGGGGACACAAGCTCGGAAGGATGAGATGAGCTAGAATATATATCCGTCGACTTTCGGTGATGGGGTATAAAACAGATAGCCAGCAAATCCTCCAAATCCAAACCACAATTCCAGAAACCATGCTTTTGGTCATATATTTACTTAATTTAGACTTGAATTAGTTTAGGTTAAACCTTACCACCTTAATGCAAATCACAACCACCCACCTCACACTTAATTCAGCCCTACGAACAATCCGCCCTTTCCCAAACCGTCCATCCCTGTAACCGACATCGGCAAATTTCACACTCGAGCCATCACCATAACCTCGGCCATGAACAATAGTTTTGCGACTTCATCTTACAAGTCAACAACAACAACGAGAGAAAATTTTGCATGAAGATAAGCCGAATTGGTGAATGCCAAGCTGCCGAAAGCATGTTAAGATGATCCACTGGGTTAAAATTTTGTAAAGGATCGGCTGGTTTAGGGTTGGGTATGGTGAGGGTGGCGTGTAGAGGGTCTGGAATCTCGGGCCAAGGATGGATGATGAATGGGATGGTCTGGGAGTGGTATGATGTTGAGAGCGTGTCATTCATGGATGTTCAGGAGAGAAGAGCGAGGGTGATTTGATACCATATCTTGGGGATTCAATTCTCATACCATGGGAATGGTATCCCAGATGAGATGGTATGAGATGAAAGGATGCTGCTGTCCCTCTGATTAATTCTCTCCACTCAGATAACTCCGAAATCACATCAAGCGAAGGGGGTAAGACGTGAGGGTAATCACTTCAATCACATCACGGTAGGATTAGGCTTATATCTGAATGCCAACAGGCGGGTGAGCGGATGTGAAAGCGGTAAGATTAAGGTTTTGATACCGCTTTGATTTCGATGATAAGGATTTTTGAGACGTTTTTACATCTATATTCGGGATGTAGGACAAGGTTGATGGACTGGAAGTGGATTTATAGCTGTGGTTAGTGGTCTGGGCGAGAAAAAATCGAGTCGAGATTTGGATAGTGGAGACTTGATTGTCGGGTCTTGAGTAAGACTTCAGATTAGACGGAAGGAATGAATATTGTATGGAAACGTATAAAGGGTCGGGTACCTTTTTGATGCATCTCGTTTTGTTTGTTGTGTTGTGTTTCATATCTTTCTATATTGCTTTCTACTTTATACTTTGCTCTACCTCTTCTTGTGCAAGTCATCTACAACGTATCACATTCCATTGCATGGTCAACATTCACCTCCATCAAAATGTCAGACACAGAGAGTAATCACTCGAATCCAAAGGATATCTTATATGAATCCATCCTCAACATCAACACAAAAGATACTCAAACACCTGTCACCCGCATTCCTACCAACAACTCAACACATTCTCGCCGTGGAAGTAACACCCTCCATAACACTTTAACACATCTCTCAACAAAAGAAACTCGAGATCCAGCACTCGACATTAATCTTCCCTATCGAACCCTCAGTCCCAATGCCAACCTCTCAGAATACACCGAAGAGAAACCCGCTGGAGAAATCCCAGCAGGAAAAGGAGATGGGAAAATAGATTACAAACTCGTCACCTTCTATCCCAACGATCCGGAAAACCCGAAAAATTGGTCGAAGGCTTTCAAATGGTATTGTACCATGGTTGTTGCGCTGACTTGTTTCGTGGTTGCACTTGCTTCGTCAATCATTACCGCGGATCTTATTGGAGTAGAAAAGCAATTCAATGTTTCGGAGGAGGTGGCACTTCTTACTATTACGGTTTTCGTAGTAGGCTTTGGTATTGGTATGTTTATTAACATTCATAGATATACATCTTGAGATTGTAAACATAAGCTGACAGAAAGCAGGTCCGATGATGTTCGCGCCGCTTTCTGAAGTTCTCGGACGCCGCTTGATCTATGGAACTACTTTATTTCTAGCTGTAATCTTCATCATTCCCTGCGCCCTCGCCCAAAACATTGAAACCCTCATCATCTGTCGTGCTCTCGATGGTATCTGGTTTTCAGCTCCAATGACCCTCGTAGGTGGTACCCTTGCCGATCTTTGGCGTAACGAAGAACGTGGTGTCCCAATGGCCGCCTTCTCCGCAGCCCCTTTCATCGGTCCCGCTATCGGTCCTCTAATTGGTGGTTTCCTCTCCGATGCAGCAGGATGGCGCTGGTTGTATTACATCCAAATCATCTTAGCTTTCATCGTCTGGATTCTCATAACCTTCACCGTCCCCGAAACTTACGCCCCGACAATCCTCGCCCGTCGCGCTAAGAAAATTCGTGAAGAAACAGGCAGCCCAGAACACGTCACAGAGCAAGATCTCGACCTACGACCTTTTGCCGAACGCCTTAGAGTCTTCCTCATCCGTCCTTTGCAACTCCTCTTCGGTGAACTCATCGTCTTCCTCATCTCCCTTTACATGAGCGTTCTCTATGGTCTTCTTTATATGTTCTTCGTCGCCTTCCCCATCATCTATCAAGAAGGAAAGGGTTACTCCGCCGGCACAACAGGTCTCATGTTCATCCCCCTCGCTCTCGGCGTCATCGCATCAGCTCTCTGCGCTCCAATCGTAAACCGCCACTACCTGATCCAAGTACATAAATACAACGGTAATCCCCCCGCAGAAGTCCGTCTCATCCCCATGATGTGTTCCTGCTGGTTCATCCCCATTGGTCTCTTCATCTTCGCATGGACATCCTACCCGCATCTCCACTGGATCGGTCCCGCAATCGGTGGATTTCCCATAGGCTTCGGATTCATCTTCCTCTACAACGCAGCGAACAATTACCTCGTCGATTCATACCAACATCAAGCAGCATCAGCACTTGCAGCGAAAACATTCCTCCGATCGTTCTGGGGTGCCGCAGTCGTGCTTTTTACAGAACAGATGTATGCCCGATTGGGGTATCAGTGGGCGAGTTCCGTGTTGGGTTTTATTGCTCTAACATGCTGTGCGATTCCATTTGTGTTTTGGACGTGGGGAGCGAGGATTAGGAGGGGGAGTAAATTTGCTTTTGCGGGGGAGGATGAGGAAAGTGCGAAGGCGAAGACGGGGGTGGAGAGAGAGGCGTTGGGGGAGGAGTTGCAGAGGCAGTTGAGTTATGTTAGTACCCCTTAGATGGTGGTGTAGGGGGTTAGTGGGAGGTAAGCTGGGATGGAGAAATTGGGAACATGGAAAAGATGTGTTATGATATAATGGTAATGAATTAGGAGATGGCGGTAATAAAATCGGGTTGTTGTGGGGGGGGTTAGGGAGGGGGTGTGGGGAGGGCATAATGTCTTGTGTTTGTAGAAGGGCGTTGGGGATTTAAGCGTGATTTTGAGATTCCCCTATCAAAATGTATTTTTACTTTTTCACTTTTTTTATTCTTCAATCTTTTTATTTCTTAAAAATAGAAATAGAAATAGAAATAGAAATAGATTTTTATTTTCGCGATTTATTCTTTAGTATGTATTATATATTAAATAAATAATTAAACGTTTTATAAGATATAAATGATAATTTACTTCAAGGATTTGAAAAAAAAAGGGAATATCAGTTTGGTTTCTCTTTTGTTTTGTTGCTTCGTCTATATCTTGAAATACAATCATAATTTCCTCATTGATCTCCAGCTCTTAACATATTTAAGGATTGTTGAGATGGTTTAATTTAAGTTGGCTATTCTTATATATTTTTATTTAATGCTGGGATGGTGATATAGGTAATACCTTATATAGGTACTTCATATTAAGATGGCGAGATAAACATCCTCCTCCACATATTCCTCCTTCTCCTCCCACCCAAATAAAGAATCCCCATGGACTTATATCCTAACCTTTAATATCATATTCAGGATTGTTTGTCTGACAATAGTTAGTTCGTTAGTTAGTAAATAAGAAATAGAAACCCTTGGATTTCCTAATGCCGCGGAAGTAAATTATGAGAATCTAGTCCCTCCCTGTCATGATTCAATTTTTTATTTTTTATTTTTTATTTTTTATTTTTATTTTTTTTTTTATTTTTTATTTTTTATTTTTTATTTTTTATTTTTTATTTTTTATTTTTTATTTTTATTTTTTATTTTTTATTTTTATTTTTTATTTTTTATTTTTTTTTTTTTATTTTTTTTTTTATTTTTTTTTTTTTATTTTTTATTTTTTATTTTTATTTTTATTTTTTTTTTTTTTTCTTGGGGGGTGGGGGGAATAGAAAGAAGAGAGATCTCTGCTAGAGGATACTGTCAAATACCACGTAAGATGATATGGAAGAAAAGGAGGGGGGAACTGTTGATGTTGTGAATTGGTTTTTTGTGGGGGGGGGGGTTGATATAGAAAAGAGAAGACGAGCAGGTTTGGGTTTAGAATTATTAAGGTTGTGATGTTGATGATGATGATATTCCATTCTCGAAGACTTTGGGAGCGAGGCAATGAGGAATGGAGAAATGGAATTCATGGGAGAAGTTGGCATTTATATAGGGTGTAATTGGTGAGACTAGATCAAGCTTTTTAGGTTTATATCCTGAATTAATCTTATTATCTTAGTGGCATAGACTAGGCTTGGGGCTAATACTACGATGACAATTGTCTTGGCCAAAAATTCTAGTGTCATCACAAAGTAAATGAAATTTTATGACATAAAACTACCCTCGTTCAAAGTAATCGTTATCTTCAGGTAGTTTAGGACTTGACGTCTACAAAGGCAGACTAAGGGCCTACAGTGGATACGACTGAGCAATGTAACTTCTGTTGGCGCTGCAAAATCTCAGACTATGACGATGTCAAATAGGTCCAAAGTAGCTGGGGCCATACGCTTAACATCTACTGTTGAAATCATCGAAAAACTAAATAGTTTCACCTATGTCTTAACGACTAAGCCACTTGAATGTTTTCACCACTCACGAGATTGTAGAGATCACCAAAAAATGCCAAATATTTTTGAAAATCACCTCGTATAATTAATCTTATGCTAGAACTAAAACTTCATTTGATACCAGATTGATCTTGGCCATCCATTTCCTGGAAGAAGATTGCGAAACGACTCCTGTGAGCATTCCCGCAGAACCTTTCGGGAGGTACTTGTTGATTAGGAGGACTTTGGCGAGGCAACTGGTATTTTTGTAGTCTCAGAAACTTGCCATTAGCCTTGCTCTTTTTGAAACGTCGAGGGGTGCGACCGGTGAATTTCTCCTGGACTTCGTTCCAACTTTCCATATTTTGTAATGAGATGTAAGCGTCATCATCAATGTCATCGGTAAAGCCCCACAGCTTGGAGCCTGGTGTCAATATATGAGTTATCAAGTCTCTCTCTTTGTTTGGATCGTTGATCAGAAGGGTTCTTAGGCCATCTTCCCCAAATCCCCCTAAACAATAAAATTCCCTGGTTTTTATGCCCTCATATAAGCTCTCTTCCCAGGCCTCTTTCGGTTCATCAAAATTTGTCAATAATGGGCAAATCTCAACTTTTTCGACTGGTAATGCTCTGAACGCCTGGACCCATGAGAATCTCATGGGAGCTTTCAAAACCTCGTAGAAGTCATCCTCAGTAATTTTTAACCAAAGAATAACAGACTCAAGACTGGGAAGGTTGACCGACATGTAACTGCACAAAGCAACAAAGTCTTCCGAAAAGGGTTCACTGGACTCATCTCGGGGCTCAAAGTCAATAGAAATGTGCCTCATGCAAGGATGAAACAATTTGTTCCTTTTCAGCCATGTCAAAGACTTCTGAAAGCTCAGACTAGTTAGTTTGTTCTTTGAAAAAATTGAGTTTGATCATTTGTTGTGGAAAGTTGATTACTCACCTCAATGATAGGAGTATTCTGGTCACTTAACCAGCTTTGGTTGCAACACTTTACACACCACACAACACGCATGCTAATATATCCCAGAAAATCGATCAGTACGTGCTTCGCCTCCTGACTGCCATCATTTCCTCGTCCTCTTAACGCTTCGGCATACCCTCTTTTCCAACAGAACTCTGACCGATTTACTTCCCCCCAATTTATGACATGTCTTACGATCATCGGAAATTCGCTCGCTCTGTTATACTCTGTCTGTATTTCAGAGGGATTCAGGAAATATGATATCACGTCGTCAGTGGTAGCCCAATAAAATAGGGATGGGGTTTCCTCCAAATCTTGACAATTTACCACATATTTAAAGATGTTCTCTCTAATCGAAAGAGGCAAAGTCATAAGACCTTTGAGCAGCCTAAAATGTGTATTAGCATAGTCCGGAAATTCTGGCGATGTGGAACAATACCAGTCTGGAGAACAGCCATAACCATTAAAATAATATGATACTTTCTGACCACAAGGAACAAATGTTGTCTTTGACGGTGCTGTCGAGTGACGCTCTTCTGTATGATGTAATCCTATGAATTGAAACCATGAGTCTTTATGATCGCAAGGTAAACCAAGGAACGTATTTCTGTTTGTAGCACACGAAGCTAATGAGCTGCGTTCCAAATATCGTACTCGTCCGTCACATAAGAAATGTTTTGCCCATCCCTTCGAAATGTACGATTCCCTGGTATTGTAGAGATGTCTCTCAGTTGGTGTGCGATCAATTCCGTCGTCGGAAAGTGGGCCATTTCCAAGAGACACATCCCCAAGACTGTATCCTGGATACGGGCCTGTCATTTGCGCCGAGTATTCAAGCCCTCGGAGTTTCTTCTTGATTTATGGATGAATATTTTGCTGCTATCCGATGTTGGTATTAAGTCAATTCTTAGTGAGCTCCCAAACTTTGTACCAGAATTCCAGAAGACTAGAAATGCTGAAGGTACTTGTTTTTAATGTAGTTATAAATCTCACAAAACTTTCATAGCAGAAACATTATATAGAGAAAATCATGGGAGACTTGGAATATTAATTATTATGTATCGTACAATACTTCTTGTGATCTAACGTTGAGATATTCACTCTGGTGATTCGTTCCATAGTGTGAACATTCCAAGAATAATGATACGAGCTGTCTTTAATGAATCGCATAACATGACAAACGCTATAGGCCAATAAAAAGCCGTAAGATAATATCCGGAACCGTGATCTTAATATTTTTATATCTCGCATAAGTGATAGGAAGGCACGGTGGTAGTCTTGTTTAATGAGACGAGAGACTGAGGAAGAATGCTGGCTCATCACCTATGCAGAGGGGCCTTATTTATTGTAGTTCCTCTTTCTCTGACCTTCAACGACACCTCATCATTTTACTTTTTAAATTATTAAAGGTAAGTCATGGAAATCTCGTATCTTCTATTATAAGCCGAAAAAAACGTTTTATATATTTTAACGTAATAATTGAGCAGGTTATAGTTTAATATCTCAAAACGTTAACCCGCAATCAAATCGTTAATACAAAATTCACCTACCCTCCTCCTGCTCCTCCCTGGTCTAATACGGAAACTCAATTCCTCATTTATCTATTTATATAAGTTTTTATCTAATCTATCTCTAAGGGCAGACCTTCTCTAGTACGCCAGGAGACAACTAGTTTATTTCCCTCTTAAATACCTCGTACGATAGTAAAAACGTCGAATATTCATTTTGAGTTTGTGCCCCCCTAAATCGTTAAAGTTAAGCGAGCCATCCATTGACTCCATACTAATTTCACGTCGCGGGATTATAATTAATAATCTATAGCAAATGAAAATTCTGTCCATGATTAAAACACCCTAGATATTCAATTTCCGAGATTGAAGAAGATCAGATAGGTAGTCCCTACTACTACCAAAAAAAATCTATACAGGCTCAATGGGTGTAACAGGGTTTGCGAGCCAATTTAGTTGTTTGTTAATTCTATGTTTCTGTTTTTAGTGGGATTGGTCACAGTATTCGATATATCTTGGAAACCGTGATTGTTAGAGGTTTCCTAGCTTCATTCTTTTACTTTGACTTTGTGTGTTTTTCAATGCTCTTGGCAAATCTAGGGAGTCCTTGGGTTGATGGTCACATGATTAAACTCTACTAGGAATAACACATATCGATGAGACTTTTGCACGCTACGTGGCGTTCTAGCTAGCTTGGTCGAGTGGGAAGAACGGGTTTCATATTCCAGTCGGCGCATGGCTAGCTTGGCGTGGTTATGGTTGTGGTTCTCAGTGAATTATGCCATGGCCAGATCGGAACACATTTTTGAGGAGAAGTAGGGTTACACCGGGAACATCTCCAGTTAAGATAAATCATTGAACGCGCTACATTCATTCGAATCTCTCTCAATTGCGATAAGCCCGTTACATTTTCATTTTGAAATTCTCGCAATTCCCAAAAATCGCAAGCTAGCTACTCATCGGGGTATCGCGCTGATAAGTAGGTCAATCTCGCGCTCCCTCGTGCATCACACCACCCATACATCGCCGCCAAGCCTCCCCTTACATAGAAGCTTCCTTGAAATGAAAGCGGCTAAACTTATCCACCGTATTCAATTTCACAGTCCTGAAATGTAAACCGTTCTCCCGTTCATGGACTTCCAAGTTCACATTCTTTTCCTTGTCAATATCTCCTACGCTCTTTAGCAATTGGCCAAATGTTCCCGTAAGTGCTCTTGGTTCGTTGTACATTTCGAAGAACAGGTATCCGTTATTTGCGTATGTTTCGGCGGAAATTGGAGTTTGTGGAGGTGGCATGCCAGTGGCTAGCTGGAACTTTTTTGGACCCAGAAGCTGCATGTTAAACATGATTGCATGCATTTCGTCATATCCATTTTTTTGGAAATTGTCTTTGCGGACTGCTTGATGAATGGAACCTCCAGGCGCTAATGCCAATTCGTATCTTTGTTCTTTCAAACTTTCTTCCGTTTCCTCCATCTGTTTTACAACCTTTGACGGTACATGGCCGCCTCCGCGGAGCCTGAGTACCAAATAATTGTCGATTCCTATAGATTTGATCAGTAAGAGAGTCCCACGAGGACCGGTGTGTGACCGACCTTTGGTACATTGCAGTCCGCTAAAGTACCTACGGGTCATATGTCAGCCCGACCACGTTTGGTGATTAGTAATCGAACTAAACTAACGTTGGTCTTCGAGTTGCTTTCCACAAAATATCAATCGTTGTCGATCCACTGGTATGCCTTCCTCCCTAGAGACACGGTCCTTGAGCATTCCAACGGTCGTACTAGAGTCCACAGATATAATCATCGCTTTTCCCTCCATATTTTTGACGAATACTTGGCGAGTGAGTTCAGGCTCTGCACGGAGGGGTATTATCTCGAATTGAAGGCCAGAAATCTTGTCATGACCTGTGATCTGTGCTTCGACCGAATATCCAGAGCCAGTAGGGACCGCTACAAATTGCTTGACCGTTCCGTCGGACTTTACGATTACATCGAGCCATTCTTGTCCTGGAACCCTAAGATAGTCTTGACACGACGTCATTCCCGTGGCAGCCCTTTTGGATCCTGCGGGCTCGTATTTGTTTTCTCCTGAGATAACATTGATTCCGCCAGCGTAGGCTTTAACTGCAAATGGATCAAATCTGTTGGGAGAAAAGAATCGAATCCAGAGTGCCTCTCGTTCTGTTTCCTGTGTTAGAAATTCGACTTTTCCGTGGGAATAGTAGTCCCTAAAATGAGTTGAGAAGAATTATCAAACTCACGCCTGATAGGAATAAATACACCTCCTTTCCTAACAAGCTCAACAGGCAAATTCTTCGCGAACTCGTCAATGTCATAGATTGGGAAATTTCCGAGATCCGGCGGAAGCTGATAGTTGTTGCCATCATCCGGAACATGAATGGTTCATGAAAGGAGATCTCCATGGAGCCTCCGCGACCATTTCAATTTTTATTTCGTTAAAACCGCCTGGGGCCTGCTTGATGGCATCTTGCAAGTCAACCTTAAGAGTTGAGGAATCCATGGTGAATGGTGAGTGGTGAACTTTTCGCAGAGTCAAGTTTCAAGGTAAATATGAGATGCGATGATGGTAAGGAAGAAACAATTCATTCACTTTCGCGGAGCTGCCGTTTATTAAGTAACCCCGCCCTTTCTCCCACGAGATTCTAACCAAATACCAAAACCTTCTAAGTTTTATCAGAATATTTCACACAGCCAAAAACATCAAAGAAGGAAATTTCTAGAATCACATCGCAACATAGCTTGAAGCAAATCTTTACAAATCCGCGACTCTATTGTCCCAGGATCCTTCCAGTCAGACAACGCATCCCCTAGATCGTCTTAAGCGAGGCTTCCAAGTTCGCCTGCGGATTACTGTCAGCCTGACTCCCGATAGGGTAGAGTATTGTGTCGATGAAACAAATAGGGAGTAGCAACCTGAAAGGTAGCGGGTATTGTAGGATAAACAGACGAACTCGAGTATGTTCTGAAGTTGTTTGTTTTCCCAGTTTCTCTTCACATCTCAGCTCTTATGATTGTATATAGGGAGTGATTTTTGTAAGGCCAAGGGTATTTAAAAGATTTGTATGTCTTAGCTAAGCGCTAGCCCGTATTTTTGGCACATCCAATGAATCATGAATTTACAAGACCTGATCAATATTCGTGTCTGAAATTTTAAAGTCATATTTCCAGAATGAAGAGTGATTACACCCCCTGTTACCGAGCGTCATGTCATTATCTTCATTTCCAAGTCCTCAGACTACAGATTTCACCACAAAACTCCCGAGCCTAGTTCATTCCTAGCTTTCACAGCAACTCTAAGTATCCCCGGGGATCGAAATCACTCTTTCTATCCAACTCATTTAACTCCACAGCTCCATGTTTAATTCTCGCATCACTCCTGTTCTCAATAGGCTTGACCAAGCTGAATTCATTCAAGCCGCTACACCCCTCCACCACAATGGAATCCAATATTCGTTCCCAAATTCCACCTTGCTCTCCATAACATTTAGAGAAAGGAAATTTGAGTGCACAGGTCTCGGCTATAGGTGGGGTAGATGGTTCTTCCTCCTCTGTGATCTTGCTGAATGTCTTAGTGTCAAAAAGCTGTACGTTGACGATGCCTTGGTTCCCTCTATCGTATCGTTGAGGGGCAAATACATCTTTCTGAATGGGTTGGCGGAGGAGCCCTCCAGGGGATATTGGCTTTTCTTCGGTTTGCCACTCCTGGTACATATTCGTTACTAGATATAATGTAGACTCCTATCATATATGTAAGCAACAATACTGAATCCTCCTAAGAACACTAAAACCTAACAACCTTTTGTATATTGCATTCAGACAAGGTCACTGAGAGGCTCATTAGCAAAACTCAATTTGTAGACCTTTGGTTACGTAGTAGCTTACAGCGATTTGGTCGAAGCGTCTTTCCGGCATGAATCAATACCTGTAGGCACGGCGGTATACCCTCGAGGTCGTGTATCCTATTCTTGATGTCCCAAAGGGTCATTGAGGAGTTTACCTGAAGTGTGTGGCCTTTCCTAAACTTCAAAAATATTTGGAAACTGCGCTCCGGGTTGTAAGCAGTCCCTAGAAATGTTGGGATAATTTCAAATTGGATCCCAGCGAGGCTGTCCGAGCAACTTATTTGTGCCACGTTTGAGCCTGAGTGGTTTCCAGGAGGGATAACCGAGTATACAGGCGCGGCAGGAAATTGCGTCACTTTACCATCTGCGTTAGGGATACCATCGAGCCATTGTTGACCGGGAACGATAATATAGTCTTGTTTGCAATTGTTGACCTTGTAGTTTTGCTGAGTAGCAGATTTACTCTCTCCCGAAATGATGTTGACACCATCAACATAGATCTTGATAGCAAAGGGATGTCCACTGTGTGAGTGAAAATTGAGCCAGAATGCTTCGCTTTCTGAGTAATTCATTAGAATAAAAAATCAACTGGGCTATGTGGAAAGAGTAACGAACGACGAATGGGAATGAATGCGCCACCCTTTTCAACCATATCACTCGACAATTTTGAAGCATAATTCTTGATAGAGTATAAAGGTATCCTTCCAAGATCAGGAAGATGAGGGTACTCAATTTCATTATCAGGGACTCGTACTGTACGTCGAAACGAGACGTATACAGCATTTGCTGCACCATCACTGATGCGCAAATTGTATCCAGCAATTTCGGCTTTGAGGGATGTTGACGATCCCATTTTGTTCAACGGAATTGTGGGTGTTGTTGTTTTCATCGCTGGAATTCCCATTCTTCAAGTACTTGCGATTGCGCAGTCCTGCTTCCAGAAGAATAGATAACAGTTCCATGATCCACGACTCATAGAATTTATTGGAAGTATAGGTTGTTTATATTTTGCCCCGTGATTGGCCATTACTAAACATATATCGCTGTGGATGGCTTGAACTGATGAGACATTCCTAAAGCCTCGTGAAACACCGGCAACATTCAAACCGTCAAACAAAGAATGAGCCCCTTCAGAATTTTAGATCACCATCACAATATTTCTTCATGATTCCAGAATTATGAGAGTTGGAGAATATAGGTGGTCTAAGAACAAAAAGAAGAGAAAATGTTCCGCGAAAAGGGAAGGAAGGAATAGAGAAGAACTCTTCTTCTACTCACACCAAACTAACGATATGAGACTGACTTGCCATGACCAGCCATACGAGGCTATAAGTGACATCAAGCTTCCAATCATTTTAAGTTAAAGCCCAATAACACAAAAAAGCATTGCCTCCAGCGCCCAAAGGCTTCAATGAAACCAGACAGCCCAATCTTAAACATAGCTTCGAAAATTCCGTCCTGAATATCCGTCACTTACACCAAACATTGAAGTGAAGTATTTCATCCACCACAGTTCGGCTAGAAATCACTAGAATATTCCACTGATCATCACTGAGCTTCCTAGCTTCGAGTTTCTTCCGAAAATAGGAATGAACCTACCCATCGTACTTGATCTCGCAAGATTTGGTTGAACATCACCTGTCCCCCTGCTCTTGTCCTCGTCACCGTCACTTCGATAAACCATAAATCTTCGAAACCCAACAACCATTTTCTCTTCTCTGCATAACCGTGGGTAGCCAAAGACCATAGTCCATAAAATGTTCACTCCAATCGTGTCTGTAACCACATATTCACCGGTATCTCCAGACACATCTCAAAACACAATCAACGACCCTCGAATCCAGCTAACTAACCACCTTTCAAATACACTGATCTCAAATCAATAACAAAACAACCATCAAGCCATTACATCCCACATCCCAATATTTTCTCTCTTTCCTCCCATCTTCTTCTCCCTCGGGGGAAAAAAAAAATTTCACGATAACCTAGTACTCAATAACTTCCCCAATGAATGCTACCTAGAGCATCTACCATGCAGCTTCACATCTAAAACTCTCTCTCTCCTCCCGTCTCTCTTTATCTCCCACCACTCACCCCCTCCCCTCCCCCCCTTTTTTTTTCTTTCTAACCTACATCTCCTCTCCACCACTATAACTTGCTTAAATCATATCTAATCAATATCGCCGGATATCTAATACATATACCCAATACCCTCAAGCTACAATATCCGAGCTAGATTGAACCAAGTACGCTCTTTAATAGGAAAAGAGAAACAAATACAAATACAAAAACAAAGACAAAGGGTCAAATGGCCGTAAATACGAGATCTCAACAACAAGAAAAATAATATCCAGCGTGAAAAATATCATAATCATGATCAGAAGCCAAAAATATACTAGTAATCTCAAGTCTTCGACCCTCCCTCTCCAAATCCGTCACTGACCTAAAGTCGCACATTTCACCCGGAGTCGAACGGAATCTTGCACCCGAAAACTCATGGAAACGAATACTCTCATCATTTTCCGGTTTCACCTCTTCGTGCAAAACATCTAGCTGCACCACGCTCTTCAGGAAAGCTTCCCCCTACGCCAGATAGTCCTTCGTAGATGCTGTAGAAGGGGTATCCGAAGTCTGCGTAGGTTACCGTTTCCGGTGGCTTGACACCAACTATGCTTTCGAAAATTTCGGTATTGAGTAGTTGGATGTTGATGAGTATTGTGTTTTCTTTGTACCAGTTAGCAACTAGAACAAAGTCTTTGACGATGGTTCATTTGATGAAGATACCGGGTGCGATAGCCATCGCTGCTGTCTAGGTATTCCAGAATGAACTTGAAGATATTGGATATAAATCAATAGCAAAAATTGAACAAATGATTTATTCTTTATGTAATCTTACATTGACTAGGTATGAAGCCAACATATAAACCAAACCATAATATTCACATGACAGATACTAGTATCTTATCGAAATAGATGATAATAAATGTTCTCCTTGAAATTGATATTATTACTTAACACTTTCATATGCCTCCCTTCCACCCAAACCTCCTCATCATCCATCACCTCATACTCATACTCATCCCCTTCCTCATTCTCGTTCTCATAACTAAATAAAACAATAAATCAAAAATTACATATGAACAACGCCTAAAAAAATGGATAGATGAACAATCCGTAACCCAACCCAAAAATGTCCTCAATCCTATACCGATTCAACACCATCCGATTTTGTCCGATCCCAGAATTCCACGCATCCTTATAATGTACAGTTTTTAATCCAAATGAGTGGGTAGAAGTATCCAAAAAATCACTCTCCTGGACTGCCAAAGAATACATCCTCTTCATTTCTGAACATTGTAGAATTATCAGCTGCGACGCTGAACATGCTGTCGAATTTCCCTATCAGAAGATCAGGATCACGCTCGAGTTGTGTAATACCAGTGCTGGCTGTGGCAGCAAATGCCTCCAAAAACATATCATCTTGCTCAGTGATATTTGGTAGATTACTAAGTTCACCACTGTTTGAGACAGCGTCTAGATCGTAGTAATTGGCGCTCGCTGTGGGCGAAGAAGACGATGGACATAAACCTGGCGGGGAGTAGTTACTCTGCGCAGATTTGGTGGGTGATCCAGGATTTGACGGAAGATGCTCAGAGAGGTTGGGACGACTGCGGAATACTGATGCTACATGTGTTGATTGTATCGCATTTGGCTCTACGCATTCTGCAATTGATGTCATTGAAGAGATTGAGGATATCGATGCCGCAACTGATGATGACCTTTCCCTAGAGAGTTCGTAGCTGTCATGTGTGGCGAGGGAGCTTTGAGAATAGCCATAATCTCCAAAGGGCTTATCGTCAAGGACATCCAGATCACTGCGAGGTGACTGGGCGCATGCACTTTCCGAGTATTCCGATGATGTTTCTGATGGGCTCATCTTGTTCTTGCTTCGAGTTCGGGATGCTTTTCCCAGTCGTTCTTCATCGTCGGGTCGATTCTTCCTTGGTCTACCTCTCTTGACTGTCTTCTTGACCACGCCTTCAAAAGCACCAATGCACATACCGCGCTGTCTGTGACGAGTCAAAGCATCGTGTCTGGCAAAACTGTTTCCACATTGACATGGATAAGGCTTTACACCGCTATGGATTTTTGCATGTCGTTTGAGGTCATGCTGGCGCACAAAGCATTTGTGGCAGTGTGGGCATTGGAATTGCCTGTCGCCAAGATGGGTCTGGACATGTGACTTGATGTTCTCCTTGCGACCGAATCGCTTACCACATTCTGGATACAGGCAAAGCCACTTCGTATCACCAGGTTCCGGTGCTTGAATGTAGGTAGCAATATCATCAATCGTGATTCCAGTATCCGTAATCGACTCTTCGAGGTTGATACTCGATACTGACTCTGATCGTCGGTAAGATTGAGCCGGAGAACTACAAGCTGGCTCTGAAGCTGGAAGACCGTGAGAATAATTGGACATGGGGTAAGGCGATACGTCTGGTGCTTCTAAGATTGGTCTGTTGGTAAAAGGATCTCTGAAGACATTCCTCCGAGATTGTTCTGGAGATGAGGGATATGATAGATCTTGTGAAACATTTGAAGAAGTCGGTGAGTATTGGGCCGTTTGAAATTGTGGATCATTTTTCATAAAATCGAGGTTAATAGTTGACATGTTCATGAAATTCGATGTTGGCATTGGTGCGGAGTCATATGTGCTGGCAGTGGGTACGGGTCCAGATCCTGGTGGGGTGGATACGGCTTTCATCTCAGCTTCTCGTCTCATGTCGTCGAAAACATTCTTAGCTCTCTGATTACTTTTAGGCTTAATCGTCTCCTCCATGGATGTATCATAGTCATCACGAAATCTTTGTGGAATGTGCTCCTGCTTGATTGTCCGGTTGAATGGGCTATCCAAAGGAGCCGGAGGAAAGTAATCTGGAGCGATCAGAACATGTCTGTTAGATTAGAACGACGACTTACTGGTAGAGTTTGCATTTGGAGGTGTAAGAGGCCTTTGCGGCGATTTCAAAGCTAGATTCTCGAATTGAGCAACCCTATCTAAGATTGCACCACTAATCCTCCTCGATGATCTTCTGCTGTGGTTTGCAGAACTTGGCTGTGAATTGACACTGTGTATCTCGGATTCATGAAAGAATTCCATGAATGTCGGTGTCATTGCTGTGTTTGTAGCGAAAAAGTCAAAGTCATTGCTCCCGTTGAAGTTTGGGTCGACTGGTATTATCGGGTTCATGGGACCGGAATATGAATATGAGTGTTGATGTTGTTGTACCTCATATGGGTTCGAGCATCCGGAATCAAATGATTGTCTGTGTGGGGTGACGAGTGGTGAAACAAATTGATTCTCGTCATTGTCGTAAATTGGAAATGGCTGCTGGCCCGGGCGAACCAGTCTCTGCTGCTGCGTCTCTCGCAAAATATGCTGTGGTGTCGTCTGATATCCTACGTTAGTATTACTTACCGCTTGTGCCTGCTGTTGAATTGGTCGTGGTCGCGTATCCAGGCTCATCCCACGTCTGTGGGCATGCCTTTGGACCGGTGGCAGGTTATTTGCCTTCACTGCATCGAACGCGGTCGGGGTCGAATTTTGTCGTCTGTGTTGCCGATGTCGATGTTGAAGGTTGTTGGATGGATTAGACAGCATTATGAATGCTAGAAGAGTTCGGAAATGTCGTCGATTGAAAGTATTGCAATTAAGCAAACCTATATGTTCCGAGACTATGTAATGCATTAATTAGCGCGATGATGGATATATGAAGATAGAGCGGTCTAGATATCCATATGCATACATACCTCACGCAGCGCAAGCCGTTAGGCCGGGCAAACTTTTTTTTTTATCTTAGGACTGCTCAGCAGCAATTGACTCTTTTTTTGAGTCTTCTTTTTATGATGAAGGACTTCCTCAGCCCTGTTGAAGTCAAACGAAGGAAAAGCTAATACTTCTAATGAGAGCCTTCACCGGTAGAGGAAGTGTTTTTTATGTGGTTTGATAGTTTGTTAAAAGTATTTCTTCTTATTGGAAGAATGAGGGTTTTTGGGATTTTCGGATTTGGTTTTGTGGAGATGTGTGGAGAGGAAGATATTTGTATGTACGGAGTATGTATGATAAAGAGGGGATGGAAGTGAAGAATTGAAGGTTTAGATGCTTCAGCGCGTCCTCTTCTGGATCTGATGTTATCTCAGGCGCCAAAATCAACAAGTCTCGGTTGGGATAGCAACGCACTAGCGGGATCATCCAATCACAGATATGGAAGCTGGATTTCACATGATCCATGTAAACAAAAGATCGGATAAACCAATAGATCCGAGTACCCAGTAAACCCGATTCATTGCTTAGATTGCCTAGCTGGGTAATTTCTTCGAGGATGTCCAATCATTAATTTAAATGTCCTATGGGTTAATCAATACACGGTAGCTCCTAGTATCAATTTGATGACTTCTTGCCTGGCTAGGTAATAATAGGAATAGGCAGGTACTAGGACGGTAGGGATAAATACGATCGAACATTATTTTATGCTCTATTATATGTTGATTTATACTCTATTATACCTACCTTTGTACGATCTGCACAACTTGTACAACTTGCACAATTCCTGCAATTGCTACCTAATCACAACCAATCAATGCATTTTGATTCTACATCGATGATTTTCGCCATGAAATTATTTTGAGTCTGATTTGAATCTTGTTTCAAAAGAATATATTCATTTTTAGCCAATCATGAGGATGAAATCAATTTGATTTTCCCTTCCTGGAGATCCAAAGAAATATCGTACTCGATTCAATCTCCCGGGTGAAATCGTTTACCCAAATTTGAAAATGTGAACTGAATTTCGGTGTTTCCCTATCAACAAGCACCGTTCCTAATTTCTTTTGCCATACTCCCATTACTCTCGATCCAATGTTCCAAAGGGCGAAAGGGCGAAAAGGAGACAGCCAGAAACAAATTCGTGGAATTGAGTTCATTCATACATAGTTCATCTGAACCTTCTTCAAAACTTCCAATCTGACATTTCCAACGTTACGTTCGCATGAATTGGTTTCTCAAATTATTATTTTATAGATGCACGATTGACTTTCCTAACGACCCAATAACATCATCCACGCTCCGCACCCTGTTCATAAAGTTGTGAGCGCATAATTAATCATGGCATCCACTACTGGAACAATGCGTGGAACACCAAGTCGCGGCGGTCAAGCCCGTGGTCAACTGCCTGTCTTTAGCAATAGTCCTGCGTCGAATATCCCTCGACCCGCTCAAGATTCTCATGCGACGCATGCAACGACTTCAACTACACAAAGTGAAGTTGGTGGATCCAGTATGAGTGCAAGCAGAGCAAAACAATCCAAGAGGGATGAGGTATGTTATATATCTTCTTATTTTCATTTTATCTGCTTCCCCTTTCTGCACGCTGGAACCCCTTTGAAATAAAAAAAATCCGGTGCTTCTGGTGCAAATTGTCCCACCATGCCGCAAATCAGACGTCACAAAAGCAAGACGAGGTTAACCGTTCCACAGGCCATCCGGCGGAAGATCGAGACTGATCTCAGTAAGAAGAGTAAGACGACAGGTCGTGCTCGACAGACAAGAAAAGCCCCGCCAGGAACGGTTCTCGCCCTTCGACCAAGTCAAGCACTCCAGATAAAACCCAATACCACTGTGGCAGAGGCTGCACAGTTGATGGCAGCAAAGAGAGAAGATTGTGTCCTAGTTACCGACGATGACGACCGCATTGCAGGCATTTTCACTGCCAAAGATTTGGCTTTCCGCGTTGTTGGAGCAGGAATCAAGGCCGCCAATATCACAATAGCTGAGATTATGACCAAGAACCCGCTCTGCGCCAGGACCGATACAAGCGCTACCGATGCCTTGGACTTGATGGTTAGAAAGGGATTCCGTCATTTACCAGTCATGGACGAGAACCAAGATATTTCGGGTATTCTTGATATCACAAAGTGCTTTTATGATGCTATGGAAAAATTGGAGCGGGCTTATAGTTCTTCGAGAAAACTTTACGATGCTTTAGAAGGTGTTCAATCGGAATTGGGGTCCAGTCAACCGCAGCAAATTATTCAATATGTGGAGGCGCTCCGATCAAAGATGTCCGGGCCTACTTTGGAATCCGTCCTTACTGGAATTCCACCTACAACCGTCACTGTACGAACATCCGTCAAGGAGGCCGCTGCTTTGATGAAGGAAAATCATACCACGGCTGTTCTTGTTCAAGATGGAGGATCAATTACTGGTATTTTTACAAGTAAAGATGTTGTTTTGCGTGTTATTGCACCAGGATTGGACCCCTCCAACTGCTCTGTTGTACGTGTCATGACCCCACACCCGGATTTTGCTCCTATGGATATGAGTATTCAAGCAGCGTTGAGAAAGATGCATGGTAAGATTCCTATTATTTTCTCATGTACTTTGGCTTACTTAACCAGATGGTCACTACTTGAATCTGCCAGTCATGAACGATCAAGGCGAAATCGTTGGAATGGTTGATGTTCTCAAACTTACATACGCCACCTTGGAGCAAATCAACACCATGCAGACAGGTGAAAGTGATAGCGGTCCAGCATGGAATAAGTTTTGGATGTCTCTTGAGCATGAAACTGAATCAATGGTGTCTGGCGAGGGAAGTCATCATCACACAACCGGTGGCCGATCTTTAATGTCCCCAGATATGTCACGGGGTCATGAACGTCAAGTTGATGCTAGTGTTGCCCCTAATGATTCCGCTTCTCACGTTGGTCTAGATTCTCCACGCTCGCAATTGAGTCGTCATAATGATATCCCCCCCGAGGATGTTCCATTTGCATTCAAATTCAAGGCTCCAAGCGGCCGCGTGCATAGAGTTCAAGTCACAGCCAGTCATGGCCTAGCTGAACTTATTTCCGCTGTTGCAAACAAACTGGGAGCAGAAGTTGATGCTGTTGGAGGTGTAGCAATAGTAGAGGATGGTAAACTTGGCTCGTCCGGATTCGCTCTCAGTTATCTTGACGATGAGGGTGATTCTATATCAATCACAACCGACGAAGATCTTTTGGAAGCAATTGTTATCGCCAGAAATGGTCACCGGGATAAAGTTGACTTGTTCGTTCATGATCCTGAGAAGCCACCAATGGCTGCCACCTTAGAACCTCAGCCACCTGTCATCCAATTAACTACCCCACCAGGATCAGCTACTATCCGAAGACGCCGTGTGGTTGCCAATGATGAGGAAGAGAGTGATGATGAACCTCGAGTCAAATCTAAATCACGAAAGGCAGCAGCTCCACAACCAGCCCCAGAAGTTATTCAAGGGGTACCAAATGAGCTCTTATTACCCGGAGCGATTGTAACTCTTGCAGTTGTTATTGTCGGAGTTTTTACATTAGCTCGAGTTACGAGCCGTTAATATAATATTTTAGAGCTTGCGATCATATTGTTAAGACTTCAATTGTCTGTTAGATCTCCATCTCTAGAAGGAGTCGTACAAGCATTATGATGCCTTTTGATAACCATTTGATAGTTTTACGCGAATTCAAGTCTATACCCCCCTTTGAAAATGATTGGACAAAGATGATAAATATGAACTTGTGACACCTAGTAATTCTAAAATCATCATCCAACAAATTCTCAGATTTCACTCAAGATTGTTGTTAAGATTGATATGACGATGTTCCTAAACGGGATTAGCGTGTCTTCCCCACTAGCGCGATATCGATGTCCGAGATCTCAAAAAAGTCTCGATAACATCAAAATAGCTATAAACATCCCCAAAATGATTCTAAGAAATATCGCGATACGGCATGGTAAGCTAATCCTCCCAATGTCTCTCCTGTCCATTGACTGAAGTTCAAAACAGGCCGAAAAGCACTTGCTGCACCTCTCCGCCTCTCCCAAATCCGCACCCTTTCAACAGAGACCTCGACCCTCGAAGCCTCAATAGACAACCACAACAAACAAACCAATTCCCTTGAAAGCACACTCAATTCCCTCCACCTCACTCGCAACTTTTCCCCTCCACAGAAAAAGAAAGCACGTAATCCAAATGTCCCCAATGTCGCAGAAGATTACCAAAGGTTCAACCATATCCAGAAAAGAACTGCGAAACTAGGTTCCGTCGTACCACAACATTATGAACCCCATCAACTTATCGTCAATCCACCGGCACCGAAAGATATCACGCTGGAGCTTTTGATGGCTAGTCAGAGTCATTTGGGCCATGCAACTCAACTTTGGAATCCGGCGAATCAGAGATATATTTATGGTATTAGACAGGGGATACATATAATTAGTTTGGAGGAAACAGCTGCTCATTTGCGTCGTTGTGCGAAGGTTGTAGAAGGTGTGGCTTATCATGGTGGTCTCATTCTCTTTGTCGGTACTCGTGCTGGTCAAGATTCCGCAGTGGTGAAAGCTGCTTCTCTCGCAAAGGGATGCCATCTTTTCAATCGTTGGGTCGCCGGTAGTATTACCAATGGTGATCAAATTCTCGCCAAGTGTGCTATCAAGGCTATAGATGCCAATGATGAAGTTGTAGCGGGGTTTGAGGACAAAGTTATGAAGTGGAAGGCGTTGAAACCGGATTTGGTGGTTTGTTTGAATCCGTTGGAGAATTATATTTTGTTGCATGAGTGTGGCCTGCATAATATTCCAACAATTGGGGTTATTGATACGGATGCGGATCCCACTTGGGTTACGTATCCTATACCGGCCAATGATGATAGGTTAGTTACTTTTCCTTTTCCGTGTATTTCACTTGAGAATAAGCTAACCATTCTACAGTCTGAGATGTATTCAACTCATAGCCGGAGTGTTAGGTCGTGCGGGAGAGGAAGGTCAAAGAAAACGTCTACAAGCTGCAAAAGATGGCACAGTTACTTGGTTACCACCACCAGGCCTTGGTGAACCTGTGACTGAAGAAAGTAAAGCAAGGGAAGCTGCTGAAAGGGCAGCGGCTAAGAAAAGAGGAGGTCCAAGTAGTTAAACGTGTATGATTATATAGAAAAAAAAATGAACAAATGGGTAAATAGTATGTATATTATATATATGTCATACTTGGATGAAAATAACACTTTTTTTACGGAATTCAATTCTGGGACATCTAGCGAGGAGGTACTTCATTCCATCTCAATCAGTATATTGTACTTCTGCAGTATACATACCTAATAACTCTAATTCCATGTCTATCATTTGCGAATAATCCACTTCATCCATTCTTCACCACGACATCTGCCTCACTGTGTTATCCCATTTTATTCTATTCTATTTTAAGATCTTACTTCAAACTCCGGAATTCCTCTCTTTGTGTATGTAGATAAAATAATCTATACCTAGGTACCTGTATTATAAGTTTTTGGATATAATTATAATTATAATGGAATGGAATGGAACGGATGTTGTATTGTGTGTTGTGTTGTAGGTTTTAGAAGAGCTAAATCTAATACCCCTCTTTTGGACCACTCCTTTGTATCAAATATTACTATTTTCATCTATTAATAACTTTTTTATCTATAAATATAAAATTTTGAAATTTTAATTATAAACTTGAAAATTCAATTATGAAAATCTTAATTATAAAAATTTTAAAATTTTCAGAATTTATTTACGTATATATATATAAGTTCTTTACAATTTTAATTATTTATTATATAATTATTAATAATAAAAATCTCTATTTTTAATACGAAAAATAATTTTAAATATTAAAAAAATAAAAAGAAATTATAATTTCTTTTTTATAAGATAAAGCGAGTTCTTGGTGTTTTGGCCGCTACATTCGGCGGGCTTCGTTGCTGTTTTACACAGCCTCAATACGCGCTAACAGCATCGTTCACGAGCATCAGCGCGAACTCCATCCCACCAAAATTCATGGTCTTCATCCATCATCATTTCCCGTTTCCCATTTTCAATGTTACCATTCTAATTAAGACAGAGTCAAAAATGGCTGTATTCAAGTTATTTAAACTGTAGCCTTTTCATTTCTCTTTTCCTCAGTACCTTTTCACCTCAATTAGCAATATACCTTCATTCATATTCAAACTATTTTCAATTTACCTTTTCCCTTTATCTTTCAAATCTTTTAGCATTGATTATGGCTAATACTTCGAAAAAGCGCCGCTATTGTAACGATACCCCAGGGAATATCAATCTTCAGAAATTTCTTATATAGCGTAGCAATCTTCAGCAACAGCCAAAAAAACCTAAGCTTACATTAGAGGATTGCGAAATCAATATTCAAAAGCTAAATAGAGATGGTCCTTTAGTATCAAAAGATACAGACACCATAAAGGAAAACATTACTAGCATATACCACAAGTGAAAAAGGTAAGAAAACAATCATCTACTTCGAGTTTCATCTTGCAAAGCTAACACATAACATCAGGTTCTGCGAATCCAGAAACGAGCAATATTAGCAGGCAGTTATTCAAAAGTATAATAAAGGGACTACTATGATATTCCTCCGATATATCTGTGAGAATTATAGGATATGTACATTCAGTTCTGTACATCAATATCTGCTTCAATTCAAGCAGCTTTACAACCGAATCAATGGACGGCATATGAACACAAATAATGCAAAAGAAGTTTCTAAAGTATGATAACATACTTTATCGCTATTTTCTGATTGTTTGCTGATTATATAATTATAGTATCTCGATACTATCTTAACCAAAGAGTTCACTTTAAAACGAGAAAAGACAGCAAAGCTAATGTTGGGAACAGACGATTTTATCCTACTCCTTATTTATCATTGGGCCCGGGATACATCTATTTTTCCAACCGAAGATCAGCGTTTGGCATTTGCAACAATCATGTTCCTTTTTATCTATATCGGCTGTCGACCCGCCGAACTGGTTGATGCAGTCAAAGGGAAAATTGCTATTGGTTGTGATCAAATATATGAAGACGACAATTGGGATAATGAATGTAAGGGCTTGGATGAGACGAAAGATAATGATTCTATATATGAGAATCCAAAGCCTTGGGTCGATCTAAAGATCTCTGATTGCGATGATAAGGATGATGAGGATATTCTTACATGAGAATATAAGGCTCTCTGTTATAAAGATATCCGTCTTTGGATTGTCCGAAATTCTATTTTTGGAGAATACGATCTTTTTGGAATAGAGATCACTCTTGTTCATCACAAAGGAGCTGATAGGAAACCCAAACCGTACGTTTTTGACTTAATGTGTTTTGATCTTGCTAATATAATATTCGTAGGATCACCTTCCTTTTTCACGAAGAAGCTTTACCAATTCTTTGTCCTGTTAGCTGTATTTTAGTTATTGCCATCAGGGATAATACAATCAAGGTAAATGGATTTACTTACGCCGAATCATTTTTTACAAGCAATCTATAAGACCTTACAAAAGCAATTCTAGTACATTGGAAGCTAGAGAAACTCAAAATACTGATCTTTCGGCAGGTGGTATGGACATTTGATGGTCTATCAACATCAGAACATAAGGCCTTCGTTACTCGACCTTTGCCTATTACCTTGATCGTCTTGATTGGGCTGCCGGATTTGCACAGAAACTAATTAGCTATTGTTTCCATCGAGGTACTAGGAATACTGTAATTGGTAAGAGATTTCTGTAAATGCTTTGTATTTTTGCTGACATCTTCTAGGGGCAGTTACAACCATTGTACATGACCAGGTGATGAGGCATAACCCTCAGACAGGAGTCTTTGCGGATCCTATATCAACGAAAAGGTCCGGTTTATCGTTCAAGATGCGATATTAGACCAGCCAACGAATATCGGATTTCTCCGTGCCTTTACACATGAGTCTCACATGTGATCCGCGTGCCCTAATCGATGTGCCCGAAGAGATTTTGAAAGCCCTCCCTCCGGATCCAGAGATAATGGAACTTAGAAGAGAACGCGAGGAATACAAAAGGCAGTATAGATCCTACAGTCGAGCTCCATCTGAAATCCGCAAAGAATGTGAACAACTCCGTCGGCAGATTGATTCTTTACAGAAACAACGTGATCGAGCTATCAAGATAGGGTTCCGACGAGATTATTTCGATCGTATCCATGATGAAGAATTAGAGAGGCAACTCAAAAAGGTCCCTACAAACGAATATGTTGAACCTGTCGTCCATCACCAGCTTCCAGAACGAACTCGACTCCAAGAGGTGCTTTGTGATCTCTCGAGGGACATGAGCCCAAGCGATATCGTTAGCCGCCGGATCTGTACCATTAACTTAATGGTAGCACTCTCCTATCGACAGGGACAAGAAGTTCAATATAACAACCATTCAAGTAGAGAATCTTCAGAGTTTTCTGAGGAACAACTTTTGTACAAGGACCCCTTTCCTTTTCTTTGTAAAAAGACCCAATGCATTATATGTATCGGAGATAATCGAAGTATTTATGAGTATCGAATATGTATTTATACCATTTTATATAAAATGATGAACTATATGGATAGCTATTTGAAAGAAGTTCCGAAATTCCAGAGAATATCCTGTACCCATCCTGTTTGCCAATCGGAAGGACTTATCCTTAAACACTTACAGCATTTCAAGAATCATATATAAACTATATATGGCATTAGCCTTCGACCCTAAAATTATTGAATAAGGTGTTAGGGATTGATATGACAACTTGAAAAGGATTAATAGTCCATTGGAAAAGTAACTTGATCAGGGCTTCCGCTGCAAATATATGATTAATCCTTTTAATATGATTATATTATTCTATATGATCTAAGTGTTTGTAACTTATAATCTGTTTATTATAATTTTCTTTTTCCAATATTATGATTCTATTTGCTTTTTTGTTATGTTTCTTTAGTGACTATATGTATATATAATTCTTAGTTTTTAGCAAATACAAAAAGAATCTTTATATTTTCTTTTAAATACCCTTCATCAAATCGGAAAATTTGTATCTATACCAAACGTCCAGAATATATAAGCAAACTTAAACCTTTGATCGCTCCCTTTTCATATTCGCTGTACCCCTCTTTTCCTTAAAATTTCTAATATAATATCCCTAACACTTAATAAATTCAATATACATAAACTCCTTATCGATCATCTAAACCTTCAAATCGAACATGAACAAGAGGAGTTCCAAGAGGCCCAGGCTGCACCAATATTCATTGTACCTGTGTTTGAACACATTGAAAAAGGATTTACTGATAGTTCTGAATCTCGTTTCCCACAATATAGACTATTTGATGGTTTATCTGAGAAATTGAATAAGAAAACAATTGTTTCTAATAATGGTCAAGACCCTCGCATATTCTTCAATATCTATTGGGTTTCTTGAGACTAGAAAGAGCATCAGATTGAATTGATTGATTCTCTAGCTAAGCAGTTAAGCTGCGAGCATATATTCAAAAAATGAAGGAATAGGTTAGGTATTCGGCCTTCGGAATTAAAGTGCTTTGAAATCAAAATATTGAAAGCAAACAAACAGTATACCAAAAAGGAAAGAATGAATTAAAAGTTGAGTTTTGTTTGCTCCTTATATGCATCATGCAATATACATGCATATGCTGCCAAGATCCCAGGAGGTCAACACATTTCCTTGTACAGATGTATGTCCGGGACCCAATTGAGAGAGATTTCGGCTCCTTTATTTTGAATAGCTTCCGCAGCTTTTATAGCTTTGATTTGGCATGATTGACCAGGTAAATCGGAGGGGGTTTTCAACCGGAATAGTCCTGCTTGATTATCTGAGTATATCTTGAACTTGTTTCCTGGTTGGGCTATTGAATTTGCATATTCGATCGCTTTAGTAACTCCTAGGAGCTCACCATTGTAGACAAGCTGATTCACGCCTATATTGATAGTCTCTTGATGTGAAATTCGGCCATTTGGTAAGATGACCACTATCCCGATCCCAATCCCTATTCCCTCTAAAGTGGATGAGGCATCGGTGTATATTGTAATGGTATTTTTGCATCTATATTTGAAAGCCAGATTGTGGATCATCGCAGCTTCTTCTTTTCCTAATTTGCTGATATTGACTTTATATGGAACTTCTTTCTTCCAAGGAGGGAAGTAGAAATGATGAATTCTTTCCAAAGTGAGGGGATCGAGGTCTTTCTGGATTGAGTTTTTGATCTTTTCGAGTTGAGTAGGTTTTAATTGCTTTCTTCGAGGGGTTGCAACTACATCTTGATTCTCCTTTTCTGTAGCCAGCTTTGTAGCTACTAAATTGACAGGATGAGAAGGCGAGATTTTCAATAATCTAAATGCGTATTGTTTGATTCCAGCATTTAGCCTTACTTCTGAAGGGCACAATGCGGCTTCTATTTCCATTGGTTTTATTGGTGAGGTTTTGAATACTCCTAGGATTTTTCGAAGGGCGAGGTTTTGCAAGGATTGAAGGATTTTCTTGAATTGGTTTTGCCCTTTCCACCATAAAATTGAACCGTAATCAGTTATACTGGTGACGCATGCCATATAGAGCTGTCTCATTGCCTTGGGACTAAGGCCTTTTTCAGAATTAGCAAGTCTAGCCATTCGGTAGAATGAGGTTTTAGCCTGGGTAGCTCGGATTGTGGCATGTTGTTTGAAACAGAGGCCAGGGTCGAACCATATGCCTAGCCATCTGACTAATGTTGAGGGTTGAATTATCTCCTCGTTCGGAAGCTTGATTGAGGCTGTCTTCGTATCTTTGGATGTAGAGAAGTGTATTAGTTCCGTCTTCGCTAGATCAAATTGAATAGCATTTTCTTTGCCCAGAGCATATATCTTTTTAGTTGCTCTTTCGAGGGAGATGATGTTCTTTTTCCAGGATGTTGAAAATGTTGTTAAAGCTATGTCATCTATATATGAGAGATATTTGATCGAATTTGCTGAGAATAGATCTCGAATATAAATTAAGAAGAGGATTGGCGAAATAGGGCTGCCTTGGGGGATCCCGGTATTGATCGGTTTGAAGGTTTCAATTTGGCCATCGAATGAGAGCTTGAGTAGCCTTTCCTTCAAAAAAGATGAGATCCAGGCGATTAGGCTGGTTGGGAGGTTTAGGTTCTTGCAGATATCTAATAGTTTGTTCATAGATACATGATCAAAGGCGCCTTTAACATCCAGGAAGAGAGTTGAGGTTTTCTTCTTGGATCTTGAATTTCTTTCGATTTCGGTAGTGAGTAAGATTGCTGTATCGATGGCTGATTTCTTTTGTCTTCCACCCATTTGAGAGTAATGAAGTAATTGCGTAGTCTCCGCTAAGTAGCTAAGCCTTTGAGCCAGAATTCTTTCACTTATTTTGCCAAGGCAATTTAGTAGGGCGATAACTCTATAAGCTTTTGGGGCCGAATAGTCTGGTTTTGAAGGTTTCTTGAGTATCGTTCTAGTGGCTTGTTTCCAGCAAGAAGGATGGTAATTAAGGTTGATAAGATGACTGAAGAGGGTGAAGAATGCTTTTGGTATTGCTTTGTACGCTTGAAAAATGATATCTTGAGTAATCCTATCGGGGCCAGGGGTCTTTCCTTTGGTTTTTGCAGAGCACGCGTTTAGGAGTTCGCTCTCTGTAAGATCAGGCCATTCCTATTTCTTAGATTGTTTATAGCCTTCCCAATTGGGCGGTGGGGTGCATGGAGGAGGAGGAAATAGGGTCGATCTAAATGCAAAGCATTTTCCCTCGAAAGAATTTTCTAGTTTAGAGGGATTGGATCGAATATTCAGGATTCGTTCGGTTTGTATATCTTTTGTGTATGACATTGCCTTGAATATGGATTGGGTATCCTCTTTTTCAAGGAACTCATTCCAATAGTTTTTCTTTGCTGTTTTAATAGCTTGGAAGTAATGATTCCTAGCTGACTGGTAGATTTTCTTGAATATATCGTCTTCTGGGTAAAGCTTAGCGTTCTCAAATGTATTAGAGAGTCGTTTTCGAAGGGCTTTTAGCTTTAAGGACCACCAGGGTTTAGCTCTTTTTGTGGACTTGATTCTCGGTATACTGGTTTCAGCCGAATAAGTGATTATTCGGGTGAATTCTTTTGCAGCATCATCCAATACTTGTATATATTGGCTCTTGTCGAGAAGGGAATCAAGAGAATTGGATTCTGAGGTAGCGATATTAAGGTATTCACTCGAATTTAAGGTGGTTGATATCGATATTTTCGATTTGAGGGTATTCGCGAATTTTTCCCAATCCGCAAGTTTTGTGTTGAATCTTGCTGACTGAGCTATATTCGTTGTACAGGATAAAGTGCCCTTTACTTCAAAGAGAATGCTTAAGTGATCTGATCCAAGATCAGGGAGGACTTGCCAATCAGTGATGTAGGGAGATACTGAATCTGTGGCTAAAGTAAGGTCTAAGACACTTGGATTTGTCATATTTGTTCGATAAAAGGTGCTCGTGCCTGGTTCGTTAAATAGAATGAGATTGTGATCCTCAAATCATTCGGTGAGTAGGTCGGCATTTAAGCTTTTATTAGAGAAGGGGTCCCACCAAGGGTGATGAGAATTGAAATCTCCTACGAGGATGGTGTGATAAGTAAGAGGGGTATTGTAAAGGTATCTTTCGATGGTGTGGCCTTTTTCTTTGGCTTGGTCCGCTTCATTGTAGATATTGATGAGTTATATTGTATGTTTTCCTTGAGTGATATCAATGATTTGAATATCTGGATCATTAGGGGAATTGGGAGCTAGGGCTACTAGTGGTTTGAATCCTTTTGAAATGTAGATCATAGTTCGGGGACGCAGGTTCGAAGGATTATTTGGGAGGAGTTGAGAGAAGCTGGAGTGGGCGATAGATCTGGTTGAGGAGAAGTCTTTCTCAGGATTCGTAAGGATCCAGGGTTCTTGAATGACTATGAGATCAATTTTGAGTTCTAAAGCAAGTTGGAGAGCACTTTCGGTTGCTTGAGGGCTCTTGTTTATATTGATTTAAAGAATGCGAGTATTGTTGTACAGCATTAATTGGATTTCTTGATGGTTGATAGATATACTTACTTCACATACTTTCGAGTTAGCTTTGTGTTCTCCTTTGCAATTAATATATTTGACACTTAAATGTTAACATAATTTGCCTTTTGTCTGGTAGATTATACAAAAATAACCGGTTGTAGTATAATTATTATTGCAAAATCTGTAAGCTGGAGGTTTTTTGTAGTATGATTCATTATGGCCGAATCCCTGGCATTTGTTGTATTGGGATGAAGGAGTAGATGGATAGAATCTTTCCATTCTAACACTAATGCCTGCAATATATTGCCTTTTCTGGATAGCTATATCTGCTTCTTTTTGTGTAGCAAATGCAATGACTATTGCTCCGTCTTGTTGTTTGGCTCTCTTGGAGGTATTAGTAAGCCAGTAAGGAGTACCTATAATACTGAGCCCTGGGTTGAAGGTATTGACTTCCTTTTTGATTAGGTCCATACCTTTCAGACCTGAGAATTCCTGAATTGGGATTTTGTGAATGATGACTTTATGCCAGGGTTTATCGATTTGTATTCTTTCGGCATCAAGGATTTTGTCCCAGATTTCCTTCTTTTCCATCAGGAATTGTGCATTGAAAGGGCTGTTAGTGGTTAGTATAAAATTGCCGCTCCTTGTAGTAATGATAGCTGAGATGATTGATCCATTGATTCCTGCTTTCTTGAAGGCTTCGTTGACTTTGTTCCTTGTATTTAATGGTGTAAAAGAATGTGGCTGATAAATAAGGGGTTTGATAAGGATTAGTCGTTTGCTTGGGGCTTTTTCCTTTTGTTGTGTAGTTTTCTGTTTTGTGGGTTTTCCCTTTGTAACTAGGTTCCATTCTCCTAAGGTTTTGGTGATAGTGGTATAGCTGGCTTTGGTTCCAGAGGCGTTTATTGTGGGGGGGATCATATGATTGGGAAGGTTTGAAAGGTGGTTGGCTTGCTTTTCGATCCGTTTGGTGGCATTTTCTAGATGGGAGATTTGTGATGTGATGATATTTGAGGCTTTTGTGAGTTTTCCTTTTTCAAGATATTCACGAAATATTTCGATTAAGTCTAGGACTTTCGATTGTTCTTCGATATCCTCTTCCAGGGAGGCAACTAGAATGAGTAGACTTCTAGCTTTTTGGATAGCTTCTTTTGGTGAGTTGATATGGGGTTCTGAGTGGCTGGGTTGTCGTCTTCGTTTATTATTGAATTGGAGCATTGGGCGATTGATTAGTGATTTGAATGGATCATCAGAGCTCAAGATATTGCACTGGGTTTGAAAGTTGAAGGGTTAGGAGGGGGTAGGACTGGAAAGGATGAATAGCGGGCTATTGTCTCTTTCATAGGTTTGTTCAGTGTGGTTCACTTGGCATGGAGTGCCTAAGATCACTTCTGGGAAGTTCGATTGAGTGGTCCCCGTCATTGATGAAGGGGGTGAAAATTTCACGCGTTTTAGCGTGGTTTCACGTGTTTTGGACGTCGACGACAGTATCACAACAACTACTGGTTCAATTTCTTTGGGGACAATTGCGTTCGATTGATGCTGATTTGTTTAGTGCAAATGAGATATGAAAAGGGTGTATTTCGAAAAATAATTTTTCTTCAAAATTTGTTGTGTGAAACTAGGCGTCAAGCAGGGACTTAAAGTAATGACAATAATGCAATTCGTAACTAATAGTAGAGTATACTAAATGACTGATCTTGAGCACGAAGCTCTATACAAAGGAAATCCATCTAGATTATATAGACCTTCGTGTTCCGGCTGCTCAGTAGAATCAATGCGGCTCAGTACTGAGCTCACTGATCCTCACTGAGATAATCACGTGATCATGGTTGCACGTGAGAGTTTCTTGTTACCACGGTGTAACACTTGCCTAATTCTATAATATTTATGCAATTTCTGGATCGGAATTTCCGAGTGAATTGACTACGATTCCTAAGGTAAAATCAAGGTACTTCCTATGTTCCATATCGCAGAGATAGAATCCTCTTCCTTCCACGAAATACAAAGAGTGATTGTGTATAAGTAATTACTAAGTATAATGTTGTTTTGCAACAAGTTGAGCTATGACGAAGCTTTGTTTTGACATGCAGATAACATCGTTAGGTACTGAATTAACTGCATAAGCAAACAGTCTACCTTTGTAGCTTTTGGTTCATTGTGAAAGTTTGATGTTACTGCTGCTGTCTATGAGGCATTTCTCTCCATGATTCGCAAGCCTTTGATGGCTGGTGATTATTGGCTTGCTTTCAAAATAGCAACTACTCTCTTCGCAGATAATGTAAATGCCATATCTGGAATATCAATTGACCCCGGAGGCTTAATAGTAAAGTGCCTTTGATTTAGCTATAACAAAGTGGAAGTGGAATGTAAATATCTTTAAGGCTGAGCTAAGGATACGGGAGTTCTAAGCTAGGCCTGTTTAATTTTAGCGTATCGCAGACCACAACCACACAATTACACCCAGACCCCGAAGTTCGTGAATTTAATCGACAGGGACCCTTAATGCAATCCTGGTTTGGGTAACGATTTTGACATCGAAACTATGAGAGAGAACATCGTGCTGGTGATTAATGGCGCCACAAGAAATAGGGCCCTTTTTTGATGGACCGCGGTTTTCTGGGGCTGTTGGGGTTGTAAGAGCGTAAAGGCTAAGCGGCTTAGCCAACGGTCAAGGGTGCATAAAATCGCGTGTGGTATAATAAAATTGGAGCAAGTATATAAGTGTGACGATTCGTCACGGATTAGGATCACGGGATCACGGGATCACGGGATCACGGTACGCTCTTCCTTCTTTAGTTGTGTATTCCAAGAATGAATTGAAGTATTTAAACCAGTTCGTTACAATAAGTATTATCTGTGTTATTTCTAAATGTAAGAATTCATGCTAACTATATCAAGATTATATATGTGACAATTCGGCTCCTTACATCATGTGAGATCCTACTAATAGCTTGAGGTTATAAAGCCGTCGATTTGTGTGATTTAGAATCTACAGGTGAAGAGCACCTGTAGAGCACTTATAAATGGTGATAACGACTCTATATATACATAAATGAATGGTTTATCCCTAGTGGCTAATACAAAAAGGGAACTTCATTATCCCACCAATGATCTATATGCTTATGAATATCGAGTACATTATCGATCAGCATATCCGATCCTCGGATGGCCATAATCGCATACTGATCTCGAGTAATCTGATCGTGTGTGCTGCTGATTAATGTACCCGAGATCGTGATATTCAGCCTTACGTAAGGCTAGTGGAATCAGTAAGCATTAAGTATCTGTTTCTCATAAAACAACATTCGTTTTTTGAATGTAGATGAAGCATAAAAAATTATCCTTATAAATAATATCCAAAAATTCCCTATTCATTTACTTGAATAAATAAAATATGCTGTTCTTGTACGCATTAGAACTCCAATAATCAATTGTTGTCCAGGGTAGGATCAGGACATAAGGAAGCGGGCGTTTACCTACCCCTCCCCCAGCATATATGGATACTCGATTTTTATTAGCTGTGCTGCACTATAGTGGCGTGTGATCGTTTAAGGCATAAGGCTCCATATATTTCCCCATATATGAAATAGAGGAATGCCTGCCTATTGATACTTAGCAAACATCGACTAGATAACAACACTGAGCTCGATCATCCCAACATCTCTTAGCTCTTAGGTATTGTATCCTGCATCCTGTATCATGTCTCAGTACAGTTATTCCCTACACTCACTGGATTCTGACAGTATTCGCTTGCTCGGCCTAATGCCAAACAAAGACCAGACCGCCCCAATACAATGCCGACTTTATAACTATCCTCTTCAAGAATTGGATAAGGGGATTCATCTATACGAAGCATTATCCTATGTATGGGGTAGCTCGGATAAGCCCAAGTTTGTCTTTATAAACGAGCATTCTCTACCAATCACAGCGAACCTTCATACAGCATTGTTGCATCTTCGAGATCGCACTTTTGAAAGAATCATATGGGTGGATTCTATTTGTATCAATCAAGAAGATAACACAGAAAAGAGTCGCCAGATTCAGTTAATGGCGAAGATTTTTGGTCAAGCAAATCGCGTAATCGTTTATCTCGGAGAGGCGGCAGATGATAGCGATCAAGCGCTCGAAGGTATACGTGTTGTTGCAGAAGGTGAATCTCCGAATGTAATAGTCAATGAAATAGATCAGAGACCAATTCTTGAACTGCTCAAACGACCATGGTTCCAGCGTATTTGGGCAAGTTAATTTACCATCGACGACACCCAAAGAAATTACTAACAATATTCGATGCAGGTACTTCAGGAGGTTGGCTTAGCTCGACAAATCCTCATAATGTGTGGTTCTGCAATGGTAGACGGGTATGTCTTTTCCTTAGGCTTCAGCAGGCTTTTCTATGAAGATGATTCAGACTTGCCAAATCTGATCCGTCCAGTGATCTACCTAATAAGAGGAGCAACCTTCCGGCCGAAACATTCAATTAGTCCATCAGGTGCACTTTCTCTAGGGGAGCTAATAGATATGTACCATAACCATATGGCTACTAAACGCCATGATAAGGTATATGCCTTGCTTAGCATGAGTTCTGATAATCTCAATCTAACTGGCTTGTCGCCTGACTATACGGTTCCATGGGCGATACTCCTGAAGCGAATTGTTAAATTAGTACTCTTCAAAGAGGTATCTGTAGAGACTTGGGAGGACAAGGAGATAGCAGTAATTGAGAGCAAGGGTTATGTTCTTGGTCATGTATCCTCAATAGCTATAGATGTTGCTAGTGCTCGGTACGACAGACAGCACATAAATGTCGTTTTCAACAATCAGCCAGGATCCTTGCAGTACAAAAAAGAGTACGGCACTCGATGGGCTCTCCAGGCTTCAGCAAAATCTATCCGACAAGGTGACCTCGTTTGCCTTCTACACGAGGCTTCAAAGCCAGCTATCATTAGAACATGCAAGGACCATTTTGCTATTATCGTCATTGCAATTACTTTACAACAAGACGTACCAAGAGAAAGCGGATTTGTTGAGTCTCTACAACCCTTGCCTTCGATGCAGAAATTCCCACGTGACTTTCTACTTATCTGGAACTGGGGAAAGAGCTTGGAGAACTTACAAGGTCAAGTAGGATATGAAAATACAATGGAGATAAATACTTTGGTACCAGAATATCTAAAGACGGATACAAACAAAATTGTTAGATCAATTAATATAGCACTAACTTTGGGAGATACAAAAAACTACAAAAACGCTGAAAATATACTCCAAAAAGGGATAAAGAACTATGAGGGAGTGTTGGGAAGAGGGAATCTATATATCCTAGCATTAAAAGAAAGCCTTGCATGGATATACAAGAATCAAGAGCAATGGAGGGAAGCAGAGAATATCTTTTTACAAGTAATACAAATAAGAAAAGATCTGCAGGGGAACTACCATCAAGATACGTTGAGCAGTATGGCAAATTTATCGTTAACATATATGGAAAAACATCAGTCGGGGGTAGGAATGGAAGATATGATGATAAGACTAGCGAATCGAATCGAAAACGATATTCAAATAAATGAAGAGGATGTAATACAGATTGGAAGGTCATTTACTCAGAAAATGATGAAACTTTTGTTGGACCAGAAAATGGAAAATGTTTTGGTTACAGAAGAAGTGGTGAAGGCAGCGGCGGAGAATGAAGGTAGTGGAAAGGAGGTAATG